>CM062532.1:39437603-40734496 GCA_031439595.1 Pterocarpus santalinus | reverse complement strand
CCAATTCCTTTTGCATTAAGACTTGATTCCAATTAATAACCAAAAGAAATTAAAGAAGAAAGAGAAACCAATACCTTCAGGATTAAGACTTGCTTCAAATCAATAGCAAAAGGAATATCAAGGAGAATGAGAAACCAATTGCTTTTAGAGTAAGACTTGATTTCAATCAACAGCCAAAAGAACTTAAAAAAGAAAGGGAAACCAATTCCTTAAGGATTCAGATTTGCATCCAATCAGTTGCAAAAAGGACATAAAAGAGAATGACAAACCAATTCCTCTTGGATTATGACTTCATTCCATTCAATGGCCAAAAGAATTGAAATAAGAAAGAGAAACAAATTCCTTAAGGATTGAGACTTGCTTCCAATCAATTGCAAAAGGAACATGAAGGAGAATGAGAAACTAAATCCTTTTGCATTAAGAATTGATTCCAGTCAAAAGCCAACGGAACTTAAAGAAGAAAGAGAAACCAATTCCTTAAGGATTTAGATTTGCTTACAATCAGTTGCAAATGGGACATAAAGGAGAATGACAAACCAATTCCTCTTGAAATAAGACTTGATTCCATTCGATACCCAAAAGAACTTTAAGAAGAAAGAGAAACCAATTCCTTAAGGATTAAGACTTGCTTCCAATTCCTCTTGGATTAAGACTTGGTTCCGAATAATAACCAAAAGAAGTTAAAGAAGAAAGAGAAACCAACTCCTTAAGGATTAATACTTGCTTCCATTCAACTGTAAAATAAACATAAATGAAAATGAGAAATGAATACCTTTTAGATTAAGACTTTATTCCAATTAAAAACCACATGAAATGAAAGAAGAAAGAGAAGCCAATTCCTTAAGAATTAAGACTTGCTTTCAATCAATTCGAAAACGAACATAAAGGAGAATCAGCAACCAATTCCTTTTGGATTAACACTTGATTCCAATCAATAGCTAAAAGAACTTAAAAAAGAAAGCGAAACCAACTTCTTAAGAATTGAGACATGCTTCCAATTAATTGCAAAAGGAACATAAAGGGGAATGAGAAGCTAATTCCTTTTGGATTAGGAATTGATTCCAATAAAAAGCTGAAGGAACTTAAAGATGAAGGAGAAGCCAATTCCTTAAGGATTAAGATTTGCTTCCAACTAGTTATGAAAAAGGAACATAAAGGAGAATGACAAACCAATTCCTCTTATATTAAGACTTGATTTCATTCAATGGCCAAAAGAACTTAAAGAGGAAAGAGAAACCAATTCCTTAGGGATTAAGACTTACTTCGATCAGCTGCAAATGGATCATAAAGCAAAATGATGACTCAATTCCTCTTGGATTAGCGTTGATTCCATTCAATGTTCAACAGAATTTAAGAAGAAGAGAAACCAATTCCTTAAGGATTAAGATTTGCTTCCAATCAATTGCTAAAGGAAAATAAAGGATAATGAGAAACCAATTCCTTTTGGATTAAGACTTGATTCCAATCAACAGCCAAAAGAACTTAAAGAAGAAAGAGAAACCAATTCCTTAAGGAGTAAGGCTGTCTTCTAATCAATTGCAAATGGAACATAAAATAGAATGACAAACCCATTCCTCTTGCATTAAGACTTGATTCCATTCAACGGCCAAAAGAATTGAAAGAAGAAAGCGAAACCAATTCCTTAAAGATTAAGACTTGCTCCCAATCAATTGCAAAAGGAACAAAAAGGAGAATGAAAAACCAATTCCTATTGGGTTAAGACTTAATTCCAATCAGTAGCCAAAACAACTTAAAGAAGAAAGAGAAACCAATTCCTTAAAGATTAAGTCTTGCTTCCAATCAATTGCAAATGGAACATAGAGGAGAATGATAATCCAATTCCTCATTGATTAAGACTTGATTCCATTCAACGACCAAAAGAAGTTGAAGAAGAAAGAGAAACCAATTCCTTAAGGATTAAGGCATGCTTCCAATCAATTGCCAAAGAAACATAAAAGAGCATGAGAATCCAATTCCTTTTGCATTATGATTTGATTCTAATTAATAACCAAAAGAAATTAAAGAAGAAAGAGAAACCAATACCTTTAGGATTAAGACTTGCTGCAAATCAATAGCAAAAGGAATATAAAGGAGAATGAGAAACCAATTCCTTTTAGAGTAAGACTTGATTTCAATCAATAGCCAAAAGAACTTAACAAAGAAAGGGAAACCAATTCCTTAAGGATTCAGATTTGCTTCCAATCAGTTGCAAAAGGGACAAAAAAGAGAATGGCAAACCAATTCCTCTTGGATTATGACTTGATTCCATTCAATGGCCAAAAGAATTGAAATAAGAAAGAGAAACAAATTCCTTAAGGATTGAGACTTGCTTCCAATCAATTGCAAAAGGAACATGAAGGAGAATGAGAAACTAATTCCTTTTGCATTAAGAATTGATTCAAGTCAAAAGCCAACGGAACTTAAAGAAGAAAGAGAAGCCTATTCCTGAAGAATTTAGATTTGCTTACAATCAGTTGCAAATGGGACATAAAAGAGAATGACAAACCAATTCCTCTTGAAATAAGACTTGATTCCATTCGATACCCAAAAGAACTTTAAGAAGAAAGAGAAACCAATTCCTTAAGGATTAAGACTTGCTTCCAATTCCTCTTGGATTAAGACTTGGTTCCAATTAATAACCAAAAGAAGTTAAAGAAGAAAGAAAAACTAACTCCTTAAGGATTAATACTTGCTTCCATTCAACTGTAAAATAAACATAAATGAAAATGAGAAATGAATACCTTTTAGATTAAGACTTTATTCCAATTAAAAACCACATGAAATGAAAGAAGAAAGAGAAGCCAATTCCTTAAGAATTAAGACTTGCTTTCAATCAATTCGAAAACGAACATAAAGGAGAATGAGCAAACAATTCCTTTTGGATTAACACTTGATTCCAATCACTAGCTAAAAGAACTTAAAGAAGAAAGTGAAATCAACTTCTTAAGAATTAAGACTTGCTTCCAATTAATTGTAAAAGGAACATAAATGGGAATGAGAAGCTAATTCCTTTTGGATTAGGAATTGATTCCAATCAAAAGCCGAAGGAACTTAAGGACGAAAGAGAATCCAATTCCTTAAGGATTAAGATTTGCTTCCAACTAGTTGCAAATGGAACATAAAAGAGAATGACAAACCAATTCCTCTTATATTAAGACTTGATTTCATTCAATGGCCAAAAGAACTTAAAGAGGAAAGAGAAACGAATTCCTTAAGGATTAAGACTTGCTTCCGATCAACTGCAAATGGAACATAAAGCAAAATGACTGACCAATTCCTCTTGGATTAAGCGTTGATTCCATTCAATGTCCAACAGAACTTTAAGAAGAAAGAGAAACCAATTCCTTAAGGATTAAGATTTGCTTCCAATCAATTGCTAAAGGGAAATAAAGGAGAATGAGAAACCAATTCCTTTTGGATTAAGACTTGATTCCAATCGATAGCCAAAAGAACTTAAAGAAGAAAGAGAAACCAATTCCTTAAGGATTATGACTAGCTTCTAATCAATTGCAAATGGAACATAAAAGAGAATGACAAACCCATTCCTCTTGCATTAAGACATGATTCCATTCAACGACCAAAAGAATTGAAAGAAGAAAGCGAAACCAATTCCTTAAAAATTAAGACTTGCTCCCAATCAATTGCAAAAGGAACAAAAAGGAGAATGAAAAACCAATTCCTTTTGGGTTAAGACTTAATTCCAATCAATAGCCAAAACAACTTAAAGAAGAAAGAGAAACCAATTCCTTAAAGATTAAGTCTTGCTTCCAATCAATTGCAAATGGAACATAGAGGAGAATGATAATCCAATTCCTCATTGATTAAGACTTGATTCCATTCAACAACCAAAAGAAGTTTAAGAAGAATGAGAAACCAATTCCTTAAGGATTAAGGCATGCTTCCAATCAATTGCCAAAGGAACATAAAGGAGCATGAGAATCTAATAACTTATGCATTAAGACTTGATTCCAATTAATAACCAAAAGAAATTAAAGAAGAAAGAGAAACCAATACCTTCAGGATTAAGACTTGCTTCAAATCAATAGCAAAAGGAATATAAAGGAGAATAAGAAACCAATTCCTTTTAGAGTATGACTTGATTTCAATCAATAGCCAAAAGAACTTAAAAAAGAAAGGGAAACCAATTCCTTAAGGATTCAGATTTGCTTCCAGTCAGTTGCAAAAGGGACAAAAAAGAGAATGGCAAACCAATTCCTCTTGGATTATGACTTGATTCCATTCAATGGCCAAAAGAATTGAAATAAGAAAGAGAAACAAATTCCTTAAGGATTGAGACTTGCTTCCAATCAATTGCAAAAGGAACATGAAGGAGAATGAGAAACTAATTCCTTTTGCATTAAGAATTGATTCCAGTCAAAAGCCAACGGTACTTAAAGAAGAAAGAGAAACCAATTCCTTAAGGATTTAGATTTGCTTACAATCAGTTGCAAATGGGACATAAAAGAGAATGACAAACCAATTCCTCTTGAAATAGGACTTGATTCCATTCGATACCCAAAAGAACTTTAAGAAGAAAGAGAAACCAATTCCTTAAGGATTAAGACTTGCTTCCAATTCCTCTTGGATTAAGACTTGATTCTAACAAATAACCAAAAGAAGTTAAAAAAAAAAGAGAAAGCAACTCCTGAAGGATTAATACTTGCTTGCATTCAACTGTAAAATAAACATAAAAGAAAATGAGAAATGAATACCTTTTAGATTAAGACTTTATTCCAATTAAAAACCACATGAAATGAAAGAAGAAAGAGAAGCCAATTCCTTAAGAATTAAGACTTGCTTTCAATCAATTCGAAAACGAACATAAAGCAGAATAAGCAACCAATTCCTTTTGGATTAACACTTGATTCCAATCAAAAGCTAAAATAACTTAAAAAGGAAAGTGAAACCAACTTCTTAAGAATTAAGACTTGCTTCCAATTAATTGCAAAAGGAACATAAAGGGGAATGAGAAGCTAATTCCTTTTGGATTAGGAATTGATTCCAATCAAAAGCCGAAGGAACGTAAAGACGAAAGAGAAGCCAATTCCTTAAGGATTAAGATTTGCTTCCAACTAGTTGCAAAAGGAACATAAAAGAGAATGACAAACCAATTCCTCTTATATTAAGACTTGATTTCATTCAATGGCCAAAAGAACTTAAAGAGGAAAGAGAAACCAATTCCTTAAGGATTAAGACTTGCTTCCGATCAACTGAAAATGGAACATAAAGCAAAATGACTAACCAATTCCTCTTGGATTAAGCGTTGATTCCATTCAATGTCCAACAGATCTTTAAGAAGAAAGAGAAGCCAATTCCTTAAGGAATAAGATTTGCTTCCAATCAATTGCTAAAGGAAAATAAAGGATAATGAGAAACCAATTCCTTTTGGATTAAGACTTAATTCCAATCAACAGCTAAAAGAACTTAAAGAAGAAAGAGAAACCAATTCCTTAAGGATTAAGACTGGCTTCTAATCAATTGCAAATGGAAAATAAAAGAGAATGACAAACCCATTCTTCTTGCATTAAGACTTGATTCCATTCAACAGCCAAAAGAATTGAAAGAAGAAAGAGAAACCAATTCCTTAAAGATTAAGACTTGCTCCCAATCAATTGCAAAAGGAACAAAAAGGAGAACGAAAAATCAATTCCTTTTGGGTTAAGACTTAATTCCAATCAGTAGCCAAAACAACTTAAAGAAGAAAGAGAAACCAATTCCTTAAAGATTAAGACTTGCTTCCAATCAATTGCAAATGGAACATAGAGGAGAATGATAATCCAATTCCTCATTGATTAAGACTTGATTCCATTGAATGACCAAAAGAAGTTTAAGAAGAAAGAGAAACGAATTCCTTAAGGATTAACGCATGCTTCCAATCAATTGCCAAAGGAACATAAAGGAGCATGAGAATCCAATTCCTTTTGCATTAAGACTTGATTCCAATTAATAACCAAAAGAAATTAAAGAAGAAAGAGAAACCAATACCTTTAGGATTAAGACTTGCTTCAAATCAATAGCAAAAGGAATATAAAGGAGAATGAGAAACCAATTCCTTTTAGAGTAAGACTTGATTTCAATCAATAGCCAAAAGAACTTAAAAAAGAAAGGGAAACCAATTCCTTAAGAATTCAAATTTGCTTCCAATCAGTTGCAAAAGGGACAAAAAAGAGAATGGCAAATCAATTCCTCTTGGATTATGACTTGATTTCATTCAGTGGCCAAAAGAATTGAAATAAGAAAGAGAAACCAATTCCTTAAGAATTAAGACTTGCTTCCAATCAATTATGAAAAGGAACAGAAACGAGAATGAGAGAGCAATTCCTTTGGGATTAAGACATGGTTCCAATCAATAGCCAAAAAAACTTAAAGAAGAAAGAGAAACCAATTCCTTAAGGATTAAGACTTGATTCGATTCAATGACCAAAAGAACTTTCAGAAGAAAGAGAAACCAATTCCTTAAGGATTAAGACTTGCTTCCAATCAATTGCAATAGAAACATAATGGAGAATGAGAAACCAATTCCTCATGGATTAAGACTTGATTCAATTCAATGGCCAAAAGAACTTTAAGAAAAAAAAGAAATCAATTCCACAAGGATTAAGACGTGCTTCCAATCAATTGCAAAAGGAACATAAAGGAGAATGAGAAACCAATTCCTTTTGGGTTAAGACTTGATTCCAATCAATAGCCAAAAGAACTTAAAAAAGAAAGGAAAACCAATTCTTTAAGGGTTAGGATTTGCTTCCAATCAGTTGCACAAGGAACATAAAGGAGAATGACAAACGCATTCCTCTTCCATTGAAACTTGATTCCATTCAATGGCAAAAAGAATTGAAAGAAGAAAGAGAAACCAATTCCTTAAGGATTAAGACTTGCTTCCAATCAATTGCAAATGGAACATAGAGGGGAATGACAAACTAATTCCTCTTGGGTTAAGACTTAATTCCAATCAACAGCCAAAACAACTTAAAGAAGAAAGAGAAACCAATTCCTTAAGGATTAAGACTTGCTTCCAATCAATTGTAAATGGAACATAGAGGGGAATGATAATCCAATTCCTCATGGATTAAGACTTGATTCTATTCAATGGCGAAAAGAAGTTTAAGAAGATAGAGAAACCAATTCCTTAAGGATTAAGACATGCTTCCAATCAATTGCAAAAGGAACATAAAGGAGAATGGGAATCCAATTCCTTTTGCATTAAAACTTGATTACAATTAATAACCAAAAGAAATTAAAGGAGAAAGAGAAACCAAAACCTTCAAAATTAAGACTTACTTCAAATCAATTGCAAAAGGAATATAAAGGAGAATGAGGAACCAGTTCCTTTTAGAGTAAGACTTGATTTCAATCAATAGCCAAAAGAACTTAAAGAAGAAAGACAAAATCGATTCTTTAAGGATTAAGATTTGCTTCCAATCAGAATCAGTTGCAAAAGGGACATAAAAGAGAATGACAAACCAATTCTTCTTAGATTATGACTTGATTCTATTAAATAGCCAAAAGAATTGAAATAAGAAAGAGAAACCAATTCCATAAGGATTAAAACGTGCTTCCAATCAATTGCCAATGGAACATAGAGGAGAATGACAGTCCAATTCCTCATGGATTAAGACTTGATTCCATTCAATGGCCATAAGAACTTTAAGAAGGAAGAGAAACCAATTCCTTAAGGATTAAGACATGCTTCCAATCAATTGCAAATGGAACAGAAAGGAGAATGAGAAACCAATTCCTTTTGCATTAGGACTTAATTCCAGTTAATAACAAAAAGAACTTAAGGAAGAAAACGAAGCCAATTCCTTTAGGATTTAGACTTGCTCGAAATCAATTGCAACAAGAATAAAAAGGAGAATGAGAAACCAACTCTTTTTGGAGTTAGACTTGATTCCAATCAATAGCCAAAACTACTTAAAGAAGAAAGAGAAACCAATTCCTTTAGGATTAAGATTTGCTTCCAATCAGTTGCACAAGGAACATAAAGGAGAATGGCAACCCCATTCCTCTGGCATTAAGAATTGATTGCATTCAATGGCCGAAAGAATTGAAAAAAGAAAGAGAAACCAATTCCCTAAGGATTAAGACTTGCTTCCAATCAATTGTAAATGGAATATAGAGAAGAATGACAATCCAATTCCTTACGGATTAAAACTTGCCTCCAATCAATTGCAAAAGGGACATAAAAGAGAAAGAGAAACCAATTCCTTTTGCATTAAGAATTGATTCCAATTAATAACCAAAAGAAATTAAAGAAGAAAGAGAAACCAACACCTTTAGGATTAAGACTTGCTTCAAGTCAATTGCAAAAGGAAAGTAAAGGTGAATGAGAAACCAATTCCTTTTAGAGTAAGGCTTGATTCCAATCAATAGCCAAAAGAGCTGAAAGAAGAAAGAGAAACCAATTCCTTAAGGATTAAGATTTGCTTCCAATCAGTTGCAAAAGGAACATAACAGAGAATGACAAACCAATTCCTCTTGGATTATGTCTTGATTCCATTAAATGGCCAAAAGAATTGAAATAAGAACGAGAAACCAATTCCTTAAGGATTAAGACTTGCTTCCAATCAATTGCAAATGGAACATAGAGGAGATTGGCAAACCAATTCCTCATGTTTTAAGACTTGACTCCATTCAATGGCCAAAAAAACTTTAAGAAGAAGGAGAAACCAATTCCTAAAGGATTAACACTTGCCTCCAATCAAATGCAAAAAGAGCAAAAAGGAGAATGAGAAACCATTTCCGTTTGGATTTAGACTTGATTCCAATCAATAGCCAAAAGAACTGAAAGATGAAAGAGAAACAAATTCCTAAAGGATTAGAACTTGCTTCCAATCAATTGCAAAAGGAAAAAAAAGGAGAATGAGAAACCAATTCCTTCGGGATTAAGATATGGTTCCAATCAGTTGCAAATGGAACATAGAGGAGAATAACAAACCAATTCCTCTTGGATTTACGACTTGATTCTATTCAATGGCCAAATGAACTTTAAGAAGAAAGAGAAATCAATTCCTTAGGGATTAAGACTTGCTTCCAATCAATTGCAAAAGGAACATAAAGAAGAATGAGAAACTAATTCCTTTTGGATTAAGACTTGATTCCAATCAATAGCCAAAGCAACTTAAAGAAGAAAGAGAAACCAATTCCTTAAGGATTAAGACTTGCTTCCAATCAATTGCAAATGGAACATAGAGGAGAACGACAATCCAATTCCTCATTGATTAAGACCTGATTCCATTCATTGACCAAAAGAAGTTTAAGAAGAAAAAGAAACCAATTCCTTAAGGATTAAGACATGCTTTCAATCAATTGCCAAAGGAACATAAAGGAGCATGAGAATCCAATTCCTTTTGCATTAAGACTTGATTCCAATTAATAACAAAAAAAAATTAAAGAAGAAAGAGAAACCAATACCTTCAGGATTAAGACTTGCATCAAATCAATTGTAAAAGGAATATAAAGGAGAATGAGAAACCAATTCCTTTTAGAGTAAGACTTGATTTCAATCAATAGCCAAAAGAACTTAAAAAAGAAAGGGAAACCAATTCCTTAAGGATTCAGATTTGCGTCCAATCAGTTGCAAAAAGGACATAAAAGAGAATGACAAACCAATTCCTCTTGGATTATGACTTCATTCCATTCAATGGCCAAAAGAATTGAAATAAGAAAGAGAAACTAATTTCTTAAGGATTAAGACTTGCTTCCATTCAATTATGAAAAGGAATAGAAATGAGAACGAGAGACCAATTCCTTTGGGATTAAGACATGCTTCCAATCAATAGCCAAAAAAACTTAAAGAAGAAAGAGAGACGAATTCCTTAAGGATTAAGACTTGATTCAATTCAATGACCAAAAGAACTTTCAGAAGAAAGAGAAACCAATTCCATAAGGATTAAGACGTGCTTCGAATCAATTGCAAAAGGAACATAAAGGAGAATGAGAAACCAATTCCTTTTGGGTTAAGACTTGATTCCAATCAATAGCCAAAAGAACATGAAAAAAAAAAAAGAGAAACCAATTCTTTAAGGATTAGGATTTTCTTCCAATCAGTTGCACAAGGAATATAATGGAGAATGACAAATCCATTCCCCTTGCATTAAAACTTGATTCCATTCAATGGCAAAAAGAATTGAAAGAAGAAAGAGAAACCAATTCCTTAAGGATTAAGAATTGCTTTCAATCAATTGCAAATGGAACATAGAGGGGAATGACAAACTAATTCCTCTTGGATTTAAAACTTGATTCCATTCAATGGCCAAAAGATCGTTAAAAAGAAAGAGAAACCAATTCCTTAAGGATTAAGACTTGCTTTCAATCAATTGCAAAAGGAACATAAAGGAGAATGAGAAACCAATTCCTTTTGGGTTAAGACTTAATTCCAATCAGTAGCCAAAACAACTTAAAGAAGAAAGAGAAACCAATTTCTTAAGGATTAAGACTTGCTTCCAATCAATTGTAAATGGAACATAGAGGAGAATGATAATCCAATTCCTCATGGATTAAGACTTGATTCCATTCAATGGGCAAAAGAAGTTTAAGAAGAAAGAGAAACCAATTCCTTAAGGATTAAGACATGCTTCCAATCGATTGCAAAAGGAACATAAAGGAGAATGAGAATCCAATTCCTTTTGCATTAAAACTTGATTACAATTAATAACCAAAAGAAATTAAAGGAGAAAGAGAAACTAATACCTTCAAAATTAAGACTTACTTCAAATCAATTGCAAAAGGAATAAAAAGGAGAATGAGAAACCCACTCCTTTTGGAGTTAGACTTGATTCCAAACAATAGCCAAAAGTACTTAAAGAAGAAAGAGAAACCAATTCCTTAAAGATTAGGATTTGCTTCCAATCAGTTGCACAAGGAACATAAAGGAGAATGACAAACCAATTCCTCTTGGATTATGACTTGATTCTATTAAATAGCCAAAGGAATTGAAATAAGAAAGAGAAACCAATTCTTTAAGGATTAAGACTTGCTTCCAATCAATTGCCAATGGAACATAGAGGAGAATGACAATCCAATTCCTCATGGATTAAGACTTGATTCCATTCAATGGCCAAAAGAATAGACAGAAAAAAGAGAAACCAATTCCATAAAGATTAAGACTTGCTCCCAATCAATTGCAAAAGCAACATAAAGGAGAATGAAAAACCAATTCCTTTTGGGTTAAGACTTAATTCCAATCAGTAGCCAAAACAACTTAAAGAAGAAAGAGAAACTAATTCCTTAAGGATTAAGACATACTTCCAACCAGTTGCAAATGGAACATAGAGGAGAATGATAATCCAATTCCTCCTTGATTAAGACTTGATTCCATTCAATGACCAAAAGAAGTTTAAGAAGAAAGAGAAACCAATTCCTTAAGGATTAAGACATGCTTCCAATCAATTGCCAAAGGAACATAAAGGAGCATGAGTATCCAATTCCTTTGGCATTAAGACTTGATTCCAATTAATAACCAAAAGAGATTAAAGAAGAAAGAGAAACTAATACCTTCAGGATTAAGACTTGCATCAAATCAATTGAAAAAGGAATATAAATGAGAATGAGAAACCAATTCCTCTTAGAGTAAGACTTGATTTCAATCAATAGCCAAAAGAACTTAAAGAAGAAAGGGAAACCAATTCCTTAATGATTCAGATTTGCTTCCAATCAGTTGCAAAAGGGACATAAAAGAGAATGACAAACCAATTCCTCTTGCATTATGACTTGATTCCATTCAATGGCCAAAAGAATTGAAATAAGAAAGAGAAACCAATTCCTTAAGGATTAAGACTTGCTTCCAATCAATTATGAAAAGGAAGAAAAAGGAGAATGAGAGACCAATTCCTTTGGGATTAAGACATGCTTCTAAACAATAGCCAAAAAAACTTAAAGAAGAAAGAGAGACCAATTCCTCAAGCATTAAGACTTGATTCGATTCAATGACCAAAAGAACTTTCAGAAGAAAGAGAAACCAATTCCTTAATGATTAAGACTTGCTTCCAATAAATTGCAAAAGGAACATAAAGGAGAATAAGAAACCAATTCCTTTTGGGGTAAGACTTAATTCCAATCAGTAGCCAAAACAACTTAAAGAAGAAAGAGAAACCAATTCCTTAAGGATTAAGACTTGCTTCCAATCAATTGTAAATGGAACATAGAGGGGAATGATAATCCAATTCCTCATGGATTAAGACTTGATTCCATTCAATGGCCAAAAGAAGTTTAAGAAGAAAGAGAAACCAATTCCTTAAGGATTAAGACATGTTTCCAATCAATTGCAAAAGGAACATAAAGGAGAATGAGAATCCAATTCCTTTTGCATTAAAACTTGATTACAATTAATAACCAAAAGAAATTAAAGGAGAAAGAGAAACCAATACCTTCAAAATTAAGACTTACTTCAAATCAATTGCAAAAGGAATATAAAGAAGAATGAGAAACCAATTCCTTTTAGAGTAAGACTTGATTCCAATCAATAGCCAAAAGAACTTAAGGAAGAAAGAGAAACCGATTCCTTAAGGATTAAGATTTGCTTCCAATCAGTTGCAAAAGGGACATAAAAGAGAATGACAAACCAATTCCTCTTGGATTATGACTTGATTCTATTAAATAGCCAAAAGAATTCAAATAAGAAAGAGAAACCAATTCCTTAAGGATTAAGACTTGCTTCCAATCAATTGCGAATGGAACATAGAGGAGAATGACAATCCAATTCCTCATGGATTAAGACTTGATTCCATTCAATGGCTATCAGAACTTTGAGAAGGAAGAGAAACCAATTCCTTAAGGATTAAGACATGCTTCCAATCAATTGCAAAAGAAACAGAAAGGAGAATGAGAAACCAATTCCTTTTTCATTAGGACTTAATTCCAATTAATAACAAAAAGAACTTAAGGAAGAAAAACGAAAGCAATTCCTTCAGGATTATGACATGCTCCAAATCAATTGCAAAAGGAATAAAAAGGAGAATGAGAAACCAACTCCTTTTGGAGTTAGACTTGATTCCAATCAATAGCCAAAAGCACTTAAAGAAGAAAGAGAAACCAATTCCTTAAGGATTAGGATTTGCTTCCAATCAGTTGCACGAGGAACATAAAGGAGAATGACAAACCCATTCCTCTTGCATTAAGACTTGATTCCATTCAATGGCCGAAAGAATTCAACGAAGAAAGAGAAGCCAATTCCTTAAGGATTAAGACTTGCTTCCAATCAATTGCAAATGGAATATAGAGAAGAATGACAATCCAATTCCTTATGGATTAAGACTTGCCTCCAATCAATTGCAAAAGGAACATAACGGAGAAAGAGAAACCAACTCCTTTTGCATTAAGAATTGATTCCAATTAATAACCAAAAGAAATTAAAGAAGAAAGAGAAACCAACACCTTTAGGATTAAGACTTGCTTCAAGTCAATTGCAAAAGGAAAGTAAAGGAGAATGAGAAACCAATTCTTTTTAGAGTAAGACTTGATTCCAATCAATAGCCAAAAGAACTGAAAGAAGAAAGAGAAGCCAATTCCTTAAGGATTAAGATTTGCTTCCAATCAGTTGCAAAAGGAACATAACAGAGAATGACAAACCAATTCCTCTTGGATTATGTCTTGATTCCATTAAATGGCCAAAAGAATTGAAATAAGAACGAGAAACCAATTCCTTAAGGATTAAGACTTGCTTCCAATCAATTGCAAATGGAACATAGAGGAGATTGGCAAACCAATTCCTCTTGTTTTAAGACTTGACTCCATTCAATGGCCAGAAAAACTTTAAGAAGAAGGAGAAACCAATTCCTAAAGGATTAACACTTGCCTCCAATCAAATGCAAAAAGAGCAAAAAGGAGAATGAGAAACCATTTCCGTTTGGATTTAAACTTGATTCCAATCAATAGCCAAAAGAACTGAAAGATGAAAGAGAAACAAATTCCTAAAGGATTAACACTTGCTTCAAATCAATTGTAAAAGGAACAAAAACGAGAATGAGAAACCAATTCCTTCGGAATTAAGATATGGTTCCAATCAATAGCTAAAAAAACTTAGACAAGATAGAGAAACCAATTCTTTAAGGATTAAGACTTGCTTCCAATCAGTTGTAAATGGAACATAGAGGAGAATAACAAACCAATTCCTCTTGGATTTAAGACTTGATTCTATTCAATGGCCAAATGAACTTTAAGAAGAAAGAGAAATCAATTCCTTAGGGATTAAGACTTGCTTCCAATCAATTGCAAAAGGAACATAAAGAAGAATGAGAAAATAATTCCTTTTGGATTAAGAGTTGATTCCAATCAATAGCCAAAACAACTTAAAGAAGAAAGAGAAACCAATTCCTCAAGGATTAAGACTTGCTTCCAACCAATTGCAAATGGAACATAGAGGAGAATGACAATCCAATTCCTCATGGATTAAGACTTCATTCCATTCAATGGCCAAATGAACTTTAAGAAGAAAAAGAAATCAATGCCTTAAAAATTAAGACATGCTTCCAATCAATTGCAAAAGGAACATAAAGGAGAATGAGAATCCAATTCCTTTTGCATTAAGCCTTGATTCCAATTAATAACCAAAAGAAATTAAAGAAGAAAGAGAAACCAATACCTTCAGGATTAAGACTTGCTTCTAATCAGTTGCAAAAGGGACATAAAAGAGAATGTCAAACCAATTCCTCTTGGCTTATTACTTGATTCTATTAAATAGCCAAAAGAATTGAAATAAGAAAGAGAAACCAATTCCTTAAGGATTAAGACTTGCTTCCAATCAATTGCCAATGGAACATAGAGGAGCATGACAATCCAATTCCTCATGGATTAAGACTTGATTCCATTCAATGGCCAAAAGAATAGACAGAAAAAAGAGAACCCAATTCCTTAAAGATTAAGACTTGCTCCCAATCAATTGCAAAAGGAACATAAAGCAGAATGAAAAACCAATTCCATTTGGGTTAAGACTTAATTCCGATCAGTAGCCAAAACAACTTAAAAAAGAAAGAGAAACCAATTCCTTAAGGATTAAGACTTGCTTCCAATCAATTGCAAATGGAACATAGAGGAGAATGATAATCCAATTCCTCATTGATTAAGACTTGATTCCATTCAATGACCAAAAGAAGTTTAAGATGAAAGAGAAACCAATTCCTTAAGGATTAAGACATGCTTCCAATCAATTGCCAAAGGAACATAAAGGAGCATGAGTATCCAATTCCTTTGGCATTAAGACTTGATTCCAATTAATAACCAAAAGAGATTAAAGAAGAAAGAGAAACTAATACCTTCAGGATTAAGACTTGCATCAAATCAATTGAAAAAGGAATATAAATGAGAATGAGAAACCAATTCCTTTTAGAGTAAGACTTGATTTCAATCACTAGCCAAAAGAACTTAAAGAAGAAAGGGAAACCAATTCCTTAATAATTCAGATTTGCTACCAATCAGTTGCAAAAGGGACATAAAAGAGAATGACAAACCAATTCCTCTTGCATTATGACTTGATTCCATTCAATGGCCAAAAGAATTGAAATAAGAAAGAGAAACCAATTCCTTAAGGATTAAGACTTGCTTCCAATCAATTATGAAAAGGAACAAAAAGGAGAATGAGAGACCAATTCCTTTGGGATGAAGACATGCTTCTAAACAATAGCCAAAAAAACTTAAAGAAGAAAGAGAGACCAATTCCTCAAGCATTAAGACTTGATTCGATTCAATGACCAAAAGAACTTTCAGAAGAAAGAGAAACCAATTCCTTAAGGATTAAGACTTGCTTCCAATCAATTGCAAATGGAACATAGAGGGGAATGACAAACTAATTCCTCTTGGATTTAAAACTTGATTCCATTCAATGGCCAAAAGATCGTTAAAAAGAAAGCGAAATCAATTCCTTAAGGATAAAGACTTGCTTCCAATCAGTTGCAAAAGGAACATAAAGGAGAATGAGAATCCAATTCCTTTTGCATTAAAACTTGATTACAATTAATAACTAAAAGAAATTAATGGAGAAAGAGAAACCAATACCTTCACGATTTAGACTTGCTTCAAATCAATTGAAAAAGTAAGATAAAGGAGAATGAGAAACCAATTCCTTTTAGAGTTAGACTTGATTCCAATCAATAGCCAAAAGAACTTAAAGAAGAAAGAGAAACCGATTCCTTAAGGAGTAAGATTTCCTTCCAATCAGTTGCACAAGGGACATAAAAGAGAATGACAAGCCAATTCCTCTTGGATTATGACTTGATTCTATTAAATAGCCAAAAGAATTGAAATAAGAAAGAGAAACCAATTCCTTAAGGATTAAGACTTGTTTTCAATCAATTGCCAATGGAACATAAAGGAGAATGACAATCCAATTCCTCGTGGATTAAGACTTGATTCCATTCAATGGCCAAAAGAATAGATAGAAAAAAAAGAAACCAATTCCTTGAAGATTAAGACTGGCTCCCAATCAATTGCAAAAGGAACATAAAGGAGAATGAAAAACGAATTCCTTTTGGGCTAAGACTTAATTCCAATCAGTAGCCAAAACAACAAAAAGAAGAAAGAGAAACCAATTCCTTAAGGATTAAGACTTGCTTGCAATCAATTGAAAATGGAACATAGTGGGGAATGATAATCCAATTCCTCATGGATTAAGACTTGATTCCATTCAATGGCCAAAAGAAGTTTAAGAAGAAAGAGAAACCAATTCCTTAAGGATTAAGACATGCTTCCAATCAATTACAAAAGGAACATAAAGGAGAACGAGAATCCAATTCCTTTTTCATTAAAACTTGATTACAATTAATAACCAAAAGAAATTAAAGGAGAAAGAGAAACCAATACCTTCAAAATTAAGACTTACTTCAAATCAATTGCGAAAAGAATATAAAGGAGAATGAGAAACCAATTCCTTTTCGAGTAAGACGTGATTCCAATCAATAGCCAAAAGATCTTAAAGAAGAAAGAGAAATCGATTTCTTAAGGATTAAGATTTGCTTCCAATCAGTTGCAAAAGGGACATAAAGGAGAATGACAAACCAATTCCTCTTGGATTATGACTTGATTCTATTAAATAGCCAAAAGAATTGGAATAAGAAAGAGAAACCAATTCCTTAAAGATTAAGACTTGCTTCCAATCAATTGCCAATGGAACATAGAGGAGAATGACAATCCAATTCCTCATGGATTAAGACTTGATTCCATTCAATGGCCATAAGAACTTTAAGAAGGAAGAGAAACCAATTCCTTAAGGATTAAGACATGCTTCCAATCAATTGCAAAAGGAACAGAAAGGAGAATGAGAAACCAATTCCTTTTGCATTAGGACATAATTGCAATTAATAACAAAAAGAATTTAAGGAAGAAAACGAAACCAATTCCTTCAGCATTAAGACTTGCTCCAAATCAATTGCAAAAGGAATAAAAAGGAGAATGAGAAACTAACTCCTTTTGGAGTTAGACTTGATTCCAATCAATAGCCAAAAGTACTTAAAGAAGAAAGAGAAACCAATTCCTTAAGGATTAGGATTTGCTTCTAATCAGTTGCACAAGTAACATAAAGGAGAATGACAAACCCATTCCTCTTGCATTAAGACTTGATTCCATTCAATGGTCGAAAGAATTGAACGAAGAAAGAGAAACCGATTTCTTAAGGATTAAGACTTGCTTCCAATCAATTGCAAATGGAATATAGAGAAGAATGACAGTCCAATTCCTTACGGATTAAGACTTGCCTCCAATCAATTGCAAAGGGAACAAAAATGAGAAAGAGAAACCAATTCTATTTGCATCAAGAATTGATTCCAATTAATAACCAAAAGAAATTAAAGAAGAAAGAGAAACCAATACCTTCGGGATTAAGACTTGCTTCAAGTGAATTGAAAAAGGAATATAAAGGAGAATGAGAAACCAATTCCTTTTGGAGTAAGACTTGTTTCCAATGAATAGCCAAAAGAGCTGAAAGAAGAAAGAGAAACCAATTCTTTAAGAATTAAGATTTGCTTCCAATCAGTTGCAAAAGGAACATAACAGAGAATGACAAACCAATTCCTCTTGGATTGTGACTTGCTTCCATTCATTGGCCAAAAGAATTGAAATAAGAAAGAGAAACCAATTCCTTAAGGATTAAGACTTGCTTCCAATCAATTGCAAATGGAACATAGAGGAGATTGGCAAACCAATTCCCTTGGGATTAAGACGTGGTTCCAATCAATAGCCAAAAAAGTTATAGAAGAAAGAGAGACCAATTCCCTAAGGATTAAGACTTGCTTCCAATCAATTGCAAATGGAAGATAAAGGAGAATGAGAAACCAATACCTTTTGCATTAAGACTCAATTCCGATTAATAACCAAAAGAACTAAAAGAAGAAAAAGAAACCAATTTCTTCAGGATTAAGACTTACTTCAAATCAATTGCAAAAGGAATAAAATGGAGAATGAGAAACTAATTCCTTTTGGAGTTAGACTTGATTCAAATCAATTGCAAAAGAACTTAAAGAAGAAACAGAAACCAATTTCTTAAGGATTAAGATTTGCTTCCAATCAGTTGCACAAGGAACAAAAAGGAAATTGACAAACCCATTCCTCTTGGATTAAGACTTGATTCCATTCAATAGCCAAAAGAATTGAAAGAAGAAAGAGAAACCAATTCCTTAAGGATTAAGACTTGCTTCCATTCAATTACAAATGCAATATAGAGGAGAATGACAAACCAATTGCTCTTGGATTTAAGACTTGATTTCATGCGATGGCCAAAAGAACTTTTAAAAAAAAAGAGAAACCAATTCCTTAACGATTAAGCCTTGCTTCCAATCAATTACAAAAGGAACATAAAGGAGAATGAGAAACCAATTCCTTTTGGATTAAGACTTGATTCCAATCAATAGCCAAAACAACTTAAAGAAGAAAGAGAAACCAATCCCTTAAGAGTTAAGACTTGCTTTCAAACAATTGCAAGCGGAACATAGAGGAGAATGACAATCCAATTCCTCATGGATTAAGACTTGATTCCATTCAATGGCCAAAAGAACTTTAAGAAGAAAGAGAAACCAATTCCTTAAGGATTAAGACTTGCTTCCAATTAATTGCAAAAGGAACATAAAGGAGAATGAAAAACCAATTCCTTTTGCAATAACTTGATTCCAATTAGTAACCAAAAGAAATTAAAGTAGAAAGAGAAACCAATGCCTTCAAGATTAAGACTTCCTTCAAATCAATTGCAAAAGGAATATAAAGGAGAATGAGAAACCAATTCCTTTGGGAGTAAGACTTGATTCCATTCAATAGCAGAAGAAAGAGAAACTAATTCCTTATGGATTAAGACTTGCTTCCAATCAATTGCGAAAGGAACATAAAAGAGAATTACAAACCAATTCCTCTTGGATTGTGTCTTGATTCCATTCAATGGCCAAAAGAATAGAAATAAGAAAGAGAAACAAATTCCTTAAGGATTAAGACTTACTTCCAATCAATTGCAAAAGGAACATAAAGGAGAATGAGAAACCAATTCCTTTGGGATTAAGATATGGTTCCAATCAATAGCCAAAAAAACCTATAGAAGAAAGAGAGACCAATTCCTTAAGGATTAAGACTTGCTTCCAATTAATTGCAAACGGATCGTAGAGGAGAATGGCAAACCATTTCCTTTTGGAATTGAGACTTAATTCCATTCAATGGCCAAAAGAACTTTAAAAAGAAAGAGAAACCAATACCTTAAAGATTAAGACTTGCTTCCAATCAATTGCAAAAGAAACATACAAGAAAATGAGAAACCAATTCCTTTGGGATTAAGACTTGGTTCCAAACAATAGCCAAAAGAACAAAAAGAAGAAAAAGAAACCAATTCCGTATGGATTAAGACTTGCTTCCAATCAATTGCAAACGGAACGTAGAGGAGAATGACAAACCAATTCCTCTCAGATTTTAGACTTGATTCTATTCAATCGCCAAAAGAACTTTAAAAAGAAAGAGAAACCAATTCCTTAGAGATTAAAACTTGCGCCCAATCAATTGCAAAAGAAACATAAAGGAGAATGAGAAACCAATTCCTTTGGGATTAAGACTTGATTCCATTCAACGGCCAAAAGAGCTGAAAGAAGAAAGAGAAACCAATTCCTTAAGGAATAAGATTTACCTCCAATCAGTTGCAAAAGGAAGATAAAAGAGAATAACAAGCCAATTCCTTTTGGATTATGGCTTGATTCCACTCAATGGTCAAAAGAACTGAAAGAAAAAAGAGAAACTAATTCCTTAAGGATTATGACTAGCTTCTAATCAATTTCAAATGGAACATAGAGGAGATTGATAAACCAATTCCTTTTGGATTAAGACTTGATTCCATTCAATGGCCAAAAGAACTATAAGAAGAAAGAGAAACCAATTCCTTAAGGATTAATACTTCCTTCCAATCAAATACAAAAAGAACAAAAACGAGAATGAGAAAACATTTCCTTTTGGATTAAGACTTGATTCAAATCAATAGTCAAAAGAATTGAAAGAAGAAAGAGAAACCAATTTCTTAAGGATTAAGAATTGCTTCCAATCAATTGCAAATGGAATATAGAGGAGAATAAGAAACCAATTCCTCTTGGATTTAAGACTTGATTCCATTCAATGGCCAAAAGAACTTTAAAAAGAAAGAGAAACCCATTCCTTAATGATTAAGACTTGCTTCCAATCAATTGCAAAAGGAACATAAAGGAGAAAGAGACACCAATTCCTTTTGCA
Organism: Pterocarpus santalinus; assembly: GCA_031439595.1. Classification (NCBI taxonomy): domain Eukaryota; kingdom Viridiplantae; phylum Streptophyta; class Magnoliopsida; order Fabales; family Fabaceae; genus Pterocarpus; species Pterocarpus santalinus. The sequence goes on along the minus strand of CM062532.1, from coordinate 40,713,823 downwards.
TTAAGACTTGATTCCAATTAATAACCAAAAGAACTTAAAGAAGAAAAAGAAACCAATTCCTTCAGGATTAAAACTTTCTTCAAATCAATTGCAAAAGGAATAAAAAGGAGAATGAGAAACCAATTCCTTCTCGAGTTAGACTTGATTCCAATCAATAGCCAAAAAAACATAAAGAAGAAAGAGAAACCAATTCTTTAAGGATTAGGATTTGCTTCCAATCAGTTGTCCAAGGAGCGTAAAGGAGAATGACAAACCCATTCCTCATGGATTAAGACTTGATTCCATTCAATAGCCAAAAGAATTGAAAGAAGAAAGAGAAACCAATTCCTTGAGGATTAAGACTTGCTTCTAATCAATTGCAAATGGAACATAAAGGAGAATGACAAACCAATTCCTCCTGGATTTATGACTTGTTTCCATTCAATGGCCGAAAGAACTTTAAAAAGAAAGAGAAACCAATTCCTTAATGATTAAGACTTGCTTCCAATCAATTGCAAAAGGAACATAAACGGGAATGAGAAACCAATTCCTTTTGGATTAAGACTTCATTCCAATCAATGGCCAAAACAACTTAAAGAAGAAAGAGAAACCAATTCCTTAAGGGTTAAGACTCGCTTCCAATCAATTGCAAATGGAACATAGACGAGAATGACAAGCCAATTCCTCTTGGATTTAAGACTTGATTCCATTCAATGGCCAAAAGAACTTTAAAAAGAAAGAGAGACCAATTCCTTAAGGATTAAGATTTGCTTCCAATCAGTTGCAAATGGAACATTAAGGAGCATGACAAACCAATTCCTCTTGGGTTTAAGAGTTGATTCCATTCAATGGCCAAAAGAACATTAAAAAGAAAGAGATACCAATTCCTTCAGGATTAAGACATGCTTCTAATCAATTGCAAAAGGAACATAAAGGAGAATGAGAAAAATCGATTCCTTGAGGATTAAGACTTGGTTCCAATCAATAGCCAAAAGAACTAAAAGAAGAAGGAGAAACCAATTCCATTCGGATTAAGACTTGCTTCCAATCAATTGCAAATGAAACATAGCGGAGAATGACAAACCAATTCCTCTTGGATTTAAGACTTGATTCCATTCAATGGCTAAAAGAACTTTAAAAAGAAAGAGATACCAATTCCTTAAGGATTAAGACATATTTCCAATCAATTGCAAAAGGAACATAAGGGAGAATGAGAAACCAATTCCTTTTGCATTAAGACTTAACTCCAGTTAGTAACCGAAAGAAATTAAAGAAGAAAAAGAATCCAATGCCTTCAGGATTAAGACTTGCTTCAAATCAATTGCAAAAGGAATATAAAGGAGAATGAGAAACCAATACCTTTTGGAGCAAGATTTGATTCCAATCAATAGTCAAAAGAACTTAAAGAAGAAAGAGAAACCAATTCCTTGGGTTTATGATTTGCTTCCAATCAGCTGCCAAAGGAAAAGAAAAGAGAATGACAAACCAATTTCTCTTGGATTACGACTTGATTCCATTCAATGGCCAAAAGAATTCAAATAAGAAAGAGAAACCAATTGCTTAACGATTAAGACATCCTTCCAATCAATTGCAAAAGGAACATAAAGCAGAATTGGAAACCAATTCCTTTGGGATTAAGACATGGTTCCAATTAATAGCCAAAAAAACTTAAAGAAAAAAGAGAGACCAATTTCTTAATGATTAAGACTTGCTTCCAATCAATTGCAAATGGAACACAGAGGAGAATGACAAACCAATTCCTTTTGGATTTAAGACTTAATTCCATTCAATGGCTAAAAGAACTTTAAAAAGAAAGAGAAACCAATTACTTAAAGATTAAGACTTGCTTCCAATCAATTGCTAAAGGCACATAAAGGAAACTGAGAAACGAATTCCTTCGGAATTAAGACTTGGTTCCAATCAATAGCCAAAAGAACTTAAAGAAGAATGAGAAATTAATATGTTAAGGATTAAAATTTGCTTCCAATCAGTTGCAAATGGAACATTGAGGAGCATGACAAACCAATTCTTCTTGGATTTAAGAGTTGATTGCATTCAATGGCCGAAAGAACTTTAAAAAGAAAAAGAAACCAATTCCTTCAGGATTAAGACATACTTCCAATCAATTGCCAAAGGAACATAAAGGAGAATGAGAAACCAATTCCTTTAGGATTAAGACTTGGTTCCAATCAATAGCCAAAAGAATTGAAAGAAGAAAGAGAAACCAATTCCATATCGATTAAGACTTGCTTCCAATCAATTGCAAATGGAACATAGAGGCGAATGACAAACCAATTTCTTGTGGATTTAAGACTTGATTCCATTCAACGGCCAAAATAACTTTAAAAAGAAAGAGAAACTAATTCCTTAAAGATTAAGACTTGCTTCCAATTAATTGCAAAAGAAACATAAAGGAGAACGGGAAACCAATTCCTTTGGGATTAAGACTTGGTTCCAATCAATAGCCAAAAGAACTTAAAGAAGAAAGTGAAACCAATTCCTTAACGTTTAAGATTTCCTTCCATTCAGTTGCATAAGGAACATAAAAGTGAATGACAAACCAATTCCTCTTCGATTAAGGCTTGATTCCATTCAACGGCCGAAAGAACTGAAAGAAAAAAGAGAAACCAATTCCTTAAGGATTAAGATTTGCTTCCAATCAGTTGCACGAGGAAGATAAAAGAGAATGATAAACCAATTCCGCTTGGATTATGACTTGATTCCATTCAATGGCCAAAAGAATTGAAAGAAGAAAGAGAAACCAATTCTTTAAGGATTATGACTTGCTCCTAATCAATTGCAAATGGAACGTAGAGGAGATTGACAAACCAATTCCTTTTGGATTAAGAGTTGATTCCATTCAATGGCCAAAAGAACTTTAGGAAGAAAGAGAAACCATCTCCTTAAGGATTAAGACTTGCTTCCAATCAAATACAAAAAGAATAAAAAGGAGAATGAGAAACCATTTCCTTTTGGATTAGGACTTGATTCCAATCAATAGCCAAAAGAACATAGAGGAGAATGACAAACCAATTCCTTAAGGATTAAGACATTCTTCCAATCAATTACAAAAAGAACAAAAAGGAGAATGAGAAACCAATTCCTTTTGCATTAAAACTTGATTCCAATTAAAAACCAAAAGAACTTAAAGAAGAAAAAGAAACCAATTCTTTTAGGATTAAGGCTTGCTTCAAACCAATTGCAAAAGAAAAAAAAGAAGAATGAGAAACCAATTCCTTTTGGGGTTAGACTTGATTCCAATCAGTAGCCAAAAGAACTGAAAGAAGAAAGAGAAACCAATTCCTTAAGGATTAGGATTTGCTTCCAATCAGTTGCACAAGGAACATAAAGGAGAATGACAAACCCATTCTCCTTGGATTAAGACTTGATTCCATTCAATAGCCAAAAGAATTGAAAGAAGAAAGAGAAACCAAATCCTTAGGGATTAAAACTTGCTTCCAATCAATTGCAAATGGAACATAGAGGAGAATGACAAACCAATTCCTCTTGGATTTAAGACTTGATTCCATTCAATGGCCAAAAGAACTTTAAATAGAAAGGGAAACCGATCCCTTAACGATTAAGACTTGCTTCAAATCAATTGCAAAAGGAACATAAAGGAGAATGAGTAACCAATTCCTTTTACATTAACACTGGATTCCAATTGACAGCCAAAACAACTAAAGAAGAAAGAGAAACCAATTCCTTAAGAATTTAGACTTGCTTCCAATCAATTGCAAATGGAACATAGAGGAGAATGACAATCCAATTCTTCATGGATTAAGACTTGATTCCATTCAATGGCCAAAATAACTTTAAGAAGAAAGAGAAACCAATTCCTTAAGGATTAAAACATGCTTCCAATCAATTCCAAAAGGAACATGAAGGAGAATGAGAAACCAATTCCTTTTGCATTAAGACTTGATTCCAATTAGTATCCAAATGAAATTAAAGAAGAAAGAGAAACCAATACCTTCAGGATTAAGACTTGCTTCAAATCAATTACAAAAGGAATATAAAGGGGAATGAGAAACCAATTCCTTTTGGAGTAAGACTTGATTCCAATCAATAGCCAAAAGAACTTAAAGAAGAAAGAGAAACCAATTCCTTTAGGATTAAGATTTGCTTCCAATCAATTGCAAAAGAAACATAAAAGAGAATGAAAAACCAATTCCTCTTAGATTATGACTTGATTCTATTGAATGGCCAAAAGAATTGAAATAGGAAAGAGAAACCAATTCCTTAAGGATTAAGTCTTGCTTCCAATCAATTGCAAACGGAACATAAAGGAGAATGAGAAACCAATTCCTTTGGAATTAAAACATGGTTCCAATCAATAGCCAAAAAAGTTGAAGAGGAAAGAGAGACCAATTCCTTAAGAATTAAGACTTACTTCCAATCAATTGCAAAAGAAACATAAAGGAAAATGAGAAACCAATTCCTTTGGAATTCAGACTTGGTTCCAATCAATAGCTAAAAGAACTTAAAGAAGAAAGAAAAGCTAATTCCTTAATGATTAAGATTTGCTTCCAATCAGTTGCAAATGGAACACTGAGGAGCATGACAAACTAATTCTTCTTGGCTTTAAGAGTTGACTCAATCCAATAGCCAAAAGAACTTTAAAAAGAAAGAGAAACCAATTCCGTTATGATTAAGACACGCTTCCAATCAATTGCAAAAGGAACATAATGGAGAATGAGAAACCAATTCCTTTGGGATTAAGACTTGGTTCCGATCAATAGCCAAAAGAACTGAAAAAAAGAAAGAGAAACCAATTCCATATAGATTAAGACTTGCTTCCAATCAATTGCAAATGGAACATAGAGGAGAATGACAAACCAATTTCTCTTGGATTTAAGACTTAATTTCATTCAACGGCCAAATGAAATTTAAAAAGTAAGAGAAAGCAATACCTTACAGATTAAGACTTGTTTCCAATCAATTGCAAAAGAAACATAATAGAGAATGAGAAACCAATTCCTTTGGGATTAAGACTTGGGCCCAATCAATAGCCAAAAGAACTTAAAGAAGAAAGAGAAACCAATTCCTTAAGGATTAAGATTTGCTTCCAATCAATTGTAAATGGAACATAGAGAAGAATGACAAACCAATTCCTCTTGGATTATGACTTGATTCCATCCACAGGCCAAAAGAACTGAAAGAAGAAACCAATTCCTTAAGGATTATGACTTGCTTGCAATCAATTGCAAATGGGACATAGAGGAGATTAACAAACCAATTCCTCATGTTTGAAGACTTGATTCCATTCAATGGCCAAAAGAACTTTAAGAAGAAAGAGAAACCAATTCTTTAAGGATTAAGACTTGCTTCCATTCAAATGCAAAAAGAACAACAAGGAGAATGAAAAACCATTTCCTTTTGGACTAAGACTTGATTCCAATCAATAGCCAAAAAAACATAAAGAACAAAGAGAATACAATTCCTTAAGGATTACGACTTGCTTCCAATCAATTGCAAAAGGAACAAAATGGAGAATGAGAGACCAATTCCTTTGGAATTAAGACATGGTTCCATTCAATAGCCAAAAAAAATATAGAAGAAAGAGAAACCAATTCCTTAAGGATTAAGACTTGCTTCCAATCAATTGCAAATGGAACATAGAGGAGAATGACAAACCAGTTGCTCTTGGATTTAAGACTTGATTCCATTCAATGGTCAAATGAACTTTAGAAAGAAAGAGAAACCAATTCCTTAAAGATTAAGACTTGCTTCCAATCAATTGCAAGAGAAACATAAAGGAGAATGAGAAACCAATTCCTTTGGAATTAGCACTTGGTTTCAATCAATAGCCAAAAGAACTGAAAGAAGAAAGTGAAACCAATTCCCTAAGGATTAAGATTTGCTTCCACTCAATTGGAAAAGGAACATAAAAGTGAATGACAAACCAATTCCCCTTAGATTAGGGCTTGAGTCTATTCAATGGCCAAAAGAACTGAAAGAAGAAAGAGAAACCAATTTCTTAAGGAATAAGATTTAGTTCCAATCAATTGCAAATGGAACATAGAGGAGATTTACAAACCAATTCCTCTTGGATTTAAGACTTGATTCCATTCAATGGCCAAAAGAACTTTAAAAAAAGAGGGAAACCAATTCCTTCAGGATTAAGACTTGCTTCCAATCAATTACAAAAGGAACATAAAGGAGAATGAGAAACCAATTCCTTTGGGATTAAGACATGGTTCCAATCAATAGCCAAGAAAACCGAAAGAATAAAGAGAAACCAATTCCTTAAAGATTAAGACTTGCTTCGAATCAATTGCAAATGGAACGTAGAGGAGAATGTGTAACACCCTACTAATTTTATGTTATGCTTAAGTCATAGCATGAAACTAGTCGGGTTGTGTTACCGTGTTGATACTTTACTTACCTTTCTTGTCTTTAAGTTCTCCTTAACTCGTCTCACATTGTGACGAGGCAGCGTCTTTGTTATATTACAAACAAAATAAACGAAATATCAACAAAATGAACCGAATAGACTATCATCAAATAAGTATGGTACAATAAGGTCACTTCATGCGTGTAAACATATGTATATATATATATCAGAAGACGCTGTTTTAGTTTATGTACAAAGGTTCAAAGTAAAACACATACATGGGCTAGTGTATCAAAAGACCATACTGCCCTCATCTATCGCCTACCCTATGGTCCTCATAGGACATTTCATAATCTCACGCTAATTCTGCCAAACCCATGACCCAAAGCTACATCTTTGTCCAAAAAAGAGGGTCATGTTGTACAACATCCTGCCGCTAAAGCTACTCAGTGGGTAGCCATGCCAGGCTCCTGGGAGTATAGTCCGCTAGGTCCCGAGGAGGAAGAGGCGGCACGAGCCTGTGGCCTCGGAGGGGTCACTCGGAACTCGAGGGACGTCGGGGCGTTTTTGTGGTGGTGACTCGGAGAGTCGTGGGTCGGCCAGTGCCGCGTGCAGGAGGAGCTTGGATGCTTGGTCGCCATATGTAGAGGATGGCAATATAAGAGGGTAGCGAGGTCGAATAGGGGATGGTGCAAAGGAACATCAAAGTTCCTGCCGCTAAATAAGTACAAACGAAAGTTACACGAACCGGCTATGTACAGAGAGTCCAACTCCAGTCATGGTGGAACCGAAGAAGTGTAGGGATCTCAATAAAAAGAGGGTGGCTGTGGAGTCCATCGCCTGAATCTGAGAATGATGCGGAATACACAAGACGGGTGAGAATTTCAGAAAATTCTCGAGTAGGGTTTAGTTACACCTGGGGCTGACATCACATACATTCTCGTTACCTCGGGTTTACTTAATTATTAAAATACGTGTTCAAACTAAAGTCCATTTTCATGAGTTTAAAAACATGTCCGGTCCGAGGTAAGGTTCAATTTTACTTTAATTGGCATAAGAAACGAAATAAGTACTAATACTAGTGCACGAAGGATAAATGGAATAAATCAATGAATAGCGATAGCGGTTGTAGCATGCACAATTGTAAACATCCCGATGCAACTATTCCATGGATTTATGCATTCATGTAATCATGTAAACTCATTCTTGAACTTTCTTTCATAAACTCCTTCATTACTTTCTATCATTTTTCCATCTCTCTTGGTCCCCGGGAGTTCTTGGCCATTTTAGACTCCTGGGTAATAGTGCTTATCGAGGATCGAGCTCGTTCCTATACGAAATGCCGGGTTTACTTTCCGACCTTTCCACCGATCTATTCCCATTAACCTTCTAGCCGGGGCTGGCCCAAGTAGTATGGAACTTGCATAATGACATGCTTCTTTTCACGACTTTCATGACTTTCTTAAGAATGTATATACATTCATATGAAATTCATAACTTGTTCATGGGTTCTACCAAACTTCGCAGCATAACGAACGTGTCCGCTTCCCCATGAATAGTGCCAGCCGATCAATACATCAATATATCACAAGAAGCACAAATTCACATGTATACTCCAACATGAAACTCCAATTCATATCAAATTCATTAAGACAGAAATTCTGCCTCAGCATATACAACCAACCCGGTTCTTGTAATTCATGCCACAATTTCATTTTAGCTCATTTGGACCTCAAATTTGAGTATGTTACAGGGTTGTGTGTCTATTTTCTAACCTCTTTGGTCCCATCTAATTTCGGTATCTATAACTCAAGATATCTAAACTTTATCTCGGCCTGCCCATTAGCTGGCCAGAATCAGGCAACAAAAAGTAGAAATTTACCAAAAATCGAAAACTCACTCAAATCAGACGAAATTGGTCTCGTATTAAAGCTAATAGAACAAACTTTCATATACAAAAAGTCCCATTTCATTTGCCTTAGTAGGGCTCGAGTTACAAGCCCCGAAACTTAGCCTTCCTGAACTGTCCTGTGTTGGCCTGGTTTGGACATAGGGTAACTTCTTCAAATTACTGGGAATAACTGAGTGGATAACAAACTCGGGATTTCTCTGGATGTTGTTCTCCTATGTGTAAGCTTTCCAACAAAGTTGGTTTCACTCAGTTTCATGTAGTATAGGTCGAGTTCTACCCTAAATAACCCAATCTGCCCAGAGCCAGAGTTAAAACCCTAGGTCGAGATTCAGAAATTCATATCTTCCTCAATTCTGATCCAAAACCCTTATATGATATGTCTATGGAAAGCCCTAGATGTCTAGTTTCATTTAAAAATAGGTTCATCGAATTTGACCGATCGTAGGCGGCGCCGTACGCTCCGCCATATGGTCTGCCGTGGACTCTCCACCAAGACAGCACCTCCAGCCATTTAATCCTCTTAGTTTCCTTCTTCTAATTCTACTTCTAACTCAAAATCTTCTATTAATCCAAGCATAATTATTCAATTCACACATCAATTAAGGTGAAACTAATTCAGTCCAGCCAGCCAAGTGCATGGATTGGATGCAAGAAATTTAAAACCCCTACTTTTGATTTAAGTGTTTTGGTGCTGAGCTCTTGAAATTTGGATAAACAAGGCTGGAACTTTGCTTAAGTCTTGGATGTGTGAGCAACACTAAAGAGAGCTGATGGAGAAGAGGAAAAGCAACGTGAATAATGGTCTGATTCAAAGGAGGATAGTGTGTTATATAGGCATGAGTGGGAGTTAACTTGGAAGATTGTGATTGGTTGCCCTCTTTGTGCGGTAGAATCACTCTCCACGTCGCTCAAGTGGTAGGAGTTTCTAGCATATTCTGGAAACAAAATCGGAACTCGTACTCTACATAAAGTCGTACCTCGTGAACTTCCTGTATATGAAGTCGGAACTCAGAAAACATCCAGTCTAATTGAAGCGTAAAAGTAGAGCCTGGTGAGAAGCCAAGCACTTAAGGTCGGAGCTCGTAAATCATGAACTTTCTATCCCGGAACTCGAAAAGATATAGAAGTGAGAGCTTCTAATATTGAACTCAAGATCGGATCTCGTGCAGTTGTAGAATCATAATGTCGAATTCGGAATACTTTCATTCATCTGAGCCTTAGAGACGAAGTCGAAATCGAACATTTTACTCTTTGATCGATAAGATCGGGAGTCGAAAGAATCTTTGAAGTCGACAACGAACTCGTAAGTTGGAAGCATCAGTCACTCTCATTTCATCTCGCGAAATTGGAAGTCGGAATTCATACCGAGAAGGTCAAAATTTATCCACGCTTACAAGATCGGAAATCGTCAGCTCCATCCATTAAATCGGAGAGCGTAAGCTGCATGCCTTAGGTCGGAAATCGGAAGAAGTCCCTTGCAAGCCTTGAAACGAAGTCGGAAGTCGAAGCTAGTGTTGAGGTCGGAGGCCAAATGTAAGGAAACTCGGAAATCGGAAATGTCATCAATAATGGGGATCGGAAGTCGGAATTCGCGGATGTTACAGAATGACAAACCAATTCCACTTGGATTTAAGACTTGATTCCATTCAATGACCAAAAGAACTTTAAAAAAAGAGAAAAACCAATTCCTTCAGGATTAGACTTGCTTCCAATCAATTACAAAGGGAGCATAAAGGAGAATGAGAAACAATTCCTTTGGGATTAAGACATGGTTCCAATCAATAGCCAAGAAAATCGAAAGAATAAAGAGAAACCAATTCCTTAAGGATTAAGACTTGCTTCCAATCAATTGCAAATGGAACGTAGAGGAGAATGACAAACCAATTCCACTTGGATTTAAGACTTGATTCCATTCAATGACCAAAAGAACATTAAAAAGAAAGAGAAACTAATTCCTTAAAGATTAAGACTTGCTTCCAATCAACTGCAAAAGAAATACAAAGGAGAATGAGAAACCAATTCCTTTCGGAGTAAGACCTGGTTCCAATCAATAGCCAAAAGAACTTGAAGAAGAAAGAGAAACTAATTCCTTAAGTATTAAGATTTGCTTCCATTCAGTTGCGTAAGGAACTTTATGATCCATTACCCATGAACCCTAATTCTGGTCTATTGTGGTTGTAATTCAATCAAGGATAAATAAAAATCACAAAAAAAAAGATGGAAGAGACAAGGAATAGAAATCGATTGGAAGGCACCACAATCAAGGATGACTGATAAGCTAAGGGTGATCGCCACAAGAGCAATTGGAAACTCTTGATAAGACCTAAGGTTCCAAGCAAGAACCAAAGAGGCACTTTTTCTAAAAGTATTCTAATTTCAATTTGCCAAAAATCCCTTTCAAAATGTGTTTACAAGGTTTATAAACTGAACTAAAGTTTAGCAAATGGGCTGAAACACTTAGCCCAAGATTAAAATCTAAACTTATTAAAAATTGAGTAAAAGGCTAAATAGCTAAAAACAAATGATGGGCTATATGAAATTACAAGCCCAATTACATTATTACTAACTTAAAATTAACAAGCCCAAAGATATAACTAAGCTTGTTCAGCCACATGAATGCAATGGACTAGTCTTGAGTCGTTTTCTTCTTGAATGGGCTTTGCCTCAAATAAACTTGAAATCATTTGGCCCAAAGCTTCCTTAGCTCTCTTTGATTTGGATCTAGTCATTGGTCCACCAAGTCCTTCCAAAGGATCTCCTCCTTGCCTTTGCTTTCTTGAGTCTACTTTATCTTTCTTGATCACAACATCCCCTCCTTCTTCAAGAGAATTTGTCCTCGAATTTAGCTCCTCATCACCTACATCAAATAAGGACAAGTCAGCAACATTAAAAGTAGCACTTATCCCATACTCACCAGGTAAGTCGATCTTATAGGCATTGTCATTTATTCTCTCCAAGACTTGGAGGGTCCATCTCCCCTAGGTTGGAGTTTGGATTTCCTTTGAGATGGAAACCTCTCCTTTCTCATGTGTACCCAAACCCAGTCACCGGGTTCAAATACAACCGTCTTTCTGCCCTTGTTGGCTTGCTTTGCATAACTCTCCATTTTCTTCTCAATTTGGGCTTTTACTTGCTCATGCAGCTTCTTTACAAAGTCAGCCTTAGCCTGTGCATCTTTATGCTTAAAAACAGAAATGTTAGGCATAGGCAGTAAATCAAGAGGAGTCAAGGGGTTAAATCCATACACTATTTCAAAAGGAGAACAATTAGTATTGCTATGTATAGCCCTATTATATGCAAACTCTACATGAGGCAAACACTCTTCCTATTACTTAATATTCTTCTTTATAACAGCTCTAAGGAGAGTAGAAAGAGTCCTATTAACTACCTCAGTTTGCCCATCAGTTTGGGGGTGACAAGTAGTTGAGAATAGCAATTTAGTACCAATCTTACTCCATAGTGTCCTCCAAAAGTGACTTAAGAACTTAGTGTCCCTGTCATTCATAATACTCCTAGGTAATCCATGTAGCCTCACTACCTCTTTGAAAAACAAGTCAGCCACATGATTAGCATCATCCACTTTCTTGCAAGGTATGAAATGAGCCATCTTGGAGAACCTATCCACTACCACAAAAATAGAATCCTTGCCATTCTTTGTCCGAGACAGTCCTAAAACAAAGTCCATAGATAAATCAATCCAAGGGAAATCAGGAATTGGCAAAGGAGTATAGAGTCCATGAGGCATTACCTTTGACTTAGACTTCTTACAAACAATGCATCTTTCACAAAATTTATGCACATCATGTTTCATGTGTGGCCAATAAAAATGTTCATGTAGTATGTCTAAAGCCTTTTGGACCCGAAAATGACCCATTAAACCCCCTTCATGTGCCTCTCTCACAAGCAACTCTCTAATGGAACATTTAGGCACACATAACCTTTTCTCTTTAAACAAATAATCCTTATGCCTAAAGTACCCATTTTGGACAGCATGCACACAATCTTTATAAATCTGAGAAAATTTTGGATCATGCTCATACAATTCCTTTATATGCTCAAAACCAATGAATTTAGTTTCAAGAGTGGAGAATAGAGCATGCCTCCTTGAAGGCGTATCAGCAACCACATTAGCCTTACCTTTCTTATGCTTGATAACATAGGGAAATTGCTCAAGGAACTCAATCCACTTGGCATGCCTCTTAGTCAACTTACCTTGTCCTTTTAAATACTTCAAGGACTCATGGTCACTATGAATCACAAATTCCTTAGGTAAAAGGTAATGCTGCCATATTTGTAATGCCCTTACTAATGCATACAACTCTTTATCATATATGGGATAGTTCAGAATAGCACCATTTAATTTTTCACTAAAATAAGCAATTGGGTGCCCATCTTGCATCAAAACAGCCCCTATTCCCACACCAGATGCATCACATTCAATCTCAAAAGATTTAGCAAAATTAGGCAATGCAAGGTAGGTGCATGAGTTAATTTATCTTTGAAGGCAGCAAAAGCTTGCTCTTGTTTTTCACCCCATTTAAATCCCACATGCCTTTTAATTACTTCATTCAAGGGTGCAGCCAATGTACTAAAATCTTTAACAAATCTCCTATAGAAACTAGCTAAACCATGAAAGCTTCTTACCTCACTAACATTTTTAGGAATTGGCCACTCTTGAATAGCTTTCACCTTCTCTTGATCAACCTACACTCCTTGTGAGCTAACAACAAAACTAAGAAAAACTACATGATCTGTACAAAAAATACATTTTTCCATGTTGGCATACAATTTCTCATGCCTAAGAGCTTCCAAAACACTCCTCAAATGCACATGATGATCATCATAGGATTTGCTATAAATCAAAATGTCATCAAAATAAACCACAACAAACTTTCCTAGGAATTCCCTTAACACATGATTCATCAATCTCATGAAGGTACTAGGAGCATTTGTTAATCCAAAGGGCATGACCAATCATTCATACAATCCATATTTGGTTTTAAAAGCAGTTTTCCATTCATCCCCTTCTCTAATCCTAATCTGATGATATCTGCTTTTAAGATCAATTTTAGAAAACACACAGGCACCATGCAATTCATCCAACAAATCATCTAATCTAGGAATTGGATGTCTATACTTTACCGTGATGTTATTGATGGCTCTACAATCAGTGCACATCCTCCAAGTTCCGTCTTTCTTAGGCACTAGAATGACTAGAACTGCACACGGACTTAAGTTTTCTTGCACCCACCCTTTTTGCATCAAGTCTTCAACTTACTTTTGAATCTCCTTGGTCTCTTGAGGATTACTCCTATAGGCTGGCCTATTAGGCAATGAAGCTCCTAGAATGAGATCAATTTGATGTTCTATACCTCATAGAGAGGGTAGACTGTGAGGTACCTCCTTGGGAAAGATATCTCCAAATTCCTGCAACAAAGAAGAAACTTCACAAGAAAGAGAGTTAGTAGCACCTGCTTCATGTAATTTACTTTCTTTACTTAAAAGTAAAAGCATTAGCTTTTTCATGAGCATAGCCTTTTTCACATCTTTTTCTTTAATAAACAGATTTTGCAATTTTCCCTTTATTTTTCCACTCTCCTTTTCCTTTTTCTTTTCACTTCCCTTTTCCTTTTTCTTTTCACTCTCTTTTTCTTTTCTTTCCTATTTTCTTTTATCTCTCATTTTGGATTGATCCTCACCAACCTCTCTTGGAGACAAAGGGGCAAGAATAGTCTTGCACTCTTTATGTACAAATGAAAACTTATTTGTAAACCCATCATGCAGAGCTTTCTTATCATACTGCCAAGGCTTACCAAGAAGTAAATGGCAAGCCTCCATAGGCACCACTTCACATGAAACTACATCATCATACTTCCCTATAGGGAATTCGACCTCCACTTGTTTACTCACAGTCATTTCACCATCCTCACTAAGCCATTGAAGCTTATATGGCCGTGGGTGTAGTTTAGTCTCCAAATTCAATTTTGAGACCATCCTTGCACTAGCAACATTAGTGCAGCTCCCTCCATCAATAATTAAAGAACAAACCTTCCGTTGGATGATACACCTTGTGTGGAAAATATTTTCCCTTTGGCTTTCATCTAAATCCGTTGCTTGGCCGCCCAACAACCTCCTCACCATGAACAAATCTCTTTCTGGTGCAATTTCCTCATCATACTCATCCTCACTAGTTGGGGCAGATTTAGATGAGGACTCACTAGTGATTTCTCCATTATCTTTGAGAAGCATAGTCTTCTTGGTTAGGCATTCAGATGCTATGTGTCATCTCCCCAAACACTTGAAGCATTTTATCTCACTACTCATTGTCATTTTAGAGGTCTCATTGGACTTGAATTAAGTCCTTTGAGGTACAGCCGTGGTGTAACAACCTCTATCATATAAGATGCTCGAGTCATGGAGTTATATTAAAAGGTTATCACTATGCTAAGAAAAATCTTTAAAATATGGAGAATATAATACATGGCCCTTGAAATACTCATTTTATTGCTGACTAATAATCTTTGATACATAGATAATAAAATAACTACACTTTTAAAAAAAACTGTAATTGACATAATACACAGCGTTTACATCCGACTAGTCGTTAGCTAACTTCAATAGTCTCTTGGTCTGGCTTATGCCCGATTCTTGCTCAATGAATGGCCCTGTACTCTGCCTCGCACTTGATTTCCAACTTGGGTGCTGGAATGTTTACGGAAAAGAGAAACATACAAGTACGCAATGAGAACTTAAGTTTCTCAGTAGGTAAACTCAAATTATTACTCATACAGTGCCATCATAAATATTCCAGCTGCTTCGGTTTATTATAAAAATATGAACACGTATAAATAAATAGTAGTTCAATTTTAAGTTGAAAACATCTTTTTCGAAGCGAGTTATATTTTAACAACTACTTGCCATATAATATGACAGACATAGAAATACGGATAGTATAATATGCTTCAACAAGGATCATAATAGCATTATGACTTAACTAGATAATTGAAGATGCACATATAAATACGTATACTTGAATGTATGCAAGTGCACTTGACTTAATTTATCTCTTCTTTAACTTGCAACTTAACCTTGACATTCTGTACTTGGTCCCCCAGAGGTGAATAGCCTCTCTCACCCCTGGGTAATAGCCTGCTTTTCAGGTCCAAGCTCGTACCTATACATGAGTGATGGGTTTACTTTCCCCAACCCTCACACCGGTCTATTCCCCTTAACTCTGGTCGAGGGCTGGCCCAAGTCTTAGACAGTACCGCTCTGGCCCACACTAGTTGGGTCTATGTCATGCCTCACGTGGTAGCTTGGTACGTCATTCTTGCAAGTTCTCATAAATCTTATTCTTCTTTGGACATGATTATACATGCATATGCTACATGCAATCATTCATATACTTCATATTATACTTAAATCATTCTTGCATATATGAATCTCGTGAGCATAACATATAAATGTATAACATTCATATAATTCACATATTTCTGCCGGAATTTTGGCAGCATAACGGATCGAGTCCGCTTCCCCATGAATAGTGCCAAACTACCAGAAGGATCAATCAAGCAGCAAAACCAACGTAGGGTATCAAGTTTTCTAACATTAATATCAATCATATAACATATCAACATAAATACATAACTAAAGTTTTTCTTTTTTTGCTCATTCTACTCAATTCTGCCCGATTTTGTAAAATTCACCATAATTTCTATTCAATTCATTTGGACCTAAATTTTGAATATGTTATAGGTCTATGTGTCTAGTTTCCAATCCTTTTAGTCCTATCTCATTTTGATTTATGTAGCTCAAGTTATTCAAAGTTTACTTCTGTGTGCCCTACAACTAACCAGAATTGTACTCCTAGAAGTAAAAATTCACTAAAAATAGAAACTTAGATCAAATCATACGAAATTTATATCAAATTAAAGCTAACAGGACAAGCTTTATAATGAAATATGTTTCATCTCATTTGCATAAGTATATTTTGAGACATATGCCCGGAAACTTGACCCTACTGGACTATCCTGCTCCAGCCCAGTTTCAACTTAAGTCAACTTCATTGATGTGCTGGGAACAAATGGCAAGAAATCTGACTCTGAAATTTTTTTGGGATGTTTCTTTACATGTTAGCTTTCAAACAACATTAGTTTCACTCAATTTGGAGTTGTGTAGGGTGAGTTATACCCTTCTCAACTCATACTGCCTAGATGAGAATCCAGATTTCTAGGTCAAACTTCAAAAATTCATAACTAATTCTATACTAATCCAATGGCCTTATATTTTATATATATGGAAAGCCCTGAATGTCTAGTTTTATATAAAAATAGTTTCATCAAATTTAATCAGCTGTAGGCGGAGCCGTATACTCCGCCGTACGGACCATTGAGGGAAAAACCCTAACAGCTACTTGAATTCTTCTTGGATTCAAGTTTTTCTCTAATCAATCCATCCAATCTTCAATTCAAACTCACATTTACACCCTAAACCAACCTTAATTCATCATCATCACTCAAGATAACATCAGGATCTTACAAGAAATTGGGAAGAAAGTGGAGTCCTAATTAGCCCAATTCAAAGAAAACAAGAAAGAAGTTGGAATTCCTACCTCTTATAGGTGTTGTTGTGCTAGATTGGTGCCTTGGATTGAAGGAATCTTGATGAAGCTTGAAGAGTAGATGGAGATGGAGTGAAGATGAGTTGAGATAGGAGAGAAATAATGAGTGTTCAGCAGGTTATAAATCCGAAAATAATCAAGGGAGTTGGAAGGAAATAATTGAAGACTTTTGGAGCAAGATTGCATGTGATTGGTGGATGTGTTTTCCTTCTCCAATCTGATTTGGCTGCCTTCTTGAAGGCTGATTGTGGCGCCACTTATAGGGTGTGTTGGCTGAATCTTGGCCATCCATCCTAGGGCTCTCACAGTATAATTTTTATTGGTTCGGTTCCGACAGTTCAAAGTACCGAAATCTTACCAATTGCCTTTAAATCGGTAAATCGGTTTTGGAAAAATCCTATGAAGTTTTCTACACTTTCAATCTACTTCTCTCATATCTAATTTCTCTAAATGATACTTAATTGGCTCTAAGTAAAAATTTAGTCGAATGCTAATCAATCTTAAGTAGTTAATAAAATCGAACAACTAGGCGAAAACGATAAAAATTTGGTGGAGGTGAGGCCAAGTTTCTCCACTATGTTGAGCAACACTTGGCGCCACTCATATGTGGTAAGGGTGGCTGAATTTCAGCCATTCAACCTAAGGTTATCAGTGTAGAATTCTATTGATTCGGCTCTGGCAGTTTAGAATACCGAATATTTATCGATTTCCTCCAAATCGATCAAACGTTACTTAATAGTTTAAGATATCTACATGTTCAATTTAATTTATCTTAAGCCTAATCATTCTAACTAATATCTAATTAACTCTTGATAAATATTTAATTAACCTCTAATTGCCCTTACATAACTATTCAAACCGAATAAGCGAATTAACAGAGTAAATTAGACATTTTCATAAATCCGGAGCCTTTCGGTTTCCTATTTTCTGTAACTAATGGCATTTTTGTAATTTTGAGCAAGTCTAGGGGCACCCCACGTCATTTCACACCAGACTGCCTACATGGCCCAATCGACAGAGATTTAAACTTCTACGGTTTTGCCACGTAATTCTGCTCTACTTAAAATCTCATTCTACTAACTCTACCGATGTAGGGATGTAAATGTCATTTTATGAAAAGTTCTAGGGTTATTGTGGAAATATTCACTTGGGGTTAAAGTACAATTTCTAAAACTTTTGGGCAAGAGTGAAATTAACAAAAGTTGATTAGGGCACTTTTGTCATTTCTTAATTTTTAACATATGGCAGTGCCATATTTTCAACGGCAATATTACACTACCTTATAATTCCAAGTGTGAGGATCGTCATGGCATAGTGCTGCCTGAGAAATTCTCACACTGCCTAAGGTAATTAGTTCAAAGTTTCCATTGCATTCGGTTTATTAAAGTGGGGATGTTATGTGGTGTTGCTAGAAGAGGTACCTCCCCCCTTCTTATGTCTTTCCTTCCAATTTGAAGAATTGAAATTAGAATAGCTCCTCCTCAATGTACCTTTTCTCTTAAGTTGCTGCTCCACTTTGGTAGCTCGATGTACCAAGTCTTCCAACTCTACATAATTTTGTAGCTCAACTACATCTCTAATGTCATTATTCAGCCTATTCAGAAAGCGTGCCATAGTAGCCTCCTTATCTTCATTCACATTGGCTCTAATCAAAGACACCTCCATTTCCTTGTAATATTCATCAACACTCCTACTACCTTGTGTGAGTCTTTGGAGCTTGTTATGAAGGTCCCTATGATAATAGGAAGGGACAAATCTCCTGCTCATTAACCGCTTCATTTCAACCAAGTATCCACCAAAGGTTCTTCATATCTAAGCCGCTCCTTTTGCAATTGATCCCACCAAATAAGAGCATAATCTATGAACTCCATGGCTGCCACCTTCACCTTCTTATCTTCAGTATAGTTGTGGCAAGCAAAAAGTTGTTCAATCTTCATTTCCCACTCTAAGTATGCCTCCGGATCACTTTTCCTTTTAAAAAAGGGAATGTTGAGTTTTACTCCCTCAATTCTGTCCTCTCTTGGATCTACTTCATGATCTTTTCTTCTCCTTCGATCAAGCCTCCTTCTACCTCCATCAGCATCAGGATGCCCTTGATTTTCTAACTGCTCAATTCTCACATATAACTCCTTTGTATGCTCCCTCATCATCCTTTCCATTTGAGCTGTAATAGCCTCCACTAACAATCTGTTGTTTCCTTCAGAGGCCAAACAAGACAGAACAAGCTAAAGGTTTGAAGAACAATAAGAAACAAGCCAATGTTTTGATCTTTTTTTTTTTCAAATTTTGGTTTTTTTTTTAATTCTATTTTTTTTTCCAATCTGTTCTTGATGATTGTAGATGAACAGACCAACTGGAATCACATCAAAACAAGCACATATTTAACAACTAAACATCAAACTAACAAAGCTTAGAAAGATTAGAATGAAACAATTCCTAAGAACGTCAAGAACATATGATGAACATTCTGCACCTTTTTTTTTTTAACCCACTGATCAATAAAGATAGAAATGGAAACCAGAAGAATATCAAGAAATTAAGCAAAGTAGAAAGGATGAATCAAATAAGAACTCAAAGAAAACAAATCGCAAAGTTGCACTAGACTGAGTTTGGGAAAAAAATCGCTGTATCTCGAGCTACAAAATTCAGAATTCAATGATTGAAAAAGAAGATAAAAGATAAGATTCTGAACTTCAGAAAAGACCGAAGAAACACCGAAATATGATGCGGAAAACTCAAGATATGAACCAAAGAAAACTGACCAATTCTGCAACTCAAACAAGCTGGCTCTGATACCAAATGTTATGATCCATTACCCATGAACCCTAATTCTGGTGTATTATGGTTGAAATTCAATCAAGGAGAAATAAAAATCACAAAAAAAAAAAAGATGGAAGAGACAAGGAATGGAAATAGATTGGAGGGCACCACAATCAAGGATGATTGATAAGCCAAGGGTGATCGCCACAAGAGCAATTGGAAACTCTTGATAAGACCTAGGGTTCCAAGCAAGAACCAAAGAGACACTTTTTCTAAAAGTATTATGATTTCAATTTGCCAAAAATCCCTTTCAAAATGTGTTTACATGGTTTATAAACTAAATTAAAGTTTAGCAAATGGGCTGAAACACTTAGCCCAAGATTAAAATCTAAACTTATTAAAAACTGAGTAAAAGGCTAAATAGCTAAAAACAAGTGATGGGCTATATGAAATTACAAGCCCAATTAAATTATTACAAACTTAAAATTAACAAGCCCAAAGATATAAGTAATCTTGTTCAGCTACATGAATGCAATGGACTAGTCTTGAGTCGTTTTCTTCTTGAATGGGCTTTTTCTCAAATAAACTTGAAATCATTTGGCCCAAAGCTTCCTTAGCTCTCTTTGATTTGGATCTAGTCATTGGTCCACCAAGTCCTTCCAAAGGATCTCCTCCTTGCCTTTGCTTTCTTGAGTCTACTTTATCTTCCATGATCACATCAGAACATAAAAAGAGAATGACAAACCAATTCCTCTTGCATTAAGCCTTGATTCCAATCAACGGCTAAAAGAATTGAAAGAAGATAGAGAAACCAATTCCTTAAGGATTAAGATTTGCTTCCAATTTGTTGCAAAAGGAAGATAAAAGAGAACGACAAACCAATTCCTCTTGGATTATGACTTGATTCCATTCAATGGCCGAAAGAACTAAATGAAGAAAGAGAAACCAATTCCTTAAGGATTATGACTTGTTTCCAATCAATTGCAAATGGAACATAAAGGAGATTGACGAACTAATTCCTCATGTTTTAAGACTTGATTCAATTCAATGGCCAAAAGAACTTAAAGAAGAAAGAGAAACTAATTCCTTGAGGATTAAGACTTGCTTCTAATCAAATGCAAAAGGAACAAAAAGGAGAATGAGAAACCATTTCCTTTTGGATTTAGACTTGATTCCAATCAATAGCCAAAAGAATTTAAAAATGAAAGAGAAACCAATTACTTAAGGATTAAGACTTGCTTCCAATCAATTGCAAAAGAAACATAAAGGAGAACGAGAAACTAATTCCTTTGGAATTAAGTCTTGGTTCCAATCAATAGCCAAAAGAACTAAAAGAAGAAAGAGAAACCAATTCCCTAAGGATTAAGATTTGCTTCCATTCAGTTGGAAAACGAACATAAAAGAGAATGACAAACCAATTCCTCTTAGATTCGGGCTTGATTCCATTCAATGGCCAAAAGAATTGAAAGAAGAAAGAGAAACCAATTCCTTAAAGAATAAGAATTGGTTCCAATCAGTTTAAAATGGAACATGGAGGAGAATGACAAACCAATTCCTCTTGGATTTAAGACTTGATTCCATTCGATGGCCAGAAGAACTTCAAAAAGAAAGAGAAACCAATTCCTCCAGTATTAAGACATGCATCCAATCAAATGCAAAAGGAACATAAAGGAGAATGAGAAACCAATTCTTTTGGGATTAAGACTTGGTTCCAATCAATAGCCAAAAAAACTGAAAGAAGAAAGAGAAACCAATTCCTTAAGGATTAAGACTTGCTTCCAATCAATTGCAAATGGAACTTAGAGGAGAATGACAAACCAATTCCTCTTGGATTTAAGACTTGATTCCATTCAATGGCCAAAAGAACTTAAAAAAGAAAGAGAAACCAATTCCTTAAAGATTAAGACCTACTTCCAATGAATTCCAAAAGTAACATAAAGGAGAACGAGAAGCCAATTCCTTTTGCATTAAGACTTGATTCCAATTAATAGCCGAAAAAACTTAAAGAAGAAAAAGAAACCAATTCCTTAAGGATTAATATTTGTTTCTAATCAGCTACAAAATGAACATAAAAGAGAATGACAAACCAATTCCTCTTGGATTAACGCTTGATTCCATTCAATGGCCAAAAGAACTAAAAGAAGAAAGAGAAACCAATTTCTTAAGTATTAAGATTTGCTTCCAATCAGTTGCAAAAGGAACAAAAAAGAGAATGGCAAACCAATTCCTCTTGGATTAAGGCTTGATTCCATTCAATGGCCAAAAGAACTGAAACAAGTAAGAGAAACCAATTCCTTAAGGATTAAGATTTGCTTCCAATCAATTACAAATGGAACATAGAGGAGAATCACAATCCAATTCCTCATGGATTAAGACTTGATTCCGTTCAATTGCCAAAAGAACTCTAAGAAGAAAAAGAAACCAATTCCTTATGGATTAAGACATTCTTCCGATCAATTGCAAAATGAACATAAAGGAGAATGAGAAATCAATTCCTTTTGTATTAAGACTTGATTCCAATTAACAACCAAAAGAACTTAAAGAAGAAAGAGAAATCAATTCCTTCATGATTAAGACTTGCTTCAAATCACTTGCAAAAGAAATATAAAGGAGAATGAGAAACCAATTCCATTTGGAGGAAGACTTGATTCCAATCAATAGCCAAACGAACTTAAAGAAGAAAGAGAAACCAATTCCTTAAGGATTAAGATTTGCTTCCAATCAGTTGCAAAAGGAACTAAAAAGAGAATGACAAACCAATTCCTCCTAGATTAAGACTTGATCCCATTCAGTGGCCAAAAGAAGTGAAAGAAGAAAGAGAAACCAATTCCCTAAGGATTAAGACTTGCTTCCAATCAATTCCAAATGGAACATAGAGGAGAATGACAAACCAATTCCTCTTGGATTTAAGACTTGATTCCATTTAATGGCCAAAAGAACTTTAAAAAGAAAAAGAAACCAATTCCTTAAGGATTAATACTTGCTTCCATTCAATTACAAAAGGAACATAAAGGAGAACGAGAAACCAATTCCTTTTACATTAACTCTTGATTCCAATTAATAATCAAAACAACTTAAAGAAGAAAGAGAAATCAATTCCTTCAGGATTAAGACTTGCTTCAAATCAATTGCAAAAGGAATATAACGGAGAATGAGAAACCAATTCCTTAACGATTTAGACTTGATTCCAAACAATAGCCAAAACAACTTAAAGAAGAAAGAGAAACCAATTCCTTAAGGATTAAGACTTGCTTCCAATCAATTGCAAATGGAACATAGAGGAGAATGACAATCCAATTCTCCATGAATTAAGACTTGATTCCATTCAATGGCCAAAAGAATTGAAAGAAGAAAGAGAAACCAATTCCTTAAGGATTAAGACTTGCTTCCAATCAATTGTTAAAGGAATATGAAGGAGAATGAGAAACTAATTCCATTTGGATTAAGATTTGATTCCAATCAATAGCCAAAACAACTTAAAGGAGAAAGGGAAACCAATTCTTATGGATTAACACTTGCTTCCACTTAATTGCAAGTGGAATATAAATGAGAATGACAAACCAATTCCTCTTAGATTAATACCTGATTGCGTTCAACAGCCAGAAGAACTTAAAGAAGAAAGAGAAAATAATTTCTTAAGGATTAAGATTTGCTTCCGATCAATTACAAAAGGAACATAATGGAGAATGAGAAACCAATTCCTTTCGGATTAAGACTTGATTCTAATCAATGGCCAAAAGAACATAAAGAAGAAAAAGAAACCAATTCCTTAAGGATTAATACTTGCTTCCAATCAATTGCAAAAGGAACATAAAGGAGAATGGGAAACCAATTCCTTTTGGATTAAGACTTGATTCCAATCAATGGCCAAAAAAACATAATGAAGAAAGAAAAACCAATTCCTTAAGTGCTAAGACTTACTTCCAATTACTTGCAAATGGAACATAAAGGGGAACGAGAAACCAAGTCCTTTTGGATTAAGACTTGATTCCAATCAATAGCCAAAAGAACTTAAAAAAGAAAGAGAAACCAATTCCTTAAGGATTAAGACTTGCTTCCAATCAATTGTAAACGGAACATAGAGAAGAATGGCAAACCAATTCCTCTTGGATTTAAGACTTGATTCCATTCAATAGCCAAAAGAACTTTAAAATGAATGAGAAATAAATTCCTTAAAGATGCAGACTTGCTTCCAATCAATTACAAAAGAAACATAAAGGAGAACGAGAAACCAATTTCCTTGGGATTAAGACTGGGTTCCAATCAGTAGCCAAAAGAATTGAAAGAAGAAAGAGAAACCAATTCCCTAAGGATTAACGTTTGCTTCCATTCAGTTGCAAAAGGAACATAAAAGAGAATGACAAACCAATTCCTCTTGGATTAAGGCTTGATTTCATTCAACGGCCAGAAGAATTGAAAGAAGAAAGAGAAACCAATTCCTTAAGGATTAAGATTTGCTTCCAATCAGTTGCAAAAGGAAGATAAAAGAGAATGACAAACCAATTCCTCTTGGATTATGACTTAATTCCATTCAATGGCCAAACGAACTGAAAGAAGAAAGAGAAACTAATTCCTTAAGGATTATGACTTGCTTCCAATCAATTGCAAATGGAATATAGAGGAGAATGACTAACCAATTGCCCTTGGATTTAAGACTTGATTCCATTCAATGGCCAAAAGAACTTTAAAAAGAAAGAGAAACCAATTCCTTAAGCATTAAGACTTGCTTCCAATCAATTGCAAAAGGAACATAAAGGAGAATGAGAAACCAATTCCTTTAGGATTAAGACTTGGCTCCAATGAAAAGCCAAAAAAACTTAAAGAAGTAAGAGAAACCAATTCCTTAAGGATTAAGACTTGCTTCTAATCCATTGTGAATGGAATATAGAGGAGAATGACAAACTAATTCCTCTTGGATTTAAGGCTTGATTCCATTTAATCGCCAAAAGAACTTTAATAAAAAAGAGAAACAAATTTCTCAAAGATTAAGACATGCGTCCAATCAATTGCAAAAGGAACATAAAGGAGAATGAGAAGCCAATTCCTTTTACATTAAGACTTGATTCCAATTAATAACCAAATGTACTTAAAATAGAAAGAGAAACCAATTCCTTTAGGATTAAGACTTGCTTCAAATCAATTGCAAAAGGAATATAAAGGAGAATAAGAACTTAAAATAGAAAGAGAAACCAATTCCTTTTGGAGTAAGACTTGGTTCCAATCAATAGCCAAAAGAACTTAAAGAAGATAGAAAAACCAATTCCTTAAGGATTAAAATTTGCTTCCAATTAGTTGCAAAAGGAACATAAAAGAGAATGACAAACCAATTCCTCCTGGATTAAGACTTGATTCCATTCAATAGCCAAAAGAACTTAAAGAAGAAAGAGAAACCAATTCCTTAAGGATTAAGACTTGCATCCAATTAATTGCAAGAGGAACATAAAAGTGGATAAGAAAACAATTCTTTTTGGATTGAGACTTGCTTCTAATCAATTCCAAAAGGAACATAAAGTAGAGTGAGAAATCAATTCGTTTTGATTTAAGGCTTGATTCAAATCAATGACCAAAAGAACTTAAAGAAGGAAGAGAAACCAATTCCTCAAGGATTAAGATTTGCTTCCAATCAGTTGCAAAATGAACATAAAGAAGAATGAGAAACTAATTCCTATGGGATTACGGTTTGATTCCAATCAATGGCCAAAAGAACTTAAAGAAGAATGAGAAACCAATTCCATTTGGATTAAGACTTGATTCCAATCAATAGCCAAAACAACTTGAAGGAATATAAAGCAGAACGAGAAACCAATTCCTTAAGGATTAAGACTTGCTTCCAATCAATAGCCAAGAAAGGGAAACCAATTCTTATGGATTAATACTTGATTCCGTTCAACGGCCAAAAGAACATAAATAAGAAAGAGAAAATAATTGCTTAAGGATTAAGATTTGCTTCCGATCAATTACAAAAGGAACATAAAGGAGAATGACAAACCAATTCCTCTTGGATTAAGACTTGATTCCATTCAATGGCCAAAAGAACTTAAAGAAGAAAGAGAAACCAATTCCTTAAGTATTAAGACTTGCTTCCAATCAATTGCAAAATGAACAAAAAGGAGAATGAGAAACCAATTCCTTTCAGATTAAGACCTGATTCCAATCAGTGGCCAAAAGAACTTAAAGAAGAAAGAGAAACCAATTCCTTAAGGATCAATACTTGCTTCCAATTAATTGCAAAAGGAACATAAAGGAGAATGGGAAACCAATTCCTTTTGGATTATGACTTGATTTCAATCAATGGCCCAAAAAACATAATGAAGAAAGAGAAACGAATTCCTTCGGGACTAAGACTTACTTCCAATCAATTGCAAATGGAACATAAAGGAGAAGGAGAAACCAATTCCGTTTGGATTAAGACTTGATTCCGATCAATGGCCAAAAGAACTTAAAGAAGAAAGAGAAACCAATTCCTTAAGGATTAATATTTGCTTCCAATCAATTGCAAAAGGAACATGAAGGAGAATGAGATACCAATTTGTTTTGGATTAAGACGTGATTCTAATCAGTGGCCAGAAAAACTTGATGAAGAAAGAGAAACCAATTCCTTGAGGATTAAGACTTACTTCCAATCAATTGCAAGTGGAACATAAAGGAGAATGGAGAACCAATTCCTTTCGGATTAAGACTTGATTCCAATTAATGGCCAAAAGAACTTAAAGAAGAAAGAGAAACCAACTCTTTAATGGTTAATACTTGCTTCCAATCAATTGCAAAACGAACATAAAGGAGAATGAGAATCCAATTTCTTTTGGATTAACACTTGATTCTAATCTATGGCCAAAAAAACATAATGAAGAAAGAGAAACTAATTCCTTAAGGACTAAGAGTTACTTCCAATCAATTGCAAAAGGAACATGACGGAGAATGACAAACAATTCCCTTTGGACAAAGGCTTGATTCCAATTAGTGTCCAAAAGAACTTAAAAAAGAAAGGGAAATCATTTCCTTAAGGATTAAGACTTGCTTCCAATCAATTGTAAAAGGAACATAAAGGAGAATGAGAAGTCAATTTGTTTCGGCTTAAGACTTTATTCAAATCAATGGCCAAAAGAAGTTAAAGAAGGAATAGAGACCAACTCCTTAAGGATTAAGACATGCTTTAGATCAATTGCAAAAGGAACATAAGGGAGAATGAGAAACCAATTCCTTTTGCATTAAGACTTGATTCCAATCAATAACTAAAAGAATTTAAAGAAGAAAGAGAAACAAATTCCTTAAGGATTAATATTTGCTTCCAATCAATTGCGAAAGGAACATACAGGAGAATGAGAAACCAATTCCTTTTGGATTAAGACTTGATTCCAATCAATGGCCAAAAAAATTACTAAAGAAAGAGAAACCAATTCCTTACAGATTAAGACTTACTTCCAATCAATTGCAAAAGGAACATAAAGGAGACAAACTAATTCCGCTTGGATTAACACTTGATTCCGTTCAACGGCCAGAAGAACTTAAAGAAGAAAGAGAAACTAATTCCATAACGATAATTATTTGCTTCCGATCAATTACAAAAAGAACATAAAGGAGAATGACAAATCAATTCCTTTTGGATTAAGACTTGATTCGATTCAATGGCCAAAACAACTTAAAGAAGAAAGAGAACTCAATTCAATAAGGATTAAGACTTGCTCCCAATCAATTGCAAAACGAACAAAAAGGAGAATGAGAAAATAATTCATTTTGGATTAAGACTTGATTCCAATCAGTGGCCAAAAAAACTTAAAGAAGAAAGAGAAACTAATTCCTTAAGGATTAACACTTGCTTCCAATCTATTGCAAAAGGAACATAAAGGAGATTAGGAAAGCAATTCCTTTTGGATTAAGACTTGTTTCCAATCAACGGCCAAAAAAACATAATGAATAAAGAGAAACCAATTCCTTAAGGACTAAGACTTACTTCCAATCAATTGCAAAAGGAGCAAAAAGGAGAATGAGAAACCAATTCTTTTTGCACTAAGACTTGATTCCAATTAGTGTCCAAAAGAACTTAAAAAAGAAAGGGAAATCATTTCCTTAAGGATTAAGACTTGCTTCCAATCAATTGCAAAAGGAACATAAAGGAGAATGAGAAATCAATTTGTTTTGGCTTAAGACTTTATTCAAATCAATGGCCAAAAGAACTTAAAGAAGGAAGAGAAACCAACTCCTTAAGGATTAAGACATGCTCTAGATCAATTGCAAATGGAACATAAAGGAGAATGAGAAACCAATTCCTTTTGCATTAAGACTGGATTCCAATTAATAACCAAAAGAACTTAAAGGAGAAAGAGAAACCAATTCTTTCAGGATTAAGACTTGCTTCAAATCAATTGCAAAAGGAGTATAAAGGGGAATGAGAAACCAATTCCATTTGGTGTAAGACTTGATTCCAATCAATAGCCAAAACAACTTAAAGAAGAAAGAGAATCCAATTCTTATGAATTAAGACTTGCTTCCACTAAATTGCAAATGGAACACAAAGGAGAATGACAAACCAATTCCTCTTGGATTAATACTTGATTCCATTCAATGACCAGAAGAATTTGAAGAAGAAAGTGAAATTAATTCCTTAAGGATTAATATTTGCTTCCAATTTTTTACAAAAGGAACAAAAAGGAGAATGACAAACCAATTCCTCATAGATTAAGACTTGATTCCATTCAATGGCCAAAAGAACATAAAGAAGAAAGAGAAACTAATTCTTTAAGGGTTAAGACTTGCTTCCAATCAATTGCAAAATGAACAAAAATGAGAATGAGAAACCAATTCATTTTGGATTAAGACTTGATTCCAATCAATAACTAAAAGAATTTAAAGAAGAAAGAGAAATCAATTCCTTAAGGATTAATATTTGCAACCAATCAATTGCGAAAGGAACATAAAGGAGAATGAGAAACCAATTCCTTTTGGATTAAGACTTGATTCCAATCAGTGTCCAAAAAAACTTGATGAAGAAAAAGAAACGAATTTCTTGAGGATTAAGACTTACTTGCAATCAATTGCAAGTGGAACATAAAGGAGAATGGAGAACCAATTCCTTTCAGATTAAGACTTGATTCCAATTAATGGCCAAAAGAACTTAAAGAAGAAAGAGAAACCAATTCCTTAACGATTAATACTTGCTTCCAATCAATTGCAAAACGAACATAAAGGAGAATGAGAATCCAATTTCTTTTGGATTAAGACTTGATTCTAATCTATGGCCAAAAAAAGATAATGAAGAAAGAGAAACTAATTCCTTAAGGACTACGACTTACTTCCAATCAATTGCAAAAGGAACATGAAGGACAGTGACAAACCAATTCCCTTTGGACAAAGGCTTGATTCCAATTAGTGGCTAAAAGAACTTAAAAAAGAAAGAGAAATCATTTCCTTAAAGATTAATAGTTGCTTCCAATCAATTGCAAAAGGAACATAAAGGAGAATGAGAGACCAATTCATTTTGGATTAAGACTTGATTCAAATCAATGGGCAAAAGAACTTAAAGAAGGAGGAGAAACCAATTCCTTAAGGATTAAGACTTATTTCCAATTAACTGCAAAAGGAACATAAAGGAGAATGAGAAACTAATTTATTTGGGATTAAGATTTCATTCCAATGAATGGCCAAAAGAACTTATAGAAGAAAGAGAAACTAATTCCTTAAGGATTAAGATTCGCTTCCAATCGATTGTAAATGTAACATCAAGGAGAATGACAAACCAATTCCTCTTAGATTAAAACTTGATTCCATTGAAAAGGCAAAAGAACTTAAAGAAGTAAGAGAAACCAATTCCTTAAGGATGAAGATTTGCATCAAATCAATTGCAAAATGAACAAAAAGGAGAATGAGAAACCAATTCCCTTTAGATTAAGTCTTGATTCCAATCAACAGCCAAAAAAACATAATGAAGAAAGAGAAACCAATTCCTTACAGATTAAGACTTACTTCCAATCAATTGCAAAAGGAACATAAAGGAGACAAACCAATTCCGCTTGGATTAATACTTGATTCCGTTCAACGGCCAAAAGAACTTAAAGAAGAAAGAGAAACTAATTCCTTAAGGATTAAGATTTGCTTCCGATCAATTACAAAAAGAACATAAAGGAGAATGACAAATCAATTCCTCTTGGATTAAGACTTGATTCCATTCAATGGCCAAAAGAACTGAAAGAAGAAAGAGAAACCAATTCCATAAGGATTAAGACTTGCTCCCAATCAATTGCACAAGGAACAAAAAGGAGAATGAGAAACTAATTCGTTTTGGATTAAGACTTGATCCAATCAGTGGCCAAAAAAAGTTAAAGAAGAAAGAGAAACTAATTCCTTAAGGATTAATACTTGCTTCCAATCTTTTGCAAAAAGAACATAAAGGAGATTAGGAAAGCAATTCCTTTTGGATTAAGACTTGATTCCAATAAATGGCGAAAAAAACATAATGAAGAAAGAGAAACCAATTCCTTAAGGACTGAGACTTACTTCCAGTCAGTTGCAAAAGGAACAAAAAGGAGAATGAGAAACTAATTCTTTTTGGACTAAGACTTGATTCCAATTAGTGTCCAAAAGAACTTAAAAAAGAAAGGGAAATCATAACCCTAAGGATTAAGACTTGCTTCCAATCAATTGAAAAAGGAACATAAAGGAGAATGAGAAATCAGTTTGTTTCGGCTTAAGACTTTATTGAAATCAATGGCTAAAAGAACATAAAGAAGGAAGAGAAACTAACTCCTTAAGGATTAAGACATGCTTTAGATCAATTCTGAAAGGAACATAAAGGAGAATGAGAAACCAATTCCTTTTGCATTAAGACTGGATTCCAATTAATAACTAAAAGAACTTAAAGGAGAAAGAGAAACCAATTCTTTCAGGATTAAGACTTGCTTCAAATCAATTGCAAAAGGAATATAAAGGGGAATGAGAAACCAATTCCATTTGGTGTAAGACTTGATTCCAATCAATAGCCAAAACAACTTAAAGAAGAAAGAGAATCCAATTCTTATGAATTAAGACTTGCTTCCACTAAATTGCAAATGGAACACAAAGGAGAATGACAAACCAATTCCCCTTGGATTAATACTTGATTCCATTCAATGGCCAGAAGAACTTAAAGAAGAAAGTGAAATTAATTCCTTAAGGATTAAGATTTGCTTCCAATTATTTACAAAAGGAACAAAAAGGAGAATGACAAACCAATTCCTCACAGATTAAGAGTTGATTCCATTCAATGGCCAAAAGAACATAAAGAAGAAAAAGAAACCAATTCTTTAAGGGTTAAGACTTGCTTCCAATCAATTGCAAAATGAACAAAAAGGAGAATGAGAAACCAATTCGTTTTGGATTAAGACTTGATCCCAATCAATAACTAAAAGAATTTAAAGAAGAAAGAGAAACCAATTCCTTAAGGATTAATATTTGCTTCCAATCAATTGCGAAAGGAACATAAAGGAGAATGAGAAACCAATTCCTTTTGGATTAAGACTTGATTCCAATCAGTGTCCAAAAAAACTTGATGAAGAAAGAGAAACCAATTCCTTGAGGATTAAGACTTACTTCCAATCAATTGCAAGTGGAAAATAAATGAGAATGAGAAACCAATTCCTTTCAGATTAAGACTTGATTCTAATCAACAGCCAAAAGAAATTAAAGAAGATATTAAAACCAATTCCATAACGATAATTACTTGCTTCCGATCAATTACAAAAGGAACATAAAGGAGAACGAGAATCTAATTCCTTTTGGATTAAGACTTGATTCAAATCAATTACCAAAAAAACTTAATGAAGAAAGAGAAACCAATTCCTTAAGGACTAAGACTTACTTCCAATCAAATGCAAAAGAAACATCAAGGAGAGTGACAAACCAATTCCGTTTGAATTATGGCTTAATTCAAATCAATGGGCAAAAGAACATAAAAAAGGAAGAGAAACCAATTCCTTAAGGACTAAGATTTCATTCCAATCAACTGCAAAACGACCATAATGGAGAATGAGAAACTAATTTGTTTGGGATTAAGATTTCATTCCAATCAATGGCCAAAAGAACTTATAGAAGAAAGAGAAACTAATTCCTTAAGGTTTAACATTCGCTTCCAATCGATTGCAAATGTAACATAAAGGAGAATGACAAACCAATTCCTCTTAGATTAAGACTTGATTCCATTGAAAAGGCAAAAGAACTTAAAGAAGTAAGAGAAACCAATTCCTTAAGGATTAAGACTTGCATCAAATCAATTGCAAAAGGAACAAAAAAGAGAATGAGAAACCAATTCCCTTTGAATTAAGTCTTGATTCCAATCAACGGCCAAAAACACATAATGAAGAAAGAGAAACCAATTCCTTACAGATTAAGACTTACTTCCAATCAATTGCAAAAGGAACATAAAGGAGACTTAATACTTGATTCCGTTCAACGGCCAAAAGAACTAAAAGAAGAAAGAGAAACTAATTCCTTAAAGATTAAGATTTTCTTCCGATCAATCACAAAAAGAACATAAAGGAGAATGACAAATCAATTCCTCTTGGATTAAGACTTGATTCCATTCAATGGCCAAAAGAACTTAAAGAAGAAAGAGAAACCAATTCCATAAGGATTAAGACTTGCTCCCAATCAAATGCAAAAGGAACAAAAAGGAGAATGAGAAACTAATTCCTTTTGGATTAAGACTTGATTCCAATCAGCGGCCAAAAAAAGTTAAAGAAGAAAGAGAAACTAATTCCTTAAGGATTAATACTTGCTTCCAATCTATTGCAAAAGGAACATAAAGGAGATTAGGAAAGTAATTCCTTTTGGATTAAGACTTGATTCCAATCAATGGCCAAAAAAACATAATGAAGAAAGAGAAACCAATTCCTTAAGGACTAAGACTTACTTTCAATCAATTGCATAAGAAACAAAAAGGAGAATGAGAAACCAATTCTTTTTGGACTAAGACTTGATTCCAATTAGTGTCCAAAAGAATTGAAAAAAGAAAGGGAAATCATTTCCTTAAGGATTAAGACTTGCTTCCAATCAATTGCAAAAGGAACATAAAGGAGAATGAGAAATCAATTTGTTTCGGCTTAAGACTTTATTCAAATCAATGGCCAAAACAACTTAAAGAAGGAAGAGAGACTAACTCCTTAAGGATTAAGACATGCTGCAGGTCAATTCCAAAAGGAACATAAAGGAGAATGAGAAACCAATTCCTTTTGCATTAAGACTGGATTCCAATTAATAACCAAAAGAACTTAAAGGAGAAAGAGAAACCAATTCTTTCAGGATTAAGACTTGCTTCAAATCAATTGCAAAAGGAATACAAAGGGGAATGAGAAACCAATTCCATTTGGTGTAAGACTTGATTCCAATCAATAGCCAAAACAACTTAAAGAAGAAAGAGAATCCAATTCTTATGAATTAAGACTTGCTTCCACTAAATTGCAAATGGAACACAAAGGAGAATGACAAACCAATTCCTCTTGGATTAATACTTGATTCCATTCAACGGCCAGAAGAACTTAAAGAAGAAAGTGAAATTAATTCCTTAAGGATTAAGATTTGCTTCCAATTATTTACAAAAGGAACAAAAAGGAGAATGACAAACCAATTCCTCATAGATTAAGAGTTGATTCCATTCAATGGCCAAAAGAACATAAAGAAGAAAGAGAAACCAATTCTTGAAGGGTTAAGACTTGCTTCCAATCAATTGCAAAATGAACAAAAAGGAGAATGAGAAACCAATTCGTTTTGGATTAAGACTTGATTCCAATCAATAACTAAAAGAATTTAAAGAAGAAAGAGAAACCAATTCCTTAAGGATTAATATTTGCTTCCAATCAATTGCGAAAGGAACATAAAGGAGAATGAGAAACCAATTCCTTTTGGATTAAGACTTGATTCCAATCAATGGCCAAAAAAATTACTGAAGAAAGAGAAACCCATTCCTTAAGGATTAAGACTTACTTCCAAACAATTGCAAATGGAACATAAATGAGAATGAGAAACCAATTCCTTTCAGATTAAGACTTGATTCTAATCAACAGCCAAAAGAAATTAAAGAAGATATTAAAACCAATTCCATAACGATAATTACTTGCTTCCGATCAATTACAAAAGGAACATAAAGGAGAACGAGAATCTAATTCCTTTTGGATTAAGACTTGATTCAAATCAATTACCAAAAAAACTTAATGAAGAAAGAGAAACCAATTCCTTAAGGACTAAGACTTACTTCCAATCAAATGCAAAAGAAACATCAAGGAGAGTGACAAACCAATTCCGTTTGAATTATGGCTTAATTCAAATCAATGGGCAAAAGAACATAAAAAAGGAAGAGAAACCAATTCCTTAAGGACTAAGATTTCATTCCAATCAACTGCAAAACGACCATAATGGAGAATGAGAAACTAATTTGTTTGGGATTAAGATTTCATTCCAATCAATGGCCAAAAGAACTTAAAGAAGAAGGAGAAACCAATTTCTTAAGGATTTGGATTTGCTTCCAATCAGTTGCAAAAAGAACAGAAAAGAGAATGGCATACCAATTCCTCCTAGATTAAGACTTGATTCCAATCAACGCCAAAAGAATTGAAAGAAGAAAGGGAAATCAATTCCTTAAGGATTAAGACTTGCTTCCAATCAATTGCAAATGCAACAAAGAGGAGAATGACAAACGAATTCCTCTGCGATTTAAGATTTGATTCTATTCAATGGCCAAAAGAACTTTAAAAAGAAAGAGAAACCAATTCCTTAAGCATTCAGACTTGCTTCCAATCAATTACAAAAGGAACCAATTCCTTAATCATTAAGACTTGCTTCCAATTAACTGTAAAAGGAACACAAAGGAGAATGAGAAACCAATTCCTTTTGGTTTAAGACTTGATTCCAATCAACAGCCAAAACAACGTAAAGAAGAAAGAGAAACCAATTCCTTAAGGATTAAGACTTGCTTCTAATCAATTGCGAATGGAACATAGAGGGGAATGACAAACCAATTCCTCTTGGATTTAACGCTTGATTCCATTCAATCGCCAAAAGAACTTTAAAAAGAAAGAGAAACCAATTCCTTAAAGATTAAGACCCGCATCCAATCAATTGCAAAAGGAACATAAGGGAGAATGAGAAGCCAATTCCTTTTGAATTAAGACTTGATTCCAATTAATGACCAAAAGAACTTAAAATAGAAAGAGAAACCAATTCCTTTTCGATTAAGACTTGCTTCAAATCAATTGCAAAAGGAATATAAAGAAGAATGAGAAACCAATTCCTTTTGGAGTAAGACTTGATTCCAATCAACATCCAAAAGAACATAAAGAACAAAGACAAACCAATTCCTTAAGGATTAAAATTTACTTCCAATCAGTTGCAAAAGGAACATAAAAACGAATGATAAACCAATTCCTCTTGGATTAAGACTTGATTCCATTCAACGGCCAAAACAATTTTAAAAAGAAAAAGAAACCAATTCCATAAGGATTAAGACTTGCTTCCAATCAATTGCAAAAGGAACATAAAGGAGCATGAGGAACCGATTC
The DNA here is from genome assembly GCA_031439595.1 of Pterocarpus santalinus. Lineage (NCBI taxonomy): Eukaryota > Viridiplantae > Streptophyta > Magnoliopsida > Fabales > Fabaceae > Pterocarpus > Pterocarpus santalinus. The sequence goes on along the minus strand of CM062532.1, from coordinate 40,678,694 downwards.
CTTTGGGATTAAGACTTGGTTCCAATCAATGGCCAAAAGAACTTAAAGAAGAAACAGAAACCAATTCCTTAAGGATTAAGATTTACTTCCAATCAGTTGCAAAAGGAACATAAAGGAGAATGACAAACCAATTCGTCTTGGATTAGGGATTGATTCCATTCAATGGGTAAAAGAACTGAAAGAAGAAAAGGAAATTGATTCCTTAAGGATTAAGATTTGCTTCCAATCAGTTGCAAAAGGATGATAAAAGAGAGTGACAAATCAATTCCTGTTGAATTATGACTTGATTCCATTCAATGGCTAAAAGAACTAAAAGAAAAAAGAGAAACCAATTCGTTAAGGATTAAGACTTGCATCTAATTGCTTGCAAAAGGAACATAAAGAAGAATGAGAAACTAATTCCTTTGGGATTATGATTTGATTCCAAGCAACGGCCAAAAGAACTTAAAAAAGAAAGAGAAACCAATTCCTTAAGGATTAAGACTTGCTTCCAACTAATTACGAAAGGAACATGAAGGAGAATGAGAAACCAATTCCTTTTGGATTAAGACTTGACTCCAATCAATAGCCAAAACAACTTAAAGAAGAAAGAGAAACTAATTCTTATGAATTAACACTTGCTTCCAATCAATTGCAAATAGAACACAGAGGAGAATGGAAAACCAATTCCTCTTGGATTACGGATTGATCCCATTCACTGGGTAAAAGAACTGAAAGAAGAAAGGGAAATCGATTCCTTAACGATTAAAATTTGCTTCCATTCAGTTGCAAAAGGACGATAAAAGAGAGTGACATCAATTGATTATGACTTGATTCCATTCAATGGGCAAAAGAACTAAAAGAAGAAAGAGAAACCAATTCCTTAAGGATTAAGACTTGTATCCAATTGATTTCAAAAGGAACATAAAGAAGAATGAAAAACTCATTCCTTTGGGATTATGATTTGATTCCAAGCAATGGTCAAAAGAACTTAAAAAAGAAAGAGAAACCTATTCCTTAAGGATTAAGACTTGCTTCCAACCAATTGCTAAAGGAACATGAAGGAGAATGAGAAACCAATTCCTTTTGGATTAAGACTTGACTCCAATCAATAGCCAAAACAACTTAAAGAAGAAAGAGAAACCAATTCTTATGGATTAACACTTGCTTCCAATCAATTGCAAATAGAACATAGAGGAGAATGACAAACGAAATCCTCTTGGATTAGGGATTGATTCCATTCAATGGGTAAAAGAACTGAAAGAAGAAAGGGAAATCGATTCCTTAAGGATTAAGATTTGCTTCCATTCAGTTGCAAAAGGATGATAAAAGAGAGTGACAAATCAATTGCTCTTGGATTATAACTTGATTCCATTCAATGGCCAAAAGAACTAAAAGAGGAAAGAGAAACCAATTCCTTAAGGATTAAGACATGCATCCAATTGATCGCAAAAGGAACATAAAGAAGAATGGAAAACTAATTCCTTTGGGATTATGATTTGATTCCAAGCAATGGTCAAAAGAACTTAAAAAAGAAAGAGAAACCTATTCCTTAAGGATTAAGACTTGCTTCCAACCAATTGCTAAAGGAACATGAAGGAGAATGAGAAACCAATTCCTTTTGGATTAAGACTTGACTCCAATCAATAGCCAAAACAACTTAAAGAAGAAAGAGAAACCAATTCTTATGGATTAACACTTGCTTCCAATCAATTGCAAATAGAACATAGAGGAGAATGACAAACGAAATCCTCTTGGATTAGGGATTGATTCCATTCAATGGGTAAAAGAACTGAAAGAAGAAAGGGAAATCGATTCCTTAAGGATTAAGATTTGCTTCCATTCAGTTGCAAAAGGATGATAAAAGAGAGTGACAAATCAATTGCTCTTGGATTATGACTTGATTCCATTCAATGGCCAAAAGAACTAAAAGAGGAAAGAGAAACCAATTCCTTAAGGATTAAGACATGCATCCAATTGATCGCAAAAGGAACATAAAGAAGAATGAGAAACTAATTCCTTTGGGATTATGATTTGATTCCAAGCAACGGCCCAAAGAACTTAAAAAAGAAAGAGAAACCAATTCCTTAAGGATTAAGACTTGCTTCCAACCAATTGCTAAAGGAACATGAAGGAGAATGAGAAACCAATTCCCTTTGGATTAAGACTTGACTCCAATCAATAGCCAAAACAACTTAAAGAAGAAAGAGAAACCAATTCTTATGGATTAACACTTGCTTCCAATCAATTGCAAATAGAACATAGAGGAGAATGACAAACCAATTCCTCTTGGATTAGGAATTGATTCCATTCAATGGGTAAAAGAACTGAAAGAAGAAAGGGAAATCGATTCCTTAAGGATTAAGATTTACTTCCATTCAGTTGCAAAAGGATGATAAAAGAGAGTGACAAATCAATTGCACTTGGATTATGACTTGATTCCATTCAATGGCCAAAAGAACTAAAAGAAGAAAGAGAAACCAATTCCTTAAGGATTACGACTTGCATCCAATTGATTGCAAAAGGAACATAAAGAAGAATGAGAAGCTAATTCCTTTGGAATTATGATTTGATTCCAAGCAATGGTCAAAAGAACTTAAAAAAGAAAGAGAAACCAATTCCTTAAGGATTAAGACTTGCTTCCAACCAATTGCTAAAGGAACATGAAGGAGAATGAGAAACCAATTCCCTTTGAATTAAGACTTGACTCCAATCAATAGCCAAAACAACTTAAAGAAGAAAGAGAAACCAATTCTTATGGATTAACACTTGCTTCCAATCAATTGCAAATAGAACATAGAGGAGAATGACAAACCAATTCCTCTTGGATTAGGAATTGATTCCATTCAATGGGTAAAAGAACTGGAAGAAGAAAGGGAAATCGATTCCTTAAGGATTAAGATTTACTTCCATTCAGTTGCAAAAGGATGATAAAAGAGAGTGACAAATCAATTGCTCTTGGATTATGACTTGATTCCATTCAATGGCCAAAAGAACTAAAAGAAGAAAGAGAAACCAATTCCTTAAGGATTAAGACTTGCATCCAATTGATTGCAAAAGGAACATAAAGAAGAATGAGAAACTAATTCCTTTGGGATTATAATTTGATTCCAAGCAATGGCCAAAAGAACTTAAAAAAGAAAGAGAAACCAATTCCTTAAGGATTAAGACTTGCTTCCAACCAATTGCGAAAGGAACATGAAGGAGAATGAGAAACCAATTCCTTTTGGATTAAGACTTGACTCCAATCAATAGCCAAAACAACTTAAAGAAGAAAGAGAAACCAATTCTTATGGATTAACACTTGCTTCCAATCAATTGCAAATAGAACACAGAGGAGGATGGCAAACCAATTCGTCTTGGATTAGGGATTGATTCCATTCACTGGGTAAAAGAACAGAAAGAAGAAAGGGAAATCGATTCCTTAACGATTAAAATTTGCTTCCATTCAATTGCAAAAGGATGATAAAAGAGAGTGACATCAATTGCTCTTGGATTATGACTTGATTCCATTCAATGGGCAAAAGAACTAAAAGAAGAAAGAGAAACCAATTCCTTAAGGATTAAGACTTTTATCCAATTGATTTCAAAAGGAACATAAAGAAGAATGAAAAACTAATTCCTTTGGGATTATGATTTGATTCCAAGCAATGGTCAAAAGAACTTAAAAAAGAAAGAGAAACCTATTCCTTAAGGATTAAGACTTGCTTCCAACCAATTGCTAAAGGAACATGAAGGAGAATGAGAAACCAATTCCTTTTGGATTAAGACTTGACTCCAATCAATAGCCAAAACAACTTAAAGAACAAAGAGAAACCAATTCTTATGGATTAACACTTGCTTCCAATCAATTGCAAATAGAACATAGAGGAAAATAACAAACCAAATCCTCTTGGATTAGGGATTGATTCCATTCAATGGGTAAAAGAACTGAAAGAAGAAAGGGAAATCGATTCCTTAAGGATTAAGATTTGCTTCCATTCAGTTGCAAAAGGATGATAAAAGAGAATGACAAATCAATTGCTCTTGGATTAGGACGTGATTCCATTCAATGGCCAAAAGAACTAAAAGAGGAAAGAGAAACCAATTCCTTAACGATTAAGACATGCATCCAATTGATCGCAAAAGGAACATAAAGAAGAATGAGAAACTAATTCCTTTGGGATTATGATTTGATTCCAAGCAACGGCCAAAATAACTTAAAAAAGAAAGAGAAACCAATTCCTTAAGGATTAAGACTTGCTTCCAACTAATTGCGAAAGGAACATGAAGGAGAATGAGAAACCAATTCCTTTTGGATTAAGACTTGACTCCAATCAATAGCCAAAACAACTTAAAGAAGAAAGAGAAACCAATTCTTATGGATTAACACTTGCTTCCAATCAATTGCAAATAGAACACAGAAGAGAATGGCAAACCAATTCCTCTTGGATTAGGGATTGATTCCATTCACTGGGTAAAAGAACTGAAAGAAGAAAGGGAAATCGATTCCTTAAGAATTAAGATCTGCTTCCATTCAATTGCAAAAGGACGATAAAAGAGAGTGACATCAATTGCTCTTGGATTATGACTTGATTCCATTCAATGGCCAAAAGAACTAAAAGAAGAAAGAGAAACGAATTCCTTAAGGATTAAGGCTTGTATCCAATTGATTTCAAATGGAACATAAAGAAGAATGAGAAACTAATTCCTTTGGGATTATGATTTGATTCCAAGCAATGGCCAAAAGAACTTAAAAAAGAAAGAGAAACCTATTCCTTTGGGATTAAGACTTGCTTCCAACCAATTGCTAAAGGAACATGAAGGAGAATGAGAAACCAATTCCTTTTGGATTATGACTTGACTCCAATCAATAGCCAAAACAACTTAAAGAAGAAAGAGAAACGAATTCTTATGGATTAAGACTTGTTTCCAATTAACTGCAAAAGGAACATAATAGAGAATGAGAAACTAATTTATTTGGGATTAAGATTTCATTACAATCAATGGCCAAACGAGCTTATAGAAGAAAGAGAAGGTAATTCCTTAAGGATAAAGATTCGGTTCCAATCGATTGCAAAAGTAACATAAAGGAGAATGACAAACCAACTCCTATTGGATTAAGACTTGATTCCATTCAATAGCCAAAAGAATTTAAAGAAAAATGAGAAATCAATTCCTTCAGGATTGAGACTTGCACCAAATCAATTCGAAAAGGAAAAAAAAGGAGAATGAGAAACCAATTCCTATTCCATTAAGACTGGATTCCAATTAATAACCAAAAGAACTTAAAGGAGAAAGAGTATCCAATTCCTTCAGGATTAAGACTTGCATCAAATCAATTGCAAAAGAAATATAAAGGAGAATGAGAAACCAATTCCATTTGGAGTAAGACTTCATTCCAATCAATGGCCAAAAGAACTTAAAAAGGAAAGGGAAACCAATTCATTAAGGATTCAGACTTGCTTCCAATCAATTGCAAAAGAAAAATGAAGGAGAATGAGAAACCAATTCCTTTTGGATTAAGACTTGATTCCAATCAATAGCCAAAACAACTTAAAGAAGAAAGTGAAACCAATTCTTATGAATTAAGACTTGCTTCCACTAAATTGCAAATGGAACACAAAGGAGAATGACAAAGCAATTCCTCTAGGATTAACACTTGATTCCATTCAACGGCCGGAAGAACTTAAAGAAGAAAGAGAAACTAATTCCTTAAGTATTAAAAGATTTGCTTCCAATCATTTATAAAAGGAACATAAAGGAGAATGACAAACCAAATCCTCATAGATATAGACTTGATTCCATTCAATGGCCAAAAGAACTTAAAGAAGAAAGAGAAACCAATTCCTTAAGGGTTAAGACTTACTTCCAATCAATTGCAAAATGAACAAAAAGGAGAATGAGAAACCAATTCCTTTTGGATTAAGACTTGCATCCAATTGATTGCAAAAGGAACATAAAGAAGAATGAGAAACTAATTCCTTTGGGATTATGATTTGATTCCAAGGAATGGCCAAAAGAACTTAAAAAAGATAGAGAAACCAATTCCTTAAGGATTAAGACTTGCTTCCAATCAATTGCAAAACGAATATAAAGGAGAATGAGAATCCAATTCCTTTTGGATTAAGATTTGATTCCAATCAAAGGCCATTAAAACATAATGAAGAAAGTGAAACTAATTCCTTGGGGACTAAGACTTACTTCCAATCAATGACAAAACGAACATGAAGGAGCATGACAAACCAATTCCCTTTAGACAAAGACTTGATTCCAATAAGTGGCCAAAAGAACTTAAAAAAGAAAGAGAAATCATTTCCTTAAGGATTAATATTTACTTCCAATCAATTGCAAACGGAACATAAAGGAGAATAAGAAATCAATTTCTTTTGGATTAAGACTTGATTCAAATCAATAGGGAAAAGAACTTAAAGATGGAAGAGAAACCAATTCCTTAAGGATTAAAACTTGTTTCCAATTAACTGCAAAAGCAACATAAAAGAGAATGAGAAACTAATTTATTTGGGATTAAGATTTCATTACAATCAATGGCCAAACGAACTTAAAGAAGAAAGAGAAGGTAATTCCTTAAGGATAAAGATTCGGTTCCAATCAATTGCTTAAGTAACATAAAGGAGAATGACAAACCAACTCCTCTTGGATTAAGATTTGATTCCATTCAATAGCCAAAAGAATTTAAAGAAAAAAGAGAAATCAATTCCTTCAGGATTGAGACTTGCACCAAATCAATTCGAAAAGGAAAAAAAAGGAGAATGAGAAACCAATTCCTATTGCATTAAGACTGGAATCCAATTAATAACCAAAAGAACTTAAAGGAGAAAGAGTATCCAATTCCTTCAGGATTAAGACTTGAATCAAATCAATTGCCAAAGAAATATAAAGGAGAATGAGAAACCAATTCCATTTGGAGTAAGACTTGACTCCAATCAATGGCCAAAAGAACTTAAAGAAGAAAGGGAAACCAATTCATTAAGGATTCAGACTTGCTTCCAATCAATTGCAAAAGAAAAATGAAGGAGAATGAGAAACCAATTCCTTTTGGATTAAGACTTGATTCCAATCAATAGCCAAAACAACTTAAAGAAGAAAGAGAAACCAATTCTTATGAATTAAGACTTGCTTCCACTAAATTGCAAATGGAACACAAAAGAGAATGACAAAGCAATTCCTCTGGGATTAACACTTGATTCCATTCAACGGCCGGAAGAACTTAAAGAAGAAAGAAAAACTAATTCCTTAAGGATTAAAAGATTTGCTTCCAATCATTTACAAAAGGAACATAAAGGAGAATGATAAACCAATTCCTCATATATTAAGACTTGATTCCATTCAATGGCCAAAAGAACTTAACGAAGAAAGAGAAACCAATTCCTTAAGGGTTAAGACTTACTTCCAATCAATTGCAAAAGGAACATAAAGGAGAGTGACAAACCAATTCCTTTTCGACAAAGACTTCATTCCAATTAGTGCCCAAAAGAACTTAAAAAAGAAACAGAAATCATTTCCTTAAGGATTAAGACTTGCTTCCAATCAATTGCAAAAGTAACATAAAGTAGAATGAGAAACCCATTCCATTTGAATTAAGACTTGATTCAAATCAATGGGCAAAAGAACTTAAAAAAGGAAGAGAAATCAGTTCCTTAAGGATTAAGACTTGTTTCTAATCAACTACAAAAGGAACATAAAGTAGAATGAGAAACGAATTTGTTTGGGATTAAGATTTCATTCCAATCAATGGCCAAAAGAACTTAAAGAAGAAAGAGAAACCAATTCCTTAAGGATTAATATTTGCTTCCAATCAATTGCAAATGGAACATAAAAGAGAAAGTGAAACCAATTCCTTTTGGATTAAGATTTGACTCCAATCAATAGCCCAAAAAAGTTAATGATGAAAGAGAAACCAATTCCTTGTGGACTAAGACTTACTTCCAATCAATTGCAAAAGGATCATAAAGGGGAATGACAAACCAATTCCTTTTGGACTAAGACTTGATTCCAATTGGTGGCCAAAAGAACTTAAAAAAGAAAGAGAAATCATTTCATTTTGGATTAAGACTTGATTCAAATCAATAGCCAAAAGAACTTAAAGAAGGAAGAGCAACCAATTCCTTAAGAATTAAGACTTGTTTCCAATCAACTGCAAATGGAACAAAAAGGAGAATGAGAAACTAATTCCCTTGGGGTTAAACTTTCATTCCAATCAAAGGTTAAAAGAACATATAGAAGAAAGTGAAACTAATTCCTTAAGGATTAAGATTCTCTTCAAATCAATTGCAAAAGGAACGTAAAGGAGAATGGCAAACCAATTACTCTTGGATTAAGACTTGATTCCATTCGATGGCCAAAAGAACTTAAAGAAGAAAGAGAAACCATTTCCTTAAGGATTAAGACTTGCTTCCAATCAATTGTAAAAGGAACAAAAAGGAGAATGGGAAACCAATTCCTTTTGGATTAAGACTTGATTCCAATCAATGGCCAAAAAAACTTAATGGAGAAACAGAAACCAATTCTTTAAGGATTAAGACTAACTTCCAATCTATTGCAAATGGATCATAAAGGAGAATAAGAAACCAATTCCTTTTGGATTAAGACTTAACTCCAATCAAAAGCCAAAAGAATTTAAAGAAGAAAGAGAAACCATTTCCTTATGGATTAATACTTGCTTCCAATCAGTTGCAAAAGGAACAAAATGGAGAATGAGAATCCTAGGATATGATTCCAATGAATGGCCAAAAAAACGTAATGAAGAAAGAGAAACCAATTCCTTAAGGACTAAGACTTATTTCCAATCAATTGCAAAAGGAACATAAAGGGGAATGACAAACCAATTCCTTTTGGACTAAGACTTGATTCCAATTAGAGGCCAAAAGAACTTAGAAAAGAAAGAGAAATCATTTCATTAAGGATTAAGACTTGCTTCCAATCAACTGGAAAAGGAATATAAAGGAGAATGAGAAATCAAATCCTTTTGGATTAAAACTTGATTCAACTCAATGAGCCGAAGAACATAAAGAAGGAAGAGAAACCAATTCCTTAAAGATTAAGACTTGTTTCCATTTAGCTGCAAAAGGAACATAAAGGAGAATGAGAAACTACTTTCTTTGGGATTAAGATTTTATTCCAATCAACGACCAAAAGAACTTAAAGAGGAAGGAGAAACCAATTCCTTAAGGATTAAGATTCGCTTCCAATCAATTACAAAAAAAAACATAAAGGAGAATGAGAAACCAATTACTTTTGGATTAAGTCTTGATTCCAAGGAATGGCCAAAAAAACTTAGTGAAGAAAGAGAAACCAATTCCTTAAGGATTAAGACTTACTTCCAATCAATTGCAAAAGGAACATAAAGGATAATGACAAACCAATTCCTCTTGGATTAAGACTTGATTCCATTCAATGGCCAAAAAAACTTAAAGAAGAAAGAGAAACCAATTCCTTAAGGATTAAGACTTGCATCCAATCAATTACAAAAGGTACAAAAAGGAGAATGAGAAACCAATTCCTTTTGGATTAAGTCTTGATTCCAATCAATGGCCAAAAAAACTTAATGAAGAAAAAGAAACCAATTCCTTAAGGATTAAGATTTACTTCCAATCAATTGCAAAAGGAACATAAAGGGGAATGACAAACCAATTCCTTTTGGACTAAGACTTGATTCCAATTAGAGGCCAAAAGAACTTAGAAAAGAAAGAGAAATCATTTCCTTAAGGATTAAGACTTGCTTCCAATCAACTGCAAAAGGAATATAAAGGAGAATGAGAAATCAAATCCTTTTGGATTAAAACTTGATTCAACTCAATGGGCCAAAGAACATAAAGAAGGAAGAGAAACCAATTCCTTCAGGATTAAGACTTGTTTCCATTCAGCTGCAAAAGGAACATAAAGGAGAATGAGAAACTACTTTCTTTGGGATTAAGGTTTTATTCCAATCAACGGCCAAAAGAACTTAAAGAGGAAAGAGAAACCAATTCCTTAAGGATTAAGATTCGCTTCCAATCAATTACAAAAAAAAAACATAAAGGAGAATGAGAAACCAATTCCTTTTGGATTAAGTCTTGATTCCAATGAATGGCCAAAAAAACTTAGCGAAGAAAGAGAAACCAATTCCTTAAGGATTAAGACTTACTTCCAATCAATTGCAAAAGGAACATAAAGGATAATAACAAACCAATTCCTTTTGGATTAAGACTTGATTCCATTCAATGGCCAAAAAAACTTAAAGAAGAAAGAGAAACCAATTCCATAAGGATTAAGACTTGCATCCAATCAATTACAAAAGGAACAAAAAGGAGAATGAGAAACCAATTCCTTTTGGATTAAGTCTTGATTCCAATCAATGGCCAAAAAAACTTAATGAAGAAAAAGAAATCAATTCCTTAAGGATTAAGATTTACTTCCAATCAATTGCAAAAGAAACATAAAGGAGAATGACAAACCAATTCCTTTTGGACTAAGACCTGATTCCAATTAGTGGCTAAAAGAACTTAAAAAAGAAAGAGAAATCATTTCCTTAAGGATTAAGGCTTGCTTCCAGTCAATTGCAAAAGGTACATAAAGGAGAACGAGAAATCAATTCGTTTTGGTATAAGGCTTGATTCAAATCAATGGCCAAAAGAACTGAAAGAAGGAGGAGAAAGTAAATCCTTGAGGATTAAGACTTGCTTCCAATCAACTGCAAAAGGAACATAAAGAAGAATGAGAAATGAATTCCTTTGGGATTAAGATTTGATTCCAATCAATGGCCAAAAGAACTTAAAGAAGAAAGAGAAACCAATTCCTTAAGGATTAAGATTTGCTTCCAATCAATTGCAAAAGAAACATAAAGGAGAATGAGAAACCAATTCATTTTGGATTAAAACTACAATTCAATCAATAGCCAAAACGACTTAAGGAAGAAAAAGAAACCAATTCTTAAGGATTAACACTTGCTTCCGCTTAATTGCAAGTGGAATATAAAGGAGAATAACAAACCAATTCCTCTTGGATTAATACTTGATTCCATTCAAAGGCCAGAAGAACTTAAACAAGAAAGAAAAACTAATTCCTTAAGGATTAAGATTTGCTTCCAACCAATTGCAAATGGAAACATAAAGGAGAATGACGAACCAATTCCTGTTGCATTAAGACTTGATCCCATTCAATGGCCAAAAGAACTTAAAAAAGAAAGAGAAACCAATTCCTTAAGGATTAAGACTTGCTTCCAATCAATTACAAAAGTAACAAAAAGGAGAATGAGAAGCCCATTCTTTTTGGATTAAGACATGATTCCAATCAATGGCCAAGAAGAAAACTTAAAGAAGAAAGAGAGACCAATTCCTTAATGATCAAGACTTGCTTCCAATCAATTGCAAAAGGAACAAAAAGGAGAATGAGACACCAAATCCTTTAGGATTAAGACTTGATTGCAATCAATGGCCAAAAAAACTTAGTGAAGAAAGAGAAATCAATTCCTTAAGGATTAGGACTTGCTTCCAATAAACTGAAAGGCACATAAAGGAGAATGAGAAACCAATTCCTTTTGGATTAAAACTTGATGCAAATCAAAAGCCAAAAGAACTGAAAGAAGAAAGAGAAACCAATTCCTTAAAGATTAGGATTTGCTACCAATCAATTGCAAAAGGAACATAAAGGAGAATGGCAAACCAATTCCTGTTGGATTAAGACTTGATCCCACTCAATGGCCAAAAGAACTTAAAAAAGAAAGAGAAACCAATTCCTTAAGGATTAAGACTTGCTTCCAATCAATTACAAAAGGAACAAAAAGGAGAATGAGAAGCCCATTCTTTTTGGATTAAGACATGATTCCAATCAATGGCTAAGAAGAAAACTTAAAGAAGAAAGAGAGACCAGTTCCTTAAGGATCAAGACTTGCTTCCAATCAATTGCAAAAGGAACAAAAAGGAGAATGAGAAACCAAATCCTTTAGGATTAAGACTTGATTGCAATCAATGGCCAAAAAAACTTAGTGAAGAAAGAGAAACCAATTCCTTAGGGATTAAGACTTGCTTCCAATCGACTGAAAAGAACATAAAGGAGAATGAGAAACCAATTCCTTTTGGATTAAAACTTGATGCAAATCAATAGCCAAAAGAACTAAAAGAAGGAAAAGAAACCAATTCCTTAAAGATTAGGATTCGCTACCAATCAATTGCAAAAGGAACATAAAGGAGAATGACAAACCAATTCCTCTTGGATTAAGACTTGATTCCAATCAATGGCCAAAAAGAAAACTTAAAGAAGAAAGAGAAACCAATTCCTTAAGGATTAGGACTTGCTTCCAATCAATTGCAAAAGGAACAAAAATGAGAATTAGAAACCAATTCCTTTTGGATTAAGACTTGTTTCCAATCAATGGCCAAAATAACTGAATAAAGAAAGAGAACCCAATTCCTTAAGGATTAAGACTTACTTCCAATCAATTGCAAATGGAAAATAAAGGAGAATGAGGAATCAATTCCTTTTGGATTAAGACTTGATTCCAATCAATAGCCAAAAGAACTTAAAGAAAAAAAAGAAACCAATTCTTTAAGCGTTAATACTTGCTTCTAATCAATTGCAAATGCAACAAAAAGGAGAATAAGAAACCGATTCCTTTTGGATTAAGACTTGATTCTAATCAATGGCCAAAAAAACTTCATGAAGAAAGAGAAACCAATTCCTTAAGGATTAAGACTTAATTCCATTCAATTGCAAAAGGAACATAAAGGAGAATGACAAACCAATTCCCTTTAGACTAAGACCTGTACAGGAACGAGCTTGATTTCGAAAAGCAGACTATTACCCAGGAGTCTAAATGGCTAAGAAGTCCCAGGGGACCAAGTAATGGAAAAAGTTTGTGAAGAAAGGTTCAGGAATGAGTTTTGCATGATTACATTGAATGCATGATTACGTTGAACAATTATTACAAGTTGTTTATAGTTTGTCTATTATGTTACTTACTGCCATATGTTCATTTATTCTGTTTATTATCCTGTGTATCATTATTAGTAGTTTGTTCTATTTTTTTTATGCTGTCTTAAGTAAAACTGAACCTTGCCTTGGACCAGACATTTTCTCAACCTTATTAAATATGGATAGTTAAGTTTGATCTCATGTTTTTATGATTAAACAAAACCCGAGGCAACTGAGAATGAATGTGACGTCAGATAAACACCACACGTCAACACTACTGAGAATTTCTTTAAATTCTCACCTCATTTTGTATTTCTACATCATTCTCAGGTGCTGGCAATGGACTTGGCGGCCACTCTCTTTATTGAGATCCCAGACTTACAACTTCACCATGATCCCATCATAGACTCACTGTATATAGCCGGTTCCTGCCATTTTCGTCTTTATCTATTTAGTAATATGAATTTTATCGTCCCCTTATTTCATCCTGCCTTTGACCTTGTTGCCCCATATTTTGCGATCCCACTGCACATGGCATACCCACCTCCAGCACCTCCCACACCCGCAGCACCAGCAACCCCTGCTGACCCTATGCCCGAGTCACCCCCGCAGGTGCTACCTGACATTCTGCTCAGTTCTAAGAGTGACCTTTCTGAGGCCACCAGCTCATCACCATCCTCCTCGGGACCTAGTACAGATTACTCTCCAGCTGGGCCTGGCATGGCCAATGGCTATTTAACTGTGTAGGTTAGCAGTAGTCATTGTAAAGCATGACCCTCTTTTGACAGCACACAGCTTTAGGTCATAGACTTAGCAATAGGTGTAGCAGTAGTTTTGAAATGTCCTCTGAGGACCCCATAGGATTGTTTGACTGACATGGGCCTTATGTCTTTTTGGTACACTAGCCCCACTTATGTATCCTATTTTGAAATCTGTATATAAACTGAAGCGTTGGCTTCTGATCTATATATGCATGTATACAATTGATATTATTTTACTCATTCTTATCTTTTACGACACTTTGTTAAATTTCGTCACACTCATTATATAGCAGCGCGCCGTTTTGTCTGTTTACAAAAAAAAAAAATGAGATGTGACACGAATCATGAAAGGTAAGTAGAATAACAACATGGTAATACAGTCTACTTAATTTCATGCTATGACTTAAGCATAGCATTAAATTAGTAGGGTGTTACATTTTTGGCATCAGAGTAGTTCATCCTAGCTAAGGTCTGAGCATTGGACTGACTATGCTTTGCGCATATTCTATACTTTTAGCTGATAACATGCACTAGGTCTTGCCTGTATGGTTAAGATATAGATGTGCATGAGCATGAGGTGCCTGACTGTATAAGCTATTATTTACTAGCATATTAGACTTAGTATTGAGCCTAATCAACTCAATAACTTTTGTTTTGTGTGCTTAGAACTTAATGGCTTCCAGAAGGCGAAGTAGACCACGTGCAGAACCTGCTCCAAAGGACCTGACTGACTTTATGGCCACAATGCAAGAAATAGCTCATGCGATACGGGAGGAAACCGTAGCAACTCACCAGATGATGGATCAATTAGGTAGGCAACCTGAGGCAAACTATGGAGGAAACCCGCATAGCCTAAAAACTGACCTGGACTATCTCAAATTTGCTAAGTTCAGGAAGGCAAATCTGCCCAACTTTCGAGGGGCATATGATCCTGATAAAGCCAACAAATGGATGAAAGCCATGGAGAAGATTTTCTCTGCTCTGGATTACTCGGATCATTAGAAGGTGACTTTGCCACCTATATGCTCGAAGCAGAATGCAGAATTTTGGTGGAATGGTGTACGAAGATTATTAGAAGAATCTCAGGCACAGTCACCTAGATGGTGTTTAAGGATGTATTTTATCAGAAATATTTCCTGCTTCTATTTGAAATGCCAAAGAACTTGAGTTTATGTAGCTTCGTTAGGGAAACCGGATGATATCTAAATATATTGCCAGATTTGAAGAATTGTGCAAATTTTCTACAATTTACCAGAGGAACCTAGATGAGGCTTGGAAGTGCATCGAATTTGAAGGAGGATTATGAGAAGATATTCTTATTGCAATAGGGCTAACGGAGATTAGGGATTTCCCCGTGTTGGTGAATAAATGCCTACTTGTGGAAGATTGCAACTTGAAATTAGCTACAGCCAAGGCATCTAGTGGTAGTTTCAAGAAGGAGTTGGCTCCATAGGGCCCAAGATTCAAGCCCAACATACTATAGTAGAGGAGATTCCTGCCGACAGACAATAAAGGCAAACAGCCCCAAAGGCCTCTTCCGAATCTAACTTGCACGAAATGCGGTAAAAATCATGGTGATCAGCCGTGTTTGGCAGGCCAAAATGTTTGCTACGGGTATGACAAGCCAGGCCACAAAATTTATGAGTTTCCAACTAGGAATCCACCACAGCCGTCTCGACCCCAACATTAAGGACGGGTCTTTACGATGAATGCAGAAGAAGCTGACAAGTCCGAGGGACTAATCCAAGGTACCTGTGAAGTGGACGGTGAGACTCTAACTGTACTTTATAATTCGGGTGCCTCCCACTCATTTATTTCTCATGATTGTGTGGCTGTTTTGCGATCACCAATTTCTGAATTGCCTTATGATTGATAGAGCATTCATTTATGCATTATTCTAGTGTTATTCCTAGCTTGTTTACATTATAATTGTGCTTTAATTGATGCAAATAAATGAGTTTGATGACATTGACCTTCATTGAGAACTTGTATAAATGTCTGCTAATTTTCAGATTTCATACTTATTTTGACCTTTCTATCTTCTGCATCCTATATCTTGAGATACAAATATCGGAATTAAGCAATGTTTAGCTCGTTGGAAAGATAACGAAAAATCCTACAACTTTACTGAAGATCTCAAGACCGAAATCTGTCAGACTCTAGATGTAATTTTCATTGCAAAGAGGCTGTAGTAAACGGGCACAAAATTGAGCCTTTCTTGGGCCTATTTGTTTCAGATGGGCTTGGTCCTCTTTTAGGAGGTTTTTAGATTTTTGAAAACACTATTAGAGGGGGAGGGGATGAGGAGAGAGAAGAGAGGAATTTGAGGAGTTTAGGTTTTGATTAGAAAAGAAAGCAAGTTTAAAAATCATTATGATTATTTTTCGGTTTTGATTTTTTTATTTTGTTGGATGTTTCTGTTTTATCTGTCTATGGAGATGGAAGGCTAAATTTTTCTTTTAGCTTAGGAGATTTATCACTCAACATATGAATTCTGAGGTTTAGTTTTTAATTGGATTCAATTTCAGTTTCTGTTCTTCTCATCTCTCTACAATTCTGATTTTTCGTTTTGTCTCTCAAACATTGATCAGTGCTTGATGAAGCTATTCTGATGAGAATAGAATTCCTTCTTTCAGAATTGAACCTAATTAGATTCGGATTGATTAATTCGAATTGGATTAGATTAAAATAGAGGCTAATCTTATATTTGGGAATTAGG
This sequence comes from Pterocarpus santalinus, assembly GCA_031439595.1. Taxonomy (NCBI): domain Eukaryota; kingdom Viridiplantae; phylum Streptophyta; class Magnoliopsida; order Fabales; family Fabaceae; genus Pterocarpus; species Pterocarpus santalinus. Next base: position 40,662,344 of record CM062532.1, on the reverse strand, counting down.
TTAAAATTGAAATAAAACTTGATGATCTTCTCGTTTTTAGTTTGAAATTAACAAAATGGATCTGAATGTGAAATGTTTCTTGTGAACCTATGACGAATTCTAATTGATGTGGATGAATTTCCTAAATTGATCCTTAATCAAGTGATTTTTCTACAACTGTCCTTAATTCAATTAGATTTCTGAATTCTTGTTAATGAAACCCCCCCACCTTGGTTATCCTAATGTATTCACGAAACTTAGAGTAATTCCTTGGGAAACGATCTAGGTTTACGCCTATTACTACACTCTTTTGTTAAAAACCTAGTCTATTTGAGCGCATTGCGACAGTGCGCGTCAAATTTGGCGCCGTTGCCGGGGAATTATTCTATTTTTCTGTCACATCAGGATTTTCATCTATATTGTGTTTGCATTCTGCATGTCTTGTATGCATTCTGTGCATCTATGTTCAACTTGTGCATGTGTTTATATTTTGCATCATTCCGTGTTCACTTAATGCATTCTGCATCATTTAGCATAATTTTGAATTGGTAATTCGATGTGTTTTGAGTTTATAGTGGCTAATTCTATTTTGTGTTTCTGCAGTTAGACAATTTTCAATTTTGCAATTCAGTGTTTAGAAAAAAAAAAAACAAAAACAAAACAAAAATTCCTGCAGTTCCTAATTCTGTTCTGTTTCTGCAGTTTATAATCAGGAAATTTAGGTAGTCTTTATATGCTAGGTAGTTTTTCATAGTTTAGGCATTTCTCATTCTGCATAACTGATTCATAAATTGTTTAGTATAGGATCATTATTGCATCATACAATTTCCATTTGACATACATTTTCTCTTTAGAGTAGTTATTCATTCATATTAATATTGTCTTTAGTGTTGCCTTACATAATAGGTAGAAGTAGCATTTTATTTTGTGCATCACCTAACAAAATAGTGTTTTTCTTTGTTTCTATAGACTACATTAATCATATTAGGATTGTTGCTAACCTTGTTTTAAAGTGCTAACACTAATTTTGCAGAATCACACCAAGGGAGCCAGAGCCAGATAGGAGTTCTGAAGTAGATCCTAAGTTGGAGTTTGAAGCCAGGGATTCTTGTCCAAAGTTGTACCATCATCCTGAGCAAAAAAGACCCAAAGGGTCAGGTGACACCTATTTTTCGCCAAATTCCATCATCTGGTATGACTTTTTCAAAATTTTAGGCTAAAACTTTGAAGTGGCATAACTTTCTGCATACAACTCCGTTTGGTGCAAATTATATGTCCATTTTATATAACTTTTTGAGATCTAGCTGTGCAAAACCCCAGAGGCGGTTTGGGGCACAAACTTTTCAAAAAAACCCTCATTTAGGCCATTTTTTCTTAATTTTTAGGATTTTCTAATTTTTCTACTTCAATTTTCAAGTACCAAACCAGCAGATTTTAATTTGAGCTTTTTTGTGCTTCATTTACATCCTAAAACTGATCTGATCCAATTCCCCACTATCTAGTTTGAGCATTTATGCATGTTGTTTTATGTGTTTTTGCAATTTTAGTGTTTTTCTTGCATTGCAAGTAATCTTGTCTGGTAGTGCATGACCAGGTCCAAGCCTGGGAATCTGATTGACATTGATCCTGAAATAGACAGAACATTTCATAGACTCATTAGGCTTCAAGGTAGTGTGCATAGTCATTTGCATAGTAGTAGTAGAGATACTTTTAGTGAGTTTGCATCTGAATTTGCTGCTTCAAGTTCTAAAACTGAACATTCACATCTAGAAAACATGGATAACAATCAGCATGAGAGAACCCTTAAGGAGTTGGCTGCACCTGATGTGACATATCAACCATTAGGCATTCAATATCCTGAACTTGAAGTCCCTTTTGAATTAAAGTCTAGACTAATCCATTTGCTGCCTAAGTTCAATGGTTCTGCAGGTGAAGATCCTCATAAGCATTTGAAAGAGTTCCATATAGTCTGCTCAACCATGAGGCCCCAAGGAGTTCCTGAAGATCACATCAAGCTGAAAGCATTTCCATTCTCTTTAGATGGTGCAGCAAAGGACTGGTTATACTACCTCCAACCAGGATCAGTTACTTGCTGGAATGACATGAAGAGGCTGTTCCTAGAGAAGTTTTTCCCTGCATCCAGAGCTGCAACAATCAGGAAGGAGATCAATGGCATTAGATAGCTTCCTCCAGAGAGTTTGTATGAGTACTGGGAGAGATTCAAGAAGCTCCACACCACCAGATCAGTGATCAATTGCTCATCCAGTATTTCTATGAAGGACTTGCTCCAATGGAAATGAGTATGCTTGATGCAGCCAGTAGAAGAGCTCTCATGGATAAAACTCCTACCGCAGCTAGAGCATTGATTGATAATATGGCAGAGAATTCTCAACAATTCAGCACAAGAGCCATGATGCCAACAAGAGAAGTCCATCAGTTAGGCTATCCAATTTCACCTGCGCCTAGTAATTCATGGCCTCAAGTAATAGTGGAGAGAAATTCTGGCAAAACCCAATCTGGTGGTTCTACTCCTGATCAGGTGATAGTGCAGAGTAGGCTAGAGAGCAGAATTGATGAGCTGACCACCTTTGTAAGGCAATTGGCTGTTGCACAGCAAGATGCTCCACAAAAGATGATGGTGAGAGATTGTCTCATTTGCTGTTCCCAAGAGCATACCTCTGATCGTTGCCCTATGCTTCAAGAAAATAATCAACAAGCTTCTATCCAAGGATTTTATAGTGGAGGTCAGCAACAATTCAGGCAGCAGCAACAACAGCCACAGAATTTTCAGCAATATCCAAAGCAATGGTACCAATACCAGTATCAGTCTCATGATCCTGCATTAAGGAACCATCCAAATATGAGATATGTTCAATCTCCTCGAAGAATGACAACGGTTAGGCAGTATAGTAGCAAATACCAGCCTCCTCCATTCAGGCAGCAGCAGCAAAACATGCAACTAACTCAGCCAAGCCAAAATTCTAAACCATCTTTGGAGGATTTAATGAAGCAAATGGCCAAAAATAATCCGCAGTTCCAACGAAACGTGAATGCTTCTATCCAAGATCTGCAGACACAAATTGGTCAGTTAGCTACTACTCTGAACCAGCTGAAATCTCAAGGAAGTGGTCAGTTGCCTTCTCAACCAGAAATTAACCCTCAAGGAAATGTGAGTGCAATAGCCTTGAGGAGTGGCAAGGAACTACCTACAAGAGAGCCAACTAAGAAACTGCACAATGAGCATGAGAAGCTTAACAATTTGCTGCAAAATCGGTCTGATAAGCTACAGAAAGATCCTACGGATGATGATGCTGTACAGAAAATAGATTCTGCCCTAAGCACTTCAGATAATGCTGCACAAAAACCACCTCTTCCTTTTCCAAACGGAGTTCCTAAACAAAAACCAGCAGCTGTAGATTCTGATAAAGAGCTTCTTGAGACTTTCAGAAAAATTGAAGTGAATATTCCTTTGTTGCATGCGATCTATAACATCCCCATTTTCACCTAAGTCAATTAGCTCGGTGTTCCCGGCTAATTAGAGGGGTTAGCGATTAATTGAGAATTAATCGATTAATCTCGAGAGTAAGAGCTTAGTAAATTAAAGGCAAGTCAGCAATTGAAATATAATGCGTTAAAGGTTAAAATTAAGAATCTAATTGCCCAATCCTTATTAACCCAAGATTTAGAACATAAAAATCAAGGTGACCTAATCTTATTAACTAAGAGCATGACAAGCATCACACCCTCTTTACATAATTAATGAGGAAAAACCCTTTTCTAAGTGAGGAAAAACCCTACTTTACATAATTAATGAGGAAAAACCCTCTTTACTCATTAACCCTACTTTAAGTGGCTGAGAACTTAGCCACTTAACCCATGAAAGTGGTGCCACTTTGGCCACACAAAAGGAGGAAGGTTGGCTGAATTTCAGGCGCTTATGTTTCAACAAATCAAAGCCTTTGAAACCAATTACCCTCCTACTCTTTTAATCAGATTTTCCTCCCCTTTTCATCCATTATGACTTGCGCTATCTTTTTCCTTCGTTCCAGCTCTCTTATTCTCTTCTCCACTCACCCAGCTCCATCAAACTATCAAGCTCAACCAAGTTTTATTCATCCAAGCTCCAAAATCAAGCCAAATCACATAATAAGAGGTAGAGGTTCAAACCTTGGCTTGCTATTTTGATTATGGATGGCTATTGGTGACTCTATTTTCTCAATTCTTGATGTGCTAATTGAATGATTATGATGGTATTTGGCTGGTTTGTTGGCTGTTGTTGATGTTAAATTCAGTTAGGAAGTAAGAAAAGGTGAAAGAATGAAGATGTGAGAAGCTGGAAACTTAGAATCCCTCGGCAGTCCATACAGCGAAGTGTACGGCTTCGCCTATCGCTGTTTAAATTTGATGAAATGAAACTAGACATCTAGGGCTTTCCATACATATATCATATAAGGCTATTGGATTAGTATTGAGAGATATATGAATTTTTGAATTTCGACCTAGGTTTCTGAGTTTGAATCTGGGCAGATTAGGTTATTTAGGGCAAAACTCGCCCTATACTACTTGGAATTGAATGAAACAAACTTTGTTAGAAAGCTTACACATAGAAAATATCCCATAAAAATTTCAGAGTTAGATAAGGTCCCGTTTGTTCCCAGTGATTCAAGAAATTTGCCCTATATCCAAACTGGGTCAAGATAGGGTAGTTCAGGAAGGTCAAATTTCGGGGCTTATAACTGGAGCCCTACTAATTCAAATGGAATGGAACTTTTTGAAAATGAAATTTTGTCCTGTTAGCTATAATATGAGACCCATTTCATATGATTTGAACCAGTTTTCCATTTTTAGTGAATTTTTACTTTTAAGTGTGTAATTCTAGCCAGCTATAGGGCAGGCCAGGATAAAACCTAAATAACTTGAGCTACACTTATCAAAATTAGATGGGACCAAAGAGGTTAGAAAATAAACACATAACACTTTAACATATATACAATTGAGGTCCAAATGAGTTAAATAGAAATTATGGCCTGAATTATAAAAACCTATCTTGATGTAATTAATGCTCCTATGAAGTTAATGTTGAATTATAAATGAAATGTTATGACTTCTTTGATGAGTTGGTGTACTGAGTATTGGCACTACTCATGGGGAAGCGGACACGTTCCGTTATGCCACCGAAATTTCGGTAAAGTCTATGCATGAGTTATGATATACCTATTGATACATGTGCATCTTCAAGGAAGTTATGAAAGTAATGTTATGATGAACATAAGGAATATGTGATTATGAAAGTTCCATGATACTTGAGCTATCCTTGGATTAACGTTAAGGGGAATGGATCAGTAAGAAGGTCGGGGAAAGTAAACCCAGCATTCCTGTATAGGAACGAGCTCAATCTTGAAAAGCAGACTATTACTCAGGAGTCTAAATGGCAAAGAACTCCCAGGGGACCAAGTAATGGAAAAAGTTTGTGAAGAAAGGTTCAAGAATGAGTTTTGCATGATTACATTGAATAGTTATTACAAGCTATTTATAGTTTGTCTGTTATGTTACTTACTGCCATATGTTCATTTATTCTGTTTATTATCCTGTGTATCATGATTAGTAGTTTGTTCTTTTTTTTTTTATGCTGTCTTAAGTAAAACTAAACCTTGCCTCGGACCAGACATTTTCTCAACCTTATTAAATATGGATAGTTAAGTTCGATCTCATGTTTTTATGATTAAACAAAACCCGAGGCAACTAAGAATGAAGATGACATTAGATAAACACCACACGTGAACCCTACTGAGAATTTCTTTAAATTCTCACCTCGTTTTGTATTTCTGCATCATTTTCAGACGTTGGCGATGGACTCGACAGCTACTCTCTTTATTGAGATCCCAGACTTGCAGCTTCACCATGATCCCATCATAGACTCATTGTATATAGCCAGTTCTTGCTATTTCCGTCTTTACTTATTTAGTAATAGGAATTTTACCGTCCCCTTATTTCATCCTACCTTTGACCCTGCTGCCCTATACTTTGCATTCCCCCTGCACATGGCACACCCACCTCCAGCACCTCCCACACCCACAGCACCTGCAGCCCCTGCTGACGCTGTACTCGAGTCACCCCCGTAGGTGGTACTTGACATTTCGCTCAGTTCTGAGAGCGACCCTTCTGAGGCCACCAGCTCATCATCATCTTCCTTGGGACCTAGTGCAGATTACTCTCCAGCCGGGCCTAGCATGGCCAACGGCTATTTGACTGAATAGGTTAGCAGCAGAGGACGTTGTATAGCATGACCCTCTTTTAACAGCATGCAGCTTTGGGTCATAGACTTAGCAGCAGGCTTAGCAGTAGGTTTGAAATGTCCTCTGAGGACCCCATAGGATCGTTTGACGGACACGAGGCTTATGTCTTTTAGTACACCGGCCCCACTTATGTATCCTATTTTGAAATTTGTACATAAACTGAAGCGTTGGCTTCTGATCTATATACGCATGTATACAGTTGATATTATATTACTCATTCTTATCTTTTACGACACTTTGTTAAATTTCGTCGCACTCATTATATAGCAATGCGCCGTTTCATCTGTTTACAAAAAAAAAAATGAGATGTGATACGAATCATGACAGGTAAGCAAAATAACAATACGGTAACACAGTCTACTTAATTTCATGATATGACTTAACCATAACAATAAATTAGTAGGGTGTTACACAACCAATAACCAAAACAACTTAAAGAAGAAAGAGAAACCAATTCTAAAGGATCAAGACTTGCTTCCACTTAATTGCAAGTGGAACATAAAGGAGAATGACAAACCAATTCCTCTTGGATTAATACTTGATACCATTCAACGGCCAAAAGAACTTAAAGAAGAAAGAGAAACTCATTCCTTAAGAATTAAGATTCGCTTCCAATCAATTGCAAAAGGAACATAAACGAGAATGACAAACTAATTTCTATTAGATTAAGACTTGATTCCATTCCATGGCCAAAAGAACATAAAGAAGAAAGAGAAACCAATTCCTTAAGAATTAAGACTTGCTTCCAATCAATTGCAAAAGGAACAAAAAGGAGAATGAGAAACCAATTCCTTTTGGATTAAGATTTGATTCCAATCAATGGCCAAAAGAACTTAAAGAAGAAAGAAAAACCAATTCCTCAAGCATTAAGACTTACTTCCAATCAATTGCGAAAGAAACATGAAGGAGAATGAGAAACCAATTTCTTTTGGATTAAGACTTGATTCCAATTAATTTCGAAAACAACTTAAAGAAGAAAGAGAAATCAATTCTTAAGGATTAAGACTTACTTCCACTTAATTGCAAGAGGGACATATAGGAGAATGACAAACCAATTCCTCTTGGATTAATACTTGATTCCATTCAATGGCCAAAAGAACTTATAGAAGAAAGAGAAACTAATTCCTCAAGGATTAAGACTTGCATCCAATCAATTGCAAAAGGAACATAAAGGAGAATGAGAAACCATTTCCTTTTGGATTAAGACATGATTCCAATCAAATGCCAAACAACATAAAGAAGAAAGAGAAACCAATTCCTTAAGAATTAAGATTTGCTTCGAATCATTTGCAAAAGGAGCATAAAGGAGAATGACAAACCAATTTCTCTTGGATTAACACTTGATTCCATTCAAAGGCCAAAAGAACTTAAAGAAGAAAGAGAAACCAATTCCTTAGGGATTAAGACTTGCTTCCAATCAATTGCAAAAAGAACAAAAGGGAGAATGAGAAACCAATTCCTTTTGGATTAGGACTTGATTCCAATCAATGGCCAAAAAAACTTAATGAAGAAAGAGAAACCAATTCCTTGAGGATTAAGACTTACTTCCAATGAATTGCAAAAGGAACATAAAGGAGAATAAGAAATCAATTCCTTTTGGATTAAGACTTGATTCCAATCAATGGTGGAGAAAACTTAATGAAGAAAGAGAAACCAATTCTTTAAGGATTAAGACTTACTTCCAATCAATTGCAATAGGAACATAAAGAAGAATGATAAACCAATTCCTTTTGGACTAAGACTTGATTCCAATTAGTGGCCAAAAGAACAAAAAAAAAGAAAGAAAAATCATTTCCTTAAGGATTAAGACTTGCTTCCGATCAATTGCAAAAGGAATATAAATGGGAATGAGAAACTAATTCCTTTTGGATTTGGACTTGATTCAAACCAACGGCCAAAACAACTTAAAGAGGAAAGAGAAACCAATTCCTTAAGGATTAAGACTTGTTTCCAATCAACTGTAAAAGGAACATAAAGGAGAATGAAAAACCAATTCCTTTGGGATTAAGATTTCATTCCAATCAATGGCCAAAAGAACTTAAAGAAGAAAGAGAAACCAATTCCTTAAGGATTAAGATTCGCTTCCAATCAATTGCAAAAGGAACATAAAGGGGAATGAGAAACCAATTCCTCTTGGATTAAGACTTGATTCTATTCAATGGCCAAATGAACATAAAGAAGAAAGAGAAACCAATTCCTTAAGAATTAAGGCTTGCTTCCAATCAATTGCAAAAGGAATAAGAAGGAGAATGAGAAACCAATTCCTTTTGGATTAAGACTTGATTCCAATAAAGGTCAAAAAAACTTAATGAAGAAAGAGAAACCAATTCCTTAAGGATTAAGACTTACTTCTAATCTATTGCAAAAGGAACATCAAGGAGAATGACAAGCCAATTCCATTTGGACTAAAACTTGGTTCCTATTCGCGGCGAAAAGAACTTAAAAAAGAAAGAGAAATCATTTCCTGCAGGATTAAGACTTGCTTTCAGTCAATTGCAAAAGGAACATAAAGGAGTATGAGAAATCAATTCGTTTTGGATGAAGACTTGATCCAAAGCAATGGCCTAAGGAACTTAAAGAAGGAAGAGAAACCAATTCCTCATGGATTAAGAGTTGCTTCCAATCAACAGCAAAAGGAACAGAAGGAAGAATGAGAAACTAATTCCTTTGGGATTAAGATTTTATTGCAATCAATGGTCAAAAGAACTTAAAGAATAAAGAGAAACCAATTCCTTAAGGATTAAGACTTGCTTCCAATCAACTACAAAAGAAACATGAAGGAGAACGAGAAACCAATTCCTTTTGGATTAAGACTTGATTCCAATCAATAGCCAAAACAACTTAAAGAAGAAAGAGAAACCAATTCTTAAGGATTAAGACTTGTTTCCACTTAATTGCAAGTAGAACATAAAGGAGAATGACAAAGCAATTCCTCTTCGATTAAGAATTGATTCCATTCAACGGCCCAAAGAACTTAAAAAAGAATGAGAAATCCTTCCCTTAAGGATTAAGAGTTACTTTCAATCAATTGCAAAAGGAACATAAAGGAGAATGACAGACCAATTCCTTTTGGGTTGAGACTTGATTCAAATCAATGGCCAAAAGAGCTTGAAGAAGGAAGAGAAACTAATTCCTTAAGTATTAAGACTTGTTTCCAGTCAACTGCACAAGAAACATAAAGGAGAATGAGAAACCAATTCCATTGGGATTAAGATTTCATTCTAATCAATGGCCAAAAGAACTTAAAGAAAAAAGAGAAACCAATTCCTTAAGGGTAAAGATTCACTTCCAAGAAATTGCATAAGGAACAAAAAGGAGAATGAGAAATTAATTCCTTTTGGATTAAAACATGATTCCAATCAATAGCCAAAAAAACTTAATGAAGAAAGAGAAACCAATTCCTTCAGGATTAAGAGTTGCTTCCAATCAATTGCAAAAGAACCATGAAGGAGAATGAGAAACCAATTCCTTTTGGATTAAGACTTGATTCCATTCAATAGCCTAAACAACTTGAAGAAGAAAAAGAAACCAATTCTTAAGGATAAAGACTTGCCTCCACTTAATTGCTAGTGGAACAAAAAGGAGAATGAAAGACCAATTCCTTTTGGACTAAGACTTGATTCCAATTAGTGCCTAAAAGAAAGAGAAATCATTTCTTCGAGGATTAAGACTTGCTTCCAATCAATTGCACAAGGAACATAACGAAGAATAAGAACCCAATTGCTTTTGGGTTAAGACATGATTCTAATCAATGACCAAAAGAACTTAAAGAAGGAAAAGAAACCAATTCCATAAGAGTTAAGACTTGCTTCCAATTAACTGCAAAAGGAACATAAAGGAGAATGAGAAATTAATTCCTTTGGGATTAAGATTTCATTCCAATCAATGGCCAAAAGAACTTAAAGAAGATAGAGAAACTAATTCCTCGAGAGCAAAGATTCACTTTTAATCAATTGCAAATGGAACATAAAGGAGAATGACAAACCAATTTCTCTTGGATTAAGACTTGATTCCATTCAATGGCCAAAAGAACTTAAAGAAGAAAGAGAAACCAATTCCTTGCGGATTAAGACTAGCTTCCAATCAATTGCAAAAGGAACAAAAAGGAGAATGAGAAACCAATTTCTTTACTGAGACTCGACTCCAATCAATGGCCAAAAAAACTTAATGACAGAAGAGAAACCAATTTCTTAAGGATTAAGACTTGCTTCCAATCAACTGCAAAAGGAACATAAAGGAGAATGAGAAACTAATTCCTTTGGGATTAGGATTTCATTGCAATCAATGGCCGAAAGAACTAAAAGAAAAAAGAGAAACCAATTCCTTAAGGATTAAGATTTGCTTCCAATTATTTACAAAAGGAGCAAAAAGGAGAATGACAAACCAATTCCTCATAGATTAAGACTTGATTCCATTCAATGGCCAAAAGAACTTAAAGAAGAAAGAGAAACCAATTCTTTAAGGGTTAAGACTTGCTTCCAATCAATTGCAAAAGGAACAAAAAGGGGAATGAGAAGCCAATTCTTGTTGGATAAGACTTGATTCCAATAAATGGCCAAACAAAGTTAATGAAGAGAGAGAAACCAATTCCTTAAGGATTAAAACTTGCTTCCAATCAATTGCAAAAGGAACATAAAGGATAATGACAAACCAATTCCTTTTGGACTAAGATTTGATTCCAATTAGAGGCCAAAAGAACTTAAAAAAGAAAGAGAAATCATTTTGCTTAAGGATTAAGACTTGCTTCCAATCAATTGCAAAAGAAACATAGTGGAGAATGAGAAACCAATTTCTTTCGGATTAAGATTTGATTCCAATTAATGGCCAAAAGAACTTCAGGAAGAAAGAGAAACCAATTCTTTAAGGATTAAGATTCGCTTCCAATCAATTGCAAAAGGAACATAAAAGAGAATGACAAACTAATTCCTCTTAGATTAAGACTTTATTCCAATCAATGGCCAAAAGAACTTAAAGAAGAAAGAGAAACTAATTCTTTAAGGATTAAGACTTGCATCCAATCAATTGCAAAAGGAACAAAAAGGAGAATAAGAAGCCAATTCCTTTTGGATTAAGAGTTGATTCCAATCGATGGCCATAAAAACTTAATAGAGAAAGAGAAATAAATTCCTTAAGGATTAAGACTTACTTCCAATCAAATGAAAAAAGAATATAAAGGAGAATGACAAACTAATTTCTTTTGGACTAAGATTTGATCCCAATTAATGGCCAAAAGAACTTTGAAAAGAAAGAGATATCATTTCCTTTAGGATTAAGACTTACTACCAATGAATTGCAAAAGGAACGTGGAGGAGAATGAGAAATCCATTCATTTTGGATTAAGACTTGATTCAAATCAATGGCCAAAACAACATAAAGAAAGAAGAGAAACCAATTCATTAAGGATAAAGACTTGCTTCCAATCAACTGCAAAAGGAACATAATGAAGAATAAGAAACTAATTTCCTTGGGATTAAGATTTGATTCCAATCAAAGGCCAAAAGAACTTAAAGCAGAAAGGGAAACCAATTCCTTAAGGATTAAGACTTGTTTCCAATCAATTGCAAAAGAAACATGAAGGAGAATGAGAAACCAATTCCTTTCGGATTAAGAGTTCAATCCAATCAATGGCCAAAAAAACTTAATGAAGAAAGAGAAACCAATTCTTGAAGGATTAAGACTTACTTCCAATCAATTGCAAAAGAAACTAAAAGGAGAATGACAAACTAATTCCTTTCGGACTAAGACTTGATTCTAATTAGTGGCCAAAAGAACTTAAAAAAGAAAGAGAAATCATTTCCTTAAGGATTAAGACTTGCTACTAATCAATTGCAAAAGAAACAGAAAGGAGAATGAGATATTAATTCCATTTGGATTAAGACTTGATTCCAATGAATGGCCAAAAACACTTAAAGAAGAAAGAGAAACCAATTCGTTAAGGATTAATACTTGCTTCCAATCAATTACAAAAGGAACATTAAGGAGAATGAGCAACCATTTCCTTTTGGATTAAGACATGATTCCAATCAAAAGCCAAAACAACTTAAAGAAGAAAGAGGATCCAATTCCTTAAGGATTAATATTTGCTTCCAATCATTTGAGAAGGGAGCATAAAGGAGAATGACAAACCAATTCCACTTGGATTAAGACTTGATTCCATTCAATGGCCAAAAGAACTTAAAGAAGAAAGAGAAAGCAATTCCTTAAGGATTAAAGCTTGCTTCCAATCAAGTGCAAAAGGAACAAAAAGGAGAATAAGAAACCAATTACTTTTGGATTAAGACTTGATTCCAATCAAAAGCCAAAAAATCTTAATGAAGAAAGAGAAACCAATTCCCTATGGATTAAGACCTACTTTCAATTAATTGCAAAAGGAACATAAAGGAGAGTGACAAACCAATTCCTTTTGGACTAAGACTTGATTCCGATTAGTGGCCAAAAGAACTTAAAAAAGAAAGAGAAATCATTTCCTTATGCATTAAGACTTGCTTCCAACCAATTGAAAAACGAACACAAAGGAGAATGAGAAACCAATTTGTTTTGGATTAATACTTGATTCAAATCAATGGCCAAAAGAACTTAAAGAAAGAAGAGAAACCAATTCCTTGAGGATTAAGACTTGCTTCTAATCAATTGCAAAAGAAACGTGAAGCAGAATGAGAAACTAATTCCATTTGGATTAAGACTTGATTCCAATCAATACCCGAAACAACTTAAAGAAGAAAGAGAAACCAATTGTAAAGGATTTAGACTTACTTCCACTTAATTGCAAGTGGAACATAAAGGAGAATGACAAACCAATTCCTCTTGGATTAATACTTGATTTCATTCAACGACCAAAAGAACTTAAAGAAGAACAAGAAATTAATTCCTCAAGGATTATGACTTGCTTCCAATCAACTGCAAAAGGAACCAAAAGGTGAATAGGAAATCAATTCCTTTTGGATTAAGACTTGATTCCAATCAATGGCCAAAAAAACTTAAAGAAGAAAGAGAAACCAATTCCTTAAGGATTAATACTTGCTTCCAATCAATTGCAAAAAGAACTTAAGGGAGAACAGGAAACTATTTCCTTTTGGATTAGGATATGATTTCGAACAAAAGCCAAAAAACTTAAAGAAGAAAGAGAAACCAATTTCTTAACAATGAAGATTTGCCTCCAAACATTTGCAAAAGGAATATAAAGGAGAACGACAAACCAATTCCTCTTGGATTAAGACTTGATTCCAATTGATGGCCAAAAAAACTTAATGAAGAAAGAGAAACCTATTCCTGAAGGATTAAGGCTTACTTCCAATCCATTGCAAAAGAAACATAAAGGAGAATGACAAACTAATTCCTTTCGGACTAAGACTTGAGTCTAATTAGTGGCCAAAAGAACTTAAAAAAGAAAGAGAAATCATTTCCTTAAGGATTAAGACTTGCTACTAATCAATTGAAAAAGAAATAGAAAGGAAAGTGAGATATCAATTCCATTTGGATTAAGACTTGATTCCAATCAATGGCCAAAAACACTTAAAGAAGAAAGAGAAACCAATTCCTTAAGGATTAATACTTGCTTCCAATCAATTACAAAAGGAACATTAAGGAGAATGAGAAACCATTTCCTTTCGGATTAATACATGATTCCAATCAAAAGCCAAAACAACTTAAAGAAGTAAGAGGATCCAATTCCTTAAGAATTGATATTTGCTTCCAATCATTTGAGAAGGAAGCATAAAGGAGAATTGTAACACCCTTCTAATTTTATGTTATGCTTAAGTCATAGCATGAAACTAGGCAGATCGTTTTACCGTGTTGATACTCTATTTACCTTTCCTGTTTTAATTTTTCCTTAAATCGTCATCATCATATAAACATTTTTCTCCTTCTTCTTTTTTTTTTTTTGATGAAACGGCGCGCTACTATACTAAAAGCGAAACGAATCGAACAAAATATCACCAAGATAAGTATAGTACAATAGCGTTACTGCATACGTGCAAACATATATATATCAGAAGCCTTTGCTTGAGGTTTTTGTACAAAGTTTTAAAGTAGAATACATACGGGGGCTGGTGTATCAAACAGACCATAATGCCATCATCCGCCAAAATACCCTATGGTCCTCAAAGGACATTTCGTAACCTACTGCTAACCCTACAGCCAAGTCCATGACCCAAAGCTACATCTTTGTTCAAAAGAGGGTCATCTTGTACAACATCTCTCGCCGCTAAGCTACTCCGTCGGTGGCAGTTAGCCATGCCAGGCTCGGCAGTATATAGTCTGCTGGGTCCCGAGGAGGAAGAGGCGACGAGCCGTGGCCTCGGAGGCGTCACTCTCTGAACTCAACGGGATATCGGGACTGCTGCGGTGGTGACTCGGGCGAAGTCGGCCGGGTGCTACGGGTGCAGGAGGTGCAGGATGTGGCTGCGCCATGTGTAGAGGGACGGCAATATAAGGGGTAGCAGGGTCGAAGATGGGATGGTGTAAAGAAACATCAAAGTTCCTGTTGCTGAAGAGGTAAAATCGGAAGTTGCACGAACCAACTATGTACAAAGAGTCCAACTCTGGATCGTGGTAGAGCTGTAACGCAGGAATGTCAATGAAAAGGGTAGCTGTGGAGTCCATCGCCAGTGTCTGAGAATGATGCGGGAGACACAAAACGGGGTGAGAATTTCAAGAAAATTCTCAGTAGGTTTCGATTGTACTAGTACTGACGTCACATACATTCTCAGTTGCCTCGGGTTTTATTTAATTATAAAAATATGTGTTCAAACTGAAAAGTCCATTTTCATGAATTTAAGAAAATGTCTGGTCCGAGTCAAGGTTCAGTTTTACTTTAATTGGCATAAGAAACAAAATAGATTACTAATACTGATACATAGAATAATAAACGAAATAAATAAATGAATAGTAGTGAGCAATTATAACAGACAATTGTAAACCTCTTGAAGTAACTAGTCCATGTATTCATGCATTCATGTAATCATGTAGACTTGTTCATGATCTTTCCTTCATAAACTTTTTCATTATTTTCTATCATTTTCCATCTCTTGGTCCCTTGGGAGTTCTTGGCCATTTTAGACTCCTGGATAATAGTCTGCTTATCAGGATCGAGCTCGTTCCTATACAGGAATGTCGGGTTCACTTTTCCTGACCTTCCCACCGATCTATTCCCCTTAACTTCTTATCCAGGGCTGGCCCAAGTAGTATGGAACTTGCATAATAACACAATTCTTTTCATAACTTTCATGGCTTTCTTAAGAATGCATATGCATTAACATGTAATTCATAACTTGTACATGGGTTCTACCAAAAATTTGGCAGCATAATGGAACGTGTCCGCTTTCCCATGAATAGTGCCAGCCAATCAATACATCAATTTATCACAAGGAACACAACTTCACATTTATATTCCAACATAGAACTCAAATCCATATCAAATTCATTAAGGCAGGAATCCTGCCTCAGAATATTCAACCAACCCGGTTTTTTGTAATTCAAGCCATAATTTCATTTTAACTCATTTGGACATCAAATTTGAATATGTTAAAGTGTCATGTGCCTATTTTCTAACCTCTTTAGTCCCATCCAATTTTGGTATCTACAACTCAAGATATCTAGATTTTATCTCGGCCTGCCCATTGGCTAGCCAGAATCAGGCAACTAAAAGTAAAAATCCACTAAAAATCGAAAACTGACTCAATTCGTACGAAATTGGTCTCATGTTAAAGCTAACAGAACAAAGTTTCATTTAGAAAAAGTCCCACTCAATTTGGCTTAGTGGAGCTCGAGTTACAAGCCCCGATTTCGGACCTTCCTACACTGCCCTGTTCTAGCCCGGTGTGGACATAGGGCGAATTGCGTGAAAAACTGAGAGCAACTGGGACCTTGTTAAATTCTGAAATTTTTATGAGATATTCTCCTATGTGTAATATTTCTAACAAAGTTGGTTTCACTCATTTTCATGTAGTATAGGTCGAGTTCTACCCTAAATAACCTAATCTGCCTAGAGCCAGAGTCAAAACCCTAGGTTGAAATTCAAAAATTCATATCTCCCTCAATTCTGATCCAAAATCCTTATATGATATGTCTATGGAAAGCCCTAAATGTCTAGTTTCATCTAAAAATAGTTTCATCGGATTTGACCGACTGTAGGCAGCGCCGTACGCTCCGCCATACGGACTACCGTGGACTCTCCACCAAGACAGCACCCTCATCCATTCACTTCTCTTAGTTTTCTTCTTCTAATTCTGCCTCTAATTCAAAATCTTCTATTAATTCAAGCATAATTATTTAATCAACACATCAAAATAAAATTTAGACCACCATCAATACTTCAAGAATCTAAAAGTCAAGTAAGAATTTAGAACTCCTACCTCTTATCGTGAATGATTTTGGTTTAAGTTTGTAGCTGCAACTTGGTAAAAGTTCAAGGTATGATGGAGTTGGGTGAGAGATGAAAAGAAAAGAGAGAGCTGAAGTGAAGAAGAAGTTACGTAGAAGAGGGTCTGAATCAGAGGAGGAGGGTGTGTTATATAGGCATGAGTGGGAGTTAACTTGGAAGGTTTTGATTGGCCTCTAAACATAAGGCCAAATTTCAGCCAACCTTGCCCTCTTCTTATGACCAACTACTCTCCACGTTGTCTTATTTGTGCGGTAGATTTGCTCTCCACGCTGCCTAAAGTGGGACTAGTTTCCAGTATATTCTGGAAACGAAATCGGAACTCGTGAACATCATGCATATGAAGTCGGAACTCGGAAAAATCCAGTTTAGTCGAAACTTGAAAGCAGAGCCTGGTATGAAGCCAAGCACTTAAAGTCAAAAATCGGGAATTTAGGCAAAACGAATCAATCGTAAACATAATTCCGGAGGTCGGAATTCACAACATTAATCCGTGTACCAGGAAATCGGGAATTACAGAATCTCGATCTCGGAACTCGAAAAGATATAGAAATGAGAGCTACTGACATTGAACTCGAGATCAGATCTCGTACATTTGTGAATCATAATGTTGGAATTCGGAATATAGCCAGTTCATTTGAGCCTTAGAGACGAAGTCGGAAATCGAAAATTTTGATCTTTGATAGCTAAGGTCGGAAGTCGTAAATTGTGCTGAAGTCGAAGATGAACTCGTAAGTTGGAAGCATCAGTCACTTCATTTCAGCTCCTGAAATCGGAAATCGGAATTCATACTGATGAGGTCAAAATTCATACATGCTCACACAAGGTCGGAAGTCGTAAATCCTTGTCTGTCCAGCCTTGAAGATGAGTTTGGAGGTTGGGAATACTATGGGCTCGGAAGTCGGAAGTCGTGGATGTTACAAGAATGATGTAACATCCCACTAATTTAATGTTATGCTTAAGTCATAGCATAAAATTAGTAGGTTGTGTTACTGTGTTAATGCTCCATTTCTTTTTTTTTTTTTTTTGAAATGACGTACTGCTATGCAAAAAGGGAACGAATTCAACTGAATATCATAAAGATGTGAATAGTACAATAACTTTACTGAATACATGCTTATATATATAGTTGTATATATTTATATACATATCAAAAGCCTCTGCTTCAGTTTATATACAACATATCAAAATGAGAGGGATCGTGTACCAAAGGACATAAGGCCCATGTAAGTCTGTCTAATCCTATGTGGTCCTCAGAGGACATTTTAAAAAGCCTACCACTAGGTCTATGACCCAAGGCTGCACACTGCCAAAAGAGGGTCATGCTATACAATCGCCTACGGTGATCTACTCGATCAGGTAGCCATTGGCCATACCGGCCGGTGGTGAGTAGTCATCTTGGGTCTGATTAGGAGGATGGCTGTGGTGGCCTCGACGGGTCGCTCTCGGAGCTAAGGGGATGTCGGGTACTACTGCGGAGGTGAGTGCAGCGCTTGAGGATCGGCGTGAGCTACAGGCGCTGCCGGTGCAGGGGGTGCTAGTGGAGGGTGTGCCACATGTAGTGGGACCTCAATGTAAGGGGTGGCAGGATCAAAAGCGGGATGGTGCAAAGGGACGGCAAAGTCCCTATCACTAAAAAGATAAATGCGGAACTGGCAAGAGCCGGCTATGTATAGTGAGCCTACCGCAGGGTCATGGTGAAGCTACAAGTTGGGCACCTCAATAAAGAGGGTAGCTGTCATGTCCATCATCCACGTCTGAGAATGAGGTGGAAATGCAAAGCGGGGTGAGAATTTAAGAAAATTCTCAGTAGGGTCATGGGTGACGTTTAACTGACGTCGCGTTCATTCTCAGCTGCCTCGGGTTTTAATCAATCATGAAAATATGAGATTAAACTTAACTATTCATTTTTAGTAAGGTTGAGAAATGTTTGGTCCGAGGCAGGGTCCAGTTTTACTTTAATCAATATAAAAATCTGACTAAACCACTAACAATAACACACAGTACAATGGACAGAATAAGTGGACATATGCTATAAGCAGAATAAGTAGACATATGCTACAAGTAAACATAATAGTTAAACTATAAATAACTTGTAATCATGCAATTAATGCATTCATGCAGAGCTTGCTTTTTAACCTTCTTTCATAAACTTTTCCTTTACTCATAAACCTTTTCCATTATTTGGTCCCGTGGGAGTTCTTGGCCATTTTAGACTCCTGGGTAATAGTCTGCTTATCAGGATCGAGCTCGTTCCTATACAGGAATGCCGGGTTTACTTTCCCCGACCTTCCCATCGATCTATTCCCCTTAACTTCTTATCCGGGGCTGGCCCAAGTATCATGGAACTTTCATCATAACATATTCTTTGGGTTCATCATAACATAACTTTCATAGCTTGCTTGAAAATGCAGATGCATCTACATGTATCTCATAACTCATACACATACTTTACCGAAATTTTGGCGGCATAACGGAATGTGTCTGCCTCCTCATGAATAGTGCCAGTACATCAGAATACCAATTTCTAATAGAAGTCACAATATTGCATGCACAATTTATTATAGAACTCATAAAAGCATTAGTCTCCTTAAGGCAAAGTTATAATATAATCATTCAACCCGATTTTTATAAATCATGCCATAATTTCCATTCAACTCATTTGGACCTCAATTTTGAATATGTTATCGTGTTATGTGTCTATTTTCTAACCTCTTTGGTCCCGTCTAATTCTGATAATCATAACCTACGTTATTCAGGTTTTATTCTGCACCTTTGTGGCTGACTAGAACTGCTCACTCAAAAGTAAAAATCTCTTAAAAATCGAAAACTGGGTCAATTGATACGAAATTGGTCTCATATTAAAGCTGATAGAACCATCTTTCAGTTGCAAAAAGTCTCATTCCATTTGACTTAGTAGGGCTTGAGTTATAAGCCCCGAAACTTAACCTTTCTAAACTGCTTGGTTTTGGCTTGGTATGGACATGGGTTAACTTCTTCAAATCACTAGGAGCAAATAGGATAGTAACAAACTCAGAATTTCTTAGTAGGATGTTCCCCTATGTGTAAGCTTTCCAACAAAATTAGTTTCACTCAAAATGGAGTTGTATAGGGTGAGTTACACCCTTCCCAACCCATCTTGCACAGGTGGATGTCCTGATTCCTAGGTCGAACTTCAGAAATTCACATCTCTCTCAATATTACTCCAATGGTCTTATATGATATATGTGTAGAAAGCTCTAGATGTCTAGTTTCATATAAAAATATTTTCATTAAGTTTGAACAGCAGGAGGCGGAGCCGTACACTCCGCCGTACGGACTGCCGAGAGTTTTGAGTTTCCCAGCCTCTCAACTTTTTCATATCATCATTTCCTTTTTATTTCCAATTCAATTTTAATTTCACAAATAGCCAGTAAACCAGCAACAATTCATCATGATCGCTCAGCGAATATGTCAGGATTGAAGAATTAAACTACCAATAATCATTCACAATCAGAAAACCAAGACAAGAAATCAAAACCCCTACCTCTTACTTTGAGTTTGAAAATAGAAATTTGGGGGTTTGAACTTGAAGGTGGAGCCAGTGGGAGAGTTGAGAAGAGGAAAGGGAGCTGAAGTGAGGAAGGAAAGGCAACGTAAGAAATGAACTGAAGAGGCAGGAGGAGGATATATATATAGACAAAGCTTCGAAGTGGTAGTTAGAATGAGTGGCTTTGATTGGATGAAATTTTGTGGGTCAGGTTCAGCCTTGTCTTCCTTTTTTGTGTCAAAATTGCTCTCCACGTCGCCAGAGAAATGAAACTCGCTTTCAGAATACCTGAACATGACATCGGAACTCGTGAAAATTTTGGTTGAACTCAGAATCCAATTCAGCTAAACTCGGAAGTCGCATTTCCTGTCCATTTTGGATCACCTAATATCGGAACTCGGATATCACGTTCGTTCCTACTCGAGCACAAGGTCGGAAGTCGTAAGTTTCGTTCATGAGGTCGGAAATCGAAAAAATACAGCCATCCCTTTTTAAGCCTTGGAACGAAGTCGGAAATCGAAACTACTATTGAGGTCGGAAGCGGAATTATAGGACAACTCGGAAATCGTAAATTTTCAACATTAAATGGGATCGGAAGTCGGAAATCGGACGTTACATTACCACCCTCCTTAAAAAAAATTTTGTCCTCAAAATTTAGTACTTGAGAATAGTCTAGGATACTCTTTCCTCATGTCTGATTCCAGTTCCCAAGTGTAATCTTCAGCATCTTCTTTTCCCCATGCTACCTTTACTAGTTGTAATGCAGTTTGTTTGAAGTTTGCTTTTGCCGCTTACGGCTGCAATCCGTGCTAGTTGAAAAGGGAAAGTCAGGTCCTCTTTTAAAGTTATTGATTCGGGTTTTAGCGCGTGCGTGGGGTCAGGCTGATATCTTCTAAGTTGAGAAACACGGAACACATCATGAAGGTGTGATAATCATGGAGGCAAAGCAACTTGATATGCAACCGATCCAATTCGTCTCAAAATCTGGAAAGGACCAATAAAGCGAGGATTTAACTTTTTGACTTTAATGGCTCTGCCTATCCCCGTTGTAGGCATAACCTTCAAAAATACATGGTCTCCTTCTTGAAACTCTAGAGGCTTCCTCCTGGTATCCGCATAACTCTTTTGGCGGCTTTGAGCGGCAAGCATCTTGCTCCGTATTTTCTTGATTTGATTCGTGGTCTGCTCAATTAAATCAAGCCCCAATAAGGTTGATTCTCCTGTTTCGTACCAACACAGGGGAGATTGGCACTTTCGTAAAGAGCCATGCTGACGCTAGCGTGATAGCTATTGTTGTATGCGAACTTGGCCAATGGTAAGTATCGATCCCAATTTCTGCGTTGTTCCAGTATATAAGCTCGTAGCATATCTTCCAAGGTTTGAATCGTCCTTTCTGTTTGGCCATCTATTTGGGGGTGATATCACGATTGCTTAAACACGACTTTATGCAAAGCATATACGTAAAGCTCCCCAAAACCGGGAGGTAAACCTTGGGTCTCGATCAGAGAAAATAGTTGAAGGGGTCCCATGCAACCTTATAATCTCTTGAATGTACAGCTGAGCTAGCTTTTCTAGCGGATAATTTGCTCGAACGGGTAGGACATGAGCAGATTTGGTTAATCTGTCCACAATGACCCATATAGCATCATGTCCTGCTGACGTCCTTGGTAACCCCATAATAAAATCCATGGAGACACTCTCCCATTTCCACTCAGGGATTTCCAAGGATTGTAACATTCCAGAAGGCTTCTGATGTTCTGCTTTCACCTTCTGACAAATCAAACACTTGCCTACTAAGCTTGCTATATCTGACTTCATGCCTAGCCACCAAAACATCTTCTTGAGGTCTTGATACATCTTGGTTATGCTAAGATGTACGGCAAATTCGCCCCTATGTGCTTCTTCTAAAATTTTCTTTCGGAGGTCGTTCCTTTCAGGAACACATACTCTGCCGTGGCACCACCATATGCCCTCTTTATCCTGGGCAAAACCTGCTAGTTTCCACGATGCATACGAGACTAAGCGTATGTTGAAAGTTAGCATCCTGCTGCTGTGCTTGTTGAATCTGGTCCTTAAAGCTACTGGTTATTTTAATTTGGTGTAGCTGAAGAGTCTTGGGAGTTGTAAGAATTCCCAAATTAAGATTTCGGAAACTTTCAATAAGTTCCGTCTCTTTAATCATCATCCAAGCGATAGTCAATGATTTCTTGCTTAACACGTCTGCCACGATGTTTGCCTTACCCGGGTGGTATTTCAATTCAAATTCGTAGTCTTTAAGGAGTTCCATCCATCTACGTTGCCTCATGTTTAATTCCTTTTGATCGAAGAGGTACTTCAAACTCTTATGATCAGAAAAGACCTCGAACTTTGCTCCATACAGGTGATGTCTCCATATCTTCAAAGCAAATACTCTTTGCTTTGCTAATTCGGAATTAGGTAGTCGGGTAGTTCCTTTCGTGTGGCTTCAATTGCCTGGAGGCATACGTGACCACCTTTCCGGTTTGCATCAACACGCACCCTACCCCTTGTTGGGAAGCATCGCAATAAACCTCAAATGGTCCTTGAGTGCAGGTAAAGCTAACTTGCGGTGTCGTGGTCAACCTCCTCTTCAAATCCTGAAAACTCTGTTCGCACTCCGGCATCCACTCAAATAGGACGTTCTTTCTAGTTAGCTTGGTCAAGGGCAAGGCTATTCGAGAAAAATCCTTAACGAACCGCCTGTAATATCCAGCTAAGCCTAGAAAACTTCTGACTTTCGAGACTGTAGTTGGCCTCTCCCGATTCGTAATCGCTTCTACTTTCTTTGCGGATGTGAGAGATTCCTCGAGAGGACACTAATTGGCAGAAATTTTACCTCCTTCATCCAAAATTCACATTTGGATAATTTGGCATAGAGTTTCTTTTCTCTTAAAGTTTGCAGAATTAGCCATAAGTGTTCCGCATGCTCTTGCTTTGTCTTTGAGTAGACCAGTATGTCATCGATGAACACTACTACAAACTTGTCCAGATATGGACGAAATATTCGATTCATGTAATCCATGAATATTGCTGGTTCGTTCGTCAACCCAAACGACATCACGGTATACTCATAGTGCCCGTAACGAGTTCGAAAAGCTGTCTTAGGAATATCTTGTTCCCGAACTCGAATTTGGTGATATCCGTAATGCAAATCAATTTTGGAGAATACAGTTGCACCTTGTAGTTGGTCCATGAGATCATCAATCCTTGGCAGTGGATATTTATTCTTAATTGTCACTTTGTTCAGCTGCCTATAATCCACGCATAAGCGCATGCTTCCATCTTTCTTTTTGACCAACAAAATCGGAGCTCCCCATGGTGATGCACTTGGTCGTATGAATCCTTTTTCTAAAAGCTCTTCGATCTGTCTTTTTAGTTCCATTAACTCCATAGGTGACATTCGGTACGGAGCTATAGATATTGGTCCCACTTTGGAACCAACTTCGATGGTAAACTCAATCTCTCTTTTAGGAGGAATTCAGGGAATATCCTCTGCGAAGCGTCAGGATATTCACGACAGCGGAATCTCCTCTAGTTCTGCTCGAAACTTCTCTTTGTATTAGCTGACAAAAGGATATACCCTTGGTTCTTTGGCCCGAAAGAGTTCAGATAGAAGAGTGTTGCGGTTTGGGATTCAGAAAGTGAGATAGAGGGGAGTACCACCGTCTTGTCAGAGCAATTGAGTATAACACGATTGGCAGAAAGCCAATCCATGCCCAAAATTATGTCGAGACCAGATAGAGGGAGGCAAATCAAATTGGCAGCAAAGGTTCTGCCCTCAATTCAAAGAGGAACATTGATGCATATTTGACTAGTTCTAACAGGCCCATTGGTAGGAGTAGAAACCAGCAGATCATAAGGTAATTCAGAAATTGGCAATTGCAAAGCAGCTACACAGTTATGAGAAACAAATGAATGTGAGGCACCCGAATCATAGAGTACAGTTAGAGTCTCACCGTTCACATCACGAGTGCTTTGGATTAGTCCTTCTGACTTATCGGCTTCTTCCGCATTCATAGTAAAAACCCATCCTTGTCGCTGGGGTCGAGGCGGCTGAGATGAGTTCCCGGTTGGACACTCGTAAATTTTGTGGCCTGGATTGCCACATCCATAGCAGACATTCTGGCCTGCCAAGCACGGGCGATTGCCATGATTCTTGCCGCATTTTGTGCAAGTCGAGTTTGGAAAAGGCCCTTGCAACTGCTTGCCTTTGTTGCCTGCCGGCGGAAATCTCCGCCGTTGTTGTACGTTGGGCTTGAATCTTAGACCTTGCGGGGCTAACCCCTTCTTGCAATTTCCACCAGATGCCCTGGCTGCAGCTAATTTCAAGTGGCAATCCTCCACAAGTCGGCATTTGTTCACCAATGTAGGGAAATCCCTGATCTCCATTGGGCTAATTGCAGTGAGAATGTCCTCTCGTAACCCACCTTCAAATTTAATGCACTTCCAGGCTTCATCTGGATTCCTCTGGTAAATTGTGGAGAATTTACATAGCTCTTCAAATTGGGCAATATATTTGGATACTGTCCGATTTCCTTGACGCAGCTGCATAAACTCAAGTTCCTTGGCATTTCGAATCGAAGCGGGGAAGTACTTCTGGTAAAATACATCCTTGAACATCGTCCAGGTTACTACTGTCTGAGATTCCTCGAACAATCTTCGCACGCCGTTCCACCAAAACTCGGCGTCTGCTTCAAGCATATAAGTGGCAAAAGTCACCTTCTGATGATCCAAGCAATCCAGGACGGAGAAAATCTTCTCCATGGCCTTAATCCACTCGTCAGCTTTGTCCGGGTCATACGCCCCTCGAGAACCTGGCGGATTTGCCTTCCTAAACTCCGCAAACTTGAGATAGTCCAGGTTAGCCTCTGGGCCATGCGGGTTCCCTTCACAGCCTGCTGCAGGCTGCCTGCCTAGCTGCTCCATCATCTGGTGAGCTATCGCGGCTTGTTCCCGCATTGCGTGAGCCATTTCCCGCATTGTGGCCATTAAGTCAGTTGGGTTCTCTAGAGCAGGTTCTGCACGTGGTCAACCCCGCCTTCCGGAAGCCATTAAGTTCTGAGCACACAAAACAAAAGTTATTGAGTTGATCAGGCTCAATAATAAGTTTAATGTGTCAGTAAATAACAGCTTACACGGTCAGGCACTTCACATACATGCACAACTATATCTCAGCCATACAGGCAAGATCTAGTGCACATTATTAGCAAAAAAAAAAAAAAAAAACACAGAATATGTGCGAAGCATAGTCAGTCCAATCCTCAGGCCTTAGCTAGGACGAATTGCTTTGATACCAAAATGTAACATCCCACAAATTTAATGTTATGCTTAAGTCATAGCATAAAATTAGTAGGTTGTGTTACTGTGTTAATGCTCCATTTCTTTTTTTTTTTTTTTTTTTTGAAACGACGTACTGCTATGCAAAAAGGGAACGAATTTAACTGAATATCATAAAGATGTGAATAGTACAATAACTTTACTGAATACATGCTTATATATATAGTTGTATATATTTATATACATATCAAAAGCCTCTGCTTCAGTTTATATACAACATATCAAAATGAGAGGGACCGTGTACCAAAGGACATAAGGCCCATGTAAGTCTGTCTAATCCTATGTGGTCCTCAGAGGACATTTCAAAAAGCCTACCACTAGGTCTATGACCCAAGGCTGCACACTGCCAAAAGAGGGTCATGCTATACAATCGCCTCTGGTGATCTACTCAGTCAAGTAGCCATTGGCCATACCTGGCCCGGCTGGTGAGTAGTCAATACTGGGTCCTGATGAGGAGGATGGCGAGCTGGTGGCCTCTGACGGGTCGCTCTCGGAGCTAAGGGGGATGTCGGGTACTACCTGCGGAGGTGAGTCTGGCGCAGGATCGGCGTGAGCTACAGGCGCTGCCGATGCAGGGGGTGCTGGCGGAGGGTGTGCCACATGTAGTGGGACCTCAATGTAAGGGGTGGCAGGATCAAAAGCGGGATGGTGCAAAGGGACGGCAAAGTCCCTATCACTAAAAAGATAAATGCGGGCGGCAAGAGCCGGCTGTATGCTGATGATGAGCCTACCGCAGGGTCATGGTGAAGCTGCAAGTCGGGCACCTCAATAAAGAGGGTAGCTATCATGTCCATCGTCCACGTCTGAGAAAGAGGCGGAAATGCAAAGCGGGGTGAGAATTTAAGAAAATCTCAGTAGGGTCGTGGGTGACGTTTAACTGACGTCGCGTTCATTCTCAGCTGCCTCGGGTTTTAATCAATCATGAAAATATGAGATTAAACTTAACTATTCATTTTTAGTAAGGTTGAGAAATGTCTGGTCAGGCGGCGAGGTCAGTTTTACTTTAATCAATATAAGAATCGACTAAACCACTAACAATAACACGATTACAATGGATGAATAAGTGGACATATGCTATAAGCAGAATAAGTAGACATATGCTACAAGTAAACATAATAGTTAAACTATAAATAACTTGTAATCATGCAATTAATGCATTCATGCAGAGCTTTCTTTTTAACCTTCTTTCATAAACTTTTCCTTTACTCATAAACTTTTTCCATTACTTGGTCCCGTGGGAGTTCTTGGCCATTTTAGACTCCTGGGTAATAGTCTGCTTATCAGGATCGAGCTCGTTCCTATACAGGAATGCCGGGTTTACTTTCCCCGACCTTCCCACCGATCTATTCCCCTTAACTTCTTATCTGGGGCTGGCCCAAGTATCATGGAACTTTCATCATAACATAACTTTCATAGCTTGCTTGAAAATGCAAATGCATCTACATGTATCTCATAACTCATACACATACTTTACCGAAATTTTGGCGGCATAACGGAACGTGTCCGCCTCCTCATGAATAGTGCCAGTACATCAGAATACCAATTTCTCATAGAAGTCACAATATTGCATGCACAATTTATTATAGAACTCATAAAAGCATTAGTCTCCTTAAGGCAAAGTTATAATATAATCATTCAACCCGGTTTTTATAAATCATGCCATAATTTCCATTCAACTCATTTGGACCTCAATTTTGAATATGTTATCGTGTTATGTGTCTATTTTCTAACCTCTATGGTCCCGTCTAATTCTGATAATCATAACCTACGTTATTCAGGTTTTATTCTAGCCTGCCCTGTGGCTGACCAAAACTGCTCACTCAAAAGTAAAAATCTCTTAAAAATCGAAAACTGGGTCAATTGATATGAAATCAGTCTCATATTAAAGCTGATAGAACCATCTTTCAGTTGCAAAAAGTTTCATTCCATTTGACTTAGTAGGGCTCGAGTTATAAGCCCCGAAACTTAACCTTCCTGAACTGCTTGGTTTTGGCTTGGTTTGGACATGGGTTAACTTCTTCAAATCACTAGGAGCAAATAGGATAGTAACAAACTCAGAATTTCTGAGTAGGATGTTCCCCTATGTGTAAGCTTTCCAACAAAATTAGTTTCACTCAAAATGGAGTTGTATAGGGTGAGTTACACCCTTCCCAACCCATACTGCCTGGGTGGATGTCCTGATTCCTAGGTCGAACTTCAGAAATTCACATCTCTCTCAATATTACTCCAATGGTCTTATATGATATATGTGTAGAAAGCTCTAGATGTCTAATTTCACATAAAAATGGTTTCATTAAGTTTGAACAGTGAGAGGTGGAGCCGTACACTCCGCCGTACGGACTGCCGAGAGTTTTGAGTTTCCCAGCCTCTCAACTTTTTCATATCATCATTTCTTTCTTGTTTTCAATTCAATTTTAATTTCACAAACAGCCAATAAACTAGCAACAATTCATCATGATCGCTCAGCGAATATGTCAGGATTGAAGAATTAAACTACCAATAATCATTCACAATCAGAAAACCAAGACAAGAAATCAAAACCCCTACCTCTTGCTTTGAGTTTGAAAATAGAGTGAAATTTGAACTTGAAGAATTTGGACAGAGTGGGAGAGTTGAGAAGAGGAAAGGGAGCTGAAGTGAGGAAGGAAAGGCAACGTAAGAAATGAACTGAAGAGGCAGGAGGAGGATATATATATAGACAAAGCTTCGAAGTGGTAGTTAGAATGAGTGGCTTTGATTGGATGAAATTTTGTGGGTCAGGTTCAGCCTTGTCTCCTTCTTTTGTGTCAAAATTGCTCTCCACGTCGCCAGAGAAATGAAACTCGCTTTCAGAATACCTGAACATGACATCGGAACTCGTGAAAATTTTGGTTGAACTCGGAATCCAATTCAGCTAAACTTGGAAGTCGCATTTCCTGTCCATTTTGGATCACCTAATGTCGGAACTCGGATATCACGTTCGTTCCTACTCGAGCACAAGGTCGGAAGTTGTAAGTTTCGTTCATGAGGTCGGAAATCGGAAAAATACAGCCATCCCTTTTTAAGCCTTGGAATGAAGTTGGAAATCAAAACTACTATTGAGGTTGGAAGCGGAAATATAGGACAACTCGGAAGTCATAAATTTTCAACATTAAATGGGATCGGAAGTCGGAAATCGGACGTTACAAATGACAAACCAATTCCACTTGGATTAAGACTTGATTCCATTCAATGGCCAAAAGAACTTAAAGAAGAAAGAGAAAGCAATTCCTTAAGGATTAAGGCTTGCTTCCAATCAATTGCAAAAGGAACAAAAAAGAGAGTAAGAAACCAATTCCTTTTGGATTAAGACTTGATTCCAATCAAAGGCCAAAAAATCTTAATGAAGAAAGAGAAACCAATTCCTTATGGATTAAGACTTACTTTCAATCAATTGCAAAAGGAGCATAAAGGAGAATGACAAACTAATTCCTTTTGGACTAAGACTTGATTCCAATTAGTGGCCAAAAGAACTTAAAAAAGAAAGAGAAATCATTTCCTTACGCATTAAGACTTGCTTCTAGCCAATTGGAAAAGGAACACAAAGGAGAATGTGAAACCAATTTGTTTTGGAACAATACTTGATTCAAATCAATGGCCAAAAGAACTTAAAGAAGGAAGAGAAACCAATTCCTTAAGGATTAAGACTTGCTTCCAATCAATTGCAAAAGAAACGTGAAGGAGAATGAGAAACTAATTCCGTTTGGATTAAGACTTGATTCCAATCAATACCCGAAACAACTTAAAGAAGAAAGATAAACCAATTGTAAAGGATTTAGACTTGCTTCCACTTAATTGCAAGTGGAACATGAAGGAGAATAACAAACCAATTCCTCCTAGATTAGTCCTTGATTTCATTCAACGACCAAAACAACTTAAAGAAGAAAGAGAAACTAATTCCTCAAGGATTATGACTTGCTTCCAATCAACTGCAAAAAGAACAAAAAGGCAAATGAGAAATCAATTCCTTTTGGACTAAGACTTGATTCCAATCAACGGCCAAAAAAAACTTAAAGAAGAAAGAGAAACCAATTCCTTAAGGATTAATACTTGCTTCCAATCAATTGTAAAAGGAACTTATGGGAGAATGGGAAGCCATTTCCTTTTGGATTAAGATATGATTCCGATCAAAAGCCAAAAAACTTAAAGAAGAAAGAGAAACCAATTTCTTAACAATTAAGATTTGCCTCCAAACATTTGCAAAAGGAACATAAAGGGGAATGACAAACCAATTCCTCTTGGATTAAGACTTGATTCCATTCGATGGCCAGATGAACTTATAGAAGAATGAGAAACCAATTCCTTAAGGATTAAGGCTTGCTTCGAATCAAATGCAAGAGGAACAAAAAGGAGAATGAGAAACCAATTCCTTTTAGATTAAGACTAGATTCCAATCAGTGGCCAAAAAAACTTAAAGAAGAAAGAGAAACCAATTCCTTAAGGGTTAAGACTTACTTCCAATCAATTATAAGAGGAACATGAAGGAGACTGAGAAACCAATTTCTCTTGGATTAGGACTTGATTCCAATCAATAGCCAGAACAACGTAAAGAACAAAGAGAAACAAATTTCTTAAGGATTAAGACTTGCTTCCAATCAATTGCAAAAGGAACATAATGGATAATGAAAAACCAATTCCCTTTGGATAAAGACATGATTCCAGCTAACGACCAAAAGCAGTTAAGAAGAAAGAGAAACCTTTAACTTAAGGATTAAGACTTGCTTCCAGTAAATTGCAAAAGGAACATAAAGGAGAATGAGAAACCAACTTCTTTTGGATTAAGGCTTTATTCCAAACAATGTCCAAAGGATTAAGACTTGCTTCCAATCAGTTGCAAAAGGAACAAAAAGGAGAATGAAAAACCAATTCCATTTGAATTAGGATTGGATTCCAATCAATAGCCAAAATAACTTAAAGAAGAAAGTGAAACCAATTCTTTAAGCATTAAGACTTGCTTCCAATCAATTGTAAACAGAACATAAAAGCGAATGACAAACCAATTCCTTTTGGACTAAGACTTGATTCCAATTAATGGCCAAAAGATCTTTAAAAAGAAATAGAAATCATTTCCTTAAGGATTAAGACTTGCTTCCAATCAATTGCAAATGGCCCATAATGGAGAATGAGAAACCAATTCCTTTTGGTTTAAGACTTGATTCCAATCAATGGCCAAAACAACTTAAAAAAGGAAGAGAAACCAATTCCTTAAGGATTAGGACTTGCTTCCAATCAACTGCAAAAGCAACATAAATGAGAATGAGAAACTAATTCTTTTGGATTGGATTCCAATCAATGGCCAAAAGAACTTAAAGAAGAAGGACAAACCAATTCCTTAAGGTTCAGACTTGCTTCCAATCAATTGCAAAAGGAACAAAAAGGAGAATGAGAAACCAATTCCTTTTGGATTAAGACTTGATTCCAATCAATGGCCAAGAAAACTTAAAGAAGAAAGAGAAACCACTTTCTTAAGGATTAAGACTTCCAATCAATTGCAAAAGGAACAAAAGGGAGAAAGAGAAACCAATTCCTTTTGGATTGAGACTTGAATCCAAACAATGGCCAAAAAAATGTAATGGCGAAAGTGAAACTCATTCCTTAATGATTAAGACTTGCTTCCAATCAACTGCAAAAGGAGCATAAAGGAGAATGAGAAACTAATTCCTTTGGTATTAAGATTTCATTACATTCAATGGCCAAAAGAACTTAAAGAAGAAAGAGAAACCAATTCTTTAAGGATTAAGATTCGCATCCAATCAATTGCAAAAGGAACATAAAGGAGAATGACAAACTATTTCCTCTTGGATTAAGACTTGATTCCAATCAAAGGCCAAAAGAACTTAAAGAAGAAAGAGAAACTAATTCCTTAAGGATTAAGACTTGCCTCCAATCAATTGCAAAAGTAACAAAAAGGGGAATAAGAAACCATTTCCATTTGGATTAAGACTTGATTGCAATCACAGGCCAAAAAAACTTAATAAAGAAAGAGAAACCAATTCCTTAAGTATTAAGACTTGCTTCCAATAAACTGCAAGAGAAACATAAAGGAGAAGGAGAAACAAATTCCTTTCGGA
The DNA here is from genome assembly GCA_031439595.1 of Pterocarpus santalinus. NCBI lineage: Eukaryota > Viridiplantae > Streptophyta > Magnoliopsida > Fabales > Fabaceae > Pterocarpus > Pterocarpus santalinus. The sequence continues at coordinate 40,630,715 of CM062532.1, read as the reverse complement.
TTAAGATTTCATTCCAATCAAAGGCCAAAAGAAGTCAAAGAAGAAAGAGAAATGAATTACTTAAGGATTTAGATTCGCTTCCAATCAATTGCAAAAGGAACATAAAAGAGAATGACAAACCAATTCCTCTTGGACTAAGACTTGATTCCATTCAACGGCCAAAAGAACTTAAAGACGAAAGAGAAACCAAATCTTTAGGGATTAAGATTTGCTTCCAATCAATTGCAAAAGGAACAAAAAGGACAATAAGAAGCAATTTCATTTGGATTAAGACTTAATTCCAATCAATGGTCATAAAAACTTAATGAAGAACGAGAAACGAATTCCTTAAGGATTAAGACTTACTTCCAATCAATTGCAAAACGAACATAAAGGAGAATGACAAACCAATTCCTTTTGGACTAAGACTAGATTCCAATTAATGGCCAAAATAACTTAAAAAAGAAAGACAAATAATTTTCTTAAGGATTAAGACTTGCTTCCAATCAATTGCAAAAGGAACATGAAGGAGAATGAGAAATTAATTCGTTTTGGATTATGACTTTATTCAAATCAATGGCCAAAAGAACTTAAAGAAGGAAGAGAAACCAATTCCTTAAGGATTAAGACTTCCTTCCAATCAACTGTAAAAGGAACATAAAAAAGAATGAGAAACTAATTCCTTTGGGATTAAGATTTGATTCCAATCAACGGCCAAAAAAACTTAAAGAAGAAAGGGAACCCAATTCCTTAAGGATTAAGAGTTGCTTCCAGTCAATTGCAAAAGAAACATGAGGCAGAATGAGAAACCAATTCCTTTTGGATTAAGTCTTGATTCCAATCAATAGCCAACAAAACTTAATGAAGAAAGAGAAATAATTCCTTAACGATTAAAATTTGCTTCCAATCAATTACAAGTGGAACATAAAGGAGAATGACAAACCAATTCCTCTTGGATTACGACTTGATTCCAATCAATAGCCAAAATAACTTAAAGAAGAAAGAGAAACCAATTCCTTAAGGATAAAGACTTGCTTCCGGTCAATTGTAAAAGGAACATAAAGGAGAATGGGAAATCAATTCCATTTCGATTAAGACTAGATTCCAATTGCAAAATGACCACAAAGGAGAATGAGAAACCAATTCGTTTTCGATTTATACTTGATTCAAATCAATGGCCAAAAGAACTTAAAGAAGGAAGAGAAACCGATTCCTGAAGGCTTAAGACTTGCTTCCAATCAATTGCAAAAGAAATGTGAAGGAGAATGAGAAACCAATTCCCTTTGGATTAAAACTTGATTCCAATCAATGGCCAAACAAAACTTAATAAAGGAAGAGAAACAATTCCTTAACAATTAAGACTTGCTTCCAATCAATTACAAGTCCAACATAAAGGAGAATGACAAACAAATTCCTCTTGAATTAAGACTTGATTCAATTCAATGGCCAAAAGAACTTAAAGAAGAGAGAGAAACCAATTCCTTAAGGATAAAGACTTGCTTCCGGTCAATCGCAAAAGGAACATAAAGGAGAATGGGAAATCAATTCCTTTTCGATTAAGACTAGATTCCAATTGCAAAAGGAACACAAAGGACAATGAGAAACCAATTTGTTTTGTATTTATACTTGATTCAAATCAATGGCCAAAAGAACTTAAAGAAGGAAGAGAAACCAATTACTTAAGGCTTAAGACTTGCCTCCAATCAATTGCAAAAGAAACGTGAAGGAGAATAAGAAACCAATTCCCTTTGGATTAAGACTTGATTCCAATCAATAGCCAAAACAACTTAAAGAAGAAAGAGAAACCACTTCTTAAGGATTCAAACTTCCTTCCACTTAATTGCAAGTGGAACATAAAAGAGAATGACAAATCAAATGCTCTTAGATTAATACTTGATTCCATTCAATGGCTAAAAGAACTTAAAGAACAACGAGAAACCAATTGCTTAAGGATTAAGACCTGCTTCCAATTAATTACAAAATGAACGTAAAGGAGAGTAAGAAACCAATTGCATCTGGATTAAGACTAGATTCTAATGAATAGCCAAAACAACTTAAAAAAGAAAGAGAAATCAATTCCTTAAGGATTAAGACTTGCTTCCAATTAATTGCAAAAGGAATATGAAGGAGAATGAGAAGCCAATTTCTTTTGGATTAAGACTTGATTCCCATCAATGGCCAAAAGAACTTAGAGAGGAAAGAGAAACAAATTTTTTAAGGATTAAGACTTGCTTCCAATCAGTTACAAAAGGAACAAAAAGGAGAATGAGAAACCAGTTCCTTTTGGATTAAGACTTACTTTCAATCAATTGCCAAAGGAGCATAAAGGGGAATGACAAACCAATTCCTTTTGGACTAAGGCATGATTCCAATTAGTGGCCAAAAGAACTTAAAAAAGATAGGGAAATCATTTCCTTAAGTATTAAGTCTTGCTTCCGACCAATTCCAAAAGGAACACAAAGGAGAATGACAAACCAATTCGTTTTAGATTTATACTTGATTCAAATCAATGGCCAAAAGAACTTAAAGAATGAAGAGAAACCAATTTCTTAAGGCTTAAGACTTGCTTCCAATGAATTGCATAATAAATGTGAAGGAGAATGAGAAACCAAATCCCTTTAGATTAAGACTTGATTCCAATCAATTGCCAAAACAACTTAAAGAAGAAAGAGAAACTAATTGTTAAGGATTTAGACTTGCTTCCACTTAATTGCAAGTGGAACATAAAAGAGAATGACAAACCAATTGCTCTTGGATTAATACTTGATTCCATTCAACGACCAAAAGAACTTAAAGAGGAAAGAGAAACTAATTCCTTAAGGATTATAACTTGCTTCCAATCAATTGCAAAAGGAACATAAAGGAGAATGAGAAACCATTTCCTTTTGGATTTAGATTTGACTCCTATCATTTGCAAAAGGAACATAAAGGAGATTGACAAACTAATTCCTCTTGGATAAAGACTTGATTCCATTCAATGGGCAAATGAATTTAAAGAAGAAAGAGAAACCAATTCCTTAAGGATTAAGGCTTGCTTCCAATCAATTGCAAGTGGAACATAAAGGAGAACGACAAACCAATTGCTCTTGGATTCATACTTGATTCAATTCAACGGCCAAAAGAACTTGAAGAGGAAAGAGAAACCAATTCCTTGGGTATTAAGGCTTGCTTCCAGTTAATTGCAAAAGGAACATAAAGGAGAATGAGAAACCAATTTCTTTTGGATTAAGGCTTGATTCCAAACAAAGTCCAAAAGAACTTAAAGAAGAAGGAAAAACCAATTCCTTAAGGATTAAGACTTGCTTCCAATCAATTGCAAAAGGAACAAAAAGGAGAATGAGAAACCAATTCATTTTGGATTAGGACTGGATTCAAATCAATAGCCAAAAGAATTAAAGAAGAAAGAGAAATCAATTCTTTAAGCATTAAGACTTGCTTCCAATCAATTGCAAATGGAACATAATGGGGAATGAGAAACCAATCCCTTTTGGATTAAGATTTGATTCCAATCAATGGCAAAAAGAACATAAAGAAGAAAGAGAAACCAATTCCTTAAGGATTAAGACTTGCTTCCAATCAATTGTAAAAAAACGTGAATGAGAATGAGAAACCAACTCCTTTTGGATTTTAAGAGTTGATTCCAATCAGTAGCCAAAACAACTTAAAGAGGAAAGAGAAAACAATTTCTTAAGGATTAAGACTTGCTTCCAATCATTTGCCAAAAAAAACATGAATGAGAATGAGAAACCAATTCCTTTTGGATTAAGACTTGATTCCAATCAATAAACAAAACAACTGAAATAAGAAAGAGAAAACAATTCCTTAAGAATTAAGACTTGCTTTCAATCAATTGCAAATGGAACATAAAGGAGAATGACAAACCAATTCCTCTTGGATTAAGACTTGATTCCATTCAATGGCCAAAAGAAATTAAAGAAGAAAGAGAAACTAATTCCTTAAGGATTAAGACTTGCTTTCAATCAATTGCAAAAGGAACATGAAGGAGAATGACAAACCAATTGCTTTTGGATAAAGACTTGATTCCAATCAATGGCCAAAAAAACTTAATGAGGAAAGAGAAACCAATTCCTTAAGGATTAATACTTACTTCTAATCAATTGCAAAAGGAACATAAAAAAGAATGAGAAACCGATTCTTTTTGGATTAATACATGATTCCAATCAAAAGCCAAAACAACTTAAAGAAGAAAGAGAAGCTAATTCCTTAAGGACTAAGATTTGCTTCCAATCAATTGCAAGAGGAACACAAAGCAGAATGGCAAACCAATTCCTCTTGGATTAAGACGAGATTCCATTCAACGACCAAAGGAACTTAAAGAAGAAAGAGAAACCAATTCCTTAATGATTAAAGCTGGCTTCCAATCAATTGCAAAAGAAACAAAAAGGAGAATGAAAAACCAATTCCTTTTGGATTAAGACTTGATTCCAATCCATGGCCAAAAAAACATAAAAAAGAAAGAGAAACCAATTCCTTGAGGATTAAGACTTGCTTCCAATCAATTGCATAAAAACATGAATGATAATGAGAAACCAATTCCTTTTGGATTAACACTTGATTCTGATCAATAGCCAAAACAACTTAAAGAAGAAAGAGAAAACAATTCCTTAAGGATTAAGACTTGCTTCCATTCAATTACAAGTGGAACATAAAGGAGAATGACAAATCAATTCCTCTTGGATTAAGACTTGATTCTATTCAACGGCCAAAAGAAATTAAGGAAGAAAGAGGAACCAATTCCTTAATGATTAAGACTTGCTTCCAATCAATTGCAAACGGAACATGAAGGAGAATGACAAACCAATTGCTTTTGGATAAAGACTTGATTCCAATCAATGGCCAAAAAAACTTAAAGAGGAAAGAGAAACCAATTCCTTAAGAATTAATACTTGCTTCTAATCAATTGCAAAAGTAACATAAAAAAGAATGAGAAACTGATTCTTTTTGGATTAATACATGATTCCAATCAAAAGCCAAAACAACTTAAAGAAAAAAGAGAAACCAATTCCTTAAGGACTAAGATTTGCTTCCAATCAATTGCAAATGGAACACAAAGCATAATGACAAACCAATTCCTCTTGGATTAAGACTAGATTCCATTCAATGGCCAAAAAAACTTCAAAAAGAAAGAGAAACCAATTCCTTAATGATTAAGGCTTGCTTCCAGTCAATTGCAAAAGAAACAAAAAGGAGAATGAGAAACCAATTCCTTTTGGATCTAGACTTGATTCCAATCAATGGCCAAAAAAACATAAAAAAGAAGGAGAAACTAATTCCTTAAGGATGAAGACTTGCTTCTAATCAATTGTAAAGGGAAAATAAAAGAGAATGACAAATCAATTCCTCTTGGATTAAGACTTGATTCATTCAATGGCCAAAAGAACATAAAGAAGAAAGAAAAACCAATTCTTTACGGATTAAGACTTACTTTCAATCAATTGCGAAAGCAACATAAAGGGGAATGACAAACCAATTCCTCTTGGATTATGATGTGATTCCATTCAATGACCAAAAGAACTTAAAGAAGAATGAGAAACCAATTGCTTAAGGATTAAGACCTGCTTCCAATCAATTGCAAAACGAACATAAAGGAGAGTAAGAAACCAATTGCATCTGGATTAAGACTTGATTCTAATGAATAGCCAAAACAACTTAAAAAAGAAAGAGAAATCAATTCCTTAAGGATTATGACTTGCTTCCAATTAATTGCAAAAGGAACATGAAGGAGAATGAGAAACCAATTCCTTTTGGATTAAACCTTGATTCCCATCAATGGCCAAAAGAACTTAGAGAGGAAAGAGAAACAAATTTTTCAAGGATTAAGCCTTGCTTCCAATCAGTTGCAAAAGGAACAAAAAGGAGAATGAGAAACCAATTCCTTTTGGATTAAGACTTACTTCCAATTAATTGCAAAAGGAACATAAAGCAGAATGACAAACCAATTCCTTTTGGACTAAGACTAGATTCCAATTAGTGGCCAAAAGAACTTAAAAAAGAAAGAGAAATCATTTCCTTAAGGATTAAGACTTGCTTCAAATTAATTGCAAAAGGATCAAAAAGGAGAATGAGAAATCAACTCCTATTGGATTAAGACTTGATTCCAATCAATGGCCAAAAATATAAAAAGAAGAAAGAGAAACCAATTCTTTAAGGATTAATACTTGCTTCCAATCAATTGCAAAAGCAACATAAAGGAGAATGAGAAACCATTTCATTTTGGATTGAGACATGCTTCCAATCATTTGCAAAGGGAACATAAAGGAGAATGACAAACCAATTCCTCTTGGATTAAGACTTGATTGAATTCAATGGCCAAAAGAACGTAAAGAAGAAAGGGAAATCATTTCCTTAAGGATTAAGACTTGCTTCCAATTAATTGCAAAAAGAACAAAAAGGAGAATCAGAAACCAATTCCTTTTGGATGAAGACTTGATTCCAATCAATGGCCAAAAGAACTTAAAGAAAGAAGAGAAACCAATTTCTTAAGGCTTAACACATGCTTCCAATCAATTGCAAAAGAAATGTGAAGGAGAATGAGAAACCAATTCCCTTTTGATTAAGACTTGATTCCAATCAATAGCCAAAACAACTTAAAGAAGAAAGAGAAACCAATTGTTAAGGATTCAGAGTTGCTTCCACTTAGTTGCAAGTGGAACATGAAATAAAATGACAAACCAATTGCTCTTGGATTAATACTTGATTCCATTCAACGGCCAGAAGAACTAATTCCTTAAGGATTATAACTTGCTTCTAATCAATTGCAAAAGGAACATAAAGGAGAATGAGAAACCATTTCCTTTTGGATTAAGACATGATTCCAATCAAAATCCAAAAAAACTTAAAGAAGAAAGAGAAACCAATTTCTTAGGGATTAAGATTTGACTCCTATCATTTGCAAAAGGAACATAAAGGAGAATGGCAAACTAACTCCTCTTAGATTAAGACTTGATTCCATTCAATGGCCAAACGAACTTAAAGAAAAAAGAGAAACCAATTCCTTAAGGATTAAGGCTTGCTTCTAATCAATTGCAAGCTGAACATAGAGGAGAACGACAAACCAATTCTTCTTGGATTACTACTTGATTCAATTCAACGGCCAAAAGATCTTAAAGAAGAAAGGGAAACCAATTTCTTAAGGATTAAGACTTGCTTCTAGTCAATTGCAAAATGAACATAAAGGAGAATGAGAGACCAATTTCTTTTGGATTAAGGCTTGATTCCAAACAATGTCCAAAAGAACTTAAAGAAGAAAGAGAAACCAATTCCTTAAGGATTAAGACTTGCTTCTAATCAATTGCAAAAGGAACAAAAAGGAGAATGAGAAACCAATTCTTTTTGGATTAGGACTGGATTCCAAACAATAGCCAAAAGAATTAAAGAAGAAAGAGAAATCAATTCTTTAAGCATTAAGACTTGCTTCCAATCAATTGTAAACAGAACATAAAGGAGAATGACAAACCAATTCCTTTTGGACTAAGACTAGATTCCAATTAATGGCCGAAAGAACTTAAAAAAGACAGAGAAATCATTTCCTTAAGGATTAAGACTTGCTTCCAATCAATTGCAAAAAGAACATAATGGAGAATGAGTAACCAATTTCTTTTGGTTTAAGACTTAATTCAAATCCATGGCCAAAAGAACTTAAAGACGGAAGAGAAACAAATTCCTTAAGGACTTCCACTCAACTGCAAATGGAACATAAAGAAGAATGAGAAACTTATTCCTTTGGGATAAAGATTTGATTCCAATAAATGGCCAAAAGAACTTAAAGAAGAAAGAGAAACCAATTCCTTAAGGATTAAGACTTGCTTCCAATCAATTGCAAAAAAACATGAATGAGAATAAGAAACCAATTCCTTTTGCATTAAGACTTGATTCTAATCAATAGCCAAAACAACTTAAACAAGAAAGAGAAACCAATTCCTCAAGGATTAAGACTTGTTTCCAACCAATTACAAGTAGAACATAAAGGAGAATGACAAACCAATTCCTCACGGATTAAGACTTGATTCCATTCAACAGCCAAAAGAACTTAAAGAAGAAAGAAAAACCAATTCTTTAAGGATTAAGACTTGCTTCCAAACAATTGCAAAAAGAACAAAAGGAGAATGAGAAACCAATTGCTTTTGGATTAAGACTTGATTCCAATCAATGGCCAAAAAAACTTAAGGAGGAAAAAGAAACCAATTCCTTAAGTAATAATACTTACTTCTAATCAATTGCAAAAGGAACATAAAAAAGAATGAGAAACTAATTCTTTTTGGATTAATACTTGATTCCAATCAAAAGTCAAAACAACCTATAGAAGAAAGAGTAACCAATTCCATAAGGACTAAGATTTGCTTCCAATCAATTACAAAAGGAACATAAAGCCGAATGACAAACCAATTCCTCTTGGATTAAGTCTAGATTCCATTCAATGGCCAAAGGAACTTAAAGAAGAAAGAGAAACCAATTGCTTAATGATTAAGGCTTGCTTCCAATTAATTGTAAAACGAACATGAAGGAGAATGAGAAACCAATTCCCTTTGGATTAACACTTGATTCCATTCGATGGCCAAAAGAACTTAATGAAGAAAGAGAAACCAATTTCTTAAGGGTTAAGACTTGCTTCCGGTCAATTGCAAAAGGAACATAAAGGAGAATGAGAAATCAATTCCTTTTGGATTAAGACTAGATTCCACTCAATAGCCAAAATAACTTAAAGAAGAAAGAGAAACCAATTCCTTAAGGATGAAGACTTGCTTCCAACCATTTGTAAAAGGAACATAAAGGAGAATGACAAACCAATTCCTCTTGGATTAAGAGCTGATTCATTCAATGGCCAAAAGAGCATAAAGAAGAAAGAAAAACCAATTCCTTATGGATTAAGACTTGCTTCTAATCAATTGCAAAAGCAACATAATGAAGAATGACAAACCAATTCCTATTAGATTATGATTTGATTCCAATCAATTGCAAAAGGAACATGAAGGAGAATTTGAAACCAGATCCCTTTGGATTAAGAATTGATTCCAATCAATAGCCAAAAGAACCTAAACAAGAAAGCGAAACCAATTCTGTAAGGATTAAGACTTGCTTCCAATCATTTGCAAAAGGAACATAATGGAGAATGAGAAACTAACTCCTCTTGGATTAAGACTTGATTCCATTCAAAGGCCAACAGATCAGAAAAATGAAAGAAAAACCAATTCCTTAAGGATTAAGGCATGCTTCCAATCAATTGTAAAAGGAACATAAAGGAGAATGAGAAACCAATTCCTTTTGGATTAAAACGTAAAGAAGAAAGAGAAACCAATTCCTTAAAGATTAAAACTTACTTCTAATCAATTGTAAAAGGAACACAAAGGAGAATGAGAAACCAATTCTTTTTGGATCAAGACATGATTCCAATCAAAAGCTAAAACAACTTAAAGTAGAAAGAAAAACCAATTCCTTAAGGATTAAAATTTGCTTCCAATCAATTGCAAAAGGAATATAAAGCAGAATGACAAACCAATTCCTCTTGGATTAAGACTTAATTCCATTCAATGACCAAAAGAACTTAAAGAAGAAAGAGAAACCAATTTCCTGAGGATTAAGACTTGCTTCCAATCAATTGCAAATGGAACAAAAAGGAGAATGAGAAACCAATGCCTTTTGGATTAAGACTTGATTCCAATCAATGGCCAAAAAAATATAGAGAAGAAAGATAAACCAAGTTCTTAAGGACTAAAACTTACTTTTAATCAATTGCAAAAAGAGCATGAAGGAGAATGAGAAACAAATTTCTTTTGGATTAAGACTTGATTCCATTCAATGGCCCAAAGAACTTAAAGAAGAAGGAGAAACCAATTTCTTAAGGATTAAGACATGCTTTCGGTCAATTGCAAAAGGAACATAAAGGAGAATAAGAAACCAATTCCTTTTAGTTTAAGACTAGATTCGAAGGAATAGCCAAAAGAACTTAAAGAAAAAAGAGAAACTAATTCTTTAAGCTTTAAGACTTGCTTCCAATAAGTTGTACACGGAATATAAAGGAGAATGACAAACCAATTCTTTTTGGAGTAAGTCTTGATTCGAATTAATAGCCAAAAGAACTTAAAAAAGAAAGAGGAACCATTTCTTTAAGGAATAAGACTTGCTTCCAATCAATTGCAAAATGAACGTAAAGGAGAATAAGAAACCAATGCCTTCTGGATTAAGTCTTGATTCCAATCAATTGCCGAAATAACTCAAAGAACAAAGTGAAAACAATTCCTCAAGGATTAAGACATGCTTCCAATCAATTGTAAAAGGATCAAAAGGAGAATGACAAACCAATTCCCATTGGATTAAGACTTCATTCCATTCAATGGCCAAAAGAACTTAAGGAAGAAAGAGAAACCAATTCCTCAAGGATTAAGACTTGCTCCCAATCAATTGCAAAAGGAACATAAAGGAGAATGACAAATCAATTCCTCTTAGGTTAAGGCTTGATTCCATTTAGTGGCCCAAAGAACTTAAAGAAGAAGGAGAAACCAGTTGCTTAAGGATTAAGACCTGCTTCCAATCAATAGGAAAACGAATATAAAGGACAGTGAGAAACCAATTCCTTATGGATTAAGTCTCGACTCCAATGAATAGCCAAAAGAACTTTAAGAAGAAAAAGAAATCAATTCCCTAAAGATGAAGACTTGCTTCCGATCAATTGCAAAAGGAACATAAAGGAGAATAAGAAATTAATTCCCATTGGATTAAGACTTGACTCCAATGAATAGCAAAATAACATAAAGAAGAACGAGAAACCAACTTTAAGCATTAAGGCTTCCTTCCACACAATTGTAAAAGGAACATACAGGGGAATGACAAACCAATTACGTTTGGATTAAGACTTGACTCTAATCAATAGCCAAAACAACTTAAAGAAGGAAGAAAAACCAATTCCTTAAGGATGAAGACTTGCTTCCAATCAATTGTAAAAGGAACATACAGGAGAATGGCAAACCAATTCCTCTTGGATTAAGACTTGATTCATTCAACGGCTAAAAGAACTTAAAGAAGAAAGAAAAACTAATTCCTTGCGGATTAATACTTGCTTTCAATCAATTGCGAAAGCAACATAAAGTAGAATGACAAACCAATTCCTCTTGGATTATGACTTGATTCCATTCAATGGCCAAAAGGACATAAAGAAGAACGAGAAACCAATTGCTTAAAGATTAAGACCTGCTTCCAATCAATTGCAAAACGAACACAAAGGAGAGTGAGAAACCAATTCCATTTGGATTAAGACTTGATTCCAGTGAATAGCCAAAAGAACTTAAAAAAGAAAGAGAAACCAATTCCTTAAAGATTAAGACATGCTTCCAATCAATTGCAAAAGGAACATGATGGAGAATGAGAAACCAATTCCTTTTGGATTAAGACGTCATTTCAATCAATGGCCAAAAGAACTTAGTGAGGAAAGTGAAACCAATTCTTTAAGGATTAGGTCTTGCTTCCAATCAATTGCCATAGGAAGATGAAGGAAAATTAGAAACCAGTTCCTTTTGGATTAAGACTTGATTCCAGTTAATGGCGAAAAGAACTTAAAGAAGAAAGAGAAATCATTTCCTTAAGATCTAAAACTTGCTTCTAATCAATTGCAATAGGAACAGAAAGGAGAAAGAGAAACTACTTCCTTTTGGATTAAGACTTTCCAATCAGTAGCCGAAACAACTTAAAGAAGAAAGAGAAACCAATTTCTTAAGGATCAAGACTTGCTTCCAATCAATTGCAAAAGGAACATGTAGGAGAATGAGAAACCAATTCCTTTTCGATAAAGACTTGATTCCAATCAAAGGTGTAACACCCTAATAAATCTATACTACGCTTAAGTCGTATTATGTCATTTTATTAGTTGTTACTTATGCTCGTGGAAAACTAAACTTCGCTTGAAATTAAATTATGCGGAAAATACGGTAAATTTTTTTTTTTGAAATACGTCATCACTTTGAAAAGTAAAGCCTTGCGCGAGAAGATAGCAATAAACGAGCGTATCGCCAAAATTTCAGTATAGATTAAAGGAACAAGGGATAAATCAAAATACCATGCATTCAAATTACTACAACAACCATATAAATATAATTAGTCTCACAACATCCAACAAACACATAAAAAGGGAACTCATGGTCAAGCCATGGCCCCAAAATATCAAACGTACACAAGTCTGACAAGGTTCGTTCTAAAATAAAATACAAAGGATAAGGAGCAGTAATGGAATAGCCCCGGGTAGGCATGTGCTGGCTTCTTTGCCTCCTTCCGCGCCTTTCAATCGGATGGACTCAGGATCTCGAGTGCCTAGTCCCCTTCGCTCCTCGGCCTCGGGGAACATGAGGAGTACGGATGATACGAGGGTGCCTGCTGATCACCTCAACGCGACGGATGCGACGACCAGGAATATAGCTGGCCACCAAAGAACGTTCCTCGGAGGGATCCTCCTCAAACGCGGCGGGGTGATACTCGGGGACGGCGGCGAAGCGGCTGCGGCCCTAGGGGTGGCCGTCGAACTCACCTCAATCACGGGGATCTCCGGCGGTGGCATGGGCTCGGCTGTAGGTAGACCCAGAGACATCGGCTCCATCTCGATTTTTAGCAACGGCTCAGGTGGGAAATCCCAAGGACCCAGCGACGGTCCAAGGTGAGCCAATGAAACATCTACAAGTGCTGGCGGGACTTCTGGCTCTTCTTGCTCAAAAATTCGACCCAAGTGAAAATATGTGCGAACTACTGTGGTGGTTGTGGCCACAATAGCGTGAGTATCCCCATCGTAGGCCTACTCATGGTGGGGAGGGTCCATGCTCCACTCCACGGGGTGCGCCATAGGTATCTGGTGATGAGATGGAAAAACAACTAGGGTGAGAAATATGATTTCTCAGTAGGACTCGACCCTGACACATAAGTGTCATCGTCATCATCCCAGCCACTTCGGTTTTATGAATGAAAACAGTGAGCATTCAATAGGTTCAATTCTTAGGTTTTCGAAAATATCAATGTCCGAAGTGGGTTCCATTTTAAGTACGTATTTCTCATATGCTAACATCATGGTATACATAAGAACTTGTATGACAATTTGTATCATGCATTCACATCTTATGAGTTTCATTCTTTACTTGGGTCGGACCGAGGTCCCTTTCTTTTCTTAACTTGACTTATCTTAAGTCCTTTTCTTTCCACCCACTAAACATAAGTGGTAATGAGCTCATACCATGGCCGTCGCCATTATAAAATTTCTTTACTTACACTATCTGAGTCACGCCATCCCTCATGTAAGCCCTATCCCCTATACTCACACTAGCTGGGTCATGCCATGCCTCATGTGATGAGTCGTGGGTGAGGGGAACTTAAATTAGGTCACCTTCCCTTTTGAAGGATCACACCCTTTATTGAATCTCTTCTTATTAAAGCTTATGTTGCAAAATATTTCTAAGTCCACAATTTTTACAATTTATGAAAGATATACTGGCTAGACTGAAGCTTCCCAAAATTTTGCCAAACAGAGAAACCAATATCACAATATCATTAAGCATCATATCATATCATCATTATCATATCATCATCATCACATCATCATTATAACATCATGCTTGCACATAAACATAGGCCTATTCTCAAGCAAAGTTTTATGAGCTTAACTTAGTAAATTGGGTGCAAGCTTTTAATTGAGAGTGCCTCTTGTGTGTCCTCTTTGATTAGTCGTAGGGCCGATTTTGTCTAATATCCCTTTTGATGCTTTTAAGTTGAATTATGAAGGTTTTCTAATACATAATGTAAGGGTCTTAATGTCTTAAAGCTTATTCCTCATTAATCTTTAACTTTTACCTTAACCAGTTTTTACTTTTACAGTAGGGTAGTAACTTAAAAAATTCACCATAATTTCATCTTTTACTCTTTTATTTCAAATTTTTATATGATTATACTTATTTGAGTCTATTTTTAAACGAAAGAAACCCCACTCAAAAGTTCATTTTGTAGCTTGAGTTATGCACATTTTATTCTGACTGTTCAGACTTGAAAGTTCATCTCGGGTCAGTGAATTTTAAACATTACTGTGAACTTCTCACAAGGAATCTGCCAAAACTGTTTTATGGGGATGTTCCTCTATGTATTAGCTTTCTAACAAACTTGGTCCCACTCAAAAATGTTCTGTATAACTTGAGTTATGCACGTTTTATTACCTACTGCCCGAACAGAAACCCATCCAGGTACAGCAGACTTTGAAAATTCATATCTCTCTCGTTTTAAGGCCAAATCTCACATATTTTATATGCTTGGAAAGCTCTTTGAGTCTACTTTCACAGAAAATTAGTTTCATTACATTTTGAATTTTTTAGAATGAGTTATACCGTATGTATTACAGACTGCCAGAAATCCAGCTTAACTAGCTTTTATATTTTTCACTTCAAGCTTATGGAGAAATTGTTATATCACTTCAAATCACCGTTTTCATGTTTTATCTCACCATCATATTCAATATTTTAGTTACCAAATCAGTATTTTAAAACAAATTAAAACAAGACACATAAAAACCATGATACCACAAAATTTCCTTTCAGAACAACATTTTCATCAAGGCAAGAAAATTCATAGAGAAAGATATGATCATGAGACCTTGAAGCAAGCTTTAAAACCACCTAGCTATGAAGAGCTTAGGGGTTCTAGAGCTTGAAAAATACATGGAGAAGAAGGGTAAGAGTCACTACCAAAGAGAGCTTTCTTGAAAGATTTGCGATGAGGAGATGGTTGAAGAGAGCCTTCCTTCTTGTAAGCTTGAAAATGGGGCTTGTGTATGAGTGGCTTTGTTTCTCCAAGGACCAAAAATGGTAGTCCTTGAAGGGATTGTGAGTGTGGTGATGGAGAGGAGGTAGGAAGTAGTAAGAAGGTTGAAAAAAAAACAATGAAGCTTGGAAGAAGAAGAGAGTATGGGACTTGGAGAAAGGAGAGAGCTTGGTATATTTTAGTGAGAGGAATGAAAAATGGAATGAGGAGAGAGAGGGGGCTAAAGGGTGGCGCAAATGAGGGGGGAGTGTGATGTGATTTTTGCTTCTTACACAAGCTAGAGAGTGAGAAAAACCTTGGGGCAAAAGAGAGAGTTGTGTTTCCTTTGAGTCTTGGCACTTGGGTAAAGACCATGTAGTGTTTTTTTCAAGTGGTTAAAAGTATGAGCTCTCTTAGGATTTGGCTTGGATGGCTATGATCACTCCAAGTGTCACCATCTTGATGGAGGAGAGTACATTTCTTGTCTTGACTTAAGGAACACTACTAGCATAGACTCTTGATCTAGGGGTGTATGATGAGAAGGCAAATGGATGGTTGGATATGACTCTTGCCTTGACCAAACTTTCAAACAATAATTAAATGGAAGTTTCTACATCTTTAGAATTGTTACAATTATCTAAATGTTAATTAATTTGATTGGTTCAATTATACCTTGACACATTTTTATTGAAAAGGATTTTTCCTCATTAATTATGTGAAGAGGGTGTGAGGATTAATTTTCGAATGATTAGGATGTGGTGTTTGACACGCACTAAGTTAATAAGGTTAGGTCACCTTGATTGTATGTTCTAATTCATGGGTTAATAAGGATTGGGCAATTAGGTTCTTAATTTTAACCTTTTATGCATCATATTTCAATTGCTGACTTGTTTTTAATTTACTAAGCCCTTGCTCTCGAGATTAATCGATTAATTCTCAATTAATCACTAACCCCTCTAATTAGCTGGGAACACCGAGCTAATTAACTTCGGCGAAAATGGGGATGTTACAAAAGGCAAAAAGAACATAAAGAAGAAAGAGAAACCAACTCCTTAAGGATTGAGACTTGCTTCCAATCTATTGCAACAGGAACATGAAGGAGAATTAGAAGCCAATTCCTTTTAGATTAAGACTTGATTCCAATCAATAGCCAATACAACTTAAAGAAGAAAAAGAAACCAATTCCTTAAGGATCAAAACTTGCTTCCAATTAATTGCAAAAGGAATATGAAGAAGAATGAGAAACCAATTCCTTTTGAATTAAGTCTTGACTCCAATGAACAGCCAAAAGGAATTGAAGAAGAAAGAGAAACTAATTCTTAAAGCATTAAGACTTGCTTCCAATCAATTGTAAACGGAACTTAAAGAGAATGACAAACCAATTCCTTTTAAATTAGGACTTGATTCCAATTAATGGCGAAAAGAACTTAAAGAAGAAAGAGAAACCAATTCCTTAAGCATTAAGACTTGTTTCCAATCAATTGCAAAAAGAACATAAAGGAGAATGACAAACCAATTCTTTTTGGGTTAAGACTTGAATCCAATCAATGGTCAAAAGAACTTAAAGAAGAAAGAGAAACCAATTCCTTTAGGATTATTAACACTTGCATCCAATCAATTGCAAAAGGAACATGAAGGAGAATTAGAGACCAATTCCTTTTAGATTAAGACTTGATTCCAATCAATAGCCAAAAGAAATAAAAGAAGAAAGAGAAACCAATTCCTTAAGAATTAAGACTTACATCCAACCAATTACAAAAAGAACATGAAGGAGAACTAGAAACCAATTCCTTAAGATTTAAGACTTGCTTCCAATCAATTGCAAAAGGAACATGAAGGAGAATGACAAATCAATTCCTTTTGGATTAAGACTTGAATCCAATCACAGGCTAAAAGAACTTAAAGAAGAAAGAGAAACCACTTCCTTAAAGATTAAGACTTGCTTCCAATCAATTGCAAAAGGAACATGAAGTAGAATTAGAAACCAATTCATTTTGGATTAAGACTTGATTCCAATCAATAGGCAAAACAACTTAAAGAAGAAAGAGAAACCAATTCCTTAAGGAATAAGACTTGCTTCCAATCAATTGCCAAAAGGACATAAAGGTGAATGACAAACCAATTCCTCTTCAATTAAGACTTGATTCCATTCAATGGCTAACGGAACTTAAAGAAGCAAGAGAAACCAATTCCTTAAGGATTAAGAATTGCTTTCAATCAATTGCAAAAGGAACATAAAGGAGAATGAGAAACTAATTCCTTTTGGATTGAGACTTGAATCCAATCAATGGCCAAAAGAACTTAAAGAAGAAAGAGAAACCAATTCCTTAAGTATGAAGACTTTCTGCCAATCAATAGCAAAAGGGGCATGAAGGAGAACTTGAAACTAATTCCTTTTAGATTAAGATTTGATTTTAATCAATAGCCAAAAGAACTGAAAGAGGAAAAAGAAACCAATTCCTTATGGATTAAGACTTGCTTTCAATCATTTACAATAGGAACATAGAGGAGAATGAGGAACCAATTCCTTTTAGATTAGGTCTAGATTCCAATCAATAGCCAAAAGAATATGAAGAAGAAAGAGAAACCAATTCTTAAAGCATTAAGACTTGGTTCCAATCAATTGTAAACAAAGCATAAAGGAGAATGACAAACCAATTCTCTTTAGATGAAGACTTGATTCCCATTAATGGCAAAAAGAACTAAAAAAACAAAGAGAAACCATTTCCTTAAGGATTCAGACTTGCTTCCAAACAATTACAAAATGAATATTAAGGAGAACGAGAAACCAACTGCATTTGGATTAAGACTTGATTCTAACCAATGGTCAAAATTACTTAAAGAAGAAATAGAAGCAATTCTTTAAGCATTAAGACTCGCTTCCAATCCATTGCAAAAGGAGCATAAAGGAGAATGAGAAACCAATTCCTTTTGGATTAAGACTTGATTCCAATCAATTGCAGAAGGAACATAAAGCAGAATGACAAATCAATTCCTCTTAGATTAAGACTTGGTTCTATTCAATGGCTTAAAGAACTTAAAGAAGGAAGAGAATCCAATTTCCTTAAGGATTAAGACTTGCTTCCAATCAATTGCAAAACAAACGTGAAGGAGAATGAGAAACCAATTCTTTTTGGATTAAGACTTGATTCCAATCAATAGCCAAAACAACTTAAAGAAGAAAAAGAAACCAATTGTTAAGGATTTAGACTTGCTACCACATAATTGCAAGCGGAACATAAAGGAGGATGACAAACCAATTCCTCTTGGATTAATACTTGATTCCATTCAACGGCCAAAAGGACATGAAGAGGAAAGAGAAACAAGTTCCTTAAGGATTACGACTTACTTCCAATCAATTGCAAAAGGAACATAAAGGAGAATAAGAAACCATTTCCTTTTGGATTAAGACATGATTCTAATCCAAAGCCAAAACAACTTAAAGAAGAAAGAGAAACCAATTTCTTAAGGATTAAGATTTGCCTCCAATCTATTGCAAAAGGAACATAAAGGAGAATGACAAACTAATTCCTCTTGGATTAAAACTTGATTCCATTCAATAGCCAAAAGAACTTAAAGAAGAAAGAGAAATCAATTCCTTAAGGATTAGGGCTTGTTTCCAATCAATTGCAAGTGGAACATAATGGAGAACGACAAACCAATTCCTCTTGGATTAATACTTGATTCAATTCAACGGCCAAAAGATCTTAAAGAGGAAAGAGAAACCAATTCATTAAGGATTAAGGTTTTCTTCCAATCAATTGCAAAAGGAACATAAAGGAGAATGAGAAACCAATTTCTTTTGGATTAAGGCTTGATTCCAAACAATGTCCAAAATAACTTAGAGAAGAAAGAGAAACCAATTCCTTAAGGATTAAGACTTGCTTCCAATCGATTGCAAAAGAAACAAAAAGGAGAATGAGAAACCAATTCCTTTTGGATTAGGACTGGATTCCAATCAATAGCCAAAAGAAGAAAGAGAAACCAATTTTTTAAGCATTAAGACTTGCTTCCAATCAATTGCAAACAAAACATAAAGGAGAATGACAAACCAATTCCTTTTGGACTAAGACTTGATTCCATTTAATGGCCAAAAGAACTTAAAAAAGAAACATAAATCATTTCCTTAAGGATTGATAATGGCCAATGAGCAACCAATTCCTTTTGGTTTAAGACTTAATTCAAATCAATGGCCAAAAGAACTTAAAGAAGGAAGAGAAACCAATTCCTGAAAGATTAAGATTTGCTTCCAATCAACTGCAAAAGGAACATAAAGGAGAATGAGAAACTTACTCCTTTGGGATTAAGATTTGATTCCAATCAGTGGCCAAAAGAACTTAAAGAAGAAAGAGAAACCAATTCCTTAAGGATTAAGACTTGCTTCCAATCAATTACAAAAAAAACATGAATGAGAATGAGAAACCAATTCATTTTGGATTAAGACTTGATTTCAATAAATAGCCAAAAGAACTTAAAGAAGAAAGAGAAACCAATTCCCTGAGGATTGAGACTTGCTTACAATCAATTACAAGTGGAATATAAAGGAGAATGACAAACCAATTCCTCTTGGGTTAAGACTTGATTCATTCAATTGCCAAAAGAACATAACGAAGAAAGAAAAACCAATTACTTAAGGATTAAGACTTGCTTCCAAACAATTGCGAAAGCAAATATAAAGGAGAATGACAAACCAATTCCTCTTAGATCATGACTTGGTTCCATTTAATGGCCAAAAGAACTTAAAGAAGAACAAGAAACCAATTGCATAAGGATTAAGACCTACTTCCAATCAACTACAAAACGAACATAAAGGAGTGTGAGAAACCAATTCCATTTAGATTAAGAATTGATTCCAATGAATAGCCAAAACAGCTTAAAAAAGAAAGAGAAACCAATTCCTTAAGGATTAAGACTTGCTTCCAATCAATTGCAAAAGGAACACGAAGGAGAATGAGAAACCAATTCCTTTTGAATTAAGACTTCATTCCAATCAATAGCCAAAAGAACTTAAAGAAGAAAGAGAAAACAATTCCTTAAGGACTAAGACTTGCTTCCAAACAATTGCAAATGGGACATTGAGGAGAATTAGAAACCAGTTCCTTTTGGATTAAAACTTGATTCCAATCAATGGCCAAAAGAACCTAAACAAGAAAGCAAAACCAACTTTGTAAGGATTAAGACTTGCTTCCAATCATTTGCAAAAGGAACATAATGGAGAATGAGAAACCAATTCCATTTGGATAAGGACTAAATTCCAATAAATATCCAAAAGAACCCAAAGAAGAAAGAGAAACTATTTCCTTAAGCATTAAGACTTGCTTCCAATCTATTGAAAAATGAGCATAAAGGAGACTGAGAAACCAATTCCCTTTGGATTAAGACTTGATTCCAATCAATAGCCAAAAGATCTTAAAGAAGAAAGAGAGGCCAATTCCTTAAGGATCAAGACTTGCTTCCAATCAATTACAAAAGGAACATGAAGTGGAATGAGTAACCAATTCCTTTTGGATGAAGACTTGATTCCAATCAATAGCCAAAAAAAATTAAAGAGGAAAGAGAAACTAATTCCTTAAGGATTAAGACTTACTTCTAATCAATTACAAAAGGAACATAAAGGAGAATGAGAAACCAATTCTTTTTGGATTAAGACATGATTCTAATCAAATGCCAAGACAACTTAAAAAAGAACGAGAAACCAATTCCTTAAGGATTAAGATTTGCTTCCAATCAATTGCAAAAGGAAAATAAAGCTGAATGACAAACCAATTCCTCTTGGTTTAAGACTTGATCCCATTCGATAGCCAAAACAACTTAAAGAAGAAAGAGAAACCAATTCCCTACGGATTAAGGCTTGCTTCCAAACAATTGCAAATGGAACAAAAAGGAGAATGAGAAACTAATTGCATTTGTATTAAGACTTGATACCAATCATTGGCCAATAAAACATAAAGAAGAAAGAGAAATCAATTCCTTAAAGACTAAGACTTACTTCCAATCAATTGCAAAAGGAACATGAAGGAGAATGAGAAACAAATTCCTTTTGGATTAAGACTTGATTCCATTCAATGGCCAAAAGAACTTAAAGAAGAAAGAGAATACAATTTCTTAAGGATTAAGACTTGCTTCCGATCAATTGCAAAAGGAACATAAAGGAGAATGAGAAACCAATTCTTTTTAGATTAAGACTAGATTCCAATGAATAGCCAAAAGAACTTAAAGAAAAAGGAGAATCCAATTCTTTAAGCATTAAGACTTGCTTCCAATTAGTTGTAAATGGAACATAAAGGAGAATGACAAACAAATTCTTTTTGGAGTAAGACTTGATTCCAATTAATGGCCATAAGAACTTAAAAAAGAAAGAGGAACCATTTCCTTAAGGAATAAGACTTGCTTCCAATCAATTACAAAATGAACATAAAGGGGAATGAGAAACCAACTCCCTCTGGATTAAGTCTTGATTCCATTCAACGGCCAAAAGAACTTAAAGAAGAAAGCGAAACTAATTCCCGAAGGATTAAGACTTGCTCCCAATCAATTGCAAAAGGAACATAAAGGAGAGTGAGAAACCAATTCCATTTGGATTAAGACTTGATTCCAATGAATAGCCAAACAACTTAAAAATGAGAGAGAAGCCAATTCCTTAAGGTTAAAACTTGCTTCGAATCAACTGCAAAAGGAACATGAAGGAGAATGAGAAACTAATTCCATTGGGATTAAGACTTGATTCCAATGAATAGCAAAATAACATAAAGAAGAAAGAGAAACCAATTCTTTAAGCATTGAGGCTTCCTTCCACACAATTGTAAAAGGAACATAAAGGAGAATGACAAACCAATTCCTTTTGGATTAAGTCTTGATTCCAATCAATAGGCAAAACAGCTTAAAGAAGGAAGAGAAACCAATTCCTTAAGGATAAAGACTTGCTTCCAATCAATTGTAAAAGTAACATAAAGGAGAGAATGACAAACCAATTCCTCTTAGATTAAGACTTGATTCATTCACTGGCCAAAAGAACTTAAAGAAGAAAGAAAAATCAATTCCTTGCGGATTAAGACTTGCTTTCAATAAATTGTGAAAGCAATATAAAGTAGAATGACAAACCAATTCCTCTTGGATTATGACTTGATTCCATTCAGTGGACAAAAGGACATAAAGAAGAACGAGAACCAATTGTTTAAGAATTATAACTGGCTTCTAATCAATTGCAAAATGAATATAAGGGAGAGTGAGAAACCAATTCCATTTGGATTAAGACTTAATTCCAGTGTATAGCCAAAAGAACTTAAAGAAGAAAGAGAAACCAATTCCTTAAGGATTAAGATTTGCTTCGAACCAATTATAAAAGGAACATGAAAGAGAATGATAAACCAATTCCTTTTGGATTAAGACTTGATTCCAATCAATGACCAAAAGAACTTAAAGAAGAAAGAGAAACCAATTCTTTAAGGCATAAGACTCGCTTCCAATCAATTGCCATAGGAACATGAAGGATAATTAGAAACTAGTTCCTTTTGTATTAAGACTTGATTCCAATCAATGGCCAAAAAAGCCTAGACAAGAACGAGAAACCAATTCTGTAAGGATTAAGACTTGCTTCCAATCAATTGCAAGATGAACATAATGGAGAATGAGAAACCAATTGCTGTTGGATAAGGACTAGATTCCAATAAATAGCCAAAAGAACTTAAAGAAAAAAGAGAAACTATTTCCTTAAGCATTATGACTTGCTTCCAATTAGTTACAAATCGAACATAAAGGAGAATGAGAAACCAATTCCTTTTGGATTAAGACGTGATTCCAACCACCAGCCAAAACAACTTAAAGAAGAAAAAGAGACCAATTCCTAAACCAATTCCTTAAGAATCAAAATTTGCTTCCAATCAATTGCAAAAGGAACATGAAGGAGGATGGGAAACCAATTCCTTTTGGATTAAGACTTGATTCCTATCAATGGCCAAAAGAACTTAAAGAAGAAAGAGAAACCAAATCCTTTAGGATTGAGACTTGCTTCCAATCGATTGCAAAAGGAACATGAAGGAGAATTAGAAACCAAATCCTTTTGAATTAAGACTTGATTCCAATCAATAACCAAAACAACTTAAACAAGAAAGAGAAATGAATTCCTTAAGGATCAAGACTTCCTTCCAATCAGTTGCAAAAGGAACATGAAGGAGAATGAGAAACCAATTCCTTTTGAATTAAGACTTGATTCCAATCAATTGCCAAAACAATTTAAAGAAGAAAGAGAAACCAATTCCTTGTGGATTAAGACTTGCTTCCAATCAATTGCAAAACGAACATAAAGGAGAATGAGAAACCAATTTATTTTGGATTAGGACTAGATTCCAATTAATAGCCAAAAGAACTTGAAGAAGCAAGGGAAACTAATTCTTAAAGCATTAAAACTTGCATCTAGTCAATTGTAAATGGAATTTAAAGGAGATTGACAAACCAATTTCTTTAGGATTAAGTCTTGATTCCAATTAATGGCGAAAAGAACTCAAAGAAGAAAGAGAAACCATTTTGTTCAAGATTAAGACTTACTTCTAATCAATTGCAATAGGAACATAAAGGAAAATGAGAAACTAATTCCATAAGGATTAAGACTTGCTTCTAATCAATTGCAAAAGGAACCTAAAGGAGATTGAGACCAATTCCTTTTGGATTAGAACTAGATTCCAATCAAAAGCCAAATGAACTTAAAGAGGAAAGAGAAACAAATTCTTTAAGCATTAAGAGATGCTTCCAGTCAATTGTAAACATGAAGGAGAATGACAAGCCAATACCTTTTGGATTAAAACTTGATTCCAATTAATAGCGAAAAGAAAATAAAAAAGAAAGAGAAATCATTTCCTTAAGGATTAAGGCTTACTTTCAATCAATTGCAAAATGAACATAAAGGAGAGTGAGAAACCAATTCCTTTGGGATTAAGACTTGATTTCAATGAATAAGCCGAAGAACATAGAGAAGAAAGAGAAACCAATTCCATACGGATTAAGACTTGCTTCCAACCAATTGTAAAAGGAATGTGAAGGAAAATGAGAAACCAATTCCTTTCGGATAGAGACTTGATTCCAATCAATAGCCAAAACAACTAAAAGAAGAAAGAGAAACCAATTCCTTAAGGATCAAGACTAGCTTCCAATCAATTGCAAAGGGAACATGAAGGAGAATAAGAAATCAATTCCTTTTGGATTAAGACTTAATTCCAATCAATAGCCAGAACAACTTAAAGAAGAAAGAGAAACCAATTCCTTATGGATTAAGACTTGCTTCTAATCAATTGCAAAAGGAAAATAACGGAGAATGAGAAGCCAATTCCGTTTGGATTAGCACTGGATTCCAATCAAAAGCCAAAACAACTTAAAGAAGAAAGAGAAACCAATTCTTTAAGCATTAAGACTCACTTCGAATCGGATGCAAAAGGAACATATAGGAGTACGAGAAACCAATTCCTTTTGGATTAAGACTTGATTCCAATGAATAGACAAAAGAACGTAAAGAAGATAGGGAAACGAATTCCTCCAAGATTAAGACTTGCTTCCGATCAATTGCAAAAGGAACATAAAAGAGAATGACAAACTAATTCCTTTTGGATTAAGATTTGATTCCAATCAGCGACCAAAAGAACTTAAAGAAGAAAGAGAGACCAATTCCTTAAGGATTAAGACTTGCTTCCAATCAATTGCAAAAAAACATGAATGAGAATGAGAAACCAATTCTTTTTGGATTTAGAGTTGATTCCATTCAATAGCCAAAATAACATAAAGAAGAAAGAGAAACTAATTCCTCAAGGATGAAGACTTGCTTCCAATCAATTACAGGTGGACCATAAAGGAGAATGACAAACTAATTCCTCTTGGATTAAGACTTGATTCATTCAATTACTGAAAGAACATAAAGAAGAAAGATAAACCAATTCCTTAAGGATTAAGACTTGCTTCCAATCAATTGCGAAAGCAACATAAAGGAGAATGACAAACCAATTCCTCTTAGATTATGACTAGATTCCATTCAATGGCCAAAAAAACTTAAAGAAGAATAAGAAACCAATTGGTTAAGGATTAAAGCCTGCTTCCAATCAATTGCAAAATGAACATAAACGAGTGTGAGAAACCAATTCCATTTGGATTAAGAATTGATTCCAATGAATAGCCAAAATAACTTAAAAAAGAAAGGGAAACCAATTCCTTAAGGATTAAGACTTGCTTCCAATCAATTGCAAAATGAACAAGAAGGAGAATGAGAATCCAATTCCCTTTGGATTAAGACTTGATTCCAATTAATGGCCAAAAGAACTTGGAGAGGAAAGAGAAACAAATTTTTTAAGAATTAAGACTTGCCTCTAACCAGTTGCAAAAGGAACATGAAGGAGAATTAGAGACCAGTTCCTTTTGGATTAAGATTTGATTCCAATCAATGGCCAAAAGAACTTAAAGAAGAAAGAAAGACTAAATCCTTAAGGATTAAGACTTGCTCCCAATTAATTGCAAAACGAACATAATGGAGAATGGCAAATCAATTCCTCTTAGATTATGACTTGATTCCATTCCATGGCTAAAAGAACTTAAAGAAGAACGAGAAACCAATTGCTTTAGGATTAAGACCTGCTTCCAATCAAATGAAAAACGAACATAAAGGAAAGTGAGAAACCAATTTCATTTGGATTAAGACTTGATTCTAATAAATAGCCAAAACAACTTAAAAAAGAAAGAGAAACGAATTCCTTAAGGATTAATACTTGCTTCCAATCAACTGCAAAAAGGACATGAAGGAGAATGAGAAACTAATTACTTTGGGATGAAGACTTGATTCCAATGAATAGGAAAATAACATAAAGAAGAAAAAGAAACCAATTCTTTAAGTATTGAGGCTTCCTTCCACTCAATTGTAAAAGGAACATTAAGGAGAATGACAAATCAATTCCTTTTGCAATAAGACTTGATTCCAATCAATAGCCAAAACAGCTTAAAGAAGCAAGAGATACTAATTCCTTAAGAATGAAGACTTACTTCCAATCAATTGTAAAAGTAACATAAGGGAGAATGACAAACCAATTCCTCTTAGATTAAGACTTGATTCATTCAATGGCCAAAAGAACTTAAAGAAGAAAGAAGAACCAATTCCTTGCGGATTAAGACTTGCTTTCAATCAATTGCGAAAGCAACATAAAGTAGAATGACAAACCAATTCCTCTTGGATTATAACTTGATTCCATTCAATGGCCAAAAGGATATAAAGAAGAACAAGAAACCAATTGCTTAAGGATTATGACTTCCTTCCAATCAATTACAAAACGAACATAAGGGAGTGTGAGAAACCAATTCCATTTGGATTAAGACTTAATTCCAATGAATAGCCAAAAGAACTTAAAGAAGAAAGAGAAACCAATTCCTCAAGGATTAAGACTTGCTTCAAACCAATTGCAAAAGGAATATGACGGAGAATGAGAAACCAATTCCTTTTGGATTAAGACTTGATTCCAATCAATAGCCAAAAGAACTTCAAGAGGAAAGAGAAACCAATTCTTCAAGGCTTAAGACTTGCTTCCAATCAGTTGCCAAACGAACATGTTGGAGAATTAGAAACTAGTTCCTTTTGGATTAAGACTTGATTCAAATCAACGGCCAAAAGAGCCTAGACAAGAAAGAGAAACCAATTCTGTAAGGTTTAAGACTTGCTTTCAATCATTTTGAAAATGAACATAACGGAGAATAAGAAACCAATTGCTTTTGGATAAGGACTAGATTCCAATAAATAGCCAAAAGAGCTTAAAGAACAAAGAGAAACTATTCCCTTACGCATTAAGACTTGCTTTCAATTAGTTACAAAACGAACATAAAGGAGAATGAGAAACCAATTCCTTTTGGATTAAGACTTGATTCCAACCAACAGCCAAAACAACTGAAAGAAGAAAGAGAGACCAATTCCTTAAGGATCAAGATTTGCTTCTAATCAATTTCAAAAGGAACATGAAGGAGAATGGGAAACCAATTCCTTTTGGATTAAGACTTGATTCCAATCAATGGCCAAAAGAACTTAAAGAGGAAAGAGAAACCAATTCCTTTTGGATTGAGACTTGCTTCCAATCAATCGCAAAAGGAACAAGAAAGAGAATAAGAAACCAAATCCTTTTGGATTAAGACTTGATTCCAATTAATAACCAAAACAACTTAAATAAGAAAGAGAAACCAATTCCTTAAGGATCAAGACTTACTTCCAATCAGTTACAAAAGGAACTTGAAGGAGAATGAGAAACTAATTCCTTTTGAATTAAGACTTGATTCCAATCAATTGCCAAAACAACGTAAAGAAGAAAGAGAAACCAGTTCCTTATGGATTAAGACTTGCTTCCAATCAATTGCAAAAGGAACTTAACAGAGAATGAGAGACCAATTTTTTTTGGATTAGGACTAGATTCCAATCAATAGCCAAAAGAACTTGAAAAGGCAAGAGAAACTAATTCTTAAAGCATTAAAACTTGCTTCTAGTCAATTGTAAACAGAATTTACAGGAGAATGACAAACCAATTCCTTTTGGATTAAGTCTTGATTCCAATTAATGGCGAAAAGAACTAAAAGAAGAAAGGGAAACCATTTCTTTAAGAATTAAGACTTACTTTTAATCAATTGCAATAGGAACATAAAGGAAAATAAGAAACTAATTCCTTTTGGATTTAGACTTGATTGCAATCAATGGCCAAAAAAACTTAAAAAAAAAAAGGGAAACCAATTCTTTAAGGATTAAGAATTGCTTCCAATCAATTGCAAAAGGAACATGAAGGAGAATTAGAAACCAGTTCCTTTTGGATTAAGACTTCATTCCAATCAATGGCCAAAAGAACCAAAAGAAAAAAGTGAAACCAGTTTTGTAAGGATTAAGACTTGCTTCCGATCATTTACAAAAGGAACATAATGGAGAATTAGAAACCAATTCCCTTTGGATAAGGACTACATACCAATAAATAACCAAAAGAACTTAAAGAAGAAAGAGAAACTATTTCCTCAAGCAAGACTTGCTTCCAATCAGTTGCAAAATGAACATAAAGGAGAATGAGAAACCAATTGCTTTTGGATTAAAACTTGATTCCATTTAGTAGCCAAAACAACTTAAAGAAGAAAGAGAAACCAATTCCTTAAGGATCAAGACTTGCTTCCAATCTATTGCAAAAGGAATATGAAGGAGAATGAGAAACCAATTCCTTTTGGACTAAGACTTGATTCCAAACAATGGCGAAAAGAACTTAAAGAAGAAAGAGAAACCAACTCCTTAAGGATTGAGACTTGCTTCCAATCTATCGCGAAAGGAACATGAAGGAGAATTAGAAATCAATTCCTTTTGGATTGAGACTTGATTCCAATGAATAGCCAAAACAACTTAAAGAAGAAAGAGAAGCCAATTCCTTAATAATCAAAACTTGCTTCCAATCTATTGGAAAAGGAATATGAAGGAGAATGAGAAACCAATTCCTTTTGGATTAAGACTTGATTCCTATCAATAGCCAAAACAACTTAAAGAAGAAAGAGAAACCAATTCCTTATGGATTAAGACTTGCTTTCGATCAATTGTAACCGGAACATAAAGGAGAATGAGAAACCAATTTCTTTTGGATTAGGACTGGATTCCAATAAATAGCAGCCAACAGGAATTGAAGAAGAAACAGAAACCAATTCTTAAAGCATTAAGACTTCCTTCTAGTCAATCGTAAATGAATTTAAAGGAGAATGCCAAACCATTTCCTTTTGAATTAAGACTTGATCCCAATTAATGGCGAAATGAACTTGAAGAAGAAAGAGAAACGATTTCCTTAAGGATTGAGACTTGCTTCCAATCAGCTGCAAAATGAACACGAAGGAGAATTAGAAACCAATTGCTTTTAGATTAAGACTTGATTCCAATCAATAGTAAGAACAACTTAAAGAAGAAAGAGAAACCAATTTCTTAAGGATCAAGGCTTGCTTCCAATCAATTACAAAGGGAACATGAAGGAGAATGAGAAACCATTTCCTTTTGGATTAAGACTTGATTCTAATCAATAGCCAAAACAACTTAAAGAAGAAAGAGAAACCAATTTCTTATGGATTAAGACTTGCTTCCATTCAATTGCAAAAGGAAAATAAAGGAGAATGAGAAGCCAATTCCTTTTGGATTAACACTAGATTCCAATCAAAAGCCAAAAGAACTTAAAGAAGAAAGAGAAATCAATTCTTTAAGCATTAAGACTCGCTTTGAATCAGTTGCAAAAGGAACATATAGGAGAATGAGAAATCAATTCCTTTCGGATTAAGACTTGATTCCAATGAATAAGCAAAAGAGCGTAAAGAAGATAGGGAAACAAATTCCTTATGGATTAAGACTTACTTCCAATCAATTGCAAAAGGAACATAAAGGAGAATGACAAACCAATTCCTTTTGGATTAAGGCTTTACTCCAATCAATAGCTAAAAGAACTTAAAGAAGAATGAGAAACCATTTCCTTAAGGATTAAGTCTTGCTTCCAATCAATTGCAAAAAGAACATGATGGAGAATTAGAAACCAATTCCATTTTGATTAAGACTTCATTCCAATCAATAGCCAAAAGAACTTAAGGAAGAATGAGAAACCAATTCCTTAAGGATTAAGACTTGCTTCTAATCAATTGCAAAAGGAACATAAAGGAAAATGAGAAGCCAATTCCTTTTGGATTAGAACTAGATTCCAATCAAAAGCCAAATGAACTTAAAGTAGAAAGAGAAACAAATTCTTTAAGGATTAAGAGATGCTGCCAGTTATTGTAAACAAGACGGAGAATGACAAACCAATACCTTTTGAATTAAGACTTGATTCCAATTAATGGCAAAAAGAAAATAAAAAAGAAAGAGAAACCATTTCCTTAAGGATTAAGGCTTGCTTCCAATCAATTGCAAAATGAACATAAAGGAAGGTGAGAAACCAATTCCTTTTGGATTAAGACTTGATTCCAATGAATAGCCCGAAGAACGTAGAGAAGAAAGAGAAACCAATTCCTTATGGATTAAGACGTGCTTCCAATCAATTGCAAAAGGAACATGAAGGAGAATGAGAAACCAATTCCTTTTGGATTAAGACTTGATTCCAATCAGTAGCCAAAACAACTTAAAAAAGAAAAAGAAACTAATTCCTTAAGGATCAAAACTTGCTTCTAATCAATTACAAAGGGAACATGAAGGAGAATGAGAAACCAATTCCTTTTAGATTAAGACTTGATTCTAATCAATAGCCAAAACAACTTAAAGAAGAAAGAGAAACCAATTCCTTATGGATTAAGACTTTCTTCCAATCAATTGCAAAAGGAAAATAAAGGAGAATGAGAAGCCAATTCCCTTTGGATTAGCACTAGATTCCAATCTATTGCCAAAAGAACTTAAAGAAGAAATAGGAACCAATTCTTTAAGCATTAAGACTCGCTTCGAATCGGTGGAAAAGGAACAATAGGAGAACGAGAAACCAATTCCTTTCGGATTAAGACTTGATTCCAATGAATAGACAAAAGAACGTAAAGAAGATAGAGAAACCAATTCCTTAAGGATTAAGACTTGCTTCCAATCAATGGCAAAAGGAACATAAAGGAGAATGACAAACTAATTCCTTTTGAATTAAGGCTTGATTCCAATCAGTGGCCAAAAGAACTTAAAGAAGAAAGAGAAACCATTTCCTTAAAGATTAAGACTTGCTTCTACTCAGTTGCAAAAGGAACATGATGGAGAATTAGAAACCAATTCCTTTTTTATTAAGACTTCATTCCAATCAATGGCCAAAAGAACTTAAGGAAGAATGAGAAACCAATTCCTTAAGGATTAAGACTTGCTTCTAATCAATTGCAAAAGGAACATAAAGGAGATTGAATAGCCAATTCCTTTTGGATTAGAACTAGATTCTAATCAAAAGCCAAATGAACTTAAAGAAGAAAGAGAAACAAATTCTTTAAGCATTAGAAGATGCTTCCAATCAATTGTAAATATGAAGGAGGATGGCAAACCAATACCTTTTGGATTAGGACTTGATTCCAATGAATGGCGAAAAGAAAATAAAAAAGAAAGGCAAACCATTTCCTTACGGATTAAGGCTTGCTTCCAATCAATTGCAAAATGAACATAAAGGAGAGTGAGAAACCAATTCCTTTTGGATTAAGACTTGATTCTAATGAAGAACATAGAGAGGAAAGAGAAGCCAATTCCTTGCGGATTAAGACTTGCTTTCGATCAATTGCGAAATGAACATGAAGGAGAATGAGAAACCAATTCCTTTTGGATTAATACTTGATTCCAATCAGTAGCCAAAACAACTTAAAGAAGAAAGAGAAACCAATTCCTTAAGGATCAAGACTTGCTTCAATCAATTGCAAAGGGAACATGAAGGAGAATGAGAAACCAATTCCTTAAGGATCAAGACTTGGTTCCAATCAACTGCAAAAGGAAAATAAAGGAGAATGAAAAGCCAATTCCTTTTGGATTAGCATTGGATTCCAATCAAAAGCCGAAAGAACTTAAAGAAGAAAGACAAACCAATTCTTTAAGCATTAAGACTCGCTCCGAATCAATTGCAAAAGGAACATATAGGAGAATGAGAAACCAATTCCTTTCGAATTAAGACTTGATTCCAATGAATAGACAAAAGAATGTAACGAAGATAGGGAAACGAATTCCTTAAGGATTAAGACTTGCTTCCAATCAATTGCACAAGGAACATAAAGGAGAATGACAAACCAATTCCTTTCGGATTAAGACTTTATTCCAATCAATGGCCAAAAGAACTTAAAGAAGAAAGAGAAACCATTTCCTTACGGATTAAGACTTGCTTCCAATCAATTGCAAAAGGAACATGACAGAGAAGTAGAAACTAATTCCTTTTTGATGAAGACTTCATTCCAATCAATGGCCAAAAGAACTTAAGGAAGAAAGAGAAACCAATTCCATAAGGATTAAGACTTGATTCTAATCAATTACAAAAAGAACATAAAGGAGATTGAGAGGCCAAATCCTTTTGGATTAGAACTAGATTCCAATCAAATGCCAAATGAACTTAAAGAAGAAAGAGAAACAAATTCTTTAAGCATTAAAAGATGCTTCCAGTCAATTGTAAACATGAAGGAGAATGACAAACCAATACCTTTTGGATTAAGAGTTGGCTCCAATCATTAGCCAAAAGAACTTAAAGAAGAAAGAGAAACCATTTCCTTGTGGATTAAGACTTGATTGCAATCAATTGCAAAATGAACATAAAGGAGAATGAGAAACCAATTCCTTTTGGATTAGCACTGGATTCCAATGAAAAGCCAAAAGAACTTTAAGAAGAAAGAGAAACCAATGCTTTAAGCATTAAGACATGCTCCCAGTTGATTGTAAACTGACCATAAAGGAGAATGACGACCGAATTCTTTTTGGATTAAGACTTGAATCCAATTAACGGTGAACAGAACCTATAAAAGAAAGGGAAACCATTTTCTTAAGGGTTAAGACTTGCTTCTAATCAATTGCAAAACGAACATAAAGGAGAATGAAAAACCAATTCCTTTTGGATTAAGACTTGACTCCAACCAATGACCAAACGAACTTAAAGAAGAAAGTAAAACCAATTCCTTAAGGATAAAGACATGCTTCTAATCAATTACAAATGGAACGCAAAGGAGAATGATAAAATAGCTCCTTTTGGATTAAGACTTGATTCCAATCAATAGCCAAAATAACTTGAAGAAGAAGGCAAAACCAATTCCTTAAGGATTAACACTTGCTTCCAACCAATTGCAAAAGGAGCGTAAAGGAGAATTAGAAACCAATTCCTTTTAGATCAAGACTTGAATGCAAACAATGGCCAAAAGAAATCGTAGAAGAAAGAGAAAGCCATTCCTTGAGCATTAAAACTTGCTTCCAATCAATTGAAAAAGAACATAAAAAAGAAAGAGAAACCATTTCCTTAAGGATTAAGCCTTGCTTCCAATAGATTGTAAAATGTACATAAAGGAGTGTGAGAAACCAATTTCTTTTGGATTAAGACTTGATTCCATTGAATAGCTCGAAGAACGTAGAGAAGAAAAAGAAAACCAATTCCTTACCGATTAGGACTTGCTTCCAATCAATTGGAAAAGGAACATGAAGGAGAATGAGAAACCAATTCCCTTTGGATTAAGACTTGATTCCAATCAATAGCCGAAAGAACTTAAGGAAGAAAGGGAAACCAATTCCATAAGGACTGAGATTTGCTTCCAATCAATTGCAAAAGGAACATGAAGGAGAATTAGAAACCAATGGCTTTTGGATTAACACTTGATTCCAATCAATAGCCAAAACAACTTCAAGAAGTTCGAGAAACCAATTCCTTAAGGATCAAGACTTGCTTACAATCAATTGCAAAGGGAACATAAAGGAGAATGAGAAACCAATTCCTTTAGGATTAACACTTGATTTCAATCAAAAGGCCAATCAACTTAAAGAAGAAAGAGAAACAATTTCCTTATGGATTAAGACTTGGTACCAATCAATTACAAAAGGAACATAAAGGAGAATGAGAAACCAATTCTTTTTGGATTAAGACTTGATTCCAATCAATGGCCAAACAAACTTAAAGAAGAAAGTGCAATCAATTCCTTCAGGATAAAGACTTGCTTCCAATCAATTGCAAATGGAACGCAAAGGAGAATGATAAACCAACTCCTTTTGGATTAAGACTTGATTCCGACCAATAGCCAAAACAACATGAAGAAGAAGGCAAAACCAATTCCTTAAGGATTAACACTTGCTTCCAACCAATTGCAAAAGGAATGTAAAGGAGAATTAGAAACCAATTCTTTTTGGATCAAGACTTGAATCCAAACAATGGCCAAAATAAAATTATATAAGAAAGAGAAAGCCATTCCTTGAGCATTAAAACTTGCTTCCAATCAATTGCAAAAGGAGCATGGAGGAGAATGAGAAACCAATTCCTTTTGGATTAAGACTTGATTCCAATCATTAGCCAAAACAACTTAAAGAAGAAAGAGAAACCATTTCCTTGGGGATTAAGACTTGCTTGCAATCAATTGCAAAATGAGCATCAAGGAGAATGAGAAGCCAATTGCTTTTGGATTAGCACTGGATTCCAATGAAAAGCCAAAAGAACTTTAAGAAGAAAGAGAAACCAATTCTTTAAGCATTAAGACTTGCTCCCAGTCGAAATGAAACTGACCATAAAGGGGAATGACAACCGAATTCTTTTCGGATTAAGACTTGATTCCAATTAACGGCGAAAAGAACCTAAAAAAAGAAAGAGAAACCATTTTCTTAAGGATTAAGACTCGCTTCTAATCAATTGCAAAACGAACATAAAGGGGAATGAAAAACCAATTCCTTTTGGATTAAGACTTGATTCCAATCAATAGCCAAAACAACTTATAGATGAAAGAGAAACCAATTCCTGAAGGATTAAGACTTGCTTGCAATAAATTGCAAAGGAAACATAAATGAGAATGATAAACCACTTCCTCTTGGATTAAGACTTGATTCCATTCAATGGCCAACAGAACTTAAAGAAGAAAGAGAAACCAATTCCTTAAGAAGTAAGACTTGCCTCCAAAGAATTGCAAAAGGAACATGAAGGAGAATGAGAAACTAATTCCTTTTGGATTACGGCCTGATTCCAATCAATGGCCAAAAGAAATTAAAGAAGAAAGAGAAACCAATTCCTTAAGGATTAAAACCTACTTCCAATCAATTGCAACAGGAACACGAAGGAGAGCTAGAAACTAATTCCTTTTGAATTAAGGCTTGATTCCAAATAATGGCCAAAAGAACTTAAAGAACATAGAGAACCAACTCTTTAAAGATTAAGGCTTGTTTCCAATCAATTGCAAAAGGAACATAAGGGACAATGAGAAACCAATTCCTTTTGGATTAGGACTAGGTTCCAATCAATAGCCAAAAGAACATGAAGAAGAAAGAGAAACCATTTCTTAAAGCATTAAGACTTGGTTCCAATCAATAGCCAAAATAACTCAAAGAAGAAAGGTAAACCAATTCCTTATGGATTTAGACTTGCTTTCAATCGATTGCAAAAGGAACATAAAGAAGAATGAGAAACCAATTTCTTTTGGATTAGGACAAGATTCTAATCAATAGCCAAAAGGAATTGAAGAAGAAAGAGAAACCAATTCTTAAAGCATTAAGATTTGCTTCCGGTCAATTGTAAACAGAACATAAAGGAGAATGGCAAACCAATTCCTTATGAATTAAGACTTGATTCCAATTAATGGGGAAAAGAACTTAAAGAAGAAAGAGAAACTACTTCCTTAAGGATAAAGAGTTGCTTCCAATCAATTGCAAAAGGAACATAAAGGAGAATGAGAAACCAATTGCATTCGAATTAAGACTGGATTCCAACCAATGGCCAAATTTACTTAAAGAAGAACGAGAAACCAATTCTTTAAGCATTAAGGCCCGCTTCGAATCAGTTGCAAAAGGAACACATAAGAGAATGAGAAACCAATTCCTTTCGGATTAAGATTTGATTCCAATGAATAGCCAAACGAACGTAAAGAAGATAGGGAAACCAATTCCTTAACGATTAAGACTTGCTTCCAATCAATTGCAAAAGGAACACGAAGGAGAATTAGAAATCAATTCCTTTTTTATTAAGACTTCATTCCAATTAATAGCCAAAAGAACCTAAGGAAGAAAGAGAAACCAATTCCTTAAGGATTAAGACTTGCTTCTAATCAATTGCAAAAGGAGCATAAAGGAGAATGAGAATCCAATTCCTTTTGGATTAGGACTAGATTCCAATCAAAAGTCAAATGAACTTAAAGAAGAAAGAGAAACGAATTCTTTAAGCATTAAGACTCGCTTCCAGTCAATTGTAAATGGAACGTAATGGAGAATGACAAACCAATGCCTTTTGGATTAAGACTTGATTCCAATTAATGGCGAAAAGAACATAAGAAAGAAAGAGAAACCATTTCCTTCAGGATTAAGCCTTGCTTCCAATCAAGTGCAAAATGTACATAAAGGAGTGTGAGAAACCAATTTCCTTTGGATTAAGACTTGATTCCATTGAATAGCCTAAAGAATGTAGAGAAGAAGGAGAAAACCAATTCCTTACCGATTAAGACTTGCTTCCAATCAATTGCAAAAGGAACATGAAGGAGAATGAGAAACCAATTCCTTTTGGATTAAGACTTGATTCCAATCAATAGCCAAAAGAACTTAAGGAAGAAAGAGAAACCAATTCCTTAAGGATTGAGACTTGCTTCCAATCAATTACAAAAGGAACATGAAGGAGAATTAGAAACCAATGGCTTTTGGATTAAGACTTGATTCCAATCAATAGCCAAAACAACTTCAAGAAGATCGAGAAACCAATTCCTTAAGGATCAAGACTTGCTTACAATCAATTGAAAAGGGAACAAGAAGGAGAATGAGAAACCAATTCCTTTAGGATTAAGACTTGCTTCCAATCAATAGGCCAAACAACTTAAAGAAGAAAGAGAAACCATTTCCATATGGATTAAGACTTGATTCCAATCAATGGCCAAACGAACTTAAAGATGAAAGTGCAATCAATTCCTTCAAGATAAAGACTTGCTTCCAATCAATTGCAAATGGAACGCAAAGGAGAATGATAAACCAACTCCTTTTGGATTAAGACTTGATTTCGATCAATAGCCAAAACAACATGAAGAAGAAGGCAAAACCAATTCCTTAAGGATTAACACTTGCTTCCAACCAATTGCAAAAGGAACGTAAAGGAGAATTAGAAACCAATTCCTTTTGAAACAAGACTTGAATCCAAACAATGGCCAAAAAAATTATATAAGAAAGAGAAAGCCATTCCTTGAGCATTAAAACTTGCTTCCAATCAATTGCAAAAGGAGCATGGAGGAGAATGAGAAACCAGTTCCTTTTGGATTAAGACTTGATTCCAATCATAAGCCAAAACAACTTAAAGAAGAAAGCGAAACCATTTCCTTGGGGATTAAGACTTGCTTGCAATCAATTGCAAAATGAGCATCAAGGAAAATGAGAAGCCAATTGCTTTTGGATTAGCACTGGATTCCAATGAAAAGCCAAAAGAACTTTAAGAAGAAAGAGAAACCAATTCTTTAAGCATTAAGACTTGCTCCCAGTCGAAATGAAACTGACAATAAAGGGGAATGACAACCGAATTCTTTTTGGATTAAGACTTGATTCCAATTAACAGCGAAAAGAACCTAAAAAAAGAAAGAGAAACCATTTTCTTAAGGATTAAGACTTGCTTCTAATCAACTGCAAAACGAACATAAAGGAGAATGAAAAACCAATTCCTTTTGGATTAAGACTTGACTCCAATCAATGGCCAAACGAACTTAAAGAAGAAAGTGAAACCAATTCCTTAAGGATAAAGACTTGCTTCCAATCAATTGCAAAAGGAACGTAAAGGAGAATTAGACTCTAATTCCTTTTGGATCAAGACTTGAATCCAAACAATGGCCAAAAGAAATTATAGAAGAAAGAGAAAGCCATTCCTTGAGTATTAAAACTTGCTTCCAATCAATTGTAAAAGGAACGTGGAGCAGAATGAGAAACCAATTCCTTTTGGATTAAGAATTGATTCCAATCATTAGCCAAAACAACTTAAAGAAGAAAGAGAAACCATTTCCTTGTGGATTAAGACTTGCTTGCAATCAATTGCAAAATGAGCATCAAGGAAATTGAGAGGCCAATTGCTTTTGGATTAGCACTGGATTCCAATGAAAAGCCAAAAGAACTTTAAGAAGAAAGAGAAACCAATTCTTAGAGCATTAAGACTTGCTCCCAGTCGAAATGAAACTGACCATAACGGGGAATGACAACCGAATTCTTTTCGGATTAAGACTTGAATCCAATTAACGGCGAAAAGAACCTAAAAAAAGAAGGAGAAACCATTTTCTTAAGGATTAAGACTTGCTTCTAATCAATTGCAAAACGAACATAAAGGGGAATGAAAAACCAATTCCTTTTGGATTAAGACTTGATTCCAATCAATAGCCAAAACAACTTATAGGTGAAAGAGAAACCAATTCCTGAAGGACTAAGACTTGCTTCCAATAAATTGCAAAGGAAACATAAATGTGAATGATAAACCACTTCCTCTTGGATTAAGACTTGATTCCATTCAATGGCCAACAGAACTTAATGAAGAAAGAGAAACCAATTCCTTAAGAAGTAAGACTTGCCTCTAAAGAATTGCAAAAGGAACATGAAGGAGAATGAGAAACTAATTCCTTTTGGATTACGGCCTGATTCCAATCAATGGCCAAAAGAAATTAAAGAAGAAAGAGAAACCAATTCCTTAAGAATTAAAACCTACTTCCAATCAATTGCAATAGGAACACGAAGGAGAGCTAGAAATTAATTCCTTTTGGATTAAGACTTGATTCCAAATAATGGCCAAAAGAACTTAAAGAACATAGAGAAACCAATTCTTTAAAGATTATGGCTTGTTTCCAATCAATTGCAAAAGGAACATAAGGGACAATGAGAAACCAATTCCTTTTGGATTAGGACTAGGTTGCAATCAATAGCCAAAAGAACATGAAGAAGAAAGAGAAACCATTTCTTAAAGCATTAAGACTTGGTTTCAATCAATAGCCAAAATAACTTAAAAAAGAAAGGGAAACCAATTCCTTATGGATTTAGACTTGCTTTCAATCGATTGCAAAAGGAACATAAAGGAGAATGGGAAACCAATTTCTTTCGAATTAGGACAAGATTCCAATCAATAGCCAAAAGGAATTGAAGAAGAAAGAGAAACTAATTCTTAAAGCATTAAGATTTGCTTTCGGTCAATTGTAAACAGAGCATAAAGGAGAATAGCAAACCAATTCCTTATGGATTAAGACTTGATTGCAATTAATGGGGAAAAGAACTTCAAGAAGAAAGATAAACTATTTCCTTAAGGATAAAGAGTTGCTTCCAATCAATTGCAAAAAGAACATAAAGGAGAATGAGAAACCAATTGCATTTGGATTAAGACTTGATTCCAACCAATGGCCAAAATTACTTAAAGAAGAACGAGAAACCAATTCTTTAAGCATTAAGGCCCGCTTCAAATCAGTTGCAAAAGGAACATATAGGAGAATGAGAAACCAATTCCTTTCGGATTAAGACTTGATTTCAATGAATAGCCAAAAGAACGTAAAGAAGATAGGGAAACCAATTCCTTAACGATTAAGACTTGCTTCCAATCAATTGCAAAAGGAACATGAAGGAGAATTAGAAATCAATTCCTTTTTTACTAAGACTTCATTCCAATTAATAGCCGAAAGAACCTAAGGAAGAAAGAGAAACCAATTCCTTAAGAATTAAGACTTGCTTCTAATCAATTGCAAAAGGAACATAAAAGAGAATGAGAATCCAATTCCATTTGGATTAGGACTAGATTCCAATCAAAAGTCAAATGAACTTAAAGAAGAAAGAGAAACGAATTCTTTAAGCATTAAGACTCGCTTCCAGTCAATTGTAAATGGAACATAATGGAGAATGACAAACCAATGCCTTTTGGATTAAGACTTGATTCCAATTAATGGCGAAAAGAACATAAGAAAGAAAGAGAAACCATTTCCTTCAGGATTCAGCCTTACTTCCAATCAAGTGAAAAATGTACATAAAGGAGTGTGAGAAACCAATTTCCTTTGGATTAAGACTTGATTCCATTGAATAGCCTAAAGAATGTAGAGAAGAAAGAGAAAACCAATTCCTTACCGATTAAGACTTGCTTCCAATCAATTGCAAAAGGAACATGAAGGAGAATGAGAAACCAATTCCTTTTGGATTAAGACTTGATTCCAATCAATAGCCAAAAGAACTTCAGGAAGAAAGAGAAACCAATTCCTTAAGGATTGAGACTTGCTTCCAATCAATTGCAAAAGGAACATGAAGGAGAATTAGAAACCAATGGCTTTTGGATTAAGACTTGATTCCAATCAATAGCCAAAACAACTTCAAGAAGATCGAGAAACCAATTCCTTAAGGATCAACACTTGCTTACAATCAATTGAAAAGGGAACAAGAAGGAGAATTAGAAACCAATTCCTTTAGGATTAAGACTTGCTTCCAATCAATAGGCCAAACAACTTAAAGAAGAAAGAGAAACCATTTCCTTATGGATTAAGACTTGATTCCAATCAATGGCCAAACGAATTTAAAGAAGAAAGTGCAATCAATTCCTTCAGGATAAAGACTTGCTTCCAATCAATTGCAAATGGAACGCAAAGGAGAATGATAAACCAACTCCATTTGGATTAAGACTTGATTCCGATCAATAGCCAAAACAACATGAAGAAGAAGGCAAAACCAATTCCTTAAGGATTAACACTTGCTTCCAACCAATTGCAAAAGGAACGTAAAGGAGAATTAGAAACCAATTCCTTTTGGATCAAGACTTGAATCCAAACAATGGCCAAAAAAAATTATATAAGAAAGAGAAAGCCATTCCTTGAGCATTAAAACTTGCTTTCAATCAATTGCAAAAGGAGCATGGAGGAGAATGAGAAACCAATTCCTTTTGGATTAAGACTTGATTCCAATCATTAGCGAAAACAACATAAAGAAGAAAGAGAAACCATTTCGTTGTGGATTAAGACTTGCT
Source organism: Pterocarpus santalinus (assembly GCA_031439595.1). NCBI lineage: Eukaryota > Viridiplantae > Streptophyta > Magnoliopsida > Fabales > Fabaceae > Pterocarpus > Pterocarpus santalinus. The sequence continues at coordinate 40,590,366 of CM062532.1, read as the reverse complement.
TGCAATCAATTGCAAAATGCGCATCAAGGAGAATGAGAAGCCAATTGCTTTCAGATTAGCACTGGATTCCAATGAAAAGCCAAAAGAACATTAAGAAGAGAGAGAAACCAATTCTTTAAGCATTAAGACTTGCTCCCAGTCGAAATTAAATTGACCATAAAGCGGAATGACAACCAAATTCTTTTTGGATTAAGACTTGATTCCAATTAATAGCGAAAAGAACCTAAAAAAAGAAAGAGAAACCATTTTCTGAAGGATTAAGAGTTGCTTCTAATCAATTGCAAAACAAACATAAAGGAGAATGAAAAACCAATTCCTTTTGGATTAAGACTTGACTCCAATCAATGGCCAAACAAACTTAAAGAAGAAAATGAAACCAATTCCTTAAGGATAAAGACTTGCTTCTAATCAATTGCAAAAGGAACGTAAAGGAGAATTAGAAACTAATTCCTTTTGGATCAAGACTTGAATCCAAACAATGGCCAAAAGAAATTATAGAAGAAAGAGTAAGCCATTCCTTGAGTATTAAAACTTGCTTCCAATCAATTGTAAAAGGAACATGGAGGAGAATGAGAAACCAATTCCTTTTGGATTAAGAATTGATTCCAATCATTAGCCAAAACAACTTAAAGAAGAAAGAGAAACCATTTCCTTGTGGATTAAGACTTGCTTGCAATCAAATGCAAAATGAACATCAAGGAGAATGAGAAGCCAATTCCTTTTGGATTAGCATTGGATTCCAGTGAAAAGCCAAAAGAACTTTAAGAAGAAAGAGAAACCAATTCTTAGAGCATTAAAACTTGCTCCCAGTTGAAATGAAACTGACCATAAAGGGGAATGACAACCGAATTCTTTTTGGATTAAGACTTGATTCCAATTAACGGCGAAAAGAACCTAAAAAAAGAAAGAGAAACCATTTTCTTAAGGATTAAGACTCGCTTCTAATCAATTGCAAAACGAAAATAAAGGGGAATGAAAAACCAATTCCTTTTGGATTAAGACATGATTCCAATCAATAGCCAAAACAACTTATAGATGAAAGAGAAACCAATTCCTGAAGGATTAAGACTTGCTTCCAATAAATTGCAAAGGAAACATAAATGTGAATGATAAACCACTTACTCTTGGATTAAGACTTGATTCCATTCAATGGCCAACAGAACTTAAAGAAGAAAGAGAAACGAATTCCTTAAGAAGTAAGACTTGCCTCCAAAGAATTGCAAAAGGAACATGAAGGAGAATGAGAAACTAATTCCTTTTGGATTACGGCCTGATTCCAATCAATGGCCAAAAGAAATTAAAGAAGAAAGAGAAACCAATTCCTTAAGAATTAAAACCTACTTCCAATCAATTGCAACAAGAACACAAAGGAGAGCTAGAAACTAATTCCTTTTGGATTAAGACTTGATTCCAAATAATGGCCAAAAGAACTTAAAGAACATAGAGAAACCAATTCTTTACAGATTAAGGCTTGTTTCCAATCAATTGCAAAAGGAACATAAGGGACAATGAGAAACCAATTCCTTTTGGATTAGGACCAGGTTGCAATCAATAGCCAAAAGAACATGAAGAAGAAAGCGAAACCATTTCTTAAAGCATTAAGACTTGGATTTAATCAATAGCCAAAATAACTTAAAAAAGAAAGGGAAACCAATTCCTTATGGATTTAGACTTGCTTTCAATCGATTGCAAAAGGAACATAAAGGAGAATGAGAAACCAATTTCTTTTGGATTAGGAAAAGATTCCAATCAATAGCCGAAAGGAATTGAAGAAGAAAGAGAAACCAATTCTTAAAGCATTAAGATTTGCTTTCGGTCAATTGTAAACAGGGCATAAAGGAGAATGGCAAACCAATTCCTTATGGATTAAGACTTGATTCCAATTAATGGGGAAAAGAACTTAAAGAAGAAAGATAAACTATTTCCTTAAGGATAAAGAGTTGCTTCCAATCAAATTCAAAAGGAACATAAAGGAGAATGAGAAACCAATTGCATTTGGATTAAGACTTGATTCCAACCAATGGCCAAAATTACTTAAAGAAGAACGAGAAACCAATTCTTTAAGCATTAAGGACCGCTTCAAATCAGTTGCAAAAGGAACATATAGGAGAATGAGAAACCAATTCCTTTCGGATTAAGACTTGATTCCAACGAATAGCCAAAAGAACGTAAAGAAGATAGGGAAACCAATTCCTTAATGATAAAGACTTGCTTCCAATCAATTGCAAAAGGAACATGAAGGAGAATTAGAAATCAATTCCTTTTTTGTTAAGACTTCATTCCAATTAATAGCCGAAAGAACCTAAGGAAGAAAGAGAAACCAATTCCTTAAGGATTAAGACTTGCTTCTAATCAATTGCAAAAGGAGCATAAAGGAGAATGAGAATCCAATTCCTTTTGGATTAGGACTAGATTCCAATCAAAAGTCAAATGAACTTAAAGAAGAAAGAGAAACGAATTCTTTAAGCATTAAGACTCGCTTCCAGTCACTTGTAAATGGAACATAATGGAGAATGACAAACCAATGCCTTTTGGATTAAGACTTGATTCCAATTAATGGCGAAAAGAACATAAGAAAGAAAGAGAAACCATTTCCTTCAGGATTAAGCCGTGCTTCCAATCAAGTGCAAAATGTACATAAAGGAGTGTGAAAAACCAATTTCCTTTGGATTAAGACTTGATTCCATTGAATAGCCCAAAGAATGTAGAGAAGAAAGAGAAAACCAATTCCTTACCGATTAAGACTTGCTTCCAATCAATTGCAAAAGGAACATGAAGGAGAATGTGAAACCAATTCCTTCTGGATTAAGACTTGATTCCAATCAATAGCCAAAAGAACTTAAAGAAGAAAGAAAAACCACTTCCTTAAGGATTGAGACTTGCTTCCAATCAATTGCAAAAGGAACATGAAGGAGAATTAGAAACTAATGGCTTTTGGATTAAGACTTGATTCCAATCGATAGCCAAAACAACTTCAAGAAGATCGAGAAACCAATTCCTTAAGGATCAAGACTTGCTTACAATCAATTGGAAAGGGAACATGAAGGAGAATAAGAAACCAATTCCTTTAGGATTAAGACTTGCTTCCAATCAATAGGCCAAACAACTTAAAGAAGAAAGAGAAACCATTTCCTTATGGATTAAGACTTGATTCCAATCAATGGCCAAATGAACTTAAAGAAGAAAGTGCAATCAATTCCTTCAGGATAAAGACTTGCTTCCAATCAATTGCAAATGGAACGCAAAGGAGAATGATAAACCAACTCCTTTTGGATTAAGACTTGATTCCGATCAATAGCCAAAACAGCTTGAAGAAGAAGGCAAAACCAATTCCTTAAGGATTAACACTTGCTTCCAGCCAATTGCAAAAGGAACGTAAAGGAGAATTAGAAAACCAATTCCTTTTGGATCAAGACTTAAATCCAAACAATGGCCAAAAAAATTTATATAAGAAAGAGAAAGCCATTCCTTGAGCATTAAAACTTGCTTCCAATCAATTGCAAAAGAAGCATGGAGGAGAATGAGAAACCAATTCCTTTTGGATTAAGACTTGATTCCAATCATTAGCCAAAACAACTTAAAGAAGAAAGAGAAACCATTTCCTTGTGGATTAAGACTTGCTTGCAATCAATTGCAAAATAAGCATCAAGGAGAATGAGAAGCCAATTGCTTTTGGATTAGCACTGGATTCCAATGAAAAGCCAAAAGAACTTTAAGAAGAAAGAGAAACCAATTCTTTAAGCATTAAGACTTGCTCCCAGTCGAAATGAAACTGACCATAAAGGGGAATGACAACCGAATTCTTTTTAGATTAAGACTTGATTCCAATTAACGGTGAAAAGAACCTAAAAAAAGAAAGAGAAACCAATTTCTTAAGGATTAAGACTTGCTTCTAATGAATTGCAAAACAAACATAAAGGAGAATGAAAAACCAATTCCTTTTGGATTAAGACTTGACTCCAATCAATGGCCAAATGAACTTAAAGAAGAAAGCGGAACCAATTCCTTAAGGATAAAGACTTGCTTCCAATCAATTGCAAATGGAACGTAAAGGAGAATTAGAAACCAATTCTTTTTGGATCAAGACTTGGATCCAAACATTGGCCAAAAGAAATTATAGAAGAATGAGAAAGCTATTCCTTGAGCATTAAAACTTGCTTCCAATCAATTGCAGAAGGAACACGGAGGAGAATGAGAAACCGATTCATTTTGGATTAACAATTGATTCCAATCATTAGCCAAAACAACTTATAGAAGAAAGAGAAATCATTTCCTTGTGGATTAAGACTTGCTTGCAATCAATTGCAAAATGAACATCAAGGAGAATGAGAAGCCACTTCCTTTGGGATTAGCACTGGATTCCAACAAAAAGCCAAAAGAACTTGAAGAAGAAAAAGAAACCAATTCTTTAGGCATTAAGACTTACTCCCAGTCGAAATTAAAATGACCATAAAGGGGATTGACGATCGAATTCTTTTTGGATTAAGACTTTATTCCAATTAACGGCGAAAAGAACCTAAAAAAAGAATGGGAAACAATTTTCTTAAGGATTAAGACTTGCTTCTAATCAATTGCAAAACGAACATAATGGGGAATGAAAAACCAATTCCTTTTGGATTAAGACTTGACTCCAATCAATGGCCAAATGAACTTAAAGAAGAAAGTGAAACCAATTCCTTCAGGATAAAGACTTGCTTCCAATCAATTGCAAATGGAATGCAAAGGAGAATGATAAACCTGCTCCTTTTGGATTAAGACTTGATTCCAATCAATAGCCAAAATAACTTGAAGAAGAAGGCAAAACCAATTCCTTAAGGATTAACGCTTGCTTCCAACCAATTGCAAAAGGAGCGTAAAGGAGAATTAGAAACCAATTCTTTTTGGGCCAAGACTTGAATGCAAACAATGGCCAAAAGAAATTATAGAAGAAAGAGAAAGCCATTCCTTGAGCATTAAAACTTGCTTCCAATCAATTGCACAAGGAACATGAAGGAGAATGAGAAACCATTTCCTTTTGCATTAAGACTTGATTCCAATCAATGGCCAAACAAACTTAAAGAAGAAAGTGCAATCAATTCCTTCAGGATAAAGATTTGCTTCCAATGAATTGCAAATGGAACGCAAAGGAGAATGATAAACCAACTCCTTTTGGATTAAGACTTGATTCCGACCAATAGCCAAAACAACATGAAGAAGAAGGCAAAACCAATTCCTTAAGGATTAACACTTGCTTCCAACCAATTGCAAAAGGAACGTAAAGGAGAATTAGAAACCAATTCCTTTTGAAACAAGACTTGAATCCAAACAATGGCCAAAAGAAATTATATAAGAAAGAAAAAAGCATTCCTTGAGCATTAAAACTTGCTTCCAATCAATTGCAAAAGGAGCATGGAGGAGAATGAAAAACCAATTCCTTTTGGATTAAGACTTGATTCCAATCATTAGCTAAAACAACTTAAAGAAGAAAGAGAAACCATTTTCTTGTGGATTAAGACTTGCTTGCAATCAATTGCAAAATGAGCATCAAGGAGAATGAGAAGCCAATTGCTTTTGGATTAGCACTGGATTCCAAGGAAAAGCCAAAAGAACTTTAAGAAGAAAGAGAAACCAATTCTTTAAGCATTAAGACTTGCTCCCAGTCGAAATTAAACTGACCATAAAGGGGAATGACAGCCGAATTCTTTTTGGATTAAGACTTGATTCCAATTAACAACGAAAAGAACCTAAAAAAAGAAAGAGAAACCATTTTCTTAAGGATTGAGCCTTGCTTCTAATCAATTGCAAAACGAACATAAAGGAGAATGAAAAACCAATTCCTTTTGGATTAAGACTTGACTCCAATCAATGGCCAAATGAACTTAAAGAAGAAAGTGAAACCAATTCCTTAAGGATAAAGACTTGCTTCCAATCAATTGCAAATGGAATGCAAGGGAGAATGATAAACCAGCTCCTTTTGGATTAAGACTTGATTCCAAGCAATAGCCAAAATAACTTGAAGAAGAACGCAAAACCAATTCCTTAAGGATTAATGCTTGCTTCCAACCAATTGCAAAAGGAGCGTAAAGGAGAATTAGAAACCAATTCTTTTTGGATCAAGACTTGAATGCAAACAATGGCCCAAAGAAATTATAGAAGGAAGAGAAAGCCATTCCTTGAGTATTAAAACTTGGTTCCAATCAATTGCAACAGGAACATGTAGGAGAATGAGAAACCAATTCCCTTTGGATTAAGACTTGACTCCAATCGATAGCCAAAACAACTTGTAGATGAAAGAGAAACCAATTCCTGAAGGATTAAGACTTACTTCCAATAAATTGCAAAGGAAACATAAAGGAGAATAACAAACCAATTCCATCCAATGACCAACAGAACTTAAAGAAGAAAGAGAAACCAATTCCTTAAGAAGTAAGCCATGCCTCCAATCAATTGCAAAAGGAACATGAAGGAGAATAAGAAACTAATTCCTTTTGGATTACGGCCTGATTCCAATCAATGGCCAAAAGAAATTAAAGAAGAAAGAAAAACCAATTCCTTAAGGATTAAAACTTACTTCCAATCAATTGCAACAGGAACACGAAGGAGAGTTAGAAACCAATTCCTTTTGAATTAAGATTTCAATCCAAATAATGGCCAAAAGAACTTAAAGAACATAGAGAAACCAATTCCTTAAAGATTAAGGCTTGCTTCCAATCAATTGCAAAAGGAACATAAGGGACAATGAGAAACCAATTCTTTTTGGATTAGGAATAGATTCCAATCAATAGCCAAAAGAACATGAAGAAGAAAGAGAAACCATTTCTTAAAGCATTAAGACTTGGTTCCAATCAATAGCCAAAACAACTTAAAGAAGAAAGGGAAACCAATTCCTTATGGATTTAGACTTACTTTCAAACGATTGCAAAAGGAACATAAACGAGAATGAGAAACCAATTTCTTTTGGATAAGGACAGAATTCCAATCAATAGCCAAAAGGAATTGAAGAAGAAAGAGAAACTAATTCTTAAAGCATTAAGACTTGCTTCCGGTCAATTGTAAACAGAACATAAAGGAGAATGGCAAACCAATTCCTTATGGATTAAGACTTGATTCCAATTAATGGGGAAAAGAACTTACAGAAGAAAGAGAAACCATTTCCTTAAGGATGAAGAGTTGCTTCCAATCAATTGCAAAAGGAACATAAAGGAGAATGAGAAACCAATTGCATTTGGATTAAGACTTGATTCCAACCAATGGCCAAAATTACTTACAGAAGAACGAGAAACCAATTCTTTAAGCATTAAGACCCGCTTCGAATCAGTTGCAAAAGGAACATATAGGAGAATGAGAAACCAATTCCTTTCGGATTAAGACTTGATTCCAATGAATAGCCAAAAGAACGTAAAGAAGATATGGAAACCAATTCATTAACGATTAAGACTTGCTTCCAATCAATTGCAAAAGGAACATGAAGGAGAATTAGAAATTAATTCCTTTTTTATTAAGACTTCATTCCAATCAATGGCCAAAAGAACATAAGGAAGAAAGAGAAACCAATTCCTTAAGGATTAAGACTTGCTTTTAATCAGTTGCGAAAGGAGCATAAAGGAGAATGAGAAGCCAATTCCTTTTGGATTGGGACTAGATTCCAATCAAAAGTCAAATGAACTTAAAGAAGAAAGAGAAATGAATTCTTTAAGCATTAAGACTCGCTTCCAGTCAATTGTAAATGGAACATAATAGAGAATGACAAACCAATACCTTTTGGATTAAGACTTGATTCCATTTAATGGCGAAAAGAACATTAAAAAGAAAGAGAAACCATTTTCCTTAAGGATTAAGCCTTGCTTCCAATCAATTGCAAAATGTACATAAAGGAGTGTGAGAAACCAATTCCTTTTGGATTAAGACTTGATTCCATTGAACAGCCCGAAGAACGTAGAGAAGAAAGAGAAAACCAATTCCTTACCGATTAAGACTTGCTTACAATCAATTGCAAAAGGAACATGAAGGAGAATGAGAAACAAATTCCTTTTGGATTAAGACTTGATTCCAATCAATAGCAAAAAGAACTTAAAGAAGAAAGAGAAACAAATTCCTTAAGTATTGAGACTTGCTTCCAATCAATTGCAAAAGGAACATGAAAGAGAATTAGAAACCAATGGCTTTTAGATTAAGACTTGATTCCAATCAATAGCCAAAACAACTTCAAGAAAATAAAGAAACCAATTCCTTAAGGATCAAGACTTGCTTACAATCAATTGCAAAGGGAACATGAAGGAGAATGAGAAACTAATTCCTTTAGGATTAAGACTTGATTCCAATCAATAGGCCAAACAACTTAAAGAAGAAAGAGAAGCCATTTCCTTATGGATTAAGACTTGGTTCCAATCAATTGCAAAAGGAACATAAAGAAAAATGAGAAACCAATTCTGTTTGGATTAAGAATTGATTCCAATCAATGGCCAAACGAACTTAAAGAAGAAAGTGCAATCAATTCCTTAAGGATAAAGACTTGCTTCCAATCAATTGCAAATGGAACGCAAAGGAGAATGATAAACCAACTCCTTTTGGAAAGACTTGATTCCGATCAATAGCCAAAACAACTTGAAGAAGAAGGCGAATCTAATTCCTTAAGGATTAACACTTGCTTCCAACCAATTGCAAAAGGAACGTAAAGGAGAATTAGACACCAATTCCTTTTGGATCAAGACTTGAATCCAAACAACGGCCAAAAGAAATTATAGAAGAAAGAGAAAGCCATTCCTTGAGCATTAAAACTTGCTTCCAATCAATTGCAAAAGGAACATGGAGGAGAATGAGAAACTAATTCCTTTTGGATTAAGACTTGATTCCAATCAATAGCCAAAATAACTTATAGATGAAAGAGAAACCACTTCCTGAAGGATTAAGACTTGCTACCAATAAATTGCAAAAGAAACATAAAGGAGAATGACAAACCAATTCCTCTGGGATTAAGACTAGATTCCATTCAACGGCCAACAGAACTTAAAGAAAAAAAGGAAACCAATTCCTTAAGGTGTAAGACTTGCTTCTAATCAATTGCAAATGGAACATGAAGGAGAATGAGAAACCAATTCCTTTTGGATTAAGATTTGATTCCAATCATTGGCCGAAAGAAACTAAAGAAGACAGAGAAACAAATACCTTAAGGATTAAAACTTTCTTCCAATCAATTGCAATAGGAACATGATGGAGAGTTAGAAACCAATTCCTTTTGGATTAAGACTTGATTACAATCAATGGCCAAAAGAATTCAAAGAAGATAGAGAAACCAATTCCTTAAGGATTAAGGCTTGCTTCCAATCAATTGCAAAAGGAACATAAGGGAGAATGAGAAACCAATTCCTTTTGGATTAGGACTAGATTCCAATCAATAGCCAAAAGAACATGAAGAAGAAAGAGAAACCAATTCTTAAAGCAATAAGACTTGGTTCCAATCAATAGCCAAAACAACTTAAAGAAGAAAGAGAAACCAATTCCTTGTAGATTAGGACTTGCTTCTAATCAATTGTATAAGGTACATAAAGGAGAATGAGAAACCGATTTCTTTTGGATTAGGACTAGATTCCAATCAATAGCTAAAAAGAATTGAAGAAGAAAGAGAAACCAATTCTTAAAGCATTAGGGCTTGCTTCCAGTCAATTATAAAAGGAACTTAAAGGAGAACAACAAACCAATTCCTTTTGGATTAAAACTTGATTCCAATTAATGGCGAAAAGAACTTAAAGAAGAAAGAGAAACCATTTCCTTAAGGATGAAGACTTGCTTCCAATCAATTGCAAAAAGAACGTAAAGGAGAATGAGAAACCAATTGCATTTAGATTAAGACTTGTTTCCAACCAATGGCCAAATTTAGTTAAAGAAGGAAGAAAAACCAATTCTTCAAGCATTAAGACTTGCTTCGAATCAGTTGCAAAAGGAACATATAAGAGAACGAGAAACCAATTCCTTTCGGATTAGGACTTGATTCCAATGAATAGACAAAAGAATGTAAAGAAGATAGAGAAACCAACTCCTTAAGGATTAAGACTTGCTTCCAATCAATGGGAAAAGGAACATAAAGGAGAATGACAAACTAATTCCTTTTGAATTAAGGCTTGATTCCAATCAGTGGCCAAAAGAACTTAAAGAAGAAAGAGAAACCATTTCCTTAAGGATTAAGATTTGCTTCCAATCAATTGCAAAAGGAAAATGAAGGAGAATTAGAAGCCGATTCCTTTTTTATTAAGACTTCATTCCAATCAATGGCCAAAAGAACTTAAGGAAAAATGTGAAACCAATTCCTTAAGGATTAAGACTTGCTTCTAATCAATTGCAAAAGGAACATAAAGGAGAATGAGAAGCCAATTCCTTTTGGATTAGGACTAGATTCCATTCAAAAGCCATATGAACTTAAAGAAGAAAGAGAAACAAATTCTTTAAGCATTATGGCTTGTTTGCAGTCAATTGTAAACGGAACATAAAGGAGAATGACCGACCAATGCCTTTTGGATTTGGATTTGATTCCAATTAATGGTGAAAAGAACATAAAAAAGAAAGAGAAATCATTTCCTTAAGGATTAAGGCTTACTTCCAATCAATTGCGAAATGAACGTAAGGGAGTGTGAGAAACCAATTCCTTTTGGATTAAGACCCGATTCCAATGAATAGCACAAAGAATGTAAAGAAGAAAAAGAAACCAATTCCTTAAGGATTAAGAGTTGCTTCCAATCAATTGCAAAAGGAACATAAAGGTGAATGACAGACCAAATTTTTTTGGATTAAGACTTGAATCCAATCAATGGCCAAAAGAACTTAAAGAAGAAAGATAAACCAATTCCTTAAGGGTTAAAATATGCTTCCAATCAATTGCAAGAAGAACATGAAGTAGAAACCAATTCCTTTTTGACTAAGACTTGATTCCAATCAATGGCCGAAAGAAATTATAGAAGAAAGAGAAAGCAGTTCCTTTAGCATTAAAACTTGCTTCCAATCAATTGCAAAAGGAACATAGAGCAGAGTGGGAAACCAATTCCTTTTGAATTAAGACTTGATTCCAATCAATAGCCCAATGAACATAAAGAAGAAAGAGAAACCAATTCCTTAAGGATCAAGACTTGCTTCCAATCAATTGCAAAGGGAACATGAAGGAGAATGAGAAACCAATTCCTTTTGGATTAAGACTTGATTCCAATCAATGGCCAAAAGAACTTGAAGAACAAAGAGAAACCAATTCCTTAAGGATTGAGACTTGCATCTAGTCAATTGTAAAAGGAACATCATGGAGAATCGGAAACCAATTCATTTGTTATTAAGACTTGATTCCAATCAATATCCAAAACAACTTAAAGAAGAAAGAGAAACCAATTCTTTAAGCCAAGACTTGCTTCCAGTCGATTGTAAACAGAGCGTAAAGGAGAATGACAACCGAATTCTTTTTGGATTAAGACTTGATTCCAATTAATCGTGAAAAGAACAAAAAAAAAGAAAGAGAAACCATTTCCTTAAGGATTTAGACTTGCTTCCAATGAATTGCCAAATGAACATAAAGGAGAATGAGAAACCAATTCCTTTTGGATTAAGACTTGATTCCAATCAGTGGCCGAATGAACTTAAAGGAGAAAGTGAAACCAATTCCTTAAGGATAAAGAATTTGTTTCCAATCAATTGCAAATGGAATGCAAAGGAGAATGATAAATGAACTCCTTTTGGATTAAGAATTGATTCCGATCAATAGACAAAACAACTTGAAGAAGAAGGAGAAACTAATTCCTTAAGGATTAACATTTGCTTCCAAGCAATTGCAAAAGGAACATAAAGGAGAATTAGAAACCAAGTCCTTCTCGATCAAGACTTGAATCTAATCAATGGACAAAAGAAATTATAGAAGAAAGAGAAAGTAGTTCCTTGAGCATTAAAACTTGCTTCCAATCATTTGCAAAAGGAACATAAACGAGAATGACAAACCAATTCCTCTTGGATTAGGCCTCGATTCCATTGAATGGCCAATAGAACTTAATAAAGAAAGAGAAACCAATTCCTTAAGCATTAAAACTTGCTTCCAATCAATTGCAAAAGGGACATGAAGGAGAATTAGAAACCAATTCCTTTTGGCTTAAGACTTGATTCCAATCAATGGCCAAAAGAAATAAAAGAAGAAAGAGAAACCAATTCCTTAAGGAATAAGACTTACTTCCAATCAATTGCAAAAAGAACATGAAGGAGAATTAGAAACCAATTCCGCTTGGATTAAGACTTGATTCCAATCAATGGCCAAAAGAACTTAAAGAAGAAAGAGAAACCATTTCCATAAGGATTAAGACTTGCTTCCAATCAATTGCAAAAGGAACATAAAGGAGAATGAGAAGCCAATTCTTTTTGGATTAAGACTTGATTCCAATGAATAGCAAATAGAACGTAACGAAGAGAGAGAAACCAATTCCTTAGGGACTAAGACTTGCTTCCAATCAATTGCAAAAGGAATGTAACACCCTAATAAATCCATACTACGCTTAAGTCGTATTACGGCATTTTATTAGTTGTTACTTATGCTCGTGGCAAACTAAACTTCGCTTGAAATTAAATTATGCGAAAAATACGGTAAATTTTTTTTTGAAATACGACGTCACTTTGGAAAGTAAAGCCTTGCGCGAGAAGATAGCAATAAATGAGCGTATCGCCAAGATTTCAGTATAGATTAAAGGAACAAGGGATAAATCAAAATACCATGCATTCAAATTACTACAACAACCATATAAATATAAATAGTCTCACAATATCCAACAAATACATAAAAATGGAGCTCATGGTCATGCCATGGCCCCAAAATATCAAACATACACAGGTCTGGCAAGGTTCGTTACAAAATAAAATACAAAGGATAAGGAGCAGTAATGAAATAGGCCCGGGTAGACATGTGTTGGCTTCTCTGCCTCCTTCCGCGCCCTTCAATTGGATGGACTCAGGTTCTCGAGTGCCTGGTCCCCCTCGCTCCTCGGCCTCGGGGAACATGAGGAGTACGGATGATACGAGGGTGCCTGCTGATCACCTCAACGCGACGGATGCGACGACCAGGAGTATAGCTAGCCACCGAACAACGTTCCTCGGAGGCATCCTCCTCAGACGCGGCTGGGTGATACTTGGGGAACGGCGGTGAAGCGGCCACAGCCCTAGGGGTGGCCGTCGAACTCACCTCAATCATGGGGATCTCTAGCAGTGGCACGGGCTCGGCTGCAGGTAGACCCGGAGACATTGGCTCTATCTCGATTTTCTGGCAACGGCTTAGGCGGGAAATCCCAAGGACCCAGCGGTGGTCCAAGGTGAGCCGATGAAACGCGTCTGTGGCGGCAGACTCTGGCTCCTCTTGCTCAAAAATTCGACCCAAGTGAAAATATGTGCGAACTACTGTGGTGGTCGTGGCCACAATAGCATGAGTATCCCCATCGTAGCCGAAAGAATATAATGAAGAAAGAGAAACCAATTCTTTAGGCATTAAGACTTGCTTCAAATCAATTGCAAAATGAACATAAAGGAGAATGAGAAACTAATTCTTATTGGATTAAGACTGGATTCCAATCACTAGCCAGAATAACTTAAAGAAGAAATAGAAACCAATTTCTTAAGGAATAAGATTTGCTTCCAATCAATTGGAAATAGAACTTAAAGGTGAATGACAAATTAATTCCTCTTGGATTAATACTCGATTCCTTTGAATGGCCAAAAGAACTAAAGAAGAAAGAAAAACCAATTCCTTAAGGATTAAGACTCGCTTCCAATCAATTACAAAACGAATATAAAGGAGAGTGAGAAACCAGTTCCTTGGATTAAGACTTGATTCCAATCAATGGCCAATAGAACTTAAAGAAGAAAAAGAAACCAATTCCTTAAGGATTAAGACTTGCTTCCAGTCAATTGCAAAGGAACATAAAGGAGAATGAGAAGCTAATTCCTTTTGGATTAGGACTAGATTCGAATCAATAGCCAAAAGAACTTGAAGAAGAAAGAGAAACCAATTCTTAAAGGATTAAGACTTGGTTGCAATCAATTGCAAATGGATCATAGTGGAGAATGAGAAACCAATTCCTTTTGGATTAAGACTTGATTCCAATCAATAGCCAAAACAACTTAAAGAAGAGAAAGAAACCAATTCCACTTGGATTAAGTCTTGATTACAAACAAAAGGCAAACAACTTAAAAAAGAATGAGAAACTAATTCCTTGAGGATTAAGAATTGCTTCCAATCAAATGCAAAATGAACATCAAGGGGAATGAGAAACCAATTCTTAAAGCATTAAGGCTTGCTTCCAGTCATTTGCAAATGGAATGTAAAGTAGAATAAGAAATCAATTCCTTTTGGATTAAGACTTGATTCCAATTAATAGCCAAAACAACTTAAAGAAAAAATAGAAACTAATTCCTTATGGATTAAGACTTGCTTCCAGTCAATTGCAAACAGAACTTTAAGGGGAATGTCAAACCAATTCCTCTTGGATTAAGACTTGATTACTTTGAATGGTCAAAAGAACTAAAGAAGAAAGAGAAACCAATTCATTAAGGATTAAGGCTTGCTTCCAATCAATTACAAAACGAACAAAATGGAGAGTGAGAAACCAGTTCCTTTTGGATTAAGACTTGATTCCAATCAATGGCCAAAAGAACTCAAAGAAGAAAGAGAAACCAATTTCTTAAGGACTCAGACTTGCTTCCAATCAATTGCAAAAGGAACATAAAGGAGAATGAGAAGCCAATTCCTTTTGGATTAGGCCTAGATTCCAACTAATAGCCGAAAGCAGTTGAAAAAGAAAGAGAAACCAATTCTTAAAGGATTAAGCCTTGCTTGCAATCAATTACAAAAGGAGCGTAATGGAGAATGAGAAACCAATTCCTAATGGATTAAGACTTGATTCCAATCTATAGCCAAAAGAACTTAAAGAAGAAAGAGAAATCAATATCTTTTGGATTAAGACTTGATTCTAATCAATAGCCAAAACAACTTAAAGAAGAATGAGAAATCAATACCTTTTGGATTAAGACGTGATTCCAATCAATAGCCAAAAGAACTTATAGAAGAAAGAGAAAGCAGTTCGTTAAGTATTAAAACTTGCTTCTAGCCAATTGCAAAAAGAACATAAAGGAGAATGAGAAACCAATTCCTTTTGGATTAAGACTTGACTCCAAACAATAGCCGAAAAAACTTAAAGAAGAAAAGGAAACCAATTCTTTAGGTATTAAGACTTGCTTCAAATCAATTGCAAAAGGAACATAAAGGAGAATGAGAAACCAATTCCTTTTGGATTTAGACTTGATTCCAATCAATAGCCAGGGCAACTTAAAGAAGAAATAGAAACTAATTCCTAAAGGAATAAGATTTGCTTCCAATTAATTGGAAATAGAAATTAAAGGAGAATGACAAATTAATTCCTCTTGGATTAAGACTCGATTCCTTTGAATGACCAAAAGAACTAAAGAAGAAAGAGAAACCAATTCCTTAAGGATTAAGACTCGCTTCCAATCAATTACAAAACAAACATAAAGGAGAGTGAGAAACCATTTCCTTTTGGATTAAAACTTGATTCCAATCAATGGCCAAAAGAACTTAAAGAAGAAAAAGAAACCAATTCTTTAGGCATTAAAACTTGCTTCCAATCAATTGCAAAAGGAAAATAAAGGAGAATGAGAAACTAAATCCTTTTGAATTAAGACTTGATTCCAATCAAAAGCCAAAACAACATAAAGAAGAAATAGAAACCAATTCCATAAGGATTAAGAATTGCTTCCAATCAATTGCGAAAGGAACATAAAGGAGAATGAAAAATCAACTCCTTTTGGATTAGGACTAGATTCCAATCAATAGCCCAAAAAACTTGAAGAAGAAAGAGAAACCAATTCTGAAGTCATTAAGAAAGGAGAATAAGGCTTGATAGAGACATAAAGGAGAATAAGAAACCAATTCCCTTTTGATTAAGACCTGATTCCTATCAACGGCAAAGTACTTAAAGAAGAAAGAGACACCAATTCTTTAAGCGTTAAGGATTCCTATCAATCAATTGTAAAAGGAACATAAAGGAGAATGACAAACCAATCCCTTGTGGATTAAGACTTGAATCCAATCAATAGTCAAAACAACCTAAAGAAGAAACAGAAACCAATTCCTTAAGGATTCAGAATTGCATCCAATCAATTGCAAAAGGAGTAGAAAGGAGAATGAAAAACCAATTCCTTTTGGATTAAGACGTGATTCCAATCAAAAGCCAAAACAACTTAAAGACGAAAGAGAAACCAATTCCTGAAGCATCAAACTTGCTTCCAATCAATTGCAAAAGGAACATAAAGGAGAATGGCAAACCAATTTCACTTGGATTAGGACTTGATTCCATTCAATGGCCAACAGAAATTAAAGAAGAAGAAGAAACCAATTCTTTAAGGATTAAGACTTGCTTCTAATCAATTGCAAGAGGAACATAAAGAAGAATGGCAAACCAATTCCGTTTGGATTAAGACTTGAGTCCAATCAATGGCAAAAAGAACTTGAAGAAGAAAGGGAAACCAATTCATTAAGGATTGAGACTTGCTTCCAATCAATTGCAAAAGGAACATGAAGGAGAATGAGAAACCAATTCCTTTTGGATTAGCACTAGATTCCAATCAAAAGCCAAAGAACTTAAAGAAGAAAGAGAAACCAATTCTTTAAGCATTAAGACTTGCTACTTGTCGATGGTAAACGGATCATAAAGGAGAATGACAGCCGAATTTATTTTGGATTAAGACTTGATTCCAATTAATGGCCAAAAGAACATAAAAAAGAAAGAGTAACCATTTCCTTAAGCATTAAAACTTACTTCCAATCAATTGCAAAAGGAACATAAAGGAGAATGAGAAACCAAATCCTTTTGGATTAAGACTTGATTTCAATCAATGGCCAAATAAACTTATAGAAGAAAGTGAAACCAATTCCTTAAGGACGAAGACTTGTTTCCAATCAATTGTAAATGGAACGTAAAGGGGAATAAGAAACCAATTTCTTTTGGATTAAGACTTGATTCCAATCAATAGCCAAAACAACTTATGGATGAAAGAGAAACCAATTCCTTAAAGATTAAGACTTGGTTCCAGTCAATTGCAAAAAGAACATAAAGGAGTACGACAAACCAATTCCTCTTGGATTAAGACTTGATTCCATTCAATGGCCAAAAGTATTTAAAAAAGAAAGAGAAACCAATTCCTTAATGATTAAGACTTACTTCCAATCAATTGCTAAAGGAATATGAAGGAGAATTAGAAACCAATTCCTTTTGGATTAAAATTTGATTCCAATCAATGGCCAAAAGAACTTGAATAAGTAAGAGAAACCAATTCCCTAAGAATTAAGGCTTGTTTCCAATCAATTGCAAAAGGAACATAAAGGACAACAAGAAACCAATTCCTTTTGGATTAAGACTTGATTCCAATGAATAACAAAATGTACGTAAAGAGGATAGAGAAACCAATTTCTTAAGGTTTAAGATTTGCTTCCAATTAATTGAAAAAGAAATATAAAGGATAATGACAAACAAATTCCTTGTGGATTAATTAAAACTTGAATCCAATCAATGGCTAAAAGAACTTAGAGAAGAAAGAGAAACAAATTCCTTAAAGATTATGACTTGCATCCAATCAATTGCAAAAGGAATATGAAGTAGAATTAGAAACAAATTCCTTTTGGATTAAAACTTGATTCCAATCAATAGCCAAAACAACTTAAAGAAGGAAGAGAACCCAATTCCTTAAGGATTAAGACTTGCTTCCAATCAATTGCAAAAGGAACATAAAGGAGAATGACAAACCAATTCCTTCGTTATTAAGACCTGATTACTTCGAATGGCCAAAAGAGCTAAAGAAGAAAGACAAACCAATTCCTTAAGGATTAAGACTTGCTTCCAATCAATTACAAAACGAACATAAAGGAGAGTGAGAAACCAGTTCCTTTTGGATTAAAACTTGATTCTAATCAATGGCCAAAACATTAAAGAAGAAAGAGAAACCAATTTCTTAAGGATTCAGACTTGCTTTCAATCAGTTGCAAAAGGAACATAAAGGAGAATGTGAAATCAATTCCTTTTGGATTAGTCTAGATTCCAATCAATAGCCAAAAGAACTTGAAAAAGAAAGAGAAACAAATTCTTAAAGGATTAAGGCTTGCTTCCTGTCGATTGTAAACGGAACATAAAGGAGAATGACAACCATATTCATTTTGGATTAAGACTTGCTTCCAATCAATTGTAAATGGAACGTAAAGGAAAATGAGAAACCAATTCCTTTTGGATTAAGACTTGATTCGAATCAATAGCGAAAATAACTTATAGATGAAAGAGAAACCAATTCCTCAAGGATTAAGACTTGCTTCCAATCAATTGCAGAAGGAACATGAAGGAGAATGAGAGACCAATTTCATTTGGACTAATACTTGATTCCAATCAATAGCCAAAAGAAATTAAAGAAGAGAAAGAAACCAATTCCTTAAGGATTAACACTTACTTTCAATCTATTGCAAAGGGAACATGAAGGAGAATTAGAAACTAATTCCTTTTGGATTAAGACTTGATTCCAATTGATAGCCAAAAGAACTGAAAGAAGAAAGAGAAATCAATTCCTTCAGGATTAAGACTTGCTTCCAATCAATTGCAAAAGGAACATAAAGGAGAAGGAGAAACCAATTCCTTTTGGATTACCACTCGATTCCAATCAAAATCCAAAATAACCTAAAGGAGAAAAAGAAACCAATTCTTTAAGCATTATGATTTGCTTCCTATCGATTATAAGTGGAGCATAAAGGAAATTGACAACCAAATTCATTTTGGAATAAGACTTGATTCCAATTAATAGGGAAAAGAACATAAAAAAGAATGGGAAACCATTTTCTTAAGTATTAAGACATGCTTCCAATCAATTGCAAAACGAACATAAAGGAGAATGAGAATCTAATTTCTTTTGGATTAAGACTTGATTCCAATCAATGGCCAAACAAACCTGTAGAGGATAACGAAACCAATTCTTTAAGGATAAAGACTTGCATCCAATCAATTGTAAATAGAATGTAAGGGAGAATGAGAAACCAATTCCTTTTGGATTAAGACTTGCTTCCAATCAATTGCAAAAAGAACATAAAGGAGAATGACAAACCAGTTCCTTTTGGATTAAGACTTGAATCTAATCAATGGCCAAAAGAATTTAAAGAAGAAAGAGAAACCAATTCCTTAAGGATTAAGACTTGCTTCCAATCAAATGCAAAAGGAACATGAAGGAGAACTAGAAACCAATTCCTTTTGGATTAAGGCTTGTTTCCAAACAATGGCCAAAAGAACTTAAAGAAGAAAGAAAAACCAATTCCTTATGGATTAAGACTTTCCTTCAATCAATTGCAAAAGGAACGTAAAGGAGAATGAGAAACCAATTCCTTTTGGATTTGCACTAGATTCTAATCAAAAGACGAAAGAACTTAATGGAGAAAGAGAAACTAATTCTTTAAGCATTAAGACTTTCTTCCAGTCAAATGTAAATAGAACATAAAGGAGAATGACAAAGCAATTCCTTTTGGATTAAGACTAGAATCCAATCAATGCCCAAAAGAACTTAAAGAAGAAAGAGAAACCACTTCCTTAAGGATTAAGACTTGCTTCCAATCAATTGCAAAAGGAACATAAACGAGAATGACAAACCATTTCCTTTTGGATTAAGACTTGATTCCATTCGGTGGCCAAAAGAACAAAAGAAAAAAGAGAAACCAATTCCTTAAGCATTAAGACTTGCTTCCAATCAATTGCAAAATGAACATAAAGGAGAGTGACAAAACCAATTCCATTTTGATTAAGACTTGATTCCAATCAATAGCCAAAAGAACATAAAGAAGAAAGAGAAACTAATTCCTTAAAGATTAAGACTTGCTTCTAATCAATTGCAAAAGGAACATGGAGGAGAATTAGAAACTAATTCCTTTTTGATTAAGACTTGATTCCAATCAATGGCCAAAAGAACTTAAAGAAGAAAGAGAAACCAATTCCTTATGGATTAAGTATTGCCTCCAATCAGTTGCAAAAGGAACATAAAGGAGAATGAGAAACCAATTCCTTTTGGATTAGGACTAGATTCCAAACAATGGCGAAAAAAACTTAAAGAAGAAAGAGACACCAATTTCTTAAGGATTAAGACTTGCATCCAATTAGTTGCAAAAGGAACATAAAGGAGAATAAGAAACCAATTCCTTTTGTATTAGGACTAGCTTGCAATCAATAGCCAAAACAACTTGAAGAAGAAAGAGAACCCAATTCTTAAAGCATTAAGACTATGTTTCAGTCAAATGTAAACGGAACTTAAAGGAGAATGACAAACCAATTCCTTTTGGATTAAGATTTTATTCCAACCAATGGCCAAAATTACTTAAAGAAGAAAGAGAAACCAATTCCTTATGGATTAAAACTTCCTTTAATCAATTGCAAAAGGAACATAAAGAAGAAAGAGAAATCTTTTCTTTAAGTATTAAGACATACATCCAATCAGTTGCACAGGGAACAAAAAGGAGAATGAGAAACTAATTTCTTTTGGATTAAGACTTGATTCCAATCAATAGCCAAATCAACTTAATGAAGAAAGAGAAACTAATTCCTTAAGGATTAAGACTTACTTCCAATCAATTACAAAATGAACATAAGGAGAGTTAGAATCCAATTCCTTTTGGATTATAACTTGATTCCAATCAATGGCCAAAAGAACTTAAAGAAGAAAGAGAAATTAAGGATTTACACTTGCTTCCAATCAATTCCAATTAAGAAGAAACCATTTCTTTTCGATTAGAACTAGATTCCAATCAATAGCCAAAAGAACTTGAAGAAGAAAGAGAAACCAATTCTTAAACCATTAAGACTTGCCTCCAGTCAATTGTAAATGGAACATAAAGGAGAATGACAAACTAATTACTTTTGGATTAAGACTTTGATTCCAGTTATTGGAGAGAAGAACTTAAAAAAGAAAGAGAAACCATTTCCTTGAGGATTAAGACTTACTTCCAATCAATTACAGAAGGAACATAAAGGAGAATGACAAACCAATTCCTCTTGGATTAAGACTGGATTTCATTCAATGGCCAAAAGAACTTAAAGAAGAACGAGAAACTAATTCCTTAAGGATTAAGACTTGCTTCCTATCAATTGCAAAACGAACATAAAGGAGAGTGAGAAACCAATTCCTTTTGGATTAAAACTTGATTCCAATGAATAGCAAAAAGAACATAAAGAAGAAAGAGAAACTAATTTCTTCAGGATTAAGACTTGCTTCCAATCAGTTGCAAAAGGAACATAAAGGAGAATGACAAAGCAATTCCTTTTAGATTAAAACTTAAATCCAATCAATGGCCAAAAGAACTTAAAGAAGAAAGAGAAACCAATTCCTTAAAGATTAAGACTTGCTTCCAATCAATTGCAAAGGGAACATGAAGGAGAATTAGAAACCAATTCCTTTTGGATTAGGACTAGATTCCACTCAAAAGCCAAAAGAACTTAAAGAAGACAGAGAAATCAATTCTTTAAGCATTAAGACTTGCTTCCAGTCAATTGTAAATGCAACATAAAGGAGAAGAAAATACAATTCCTGTTGGATTAAGACCTGATTCCAATGAATGGCGAAAAGAGCATAAAAAAGAAAGAGAAACCATTTAGTTAAAGGTTAAGACTTCCTTCCAATCAATTGCAAAAGGAACATAAAGGAGAATGAGAAACCAATTCCTTTTGGATTAAGACTTGATTCCAATCAATGGCCAAAAGAACTTAAAGAAGAAAGTGAAACCAATTCCTTAAGGATAAAGACTTGCTTCCAAGCAATTGCAAAAGGAATGTAACAAAGAATGAGAAATCAATTCTTTATGGATTAAGACTTGATTCCAATCAATAGCCAAAAAAACTTAAAGAATAAAGAGAAACCAATTCCTTTTGGATTAAGACTTGATTCCAATCAACCGCCAAAACAACTTAAAGAAGAAAGCGAAACCGATTCTTTAGGCATTAAGACTTGCTTCCAATCTATAGTTGCAAAAGGCATATAAAGGAGAACGAGAAACCAATTCCTTTTAGATTAAGACTTGATTCCAATCAATATTCGAAACAACTTAAAGAAGAAAAAAAAACCAATTCCTAAAGGATTAAGACTGGCTTCCAATCAGTTGCAAAACGAACATAAAGGAGAGTTGGAAACCAATTCCTTTTGGATTAAGACTTGATTCCAACGAATAGCCAAAAGAACATAAAGAAGAAAGAGAAACCAATTCCTTAAGAATTTAGAGTTGCTTCCAATGAATTGCCAAAGGAACATAAAGGAGAATAAGAAACCAATTCCTTTTGGATTAGGACTAGATTCCAATCAAAAGCTAAAAGAACTTAGAGAAGAAAGAGAAACCAATTCTTTAAGCTTTAAGACTTGCTTCCAGTCAATTGTAAACGGAACATAAAGGAGAATGACAAACCAATACCTTTTGGATTCAAACTTGATTCCAATTAATGGCTAAAAGAACATAAAAAAGAAAGGGAAACCATTTTGTTAAGGGTTAAGACTTCCTTCCAATCAATTGCAAAAGGAACATAAAGGAGAATGAGAAACTAATTCCTTTTGGATTAAGACTTGATTCCAATCAATGACCAAAAGAACTTAAAGAAGAAATGGAAAGCAATCTCTTTTGGATTAAACTTGATTCCAATCAATAGCAAAAGCAACTTAAAGAAGAAAGAGAAACCGATTCTTTGGGCATAAAGACTTGCTTCCAATAAATTGCAAAAGGAACATAAAGGAGAATGAGAAACCAATTCCTTTTGGATTAAGACTTGATTCCAATCAATATCCAAAACAACTTAAAGAAGAAAAAGAAATCAATTCCTTAGGGATTAAGACTTGCTTCCAATCATTTGCAAAAGGAACATAAAGGAGAATGATAAACCAATTCCTCTTGGATTAAGACTTGATTCCATTCAATGGCCAAAAGAACTAAAGAAGAAAGAGAAACCAATTTCTTAAGGATTAAGACTAGGTTCCAATCAATTACAAAATGAACATAAAGGAGAGTGAGAAACCAGTTCCATTTGGATTAAGACATGATTCCAATCAATGACCAAAAGAACTTAAAATAGAAAAGGAAACCAATTCCTTAAGGATTTAGATTTGCTTCCAATCAATTGCAAAAGGAACATAAAGGAGAATGAGAAACCAATTCCTTATGGATTAGGACTAGATTCCAATCAATAGCCCAAAGAACTTGAAGAAGAAAGAGAAACCAATTCTTAAAGGATTAAGAATTGCTTCCAATCAATTGCAAATGGAATGTAAAGGAGAATGGGAAACCAATTCCTTTTGGATTAAGACTTGATTCCAATCAATAGCCAAAAGAACTTAAAGAAGAAAGAGAAACCATTTCCTTTTGGATTAAGACTTGATTCCAATCAATAGCCAAAACAACTTAAAGAAAAAAGAGGAACCAATTCCTTAAGGATTAAGATTTGCTTCCAATCAATTGCAAAAGGGGGATAAAGGAGTTGCATATTAAGTTTTTGGGAGTCTTCAAGAAGTTGCATATTAATATACCTTTTGTGGAGGCTCTCACTCAGATACTTAGTTATGCAAAATTCAAGAAGGAGATCCTCTCTCAAAAGAGGAAGATTAGAGATGATGAAACAGTCATGCTCACAGAGGAGTGTAGTGCCATCTTATAGAACAAATTACCTCTAAGCTAAAGGATCCAAGGAGTTTCACTATACCTTTTGTTATTGGTGATGTTTATTTCAATAAAGCTCTATGTGATTTAGGTGCTAGCATAAATCTAATGCCTTTTTCTATTTTCAGGAAGCTTAGAGTCGGGGAAGTAAAACCAACCATGGTATCACTGCAGCTGGTAGATCAATCCATCAAGCATCCTAAAGGCATCATTGAGGATGTTCTTATGAAAGTGGACAAGCTAATTTTTCTAGTAGATTTCATTATGCTAGATATGGAAGAAGATAGAAAGGTTCCTCTTATTTTGGGAAAACCTTTCTTAGCCACTGGGAGAGCCCTCATAGATGTCCAAGAAGGGAAACTTGAGCTGTGAGTTCAAGATGAGAAGGTTACTTTTAATGTATTTGAAGCAACCAAGTTCCCCATAGAAACTGATTCTCGTTTCAGAAGGGAGGCTATAGAGGATTCAATAGCTACTACATTCCAAGTCAATTCCTTCACCATTCCCTTGGAAGCTTATTTGATGAATCCCAAGATAGTGGAAGAATGGTGTGACAATAGTTTAGAGCTATGCCATAAGCTAATAGAAGCCTAATCTCCTAAACTCAAGCCATACCTTGAAGCCTTGGATGAAAAGGAGTTCAAACCACCTAAGTTGGAGCTCAAGTAGCTACCATCTTATTTGAGGTACGTATTTCTAGGCAAGAAGGATACATACCGTGTCATTATCAGTGCCTCTTTGAGTAAAATGGAAGAGGAGAAATTGCTAAGAGTCTATAGAGACTATAAAAAGGCAATTGGATGGTAGATTCCTAATTTGAGAGGCATTGGCCCAACATTCTGCATGCATAAGATCTTCATGGAGGATGACTACAAACCCCTTATGCAACCACAAAGAAGGTTGAACCCCACAATGAAGGAAGTCATGAAGAAAGAGGTGGTGAAACTCTTGGATGCTAGAATCATATATCCTATTTTTGATAGCCCTTAGGTGAGTCCGGTCCAAGTAGTACCAAAGAAGGGAGGAATCACAGTGATGAAGCATAATAACAATGAACTAATTCCCACCCGCATGTTCATAGGATGGCAAATGTTCATTGACTATAGAAAACTCAACGATGCCACCCGCAAAGACCACTTCCTGCTTCCATTCATGGATCAAATGCTGGAAAGAATAGCAGGCCATGCCTACTATTGCTTCCTTGATGGTTACTCGGGTTATAATCAGATTCACATAGCTCCGGAGGACCAAGAGAAGACTACCTTCACTTGCCCATATGGCGCCTTTGCCTATAGAAGGATGCCATTTGGACTTTACAATGCACCTGCAACATTCCAGAGGTGCATGTTGGCTATATTTCATGACATGGTGGAGAGGTTCATTGAGGCTTTTATGGATGACTTTTCTATTTTTGGCTCTAGTTTTGATGATTGTTTGTCAAATTTATGTTTGGTTTTGAAAAGGTGTCGAGAAACTAACCTTGTTTTAAATTGGGAAAAGTATCATTTTATGATGCAGGAAGAAATTATGCTTGGACATCGAATCTTAGCCAAAGAAATTGAAATGGACAAAGCAAAGATAGAAGTCATTGCAAAGATAGAAGTCATTGTAAATTTGCCTCCACCAATCAATATTAAAGGAGTTAGAAGTTTCTTAGGACATACTGAGTTTTATAGGAGATTTATTAGGGATTTCTCTGAAATTTGTAAACCTTTGAGCAACTTGTTGATTAGAGATGTTCCTTTTAACTTCAATGATGAATGTTTGCATGCTTTTGAACTTCTAAAAAATAAACTAATTTCAGCCCCTATTCTTGTTGCACCTGATTGGAGTTTAGCTTTTGAACTTATGTGTGATGCTAGCAATTATGCCATAGGTGCCGTTTTAGGGCAAAGGAAAAATAAGTTGTTGCATGTGATTTATTAAGCTAGTAGAACTTTAAATGAAGCACAATTGAATTATGCTACCATTGAAAAAGGATTTTTGGCTTTTGTATTTGCTTTTGATAAGTTTTGCTCTTATTTGATAAGTGCGAAGATGATAGTGTACATCAATCATGCAGCTCTCAAGTTCTTGTTAGATAAAAAAGATGCCAAGTCCAAACTCCTTACATAGGTTCTGCTTCTTCAAGAATTTGATTTAGAGATTAAAGATGAGAAAGGTGCAGAGTGTAACACCCTAATAGTTCGATTCTATGCTTAAGTCATATTGTGGAATTACTAGTTGTTACTTTTGCTCGCGGAACTAACATTACCTTTTAGAAATTACTTTGTACCGAAAATAGGGGTAAAATTTTTTCTACAAAACAAGTGAACCATTTTGAAATCGAGAGCCATGAGCACATCGTGAACATATAAAGTAACACCACTATGCCATACATACATCGCATTTAACAAGCATAGAAACCATAAGAGTAACCAAAATTCTTAGATAAAGGTAACATTCATTCCACGGCCATCCATGATAATACAATAATAGTCATACTAGAGTCATACATAAGATAATAATGGGTCTGATATCTATCGTCGGCCCTACATAAGAAGCCTACCAATACATAACAAAAGGAAATACATCAGAAAATCCTACTACCCAAGCATGCCATACAACAGAATGATAACCCTATAACTACAACCAAAAGGGGGCTATCCTCGTGCTCGGTTCCGCATGCAGTCGTCACATCAAGCATCTGGCGGGAGGAAACCGTTCCCATATCCACCAGGAGAAGTGCCGCCACGTCCCCCTCCTCAGGCACGTCCTCGCCCACGGGGCACAGTGCGGGTACGAATGAACCTACACCCGCGAATCGGGGGTGAAGCTAGGCCAGCAGATGAAGTAGAAGAATTAGAAGATAGACGAATCACCGAAGGCTGCGACGAACCCGAACGGTGAGATCCCCTAGAATGAGTCGGATAGAGGGGCTCAGACGGATCGATCTCCACATGGAAGCTCGGATAAGACGGCTCTGAGGGGTCGGAATCCAGTGAAACAGTTGGAGTTAAACGGGTATCCAAGTCAGTCTCATCATCATCGGTGGGGTATCTTGGTGGCTGAAAGTAGGGGCGGATGTCATCCATAGTAACCTCGCCGAATGGCTGATGCGGTCGGAAAAATGGGCTCATCACGAGAGTCTAAAACTGGCGGTCGTGGAAGATATAGACCCTCATTGCTGCGCTCGCCGACACACCGGGTCAAAAACGCCACACCGGGAACTCAATGTAGATCACTACCGTGCCCGACGTCGACATCCTCTGAAGACGACACGGGAAATGTAGGAATGAGAAATACTAAATTTCTCAGTAGGATCGCGACTAGACAAACACAGTGTCATCGTCATCATCCCAGCCACTTCGGGTTTAATTATAAAAATAGTGGACATATATAAGTTCAATTTTTAATGGTTTTGAAAACTTAGACCCCGAGGCAGGTTGCTTTTAAACTTAACATCATACTACATCATCATAATCTAACATAGATACTGAAAGATAGAGTAAACATTCATAATGCAAATGGGCAACATAAGTACATGCAAGGACATGCATCATCATCAATTTAACTATGGTTATACTTTTGAATTAACTTTCCTTTTTAATACATGCTTAACATTCTTTACTTTCCTTTGAAATAGACTGCTTTTGGACATGAGCTCATTCCGTGACCGTCGTCACGCAGTACTAACCAAATCAAACGAAGTCGATATTGGTTACCTCTAAGTTGGAGGGTCCTCCATGTCGCCCTTGCCTCCCTCATAGAGGTTCCTTGTGTTTTTGTGGATCGCCGTCTCTCACTTCCCTTACCGAAGTGATTGAAGGGTCATGTCCCATTGATTCTTTTCTTATCTTCATACTTTTCAAGCATAACACTTCTTTGACTATACACATGCAATGATATGACTAAGTCCATAATTTTGACGGAAATCCGGCAGCATAACGGCTAGACTGGAGTTTCCCCAAAATGCCAATCATCAACATTCAACCAATAGTTCACCATATCATCACACTCATCATCTAATCATGAGAAAAAGCTCAACCTAACTTGTCATTCATCATGTCGTATGGCATCACAAATTCATACCCTAAAGGGGTTTATAGTTGTGTTATTCTTTGTGAAGAATATTATGAATCATCACATGATTTCCCATGGTTACCTATGAGAATATCACGCAATTAAGATATGTGTATATGGTCTTTTAGTTACTTAGCTCTCGCCTGAAATTATTCTTTACTTGAATTCATGTCTTATGGAACACTTATTCAAATTTAGTTAAGTTAAGTGATTGTTTCCTTTCCTCGATATAGTGCACTTAGTGATTCCTAGGTTCATGGTATGCTCAGAGGCCCTAATCATACTTCTGTTCCCAAGGAGTTCGAGATCCCTTTAATCCTTGGCTCATGACAACGTATAACCATATCATGAACCCAACAACACCATGTTCACTAAACACCAAGGGTGATTTTTAACTTAACGAAGTTACAAAGCTTCAAGCTTTTATCTTAAAGATTAGATCTTTATGAAATAACAATGCAAGTTACTAGCTTTTCCAGTAAAAGTCTTGTTTTTTATAAAAGTTGACTCATTTAATTATTCTAAGACCATTAAGGTCTCAACTTTATGACTTAAAGTTGTCTTTACGTAAAAAGGTCCCTACTTTATCAACTAGTGACATGAAACATTAACTTTAAGGTTAAAAAGTCTTAATTTTTATAGAAGCTCTCACCTTTAAGCATTGTTTTGGTTCAAGATCTAAACTTTATGAATTAATTGTTATAAAACAACACTTTTATGACTTAAAGGTCTCATTCTTGATTAAAGTTTGAAAGTTTATAAAAGGTCTTTTCTTTAAGGTTTGATTTCTAAGACATAAAGTGACAAGATATCATTTTCTAACTCAAAAAGGCTTATTATGCCAAAAAGCTTAAACTTTTACATGCATTCTTGTCTTCAAAACAAAACAAAAGAAAACTTTATGATGGCACTAAAACTTGCACCACTTTAAGTGTGTCAAGAAGCAAACTTTTTAAAGTTTTAAGCTTTTAGAATGTTCAAAGTCTTATCAAATCATGGGAACATAAAAAGGTGGAGCTTTTCTAGTCATCAACTCATCATAAAAAGAAAAGAACAACTTTAAGCAAGCTACCAACAAAAGAGGAAACTTAAGAACACATGAAGAACATCAAGAACATATTTTTCCAAAAGAGGAAACTTAAGAACACATGAAGAACATCAAGAACATATTTTACTAAAAATGAAAACTTTGGCTCTTGAAGAGCATGAAGGATCTTATCAAGCTTTCACTTAGAAATCTTGATAATGAAATAACCAAGCTCCAAGCTTTCTTGAGTAAACAAAATGAAAAAGATGAAGATCACTACCTTTCTTGAAGATGGCACAAAATAAGAGAAATGGAAAAAGAAGATGATGACTCGTCTTGATGATGAAGATGGCAGTTTTGCAAGAAGGAAGGATAAGCTCTTGAAATCTTATGGAAATGGAGGTTGTAGTGTTTTGATCTTGTCTCCAAGGACCCAAATATGAGGTCTTTGAAGGGCTAAGTGAATGGTTTAGGGTGGTGGTGGTGGAGAAAGGAAGAGGAAGAGGAAGATGAAGAAGTGTTTAGAGAGAAGTTAGACAATTTGGCTTGAAGAGAGAGAATAGGATGAGTGAAAATGCAAATGTGAGTGTGTGTGTGTGTGTGTGTGTATGTGTGAAAGTGGTGTCCTACATTAAGGGAAGAAGAGTGAGATATTTTGCTTAATTTTGTGTTAATTAGTGATTAAGGGGACAAAGTGGATGATGGGGAGACAAAACATGGTCAAACTCTTACATAAAGCACTCTTGTCTAATACTTTATGCTTTTATGACATCACTCTTTACTTTATTATCTAGTTGACTAAATTTGAATTTAATCATGTGATTAAGTGCTCATACAACTTAATTAAGATGATTAAGCAAGGATTAGTGATTAACACACAAGAACTTGATTAGCAAAAATAAATCTTACGATTAAGCTTAATTAACCTTAATTAAACCTGATTAGGCTAATTAAAGGTGATTAGTGCTTAATTAAGCTGTAGGGGCTCTGACTTACTTAATTAGAGATTATCTAATCTCGATTAAGCATTCTCTTGACCCTTCTCATCCGAGTCAACCCCTTAATTAAGTTCTAATCTCAAAATTTCTCATTAAGTGCTTAATTACTCAGGGTTACTAAGATAATTTAGCACGACATGAAATTGAGGATGTTACACAGAGAATTTGGTTGCGGACCACCTTCCCTGGCTATCCATCACCCGTCCAAGGGAAAAAAAAGAGATAAGGGAGATCTTTCTAGATGAACAAATTTTCGTGATTCAAGTAACAACATGGTTTGCGGATTTTGCCAATTATTTGGCAAAGAAAATCCTACCTGAAAAGTCTATCTTACTCCCAGAAGAAGAAGTTTTTCTTTGATCTTAAGTATTACTTCTAGGAGGAACTTTTCTCTATAGACATTGTGCCAATTAGATCATTAGAAGGTGCGTCCCTCAAGAGGAAGTGGCCAATATTCTTTACCATTGCCATGCATCACCAGTTGGGGGACATTTCAGGATTACTCGCACTATAGCCAAGGTCCTTCAATGTGGTTTCAATTTGCCAACAATCTTCAAGGATGCTGACCACTATATGCGAAGCTGCAATGAATGCCAAAGAGTGAGAAATATCTCAAGGAAACATGAGATGCCACTAAACAACATTCTAGTCTATGAAATATTTGATGTTTTGGGCATTGATTTCATAGGACTTTTCCCTATATCTTTTGATAACAAGTATATCTTGGTCGCAGTGGACTATGTATCCAAATAGGTTGAAGTTGCAGCCTCATCGGCTAATGAGGCTAAAATGGTCACTAGGTTTTTCAAGAAGAGTATCTTTTCAAGGTTTGGTACCCTAAGAGCAATCATTAGTGATGTAGGGATATATTTTTACAATAGGCAATTTGCAGCTTACAAAGTACGGGGTTACCCGTAAGGTTGCCACTCCCTACCATCCCCAAACAAGTGGCCAAGTGGAAGTTTCTAATAGGGAGTTGAAGAGAATACTTGAAAAGACAGTGAATATCTCGAGAAATGATTGGTCAATAGAGCTTGATGATGCTCTTTGGGCCTGTAGGACAGCCTTCAAAACCCTTATTGGGATGTCCCCTTATAGGCTGATTTTTTGGTAAGGCATGTCATTTACTCGTTGAGCTAGAGCATAGAGCATATTGGGCCACCAAGTTATTGAATTTTGATTTGAAAGAAGCTGGGGAGAAGAGGACACTGCAACTCAAATGACTTGGATGAGTTCGGGCAAGAAGCCTATGAGAACGCCCAGCTATACAAGGAGATAAACAAGCAGTGGCATGACAAGCATATCATGAGGAGAAAGTTTTATGTGGGATAAAAAATGCTTTTATTCAATTCCAAGCTAAAACTCTTTCCTAGGAAGCTAAGGTTAAGGTGGTTTGGACCATTTGAAGTCACTGAGATGATACCATTTGGAGCCATAGAAGTCACACATCCAACCAAAGGGACTTTCAAGGTCAATGGCCAAATGTTGAAGCCTCACATGGATGGAAACTTTGACAAGTTAAAGGCTTCAACCCCACTCCAAGATCCTCAGTAATTAATGAGTCATGTCCAACTTAGGGATATTAAATCAAAGTGCTAGTTGGGAGACAACCTAACATTCTTTCTCTTAGTTCTTTTGTTATAGTTTATTCATACCATTAATTAGGATGCATTTAAAGTAATTTCATTCATTCTTCTATTCTTATAATATTTAATTTTTTCTTTTTTCTTCTCAATCTTGTAGGTGGAAAGGAGCAATACAAAGCACAAAACATAAAGGGAATAGAGCAAACTTGATTATGAAGAAAAATACAACTTGCAAACTCAGGAAACCATGCTCGAGCGCAGCCTCGTATGCTCGAGCGTGGCTCGTAATTGGTATAGGGGGTATTTCTTTTAATTATCACGCTCGAGTGCGGGGTACAAAGGAAACTGAATTTTAATTGTGGATTTAAAGGGACCATACTTGAGCGCATGACCCCGTGCTCGAGCGTGGGTTAATCAGAAATGAATACCCTATCTTCAGTGGAGCATGCTCGAACATAGAACGCCACACTCGAGCGTGGCTCCACGAGTGGCTCGCAAACATTTTTAAAGACCCATACGCTCAAGCCTCAAGAATCTTCTCCCTCTCATACCTACTCACTCCTTCCTTCCTTCCTTACTTGGAAAAACCAACCGTCTCCCTACTCCTTCTCCCTCTCACACTCACTTTTCATCACCCTACCTTCCCTCACCTTTCCATTCACCCCTATTTCACTTACACAAAACCCTAAATCATGATTTGGGAAGGGGAGGCTCTTGTGGGCCGAATTTTCTTGAAATAACAAGGGGTTTTGGTTGCTCATGCTTCTTCAAGGGGGTGGTATGCACTTTTAACTTTTAATTCTTGCCTTAAGATAAGGTTTTTTTAGTTTTTTTTTTATAGTTGCATGTGGACTACTTATGAATTTGGGCTAGTTGCATTTGCGTTATTTGGTAGTTAAAATGGGAAAGGATATCTGTTGAATTTATGAAATGCTAGAAAAGTAGATGTTTCACATTGTTCTATCCATTTTTTTAATGCATGTAGTGAGATTTCAATGACTAAGAGTTACACATTGTTTATATTGTGTGTTTTTGAGTTAGAATGAGGTTACATTTTAAGTTGGGGGTGTTGTCTTTGTTACTCCTAGCTACCCCAACTCTAAATTGTTTCTATCCACTAGATTATTCCTGAATATTATGTTCTTATTGTATTCCATTTGAATTTCAGGCAAAATGGGGCCAAAACGTGCACAACAAGGTATTGCTTCGACGACGCGTCATAGTATTGGAAGGGGTAAATCGTCATTCCATCGCCAACGTGGTACTGGAAGGGGTGAATCGTCATCCCACTAGCAACTACTGCTTAGTCTCCATTTGCAAACCCCAAATAGCAAATTGAGGACTTCAACTGGCATCGCTTCATCAGTAGTGAAGCCCATAACTGGTATGGGACATCATTCAACTTGTGTAATATAGTGATTGAGAGCGCCATAAAGTTCACTACCTCAGATTATGAACACTTTGAAGATGAACTTACGAAGAGGCAGTAGCTTAGATTGGCTACTAATCTAGCACTAGCCTATACCTGCCTTGTGGAGGAATTTTACTCCAACCTCCATTATACCACAGGCAATAGAGTCTTTCTTAGAGGGCATCGAATAGATTTTAGTTCTGCAGCGATTAATAGTTTCTACCAAACCCTTGAGGTAGAAAATGATGCTTTGACCCGAATGTTGGATGGCGAAGTAAATTGGGAGGAGGTACTTGAGACAATTAGAAATCTTAGGAGCCATTGGACATATCATGTGCAACCTTCAACCAAACCTCGACATTTAGAAAATAGATTTCTGACGAGAGACGCATTGTGTTTGGTTGCGAGTTATACTCAAGAGCTCAGATCTGTGGACCCATACATATTCTATCACTCTTGAGTGGTGCATTGTTCTTCATTGCTTAATAATCGGGCAGGATTATATATATATATATATATATATATATATATATATATATATATATATATACACACACCAAAAAGGATTTTCTATTTTAGGGATTTTAGATTAATATTTTCTAGTGTGCACTGTGGCCTAGACTATGTCTCCTAGGTTTTTGATCTCATCCTTATGATATGACAAGTTGCTCTTCATTCTAACCTGTTAGTGGCTATCAATCTTGATTTAGACTCGTTTAAAATTCTCTTGTGCTCTTATTAGTACGAGGGAAGAATCACGTGTTTTGCATTTTTTGTGAATAAGTGACTTAGGGATAATGATCACCATGCTCTAATGCTTTAATTAAGAATGAGACATGCACCATGTGCACTTGCAACTCTTTTGGGAGAAATATGAGTGGATTCTAGCTTTAGAAAGAATTGAGT
Source organism: Pterocarpus santalinus (assembly GCA_031439595.1). Lineage (NCBI taxonomy): Eukaryota > Viridiplantae > Streptophyta > Magnoliopsida > Fabales > Fabaceae > Pterocarpus > Pterocarpus santalinus. The sequence continues at coordinate 40,556,672 of CM062532.1, read as the reverse complement.
CCATGATTGTGAAACTCACATTGAGACTTATAGCCTACCATATTCCATTTAACCCTTGTTATCCCTTTTGAGCCTAATAGCCTTTATTCTTGACTGAACCACATTTTAAGCCTAATTCCTTATCCATTTGAATAGGGTATCACCTCCATCACTACATCCTCATGATTTTCAAGACTAAAAAAAAAAAAGAATGGAAAAAATAAGGAAGAAAGAAAGAAGAAGGGAAGAAACAAATTACAAGCCAAAGATTCAATAGGAAAGAACATGAGAGTTGCAAAGCAATTAAGTTGGGATAATCTAAGGAGAGTGGATAAAAGTAAGGGTTCATTAAGTTGAGGGTAAACTGAAAGCTTCAAAGACTTCTCATAAGACCTTAACCTTGGCCTTACATTACAAGCTTAAAGAAAGACCTATTGATCTTTAGCTAGCTAACGCTCATATGGATGTAAGAAGCATGAATAGCACATTGCGTTGATTGTTGTCTTCTTCTTAATCAAGGCATTGGCATGGGGTGAATGAACTCTTTTTTACTTGACACACTCGCACAAACACACTTGGTTACTTTCCTTTAATAGTGAGAATTGCACAATTGAATGGTTTCTAGTTTGGACCTTGATTGGGTTGTCACTTCCTGGTTAGAGTGAGAGAGTAATGATGACAATTACACAAGTCAAAGATTCAGGAGCATAGTGTTTGTGTGTAACTGGGAGCATAGTAGTTTAGTTTTAATCCTTGCTTGGGGACAAGCAAGAGGTCAAGTTGGGGGTGTTTGATAACTCTCCAATGACAGTTACAAATGTTAGTATTTTCATATAGTTTTTAGGACTTGCGTGCATACTAGGTAATAGTTTTACATGGATTTAGCTTCATATTAGGGATTTTGACATGTGATGGCTTGATATTGAAATTACATACCCTCTGGAACATTTTGAATCAATATTGGTTGTTTTTAATTGAAGGTATGAAGGGAAAATGAAGAATCAAATTTCGAGACTCACAGTTGAGTATGCTACCCCATACTTGCTTTCTTTAATTGTTCTTTTGGTGTTTTCTTTTGTTCATTTCTTCTTATTACTTTTACTACTCAACTTGATACCCAATTAGTTAACCTCGATACTTGAACTATCCTGGTGAGAGCGATATCTTTTTCACCACTTTATTACTGGTATGAGCCGGTATACTTGCCGGAGCCGCATCAGCTTCCATTTGACGAAAGAAACCACTAAAAGAGGAAGGAGAAACCAATTCCTTAAGGATAAAGACTTGCTTCCATTAAATGGAATAAAGAACAAAAATAAGAAAGAGAAACCAATTCTTTATGGTTTAAGACTAGCTTCCTTTCGTTGGAAGAAAGCACTTAAAGAACAAAGATAAACCAATCTCTTATGGATTAAGACTACCTTCCCTTCGTTGAAAGAAAGCACTTAAAGAACAAAGAGAAATCAATCCCTTAAAGATGAAGACATGCTTCCATTCAATGCAGAAAAGCAATTAAAGAAGAAAGGGATACCGATTCCCTAAGAATTAAGGACTTCCTTCCTATACTTAAGGATTAAGACATGCTTTCATTTAATGGAAGAAAGCACTTAAAGAAGAAAGAGAAACCAAATCTTTGAGGATTAAAAGTAGCTTCCATTCATCGAAAGAAAGCCCTTAAAGTAGAAAGAGAAACCAATTCTTTAAGGATTAAGAATTGCTTCCGTTCAATGGAAGATAGCACTTAAAGAAGAAAGAGAAACCAATTCTATAAGGATTAAGACTATCTTCCATTCATTAAAACAAAGCACTTAAAGAAGAAAGATAAAGTAAATCCTTAAGCATTAACACTTGTTTCCATTCAACAGAAGAATGCACTAAAAAAGGAAAGAGAAACCAGTCCATAAGAATTAAGACTTGCATTCATTCAATGGAAGAGAATGCTTCAAGAAGAAAGAGAAACCGATTCCTTAAGGAATAAGACTAGCTTCTATTCAATGGTAGAAAGCACTTAAAAAAGATAGAGAAACCAATTCTTTAAAGATTAAGGCTAGCTTCCATTCATTGAAAGAAAGCACTTAAATAAAAAAGAAAAACCAATTCCTTAAGGAAAAAGGCTTGCTTCAAATCAATAGAAGAAAGTGCTTAAAGAAGAATGAGAAACCAATTCCATAAAAATTAGGACTAGCTCCAAATCAATAGTAGAAAGAACTTAAAGAAGAAAAAGAAACTATTTCCTTGAGGATTAAGACTTGCATCTATTCAATAGAAGAAAGCACTTCAAGAAGAAAGAGAAACTAATTCTTTGAGGATTAGGACTTGCCTACATTCAATGATAGAAACCACTTAAAGAAGAAAGAGAAACCAATTTTTTAACGATTAAGACTTACTTCCACTTAATGGAAGAATGCACGTAAAGAGGAAAGAGAAACCAATCCCTTGAGGATTATGACTAGCTTCCTTTCAAAGAGAGAAATTATAATATCCCCAATTTTGTCTAAGCTAATTAGCTCAGTGATTCTAGCTAATTAGAGAGGTTAATAATTAATTGAGGACTAATTGGCTAATCTTGATGAGCAAGAGCTTAGTAAATTGAGTCAAGTCAATAATTGAATTATAACACACTAAACATTTTAATTAAAGCATAATTATTCGAACCTCATTAATCCATAATTAGAAATATAATTAAGCTAATATAATTAAGTACATATCGATTGTTTTATCTTAATCAATTGAGATAAATTAATTCCTAGACCCTAAATACTTAAGTCATCGGAACAAATCTTTTAGAAGGAAAGGCGTCTTAAAAATGTAATTAGCTGAAATCGGCTAAAGAGAAATTAAACTAATCAAATTAATTAACAACTTAGATAATTCTAATATCTTTGAAAATTCAAAAATTTCTCCTAATTGTTGCACCAAATTTTGGCCAGGACAAGAGCAAATCCAAGGATCCATTGCCTCCTAATCTAGCGCCCTTAGATCAAGCCTATTTTGGCATTATACCCTAACCAAGGCTAACCTGAGGAAGAGCTAGTCTTCACTAGAGTCTTGTCACAAGAGTAAGTAGACCATACTTTTATCCGCTTGAGAAAACACAAAATACTCCATAGTATGCACCAAGACTCAAAGAAAACACAACCTACCCTTTTACCCCAAGGTTCCTAACCCTTTTGCTTGAAAAAGAAGTAAAACTCACTTACTCTTTCTTGCTTGTTGGAGAAGCAAAGCAACCAGCCCCCTCCTAGCCAAAAGTGGCATCCCACCTTGCCCCATTTGGCACCAATTGTAAGCTTTCATCCTCTCACTTCAAAGCAGAAGCTCCTACTTCTCTCTAAGTCTCATTCCAACACTCTTGCACTTCTAATTCCTCTTGTTCTTCTTCCCACTTTCACACCCCATCCAACCCTTTTTCCTTTCACCACCCTACAAGCCCTTCAAGGACCACCTTGTTTTGGTATTTGGAAAAGCAAAGTAAACACATATTAGCCACATTCTCTCAAGCTCTAAGAAAAGAGGCCATCTCCAACCATTTTCACTCTTCAAGCTTCCAAGAAATCTTTGTGATAGTGACTCTAACCCTTCCTTCTTCTATGTTTTCAAGCTCTAGAACTCCTGAGCTCTCCATAGCTAAGTGGTTTTAGAACTTGCTCTAAAGGCCTCATGGCCATACTCTTATTATAAGAAGTTTACTTGTGATTGTTACTCTTCTCTTGGAAAATGATTTGGTTATGCATTTTGTTTTATTTTGAACCCAACCTTTTAGAACTCAAAATATTGATTTTTATCAAGATCTCAAAGCATAAAAGTGGTTTGGAAGAGAAAAGTGGTCACTTAAGGAAAAGACTTAATGTTTTTACAAGAAAACTAATTGAAACAAAAACTGTTGAAACTAATTTTATTTGAAAAAAGACTCGTAGATCTTTCTATATATATAAAATAGGTGAAATTTGACCTTAAAATGAGAGAGATATGAATTTTCAAAGTGTGCTGTCCCTAGATGTGTTTCTGTTCAGGCAGTATGTACTCAAATCTTAATAACTCGAGTTATATAGAACATTTTTAGTAGAATGAAGTTTTTTAGAAAGCTAAGATATAGAGGAACATCCCCATAAAATAGTTTTGGCAGATTCCATGACAATAAAGCTTACAAGCCACTGTACCGAAAATAAACTTAAAAGCTGAACAGTCAGATTAAAACGTGCATATCTCAAGTTACAAAATGAATTTTTGAGTGGGGTTTATTTTGTTTAAAAATAGACTCAGAGAAGTATGGTTTATATGAAAATTAAAGTCAAAAAAGTAAAATTTGAAATTATGGCAAATTTTTGAAGTTACTGCTCCACTGTAAAAGTAAAACTGGTTATGGATAAGTTTTAAAGGTTAATGATAAATAAGTTTGAAGACATTAAGACCCTCAAATTTAGATATAGGAAGACTTCATAATTCAACTTAAAAGTTTTAAAATAGATAATAGACGAAATTGACCCTATGCAAAATAAAAGAATTGACACAAGAAGCAAATTCAATTAAAAGCTTGCACCAAATTTTCTAAGTTAAGCTCATAAGACTTTGTGTGTTATATATGCCTCTATGTGCCAATATAATGATGATGATGGTGATATGATAATGATAATGTTGATATGATGTTGTTATGATGATGATATGATGATGATAATGATACTTAATGATATGTGATATTGGATTCTCTGTTTGGAAAAATTTTGGGAAGCTTCAGTTTAGCCATTATGTTGCCGGAATTCCCCAAAATTCATGGACTTAGAATAATATTGCATCATAAGTCTTAATAAGAAGAGCTTGAACTAAGGGTGTGATCCTTCAAGAGGGAAGGTGACCTGTATCAACTCCCCTTTCACCCACAACTCGCATGAGGCATGGCATAGACCTAGCTAGTGTAAGTATAAGGGATAAGGCTTATATGAGGTATGGCTTGACCTAACTAGTGTAAGTTTTGAAAAGTTATGATAGCGGCGACCACGGTATGAGCTCATTACCACTTATAGTTAGTGGGTGAAAAAGACTTAAGATAAAGTCAAGCTAAGAAAAGAAAGGGATTTCGATCCGACCCAAGTAAAGAATGAAACTCTCAAGATGTTCATGCATGATACGAATTGTCATATAAGCTCTTATGTATATCATGATGTTGTTATTATAATGAGAATACGTACTTAAAATTGAATCCACTTCAGATATTCATGTTTCGAAAGACCTAATAATTGGACCTTATGCATGCTCACTATTTTCATTACTAAAACTAAAGTGGCTGGGACGATGACGATGACAGTTTAGTGTCAGGTTCGAGTCCTACTAAGAAATCTTATTTCTCACTCTAGTTATTTTTTCGTATCATCACTAGAATCTAATGGCGCATAAGGTGGAGTAGATCATGGATCCCCCACACTGTAAGTAGACATATGATGAGGAATGCTAGACTATGCTGTTTTGGACTTGTAGTTACTGTTGCTCTACACCTTCGTATATTTCTTTTTGTGATGAACTTTTTAATTTAAGTTTGCATTTAATATCTAGTATTTAGGTCAAGGCACGACCATGAGCCTCCTTTGATGTAATGTTTATATATGTGTATGTACATATACATTATGAACCCATATGGATGATATGATTAGCTATGTAATACAATGTATTTGTTATCACTATTTATTTATCTTTCTCATATTTTATGATATTGAGATATGATTTGTATATGACACGCTCTCTCGGTATCTATATTCTCGCTCAAGGCTTTACTTTCCAAAACGCTGCAAAGCAACGGCATGCTCCAAAAAAAAAAAATTTACCATATTTTCCATGTAACTTAATTTATAAATGAAGTTTAGTTTTCTGCAAGCATAAGTAACAACTAATAAAACTCCATAATACGACTTAAGCATAGTATGGATTTATTAGGGTGTTACAGAAACAACCAAAAGAAGAAAGAGAAACCAATTCCACAAGGATTAAGACTTGCTTCCATTCAATTCAAGAAAGCACTAAAAGAAGAAAGAAAAACCAGTGAATAAGGATTAAGATTTGCTTCCATTCGATAGAAAAGAGCACTTAAAGAAGAAAGAGAATCCAACTTCTTAAAGATTAAGATTAGCTTCCATTCATTAAAAGAAAGTACTTAAAGAAGAAAGAGAAAGCAATTTGCTAAGGAATAAGACTTGCTTAATAAAAAAAAAAAAAAAAAGCAAATTTCTTAAGAATTATGACTAGCTTCCATTCATTGAAAGAAAGCACTTAAAGAAGAAACAAAAACTAATTCCTTGAGAATTAAGACTTGCTTCCATTCAATAATAGAAATCACTTAAAGAAGAAAGAGAAACCAATTCTTTAAGGATTAAGACTTCCTTATATTCAATGGAAGAAAGCACCTAAAGAAGAAAGAGAAACCAATTCCTTAAAGATTACGACTAGTTTCCATTCAATAATGGAAAGCACTTAAAGAAAAAAGACAAACCAATTTCTTAAGGATTAAGACTAGCATCCATTCATGGAAAGAAAGCACTTAAAGAAGAAAGAGAAACTACTTCCTTCTGGATTAAAGCTTGCTTCCATTTAACGATAGAAACTACTAAAAGAAGAAAAAGAAACCAATTCCTCAAGGACTAGAACTTATTTCCTTTCAATGGAAGAAAGCACTTAAAGATGAAAGAGAAACCAATTCCTTAAGGATGAAGACTTGCTTCCATTCATTAAAAGAGAGCACTTAAAGAAGAAAGAGAAACCAATTCCTTAAAGATTAAGACTAGCTTCTATTGAATGACTAGCTTCCTTAAGAATTAAGTCTTGCTTCCATTGGCAAGTAACTATCCCAATTCCCCTTCTGTTCTAAAAGACAAGCTCTTAACATATCCTTTAAGGTTTGAATGGTTCTCTCAATTTGTCCATCAGTCTAGGGGTGATATGCAGTACTAAGGCTTAATCTAGTACCAAATGCTTTATGTAAATGCTCCTCAAAACCTAGAGGTAAATCTGGGATCTCTATCAGATAATCTCATCAACATACAGCTAGGCTAACTTATCTAGTGAATAAGTAGCTCTAACAGCTAGAAAGTCAGTTGATTTAGTCAATTTATCCACTATTACTCAAATACCATCATGACCATAGGTTGTCCTAGGTAAACCCATCACAAAATCTATGGCTATGTTATACCACTTCCATTTAGGGATTTGTAGAGGTTGGAGTAACCTGAGGGTTTCTAATACTCAATTTTAACCTTTTTATAGGTGAAATAACTTGCCAGGAATTCAACTATATCTCTTTTCTGTTTTGGCCACCAAAAGAATTGCTTAAGGTCTCTATACATCTTAATGGCTCTAGGGTGAATGGTATACCTACTATTATGTGCTTCATCAAGGATTAATTTCCTAAGATCTCTAACTTTAGGTACACAGAGCCTATCATGATATAACAAAGCTCTACCTCCAACAATACTAAAATCCTTTTGTTCCCCTTTGATCACTTGCTCCCTATAAACTTGCAAGAGTTGATCCTCTTTTTAACCCACAATGATTTGTTTCCTAAGATCATTTTCTATCCTCAACTGATTCAAACTTAAGTGATTTGACTTTATAGTCACTGTAAGATTCAAATCCCTAAACTTTTCTAATAACTTCCTTTAACCATTATGCTTGGCACATGTGGGGATTTTCTACTAAGTGCATTAGCAACTACATTTGCCTTACTTGGGTGGTATTTAACTTCAAAATCATAGTCCTTAGGAAATTCGCACTGCCTTCTCTGTCTCAAATTCAACTCTTTCTGATCAAATAAGTATTTCAAACTCTTATGATCAGTGTAAACCTCAAATTTCACTCTATATAGATAATGTCTCTATATTTTGAGTGCAAACACTATGACCGCTAATTCTAGATCATGGGTAGGGTAGTTCTCCTCATGTCGTCTTAATTGCCTAGAAGTATAGGCTACTACCTTCTCTTCTTACATCAGAACACAACCTAATCCTTTCCTAGAGGCATCACTATACACCACAAAGTCTTTTTCAGGGTTAAGGATTACTAATACTAAGGTAGACATGAGCTTATGTTTAAGCTCTTGGAAATTTGCTTCAAACTCGGGCATCCATACAAAAGGTTTTCCTTTCCTGGTTAACCTAGTCAAAGGTAAAGCTAATTGGGAAAATCCTTGGATAAATCTTCGATAATATCCTGCAAGACCTAGAAAAGTCCTAATTTTTGTCACTGTCTTAGGTCTTTCCCAAGATAATATTGCTTCCACCTTACTAGGATCTACAGACACACCATTTTCATTGATCACATGGCCTAGAAATTTCACTTCTTTTAACCAGAAATCACATTTTTCCAATTTTGCATACAATTGTTTTTCTTTTAAGATCTATAAAACTATCCTTAAATGCTCTTCATGCTCTTTCTCTGTCTTGGAGTAAATCAAAATATCATCAATAGACACCATAACAAATTTATCCAAGAAAGATCTAAAAATCTTATTCATATAATGCATGAAAACAACAGGAGCATTAGTTAATCCAAAAGACATCACTAGAAACTTATAATGTCCATACCTAGTCCTAAAGGCAATCTTAGGTATGTCTTCTTCCTTAACTTTAATATGGTGGTATCCTGACCTTATATCTATCTTGGAGAATACCGTGGCTCTTCTCAGTTGATCTAAAAGGTCATCAATCCTAGGGAGAGGATACTTATTCTTAATGGTAACCTTATTCAACTGATGATAATCTATGCATAACCTTAAGCTACTGTCATTCTTCTTTACAAATAACACTAGCATTTCCCAAGGTGAAGCACTAGGTCTAGTAAATCTTTTCCCTAATACATCCTCTATTTGTTTCTTCAATTCACTTAACTCAAGAGGTGACATCCTATAAGGTGCTATGGATATTGGACCAGTACCAGGTAAGAGGTCAATAGAAAATTCTATCTCTCTTTTAGGAGGTATACTCTTAATTTTAGATGGAAATACCTCAAGAAACTTTCTCGCTATAGGGATTTCTTTAATCCTTAGCTGATCATCAGCCTTTGATTCCAATGATCATAATAGAACACATCCTAAGGTATGTTTAGACAAACATTCTCCTATTCGCTTAGCAAAGGATTCAACAGTCTCCACTAGAGAGGTTGTGAAGGTATTTTGGGCAGGAAACTGTATGGTTTTATCTCGATAATTGAGAAGGACATTGTTAGCAGATAACCAATTCATACCTAGAATAATATCAATATCCATCATTGGTAAACAAATAAGATCAACAGTAGAATAATGAGTACAAATTTGGATAGGACAATTTAAACAAACAGAAGAAGTTAAAATTCTACTCCTAGACATAGGCAATTAAAGTTCATTTACATGAGTTAAAGAAATAAAGGAATGAGAAGCTCCAAAATCAAACAGTGCAATTAAGGTTTTATTCTTTAGAATACACGTATCCTGTATCAAATTAGGATCTTGAGCCGCTTCTTGGCCACTCAGGGCAAAGACTTTCCTTTTGGCTTGAGGTCTAAGGTTAGAATTTTCTCCCTTTTGCTGGTTCTAAGGACGCTCACGTGAATAGTGTCCCTGCTTCCCACAAGTAAAGTAGACTGCTTTTCCTTTCAAACATGGCTTATTCTCATGGTTCTTCCTACAATTTGAACAAGTGGGAGTTGGGGCTGGTGCTGGTACTAGAAGTTGTGGCCTCTGTGAGGGTAGAGGTGGCTTTCCTCTATTCAGGTTCCTCCTCAGTTGATTCATGTTGAAAGGATGGTTTTTATTCTTTAGGAATCTTGGTTGGATAAACCGGTTCCTATCTTCTTCTCTCTTCCTTTTATTCTGACGTTTAGCCGCCAGATCATTCAAATTCTACTCAGCAATCTTGCACTTATTCACCAATAATGCATAATTTCTAATTTCCATGGTACTACAACATTCTTAATCTCAGGATTTAAGCCAGATTCAAACTTTATTGCTTTCCAGTTTTCATCTTGGTTGAATTTCAAATAAGATGAAAATTAGCCAACTCTTCAAATTTGGACACATATTGCCCAACAGTCATATTTCCCTGCTTTAACTACAGGAACTCAGTCTCCTTTTGGTTCCTTACACTCACTAGGAAATATTTCTCCAGAAAAACAGCCTTAAACTGCTCCTAGTTGAGGGGGATTTCTTGTGCTGTACTAAAGCCTTAGTGCCTTTCCACCAGTGTTCTACCTCACCAACGAGCATATAAGTGGCATAAGTCACCTTCTACTCATCAGTGCATGCCATAGCCTCAAATATATTCTTAATGTGCATCAACTAGCTTTCAGCAATAGCTAGGTTATATTCTCCTCTGAACAGCAGAGATTGCATTTTCTTAAATTCAATCAACCCATAAAATTGGGGATTTAACCCCAGGACATCACCATTAGCTGCTCCATGACCATTGCCATTTCCGTTCTGGCCTCCATTGTCCTCTACGTGCTGTAGCATCCTATTGGTCAATGTCACTTGTTCCCTAACAGCTGCAGCTATATTCTCCAAGGCATTTCTGCCTTCATTTCCTTCTACAAGAGTAGCAGATCTCCCACTTGGTGGCATCCTATTTCTGCATACAAGGTTAGTCATATACTAAGGTGATTATGCTTAATATTCCTACCTAGAAGCGAGAAACACATACCACACAAAATAGAGATTCACAAACTAAGGCCCCTATAAAGAATTATGACATGCTCAATTTCTACCCAATGACAATTGCCTTTTTTGAGGAATGGTGCTCTAATACCAACAATATAACACCCTACTACTAACTATTATCATATTGCTTTAATTTCTTGTACTTAAATTGGATAATAATTAGCCAGTAAGGTATTACAAAACTCACTGGTTTAATTTTTGCATTGGTAAATTTTTTTTCGCCAGTTTGCTCTTACTAAATTCACTAATTTTAGTTAAATAATTTATGCGGCAGAATTATTACTACCACATACTAGTTGAAAATTCCATAGTTAAGGGCATCCATCACATACAGAAAATATACCTCACTACTATTGCATCATAGAGTGTATATAGAGTTCATAATACATAATATAAAAGGGGACAGGATGCCTATATTAATACTAATCATCCCCAACGGACCCGTATATAGCCCATCAAAATATCCCACAGAACATGTCGGATGAAAGACGTCAAAAAGTGGTATCCAAAGCTACATAATAGCATACTAGTCTTAATCATTAATAATAGTAATAGTAAGGGTACAATCCAGAATATGTAATAGAATCCTATTATTCAACAAGCCAAGCTCAAAAGCTACGTCCATCTCAATATTGAAAATAATCCACACCATCTGAAGACGCCAAAGAAAAAGAAGTGAGAGAAATCTCTCAGTAGGGTGATGTTCCTAGGGAAGTCCCACAATATCCCAAAAATGCTACGAAGAAAAGCGAGAGTGCAATAATATGTATGATTTACAATCAACCAGATTATTAGTACAATACTAGAACATTTAGCAGGAAAAGAAATCACAAGCAGTTAATAAGATAATTAGTCAATCTCAACCATTAGATAATGTTAAGCAAGATCAATAGCAGTAATACTAATGAAAGTAGTAAACAGTAATCTGATCATAGGAGTGTAATAAGTATACTGATATTCCTTTTTAACTGCTTCCTTTCTCCTTTTCTGTTGGTTGAGATCTGTAGGGTCTGCAACATAAATTTGGATATGCAAGAGCTCTCATTGCTAGGGCATCCCCTAGTCAGATCAGTGAATGACAAGTCCTTATCCGCTATCTTGGCGAGACCCGAGGCATCACTTTAATGAACACCAAATCCTTGTACGCTAGCAAGGCGGGGCCCGAGGCCTCATTTAGCCACTGCAAGACTATGTGAACACCAAGTCCGTGTCCGCTAGCAATGTGGGGCCTGAGGTTTCACGTAACAACCACCAAGTCCTTGTCTGCTAGCAAGGCAGGACCTGAGGTGTCATTTATTTATTTATTTTCTAGATAATAGACAAACACAAAGTGACATATGTAATTTCCATTGTGCACAACTTAATTTATATCATAGAGTACACATAACACAAACTATTTCATTTATATCTTAGTGTACACATAAAACTTATAACCATCAACCAAGGATCGTTACTTGCACATATTAACTTAGCTCATATTCATGATATTGTGCACCCAAAATCACAATCATATATAGCAAAAAGGAGCTTAAACATAGATTGTACATGAACACATATTATAGCACCTTATTCAAATATGTTCAAGAGATATAAGAACACATATAATTCACATGCATATCTATGCATAAATTTTGAAACCTACTTACATAAAAATAATCATATTCTCATGCAAATCAAACTTCCAAATACAATTCACAAGAACGATTTCAAACTCATGTTCATAAATCAATATTTAGAAACAAAACCACTTCAAGCAAGGAATTAGATAGTTAATGTGACATTTCTATCGGGACCTTAACTTAAATCTTCATGTTTAAAGTTCTTTAATGAGATTATAAGTGCAATTAAATCCAATGTCCAAGGTCCAAAGTCCATAAGTGCAAATCCAAGCAAAGGTTCTCCAATGCATAGGTATGACTTAAGTCTCATAATCTCATCATCATCATATAAATAAATCCATTAAAGGTCCATAAGCATAGGTACATGTATTCAAGGTCATTCTCCAAAGCATAGGTCATGATTCATTTTTAACAAGTTTTTAGTGTCTTATTAAAGCTTAGTGGTCCCAAAAGAAACTATCACATAAATACACTAATTAAATCATGCTCAGAGTTTTGAAAACATGTTAATGTAATAAATCAACCAAAACAACTTTCTTGTTTAAAAAGAACTCATGGCCGAAAATAAGCTTAGGAACAAAGACAAAGTATGTTGTTTCAAATCTTCTTAAACTTGTGGACAAAGCTTAATCAAGTAAAAACACATGAATCAAAACATCAAATGAAGTTTATAAATCACTAAATCAAGAGAAATGGGCATATGATATGCATGCTATCCAAAAATAGGGTAGAAAATAAAAACCAAGCTTTAGCTTTTAAATCAACTAAAAAGTGCATGAAATTTAATATATTGGTATATAACATGTTCATATAGATTCTTATACATCAAGACAACATTTAAAGGCATGAAAAAATCTTTAAATATATGCTTGAATGTCACGGCTATAGGTGCAGAATTTAGAAAATCATATTTGTTCATACCTTCATGTGTACAAGTTAGAGGTTTAAGCATGAATCTTACATGTACTAAGGCAACAAGCTTAATCAAGTAATAATGCATCAATAGAGACTCAAAACCATCTATTTAGAAACTAAAAATACTTGATATAGGTTGAATTAGGCTGCTGTCCAAAACAGGGCAGCCTATTAAACTAATGAAAACCCAAGCCTTTATGCACTAAAATCACATAAAATTAACATATAGGCTCATATAATTAAACTATAGGTTAAGTAATATCAAAATAACAATTTTCCACACATAAATATATAGACAATCATAATGAAAGGGTGCAGCCAAGACAGCAACATGAAACTGAGAAAAATCACAAGTTACACGTAGAAAATTGCATTTTTCAAAGAATCAAGATCATATATGCTAAGTGCACCATGTTAATCCTTTGAATCATCATTTATATCATCTAATAACACATATAAACACATGAAAACAAAAGATTGACCCACTGTCCTAGGTGAGGCCATGAGCTTCATGCACACAAATTCAAAGGTTTTTGATCCATAATCACTCAAAATCATGTTATCATGCTTCAAGACTTGTAGCATCACCAAAAGGACATTGAAAACCTCATGAAATTAAATCAAACAAACGAAATACCCTCAGCTTCTCATATAGCTATGAGCTTCATAGTGAGGCATAAGAAGATTTAACTCAAATTCATTCATGAAAACAAGTTCTAAAGCATGAAAACACATGTATAGTTAAACTAGTCTTCACATCACCAAAGAAAATCATGAAAGCCCAAACATAACTCAAACTTTTAGCACCTTAAAAGATGAATATATGTTCTGAAAATCAAGGTTTCAAGCTGCAATCAACACATAGAAATGCATAGAACTCATAGATGAAGCCTAAAGAGCAAGAAAACAAACCCTACATGGCTTATCTCTTGAAACTCGATTTGAACCTAATTGGGACAGCAGCTTCCACAAAAATTTTCCTCTCATTTGAAGGCTTAATCGTGAGCTTTAATGGTGTAGGATGATAGAACTTGAGGGTTAATAGGGAGGGTGAAGGTTTGGTGGTGTTTTAATGGAGGTTTTGTAGAGTTTTTTCAAAGAAACAAAGGTGGAAGATGGTGGAGATGGTGGCTGGACGTTTTGGGGTGTTTGGGGCCGAGGTAAGGGCTTCTAAAGTGTGTATAGATCTGATGGGGTGGGTCTTCTATAGAAAAAGGTAGTTTTAGTTAGTCTTAATCATGTAATTAGTTATTAACTTAATTAGGTAGTTTTGTTAGTTAATTAAGACATCAATGGTTAATTATTCTAACCACCACACCAAACTAATTTAGACATGATATAATACTCATATTATATAGTGATTAAGGTTTAAGAAAAGATTAAAATAGTTTAACCCTTAATTAGTGCATAATTAGTGTTTTTGCTAAAAACTAGTTTTTGCAATTTAAGCTTTAATTAATAAAATACTTGGCAAATAATTAAATTTATTTAATTTACCATTAAATCTATGTTTAATTATGTGTTGGATGATACTCAGAATTTTTCTATAATTTTTACTATTTTCAGTGAATTTTAGCCGTAAATATGCCTATTCAAGTTAATGAACCTAATAAATCATTTAATAATTAAAAAAGACAAAAATCTGCAGCAAACCCATGTGCTAGTTATGCCATTCCATCAGATTTTTGGGGACAAAACCCCTAGAAATTTGTTTAAGTCAAAAAAGTAAGTTTGATTAGTAAAAACTAATTAATGTTATGTTGGGTTTGAAAATGACATGATGCAAATCTTGACAAATTTAACTCAAATTCTGACTCAGATTTAACCAGGGGCATCTTAGGCTTATTTGGGCATGGTTAGGGTTAGGATTTTCTATTTTTATTTAATTTATTTTATGATTTTTGAAGGATTTTTGGCCTTTTTGGCCTAATTATGTGTAATTAAGCCCAATTAAGTTTCAAAAACTGTGTGGCCCAAGTTTGCAGTTGCCAAGGCCCAATTTGAGGCCCATTCATGTGATCCTTCAAGCCCAAGCCTAGAACCTCAGTGATTCTTTGTCGTATTACAAGTTAAAGTAGTCTCATAGGGTTTTCGGGGCCCATTTTGCACCCCGATAAGGTTATTTTTATGTGATTATATAAATATTTCTCAATTTTATTAAAATTTGGTATTTATCTTTAGAATTATGTTTAGAATGTATCTGTAATTTTTTTTGAGAGGTTTTCAGGGTCTTCTAGGTAGTTTTTGGCCTTCTGTAAGCCTTTTAGTGTTTTTTGTTTGTTTTTTGTTGAAGTTTCTATTGTATTTTCTGTTTTTGTAACTAATGGCATTTTTGTAATTTTAACCAAGTTCAAGGACATCTCATGTCATTTCACACTTGGATATCTTTGTGGCCCAATAGGCTGAGTTTCAGGTTTCTATGGGTCCGCTGTGTGGTTCTGTTCCATTTAAAATCATATTATGCTAATTCTATGAATATATGACCCAAATATCATTTTCTAAAAAGTCTTGGGGTCAATGTGAAAAAATCCTCTGGGGTTAATGTGTAATTATCAAAAGTTCTGGGGAAAAACTATAGATAACTAAAAGTTTACACTACAAAAGTATTTTTGTCTTTTCTTATTTTTAGTATACAGCAGTGCCATAATTTCAATGGCAATGTCATACTACCGTATAGTTTTAAGTGTGAAGATCATCATGGCATAGCGCTGTCTAAGAAATTCTCACACTGTCTAAGTGAAATAATTCAAAATTCCTATTACACTATATTAAAGAAAATGAGGATATTACAGAAAGCACAAACAAAAAAAGAGAAACCAATTCTTTAAGGATTAAGACTTGCTTTCATTCAATGGAAGATATCACTTAAAAAAGAAAAATAAACATATTCCATAAGGACTAAAACTAGCTTCCATTCATTAAAAGAAAGCACTTAGAGAAAGAAGAGAAATTAATTCCTTAAGGATTAAGACTTGCTTCCATTCAAAGGAAGAAAACACTTAAAGAAGAAAGAGAAACTAATTCCTTGAGAATTAACACTTACTTCCATTCAATGATAGAAACCACTTAAAGAAGAAAGAAAAACCAATTCCTTAAGGATTAAGACTTCCTTCTATTCGATGGAAGAAAGCTTAAAGAAGAAAAAGAAACTAATTCCTTAAATATTATGACTAGCTCCTATTCAATAGTAGAAAGCACTTAAAGAAGAAGGAGAAGCCAATTCCTTAAGGATTAAGACTAGCTTCCATTCATGGAAAGAAAGTACTTAAAGAAAAAAGGTAAACTACTTCCTTGAGGATTAAAACTTGCTTCTATTCAATGATAGAAACTACAAAAAGAAGAAAAAGAAACCAATTCCTCAAGGATTAAAACTTGCTTCTATTCAATTGAAGAAAGCACTTAAAGATAAAAGAGAAACCAATTCCTTAAGGATTAAGACTTGCTTCCATTCATTGAAAGAAAGCACTTAAAGAAGAAAAAGAAATCAATTCTTTAAGGATTAAGACTAGCTTCCATTGGAAAAGAGAAACCACTTAAAGAAGAAAGAAAAGCCAATTCATTAAGGAAAATGACTTGTTTTCTTTGAATGGAAGAAAGCGCTTGAAGAAGAAAGAGAAACCAATTCCTTAAGGATTAAAATTAGCTTCCATTCATTAAAAGAAAGGCCTTAAAGAAGAAAGAAAAACTAGTTCCTTGAAAACTAGTTCCTTAAGGGTTTTAAGACTTGCTTTCATTCAACGATAAAAACCACTAAAAGAAGAAGGAGAAACCAATTTGTTAAGGATTAAAACTAGTTTCCATTCAATGGAAGAAAGCACTTGAAAAAGAAAGAAAAACCAATTTTTTATGCATTTTCAAAGTGAGAAATTACTTAAAGATCAACGAGAAACCAATTCCTTAACGATTAAGTCTAGTTTTCATCAAAAAGGGAGAAACCACTTAACGAAGAAAGAGAAACCAATTCGACAAGGGTTAAAACTTGTTTCCATTTGATGCAAGAGAGCGCGTAAAGAAGAAAGAAAAACTAATTCCTTAAGGATTAAGACTAACTTCCATTCATTGAAAGAAAGCACTTAAATAAAAAGGAGCAACCAATTACTTAAGGAATAAGACTTGCTTACATTCGACGATAGTAACCACTTAAAAAAGAAAGAGAAACAAACTTCTTAAGTATTAAGACTTGCTTCCATTCAATAGACGAAAGCACTTAAAAAAAGAAAGAGAAACCAATTCCTTAGTGATTAAAACTAGCTTCTATTCAATGAGAGTAACCATTTAAAGAAGAAAGAGAAATCAATTCCTTAAGAATTAAGACTAGCGTCCATTCAAAAAGAGAAAACACTTAAAGAATAAAGAGAATCCAATTCCACAAGGATTAAGACTTGGTCTCATTCAATGGAAGAAAACATTAAAAGAAGAATGAGAAACCAACGCAAAACGATTAAGACTTGCTTCCATTTAATGGAAGAGAGCACTTAAAGAAAAAAGAGAAACCAACTCCTTAAGCATAAAGACTAGCTTCCATTCATTGAAAGAAAGCAGTTAAAAAAGAAAGAGAAACTAATTCCTTAAGGAATAAAACTTGCTTCAATTCAATGGAAGAAAGCACTAAAAGAAGAAAGAGAAACCAATTCCTTTAGGATTAAGACTAGCTTCCATTGAAAGCACCTGAAAAAGAAAGAGCCAATTCCTTAAGGATTAAGACTTGCTTCTATTCGATGTAACTGATATGGCTCCAACAAGTATACCGGATCATACAAGTAATAAAGTGATAAGTAAAGTATCATTCCCATGATGATAGATCAAATATCGGAAAGTTTATGGGAATAACTATTTTGAAGGAATGAAATTATGGATATAGAAAATTTAAAATAAAAGTTTAAATAAGAAAAATAATAATCAGAACGAATGCAAAAAGGTTGACTAAATGCAATAGGATGAATGCTAAGGCTAATTACTTTCACCTATTGTATATGCATTTACTATGGATTTTCATTAATCAGTTCCTATCCAAATTGACTCACGATTGGTTCTCCTTAATTTATTCCTAGCCTCTCTCGAGGTCAAGCAAAACTCTTTATCCTAAACTGAATGCCTAATCTCTTAGCATAAACTAATCTAGGTAAAGGTTGAAGCTCTATGGGTTCCTATGATGACCGCATGAACCGTGTTTATCTATCTCTAGTTTTTGCTCAACTCATGATGTTTATGTTAAGAAGCTTTGTTTAAAAACCTTATCTCTAGTTATTTCAAACCAATGAATCAATTGAATTGTGGCCAATCACTCAAAACCATTAAGCACAAACAAAAATACAAAGCAATTGAAATAGAAACAAAATTAACATTAATCCATATGTAAATCTCATACAAAAGTGTCTATTAATGCCCTAGCAAAAGGAACTTTGTTCATGACTAAGAAAAATAAAACAACAAAAGAGTATGACGATAAGAAGACAAAAGAACAAAAAGACATAAAGAAATTAGGCTAGAGACAAGAAATTTGGAAGGATGTGGATCTCTTCATGTTGACACTAAGCTCTAGAATCCTTGAATCTTCGCCTTCAATCTCTTCGGTAGAAGTCTTCTGCCTTAGGAAGGGTGTAAGTGTAACACCCTACTAAATTAATGTTATGCTTAAGTCATAGCATGTAATTTAGTAGTTGCATTACTGTGTTAGTATTCCATTTATTTTTACCTTGACTAAGAGAAGATGCGATGCTTAGTATATAATAAACATGATCGGCATCGCAGAACATTAGAAATAAATTAATAATATAACAGAGAAGATAAGGTAAAATAGTATAATATCCACTATATATATGTATCAGAAGCTAAAGCTTCAGTTTTTGTATAAGTGCAAAAGATGGATACATATGCTAGGCTAGTACACACCAAAAAGACAAATGGCTTGTGTCAGTGAAATGGTACCCTACAGGGTCCTCAGACGACATTTTCAAGCTAGTGGAATTAAACTAACTACATACATACGACTAAGCATACCCAATTTTGCACACCACCAAAAGAGGACCAACTGTACAACGTGGTTTACTAGTCGGAGTCTACTTCATCAGGTAGCTGCTGTGTAACACCCTACTAATTTAATGTTATGCTCAAGTCGTAGCATGAAATTAAGTAGCTTGTGTTACCGTGTTAATATTCTACTTACGTTTCGTTTACCCGAATTATTTCTTCTTTTTTTTTTTTTAACAGGGGGAATGGAATGTTGTACAACGAACGTGATAGAGTTTATTCCACCATAACAAAAAGGTAAGCATACGTAACACACATGCTATCAACCGTATGTAGGTATATATATACATAAACAGGAACCACTATTTCGATTTACATACAAATTTCAACATAGGATACATAAGTGGGGTCGTGTACCAAAAGACATAAGACCCATGTTAGTCAATCCGATCCTACGTGGTCCTCAAAGGACATTTCAAAATCTACCACTGCGTGTATGACCCAAAGCAGCATGTTATCAAAAGAGGGTCATGCTGTACAATACAGCCTGAGGCTGACCTACTCAGTCAGATAGCCGTTGGCCACACCGGGCCCGGCTGGTGAGTAGTCAGGAGCTGGTCCAGAGGAGGAGGAAGATGAGCTGGTGGCCTCTGAGGGGTCGCTCTCGGAGCTGAGTGGGATGTCCAGTACCACCTGCGGAGGTGACCCCGGTGCAGGGTCAGCAGGGGCTATAGGTGCTGCAGGTGCAGGAGGCGTTGGTGGAGGATGTGCCGCGTGCAGCGGGACCTCAAAGTATGGGGTGGTAGGATCAAAAACAGGATGATGTAAGGGGATAGTAAAATTCCTATCACTAAAAAGATACAAGCGGAACTGGCAAGAGCCGGCTATATACAACGAGCCTACTGCAGGGTCATGGTGGAGCTGCAAGTCTGGAATCTCAATGAAGAGGGTAGCTGTCGTGTCCATCGTCCACGTCTGAGAATGAGGCGGAAATGCGAGGCGAGGTGAGAATTTGGAGAAATTCTCAGTAGGGTTTGCATATGGTGTATACTGACTTCGCGTTCATTCTCAGTTGCCTCGGGTTTTATTTAATTTTCTTAAAACATGAGATTAAACTTAACTACTCATATTCAGTAAGGTTGAGAAAAATGTCTAGTCCGAGGCAAGATTCAGTTTTACTTAAAATGACATAAGAAATAGAATAAACCATCAACATTAACACATAGGACAAAGGGCAAGATAGTGAATATACAACAACAAATAAACACAACGGACAAACCGCAAATATCATGTAATGACATGTTCCATGCAATCATGCGCTTAATGTAATCATTCAAACTTCATTCTTGAACTATTCTTCATAAACATTTTCCCATTACTCTTTATCACTTTCCATCACTTGGTCCCCTGGGAGTTCTTGGCCATTTTAGACTCCTGGGTAATAGTCTGCTTTTTAGGATCGAGCTCGTTCCAATATAGGAATGCCGGGTTTACTTTCCCCGACCTTCCCACCGATCTATTCCCCTTAACTTTCTATCCGGGGCTGGCCCAAGTAGCATGGAACTTTCATCATAACATATTCTTTGGGTTCATCATAACATAGCTTTCATAGCTTTCTTGAAAATGCACATGCCTCTACATGTATCTCATAATTCATGCATATACTTTACCGCAATTTTGGCGGCATAACGGAACGTGTCCGCTTCCCCATGAATAGTGCCAGTATTTAACATATCAATTTATCAAAAGAAACACCTCATTCCATGCATAATTCAACATATTTCATTCATGTTTCAATCCTCGAATTCAAGACACAAGTATTGTACTTTAGAATATGCTTACTGCTTCACTGCTTGTATTCAACCCGGTTCTTGTAAATCATGCCATAATTTCTATTTAGCTCGTTTGGACCTCAATTTCGGATATGTTAAAGTGTTATGTGTCTATTTTCTAGCCTCTTTGGTCCCATCTGATTTGGATAACCATAACTCAAGGTATTTGGGTTTTATCCCGGCCTGCCCTGTGGGTAGCCAGAATTGCACACTTAAAAGTAAAAATCTACTAAAAATCAAAAACTGGCTCAAATCATATGAACTTGGCCTCATATTAAAGCTAGCAGGACAACCTTTCATATACAAAAAGTCCCATTTCATTTGCCTTAGTAGGGCTCGAGTTACAAGCCCCGAAACTTAGCCTTCCTGAACTGCCCTGTGTTGGCCTGATTTGGACATAGGGTAATTTCTTCAGATCACTGAGAACAATTGAGATGATAACAAACTCGGAATTTCTTTGGATATTGTTCTCCTATGTGTAAGCTTTCCAACAAAATTAGTTTCACTCGATTTGGAGTTGTATAGGGTGAGTTACACCCTTTTGAACCCATACTGTTTGGGTGGATGTCCTGATTCCTAGGTCGAACTTCAAAAATTCATATCTCTCTCAATATCACTCTAATGGTCTTATATGATATATGTGTAGAAAGCCCTAGATACAGCCATCCCTTTGTAAGCCTTGGAACGAAGTCGGGAATCGAAACTAATATTGAGGTCGGAAGCAGAATTATAAGACAAACTCGGAAATCGGAAATTTCAACATTAAATGGGATCGGAAGTCGGAAATCGGACGTTACATGCTGGCCATACCAGGTCTAGCCAAAGCGTAGTTTGCGTCAGGTCCAGAGGAGGAGGAAGGTGAATCAGTAGCCTCGGAGGGGTTGCTCTCAGAGCAAAGCAAGATGTCTGGGACCACTTATGGAGGTGAAGCTGGCGAAGGGGCTGCTTGGGCTACAAGTGCTACTGGTGCTGCAGGTGGTGGAGGAGGTGCGAGGTGTACTACGTGCAAAGGGATGGCAAGATATGGAACAACAAGATCAAACATGGGGTGAAATAGGGGAATCATAAAGTCTCTATGACTAAAAAGGTAAAGAGGGAAATAGCAAGAGCCAACAATGTACAACGAGTCGAACATCGGATTGTAATGCAACTGCATATCAGGGACCTCAAGGAAAAGTATGGCCATCGTGTCCATCGCTAGAGTCTGAGAATGATGCAAAAATATGAAACAAAGTTGGAATTTGAAGAAATTCTCAGTAGGATTCGTATGCTTTGTTATATTGACATTGCATTCATTGTTAGTTGCTTCAGTTTTTATTTGATTATAAAAAGATTTATATCAAAGTAAACTGCCCTAATTTATTAAGTTTAAGAAATACCTGGTTCGTAGCAAGATTTAATTTTACTTAAGACAATAAAAATAGAGTAAGCAATTATATGACAATATACAGTATAAAGAGTAGAATGAATAAGCAGGTAGTAGTAAAAGAACGTAATATTCAACTCATAAATAGCTAACATAACTATGAAATGCAATCATGTATGTGCTCATGAGTCCTCTTTTTCTCTTTACTTCTTAAACTTGGTGTCATAAACTTTTCTATTACTTGGTCCCCTGGGAGTTCTTGACCATACAACTCTTGAATAATAGTCTACTTTTCAGGATCGAGCTCGTTCTTATATAGGAATATTGGGTTTGCTTTCCCCAACCCGACCATTGATCTATTCCCCTTTACTTTAATCCGAGGCTGGCCTAAGTATTATAGAACCTTTTTCATGACATAACCCATATAAGAATTCATGCTAGTAGCACATGCATCAAGTATATTTCATGATTTATGCATAATTTCTGCAGAATTCGGCAGCATGCCGGATCGTGTTTGCTTCACCATGAATAGCACCAGTATCATAGACAATCAATTATTCAGAAAATCAGAAGAGTGCATTCACATATCAATATCAATCTCATAGAGATAATATTTGCACCTGAATTTAAGTTGATGTCTAGGTACCTTCATTCTACCTGATTTTTTGTAAAATAAGCCATAATTTCTATTTAATTCATTTGGACATAAATTTTGAATATGTTAGAGTACTATTTGTCTAGTTTCCAATCCTTTTGGCCTTATCTCATTTTGATACATATAGTTCAAGTTATTGGAGATTTACCTCGAACTGCCTTCTAGTAGCCAAAATTGCACACTAAAAAGTAAAAATCCACTAAAAATTGAAAATTACTTAGATTCTTATCAAACCTATGTAGATTTAAAGCTTATTGATAAATTTTCATATCCAAAAATTTTACTTCATTTGATTAAGGAGAGCTCAAGTTATGAGCTCACAAATTTGATAGACTCGAATTACCCTGTCTCTATTCTAACAAAATGAAGGCAACTTCAATAATTTACTAGGAATTATAAAAAGTGAATTTGATCATGAAATTTTTATAGCATGTTTTTCTATGTCTTGTCTTTCTAGGAAAATTTTTTTCACTCCATTCCAATTGTCTAGGGCAAGTTTTGCCTGGAACAACCTCCCCTGCCTAGAATTAAACTTAGAAACTTAGGGCAAACTTCCAAAATTCATATCTCCCTCAATATTAACCCAATGGCCTTATAATTTGTATGTATGGAAAGCCCTAGAAATATAGTATCATCTGAAAATAGTTTCATCCCAGTTTGATGTCTATAGGAAAGTCCATACAGTGTGCAAGTACGGATGCCGTAGGGATTTTGAGGTAAACTTGGTTCTATTTTGGTTCTTTGTAGTAATTATCATTCAAACTTCAAGCTAACCCAAGCAAAACCATACCAAATCATCCTTAAACCACCCAATAAATATTATACAACATCACCTTCATGAAAAAAAAAACACCAATAATCAGCCACCAAGTTAAGAATAATAGCCAAATCAAGAGGATCTTACCTTGATCTAGTGGAGTAACTAGTAAGGAAAGGGATTCTTGAAGAGTTTAGATGTTAGAGCTTCAAGAACAAGATGAAAGAGAGCAGTTGAGTTCCTTCTTTCTCTTTCTTTCTTGGATGTAGTATGCAAGGAGCAAAGGAGCAAAAAATCTAATGTTAATAATGATGATGGTTGAAGGCTTGGCTTTCTATTGGTTGATTCTTCAAGTGGCTCACAAATGAGCCAACAAGGCTTGAAATTTTATGACTGTCTTGTGCCACTTCTAGATGGGTATGTGGCTAAATTTTCAGCCACTAAACATAGGGTTTTGGGTACATAATTTTATTGATTCGGTTCTGACAGTTTAAAATACCGAATATCTACCTGTTTCTTTGAAATTGGTAAAATGGTTTGGAAAATATTTGTGAAGTCTTCTATATGGTTATTCTAATTTATTCAACTCTATTCTTTTTAATTAATATCTAATTAGCCTCTAACTAACCTTGTGCATGCAAATTAATCAAATACTTCGTTTACTAACATAAATTTGGTGCTTGAAAAATTTTTAGACGTTATAGTAGGAGTGTCTAGGGATCTGTTTCTGATATGAGTAGTTCCTTTTATAGTTCTCGGATCTCTTCTTTTTCTTTTTTTTTTTCAAATTTCCGTTCGAATAGTGCATTGTTGCAGGCGGGGTTAAGCTATAGCGCAAATGGTAGCGCTATAGCGCAACACCATCTTTTGTGTCACTTGCGAAACGATGGCGCACTATACTGCAACACAAAAGTTTGACAGAGTTTGTAAACACTGGAGTGCACTATATCACATCATGAAACTTGGCCATTTTCTTCCTTTTGCGGCAATAGCACAAGCTGTTGAGTTTGAATTCACTCTTTGGCCTCTTCCAACCTCTTCCAGGCCCGGTTGCATCTAATATCCAATAAATAAACCCAAAATAAATATCCGAACATATAAGGAAATAACAAAAACTTCAAAATACTGACTAACCTAAACTACTTACTCAAGTAAAACAAAATAGAAGCTAAATTAAACAACCCTACTCAAATTTAAACAAAAATTAACTAAAAATATAACTCACTAAAAGGAGTTATCACAATCCCCAACTTAAGGACTTGCTTGTCCCCAAGCAAGACTTAGACAATAGCTAAAAACAGAAAAAGAAAGGATTCAAACAAAAAATACTTAAAATAAAGGACTCACTAAACAAAACAGTGAAAATAGAAGTTGTTGCCTATAGAAATCCTCATCATTGCTCCATGACTTAACTCAAAAGTCACCAAGACTCCAAGTCTAAGTACTAAGACCATCTAATTGTGCAACCACATTGTCAAAAGAATAGATCGAGTGTGTGTGTGTGTGTGTGTGTGTGTGTAGGGGTAAGAGAAAAGCGATGAAGAATTGACTTACCCTATGCTTATGCAATGTTTAAGAAAAGACAAAAATATAACAATATCCATAATCATCTCTCTCTATTTCTACATAAGTGTCACTTAGCCAAAGATCAAAAGGACTTTTTATCAGCTTGTAGTGGTAGGCCAAGGTAAAAGGTACGATGGAATAGTCATTTAAGCTCAATATTAACCTCAGCTTAAGGAACCCTCACCACTAATTCATTCTCCTTGGGGTGCCTCCAACTTAGTTGCTTGGCAACTATCATGCTTTTCTTGTTGAACCTTGGCATTATATTTTCCTTGTATTGCCAACTTTTCCCTCCTTTTTTTTTTTGTTCCTTCATTACACCTTCATTCTTTCACCCTCTTTCTCTTTTCTTTCTTCTCTCTTTTTTTTTTTTACTCCATTTTTTACTTTAGCAAGCATGAGATTGTGGTAGTGGAGACATTACCTTATTCACATGAATTTATAAGCTAAGGCTTGAGGGTAAATCATAAGATCAAAGAGTGGAAAGAAAGGAAAAGCATTAGGCTTATATTATGGTTCAATCCAAGATTAGGCTTTAAGGCTCAAATGGGGTGACTAAGGATCAATGACAAAGGGTGGGTCGCAAGGCTCAATTATGGCTACTAAACATGGCCTAAATCACTTCTAAGGCTAAGATTCACTCCATATGTTTCAAGAGAGATTCACTTGAATAAGAATGCAAGTCTAAACCAAAATAAAGCATAAAAGGCATAAAGATCAGCTATTCTAGGTTGCTAACTCTTATCAAAGTGCAAGAAAATGATCATTCTCAATTCAATAGTAAAAGCACAAAAAGATGTTCAAGACTCAAATCAAGTTTCAAAGTTACTTAAGAGTTAACAAACAGAGCAGTATTTCATATCATAGTCATAGGCATACAACTACTTGACTAACAAAAGACATTAAAAATTGACAATCTCTTTTTTTTTTCTTTTCACAATAAAAGTAAGAACAGAAAAACTAGGGAACTAGAAAACTAAATGACCCAAGACAATGAAGAGAAAACAAACAAGAGCAAAAAGAAAAAATATAATCGTGGATTTTCCCAAACCCCCAACTTCAAAATTGTGCATTGTCCCTAATGCACTGAAATAAAAATCAAAAGGGAAAGGGGAAGGAAAAAGAAAAGGAAAAGACTCCCTAATTCTAGTCTTCCTCAAAATCCTCAGTTGTTTCTTCTACTTCTTCCTTTAACTCCTCTTGTGTATTGGCCTCCTCATCGGTGAGGCGCTCAAGCTTTGGATCCGCAGAAGGTAGAGGTGGAATTTGCTGGAGGAACTCCGGTGATAGTAGCTGCTTCATAAGTGCCTCTAGACCTTGGATGCCTCTATAAATAGAGAAATACTACCTGCTGCGCTCTGTTTTGGAGAGTGACCCATGTGCTTTTCATGTCTAGGCACAGCTTATCAATCCGGGCCTTAAACTGAAGCCATGTCGGTTGGGATACATTAGTGCCTACGGCCTGTGGTGGTGATGGTGTATCTCCCTATCTCTTCGCCTGTTGAGTCCTCCTGGTCCTTAGAGTTGCTCTAGTCAGTGTCACAAAGAAGCTCGCATTAGAGATCTTTGGACCTCTGTCTACCATGCACTCTGCGGGATCCACAATAACACCCACCTGCAGGGCCAATGCAATGATAAGGGAAGGATACGGTAAGGAATAATTGCTGCTCGGTAAGGTCATCATTTGGTCCTTGATCAACTACCTCAAGTTTACCTCCCTTTGAGTGATGAGGTAATATAGAAGAAGGGCACCTCTCCCTAGTAATGGAATGGGTGTGCCTGCTAGGCATAAGGCAAGAGAACATAATCTAGGACCACACTTTGGCTGCTAGGTTAAGAAACTTGTTCACCAAATGCTTCGACCTGGTAGTTACAGTCTCGTAATAAGTCCACTTGGCATTCGGCCCAACTATAGTGTGGAGTATCTCGTCCCAGTCCACATTTTGCCCCCGCAATCTTAAGAAATCATGCTCTTGGATGTTAGGAATGTGCATGAAGGCGTTGATGCTAAATGGGCGGACATCCACCCATTGGCCTCTCACCTATACATGGCTTTTGAGTTGGTTAGCTCTGTTCCCTGTCATTAGGTTAATATAGAACTCTCTGATTAGGTTGATACAACCCAATGGTGGCTTATCAAACAGGTTGTGCCATTATTGCCTCTCCATCTCTTCCACATGTGCTCTAAATATGCCAGAGCTCAGCTCAATGCCCTTCTTAATTTCTAATTCACGTTTATGGAGGGAGGAAGCATGGCGGTGTTGATAGTTCTCATAGCAAAGTGATGTCTGTCAAAGTCTACCACTGCATAAGAAGTCAGGGAAGACAATGAGCCTCCAATTGTCTTTGTCTTTTTCCTAGACGACATCTGCAAGCACAATGAATAAAACAAGAATCCATAGAGTAATCCAGTCAAAAATAATAAATCACAAAAGAAAATTCCAAGAAACGACCTTGAACTTATTTACCAGCATAGTCAATAATAATCCATATGAATCAACCCAAAGCCGTTAAGCAAAGGATAACACTATACTCTTAAGTTAAGAGTATCATAAAACAAGCATATAATCACAATTAGCTAAGTAAGTGCATTGAACGGATTGAAAAACATATGCTGTTCAAGAAAATTCAAGACAAGAACCAAGTAAAGTTATAGAGGCATCACATGCAACAACAAAAATTGAAAATGTAAGAGGAAGAATGTGCAAACTAGTGAAAATGATCCTCTTTGATTCAAGGACAACAACTCCCTACAAGACTTAGTGAGGATTTGGCTTCCTACCCAAAACCCACAAAAATTTGCGAGTAGTGCTTAGAGAGGAGAGAAACCATGGCAATAGTAGTGAAGTAAGCGAGATTGTGATGTGTGAGGGGCAATTTTAAGGTGAGGGGTGGGTTTGAAGGGTAACTGGAGTGGAAATATGAAGGTTAGTGTTTGTTTGTGTGAGGAAGTGAGAGGGAGAAGAAGAAAACATGTTGTGTGTTTGTGTTTGTGCTACAGCCAATTGAGAAAATGGGCTTGCGCTATAGTTCAATCAAAACACCCCATAATACATGCACTGAAACAGGTTTTCGTTGTAGCGCAACCACATATTATTTTGCACATTTTGAAGATACAAGCTTGTGCTATAGTGCAAGACAATGCACTATAGCGCAGCCAAATTTTTTCGCTAGTGCATTCTTTTCGACAGCACGCTATAGCGTAAAGCAGTGCGCTATAGCACGCTATTGCTGTTGCAACTTCTGCATTGTCCCTGTTGCATGCCCAATTTGATCTCTTTTCACTTATGCACTTCCTAATTGCTCCAACAAACTTACAAAACAAAATAAACAAAATTAAATAAAGTAAAATTACTCAAAACTAAAATTCTACCTAAATTAGAAAAACTAAAAGCTACAAAAAAGGAAGGAAAAAATTAAAAATTAAAGAAAGGTTAGAAAAGTTGGGTTGTCTCCCAATAAGCACTTTGGTTTAATGTCCCTAAGTTGGACATGACTCTATCTATTAGCATGGATTAGAGAGAAGAGCTGAAGCCTTAAGTTTGTCATAGCTCCCATCAAAATATGGCTTCAAACTTTGGCCATTGACTTTAAAAGTGCCCTTGGTAGGATGTATGACCTCAATAACTTCAAAGGGGGACACATTGGTGATCTCAAAGGGTCTTGACCACCTTTACCTCAACTTCCCAAGGAATAGCTTCAATTTAGAATTGAAGAGTAGGACTTTCTAACCTATGTGGAAGTCTCTTCTCAAAATATTCCTATGATGCCACTTCTTGGTTTTCTCCTTGTAGAGCTTAACATTCTCATAAGCTTCCTATCTCATCCAACTTATTAAGCGGTAACAATCTTTTCTCACTTGCCTCCTTGAGATCAAATTGAGTAGTTTTGTTGCCTAATATGCCTTGTGCTCTAACTCAACTAGCAAGTGACAAGCCTTCCTAAAGACTAATCTATATGGAGACATCCTAATGAGAGTCTTGAAAGCTGTCTTGTAAACCCAGAGAGCATCATCCAACTTAACTGACTAATCCTTCCTTGAGGAATTAATAGTCTTCTTAATGATTGTTTTCAACTCTATGTTAGAAACCTTTACTTGGCCACTTGTTTGAGGATGGTAGGGAGTGGCAACCTTGTGATTCACACCATATTTTGCAAGAAGGGCTTCAAATTAGCAATTGCAGAAGCGTGTGCCTCTGTCACTTATTATTACTCTTGAGGTGCCAAATCTTGAGAAATATTCTTCTCCAGGAACTTTGTGACAACCCGAGCATCATTGGTAGGAGAAGCCATGACTTCCACCCATTTGGACACATAATCAACTGCCACCAATATATATTTGTTGCCAAAGGAAGTGAGAAAGGGACCCATGTAGTCAATACCCTAAACATTAAATAGCTCAACTACTAAAATGTTATTCAATGGCATCGCATGTTTTCTAGAGACATTCCCAGCCCTTTGGTACTCATTACACCTTCTCACGTAGTCATTGGCATCTCTAAAAATACTGGCCAGTAGAACCCACACTGAAGGACCTTAGCAGCTATTTGGGTGGCTCCGAAGTGACCCCTAACTGGTGATGTGTGACAATGGTAGACAATGCTAGCAACTTCTTCTCGATGGACACATCTTCTGATAATTTGATATGAGCAATGTCTATAAAGAAATGGCTCCTCCCAGCAATAGTATTTGAGATCAAAAAAGAATTTGTTCTTCTGGGAGTGTTAGAGGCCTTCAG
The DNA here is from genome assembly GCA_031439595.1 of Pterocarpus santalinus. NCBI lineage: Eukaryota > Viridiplantae > Streptophyta > Magnoliopsida > Fabales > Fabaceae > Pterocarpus > Pterocarpus santalinus. Next base: position 40,526,606 of record CM062532.1, on the reverse strand, counting down.
GCAAAATTCTTTGCACTAGATAATTGGCATAGTCTGCAAACCACAGTGCTGCTTGTGCTACCCCTAGCTGCTCATCAGGAAATGTCTTTCTAATCTCTTCCTCTTCATGCAAAAAAAGAGGGGTCAATTTGGAAAGATGGTCAGCTACCAAATTTTCTGCTTCCTTTTTATCTCTAATCTCCAAATCAAATTCTTGAAGCAATAGAATCCATCTAAGGAGCCAAGGCTTGGCATCCTTCTTGTCCAATAAGAACTTGAGCACAGCATGGTCCGTGTAGACAATCACCTTCGCAACTATCAAATAAGAACAGAACTTGTCAAAAGCAAACACAATAGCCAAAAGTTCTTTTTTTAGTGGTAGCATAATTGAGTTGTGCATCATTCAAAGTTCTACTGGCATAGTAAATAACATACAACAACTTATCTTTTCTCTGTCCTAAAATAGCACCTATGGGATAATCACTAGCATCACATGAGCTCAAATGGCAAATCCCAATTAGGTGCAACAAGAATGGGAGTTGAAACTAATTTGCTTTTCAAAAGTTCAAAGGCATGCAAGCATTCATTATCAAAATTAAAAGGATCATCTCAAACTAACAGATTACATAAAGGTTTAGCAATTTTAGAGAAATTCTTAATAAATCTCCTATAGAATCCAGCATGGCCTAAGAAACTTCTAACTCCCTTTATATTAATTGGTCGAGGTAGTTTCTCAATGACTTCAATTTTGGCTCTATCCACTTCAATTCCTTTGGCTGTGATCCAATGTCCAAGATTTATGTCTTCGTATACCATGAAATGACACTTCTCCCAATTCAAAACAAGGCTAGTTTCATAACATCATTTTAAAACCAAAGATAAATGATACAAACAATTATCAAAAGAAGAACCAAAAACTTAAAAATCACCCATAAAAACCCTTATAAACCTTTCTACCATATCATGGAAAATGGCTAGCATGCATCTCTAGAAGGTAGCTGGGGCATTGCATAACCCAAATAGGATTCTCTTATAAGCAAATGTCCCATTTGGGTAGGTGAATATGGTCTTCTTCTGATCCTCTAGGGCAACGTGTATTTGGTTGTAACCAAAGTAGCCATCCAAGAAGCAATAGTAAGCATGGCCTACTATCCTCTCTAACATTTGGTCCATGAAGGGTAGCAGGAAGTGGTCCTTACGAGTGGCATCATTAAGCTTTCAGTAGTCAATATACATCCTCTACCCGGTGACCGTACGAGTTGGAATGAGCTCATTATTCTCATTCTTCTCCACTATAATTTCTCCTTTCTTGGGTGCCACCTAAATTAGGCTCACCCAAACACAGTCTGAAATGGGATATATGATCCCTGCATCTAGGAGTTTCACCATTTCCTTCTTCATAATTGTTAGCTCCAATGCCCTTCAGAAACCATTCTGTGGTTGTAAACTAGAATGAGCATTAAGGTTTTGATGAATACGAAATCAGAGTTTAAGCTAATCTTACTATATATATATATATACATATGAACGAATTATTTCTAGAAGTGTTTCTTGTAACACCCTACTAATTTTATGTTATGCTTAAGTCATAGCATGAAACTAGTCAGGTTGTGTTACCGCGTTGATACTTTACTTACCTTTCTTGCTTTTAATTTCTCTTTAAATCGTCTCTATTGACGAAACGGCGTACTGTTATATTAAAAATGAAACAAAACAAAATATCACCAAGATAAGTATAGTACAACAATGTTATTGCATACGTGTAAACATATATATATATATTAGAAACCACTGTCTCAGTTTATGTACAAAGTCCTAAAGTAGAAACACATACGGGGCTGGTGTATCAAAAGACCATAATACCCTCATCTGCCAAAATATCCTATGGTCCTCACAGGACATTTAAGTAACCCATCGCTAACCCTATAGTCAAACTCATGACCCAAAGCTACATGCCGTCCAAAAGAGGGTCATGCTGTACATCGTCCCCTGCCGCCTAGCTACTCCGTCAAGTAGCCGTTAGCCATGCCAGGCTCGGCCGGAGTATAGTCTGCGCTAGGTCCCGAGGAGGAAGAGGCTGACGGCGGTGGCCTCGGAGGGGTCACTCTCGGGCTTTCAGGGGACGTCGGGGGCTACTGCGGTGGTGACTGGGGAGTAAGTCGGCGTGAGTGCTGCAGTGCGAGAGGAGGGCGAGATCTGAGTGCGCCATATGTAGAGGGATGACAATATAAGGGGTAGCAGGGTCGAAGAGGGGATGGTGTAAAGGAACATCAAAGTTCCTGTCGCTGAAGAGGTACAGACGAAAGTTGCACGAACCAGCTATGTACAAGGAGTCTAACTCCAGGTCATGGTGGAACTGAAGTGCAGGGATCTCAATAAAAAGGGTGGCTGTGGAGTCCATCGCCTGAATCTGAGAATGATGCGGGAGACACAAGACGGGGTGAGAATTTCAAGAAAATTCTCAGTAGGGTCGGTTATACTGGGACTGACATCACATACATTCTCAGTTACCTCGGGTTTTACTTAATTATTAAAATATGTGTTCAAACTAAAAAGTCCATTTTCATGAGTTTGAAAACATGTCTGGTCCGAGGTAAGGTTCAGTTTTACTTTAATTGGCATAAGAAACGCAATAGATTACTAATACTAATGCATAGAATGATAAATGAGATAAATAAACGAATAGTAGTGAGCAATTGTAACAGACAATTGTAAACATCTTGATGTAACTACTCCATGCATTTATGCATTCATGTAATCATGTAGACTCATTCTTGAACTTTCTTTCATAGACCCTTTCATCACTTTCTATTATTTTCCATCTCTCTTGGTCCCCTGGGAGTTCTTGGCCATTTTAGACTCCTGGGTAATAGTCTGCTTATCAGGATCGAGCTCGTTCCTATACAGGAATGCCGGGTTTACTTTCCCCGATCTTCCCACCGATGTATTCCCATTAACTTTCTATCCGGGGCTGGCCCAAGTAGTATGGAACTTGCATAATAGCATACTTCTTTTCATAACTTGCATGGCTTTCTTAAGAATGTATATGCATTCATATGTAATTCATAACTTGTACATGGGTTTTACCGAAACTTCGGCAGCATAACGGAACGTGTCCGCTTTCCGATGAATAGTGCCAGCCAATCAATACATTAATTTATCACAATGAACACAATTTTCACATTTATATTCCAACATAGCCAACATAGAACTCAAATCCATATCAAATTCATTAAGGCAGAAATCCTGCCTCAGCATATTCAACCAACCCGGTTCTTGTAATTCATGCCACAATTTCATTTTAACTCATTTGGATCTCAAATTTGAGTATGTTACAGGGTTGTGTGTCTACTTTCTAACCTCTTTGGTCCCATCTAATTTCGGTCTCTATAACTCAAGATATCTAAGCTTTATCTCGGCCTGCCCATTGGCTAGCCAGAATCAGGCAACTAAAAGTAGAAATTCAATAAAAATCGAAAACTCACTCAAATCAAACGAAATTGGCCTCATATTAAAGCTAACCGGACAACCTTTCATATACAAAAAGTTCCATTTCGTTTGCCTTAGTAGGGCTCGAGTTACAAGCCCCGAAACTTAGCTTTTCTGAACTGCCCTGTGTTGGCCTGGTTTGGACATAGGGTAATTTATTCAAATCACTGGGAACAACTGAGTTGATAACAAACTCGGAATTTCTTTGGATATTATTCTCCTATGTGTAAGCTTTCCAACAAAGTTCGTTTCACTCATTTTCATGCAGTATAGGTCGAGTTCTACCCTAAATAGCCTAATCTGCCCAGAGCCAGGGTCAAAACCCTAGGTCGAGATTTAAAAATTCATATCTTCCCCAATTCTGATCCAAAATCCTTATATGATATGTCTATGGAAAGCCCTAGATGTCTAGTTTCATCTAAAAATAGTTTCATCAGATTCGACTGATCGTAGGCGGCGCCGTATGCTCCGCCACATGGACTGCCGTGGACTCTCCACCAAGACAGCACCCTCATCCATTTGTTTCTCTTAGTTTTCCTCTTCTAGTTCTACTTCTAACTCAAAATTTCCTATTAATCCAAGCACAATCACTTAATTCACACATCAATTAAGGTGAAAATGATTCAGCCCAGCCAGCCAAGTGCATGGATTTGATGAAAAAAATTAAAAACCCCTACCTTTGATTTAAGTGTGTTGTGCTGAGTTCTTGGAGGTTGGATGAACAAGGCTGGAACTTAGCTTGAGCTTTGGGTGTGTGAGCAAGAGAGGAAGAGAGCTGAAGGAGAAGAGGAATGCAACGTGAATAATGGTCTGAATCAGAGGAGGAGGTGTGTTATATAAGCATGAGTGGGAGTTAACTTGGAAGGTTGTGATTGGTTGCCCTCTTTGTGTGGTAGAATCACTCTCCACGTCGCCTAAAGTGGGAGTAGTTTCTAGCATATTCTGGAAACAAAATCGGAACTCGTACACTCTATAAATTCGGACCTCGTGAACCTCCTGTATATGAAGTCGGAACTCAGAAAACATCCAGTCTAATTGAAACTTGAAAGCAGAGCCTGGTGTGAAGCCAAGCACTTAAGGTCGGAACTCGGAAATTATAAAATTTCTATCCCGGAACTCGAAAAGATATAGAAGTGAGAGCTACTAATATTGGACTCAAGATCGGATCTCGTACCATTTGTGAATCATAATGTCGGATTTCGGAATACAGTCAGTTCATTTGAGCCTTAACGATTTAAGTCGAAATCGAACATTTTACTCTTTGATCGATAAGATCGAAGTCGTAAAGTGTCAAGTGAAGTCAGCAATTCATAAGTTGGAGGCATCAGTCACCTCATTTCAGCTCACTAAATCGGAAATCGGAATTCACACCGAGGAGGTCAAAATTTATACACGCTTACAAGGTCGAAAATCGTAAGCTTCATTCATTAAATCTGAGAGCGTAAGCTGCATGCATGAGGTCGGAAATCGGAAGAAATCCTTGTGAGCCTTGGAACAAAGTCGGAAATCGAAGCTAATATTGAGGTCGGAAGTGGAATTATAAGACAAACTCGGAAATCAGAAATTTCAACGACAGAGGGGATCGGAAGTCGGAAATCGCGGATGTTACAATACTACCCTCCTTTAAAAAATTTTGTCCTCAAAATTTAGTGTCTATAAACAACTCAGGATATCCTTTTCTCATCTCTGATTCCAGTTCCCAAGTGTAATCTTCAGTACCTTCTTTTCCCCATGCTACCTTCACTAGTTGCACAGATTTGTTTCGGAGTTGTCTGGCCGCTTACGTAATGCGATCCGCATCAAGTTGAACATGGAAGGTCAGGTCCTCCTTCAACTTTATTGATTCGGTTTCAAGGGAGTGCGTAGGGTCCAGTTGATACTTTCTGAGTTGGGAGACATGAAAAACATCATGGAGGTTTGATAAATGTGGAGGCAAAGCAACTCGATATGCCACTGACCCGATTCGCTTTAGGATTTGGAAGGGACCAATAAAACGAGGATTTAGCTTCTTGACTTTGATAGCTCTACCAATCCCTGTTGTAGGAGTAACCTTCAGAAATACATGATCTCCTTCTTGAAATTCCAGAGGTTTCCTCCTGGTATCCGCGTAACTCTTCTGGCAACTCTGAGCGACAAGCATCTTGTTCCGTATTTTCTTGATCTGCTCGGTAGTCTGCTCGACTAAATCGGGCCCCAGTAGAGCTGATTCCCCTGTCTCATACCAGCACAGGGGAGACTGGCACTTCCGTCCGTACAATGCTTCGTAAGGAGCCATGCCAATGCTAGCGTGATAGCTATTGTTGTACGCGAACTCGGCCAATGGTAAATATCGATCCCAATTCCCGCGTTGCTCTAGTATATAGGCTCGTAACATATCCTCCAAGGTTTGAATGGTCCTTTCTGTTTGGCCGTCCGTTTGCGGGTGGTATGCAGTGCTTAGGCATAACTTAGCACCGAATGCCTTTTGTAAGGCTCCCCAAAACCTTGAAGTAAACCTTGGGTCTCGATCGGAGATAATGGTTGAAGGGGTACCATGCAGCCTTATAATCTCTTGAATATCTGATTGCAGCCAATTTTTCCAACAGATAATTCACTCGGATGGGTAGAAAGTGGGCAGACTTGGTCAATCTATCCACGATGACCCATATGGCATCGTATCCTGTTGGTGTTCTTGGCAATCCCATCACAAAATCCATGGAAATACTTTCCCACTTCCACTCAGGGACTTCCAAGGGTTGTAGCATCCCAGAAGGCTTCTGATGTTCCGCTTTCACCTTTTGACAAATCAAGCATTTGCCAACAAAGTTTGCTACATCTGACTTCATACCTGGCCACCAAAACATCTTCTTGAGGTCTTGATACATCTTAGTTATGCCAGGATGTACGGTAAACTCGCCTCTATGAGCTTCTTCTAAGATTCTCTTTTCGAGATCGCCTCTTCAGGGACACATACTCTGTCGTGGCACCGCCAGATGCCCTCTTTATCTTGGGCAAAGCCTGCTAGTTTCTCTGATCGCACGAGACTAAGTGTATGTTGAAAGTTAGTATCTTGCTGCTGAGCTTGCCGAATCTGGTCCTTGAAACTACTGGTTATCTGAATCTGGTGTAGCTGAAGAGTCTTGGGAGTTATAAGAATTCCCAAATTAAGATTTCGGAAACTTTCAATAAGTTCCGTCTCTTTAATCATCATCCACGCGACAGTCAATGATTTCCTGCTTAACGCATCTGCTACGATGTTTGCCTTACCTGGGTGGTATTTCAATTCAAATTCGTAGTCTTTAAGGAGTTCCATCCATCTCCGTTGCCTCATATTCAATTCTTTCTGATTGAAAAGGTACTTCAAACTCTTATGATCAGAAAAGACCTCGAACTTTACTCTATACAGGTGATGTCTCCATATTTTCAAAGCAAACACTACTGCTGCTAATTCAAGATCATGAGTCGGGTAATTCCTTTCGTGTGGCTTTAATTGCCTGGAGGCATACGCGACCACTCTTCCAGCTTGCATCAACACACATCCTAACCCTTGTTGGGAAGCATCGCAATAGACCTCAAATGGTCCTTGAGGGTCTGGTAAAGCTAGCACTGGTGTCGTGGTCAACCTTCTCTTCAAATTCTGAAAACTCTGTTCACACTCCAGCGTCCACTCGAAAGGGACGTTCTTTCTGGTTAGCTTGGTCAAGGGCAAGGCTATTCGAGAAAAATCCTTAACAAATCGCCAATAATATCCAGCTAAGCCCAGAAAACTTCTAACTTCGAGAGGCGTAGTTGGCCTCTCCCGAGTCGTAATCGCTTCTACTTTGCTGGGGTCGACGGAGATTCCTCCAGATGACACTACGTGGCTGAGAAATTTTACCTCCTTCATCCAAAATTCACATTTGGATAACTTGATATAGAGCTTCTTTCCTCTTAAAATTTGCAGAACTAGCCGTAAGTGTTCCACATGTTCTTGTTCCGTCTTCGAATAGACAAGTATATCATCAATGAAGACCACTACAAACTTGTCCAGATATGGGTGAAATATTCGATTCATGTAATCCATGAATACCGCTGGCGCATTCGTCAGCCCAAACGACATCACGGTGTATTCATAGTGCCCGTAATGAGTTCGAAAAGCTGTCTTAGGGATATCTTGTTCCCGAACTCGAATTTGGTGATATCCAGAACGCAAGTCGATCTTGGAGAATACCGTTGCACACTGTAGTTGGTCCATGAGATCATCAATCCTCGGCAGCGGATACTTGTTCTTAATCGTCACTTTGTTCAACTGCCTATAATCCACGCATAAGCGCATGCTTCCATCTTTCTTCTTGACCAACAAGACCGGAGCTCCCCATGGCGATGCACTTGGTCGTATGAATCCCTTTTCTAAAAGCTCTTCGATCTGTCTTTTTAGTTCCGTCAACTCCATAGGTGACATTCGATATGGAGCTATGGATATTGGTCCCGCACCTGGAACCAACTCGATGGTAAACTCAATTTCTCTCTCCGGAGGGAATTCAGGAATATCCTCTGGGAAAACATCCGGGTATTCACGACAATCGGAATCTTCTCCGCCTCTGCCGCCTTCTACCGCATTAGTTGACAAGAGGATATACCCCTGATCCTTTGGCCTGAAAGAGTTCAGATAGAAGAGTATTGCGGTTTGGGATTCAGTAAGTAAGACAGAGGGAAGTACCACCGTTTTATCAGAGCAATTGAGTACAACATGATTGGCAGAAAGCCAATCCATGCCCAGAATTACGTCGAGACCAGATAGAGGGAGGCAAATCAAATTAGCGGCAAAGGTCCTGCCCTCAATTCGAAGAGGAACATTGATGCACATTTGACTAGTTCTAACAGGCCCATTGGTAGGAGTAGAAACCAACAGATCATAAGGTAATTCAGAAATTGACAATTACAAAGCAGCTACACAATTATGAGAACTAAATGAATGTGAGGCACCCGAATCATAGAGTACAGTTAGAGTCTCACCATTCACATCACAATTGCCTTGGATCAATCCTTCCGACTTATCGGCTTCTTCCGCATTCATAGTAAAGACCCGTCCTTGTCGCTGGGGTCGAGGCGGCTGTGACGAGTTCCTGGTCGGACACTCGTAAATTTTGTGGCCTGGCTTGCCACATCCATAGCAGACATTCTGGCCTGCCAAGCACGGCCGATCGCCATGATTCTTGCCGCATTTTGTGCAAGTTAAATTTGGAAAAGGCCTTTGAGGCTGCTTGCCTTTGTTGCCTCTTGGCGGAAATCTCTACTGTTGTTGTACACTGGGCTTGAATCTTAGGCCTTGCGGGGCTAACCCCCTCTTGAAATTCCCACCAAATGCCCTGGCTGCAGCTAACTTAGAGTGGCAATCCTCTACAAGTCGGCATTTGTTCACTAATGTAGGGAAATCCCTGATCTCCATCGGGCTGATTGCGGTGAGAATGTCCTCTCGTAACCCACCTTCAAATTTAATGCACTTCCAGGCTTCATCTGGGTTCCCTTGGTAAATGGTGGAGAATTTGCATAGCTCCTCAAATCGGGCAATATATTCGGATACTGTCCGATTTCCTTGGCGCAGCTGCATAAACTCGAGTTCCTTGGCATTTCGAACTGAAGCGGGGAAGTACTTCTGGTAAAATACATCCTTGAACATTCTCCAGGTGACTACTGTTTGAGATTCCTCGAACAACCTTCGCACGCCGTTCCACCAGAACTCGGCGTCTGCTTCAAGTGTGTAAGTGGCAAAAGTCACTTTTTGATGATCCGGGCAATCCAAGACGGAGAAAATCTTCTCCATGGCTTTGATCCACTCGTCAGCTCTGTCCGAGTCATATGCCCCTCGAAAACTTGGCGGATTTGCCTTCCTAAACTCTGCAAACCGGAGGTAGTCCAAGTTTGCTTCTGGACCTCGTGGGTTTCCTTCACGACCGCCGCAGCCGCCGCCTAATCGCTCCATCATTTGGTGAGTCGCCATGCTTGCTCCCGCATTGCGTGAGCCATTTCCGCATTGTGGCCATCACATCGATCGGGTTCTCGGAGTAGGTTACGTGACGTGGTCTTCCTCGCCTTCCGAAGCCATTAAGTTACGAACACACAAAACAAAAGTTATTGAGTTGATCGGGCTCAATACTAAGTTTAATGTGCTAGTAAATAACGACCACACGGCCAGCACTTCATACACATGCACAACTATATCTCAACCATACAGGCAAGATCTGGTGCACATGATCAACTAAAAGTATAGAATATGCGCGAAGCATAGTCAGTCCAATCCTCAGGCCTTAGCTAGGACGAACTGCTCTGATACCAAAAATGTAACACCCTACTAATTTTATGTTATGCTTAAGTCATAGCATGAAACTAGTCAGGTTGTGTTACCGCGTTGATACTTTACTTACCTTTCTTGCTTTTAATTTTCTCTTTAAATCGTCTCTATTGACGAAACGGCATACTGTTATATTAAAAATGAAACAAACAAAATATCACCAAGATAAGTATAGTACAACAATGTTACTGCATACGTGTAAACATGTGTATATATATCGAAGCCACCGCTTGGTTTATGTACAAAGTTTTAAAGTAGAACACATACGGGGCTGGTGTATCAAAAGACCATAATACCCTCATCTGCCAAAATATCCTATGGTCCTCACAGGACATTTCGTAACCTACTGCTAACCCTATAGTCAAACTCATGACCCAAAGCTACATGCCGTCCAAAAGAGGGTCATGCTGTACATCGTCCCCTGCCGCCTAGCTACTCCGTCAAGTAGCCGTTAGCCATGCCAGGCTCGGCCGAAGTATAGTCTGCGCTAGGTCCCGAGGAGGAAGAGGGCGACGAGCCGGTGGCCTCGGAGGGGTCACTCTCGGAGCTCAGCGGGACGTCAGGGGCTGCCTGCAGTGGTGACTTCGGGAGTAGAGTCGGCTGCGGGTGCAGGAGGAGCAGGATGCGAGTGCGCCATATGTAGAGGGATGGCAATATAAGGGGTAGCAGGGTCGAAGAGGGGATGGTGTAAAGGAACATCAAAGTTCACAGCCATTTGAAGAGGCAGACGAAAGTTGCACGAACCAGCTATGTACAAGGAGTCTAACTCCAGGTCATGGTGGAACTGAAGTGCAGGGATCTCAATAAAAAGGGTGGCTGTGGAGTCCATCGCCTGAATCTGAGAATGATGCGGAGACACAAGGCGGGTGAGAATTTCAAGAAAATTCTCGTAGGGTCGGTTATACTTGGGACCGACATCACATACATTCTCGATTACCTCGGGTTTTACTTAATTATTAAAATATGTGTTCAAACTAAAAGTCCATTTTCATGAGTTTGAAAACATGTCCGTCCGAGGTAAGGTTCGCTTTACTTTAATTGGCATAAGAAACGCAATAGATTACTAATACTAATGCATAGAATGATAAATGAGATAAATAAACGAATAGTAGTGAGCAATTGTAATGCATAAATTGTAAACATCTTGATGTAACTACTCCATGCATTTATGCATTCATGTAATCATGTAGACTCATTCTTGAACTTTCTTTCATAGACCCTTTCATCACTTTCTATTATTTTCCATCTCTCTTGGTCCCCTGGGAGTTCTTGGCCATTTTAGACTCCTGGGTAATAGTCTGCTTATCAGGATCGAGCTCGTTCCTATCTGACAGAATGCCGGGTTTACTTTCCCCGATCTTCCCACCGATGTATTTCCATTAACTTTCTATCCGGGGCTGGCCCAAGTAGTATGGAACTTGCATAATAGCATACTTCTTTTCATAACTTGCATGGCTTTCTTAAGAATGTATATGCATTCATATGTAATTCATAACTTGTACATGGGTTCTACGAAACTTGACAGATAACTTAACGTGTCCGCTTCCCCATGAATAGTGCCAGCCAATCAATACATTAATTTATCACAATGAACACAATTTTCACATTTATATTCCAACATAGCCAACATAGAACTCAAATCCATATCAAATTCATTAAGGTAGAAATCCTGCCTCAGCATATTCAACCAACCCGGTTCTTGTAATTCATGCCACAATTTCATTTTAACTCATTTGGATCTCAAATTTGAGTATGTTACAGGGTTTTGTGTCTACTTTCTAACCTCTTTGGTCCCATCTAATTTCGGTCTCTATAATTCAAGATATCTAAGCTTTATCTCGGCCTGCCCATTGGCTAGCCAGAATCAGGCAACTAAAAGTAGAAATTCAATAAAAATCGAAAACTCACTCAAATCAAACGAAATTGGCCTCATATTAAAGCTAACCGGACAACCTTTCATATACAAAAAGTTCCATTTCGTTTGCCTTAGTAGGGCTTGAGTTACAAGCCCCGAAACTTAGCTTTTCTGAACTGCCTTGTGTTGGCCTGGTTTGGACATAGGGTAATTTATTCAAATCACTGGGAACAACTGAGTTGATAACAAACTCGGAATTTCTTTGGATATTATTCTCCTATGTGTAAGCTTTCCAACAAAGTTAGTTCCACTCATTTTCATGCAGTATAGGTCGAGTTCTACCCTAAATAGCCTAATCTGCCCAGAGCCAGAGTCAAAACCCTAGGTCGAGATTTAAAAATTCATATCTTCCTCAATTCTGATCCAAAATCCTTATATGATATGTCTATGGAAAGCACTAGATGTCTAGTTTCATCTAAAAATAGTTTCATCAGATTCGACTGATTGTAGGCGGCGCCGTATGCTCCGCCACATGGACTGCCGTGGACTCTCCACCAAGACAGCACCCTCATCCATTTGTTTCTCTTAGTTTTCCTCTTCTAATTCTACTTCTAACTCAAAATTTCCTATCAATCAAAGCATAATCACTTAATTCACACATCAATTAAGGTGAAAATGATTCAGCCCAGCCAGCCAAGTGCATGGATTTGATGCAAAAAATTAAAAACCCCTACCTTTGATTTAAGTGTGTTGTGCTGAGTTCTTGGAGGTTGGATGAACAAGGCTGGAACTTAGCTTGAGCTTTGGGTGTGTGAGCAAGAGAGGAAGAGAGCTGAAGGAGAAGAGGAATGCAACGTGAATAATGGTCTGAATCAGAGGAGGAGGTGTGTTATATAAGCATGAGTGGGAGTTAACTTGGAAGGTTGTGATTGGTTGCCCTCTTTGTGTGGTAGAATCACTCTCCACGTCGCCTAAAGTGGGAGTAGTTTCTAGCATATTCTGGAAACAAAATCGGAACTCGTACACTCTATAAATTGGGACCTCGTGAACCTGCTGTATATGAAGTGGGAACTCAGAAAACATGCAGCCTAATTGAAACTTGAAAGCGAGCCTGGTGTGAAGCCAAGCACTTAAGGTCGGAACTCGGAAATTATAAAATTTCTATCCCGGAACTCGAAAAGATATAGAAGTGAGAGCTACTAATATTGGACTCAAGATCGGATCTCGTACCATTTGTGAATCATAATGTCGGATTTCGGAATACAGTCAGTTCATTTGAGCCTTAAAGATTTAAGTCGAAATCGAACATTTTACTCTTTGATCGATAAGATCGGAAGTCGTAAAGTGTGCTGAAGTCGAAAACGAACTCGTAAGTTGGAGGCATCAGTCACCTCATTTCAGCTCACTAAATCGGAAATCGGAATTCACACCGAGGAGGTCAAAATTTATACACGCTTACAAGGTCGGAAATCGTAAGCTTCATTCATTAAATCTGAGAGCGTAAGCTGCATGCATGAGGTCGGAAATCGGAAGAAATCCTTGTGAGCCTTGGAACGAAGTCGGAAATCGAAGCTAATATTGAGGTCGGAAGCGGAATTATAAGACAAACTCGGAAATCAGAAATTTCAACGATAGAGGGGATCGGAAGTCGGAAATCGCGGATGTTACAGGGTCTTATTATTCAGAGAGCCACTAGCTGCTGCATCAACCATGATTTGGGTGGACATGAGGAGACCATTGTAAAATGTCTGGATTTGCATTTAGAGAGGGATGTCGTGATGTGGACACTTAGCCAATAACTCCTTATACCTTTCCCATGACTGATAGAAGGATTCTTCATCCACTTAGGTGAAGGAAGTAATGTCATTCCTCATCTTGGCAAACTTGGCAAGAGGAAAATACTTCGTCAAGAATTTCTTGGCCACCATATCCAAGTTAATGAGTGTCTCCTGTGGTAAAGACTTCAACCAAGCTCTAGTTTTGTCCTTCAATGAAAAATGGAACAACCTCAGCTGTAACATCTCAATTTCTTGTCATGCTAAATTACCTCAATAACCTTGAGTAATTAGGCACTTAATGAGAAACTATGAGATTAACGCTTAATTAAGGGATTAACGAAGTGTTTATGAGCTAACTTTGATCAGAAAAGTCAAGAGAATGTTTAATTGAAACTAGATAACCTCTAATTAAGCAAGTAATAAGTAACATTTTGATATATTGATTAACCCTCATATTTAGTTTATTGGACCTCTTTTGTACTTAATTGATCAATATTAGACACATTCTATGAGTTTGGGCTCTAATTGGGTTTAATTTTATTTTTTAGCATTATGACAAATTTATACTATTTATGTATTTTGAACATATCTTGTGTTGTTGACCTCTAAAAGTTACAAATTTTATATTGTAGAAAAGCTGAGAGAATGATCTACAACTTTGATGAGAAGTCAAAAACTAATTCACATGTCTATTAGGAGAAATTGGGCCACGAAGTCAAAATAAGGCTGTTGCACTAGAACCTGAGTAGTGTGCACTAATTGGACCATAACTTGAGTTATAGACATTGGATTGAAGTGAAGCTTCAATTCATATGAAGAACACTCTCCAAAAAAATGACATCTTGATGGACTTATCGGCTGTTGAATTTGACTAATGCGAATAGAGGTACAACCTAGACATGCTACAAAGATTGGCCCATAATTCTCTCATTTCAAGTCTAAATTAAGCAAATTGGGTGTCCACTTCAAGCTAAGAAGTAGAGGATTAATTTGGACTCAAGGGCGATGTTGGATATTCACATCTTAATTCTGATAAGAAAGGAGAAAACAGAGACGCGAAGACTCTCATCTCCAACATTTTTCATTTTTCTCTCTTCTCTTCTCCTTTCCTTGTCTTTTTCTTTTCTTTTCCTTTCATTTTGTAAGATACTTGTTTTGGATTCTTTTTGGTAACCTTCATTGCTATGGAGGAGTAAGACTTCAAGCTAGTTCAAGGAGACTCCAACAGCATTTATGGTTGTAATCTTGAAACTCTATGCTTGAATCTCAATCATGTTTATTTTATTAATTCTTTGCCCTCTTTAATTTGCATACTTACATTGAATGGTATTGATATGTGGGTTTATGAATGAGGAATTAGTTGGATAATTGCTAATTGGTCAATTGGTATGAACTTGATTAATTGAAGAATTAGGAATTGGGTTTAGATTCGAACCTAGGCTAATACAATTGGGGCTAGAAATCAACATAGGTTAATTAGAGTTGAGATCTCTAGAGGTCTCTAGGTAGAATTGTATGTTAGTTGAATGCCTAGAGGTCTCTAGGTAGAATTGTGGGGTTATAGTAGAGGTCTCTCTAATAGCTCAAATTAGTCACACTCTATATGTTTGATATATTTTGTGTTAATGATTGATTCACCTTATGCCTAACGAACTCTTTGCATTAGTTTTTTTTTTATTTCACCTAATTTTCTTTTATAACTTATTTACTACATGTTTTCACAAAACCCCTTGCTACTTAACTAGATAGCAGCAACATCCTTGTAAGATGACTTGGTTGCACTATACTTCAAATTTAGTGTAAATAAGTATTTTAAAATTATAATTTGGAGTGGGCTGCGACACTTGCTACCAGCAAGTCAAACCCTTAGTAGCTTAATTAAGTAATAATCACCCTTAATTAGCTTAATCGAATTTAATTAAGGATAATTAAGCTTAATCGTAAGATTAATTTTTGCTAATCATGTTGTTATGTGTTACTCACTAATCCTTGCTTAATCACGTTAATTAAGTTGCAAGAGCACTTAATCACATGATTAAATTCAAATTTAGTCAACTAGACAATAGAGTAAAGAGTAATGTCACTAAAGCATAAAGTATTAGACAACAGTGCTTTATGTAAGAGTAAGTACATGATTTGTTCCCCCATTATCCAATTGGTCTCTCTAAACCTTAATTAACACAAAATTAAGAAAATATCTCCTCCCCTACCCTTATAGAAGTTACAGCCAAACATACACACACACACATCCACTTTTCATTTTTCAACTTCTATTCTCTCTCTAAGTTTCCTACTCCTCTAACTTCTCTCTACAATTCTTTTCTTCTTCTTCATCTTCTTCGTCCTTTCTCCACCCCTACCATAACCAAACTTCTCACTTGGCCTTTCAAAGATCATATCTTTTGGTATTTGGAGACAAGATCTAAACACTACAAGCTTCATTTTCAAGAGAACTCAAGAGATCTCTCTTTATTCATCCAAAACTGCCACCATCATCACCAAGGAGGAGCCTTCATCTTCTTCTTCTTCTCCTCTTGCAAAAGATGCCACTTTTGACTCTAGGTAGTGATCTCTACTCTTCTATTTTGTTTACTCAAGAAAGCTTGAAGCTTGGTTCTTCTCATGACCAAGATCTTCAAGTGAGAGCTTGAGAAAATCTTTCATGCTCTTCATGAGCAAAAGTTTCTATTTTTGGTAAAATATGTTCATGTTCTTGTTCATGAGTTATTCTTGATTTTTTTGAAATGTTCCTTTCCTTAAGTGCTTCAAAGTTTCTATTTTTCTTTCTTGATGTATGAGATCTTGATGTTTCTTGTGAGTTGCTTGAAAAAGAATGATGTTCATGGTGGTATTTTGTTTAAAGTTTGTTCCTTTTCCTATGATGAGTTTATGATTAGAAAAGTTTCATCTTTACATTTTTTTAATGACTTGATAAGACTATAAACATTCCAAAAGTATAAAGCTTTAAATGTTTGCTTCTTGATGCAGAGAAAGTGGCGCCATTCTTATGGGCATCACATGGTTTCATTTTGTTCTTCTTGAAGAGAAAAATGTGTGTAATGTTTAAACTTTTAGGACATGAAGCTTTTTAAGTCATAAGAATGAAAACTTGTCACTTTATATCAAAAATATCAAACTTTGAAGACAAGACTGTTCATAAAGTTTCAAACTATAGTTAAGAATGAAATCTTTAAGTCATAAAAGTCTTGACTTGCAACTTTTAATTTATAAAGTTTAGATCTTGAGTCAAAATAATGCATAAAGTGTTAACTTTTATAAAGATCAAGACTTTCTAACTTTAAAGCTAATGTTTTGCATTATTATTTCATAAAGTAGGAATCTTTTAGACTTTAAAACAACTTTAAATTATAAAGCTGAGACCTTGATGGTCTTAAAATAATTAAACGTGTCAACTTTCATAAAGAACAAGACTTTTTAGTTCACTAGCTAATATCTTGTGACATTATTTCGTAAAGAATGGAACTTTATAACTACTTTATAAAGAATGATAACTTTTATAATATTCAAGGTAAGATCTTGTTATGTTAATGATAAAAGCTTGAAACTTTGCAACTTGAATAAGTTAAAAATCACCCTTGGTGATTAGTGAACATGGTGTTGTTGGGTTCATGAGTGTGGTTATACATTGTCATGATCCAAGGACTAGAGGGATCTCGAAATCCTTGGGAACAGAAGTATGATTAGGGCCTCTTAGCATACCATGAACCTAGGAATCGCTAAGCGTGATATCTCAAGGAAAGGTAATAGTTATCTAACTTAGTTAATTTAAACAAGTGTTACATAAGACATGTACTCAAGTGAAAAGTAATTTCCTATAAGGACTAAGTGACTAAAAGACTACATACACATTTATTTTAACTATGTGATTCTCTCATGGGTAATCACAGGAAATCATATGATGGCTCATTAGACTTTCCACAAAGAATAACACAACTATGAACCCTCTAGGGTATGAATACACGATCCCAGTAGGCATGATGAATGACAAGTTTGATTGAGCTTTACCTCATGATTGAATGATTCGTGTGATGATATGATATGGATATATTAGACTGTTAATTGAAAGCTTTATGATTGACATTTTGGGGAAGCTTCGCTCTAGCCATTATGCTGCTGGATTTTCGTCAAAATTATGGACTTAGTCATGTCATTGCATGTATTTAGTCAAAGAAGTACTATGCATAAAAAGTGTAATGATAAGAAAAGAAAGAATGGGATATGACCCTTTAATTAGTTCAGTAAGGGAAGTGAGAGACGGTGATTCACAAAGACTCAAGGAAGCTCTATGACGGAGGCAAGGGTGACATAGAGGACCCTCCAACATAGAGGTAATCATTATCAGCTTAGTCTAATTTGGTTAGTTCTGCGTGATGACGATCATGGAATGAGCTCATGTCCAAAAGTACTCTATTTCAAAGGAAAAGTAAAGAATGTTAAGCACGTGCTAAGAATGAAAGTAAAGTTAAAGTAAAACCATAGTTATGACTATGAGGTTGCATGTCAGTGCATGTATTTTATATTGTCCATATGCATTATGAAGTTTATTCTATGCTTTTGCATGTATGTTTACTTATGATGATATGGTTATTATGCTAAATTTAAAAGCAACCCGCTTCAGGACTTAAGTTTTCAAACTCACTAAAATTGAACCTATACACGTCCACTATTTTCATAGTTAAACCCCAAGTGGTTGGGGCAATGATGAGGATACAATGTTTGGCTAGTCGCGATCCTACTAAGAAATCTAGTATTTCTCACTCTTACTTTCCGTGAGGTATTGGCGCTTTGACCTGGTGCTAAATGCCTCTGTGATGTCTGCAAGCGTAGCCATGAGGGTCTACATCTTCCATGATCGTCAGTTTCAAGTTCCAATTATGACCCCATTTTTCCATCCACATCAGTCGTACGATGAGGTTACCATGGATGACATCCGCCCCTACTTCCAGCGCCGAGATATCCCACTGATAGAGATTCGGACTCGGATACCCATCCGACACCTACTATTTCTTCGATTCTGATCCGTCGGAGCCTTCCGATCTGAGCTACCACGTGGAGTCTGACCCCATCCGAGCCTTCTTACCCATCAATGATTCACTTGACATCTGACTCGTCTTCTTCTTCAGCAACTTCTCATCATGCACCACCCCTGGTTCGTGATCATGGGTTCATTCATACCCGTGCTGTGCCTCATGGGCGTGGGCGTGCCCGAAGAGGAGAACATGGCGATGTTGCTTTCGGTGTATTCAGGAACAGTTTCTTTTCGCTTGATGAGTGATGTAGTGATTGCATGCAAAGCCGAGCATGAGGATAGCCCTTTTTGTTTGTAGTTATAGAGTTATCGTTTTATCATATGGCATGCTTGGATAGTAAAGATTTCCTATGTATTTTCCTTTATGATGTATTCAGTTAGATTTTTTCTGTCAAGCCGACAGTAGATATCGGACCCATTATTATCTTTATGTATGACTTCTAGCATTATTAGTATTATATAAACTATGATGGTCGTGGAATGAATGCCATGTTTACTTAAGATATTTGTTATTCATGTCACTTCTATTTATTTCATTCGCACTGTATGTATGAGATAGCGGCATTTGTATTACATGTTCACGATGCGCTCATGGCTCTTGGTTTTCAAAGTAGTTTATTCGTTATTGTTCAAAAAAAATTTACCCTTATTTTCATTGCAAAGTATTTTCAAATAGTAGCTTTAGTTCCACGAGCAAAAGTAACAACTAGTAATTCCATAATATGACTTAAGCATAGTGTGGGACTATTAGGGTGTTACATTTTGGTATCAGAGCAGTTCATCCTTAAAGAGCTTGGGGATGGACTGACTATGCTTCTAAGCATACGTGTTAGTTAAGTCATTGGCAGCAAGTGTCGCAGCCTGCCCCAAATTACAATTTTAAAATACTTAATTATAGTAAATTTGAAGTATAGTGCAACCAAGGTCATCTCCCAAGGATGTTGTTGCTATCTAGTTAAGTAACAAGGGGGTATGTGCAAACATGCAGTAAATAAGCTATAAAAGAAAATTAGATGAAAATAAAAACACTAATTCAAAGAGTTCTTAGGCATAAGGTGAATCAATCATTAACGCATAATATATCAAACACATAGAGTGCGGCTAATTTGAGCTATTAGAGAGACCCTTACTAACAACCCCACAAGTCTACCTACAGAACTCTAGAAATTCAACCAACACATAATTGATTAGATAATTGAGACCTCAACTCTAATTAACATATATTGATTTCTAGCCCCAAATGTATTAGCCTAGGTTTGAACCCAAACCCAATTCCTAATTCTTTAACTAATCAAGTTCATACCAATTGACCAATTAGCAATCACCCAACTAATTCCTCATTCATAAACCCACATATCAATATCATTCAATGCAAGTTTACAAATAAAAGAAGGCAAAGAATCAAGAAAACAAACATGATTGAAATTCAAGTATAGGGTTTCAAGATTACAACCATAATACCCTTAGAGTCTCTTTGAACTAGCTTGAAGTCCTACACCTCCATAGCAATCAAAGTTACAAACTAGAACCCAAAACAAGTATCTTATAGAATGAAAGGAAAAGAAGAGAAGAGGAGAAGAGAAGAGAAGAGAAGAGAAGAGAGAAAAATGAAAAATGTTGGAGATGAGAGTCTTCCTTCGTGTCTCAGTTTTCTCTCTTCTTATCAGACATCAAATGTCAAAATTCAAAAATACCCTTAAGCCCAAATTAATCCTCTTCCTCTTAGCTTTAAGTGTGTAACACCCTAGTAGTTCCATTCTATGCTTAAGTCATATTGTGGAATTACTAGTTGTTACTTTTGCTCGCAGAACTAACATTACCTTTTAGAAATTACTTTGTATCGAAAATAGGGGTAAAATTTTTTTCTACAAAACAAGTGAACCATTTTGGAAATCGAGAGCCATGAAAGCATCGTGAACATATAAAGTAACACCGCTATCCCATACATACATTGCATTTAACAAGCATAGAAACCATAAGAGTAATCACAATTCTTAGATAAATGTAACATTCATTCCACGACCATCCATGATAATACAATAATAGTCATACCAGAGTCATACATAAGATAATAATGGGTCCTGTAACATCCCCATTTCTACCTAAGCTAATTAGCTCA
This sequence comes from Pterocarpus santalinus, assembly GCA_031439595.1. Classification (NCBI taxonomy): domain Eukaryota; kingdom Viridiplantae; phylum Streptophyta; class Magnoliopsida; order Fabales; family Fabaceae; genus Pterocarpus; species Pterocarpus santalinus. The sequence continues at coordinate 40,506,026 of CM062532.1, read as the reverse complement.
GTGTTCCTGGCTAATTAGAGGGATTAGCGATTAATTGAGAACTAATCGATTAATCCCGAGAGCAAGAGCTTAGTAAATTAAGTCTAGCCAACAATTTAATCATAATATCCTAAGCGTTTTAATAAAACCTTAATCGTCTAATCCTTAATTACTCGAAGGTGCCAAAACAAAAGTAAGACAACCTAACCTTACTAATTAAGTTTATAATGATTAAGACACTTAAGACAACTCTTGAAAAATTAAACCCCAAATTAAGCATATGCTTAACCGTAATGCAAGACATCATAAAAAGTGTAATTGACAAGAGTTAACTCATGGGTAAATAAGCCAATTAAGTTAAACTACATTTAAATAATTCTAATAATATTTAGAGATAAAGGTTCTTCCATGCATATGCCCTAGAAAGACCTACTAAGGAGGAGCAACATCTCACCCTTCATTCAAACTCTTTAATCCTACACCATTAGATCAAAAGCCAAGACTAGGATCCTTGTCATCCACCATTAGATCTTGACACTTGGATGAGTCTTAGACAAGCAACCAAATCCTAAGAGGGGTACTCCCCTTTAACCCCTAGAGAAAAGCTTAAAATGGACATTAGAATGCCTCCAAGACTCAAGGAAAAACAACTCACCCTTTTGCCCCAAGGTTTTTCCACTCCCTAGCTTGTGTAAGAAGCAAAAATCACATCAATCTCCTCCCCTCTTTTTGCGCCCCAATCAGCCTACTTTCCCCCTCATTTCATTCTTTCACTCCTCTCCCAAACACACACACAAAGCTCTCTTCTCTCTCCTCAATTTCAAATTCTCCTCCTTCTCTCTAAACTCTCCAACTTCTCTCTAGAATCCTCCCACTTCTCTCATCCTTTCCTCTCCTCATCCCACTCACAAACTCTTCAAGAGCCACCATCTCTTGCTCTTGGAGAATCAAAGACCATCACATATCAAGCCTCTTTCAAGATCCAAGAGGAGCACCACCACCACCACCATCTTTTCCATCACAAGTTCCTTCAAAGAAAGCTTCTTGGTAGTGACTCTAAACCCTTTTTCCTCACTTGTTTTCAAGCTTTAGAACTCCTATGCTCTCCATAGCTAGGTGGTTTTAAAGATTGATTATGGGCATCATAGCCATTCTTGTCATAAAATGAGATGTTGTTGCTTGTATGGTGGTTTGTTGAAAACATGTTTTCGGTTTGGTGTGATGCATGGCTGAACTCAATATTTTTGAACTCCAACATGTTAGTTTTTCACTGATCTTTCATGGTATATGAGTGTTTTATAACTTGAGAATGGTTTCTTGAAAGTGAGGTTGAGTGTTTTGGAGAAAACATGAGAAAAAGCAAAACGTGAAATCTGGATTTTCTGACAGTATGTAAACCGAACGGTATAACTTTTTCCAGAAAACTCAGAAATTAGTGGAACCAATTTTATATGAAAATAGACTCAGAGAGCTTTCCATACATATAAAATATATAAGATTCGGAGTTAAAATGAGTGAGATATGATTTTTCAAAGTGGACTGTTCTCGGATTGGTTTCTGTCTGGGCAGTCTACACTAAAATGTGTATAACTCCAGCTACAAAAATGATTTTTGAGTGAGACTAAGTTTGAATGAAAGCTAAGACATAGGGAAACAAACCCCTAAGACAGTTTTCTCAGATTCCTTCTGAGCAATTATAATGAGAGGTCACAATCCACTGTACCGGGAGTGAACCTAGAAACTGAACAAGTCAGAATAAAGTATGCATAACTGGAGTTAGAAAATGAATTTTTGAGTGGGACTTTTTTGTTAAAAACTAGGCTCAGAACCCTATAAGCATATAAAATTTCGCATTAAAATGATAAAATACCAATTTATGGTGAATTTTTAAACTTACTGCCTAGGGTAAAAGTAAAACTATCAAAACTTAACCTTAAGTAAGACTATGCCTAAATGACTTAAAGGGGTAAAAGGTCTTAACCTAAAGTAATGAAACTTCATAATTCACTTAATGAGGACTAGATAAAATAAAATACCAAACTTGCCTAATCCTTAACAAAAGAAGCAAATAAAACGAAAAACCGAATGTAAAGGTAGTTAGTGTACTAGATTAAGTTCATAAGATTTTAATCAAACTATAATGCAAAACCTAAACTATAAATCTTCCAAATTAAAATATGAAAATCATATAAGTTAAGTTAGAATAATTGAGAAGAGGAAATCAATAAAATGAAAGCCAATATAAAAGCTTGCATCTAATTTACTAAGCTAAGCTCATAAGACTTTGCTTGAGAATATGCCTATGATTAGGTTGCAAGTATGATGTGATGATGATGTGATTATGATGCCAAGATATGATGATATGATGTGATGATATGATGATGATGATATGATATGATGATATGATATGATGCTGTGATACTGGTATACTGTCTGACAAAATTTTGGGAAGCTGCGGTTTAGCCGTTATGCTGCCGAAATTTTGTAGAAATTATGGACTTGGAAATATTTTGCATCATAAGTTTAATAAGAAAAGATTGGATAAAGTATGATCCTTCAAAAGGGAAGGTGACCTAATTTAAGTTTCCCCTCACCCACGACTCACATGAGGCATGGCATGACCCAGCTAGTGTGAGTATAGGGGATAGGGCTTACATGAGGCATGGCATGACCCAGCTAGTGTAAGTACCGAAATTCTATGGTGGCGACGGCCACGGTATGAGCTCATTACCACTTATGTTTAGTGGGTAGAAAGAAAGGACTTAAGATAAGTCAAGTTAAGGAAAGAAAGGGACTTCGGTCCAACCCAAGTAAAGAACATAACTCTCGATCTGTTTATATATGTTATGAATAGTCATATAAGCTTTCATGTATGCCATGATGATGTTAATACAACGAGGATAAGTACTAAAAATGGGATCCACTTCGGATAGTAACGTTTTCGAAAATCAAATAATTGAACCTATTGTATGCCCACAGTTTTTCGTTTAAAAACGAAGTGGTGGGACGATGGCGATGACACCGTGTGTCGTGGTCGAGTCCTACTGAGAAATCTTATTTCTCATCCTAGTTGTTTTCCGTCTCGTCACCAGATACTCATGGAGCCTCACGTGACGTGGAGCATGGAGCCTCCCACCATGAGTGGGCTTATGATGAGGACGCCCACGCTTATCGCGGGCCACGACCACCACGATAGTTCGCACCTACTTCTATCCGGGTCGAGTTTTTGAACAAGAGGAGCCAGAGATTCCGCCAGCCCCTATGGACGTATCTTCGTCACGCCTTGGACAGCCGTTGGGTCCTTGGGATTTGCCGCCCGAGCCATTGCCCGAGATCGAGATGGAGCCTATGTCTCCCGGTCTACCCGTAGCCGAGCCTATGCCGCCGCCAGAGGTTCCAGTGGTCGAGGTGAGTTCGACGGCCACCCCTAGGGCCGTAGCAGCTTCGCCGCCACTCCCCGAGTATCGACCTGTCGCGTCTGAGGAGGATCCCTCCGAGGCACGTTCCTCGGTGGGCAGCTATGTTCCCGGCCGTCGCATCCGTCGTATAGAGGTGATCAGCAGGCACCCCCGCATCATTCGCACTCCGCGCGTTCCCCGAGGCCGAGCAGCATGGGGGACTCGACATTCGAGGACCTGAGTTCGATGCAAGGGCATGGAAGGGGCGGAGAAGTCAGCATATGTCTACGAGGGCTTATTTTGATTTGTGCTCCCTAACTCTTGTATTTCATTTAGTATTGTATCTCATCAGACTTGTGTACCTTTGATATTTGGGGCCATGGCATGTCCATGAGTTGCCTTTATATGTATTTGTTGGATATTGTGAGATTAAGTATATTATGTAGTTGATGTTATAATTTGAATGTATGACTTTGTGATTTATCTCATGTTCCTTCCATTTATATCGAAATCTCTGTGATACGCTCGTTTATTGCTATCTTCTCGCGCAAGGCTTTATTTTTCCAACGCAACGACATATTTAAAAAAAAAAAAATTTACTGTATTTTCCGCGTAATTTAATTTCCAGTAAAGTTTAGTGTTCCACGAGCATAAGTAACAACTAATAAAACGCCGTAATACGACTTAAGCGTAATATGGATTTATTAGGGTGTTACAGGTCTGATATCTATCATCGGCCCTACACAAAAGTCTACCAATACATAATAAAAGGAAATACATCAAAAAATCCTACTACCCAAGCATGCCACATAACAGAATAATAACCCTATAACTACAACCAAAAAGGGCTATCCTCGTGCTCGGCTCCGCATGCAGTCGTCACATCAAGCATCTGGCGGGAGGAAACCATTCCCATATCCATCGGGAGAAGTGCCACCACGTCCCCCTCCTCGAGCACGTCCTCGCCCACGGGGCACAGCGCAGGTACGAATGAACCCACGCCCGCGAACTGGGGGTGAAACTGGGCCAGCAGATCAAGCAAAAGAATCAAAAGATAGACGAATCACCGAAGACTGCGACGAACCCGAACGGTGAGATCCCCCAGAATGAGTCGGATAGAGGGGGCTCAAACGGATTGGTCTCCACATGGAAGCTCGGATAAGACGACTCCGAGAGATCGGAATCCAGTGAAACAGTCGGAGCTAAATGGGTATCCGAGTCAGTCTCATCATCATCAGTGGGGTATATCGATGGCTGAAAGTAGGGGCGGATGTCATCCATAGTAACCTCGCCGAATGGCTGATGCGGTCGAAAAAACGGGCTCATCACGGGAGTCTGAAACTGGCGGTCATGAAAGATGTAGACCCTCATCGCTGCACTCGCTGATAGCACAGAGGCGTTTAGCACCGGGTCAAAGCGCCAACGCCACACCGAGAACTCAATGTAGATCACCACCGTGCCCGACGTCGACATCCTCTGAAGAGGACACGAAAACGTAGGAATAAGAAATACTAAATTTCTCAGTAGGATCGCAACTAGGCAAACATAGTGCCATCGTCATCGTCCCAGCCACTTCGGGTTTAATTATAAAAATAGTGGACAGATATAAGTTCAATTTTCAATGGTTTTGAAAACTTAGACCCCGAAGCGGGTTGCTTTTAAACTTAAGATCATAACCACATCATCATGACTAACATGCATACTAAAACATAGAATAAACATTCATAATGCAAATGGGCAATATACTTACATGCAAAGACATGCATCCTCATAGACATAACCATGGTTATACTTAGACTTTGCTTTCATTTTTAGCACGTGCTTAATATTCTTTACTTTCCTTTGAAATAGACTACTTTTGGACATGAGCTCATTCCATGACCGTCATCACGCAGTACTAACCAAATCAGACTAAGCCGATATTGGTTACCTCTAAGTTGGAGGGTCCTCCAAAACACCCTTGCCTCCCTCATAGAGGTTCTTTTTGGATCGCCATCTCTCACTTCCCTTACCGAAGTGATTGAAGGGTCACATCCCATTGATTCTTTTCTTATCTTTATACTTTACATGCATAACATTTCCTTGACTAGACGCATGCAATGATATGACTAAGTCCATAATTTTGACGGAAATCCAGCAGCATAACAGCTAGACCGGAGCTTCCCCAAAATGCCAATCATCAGCATTCAACCAATAGTTCATCATATCTATATCATATCATCACACTTGTCATTCAATCATGAGACAAAGCTCAATCAAACTCATCATTCATCATGCCGAGTGGCATCACACATTCCTACCCTAAAGGGGTTTATAGTTGTGTTGTTCTTTGTGAAGAATATTATGAATCATCACATGATTTCCCATGGTTACCCATGATAGAATCACATAGTTAGGATATGTGTTTGTAGTCTTTTAGTTACTTGGTCCTTGGATGAAAGTATTCTTTACTTAAGTACATGTCTTAAGAAACACTTGTTCAAATTAATTAAATTATGTGTTATTTCCTTTCCTTGAGATAGTGCACTTAGTGATTCCGAGGTTCATGGTATGCTCAGAGGCCCTAATCATACTTCTGTTCCCAAGGAGCTCGAGATCCCTCTAATCCTTGGGCCATGACAACGCATAACCACATCATGAACCCAACAACACTAATGTTCACTAATCACCAAGGGTGACTTTTAACTTATTCAAGTTACAAAGTTTTAAACTTTTACTAATAACATACCAAGGTTTTGCCTTAAACATTATTAAAGTTGTCATTCTTTATAAAGTAGTCATAAAGTCTTATTCTTTATGAAAGTAAGTGCCTTTGACATTAAGCTCTTATCTTAAGATTGGATCTTTATGAAATAATGATACAAGTTACTAGCTTTTTGAATAAAAAGTCTTGTTCTTTATAAAAGTTAACACCTTTTTGCATTATTTTGGTCAAAGTTGAAACTTTATGAATGAAATGTTATAAAACAACATTTTTATAACTTAAAGATCTTATTCTTGAATAAAGTTTGAAACTTTGTGAAAGGTCTTTTCTTTAAGGTTTGATTTCTAAAGCCTAAGTGACAAGATATCATTTTTCTAACTCAAAAAGTTTAGACTTTCACATGTATTCTTGTCTTCAAAACAAAACAAAATAAAACTTTATGGAAGCTTAAAAGTTGCGCCACTTTGAAGGAATCAAGGAGCAAACTTTTTAAAGTCTAAAGCTTTTAGAAGGTTCATAGTCTTATCAAATCATGGAAACATAGAAAGGTGAAGCTTTTCTAATCATTCACTCATCATAAAGAGAAAGGAACAACTTTAAGCAAGAGAACAATAAGAACATATGTTTCCAAAAGAGGAAACTTAAGAACACATGAAGAACATCAAGAACATATTTACTAAAAATGAAAACTTTGGCTCTTGAAGAGCATGAAGGATCTTCTCAAGCTTTCACTTATAAATCTTGGTCATGAAAGAACCAAGCTCCAAGCTTTCTTGAGTAAACAAAATGAAAAAGATGGAGATCACTACCTTTCTTGAAGATGGCACAAAACAAGAGAAGTGGAAGAAGAAGATGATGACTCCTCTTAATGATGAAGGTGGCAGTTTTGAATGAGCAAAGAGAGAACTCTTGAGTTCTCTTGAAAATGAGTCTTGTAGTGTTTTGATCTTGTCTCCAAAGACCAAATATGTGATCTTTGAAGGGCTTGGTGAGGAAGGTTTGATTATGGAGGTGGAGAATGATGAAGAAGATGAAGAAGAAAAAGAAGGAATGTAGAGAGAGGTTGGAGAGTTTGAGAACTTTAGAGAGAGAATGAGAAGTTGAAAATGAAGTGAATGTGTGTGTGTGTGCAAGAAAGTGGCCGAAACTTTTAGTAGGGTGGGGGGAGATATTTTTGCTTCATTTTGTGTTAATTAAGGTTTAGGGAGACAAATTGAATGATGGGGGAACAAAGTATGGTCAAACTCTTACACAAAGCACTCTTGTCTCATGCTTTATGCTTTTATGACATCACTCTTTACTTTATTGTCTAGTTAACTAAATTTGAATTTAATCATCTGATTAAGTGCTCATACAACTTAATTAAGGTGATTAAGCAAGGATTAGTGATTAACACACAAGAACATGATTAACAAAAATTAATCTTATGATTAAGCTTAATTAACCTTAATTAAACTCGAGTAAGCTAATTAAGGGCGATTAGTGCTTAAGTAAGCTATAGGGGCTCTGACTTGCTTAATTAGAGATTATCTGACCTCGATTAAGCATTCTCTTGACCCTTCTCATTCGAGTCAATCCCTTAATTAAGCCCTAATCTCAAAATTTCTCATTAAGTGCCTAATTACTCAGGGTTACTAAGATAATTTGGCACAACATGAAATTGAGGATGTTACATTTCTCCTCACCTTTAAAAAGAATTTTGCCCTCAAAATTCGTTACTTGTAAACAAATTCGGATATTCATTCTTCATTTCGGCCTCCAGCTCCCACGTATATTCTTCCATATTCCCTCTACCCCAAGCCACCTTGACCAAGGGTACTGTCTTACTCCTCAGCTGTTTTGCCCCATGATCCATGATCCGAGATGGCGGTAGATTGAAAGTTAGGTCCTCCCTTAACTGTACACTTTCAGGCTCAAATAGATGACTAGGGTCGGAATGGTATTTTCTCAATTGAGACACATGGAAGACATCATGAAGGTTTGACAAATTTGGAGGTAAGGCTATTTGGTAAGCAACTGACCCGACACGTTTTAAAATTTGAAAAGGGCCAAGGAAACGGGGGCTTAACTTTTTGACCTTCATGGCTCTACCTATACCAGTCGTAGGAGTGATTTTCAGGAATACATGTTCTCCTTCTTGGAACTCTAGGGGCTTTCTCCTCTTATCTGCATAACTCTTTTGACGGCTTTGGGCCGTCAGGATTCTGTCCCTAATCCTTTTGACTTGCTCTGTGGTCTGCCTCACAAGATCAGGTCCTAGTAGGCTTTATTCACCCGATTCAAACCAACATAGGGGAGATTGGCACTTCTTTCCATACAAAGCTTCATAGGGTGCCATACCAATACTTGCATGATGACTATTGTTATAGGCAAACTCGATCAAAGGTAAGTATTTATCCCAACTTCCTCGGTTATCCAATACACAAGCTCTCAACATATCCTCCAAAGTTTGGATGGTCCTCTCCGACTGTCCATCCGTCTGGGGGTGATAAGCTGTACTTAGGCAAAGCTTCATTCCAAATGCCTTTTGCAAGGCTCCCCAGAATCTAGAGGTAAACCTCGGGTCTCTATCGGAGATTATGCTTGAAGGTACACCATGCAATCTTACTACCTCTTGAACATACAACTAGGCTAACTTTTCCAAAGGATAAGTAGCTCAAATGGGCAAAAAGTGAGCAGACTTGGTTAATCTGTCAACAATTACCCATATTGCATCGAACCCAGCCTGTGTTTTGGGTAAACCCATCACGAAGTCCATAGAGATACTCTCCCATTTCCATTCTGGGATCTCCAATGGTTGCAGCATACCAGAGGGCTTTTGGTGCTCAACCTTTACTTTCTGGCAGACTAAACACTTGCCTACCAACTCCGCAACATCCCTCTTCAATCCTGGCTACCAGAACATCTTCTTGACGTCTTGATTCATCTTTGTCACACTAGGGTGTATGGTGAAATGGCTCTTATGAGCCTCCTCCAAAATCCTTCTTCGGAGGCCACCACTTGCGGGTACACAGACTCTTCCTTCAAATTTCCATAGTCCATCTGCACCTTGTGCAAAACCCTTCAACCTTCCTTCCTTCACCAACGCTAGTGTTTTCAAGAACTCTTCTTCCTCGCCTTGGGCTTGAGCAATTTGATTTTTGAAATCGCTCGTCACCCTAAGCTGATTCAATCTTAAACTATGGGGGGTCAACGTAACTCCAAGGTTAAGGTCTCTAAAGCTCCTTACTAGGTCATCTTCCTTAACCATCATCCATGATGCATGCAAGGATTTCCGACTTAATGCGTCGGCCACCACATTGGCTTTCGCAGGGTGATATTTCAACCCAAAATCATAATCCTTCAGAAACTCCATCCACCTCCTTTGCCTCATATTCAGCTCCTTTTGATCAAAGAGATACTTCAAGCTCTTATGATCAGAGAACACTTCGAACCTCACACCATATAGATAATGCCTCCATATCTTCAGGGCAAACACTACGGCTGCTAATTCCAAGTCATGGGTTGGGTAGTTCACTTCATGAGGCTTCAGCTGTCTAGAGGCATAAGCCACCACGTTCCTATTCTGCATCAAGACATAACCTAAACCTCTCCCAGAGGCATCATAGTAAACCTCAAACAGTCCACTAGGGTCCGGCAAGACCAATACTGGGGTTGAGGTTAACTTACCTTTTAGCTTTTGAAAGCTCTTCTCACAGTCCATTGTCCACACAAATGGGGCATCCTTCCTTGTCAACTTGGTTAGGGGTAGAGATATCTGAGAAAATCCTTTTATAAACCTGTGGTAGTAACTAGCTAAACCCAAGAAACTCCTTATCTCAGTCACTGAAGTTGGCCTCTCCCAACTCATCACAACCTCAATCTTACTTGGATCCACAGCAATACCCCCTTGTGACACCACATGCCCTAAGAACTTTACTTCCTCCATCCAGAATTCACACTTAGATAGCTTGGCATAAAGCTTCTTTTCCCTCAAGATCCTTAACACAACCCTCAAATGTTCTTCATGTTCCTCCTTCATTCTCGAATAGATGAGAATATCATCTATGAAAACAACTACAAACTTGTCCAAATAGGGTCTAAAGATCCTATTCATATAATCTGTGAAAACAGCAGGGGCATTAGTCAATCCAAACGACATCACCGTAAACTCATAATGCCCATACCTTGTCCTAAAAGCTGTCTTAGGTATATCCTCCTCTTTCACCCTTATTTGATGATATCCAGATCTCAGATCAATCTTAGAGAACACAGCTGCACCTCGCAGTTGGTCTATGAGGTCATCTATCCTAGGCAAGGGATACTTGTTCTTAACAGTCACCTTGTCTAATTGCCTATAATCCATACACAGCCTCATACTGCCATCCTTCTTTTTCACAAATAACACCGGGGCTCCCTAGGGTGAGGCACTAGCTCTTACGAACTTCTTTTCTAACAACTCTTCGAATTGTCCCTTCAACTCCGACAACTCTAGTGGGGACATCCTATAGGGTGCTATAGAGATTGGCCCAGTACCCGACACCAACTCTGTAGAAAACTCGATTTCCCTTTCCAGGGGAAACTCGGGTATGTCGTCAGGGAATACATCTGGGTATTCCCTAACTACAGGGATCTCATCCAACACTTGCTCGAGTTCCACTTCACTTGTCATAAGGAGAACATATCCCTGATCACCAAACTCACTACTTCCTACCCTAACAGAGTTCAAGAACAAACTAACAGCCTCTACGGGCTTATCAGGTATAGGGGGAAAACAACAGACTTTTCTGAACAATTTATCATAGCATGGTTAGCCGAAAGCCAATCCATGCCTAGAATCAGATCCAGACCAGACAAAGGCAACCAAATCAAATTCGCTATGAAAGACCTACCATCAATTTGGAATTGACAACTCAAGCAACAATGACAAGTCTTAACTGGTTTTCCAACAGGCGTAGAAACATTTAACATATAAGGCAATTCGGACACAGATAATTCTAATCTATCTACACAATCATGAGAAATAAAGGAGTGTGTAGCTCCAGAATCATATAGCACAGTTAAGGTCCTACCATTGACCTCACACTTACCTTGGATAAGATCGTCGGACCGAGTGGCCTCTTCAGCATTGAGGGCAAAGACCCTTCCTTGGTGTTGGGGCTTGTTGGCAGGGGACAACAGCTTGACAGTGCAGTCTCTTGCTATATGCCCAGGCTTTCCGCATTGGAAACAAGCATTCTGGCCAGCTAAATAAGGGCGTCCTCCATGGTGTTTACCATACTTAGGGCAAGCTTGACCATTCATCGGCTTGGGTGGATTCTCAAAGAAGCTTACGGGTTACTTTCCTTTGAAACCTCCACCCTAAAATGGTTTCCTCAGAGGTTGGGGCTTGAACTTACGCGCTGCGGTGCCAGCTTCTTCTTGTAGGCCTCGGACCTTGCCACTGACAGCTTATGGTTGCAATCCTCCACCAAACGGCACTTGTTGACGAGTGCAGCATAGTCACAGATCTCCATTGGTCCTACAGATGCCAGTATCTCCTCACGCAATCCCCCTTCAAATTTCACACACTTCCAATGCTCATCCAGGTTCCCTTGGTAAATTGTCGAGAACTTGCACAGCTCTTCGTACTTGGCCGTATACTCAGCAATATTCATGGTCCCTTGACGCAGACTCATGAACTCCAGCTCCTTCGCATTCCTCACGGATGCAGGAAAATACTTCTCATAGAAGTGCGACTTGAAAATCTCCCAGGTGATGTGGGTTTGGGCTCCCTCTAAAAGCCTCTTTACGCCTACCCACCAGAACTCAGCATCAGCTTCCAACATATAGGTAGCAAAGGCTACCTTCTGCTCCTCGGTGCAGGCCAACACTGTGAAAATCTTCTCAATGGCCTTGATCCACTCCTCAGCTTGATCGGGGTTGTACATCCCTCTAAAGCTTGGCAGATTTGCCTTCTTGAACTCAGCAAACTTGAGGTACTCAAGATCCACCTCAACTCCTCCATTATGCCTTTCGGGATTCTCCTCATACCTTTGCTCTATTCGCTCCATCATTCGATGGGCAGCAGTAGCTTGCTCCCTCATAGCAGCAGCCATTTCGCGAAGTGTCCCCATGACTTCCTCGGGACCTTCTGGCTTGTTGCAGGGCCTACTATGTCTTCCTGAAGCTATTAGTTCCTGGTACACAAGACAAAAGACATTGAGTTGATTAGGCTCAACATTTATGTTGAGTGAACCAAAGAATCGACCACATTATCTCGTAATGCATTTATCATGCACATCTAATTCCTACGCCTCATCATACAGACGAGACTCAAAGCATGACTTAACTAAAACGTATGCTTAGAAGCATAGTCAGTCCATCCCCAGGCTCTTCAAGGACGAACTGCTCTAATACCAAAATGTAACACCCTAGTAGTTCCATTCTATGCTTAAGTCATAGTGTGGAATTACTAGTTGTTACTTTTGCTCGCCGAACTAACATTACCTTTTAGAAATTACTTTGTACCGAAAATAGGGGTAAAATTTTTTTCTACAAAACAAGTGAACCATTTTGGAAATCGAGAGCTATGAGCGCATCGTGAACATATAAAGTAACACCGCTATCCCATACATACATTGCATTTAACAAGCATAGAAACCATAAGAGTAATCACAATTTTTAGATAAATGTAACATTCATTCCACGGCCATCCATGATAATACAATAATAGTTATACCAGAGTCATACATAAGATAATAATGGGTCCGATATCTATCGTCGGCCCTACACAAAAGTCTACCAATACATAATAAAAGGAAATACATCAGAAAATCCTACTACCTAAGCATGCCACATAACAGAATGATAACCCTATAACTACAACTAAAAGGGGCTATCCTCGTGCTTAGCTCCGCATGCAGTCGTCACATCAAGCATTAGGCAGGAGGAAACTGTTCCCACATCCACCGGGAGAAGTGCCACCACGTCCCTCTCTTCGAGCACGTCCTCTCCCACGGGGCACAGCGCGGGTACAAATGAACCCACGCCCGCGAACCGGGCGTGAAACTGGGCTAGCAAATAAAGTAGAAGAATCAGAAGATAGACGAATCACCGAAGGCTGCGACGAACCCGAACAGTGAGATCCCCTAGAATGACTCGGATAGAGGGGCTCAGACGGATCAGTCTCCACATGGAAGCTCAGATAAGACAGCTCCGACGGATCGGAATCCAGTGAAATAGTCGGAGTCAAACGGATATCCGAGTCAGTCTCGTCAACATCAATGGCATATCTCGGTGGCTAAAAGTAGGGGCGGATGTCATCCATAGTAACCTCACCGAATGGCTGATGCGGTCGAAAAAATGGGCTCATCAGGGGAGTCTGAAACTGGCGGTCGTGGAAGATGTAGACCCTCATCGCTGCACTCGCTGACAGCACAGAGGCGTTCAGCACCAGGTCAAAGCGCCAACGCCACACCGGGAACTTAATGTAGATCACCACTGTGCCCGACGTCGACATCCTCTGAAGATGACACGGAAACGTAGGAATGAGAAATACTAAATTTCTCAGTAGGATCGCAACTAGGCAAACACAGTGTCATCGTCATCGTCCCAGCCGCTTCGGGTTTAATTATAAAAACAGTGGACAGATATAAGTTCAATTTTTAATGGTTTTGAAAACTTAGACCCTGAAGCGGGTTGCTTTTAAACTTAAGATCATAACCACATCATCATGACTAACATGCGTACTAAAACATAGAATAAACATTCATAATGCAAATGGGCAATATACTTACATGCAAAGGCATGCATCCTCACAGACGTAACCATGGTTATACTTAGACTTTGCTTTCATTTTTAGCACGTGCTTAACATTCTTTACTTTCCTTTGAAATAGACTGCTTTTGGACATGAGCTCATTCCGTGACCGTCGTCACGCAGTACTAACCAAATCAGACTAAGCCGATATTGGTTACCTCTAAGTTGGAGGGTCCTCCAAAACACCCTTGCCTCCCTCATAGAGGTTCCTTGTGGATCGCCGTCTCTCACTTCCCTTACCGAAGTGATTGAAGGGTCACGTCCCATTGATTCTTTTCTTATCTTTATACTTTACATGCATAACATTTCCTTGACTAGACGCATGCAATGATATGACTAAGTCCATAATTTTGATGGAAATCCGGCAGCATAACGGCTAGACCGGAGCTTCCCCAAAATGCCAATCATCAGCATTCAACCAATAGTTCATCATATCTATATCATATCATCACACTCATCATTCAATCATGAGACAAAGCTCAATCAAACTCATCATTCATCATGCCAAGTGGCATCACACATTCATACCCTAAAGGGGTTTATAGTTGTGTTGTTCTTTGTAAAGAATATTATCAATCATCACATGATTTCCCATGGTTACCCATGATAGAATCACATAGTTAGGATATGTGTTTGTAGTCTTTTAGTTACTTGGTCCTTGGATGAAAGTATTCTTTACTTAAGTACATGTCTTATGAAACACTTGTTCAAATTAATTAAATTATGTGATTGTTTCCTTTCCTTGAGATAGTGCACTTAGTGATTTCTAGGTTCATAGTATGCTCAGAAGCCCTAATCATACTTCTGTTCCCAAGGAGTTCGAGATCCCTCTAATCCTTGGGTCATGACAACGCATAACCACATCATGAACCCAACATCACCAATGTTCACTAATCACCAAGGGTGACTTTTAACTTATTCAAGTTACAAAGTTTTAAACTTTTACTAATAACATACCAAGGTTTTGCCTTAAACATTATTAAAGTTGTCATTCTTTATAAAGTAGTCATAAAGTCTTATTCTTTATGAAAATAAGTGCCTTTGACATTAAGCTCTTATCTTAAGATTGGATCTTCATGAAATAATGATACAAGTTACTAGCTTTTTGAATAAAAAGTCTTGTTCTTTATAAAAGTTAACACCTTTTTGCATTATTTTGGTCAAAGTTGAAACTTTATGAATGAAATGTTATAAAACAACATTTTTATAACTTAAAGATCTTATTCTTGAATAAAGTTTGAAACTTTGTGAAAGGTCTTTTCTTTAAGGTTTGCTTTCTAAAGCCTAAAGTGACAAGATATCATTTCTCTAACTCAAAAAGTTTAGACTTTCACATGTATTCTTGTCCTCAAAACAAAACAAAATAAAACTTTATGGAAGCTTAAAAGTTGTTCCACTTTGAAGGAATCAAGAAGCCAACTTTTTAAAGTCTAAAGCTTTTAAAAGGTTCATAGTCTTATCAAATCATGGAAACATAGAAAGGTGAAGCTTTTCTAATCATTCACTCATCATAATGAGAAAGGAACAACTTTAAGCAAGAGAACAATAAGAACATATGTTTCTAAAAGAGGAAACTTAAGAACACATGAAGAACATCAAGAACACATTTTTCCAAAAGAGGAAATTTAAGAACACATGAAGAACACATGAAGAACATCAAGAACATATTTTTTCAAAAGAGGAAACTTAAGAACACATAAAGAACATCAAGAACACATTTTTCCAAAAGAGGAACTTAAGAACACATGAAGAACATCAAGAACATATTTTTCCGAAAGAGGAAACTTAAGAACACATCAAGAACATCAAGAACATATTTTACTAAAAATGAATACTTTGGCTCTTGAAGAGCATGAAGGATCTTCTCAAGCTTTCACTTATAAATCTTGGTCATGAAAGAGCCAAGCTCCAAGCTTTCTTGAGTAAACAAAATGAAAAAGATGGAGATCACTACCTTTCTTGAAGATGGCGCAAAACAAGAGAAGTGGAAGAAGAAGATGATGACTCCTCTTGATGATGAAGGTGGCGGTTTTGAATGAGCAAAGAGAGAACTCTTGAGTTCTCTTGAAAATCAGTCTTGTAGTGTTTTGATCTTGTCTCCAAAGACCAAAAGATGTGATCTTTGAAGGGCTTGGTGAGGAAGGTTTGGTTATGGAGGTGGAGAATGATGAAGAAGATGAAGAAAAAGAAGAAGGAATATAGAGAGAGGTTGGAGAGTTTGAGAACTTTAGAGAGAGAATGAGAAGTTGAAAATGAAGTGAATGTGTGTGTGTGTGCAAGAAAGTGGCCGAAACTTTTAGTAGGGTGGGGGGAGATATTTTTGCTTCATTTTGTGTTAATTAAGGTTTAGGGAGACAAATTGGATGATGGGGAAACAAAGTATGGTCAAACTCTTACATAAAGCACTCTTGTCTAGTTGACTAAATTTGAATTTAATCATGTGATTAAGTGCTCATACAACTTAATTAAGGTGATTAAGCAAGGATTAGTGATTAACACACAAGAACATGATTAACAAAAATATATCATACAATTAAGTTTCATTAACCTTAATTAAACTCGAGTAAGCTAATTAAGGGCGATTAGTGCTTAAGTAAGCTATAGGGGCTCTGACTTGCTTAATTAGAGATTATCTGACCTCGATTAATCATTCTCTTGGCCCTTCTCATCCGAGTCAACCCCTTAATTAAGCCCTAATCTCAAAATTTCTCATTAAGTGCCTAATTACTCAAGGTTACTAAGATAATTTAGCACGACATGAAATTGAGGATGTTACAAAGTGGACAATTTCTGTCTACGATCCATACCGGTTGTACGTGGAAAGTCCAGTCCTCTTTCAACTATATTGACCCAGGTTCTAGAAGGTGTGTAGGGTCAAGCTGATACTTTCTGAGTTGAGAAACGTGGAAGATGTCGTGAAGGTTTGACAGATGTGGAGGTAAAGCGATTCGATATACAACTGATCTGATCCATTTCAAAATTTGGAAGGGACCAATAAAGCGGGGACTTAGCTTCTTGACCTTATTGGCTCTACCTATCCCTGTTGTAGGCGTAACCTTCAAAAATATGTGGTCTCCTTCTTGAAATTCCAGAGGTTTCCTCCTGGTATCTGTGTAACTCTTTTGATGGCTTTGAGCGGCAAGTATCTTACTTCAAATCTTCTTGATCTGCTCAGTGGTCTGTTCGACTAAATCAGGCCCTAATAGAGTTGATTCTCCTATTTCATACCAATATAATGGAGATCAGCACTTTTTTCCATACAATGCTTCGTAAGGAGCCATGCTGATGCTAGTATTGTAGCTATTGTTGTATGCAAATTCGGCTAGTGGTAAGTACCGATTCCAATTCCCACGTTGCTCCAATATATAGGCTCGCAACATGTCTTCTAAGGTTTCAATTGTTCTCTCCATTTGCCCATCCGTTTGTGGGTGATATGCAGTGCTTCGGCACAACTTAGCACCGAACGCTTTTTGTAAAGCCCCCCAAAACCGTGAGGTGAACCTTGGGTCTCAATCGGAGACAATGGTTGAAGGGGTCCCATGTAACCTTATAATTTCTTGGATATACAATTACACTAACCTTTCCAATGGATAGTTTGCTTGAATGGGTAGAAGGTGAGTAGATTTGGTTAATCTATCCACGATAACCCATATGGCATCATATCCTGCTGGCATTCTTGGTAATCCCATCAGAAAATCCATGGAGATGCTCTCCCACTTCCACCCAGGGATTTCCAAAGGTTGTAACATCTCGAAGGGTTTTTGATGTTCCACTTTCACCTTCTGATAGGTCAAGCACTTGCTCATGAAGCTCGCCACGTCTGACTTCATGCCTGGCCACCAAAACATTTTCTTAAGATCTTGATACATTTTAGTAATGCCAAGATGCACAGCGAATTCACCTTTGTGTGCTTCCTCCAAGATCCTTCCTTGGAGATCATCCCTCTTAGGTACACACACTCTGTTATGATGCTACTATATGCCCTCTTTATCTTGAGCAAAATTTGTTAATTTCCCTAATTGTACAAGACTGATTGTATGCTGAAAACTGGCATCCTGCTGTTGTGCCTATCGAATTTGCTCCTTAAAGCCATTAGCTATCTTAATTTGGTAAAACTGAATGGTCTTAGGAGTCATGAGGATTCCCAAATTAAGATTTCAGAAGCTCTCAATAAGCTCTGTCTCTTTTATCATCATCCAAGCTGCCATCAAAGATTTCTTACTCAAAGTATCTGGCACAACATTTGCTTTGCTTGGGTGGTATTTCAATTCAAATTCGTAGTCCTAAAGAAGTTCCATCCACCTCTGCTGCCTCATATTTGGTTCCTTCTGATCAAAGAGGCACTTCAAACTCTTATGATCAGAAAAGACCTCGAACCTCATTCCATATAGGTGATGTCGCCATATCTTCAAGGCAAATACTATTACTGCTAATTCGAGATCGTGTGTCGGATAATTCCTTTTATGTGGCTTTAATTGTCGAGAGGCATAAGCTATTACTTTCCCGGTTTGCATCAACATGCATCCTAATCCTTGCTTGGAAGCATCATAATTGACCTCAAACGGTCCATGAGGGTCTGCAAGGCTAACACTGGTGTCATGATTAACCATCTTTTCAAGTCTTGAAAACTCTGCTCGCAGTTCGACGTCCACTCAAATGGAATATTCTTTCTGGTTAGCTTGGTCATGGGCAAGGCTATTTGAGAAAAATCCTTAACGAATTGCCTGTAATATCCAGCTAAGCCCAGAAAACTCCTAACTTCAGTGACCGTGGTCAGCCTCTCCCAGTCTAGTACTGCTTCTACTTTGCTGGGGTCTACGAAGATCCTTCCATGGGATACCACATGGCCGAGAATTTTACTTCTTGCATCCAAAATTCACATTTGGATAACTTAGCAGAGAGTTTTCTTTCTCTTAAAATTTGCAGAACTAGTCGCAAGTGTTCCGCGTGCTCCCGCTCCGTCTTCAAATAGATAAGTATGTCGTCGATGAAAACTACAACAAACTTGTCCAAATATGGGCAGAATATCCTATTCATATAATCCATGAATACTGCTGGTGCGTTTGTCAGCCCAAATGACATTACGGTATACTCGTAGTGTCCGTAACGAGTTCGAAAGGCTGTCTTAGGGATATCTTGTTCCCGAACTCGAATTTGATGATATCCGGAATGCAAGTCAATCTTGGAGAATACCATTGCACCCTCCAGTTGGTCCATGAGATTATCAATTCTTAGCAGTGGATATTTATTCTTAATTGTCACCTTATTTAGCTGTCGATAGTCCACGCATAAGCACATGCTTCCATCTTTCTTTTTGACTAATAAGACTAGAGCTCCCCATGGTGATGCATTGGACCGTATGAATCCCTTTCCCAAAAGTTCCTCGATCTGTTTCATTAGTTCTGTCAGCTCCAGAGGTGACATCCAATACGGAGCTATAGATATTGGTCCTGTGCTTGGAACCAACTCAATGGCGAATTCAATTTCTCTCTCAGGAGGGAATTCAGGAATATCTTTTGGGAAAACATCGGGATATTCCTTAACAACTGGGATCTCCTCCAGTTTTTGCTCAACTTCCGTCACATTAGCTGATAGGAGGATGTATCCTTGACTCTTCGACCCATTACAGTTTACTAATAAAGAGTTCAGATAGAATAGTGGTGAGGCTTGGGATTTAGAAGATGAGACAGAGGGGAATACCACCATCTTATCAGAGCAATTGAGCATGACTTGATTGGCGGAAAGCCAGTCCATGCCCAGAATTATGTCAAGTCCGGACAGAGGGAGACAAATCAAATTAGCTGTGAAGGTTCTACCCTCAATTCGAAAAGGAACATTGACGCAAATTTGACTCATTTTAGCAGGTTTATTGTAAGAGTAGAAACCAGTAGATCATAAGGTAATTCAAAAATTGGCAATCACAAAACAGTCACATAGTCATGAGAAATAAATGAGTGAGAGGCACCCGAATCATAAAGTATAGTTAGAGTCTCGCCGTCCACTTCACAAGTACCTTGGATTAGTCCCTCGGACTTGTCAGCTTCCTCTGCATTCATCATAAAGACCCGTCCTTAACGTTGGGGTCTAGACGGCTGTCATGGATTCCTGGTTGAATTCCTGATTGGACACTCATAAATTTTGTGGCCTGGCTTGCCACACCCATAGTAGACATTCTAGCCTGCCAAACACGGTCAATCACTGTGGTTCTTACCGCATTTCGTGCAAGGCGGGTTCGGAAAAAACTTTTGGGGCTGCTTGCCTTTATTGCCCACCGGTTGAGATCTTCTCTGCTATCGGAAATTGGGCTTGAATCTTGGGCCTTATAGTGCCAACCCTTTCCTGAAACTACCACCAGACACCTTAGCTACAGCCAGTTTCGAGTTGCAATCTTCCACAAGTCGGCATTTATTTACCAACATGGGGAGGTCTCTAATTTCCATTGGCCCTATTGCGATGAGAATATCTTCTCATAGCCCTCCTTCATATTTGATGCACTTACAAACTTCATCAGGATTCCTCTGATAAATGGTAGAAAATTTACACAGCTCTTCAAACCTGGCAATATACTCGGATATCGTCCGGTTTCCTTGACGGAGCTGCATAAATTCTAGCTCCTTGGTATTTCGAACCGAGGTAGGAAAGTACTTCTGATAGAAAATATCTCTAAACACCATCCAGGTGACCGCTGTCTGAGATTGCTCAAGTAGCCTTCGTACGCCATTCCACCAAAACTCTGCATTTGCTTCGAGCATGTAGGTGGCAAAGGTCACCTTCTAATGATCCGAACAATCTAGGACAGAGAAAATCTTCTCCATGGCTTTGATCCATTCGTCGGCTTTATCAGGATCATACACCCCTCGAAAGCTAGGTAGATTTGCCTTCCTAAACTCAGCAAACTTAAGGTAGTCCAGGTCAGCTCCTAGGCCATGTGGATTTCCTCCACAATTTGCCTCAGGTTGCCGCCTAGCTGATCCATCATCTGGTGAGCTGCCGCAGCCTGCTTCCGTATCGCATGAGCCATTTCTTGTATCGTGTCCATGAGGTCAGCAGGGTTCTCTTGAACGAGTTTCGCATGTGGTCTGCCTCGCCTTCCAGAAGCCATTAAGTTCTGAGCACACAAAACAAAAATTTTGTGTGCTAGTAAATAACAGCCCACACAGTCAGGCACTTCATACGCATGCACCTCTATATATCAACTTCCAGGTAAGATTTAGTGCATGCTATCATCATTTAACAATATAGAATATGCGCAAAGCATAGTCAGTCCAATCCTCAGGCCTTAGCTAGGACGAACTACTCTGATACCAAAAATGTAACACCCTACCAATTTAATGTTATGCTTAAGCCATAGCATGAAATTAAGTAGAATGTGTTACCATATTGATACTATGCTTACTAATTACTTACTCACGTCTTCCTTATTTAAAAAAAAAAAAATGGGCGAAATGGCACGTTGTATATAATATTCGTGACCAAAGTGACAAAGCTTAACAATATTAAATAAAACATGATAGGAAAGATAAGGATCAGTAATATATATATATATATATATATATATGTATAGTAGAAGCTAACGCTTCAGTTTATGTACAGATGAAAAAGAGGATACAAAAGTGGGGCCGATGTAACACAAAAAGAATATAGGGCCCATGTCCATCAAGACAAACCTATAGGATCCTCTGAAGACTAACTGATCCAAGTCTATGGCTCAATACTATACTACCAAAAGAGAGCCATACTATACAATGTCATCCACGGCTGGGACCTACTCAGTCAGGTAGCCGTTGGCCATACCAGGCTCAGCTGGGGAATAATCCATACTAGGTCCAGAGGAGGAGGAGGATGATGAGCCGGTAGCCTCCGAGGGATCGTTCTCGGATCTAAGTGGGATGTCTGGAACCATCTGTGGAGGTGACTCGGGAGGAGGACTGGCAGGTGCGGTAGGTGCTGTAGGCGTTGGAGGTGTAGGAGGAGGATGTGCCACATGCAATGGGAATATAAAATATGGTGTGGCAGGGTCAAATGCAGGGTGGAATAGGGGAACAACAAAATTCCTATTGCTGAACAGGTAGAGACAGAAATTGCAAGAACCAGCTATGTACAATGAATCCATGAAAGGTCATGCTGGAGCTATAGATTGGGAATCTCACTAAAAGGGGTGGCGGTCGAATCCATCTCTGGCGTCTGAGAATGATGCAGAAATACAGAGCGAGGTGAGAATTTAAAGAAATTCTCAATAGGGTTCACATAATTGACGTCACATTCATTCTCAGTTGCCTCGATTTTTATTTAATTGTAAATCATGGGTTCCAAACTAGACTATCGAAATTTAATAAGTTTAAGAAAATGTCTGGTCCGAGGCAAAGTTTAGTTTTACTTAAGACAGTATAGGAACCAAAAGAAACTATTAAGCGATGATATAGATTAATGAGCAGAGTAGACAATCATACAGTAATAGGTAAGTATAACAGTCAAACTATAAGCATCATATAATGACCATTCAATGCAACCATGTAAAATCTCATTCTTGAACTCATTTTCATAAACTTTTTCCATTTCTTGGTCCCCTGGGAGTTCTTGGCCATTTTAGACTCCTGGGTAATAGTTTGCTTATCAGGATCGAGCTCGTTCCTATACAAGAATACCGGGTTTACTTTCCCAGACCTTTCCACTGATCTATTTCCCTTAACTGTTTATCCGGGGCTGGCCTAAGCATTATGGAACTTTCATTATAACATAATCTTTATATTCATTGTAATATAACCTTTATGACTTTCTTGAAAATGCGCATGTATCTTATAACTCGTGCATAGGTCTTACCAAAATTTCGGTGGCATATCGAAACGTGTCCACTTTTCCATGAATAGTGCCAGTACTCAGTATACCAACTTATCAAAGACATCATAACATTTCATTCAAAATTCAACATTAGCTTCATAGGAGCATTAGTTACATCAAGACAGGGTTACTGCCTCAGCACAATCATTCAGCCCGGTTTTTATAATTCGAGGCCATAATTTCTATTTAATTCATTTGGACCTCAATTTTGGATATGTTAAAGTGTTATGTGTCTATTTTCTAACCTCTTTGATCCCATCTAATTTTGATAAATATAGCTCAAGTTATATAGGTTTTATCCCGGCCTGCCCAATAGCTAGCCAGAATCACACACTTAAAAGTAAAAATCTACTAAAAATCGAAAACTGATTCAAATCATACAAAATTGATCTCATATTAAAGCTAACAGGACAACTTTCATTTGAAAAAAGATCCATTCCATTCGACTTAGTAAGGCTCGAGTTATAAGCCCCGAAATTTGACTTTCCTGAATTGCCTTGATTTGGCCCAGTTTGGACATAAGGTAACTTCTTTGAACTACTGGGAGCATATGGGGCTGTAACAAACTTGAAATTTCATTGTGGGATATTCTCCTATATGTAAGCTTTCTAACAAAGTTGGTTTCACTCAATTTGGGGTTGTGTAGAGTAAGTTACACTCTTCTTAAGTCACACTACCCAGATGAAAGTCCTAATTCCTAGGTCAAATTTCAAAAATTTATATCTCTCTTAATACTAATCCAATAACCTTATATGATATATGTATGGAAATCCCTGAAAATCTAGTTTCATACAAAAATGGTTGCATCAAATTTACTCGGTTGTAGGCAGAGCTGTACACTCTGCCGTACGGACTACCGAGGGAATTTAGTTTTCCAGGTCCTCACATCTTCTCATTCTCACCTTTTCCTACTCCTTAATCAATCAAATTTGAACACAAAGCAGCTAACAACCAGTCCAATAATCATCACATTCATTCACCAATCATATTAAGAAATAAGTAAATAAGGTCAAAACAGCCACCTATAATCAGAATAACCAAAGTAGAATTAAACCTCTACCTCTTTGTGTATTGTTTTGCTAAGTGTTGGAGGTTGTGAGAAGAGGGGAGGAAAATGAGAAGAGAGAAGAAGACTGAAGTGAAGAGAGAGAGAGAGGCGTGTAACTCAGCTTAATGAAGAAGAAAAATCTGATTTAAACATAAAGAAGGTAGTTGGAATTGTGAGTGTTAATTGGCTGAAATTCTTATGGCTGATTTCCAGCCATGCTTCCCTTCTTTTGTGGTTTAATGTGGCTTACTTATTCTCTATGAAAAAAATGGGATTCGTTTGCACTCTGTATGAACTCGGAACTCGTATCCATTTTGCATAAGGTCGGAACTCTTGTCCATCTTATTCGAACTTTGAGATTAATTCGGATGTGGAAACCCAAGTCACATGGAAATTTATTAGGCCGAAAATCATATCCATTTTCTTTGGAAAAATAAAGTCGAATATTGGGAATCACAGCAAACAAATCACCTTAAAATTGGCGGTCACAGGCAAGACTATTAAATGTAAGAGACTTAAACTCGGAAGTCGGGGATGTTACATAAACTTGGAAGTTAGTATCAGGACATAAAACATTAGGTACCCGGAAATCTGAAAGTATATAATCTCGGAAGTTGGTCACAAATTCAAACTCATGAATGTAAATGGAAATTAGAATGCTCTTGAGTTAGATTCGGATATCGGGACATAAATAAACTCGGACATCAGTAATCATGTCCATTTGGTAAGCTTGGGAATAAAGTTGGAGATCGGAACTCATGTAAATTGTGGTCGAACTTAGAGATCAGCTCAGAGATCTGAACTAGGGTCCATTCTATTTGGGATCGACCAGGAGGTCGGAAATCGTATGAACTTCACATTTCAATTGAAACTTAAAGTCGTAAATCATGACTATTTCATTTGAATTAGAGGTTAGGTCGGAGATCGGAAACCTTGTTCATTTCGCTTGAACCTTGGAAATAAGGTCGGAAGTTGGAGCTCGTGGTGGATGTTACAATTAGCCAAATCAATAGACATATCATAATATTTGGTAACTGAAGAGGTTTGAGTTAATTTGAATAGATCAACTCTTGGATTATCAAAATGAGAAGGGCCAATCTGAGCGGCAGTAGAAAGAGCAATTTGGTACCTGATTGGATTTCTCCAGTAGCTGGAACCGTGGAAGAGCCTTGCTTCTTCTATGTAATGGATGCGAACATGACTTTCTGATCCTCTGGTATCTCATAAATATGGAAGAACCTCTCGGCTTTATACAACCACTCCCCGACATTCTCACTTGATAATCAAGGAAATTGAGCTTCACGAAGCACAGATTCAAAACAGAATTTCAGGCATAGGATTCGCTGTCTCCTGAGTTCCGCCCAGCCTATCGAGGCGTGCGATTGGAAGAGTTGTGGCGCTAGTGGAACAAAAGCTAAAGGTTCTCAAGAGTTTGATTGATGCGAGCAAACATTTCTTGGTGACCGCCAACCACCTCAAACAGTCGTCAGAGCTTCACCCTCATAGTAGAATTGAAAGCCATGGATGGGTCAATGAAAGCACCAACTGATATAAAGTTAGGGAACAAAGTCACAAATGACTCCTGTAACACCCTAATAAATCCATATTACGCTTAAGTCGTATTACGGCGTTTTATTAGTTGTTACTTATGCTCGTGGAAAACTAAACTTCACTTAAAATTAAGTTACGCGGAAAAATACAATAAATTTTTTTTTGAAATATGTCGTTGCTTTTGAAAAGTAAAGCCTTGCGCGAGAAGATAGCAGTAAACGAGCGTATCGCGGAGATTTCGATATAAATGGAAAGAACATGAGATAAATCATAAAGTCATACATTCAAATTATAACATCGATTACATAATATATTTAATCTCACAATATTCGTCGAATACATAAAAGGGAAACTCATGGTCATGCCATGGCCCCAAAATATCAAAGGTACACAAGTCTGATGAGGTACAATACAAAATGAAATACAAGAGGTAGGGAGCGCAAATCAAAATAAGCCCATGTAGACATATGCTGACTTCTCTACCCCTTCCATGCCCTTCCATCAAGCGGTCTCAGGTCCTCGAGTGTCTAGTCCCCCATGCCGCCGCCGGCCTCGAGGAACGCGCGGAGTGCGAATGATGCGGGGGTGCCTGCTAATCACCTCGATACGACGGATGCAATGGCCGGGAACATAGCTGCCCACCGAAGAACGTGCCTCGGAGGGATCCTCCTCAGATGCGGCAGGCTGATACTCGGGGAGTGGCGGCGAAGCTGCTGCGGCCCTAGGGGTGGCCGTCGAACTCACATCGACCACGGGGACCTCTGGCGGCGCAGACAGCTCGGCTACAGGTAGACCGGGAGACATCGGCTCCATCTCGATCTCGGGCAATGGCTCGGGCGGAAAATCCCAAGGACCCAGCGGCTGTCCAAGGCGGGATGATGATACGTCCACGGGGGCTGGCGGGATCTCTGGCTCCTCTTGTTCAAAAACTCGACCCGGATAGAAGTAGGTGCGAACTATCGTGGTGGTCGTGGCCACGATAGCGTGGGCGTCCTCATCGTAAGCCCACTCATGGTGGGGAGGCTCCATGCTCCATTCCACGTGTGGCTCCATGAGTATCTGGTGACGAGACGGAAAAACAACTAGAATGAGAAATAAGATTTCTCAGTAGGACTCGACCCTGACACACTGGTGTCATCGTCATCGTCCCAGCCACTTCGGTTTTTAAATGAAAACTGTGGGCATACAATAGGTTCAATTATTTGATTTTCGAAAACGTTACTACCCGAAGTGGGTCCCATTTTTAGTACTTATCCTTGTTGTATTAACATCATCATGGCATACATGAAAGCTTATATGACTATTCATAACATACATAAATAGATTGAGAGTTATGTTCTTTACTTGGGTTGGACCGAAGTCCCTTTCTTTCCTTAACTTGACTTATCTTAAGTCCTTTCTTTCCACCCACTAAACATAAGTGGTAATGAGCTCATACCGTGGCCGCCGCCACCATATAATTTCGGTACTTACACTAGCTGGGTCATGCCATGCCTCATGTAAGCCCTATCCTCTATACTCACACTAGCTGAGTCATGCCATGCCTCATGTGAGTCGTGGGTGAGGGGAGACTTAACTTAGGTCACCTTCCCTTTTGAAGGATCACACACTTTATTGAATCTTTTCTTATTAAACTTATGATGCGAAATATTTCTAAGTCCATAATTTCTACAAAATTTCAAGAAGATAACAATGCAGACCGGCAGCTTTTCCCAAAATTTTGCCAAACAGAAACCAAGATCACAAAGATCATATCATATCATCATATCATATCATCATCATCATCTCATCATATCATATCATCATCATCATATCATCATTATCATGGCATCATAATCACATCATCATCACATCATGCTTGCAACCCAAACATAGGCATATTCTCAAGCAAAGTCTTACGAGCTTAGCTTAGTAAATTAGGTGCAAGCTTTTACCTTGGCTTTCGTTTTATTGATTCCTTCTTCTCAATTATTCTAACTTGACTTATATGATTTTCATATTTTAAATTTGGAAGATTTATGGTTTAGGTTTTGCATTATAGTTTGATTAAAATCTTATGAACTTAATCTAGTACACTAACTACATTTACATTCGGTTTTTCGTTTTATTTGCTTCTTTTGTTAAGGATTAGGCAAGCTTGGTATTTTATTCCATCTAGTCTTCATTAAGTAAATTATGAAGTTTCATTACTTTGAACTAAGGTCTTTTACCTTTTTAAGTCATTTATGCAAAGTCTTACTTAAGGTTAAGTTTTGACAGTTTTACTTTTACCCTAAGCAGTAACTTTAAAAATTCACCATAAATTGGTATTTTATCATTTTAATGCGAAATTTTATATGCTTTTAGGGTTCTGAGTCTAGTTTTTAACAAAATAATTCCCACTCAAAAATTCATTTTCTAACTCCAGTTATGCATATTTTATTCTGACTTGTTCAGTTTCCAAGTTCACTCCCGGTACAGTGGATTGTCACTTCTCATTATAATTGCTCAGAAGGAATCTGAGAAAACTGTTTTAGGGGTTTGTTCCTCTATGTCTTAGCTTTCAATTAAACTTGGTCTCACTCAAAAATCATTTTTGTAGCTCGAGTTATACACATTTTAGTGTAGACTGCCCAGACAGAAACCGATCCGAGAACAGTCCACTTTGAAAAATCATATCTCACTCATTTTAACTCCGAATCTTATATATTTTATATGTATGGAAAGCTCTCTGAGTCTATTTTCATATAAAATTGGTTTCACTAATTTCTGAGTTTTCTGGAAAAAGTTATACCGTTCGGTTTACAGACTGCCAGAAAATCCAGACTTCACGTTTTGATCTTTCTCATGTTTTCTCCAAAACACTCAACCTCACTTCCAAGAAACCATTCTCAAGTTATAAAACACTCATATACCATGAAAGATTAGTGAAAAACTAACATGTTGGAGTTCAAAATAGTGGATTCAGCCATGCATCACACCAAACCGAAAAACATGCTTCCAACAAACCACCATACAAGCAACAACATCTCATTTTATGACAAGAATGGCTATGATGCCCAAATCAATCCTTAAAACCACCAAGCTATGGAGAGCATAGGAGTTCTAAAGCTTGAAAAACAAGAGAGAAAAAGGGTTTAGAGTCACTACCAAGAAGCTTTCTTTGAAGGAACTTGGGGTGGAAAAAGAGATGATGGTGGTGGTGGTGCTCCTCCTCTTGGATCTTGGAAGAGGCTTGATATGTGAGTGTCTTTGATTCTCCAAGAGCAAGGAATGGTGGCTCTTGAAGAGTTTGTGAGTGGGATGAGGAGAGGAAAGGATGAGAGAAGTGGGAGGATTCTAGAGAGAAGTTGGAGAGTTTAGAGAGAAGGAGGAGAATTTGAAATTGAAGAGAGAGAAGAGAGCTTTGTGTGTGTGTTTGGGAGAGGAGTGAAAGAATGAAATGAGGGGGAAAGAAAGGTGGGCTGATGGCACACAAAGGGGAGGGAAAAGAGTGATGTGACTTTGCTTCTTACAACAAGCAAGAGAGTGGAAAAACCTTGGGGTAAAAGGGTGAGTTGTTTTTCCTGGGTCTTGGAGGCATTCTAATGTCCATTTTATGCTTTTCTCTAGGGTTAAAGGAGTACCCTCTTAGGATTTGGTTGCTTGTCTAAGACTCATCCAAGTGTCAAGATCTAATGGTGGATGACAAGGATCCTAGTCTTGGCTTTTGATCTAATGGTGTAGGATTAAAGAGTTTGAATGAAGGGTGAGATGTTGCTTCTCCTTGGTATGTCTTTCTAGGGCATATGCATGGAAGAACTTTTATCTCTAAATGTAATTAGAATTATTTAAATGTAACTTAACTTAATTGGCTTAATTACCCATGAGTTAACTCTTGTCAATTACACCTTTTTATGATATCTTGCATTACGGTTAAGCATATGCTTAATTTGGGGTTTAATTTTTCAAGAGTTGCCTTAATCATTATAAACTTAATTAGCAAGGTTAAATTGTCTTACTTTTGTTTTGGCACCTTCAAGTAATTAAGGATTAGATGATTAAGGTTTTATTAAAACGCTTAGGACATTATGATTAAATTGTTGGCTAGACTTAATTTACTAAGCTCTTGCTCTCGGGATTAATCGATTAGTTCTCAATTAATCGCTAATCCCTCTAATTAGCCAGGAACACTGAGCTAATTAGCTTAGGTAGAAATGGGGATGTTACAACTCCAGGAACAAACCTCTGATAATAATTCTTGAGAAAAAGTAACAATCAATCAACAAGGAGTATAAATGTTTCTGATATGTTTTTCGACAAATGAATCAAATCAACTAAAATATAGAAGTAATAAACTGTGGTTCAGCTCTATCAATGAGTATCTAATGTGCAAGGAATCGGGACAAGTAACTACTAGCTTGCAGGACTCCACAGCAACAGTAAGAACACCTAAACAAGAAGAGATACGAACCAAATAAGAATGGGAACCAGCAGGGAGAGAAATCAGCAAAGAGAATGGTAGAGGGAACAACAGAGAAAGGAAGTGAGACTCACAATGAACAACTACTACCCCCTTCCTCAAATCCTTGCCTTATGCTCAAAGTCCTTCAACCATTTGGGCTCTTAGTAGGCTCGATGGCTCCTTCTTACAATTCCTACCTTGTGATTGTTAGTTTCCCCTTTTCCCGGATCAAATGCCACGTGTTCAAGTCATTGGTCTTGGTTATTTGGGCTCAGCTAATAGTTCTTTGTATCAGACTTTTGTAGGCAAATAGAACTCAAGTAGAGGGTTATATGTTGCTAATAGTGTGTGTGTGTAGAAGAAGATATGGGGTTGCAGAAGGTGCTATGTGCGGGTGTTGTAACATCCCCTATAGTCATTAGCTTAATACTTTGATTTATTTTGCTTAGATATAAAATTATTGTGCTTTAATATTAATATAAAAAATCAAAATTTTAAAATAATTATAGAAAATCCATATTAATAATTTTTCTTGCCAACTTAACCCTAAATAAGGTCAATAGACAATAGGAAAATTATTGGAATTTTTCTAGGTAATTAAGCAATTATGAATTGAATTACTTATACCAAGAACTCAATAATAATTTAAAAAAATAGGAATAATTTTCAAAAAATCATGAAAATTTTTTTGAAGGTTAATTAGGGTTATATTAGATTAAAAAATAAAAATCAGAATTTTTAAAGCTTGTTTGAATTTTCTATGATTTTTGGTTGTTAATTAGTAAATTGTATGATTAAGAAAAATAATTTTAAAATAGGCAAAAAATTGAGAAAAATTCTAAAAATTAAGGACTAAAAATAATTTTTTGGATAATTAAAAATTAGGGCATGTTAATTAACTAAATTATCACAAGCTAAATGCTTAAGATTATAAGAGAAAGGGCTAAATAAAATATGAGAACCATATAATCAGAAAAAAAAAAAATTGTCATCCATTGATCTAAGACACTTATCCACACCAGCCTTAAACTTGGTGACCAAGTTTGGAAGAAAAATAATTAAAAAGTACCATTGAATAGTGTAGTTGTTGAATGTGTGTATGTGTGTGATAAGAGCCAAACTCTCCCCCTCAGCAGAAGAACACACGAAGGCAGTAGAGGAAAGGAGAAGAAGTGAGTGTGTTTTTGTGTGTGAATGACTACAAGGTCCTTCTTCTTCATCTTTAGGAAGAAGGAAAAATTTAGTGAGCTAAAACACTTAGGTGATCTTATGTTCCTTTCACCGTCTTGCTTCTCTTCCAAGTTGATCATCATCATCACCATCCCTACACCATTTCGTGCTCCTTCTTCATTATTCAAGGTAGGGAGTTTTCTTTTTTTAACTCTCTCAAGGACCTTATAATTTTGGTTGATTCTAATCCTTGATTTTTTTGATATTGGTTTGGATTAATTTTGAGCTCAACTCCTTTTCTTGTGGCTGGGGCTACAGACAGATTCTTGGAGGAAGTTTGGATGTTTTTGTGTCATATTGAGAGTATGAAATGATGTAAATTTGGGGAGGAGATGTGTGGTGAAGAAGAGTGTTGGTTTGTAAGCTTATAAGGGGTTATTTGGGGGTAGTCTCATGATGAGACTAAATTATCATTATTAAGGGTAGGATTTTAGGTTGTTGTACTTGTTGATCTTGCTTGCTTGATTTCTTACATTCTACCTTTAGTATGTGTATGCATGAAAATGTTTGGTTTGTGTGTGTTTGATGGTGATTAATTGTTTATTACTTAATCCTTTAATAAAGTGTGCTACTGGAACTTAACATGTTTCTCTGAACTGCTGTGATAGTGTGAATTTTTCACCATATTAGATCTCGTTATTTTGACCTGGAAATTTTATATTTGAAGATAACATGTTGATGTGCTTGCATGTAAATTTTCATAATTTTTTGTGAATGTTTGCTATTTTTAAAAATTCCAAACAGAACTGCCCTATTATTGAACCTGTGATGGATTTCTGGAAATATTGAAATTTCCCGTTTTTTTTTAATATAGTAATTTTTAAATTTTGAGCTCAAATTTTTACAGCATGTAAATAACACTTGAAAATATAACTGAGAATTTTTTTGAGATTTTTAAAGATGTTTAACTATATTAAATAAATTTTTGAAACTGGAACTTCCTAGCTAAAAATGGGATTCTGACCTATATGAGTAGTAAATTTTTATTACCATACTATTCTTAAGAAATTGCCACAAAATTCTTATCGGATACTATTAACATCCCAAAGGACTAACTGGAAAAATTTCATGAATTTTAAAGATAATTTACTATTTAATTATAATTATTTTCTAGAGTGATTGATGTATGGGTTGCTATTTTCTAGCCCAAGTATGAAATTCCACACCTTACTATTAAGTTTGAGCCATAAAGTGTTTTAAGCCCATGGAAAACAATTCTAGAGTACAATTAATATAATAATGGCCCAAATTGGTAGTGAATAAAAGAAACTACATGAATCCTAAAATTTGGCCCAAATTGCTTAAACTCATTTGCTACTTCTCAATGCCTTACTTACTTTATATGAGCTTGTATGTGCATCATAAATCTACACAAATGTTCATGACCATTGTATCCCAATGCATGTGAACCACATTTTCATATGTTGAGTGAAGCATAAGTTATGGTGCATGAGCTTATGTGTGAAATGTATATATGCTAAAGATCTCTAAGCATGACATGGTGATTGTGTGAACATGCATAAACGAATTGAATCTTTATGAAATTTAAGGTGAATGTCTTGACCCCACCTCCTAATGGGTTGGTGGGACATTCACCACTCTGTTTGGAGTGGATGGTTTAGCTTGGACATGGTGTCAATGTCCATGGTTTTGATCTGGGATCAGGGGACGCCTTGGTAAAGAGCTCTCGGCAGATCATGGCAAGAGATGAGATGAGGCTACCAGTTTCCCTCCAACTGAGCAATAAGAAGGAAAAATGATAAGAAAAGATAAGCAAAAGAGCAACAAGGAAGAAAAATATCTCATGCATAACATTCATATTTCTCATTTTACTATCTATCATTGCATATTATCTTAACCCATACATACCTGACATGCCATCTACTTATTTATCTAGTTATTGATTGCCTATCTAACTATTTACTATCCATTTACTTATTTACTATCCATGTACCCATTGCCTATTGGTTTATTTGCTGTAATTATGTGATATATTATTTTTACTTGAACTTGCCTATACAAACCTAGGAGTTTTTGGGTGCCCGGCAGACCCTTGGAAGCACCACCCCCAACTAAGATTCAATTCTCATCATATATTTCCTTGGTGCTTTCTGATGGCTCGCATTGTAATCATACTAGAGGTGAAGGTGACCATTGTGATTGACCCACTCGTGGGTCACGCAGTCCTTGTACTATAGGACATTTGTCCCTTATTCTACCTTGTCATGTGATGTAGATCTCTTTATATTGATAGTTTTGTCTCAACTTGATGGATAAACAGATCTATCTGTTGTCCATCGATCTATGTATAAATTAAGCGAGGTAGCCTTTATTTTGTTGGATGACTGTCACAACGTGCCCAAAGGACACTATGACGAGATGACGACAATAAATATTGAAGAATAGTTATATATCAATAGAGTCGCCACCGATTTTTATTTATGAAAAAAATAAAAAAAAGCCTTTTAAATTTGTAATACTAGTCTTTAAAAATGAGATTTTGGTTCGGGAGTCTGATTATATATAGAGAATGGTGGAAACTTAATTCCACTGCACCCCTGATACATTTGTCCTTTGCGGTTACCTTAAGTTAGTCGTGCAAATTAATTGATAACCTAACAATATTTATTTATCCCCTTCAAAAAAGAAAAAAGATTAAAATTGAGCAATTATTTGTAAAAGAAAAGGAAAAAAGAAGAATTAAGATATATTTATTTTGAATTTTATTTATTAAGATATAATTATTATAAACAAATAATTCAAGCAAATATGAGATTATTATTTTTTTCTTTGTTGGATTTATGAAGGAAAAATTATGAAAACATATAGTGGATATTTGCTATAGCAGTCAAATCCCGCCAGCACTCCTAGAGGAATATGATATACAACCTCAATAATTTCAAAAAGAGCTTACTTGATCGGTACTCCAATTTTCTCTTGATATTTCTGTCATTAGCTAGTTCCAAATTAATTTAACAGTATAAAATTTGGTAAAAAGAGATAAATTGAAAGAAATTGATTCTTGTTATTCGGATGATTATTTAAAAGTTTAATTATAGAGCCTAGATTATGAAAATTTATTTATTTATGTTTTATTATTATTTATAAAAAAATATAAAAAATTTTTTAAAATTTTATTTTTATTTGAAATCAGATCTTATCAACACTCCTGGCAAGATCTAATATAAAGCATCAAGAGTTTCAGAAAAAGAGCTTATATGATCAGTACCTCAATCTTCTTCTGATTTTTCCATTATTGGCTGGTGTTGATTGATGTAATATTTTGAATGGAATGATAAAATAAAATTTAACATCATTTTATTTATAAATATAGAAAAAAATGTGAAGGTTATTTCTAATTATAATTTTGCTATTATAATTAGATCTTGCTAATGCTCCTTGTAAAATCTGATATGAGGCCTCAAGAATTTTAGAAAAAGTTTGCTTAATCGGTACTTCGATTCTCTCCTATATTTTTTTATCGTTGGCCAATTTTGAATTATCTTATTGATACGAAATCCTAAACGAAATAGTAAACTCAAAGAAATTATCCTTCAATTTAAGTGAGCATTAAAACAATCAATTATGTTGTCACAATTATATAGATTGATTCACACAAAACTATGAAAATATTTTATTTTATTTTATTTAAGTCAGATCTCACCAACGCTCTTGATAAGATCTGATATAAAACCTCAAAACTTTTAGGAAGAGTTTATTTGATTGGTACTCCAATCCTTTCTTAGTTTTTCCATTGTCGGCCAATTTTGAATTATTTTTATTTTATCAAGAGATTTGTGAGATAAAAAATTGATAATTACATACTAATAGACAATGACATCAGTTGATTTTGTTTTCCTCCTCCTGCTGATTTATTTACATGCCTATTTTTTTATTCCCATTAGAACCAAAAAAAAAAAGAAAAGGAAAAAAGAAGAAAAAAATTCAAAAGTTCACACACATTAATGGACTAAGTGAAATGGTTTTTTTTTTTTTTAAGGTACTAATAAATAAATAAATAAATAAAACTGAAAGCAATATAAAAAAAAAATAGGACAAAGCTCGACTAAAAAACAAAACAGCCCACTAATCCCATCATATTAGCATTACAAGACAAGAAATAAAGGGAAATGGAAAAAGTGAAAAAAAAAAAAGGAAAAAGAAAGAAACGAAATGAAACAAAAGCAAAAGAAAGGAACGGCATTTGGGTCAAAAAAAAAATGAAAACAGACATGAAGAAACAATGCCCGTCAGTTCCATGATATTACTGTTACTAGATAAAAATAAATAGAAGAAGTAATAAAGGGAGAAGTACAATAACGAGAAGCAGAAAAAAAGAAGAAGGACATTTGGGGGTTAAGGATTGTTCTTGAAACACCAAACGTAGAAGCTTGGGCTGGGGCTGAGCAACAACAGCAGCTAGAAACAGCAATGGCTCATGGCAAGGTCTAGATGGTGACATGGTGGCATGCATGCAAGTCCGAGGTGGCTCATGGTGGTGTCTCGTGGTGCGGGCTGGTGGTAACGACAAAGGCAAAGCATGACAGCAGAATGACCAGACGCAGCAGTGGCAGCAAGGGTGAGGTCGCAGTGTTGCTAGGTTGCAGGCGGCTAGTCACAGTGGTGGTGTCGCTGCGTCGAGTCTTGGCTACGGTGATTTTGCAATTGGGTTCAACTTTTGTTTTTGTTTTTTGTGTTTCCTTTTTTGTGGGTTTAGAGGTTCAACTATGGGTGATTTGTTTACTATAATTTGCTCAGTGATCTTTTTTATAATTCTCATTTGCAAGTTGTGTTTGTTGGACAAGATACTGCTCTGTTCTGGCTTTTGTTCTTCCTTCTCTTTCATTTACTTAAATTTCCATCTATATTTTGTATATGAGAAATCAGAAAATTGAGGTGTGTTGTATGTGAAAATGCACTTGTGTTGTGTGTGAGAGACTGAGTGTGATTATTAGTTCACTGAGTCACTGATCAGATTCCTTACTTTGTATCTTTATTCCTTTATGTTACATTTTTTTTTTTGGATGTGATTGGATTTATTTGAATAAAATTGAAATAGAATATAACCCAACAAATTTAAGCATTTCACAATGATATATTGATATCTACATTATAAGCAAATGGGAGAAGTTTATTTTTTATACCTGTTAGTAGCTTTCTTGGAGCAGATCAGATCTTGCATTTGCGCTTTTTCTCACTGCTCTGTGTCTATTTGTCGCTTCCCCTCCTTGTTTTCGGTTCTTCAACTGAAGCCTCTCTTTTGCGTCTCCCTCAAAGAAGTGTCTCTGTGTTTGCTTCTCTATCACCTCCCTGTTTTCATGTTTTCTCCACCCAAAACAAAGCAAGAAGCCCTAAAAATTGCTCTTCCGCCGCCCAAAGGCAAGTTGCTGCACAAGTTGCTACTTGCAGTAACGTTTATTTTTTGATTTCTTTTTATTTATTTAATATTGGTTAGAAGAAAAAATCTACAGGATTGGGTCAGGCTATAAAAGTTCTAGCCCAGAAAAAAAAAATTTCTTTTTAAGGTTTTTTTTTCAAACTTTTGATATTTTTGTTTTTATCTTCTATTTTGTATATTGATAATATTGGAATTGGGTAAAAAATGGAATGGGCTATTTTATTTTTGGTATTGAAATGGGTTAAAGAATGCTTTGATTTAATAAAGAATTTTTTTATTTTTACAATTTTTTTTAATTTTGTTTAAATTAAAGATGAAGATACAAAATAAAATTTGATTGTTGAATAAAAAAATAAATAATTGTACATAATTGTAGTGTTAGAAATCCTAAAATCAAGAGCACCAACATTAGATTACTAGCAATTAGTTTGACTAATCATGGACAAATTTGGATATCAACAGTTGCCTCTCTTTGCTTTTTATTTAATTTATAAATGAAAAGTAAAGGAGTTGATACAAATTTGTCCATTGCCCATGGAATTTGTTAAGAAAATGATTTGTTATTTATTAATAGGTAAAATAACTCAACATTTATAGATTAGCAAACAATGGTAATAAAAAAATGAATGATATGGTATGTACAAAAGCAAATAAAGTGACAAAAGGACATATGATTTGATGTTGCCATGAACAAATGATTTGACATCAATTAGAAAAATAAATGACCAATATTTACACAAAAGCAAATGACCCAACATGATGCTATTTTACTTTTTTTTTTTTTACAGGAAATGAAAAACATGATTTATAGAAGACAAATGTTGTTTTGTGAAAAGTAAATGATGTTTTGGAAAATGTAAATGTTGCTTTGCGAGAAAATAAATGGTTCATTACGAAAAAGTGATGCTGCTTTGCGTAAACATTGCTTTGTCAAAAATAAACGGTGCATTGCAAAAAAGTAAACAGTGCTTTGTGTAAAGTAAACTGTGTTTTTGCAAAATAGGAAAAAATGCTGCTTTGCGAAAAAATAAACGATGCATTGCGAAAAAGTAAACATTGCTTTGCGAAAAAGTAAATGGTGCATTGGAAAAAAAAAATAAACAGTGCCTTGTGAGAAGGAAATGATGTCTTGCAAAAAATAAATACTGCTTTGCAAAAAGTAAATTGTGTTTTGCAAAAAAAAGAAAAATGTTGCTTTGCGAAAAGTAAACGGTGTATTGCAAAAAAGTGAATAGTGCCTTGTGAAAAATAAATGATGCCTTGTGAAAAATAAATGCTGCTTTACGAAAAGTAGACGTTGCTTTGCGAAAAATAAACATTTTTGCGAAAAGTAAACGGTGCATTGTGAAAAAGCAAATAGTGCCTTGCGAAAAATAAATGATACCTTGCAGAAAATGAATGCTACTCTACAAAAAGAAAATTGTGTTTTGCATCAAAGGAAAAAAATGCTGCTTTTGGAAGGGTAAACATTGCTTTGCAAAAAATAAACATTGTGAAAAAGTAACTTTGCCTTACAAAAAGTAAATGATGCCTTGCAAAAAATAAATGTTAATTTGCAAAAAGTAAATGTTGCTTTACGAAAAATAAACATTGTCTTGCGAAAAGTAAACGATGCATTGTAAAAAAGTATATAGTGCCTTGTAGAAAGTAAATAGTGCTTTGCAAAAAAAAAAAGTTGCTTTGCAAAAAATGAATGTCGCTTGTGAAAAGCATGCGAAGATATGTGAAAAATAAGTATTTATGATTTGATATTTACAAAATGTGATGTAGAAAAATAGATGATTTGTGATTTTTGATACTGGCAAGATGCTCTATGATGCAGAAAAATAATTTATTTGTGATTTTGATACTTACAAAAAGGAATGTTAAGAAACAGTATATGATATGATATTTACCAAGAGAAATGCTTTTGATGCTAAGAGAACATTACATGATGTGATATTTACATAATGGAATGTTTTGATGTTGAGGGAAAAGTAAAGTTCATGATAATAGAAAAGAAGTTTTTTATGTTAAAGAAGGAAAAAAGAAAAAGAAAAAGAAAAAAAATGTCATGATATTAACACAAAAGCAAATGACTTGATGGTGACATGTCATGACAAAAGATACCTAAATGATTTGTTAATGCAAGGGATGCATGAAAAGAACATAAAAATTTGCCCCAGTTTGCTTAATATCAAAACGATGTTCTCCTGGGAAAATCTTCGTCTAATCCCATATATGAAGGTGCTTCCTTGTCCATTTAGAGAGCCACTTTCACTTGTTCACATCATTGACCTTTCCCATGCATTTGTCATATTTTCTTTCCTTTCTTTTGCAAAGATTCATCACAATACTTTTCATATTGTCAACTGCTTCCCACTAATCACTAACCTTGCAATGCTTATCTTTGTGCTCAATTTGCAATGTGGATTATGAAACTTTTGAATCTGAATCTTGACCTACCTTGTCATAATTGAGCCTTCTAGCTAATACCCTTTTGCTTTTCATTTATAATGTTATGATTATGTGTGATTTGAGAAATTGAAGTGAAGGGAAGAAAAAATAAATAAATAAATAAATAAATTGCACCCTCTGATGATGAAGGAAGAAAGAAAAAAAAAGGAAAAAATACTGGCAAGAGTGATAGTATAGGGCCAAGACAAATTTATTGAATTCAATGTCGTATAGCATTTACAGGACATGGATAAACATGAAGAAAGGAATAAGGTACAAAGAATTAGAGAGATTCAGATGACGGGTTTGATCTAAGTAGCCTAGTTGATTGATTCTTTGCTTACATCGGACTTGAATTCATGACCCAGAATATGATCCATCGCTATGTGCAAGCATATTTTGTCTTTGAGCATTGACTTTTCTTATTCATCGTCAGCTAAATAACAACAATCTCACCTTTTCATGATCCTTAAATTGCCCCAATTTAACATTAATTTTCAAAATGACATGCCAGGCCTAGGTTGCCTTTTTGAGTTTCTCGATCAAGTGAATATTTTTATTGCTCTAACTTTTGCCTAGACTATCTATTGGGTTTTCAATCTATTGAGCCATTTTCTTCTTTTTGTTATATTTACTATTTTTTTTTTTTTTGTGCTGTAACTTTTTCCTAGAATGCCCTTGCAAGGTTTTCAATCTAGCGAGCTTTTTTTTTTTAATTTTATATATATATTTTTTATGCAAAATACTTCTTCACAGCAATTGAGTTGATTAGCCTAGAAAACTCTTGTCTATCTATATCAGTTAAGGTCAACGCTCCTCCAGAAAATGCATCTTTGACAATGTAGAGCCTTTCACATGTCGGAGCCCATTTGCCTCTATTGTCTCCCTGATTAGGTAAGATTTTCTTCAGGATTAGATCACCTAGCAAAAATGTCTGAGGACGAACATTTTTGTTGAAAGCTCTTGCTATCCTCCTTTGATATAACTGCCCATGGCAAATTGCTGCTAAACTATACCAATCTTGTTCCCCATTGACTGCTATGTCGAAGTACACCCTCCATAATAGATCTTCTTCTTCTTTTTCTTTAGCTTCATTATTATTTTTTGTGACTGTTAAGATATCTTCCTTAGGGAATTTGATCCTCATTGGTTGGTACTCTTTAATTGGACTCTTAGCAAGGTGATTTGCTATGATATTTCCTTTTACCGCCTTTTCAGTTACATGGACGCCATCTAATTATGCTCATATACTTGCCATTTGGACATTATCATGGAAATATGTAGGCTTCAAGAATGTATATCAAAGGATCCATTCAAGATATGAACCAAGTTGTGTAATACGACATGTATTGTTGCAAATCTCCCTGTGGTTCACATAAGAGCACAACAGGCCTTTTTGATGGCTATATATTCGATCTCACATTCATAGAATTTCTTGCTTTGGTAGTAGATATTTTGTTCTTTTTGACCATCTTGTCATCTTGAACAACACTGCCCCCATAAACCATGTAACACTGTGAGATACAAGATGAGCAAACATCTCAGGGCCTATGGACTAGAAGATGTGGGTCTTCAAGTTACTCTTGATTAGTTCCAGATTTTTAACAAACTTATTCCCATGAATTCATTTCTTTATCCAATCTATTTATTCATATAACTTAAGATCTTTATCATGTGTCATCATTCATATCTATTGTAATGCAAGAATCAATCAATAGGCTTTCATAATCATCTGCATAGGATTAAGACTCCAAAAGAAAAAGGATCTTTGGAATATGGGTCAAGCTTGGAAATAGGTGCTAAAGAAGGGGGGAAAAGAACAAAAGAACATAAGAAATCAAAGGAGTAACAACAAGAAACATGCTATGAATGAAATACAAAGGTATGTGATATATTAATTTTAATAAAAATCATGCATAATCAGTTCATTATGATAATACAAGCAAAGGTGATAAAAGCATGATATGCACTACCCAAAAATACATCAAGTTGGGTAAAGACTCAGATCCTTAGTTATTCCGCCAGTCCTCATCGCAACTTGAATGAATTAACAATTGCATTTTAAATATCCTCCAAAGTATTGATTGATGTGGTGATGATAAAATCGAACGCTACAACTTCTGTCAAGGCTGGAAATAACTTCTTGGTATGTGGGATTCTATTTTTTCATTGATTTCTTTGGTTAGATTTCTTCTTTCTAATTCACTTTCCACAACCTTAACTTTTATTCATTTTTTTTCTTTTCTTTTTTTTTCTTGGAAACTTTT
Organism: Pterocarpus santalinus; assembly: GCA_031439595.1. NCBI lineage: Eukaryota > Viridiplantae > Streptophyta > Magnoliopsida > Fabales > Fabaceae > Pterocarpus > Pterocarpus santalinus. The sequence continues at coordinate 40,464,975 of CM062532.1, read as the reverse complement.
ATCGCTCTCAAACATGATTATTGGGATCAAACGAGGCTTTCTTTAGAGAAGCAACATTGTGAAATCTTCTTATTGAAATGAAAACAAAGATTGAAAGTTGGTGGAAGAAATGATGCATTCTTCTTTTAAGGCTATTTTCTATGGAATATTCTCTAAATACTTATTGATGCTTGACTCATGTGGAAATGTAAACTAGCGAGGAAATACGGATTGCCAAAGCCTTTCTATCCTTGTGGTCAGGCAAAAGAAAAGATAGTCCATTGGTCACCTATGGTGCATGAAGTGATGTATGATGATGCATGGACACAATGAAAGCATGTTATTATATATATATATGAATGGCAAGAAGGAATAAATGGTAAAAGACCTCAGCATGCATGAAAACAAAGGAATGAAATGATGCATAACAGGTGTGATAGATGAGAATGCATGTTAAATTGTTTAATGTTAGAGAATATGAAAGAAGGGGATGAAGAATGCATGTTATCACGTTCAAATGTATGATTAGCATGAATGATGTGGCTAGGATAGAGAGTAAGGAAAATGTAGGATATAATGTCCCAATGCATTAAAAAGAGTAAAAGAGGATGCATAGATGTTATTCAGATGCATGGTTTATGACATAAAAAGAAGGCATATGTTATAGAAGCAAAGGATGTAAAGAAATAAAAGGAGCATGCTCCTTTTGTGTCCTAAAAAGAAAAAAGGTTGCCTAGGTTCGATACCTATCTTGAAGGATAATTTCTATGCATCATGGTGGCTCTAGGGTCATTCTAATAGTGATGGCTTTCGTTCTAGACCCTTATTGGATAAATGGTTCTCAAATTACCCCCACTATCGCCAACATTCTAACTAGTAGAGGTCCTCAAGCTTCATCTATTTAAAAATATAAGTGGAGAGAGTTCAATTCAAGCGAGGAGTTTTCATGTGCTTATTCGGAAACCAAAGGTTTCTCAAAGCATCACCACTTGTCCTCTGTCTAAGCCTACAAGGTATTAAGCTCGAAAATAGAGATCGTGAATGAAAGTGTAGTGTAAAGTGTAAAGTGTGTACAACAAGAGAAAAAAATAAAATAAAAAAAAACCTACACATATTCTTTCTTGCAAAATAGAGCAAACATAATATATATATACACACACACACAAACAGATCAATCATCCTAAGATTTGAATCACCAAATGATTAATAAGGTAATAACAAATAACTATTTACAAATAACCAAAGCAAAAGCAATGAATGGCATGCAGTAACAATATAAAGCGAGAAGGGGAGAAATAAACATTGTCAGAGTTATATTATATGCATAACTCACTTTATTAGGCTTGACTCTCTATAACTTTCCCCATTGGAGTCGCCAAACTGTCACAACGTGCCAGAAAGGGCGCTGCGACGAGATGACGACAATAAATATTGAAGAATAGCGATATATCAATGGAGTCGCCACCAATTTTTATTTATGAAAAAAATATAAAAAAAAACTTTTAAATTTGTAACACTGGTCTTTAAAAATGAGATTTTGGTTCGGGAGTCTAATTATATATAAGGAAGGGTGGAAAGTTAATTCTACTGCATCTTTAATACATCTGTCCTTTGATGGTTACCTTAAGTTAGTCATGCAAATTGATTGATAACCTGACAATATTTATTTATCTCATTCAAAAAAAGAAAAAAGATTAAAATTGAGCAACTATTTGTAAAAGAAAAGGAAAAAGAAGAATTAAGATATATTTATTTTGAATTTTATTTATTAAGATATAATTATTATAAACAAATAATTCAAGCAAATATGAGATTATTATTTTTTTTCTTTGTTGGATTTATGAAGGAAAAATTATGAAAACATATATTGGATATTTGCTATAGTAGTCAAATCCCGCCAGCACTCCTAGAGGAATATGATATACAACCTCAAGAATTTAAAGAAGAGTGACTCGAGTGTTGACCTTGGTCAAATTATTAAAAAAATCGAATTTCACTAAATCGTAGTAAAGGTGCAACTCGGGTCGTTTCACATGGATGGCAATGCTAGATGATCAAAAAATTTTGGGGGTTTTGTTTTGTAAATTAAGATACCGAAATGAGCAGAAGTAGACACAAGAGGTGAATAGAATTTGGAACATCTAATCCAAGAATCAAAAAACAACAATTATCACTCAATCATCGGATTCTAGACATATATCAACAATTCAATTCAATGGTTAATCATTAAATGGAACGAAAAATAAGTCCAAATTAGCATTCACACAAAACCTTCATGTATTTGACTAACACATAATCAACCAATGTTCAGAAATCTCTAAAACCTAGTTGAGTTGTATCAGTTTTAATCACCAATGCATTAACCTTAGAACTCAGACCTAAATTCCAATTCCTCTTCTTTCAACAATTGAATCAAACAATCAACAAATTGGTACGAGCCAATTGAATTCTTGATCAGAATTTAAGAACGAAAACTTTCAATTCTAAAATCGAATTAAGAAAAGAGAAAGGATAGAAGAAACCAAATGGAATACTTGAATCCTTGCTGGCCAATTCTCTTGACTAATAATGCTCCTTGAATTCTTGGATTAGATAGAAGCTAACTCCTCCATGAATGGAGAAAACCGAACTGTAAAGGTGGGGAGGTGTGAGAGAAGAAAAGGAAGAGAAAAAAAAAAACCAAACTTATTATTCCAAAATCTGTCTAATGAGTTACAAGTGTTAGAATTTTCTGGGTTTAGACTCCTATTGATTGGTCGGCTTTTGTTTTATAAAACGGGTTCAATGTTTATGCCTGATGTTTTCCTGTGAACCCATGAAGTTAATATGTGATCCATTGTGGGTTTGGAAGTTACCATGTATTATTGGGCTTGGGCCTAATAATAAGTGGACTGGATTATGGTGTAAAGGCCCGATATGACCTAGGTCTTTGATGGAGAAGATTAGGTCATTATAAATTCATACTATGAGGGCAGGATCCCCACTCCCATCTTGATATTTCTTGATGGCTCATAGCTCCATCGACATGGCCTCTTCCTCTGAAAAAGAAAGATAAGGAGTGGGTTCTCTTGTACCTGATGTATACACATATGTACGCTTCCATGGTTGAATTCATACGGTAAATATGAGTTCATGAGGTATGTGAATAATCTCAATTAATATTGCTCCTTTTATTCATGTTCCAAATCCCTAGTATTTGATCCGTGAAATTCTTACATGTGGTATCAGAGCGGGTTATACTATATTTGGAATGGTGAAATTGTTGTGCAATTGTTTTATCGTGAAATTGATTTGCAATATTACCAATTCTGTTTTCTTCATTATTATTTGGGGTTCATGTAGAAACTACCTCTTTACTTACGATGAGATTTCTTTATTCTTGTTTGATGACTTAAGTATGTTGAGAGAAGGATTTACTGTTGGAATAAAATTCCTTTTCTTTCTTCGATTGGGAGAGAGAGTATATGCTTCTTGCTTTCTTTTATTCTTTTACCCTGAATGTTTGAAACACAAATTGAAAGAGGAAACCGCTATTGCAACCCCTCAAAGTCGAGTTCCCTAGCCACCGCTACTGGATCTGTCGCACCTCTTGCTGCCGTCGCCGATCTGGTAGCTGCCTTCCCCTATTACAGTCGCAGGTTGCAGATCTGTATGTGAAGGAGAAATATAGATGGCAATTAGTGGCCGCCACTACAGATCACAAGTTGCTGCATACAGTGCCATTCTTATGTGCCATCTGTCGTCGTTGGTCCTTCACCGCAGTCAGTTGGTCACCGCTACTACTCCTTGTACGCTTCTGCTATGGAGCTGTTGTAGGTTGTGTTGAATCACGCGATTGAGGCTATTGTTGCTGGTAGTTTGGCGCAGCGGGTGTGCGGCATCATTGTGTAGCCTCTGCCGCAGTGTGGTTGCTGCTATTGACGGCGGCTCCTACTTGGTGTTATGCAGCGGTGCCTCTTGGATGTTGGTGAGGCGGTGGCTTCATGGCTGTAGGAAAGAAGGGAAAAGAAAGGGGGTTGAAACCCCTATGACCCATGTAACCAAAAAAAAAAAAAAAACTGGAAAATTAAATTAAAATAGATTTGTTTTCTCGTTTAAATTTTAAAATTAGTTGAGATATTTTCTTAACTATATATTTGTTTTAGTTTTTGGTTTTGTTTGAAATATTGGCATATATATCTATATATTTCATAATTAATATTATATTGGGTTGTTCTTGAAATATTTGGAGTTGAATTTGAATTGATTATTTGGGCAATTTTTATCCCTATTGAATGCTTTATTGATTTAGTGAATTTCACCACCACAGTGGGTTATTCATAAATTTGATGGAGTTGCTTGTTTATTTATTTGAGATATTTTGTCATTTGAGTTAGTTGTGAGTTGACTCACCCTCAGGTAGTTGGCTTATTGATTGATTCTAATGTGACATGTTTTGTCATTTGAGTTGGTTATGGGTTTGCCCACTCACAGGTGGTTAGCTCATTGATTGATTCGGTTTTTGCATGATATTTGGGATATCTTGACAGTAAAATTCCTCTGTCCACAGGTGTTGGATTTTTGTAACTGTTGCCTTATATGATGTATTCTTCGCCCACAGGCGAGTTTATGTTTTATGTTTGTATCCCTGTTATGATATATTATCTATTGCTCATGTGATCAATCAATTTTTTGATTTTTCAGCTCCTGTGAAATTTTCTATGAACAACACCATTAACCATGTCGAATTCCTAATTGGCAACAATTATAAGAGGTGGAAAAAAGACATTGAACTGGCTTTCAACTTACTGGATATCAACATAGTCATTAGGGAGGATGAGCCCCACTTGAATGATGAAAGCACAGAGGAGCAGGAGGTGTATCATAGAGAATGGACTAAGGCCAATCAGAAGGCTTTGATGCTCATCAAGCAGTCGATTGATGAAATGCTTGTGAAAGCTATCCCTACATCTGAGAAAGCCAAGGCTTTCTTTGCTTCCAATGGGGAAAGGTATGCAGTTTCTAGTAAGGCCGAGGCTGGGAAGTTGATGGATAGTTTCATCAACATGCGGTATGATAGGAACAGTGGAGTTAGGCAATACATCATGAAGATGGTAACCGTATCCTCTCGACTCAGTGACCTCAAATGCCCAGTAGATGACAAGTTTCTTGTTTACCATGCCTTGAATTCCTTGCCTGCCAAATTTGAGACACTACGAACATCTTATAACATCTAAAAGGAAGAGTAGGATATCAATACCCTTATCTCTATTTGCTCCCAAGAGGAAAATAGGATGAATTATGTCCTATTTGAAAGTATGAATCTAACCTCTCAGCCCCGCCAAAATAAATTCTTTAAGAAAAAGAGAAAGAAATCCAAGGGGAAGAATAATTCTAGCAAAAAGGCTGATCCGTCTCAAAAGGCCCTTGGTCCGAAACCTGACATTCAAAAGGGTGAACTCAAGTGCTAGTTTTGTAAGTCAATAGGCCATAAGAAATCCAATTGTCCAACTTTTAAGGCTATAGGTGAGTCACCAGCTTTCGTTTGCCATGAATCCAGTTTAATTGATGTTCCTGTTAACTCATGGCGGATTGATTCTGGAGCATCCATTCACGTTTCTAACTTATTGCAGGGGTTCAAGAGCAAATGAAAGCCAAGTGACGCCGAGGTCAACCTGTTCGTGGGGAATGGAAATAAAGTGGATGTCCAATTCATAGGATTAGTTGAGTTAAAATTGGAGGCAGGATTTATTTTACGTTTGAAAAACACTGTTTATGTGCCATCCATGAGTCGAAATTTGATTTCTTTGTCAAAACTTCATGATTCTAGTTTTTTTTTTTAATTTTAAGAATGGATTTTGTCTTTTATCTCGTGATTCTCAAGTTGTTGGCAAATCTATTAAGTGTGATGGTTTATATCGTTTGAGTCTAGACTCCAATGTGTTTAATTCCCTACATGTTCAAGTTACTAGTAAGAAAAGGGCATTAATTAAAGAAATTTCTTATTTCTTATGGCATAGGCGTCTTGGTTAAATTTCCAAAGAAAGAATTAATAGACTTGTGAAAGATGAGATCCTACCTTCACTTGATCGTATTGATCTTAGGGAGTGTATGGATTGTATAAGGGGAAAGATGACTAAGACGACTAGGAAGGGCTCTACCTATAGTAGAGAACTTTCAAATATTATTCATACTGACATTTGTGATCCTTTAAAATCAACCTTGTGTGGAAATAAATATTTTATAACATTTATTGATGATTTTTCCAGATTTGGTTATGTCTACCTAATTAATAATAAATCTTTGCCTTTGGAAAAATTTAAAATTTTTAAGACTGAGGTAGAAAACCAATGTCGAAAAACCATTAAGATTGTTAGATCGGATCGAGGTGGTGAATTTTATGGCAGACATGGTGAGATAGGACAGCTGATGGACCTTTTTGCTAAATATTTAGAGGGCTATGGAATTGTTTCCCAATTTACCATACCAGGTACCCCTGAGCAGAATGGTGTGGCTAAGAGAAGGAATCGCACTTTGATGGATATGGTGAGGTCCATGATGAGCCAAGCTAATTTACCAGATTCCCTTTAGGGGGAAGCCCTTAAAACAGCCGTGTTTATCCTAAAAACAGAGTACCTTCCAAATCTGTTGCCAAAACACCGTTTGAGTTGTTTAAAAGTTGCAAGCCTAGGCTTAACCATCTTTGTGTGTGGGGTTGTTCAGCTAAAGTTAAACTTTATGACCCCACTGCATCCAAGTTAAGTCTTAAAACCACCAGGTGCTACCTTGTTAGCTATCCCATCAATGCCAAAGGCTATAGATTCTACTATCCTACCCGTGGAACAAAGATAGTTGAGGCAATCACTACCAAGTTTCTTGAGGATGATCTGGCTAGTTTTGACTCTCCATTTATGAAGGGCCGAGTTCTAGCTATCAATGTATTATGGTGCCAATTCCCATTGTACAAGAGAGAGTGATACATGAACCAATTCAAATGATTCTTGAGGAACTACAACAGGAGATTTTGGAGTATCTTTTACCACTAACTCCAGAATAACCTGTTGAGGCTCTACTTCGCAAGTGATCACAAGGAGAGAGAATACCAGTGAATAGTGATGATTATTATCTTTTCCTTGGAGAATCAGATATTGGGTACATGCCAGATCCAATCAATTTTAATGAAACTGTTTATGGTGCTCTGGCTGAAAAGTGGATTGAGGCTATGAATGATGAAATTCTTTCTATGAATCATAATGGTGTGTGGGAGCTTGTAGAGGCTCTTGATGGCATCAGGCCCATTGACTGCAAATGGGTATTATAACACCGTAATAAACCCATACTACGCTTAAGTCATATTACAGCGTTTTATTAGTTGTTACTTATGCTCATGGAAAACTAAACTTCATTTATAAGTTAAGTTACACGGAAAATATGCTAATTTTTTTTTTTATGAAATACATCGTCGCTTTGCAGCATTTTGGAAAGTAAAGCTTTGTGCGAGAAGACAAATAGAAAAAGAGCATGTCGCATAAAATACATACCCCAATATCATAAAATAAGAGAAAAGTAAATAAATAGTAATTCACAAATACATTGCATTACATAGCTAATCATTACATCCATATAGGTTCATAATATATATATACATACTTATATATCAGCATTACATCGAAGGAGACTCATGGTCATGCCATAATCCAAATACCAGATACTAAATACAAACTTAAATGACAAAGTTCATCTCAAAAAGGAATATGTAAAGGTGCAAAGCGACGGTCGCTATAAGTCCCAAAATAGCTTCGTCTGGCATCCCCCATCATGCATCCACTCATAGTGTAGTGGCTTCAGGCTCCACTCCATTGGATGTGCCATCGAAATCTAGTGACTATGCGGAAAATAACTAGAGTGAGAAATGGGAATTCTCAGTAGGACTCGAACCCAACATGAAAGTGTCATCGTCATCGTCCCAGCCACTTCGGTTTTATTAATGAAAATAGTGAGCATTCATAAGGTTCAGTTCTTAGGTTTTTGAAAACATGAATATCTGAAGCAGATTCAATTTTAATAAACCCTCTAATCATTTATATTATAACATACATGGGTACAAGTATAATTATATAAAATATGCATGGCTATGCTATAAGCTTCTCTTAACTTCTTGCCTTCAAGGGTTTGGACCGAAGTCCCTTTTCTTTTCTTAACTTGACATTATCTTAGGTCTTTTTCTTTTCACCCACTAAATATAAGTGGTAATTAGCTCATACCATGGCCGTGGCCATCATAAAATTTCGGTACTTACATTAGCTGGGTTATGCCATGCCTCATGTAAGCCCTATCCCCTATACTCACACTAGCTGGGTCGATGCCATGTCTCATGTGAATTGTGGGTGAAGAGAGCTTACTTTGGGTCACCTTCCCTTTTGAAAGATCACACCCTTAGTTCATTTTCTTCTTATTAAGGCTTATAATGCAAAATTATTCTAATTCTTTTCCACATCTAGGCGTTACGTGTTCCCGTCCCCAAATGTGATTCCTTTATCGCATATCATTAAGCATCATATCATCAACATATCATATTCATATCATCATCATTCATTATCATATCATCATCATATCATTATCATCCTTATCATCATCATATCATCATCATCATCATCATCATCATCATATCATTGTCATCATATTGACACATAGAGGCATACATATCATACACATCATTAGTAAATTTGATGCAAGCTTTTAATTGAGATTGCATCTTGTGTTGATTCTTTAATTAGGCCTAGGACCAATTTCATCTATTATCCTTTTTGAAGCTTTTTCAGTTGAATTATGAAGTTTTCCTATATCTTAAATTGAGGGTCTTAATGTCTTTAAGCTTATTTCTCTATAACCTTTAAACTTAACCTTAACCAGTTTTTACTTTTATAGTGGGGTAATAATTTTAAAAATTCGCCATAATTTCATCTTTTACTTTTTTTGCTTTGAATTTTGGTATGATTATACTTATCTGAGTCTATTTTTTTAAAAAAAATCCCACTTAAAAATTCATTTTGCAACTTGAGATATGCACGTTTCATTTTGACTGCTTAGCTTTTGAGTTTATTTTTGGTACAATGAATTTTAAACTTTACTGGGAGTTCCTCACAAGGAATCTGATAAAACTATTTTATGGGGATGTTCCTCTATGTCTTAGCTTTCTAAACAATTTGGTCCCACTGAAAAATTTTCTGTATAACTCGAGTTATTAAGATTTTATTATATACTACCCGAACAGAAACATATCTGGGGATAACACATTTTGAAAATTCATATCTCTCTCGTTTTAAGGCCAAATTTCATGCATTTTATATGTATAAAAATATCTATGAGTCTATTTTCATTTAAAATTAGTATTGTTACATTTGGAGTTGTATTGAAAGAGTTATTAGTTGCGCCATACATATTACCAGAATTTTTCAGGTTCAACAGTTTTGGTTTCAACTTCTTATAATGAAAGTATGGCCATGAGGCCTTTAGTGCAAGTTCTAAAACCACCTAGCTATGAAGAGGTTCGGAGTTCTAGAGCTTGAAAAACATAGAAGAAAGAGAGGTTAGAGTCACTATCAAATGGGTTTCTTGAAAGGTTGAAGAGAAAGAAAGATGTTGGAGATGGCCTCCTTCTTCTTGAGCTTTATAATGGGGCTAAGTGAGTGTTTGTTTTGCTTCCTTAAGAATCAAAAAGGATGGTCCTTGAAGGGCTTGTGTGTAACACCCTAGTAGTTCTATTCTATGCTTAAGTCATATTGTGGAATTACTAATTGTTACTTTTGCTCGTGGAACTAACATTACCTTTTAGAAATTACTTTGTACCGAAAATAGGGGTAAATTTATTTATTTATTTTTTTTTTACAAAACAAGTGAACCATTTTTGAAATCGAGAGCCATGAGTGTATCGTGAACATATAAAGTAACACCACTATCCCATACATACATCGCATTTAACAAGCATAGAAACCATAAGAGTAACCACAATTCTTAGATAAATGTAACATTCATTCCACGGCCATCAATGATAATACAATAATAGTCATACCAGAGTCATACATAAGATAATAATGGGTCTGATATCTATCGTCGGCCCTACACAAATAGCCTACCAGTACATAATAAAAGGAAATACATCAGAAAATCCTACTACCCAAGCATGCCATATAACAGAATGATAACCCTATAACTACAACCAAAACGGGCTATCCTTGTGCTCGGCTTTGCATGCAGTCGTCACATCAAGCATTTGGCGGGAGGAAATGATTCCCATATCCACCGGGAGAAATGCCACCACGTCCCCCTCCTCGAGCACGTCCTCGCCCATAGGGCACAGCGCGGGAACGAATGAACCCACACCTGCGAACTGGGGGTGAAACTGGGCCAACAAATGAAGCAGAAGAATCTGAAGATAGATGAATCACTGATGGCTGCGACGAACCCGAATGGTGAGATCCCCCAGAATGAGTCGGATAGAGGGGCTCGCATGCATCACCTCCACATGGAAGTTTCGGATAAGACGGCTCCGAGGGATCGGAATCCAGTGAAACAGTCGGAGTCAAACGGGTATCCGAGTCAGTCTCATCATCATCAGTGGGGTATCTCGATAGGTGAAAGTAGGGGCGGATGTCATCCATAGTAACCTCGTCGAATGGCTGATGCGATCGAAAAAATGGGCTCATCACGGGAGTTTGAAACTGGTGGTCGTGGAAGATGTAGACCCTCATCGCTGCGCTCACCGACAGCACAGAGGCATTCAGCACCGGGTCAAAGTGCCAACGCCACACCGGGAACTCAATATAGATCACCACCGTGCCCGACGTCGACATCCTCTGAAGACGACATGGAAACGTAGGAATGAGAAATACTAAATTTCTCAGTAGGATCGCAACTAGACAAACGCAGTGTCATCGTCATCGTCCCAGCCACTTTGGGTTTAATTATAAAAACAGTGGACAGATATAAGTTCAATTTTTAATGGTTTTGAAAACTTAGACCCCGAAGCGAGTTGCTTTTAAACTTAAGATCATAACCACATCATCATGACTAACATGTGTACTAAAACATAGAATAAACATTCATAATGCAAATGGGCAATATACTTATATGCAAAGACATGCATCATCATAGACGTAACCATGGTTATACTTAGACTTTACTTTCATTTTTAGCACGTGCTTAACATTCTTTACTTTCCTTTGAAATAAACTGCTTTTAGACATGAGCTCATTCCGTGACCGTCGTCATGCAGTACTACCAAATCAGACTAAGCCGATATTGGTTACCTCTAAGTTAGAAGGTCCTCCAAAACACCCTTGCTTCCCTCATAGAGGTTCCTTGTGGATCATCGTCTCTCACTTCCCTTACCGAAGTGATTGAAGGGTCATGTCCCATTGATTCTTTTCTTATCTTTATACTTTACATGCATAACATTTCCTTGACTAGACGCATGCAATGATATGACTAAGTCCATAATTTTGACAGAAATCCCAAGAAGATAACAGGGCTAGACCAGAGCTTCCCCAAAATGCCAATCATCAGCATTCAACCAATAGTTCATCATATATCTATATCATATCATCACACTCATCATTCAATCATGAGACAAAGCTCAATCAAACTCATCATTCATCATGCCGAGTGGCATCACACATTCATACCCTAAAGGGGTTTATAGTTGTGTTGTTCTTTGTGAAGAATATTATGAATCATCACATGATTTCCCATGGTTACCCATGATAGAATCACATAGTTAGGATATGTGTTTGTAGTCTTTTAGTTACTTGGTCCTTGGATGAAAGTATTCTTTACTTAAGTACATGTCTTAAGAAACACTTGTTCAAATTAATTAAATTATGTGTTATTTCCTTTCCTTGAGATAGTGCACTTAGTGATTCCGAGGTTCATGGTATGCTCAGAGGCCCTGATCATACTTCTGTTCCCAAGGAGTTCGAGATCCCTCTAATCCTTGGGTCATGACAACGCATAACCACATCATGAACCGAACAACACCAATGTTCAGTAATCACCAAGGGTGACTTTTAACTTATTCAAGTTACAAAGTTTTAAACTTTTACTAATAACATACCAAGGTTTTGCCTTAAACATTATTAAAGTTGTCATTCTTTATAAAGTAGTCCTAAAGTCTTATTCTTTATGAAAGTAAGTGCCTTTGACATTAAGCTCTTATCTTAAGATTGGATCTTTATGAAATAATGATACAAGTTACTAGCTTTTTGAATAAAAAGTCTTGTTCTTTATAAAAGTTAACACCTTTTTGCATTATTTTGGTCAAAGTCTAAACTTTATGAATGAAATGTTATAAAACAACATTTTTATAACATAAAGATCTTATTCTTGAATAAAGTTTGAAACTTTGTGAAAGGTCTTTTCTTTAAGGTTTGATTTCTAAAGCCTAAAGTGACAAGATATCATTTTTCCAACTCAAAAGTTTAGACTTTCACATGTATTCTTGTCTTCAAAACAAAACAAAATAAAACTTTATGGAAGCTTAAAAGTTGCGCCACTTTGAAGGAATCAAGAAGCAAACTTTTTAAAGTCTAAAGCTTTTAGAAGGTTCATAGTCTTATCAAATCATGGAAACATAGAAAGGTGAAGCTTTTCTAATCATTCACTCATCATAAAGAGAAAGGAACAACTTTAAGCAAGAGAACAATAAGAACATATGTTTCCAAAAGAGGAAACTTAAGAACACATGAAGAATATCAAGAACATATTTTTTCAAAAGAGGAAACTTAAGAACACATGAAGAACATTAAGAACATTTTTTTCCAAAAGAGGAAACTTAAGAACACATGAAGAACATCAAGAACACATTTTACTAAAAATGAAAACTTTGGCTCTTGAAGAGCATGAAGGATCTTCTCAAGCTTTCACTTAGAAATCTTGGTCATGAAAGAACCAAGCTCCAAACTTTCTTGAGTAAACAAAATGAAAAAGATGGAGATCACTACCTTTCTTGAAGATGGCGCAAAACAAGAGAAGTGGAAGAAGAAGATGATGACTCCTCTTGATGATGAAGGTGGTAGTTTTGAATGAGCAAAGAGAGAACTCTTGAGTTCTCTTGAAAATGAGTCTTATAGTGTTTTGATCTTGTCTCCAAAGACCAAAAGATGTGATCTTTGAAGGGCTTGGTGAGGAAGGTTTGGTTATGGAAGTGGAGAATGATGAAGAAGATGAAGAAGAAGAAGAAGGAATGTAGAGAGAGGTTGGAGAGTTTGAGAACTTTAGAGAGAGAATGAGAAGTTGAAAATGAAGTGAATGTGTGTGTGTGTGCAAGAAAGTGGCCGAAACTTTTAGTAGGGTGAGGGGAGATATTTTTGCTTCATTTTGTGTTAATTGAGGTTTAGGGAGACAAATTGGATGATGGGGGAACAAAGTATGGTCAAACTCTTACATAAAGCACTCTTGTCTCATGCTTTATGCTTTTATGACATTATTTTTTACTTTATTGTCTAGTTGACTAAATTTGAATTTAATCATGTGATTAAGTGCTCATACAACTCAATTAAGGTGATTAAGCAAGGATTAGTGATTAACACACAAGAACATGATTAACAAAAATTAATCTTACGATTAAGCTTAATTAACCTTAATTAAAGTCGAGTAAGCTAATTAAGGGTGATTAGTGCTTAAGTAAGCTATAGGGGCTCTGACTTGCTTAATTAGAGATTATCTAACCTTGATTAAGCATTCTCTTGACCCTTCTCATCTGAGTCAACCCTTTAATTAAGCCCTAATCTCAAAATTTCTCATTAAGTGCCTAATTACTCAGGGTTACTAAGATAATTTAGCATGACATGAAATTGAGGATGTTACATTGTGAGGATAGTGAAAGGAAAGAGAGTTGGATAGGATGTGAAAGTGGGAAGAAGAACAAGAGGAATTGGAAGAGTAGAAGAGTTAGAATGAGGCTTAGAGAGAAGTGAGAGCTTAGGCTTGTAGCAAGAGGATGAAAATCACAAATGAGGGAGTGGGGGGGCTGTTTTTGGGGTGCAAAAATGGGGGGAGTGGGCTAATTGGTTTTGCTTCTCCAAAAAGCAAAGGGAAGTAAGCGAGTTTAACTTCTTTTTCAAGCAAGAAAGCTAGGAACCTTGGGGTAAAAGGGTGAGTTGTGTTTTCCTTCAATTAGTGTTTTTCAAGTGGTTAAAGGTATGACCACTCTTGGGATTGGCTTGGGTGAATATGATTACTCCAAGCAGCACAATCTTGATGGAGGAAAGTACTTCTCTTGTCTTGACTAAAGAGATACTACTAACATAGACCCTTGATCTAATAGTGCATGATAAGAAGGCAAATGGATGGTTGGATTTTGCTCTTGTCCTTGGGCGAAATTTGGTGCATCAATTAGGAGAAATTTTTAAATCTTCAAAGCTATTAGAATTACCTAAGTTGTTAATCAATTTGATTAGTTAAATTGCTCTTTAATCGATTTCGATTAATTCACTTTTGAGACTTTTTCCTCTAAAAGAATTGCTCTTATGAAATATGTAATTAGGGTGTCAGAATTAATCTATCTTAATTGGTAAGGTAGAACAATTGTTTTATACTTAATTAATAAGATTGTATTAACTTAATTATATTTCTAAGTTATGAATTAATGAGGTTCGAATAATTAGGTTTTAATTAAAATATTTAGTGTGTTATGATTCAATTATTGACTTAACTCAATTTACTAAGCTCTTGCTCGTCGAGATTAGCTGATTAGTCCTCAGTTAATCGTTAACCTCTCTAATTAGCTTAGACAAAATTGGGGATGTTACAGGTATTTAAGACTAAGAAGGACTCCAAAGGTTTTACTTAGAGAGAGGGTATTGATTATAATGAGACCTTCTTTCCTATTTCTTCCAAAGATTCCTTCAAGATCATTATGGCTTTAGTGGCACATTATAATCTAGAGTTACATCAAATGGATGTGAAGACAACTTTTCTGATTAGGGATCTTTCTGAGGAGGTTTATATGCAGCAGCCAAAGGTGTTCATAGAAATTGGGATGGAGCACTTGGTATGTAAGCAAGAAGTCAATTTATGGCTTGAAACAGACTTCAAGGCAGTGGTATCTCAAATTTGATGACATTGTTTCTTCCATGGGCTTTGTGGAGAACAAAGTGGACCCATTGGTATACCTCAAGGTCAATGGCAGTAAATTTATTATTCTTGTTCTCTATGCGGATGATATTTTGCTTGCCTGTAACATCCTCCTGAGATGCATTATTATGCTTAAGTCATAATACTATACTGTGTCATCGTTATTATCTGCGGCTACTTCGGTTTATTGTGAAGAAGGTGATCATACCAAATAAATTGCTCAGTTTTATAGTTTAAAAACATATGGTCTGAAGTAGAGTTAATTTTACTCATTCACTTATTAAACGGAGTAAGGAATTCAAGCCCGAGTATGATAGTATTTCATAATGATAATAATAATATCGATAACAAAAACTTACTTGCAATGTCATAATAATGATAATAAGTATTGTTCATCATACAATCCTACATATTCGTCCATCATACAGTCATGCATATTCAAATGTGTTCACTTGAGTTCATGCAAAATGCACTTATGTTTCTTTAACTTCCTTTGATTTCCTTTCCTTGGCACACCTAGGCGTTATGTACCGTCCTCCCTAGGGTGCTTGCATATATTTTAATCTTTACTCTTTACTGCCCTTGGGTAGTCGTGACTATTATCACACAGTACTGACCCGCAAGGGGACCTACGTGCCTCTAGGTCGGAGGGACTCAGTTGGCCATCTGCCTCCAATATAGAGGGACCCAAAAGTTTTAGCTGCCTTCACAGGAAGGGACCCATTGTGCAACTGCCTCCAAGTGAAGAGACCCGCATCTTCATCTTTTAACTGCCTTAACTTGGAGGGACCCAAATAACTGCCTCCAAGTGAAGGGATCTCATATATTCTTTCTTTATTCATATGCAAATATGCATGTTCTCATAAGACTAATTCATGATCATATCGCCTTAACATATTCATAAGTCTCCCATATAATAAACACTCATGATTTCATAAACTTCTGCCGAAAATTTGGCAGTATAACAGATCGAGTCTGCTTCCCCCTGAATAGTGCAGACAACCAGGAAACTTTATACAAACAACAATCCCAATATAGAACATTATATTCATATCAAGAGTATAGCAATATCAATAGAGGCAATATTAAAATCTTAAGTCTTAATCTATCTTGCAAGCTTTTAATTTCTATTGGTATTCCCAAGTTCGACTTTCAAGATTAAGTGTGGTCCGAGTTCCGATCTTATATGAGTTTCGACTTCTAGTTATATTCGACCTCCGAGATTGATTCTGGGTTGATCTCGATCTCTAACCTTAGTCTACATTTGGTCTTCCAAGACTTTTATGAGGGTATTTCCTAAATTTCGAGTTCTGACATTAACTATACCCGATCTAGTTTACATTTCACTAAGTTCCGAGTTCAACATTGAGTATACCCGATCTAGCTCTATGTTTGCTATGTTCCAAGTTCAACCTTAAGTATACCCGATCTAGCTCTATGTTTTCTAAGTTCTGAGCTCACCCTTAAGTATACCCTTCTGAGTTCAACCTTAAGTATACCCTTTCAAGTTCAATCTTAAGTATACCCTTCTGAGTTCAACCTTAAGTGTACCCGATCTAGCTCTATTTCTAGCCAGAATTACACTCTTATAAGAGAAAATTCACCAAAAATAGAAATCTGGGTAAAATCATACAAAATTTATATCAATGTAAAGCTAACAGAGCAAGCTTTCAAATGAAATAAGTTGCATATCATTTGAGTGAGTATAACTCGAGATATATGCTCTGAAACTTGACCTTACTGGACTACCTTATTCCAGCTCGGGTTGAACTTAAGATGAATTCATTGATGTACTGGGGATAGATGCAATGAATCTAAATCTGAAATTTTTATAAGATGTTCCGTTATATGTTAGCTTTCAAACAATGTTGGATTCACTCAATTTGGAGTTGTGTAGGGTGAGTTACACCCTTCCCAACTCATACTACCTGGATAAAGGTCCTTATTTCTAGGTCAAACTTCAAAAATTCATAACTACCTCTATACTAATCCAATTGTCTTATATTATATATATATATATATGGAAAGCCCTGAATGTCTAGTTTCATATAAAAATAGGTTCATCAACTTTAAAAGGCTGTAGGCAGAGCCGTGCACTCCGCCGTGGAAGAACCCTAACAACTTATTAAGTTTTCTCTTTTCTTCAAATTCTTTCATACCAACTCCAATTCTAATCACAATATACATGCATAATCAATTATAATTCATCATCATCACTTCAAATCTCATTAGGATCACAAGATACCCAAGGCGCCCATACAGTCCCAAACCATGGAAAGTAAGAAGAGGAGTAGGATTCCTACCTTGTCTAGTTAAAATCTTGTTGGTTTGATGTCCTAGATTGAAGAAACTCTTGATAAGACTTGAAGAGAGGTTGAAGATGGAGTGGAGATGAGTGTGTATCGAAGAGGAATGAAGAGAGCTCAACTCCTTATGTTGACTAAATTATACAAGGGAGAAGAAGGAAATAATCACAAACTTTTGAAGCAAGTCCCACATGATTAGTGGATGTATATTGGTAGTTCAACTTGGTTTGCGGCTGCCGTCTATGGGCTAATGTAGTGCCACAGATAGAGGTGTTTTGGCTAAATCTTAGCATCCATCCTAGGGTACTCATAGAAAATTTCTATTGGTCCGATTTCGATAGTTTAAAAATACCGAAATCTTACCGATTTCTTTTAAATCAGTAAACCGGTTTTAGAAAATTCCTATGAAGTTTCCTATAGTCCAAATCTAATTTCCTCAAGGTTAATTCTTCTAAATGTTACTTAATTGGCTTTAAATAAATACTTAATCGAATTCCGATTCAACCCACTTATCTGATAAAAACCGAACAACTCAGTTATTAACGATAAAATTTTTCGGACGTTACATTGCCAGTAGCAACTATGATCTACTTGTTGAGACTAAGAGTATGTTATCAGCTTGTTTTGATATGAAAGACCTTAGGGAGGCTTCTTTTGTTCTGGGGATTGAGATCCATAGAAACAGGTTGCATGGGCTCTTGGTTTTATCCCAAAGGGCTTATATTGATCGTGTTTTGAGGCAATTTGATATGAATAAGTGCAGGCCTGGTGATACTCCCATTGCTAAAAGGGATAAGTTAAGCAACGATCAATGTCCCAAGAATAAGCTTGAGAAGAGTGCTATGAAGAACATTCCTTATGCCCGTGCAGTGGGCAACATCATGTATGCTCAGGTTTGCACTAGAACCGATTTGTCTTTTGTTGTGAATGTATTGGGTAGATTTTAGTCAAACACAGGACATGCCCATTAGGTTGCTGTCAAAAGGGTTATAAGGTATTTGTAGAAGACAAAGGATTACATGCTTGTCTAAAGAAGAGCTGATCATGTAACACCCTAATAAATCCATATTACGCTTAAGTCGTATTACGGCGTTTTATTAGTTGTTACTTATGCTCGTGGAAAACTAAACTTCACTTAAAATTAAGTTACGCGGAAAATACAGTAAATTTTTTTTTTTGAAATATGTCGTTGCTTTTGAAAAGTAAAGCCTTGCGCGAGGAGATAGCAGTAAACGAGCGTATCGCAGAGATTTCGATATAAATGGAAAGAACATGAGATAAATCATAAAGTCATACATTCAAATTATAACATCAATTACATAATATACTTAATCTCATAATATCCAAACAAATACATATAAAGGAAACTCATGGTCATGCCATGGCCCCAAATATCAAAGGTACACAAGTCTGATGAGATACAATACAAAATGAAGTACAAGAGTTAAGGAGCGCAAATCAAAATAAGCCCATGTAGACATATGCTGACTTCTCTACCCCTTCCGTGCCCTTCCATCAAGCAGTCTCAGGTCCTCGAGTGTCTAGTCCCCCATGCTGCTCGGCGTCGAGGAACGCGCGGAGTGCGAATGATGCGGGGGTGCCTGCTAATCACCTCGATACGACGGATGCGACGGCCGGGAACATAGCTGCCCACCGAAGAGCGTGCCTCGGAGGGATCCTCCTCAGATGCGGCAGGCTGATACTCGGGGAGTGGCGGCGAAGCTGCTGCGACTAGGGTGGCGTCGAACTCACATCGACCACGGGAACCTCTGGCAGCGGGCAGGCTCGGCTATGGGTAGACCGGGAGACATAGGCTCCATCTCGATCTCGGGCAATGGCTCGGGCGGAAAATCCCAAGGACCCAGCGGCTGTCCAAGGCGGGATGATGATACGTCCACGGGGGCTGGCGGGATCTCTGGCTCCTCTTGTTCAAAAACTCGACCCGGATAGAAATAGGTGCGAACTATCGTGGTGGTCGTGGCCACGATAGCGTGGGCGTCCTCATCATAAGCCCACTCATGGTGGGGAGGCTCCATGCTCCACGTCACGTGAGGCTCCATGAGTATCTGGTGACGAGACGGAAAAACAACTAGGATGAGAAATAAGATTTCTCAGTAGGACTCGACCCTGACACACCGGTGTCATCGTCATCGTCCCAGCCACTTCGGTTTTTAAATGAAAACTGTGGGCATACAATAGGTTCAATTATTTGATTTTCGAAAACGTTACTACCCGAAGTGGGTCCCATTTTTAGTACTTATCCTTGTTGTATTAACATCATCGTGGCATACATGAAAGCTTATATGACTATTCATAACATACATAAACAGATTGAGAGTTATGTTCTTTACTTGGGTTGGACCGAAGTCCCTTTCTTTCCTTAACTTGACTTATCTTAAGTCCTTTCTTTCCACCCACTAAACATAAGTGGTAATGAGCTCATACCGTGGCCGTCGCCACCATATAATTTCGGTACTTACACTAGCTGGGTCATGCCATGCCTCATGTAAGCCCTATCTCCTATACTCACACTAGCTGGGTCATGCCATGCCTCATGTGAGTCGTGGGTGAGGGGAACTTAAATTAGGTCACCTTCCCTTTGGAAGGATCACACTCTTTATTGAATCTTTTCTTATTAAACTTATGATGCGAAATATTTCTAAGTCCATAATTTCTACAAAATTTCTAAGAAGATAACGGCTAGACCATGACTTTCCCAAAATTTTGCCAAACAGAAAACCAGTATCACAGCATCATATCATATCATCATCATCATCTCATCATATCATATCATCATCATCATATCATCATTATTATGGCATCACAATCACATCATCATCACATCATGCTTGCAACCCAAACATAGGCATATTCTCAAGCAAAGTCTTATGAGCTTAGCTTAGTGAATTAGGTGCAAGCTTTTACCTTGGCTTTCGTTTTATTGATTCCTTCTTCTCAATTATTCTAACTTGACTTATATGATTTTCATATTTTAATTTGGAAGATTTATGGTTTAGGTTTTGCATTATAGTTTGATTAAAATCTTATGAACTTAATCTAGTACACTAACTACATTTACATTCGGTTTTTCGTTTTATTTGCTTCTTTTGTTAAGGATTAGGCAAGCTTGGTATTTTATTCCATCTAGTCTTCATTAAGTATATTATGAAGTTTCATTACTTTGAGCTAAGATCTTTTACCTTTTTAAGTCATTTATGCAAAGTCTTAAGGCTAAGTTTTTGACAGTTTTACTTTTACCCTAAGCAGTAACTTTAAAAATTCACCATAAATTGGTATTTTATCATTTTAATGCAAAATTCTATATGCTTTTAGGGTTCTGAGTCTAGTTTTTAACAAAACAAGTCCCACTCAAAAATTCATTTTCTAACTCCAGTTATGCATATTTTATTCTGACTTGTTCAGTTTCCAAGTTCACTCCCGGTACAGTGGATTGTCACTTCTCATTATAATTGCTCAGAAGGAATCTGAGAAAACTGTCTTAGGGGCTTGTTCCTCTATGTCTTAGCTTTCATTTAAACTTGGTCTCACTCAAAAATCATTTTTGTAGCTCGAGTTATACACATTTTAGTGTAGACTGCCCAGACAGAAACCGATCCGAGAACAGTCCACTTTGAAAAATCATATCTCACTCATTTTAACTCCAAATCTTATATATTTTATATGTATGGAAATATCTCTGAGTCTATTTTCATATAAAATTGGTTCCACTAATTTCTGAGTTTTCTGGAAAAAGTTATACCGTTCGGTTTACAGACTGTCAGAAAATCCAGATTTCACGTTTTGCTTTTTCTCATGTTTTCTCCAAAACACTCAACCTCACTTTCAAGAAACCATTCTCAAGTTATAAAACACTCATATACCATGAAAGATTAGTGAAAAACTATCATGTTGGAGTTCAAAAATAGTGGATTCAGCCATGCATCACACCAAACCGAAAACATGTTTTCAACAAACCACCATACAAGCAACAACATCTCATTTTATGACAAGAATGGCTATGATGCCCAAATCAATCCTTAAAACCACCTAGCTATGGAGAGCATAGGAGTTCTAAAGCTTGAAAAACAAGAGAGGAAAAGGGTTTAGAGTCACTACCAAGAAGCTTTCTTTGAAGGAACTTGGGATGGAAAAAGAGATGATGGTGGTGGTGGTGCTCCTCTCTTGGATCTTGGAAGAGGCTTGATATGTGAGTGTCTTTGATTCTCCAAGAGCAAGAAATGGTGGCTCTTGAAGAGTTTGTGAGTGGGATGAGGAGAGGAAAGGATGAGAGAAGTGGGAGGATTCTAGAGAGAAGTTGGAGAGTTTAGAGAGAAGGAGGAGAATTTGAAATTGAAGAGAGAGAAGAGAGCTTTGTGTGTGTGTTTGGGAGAGGAGTGAAAGAATGAACTGAGGGGGAAAGAAAGGTGGGCTGATGGCGCACAAAGGGGAGGGAAAAGAGTGATGTGACTTTGCTTCTTATAACAAGCAAGAGAGTGGAAAAACCTTGGGGTAAAAGGGTGAGTTGTTTTTCCTTGGGTCTTGGAGGCATTCTAATGTCCATTTTATGCTTTTCTCTAGGGGTTAAAGGGGAGTACCCCTCTTAGGATTTGGTTGCTTGTCTAAGACTCATCCAAGTGTCAAGATCTAATGGTGGATGACAAGGATCCTAGTCTTGGCTTTTGATCTAATGGTGTAGGATTAAAGAGTTTGAATGAAGGGTGAGATGTTGCTTCTCCTTGGTGTAACACCCTCCTAAGCACAGTACTATGCTTAAGTCATAGTACTACGCCTGAGTCATATCGTTACCGAGCGGACCTTGTCTCGACAAAGAACTTTAGCCGTCTTCGGAAACTTCTACAATTATCTGGAGACAACATGGAAATAGGAGTGAGAATTATATAATTCTCAATAGGATTCTCTAATTTTCATACATAGTGTCATCATGGTCGTCTCCAGTTTGCTTCGGTTTATTTTAAAAAAATAAGAACATGCTGCACAAACTGTTAAATTTTACATTTCGAAAAATATCTTTTCCGAAGCAAAGATCATTTTAATCATACACTGGTCCTTTGGGGAAATGTACACAAGATTAATTCATGAATAATACCCTGGATAATAAGTTCAACATATAAAACACATATAGCATTAGTCTAATGGGAATATCACATCTATATCTCACTTAACTTGCACTAGAATTCATACATATACATAAAGTTTTACTTTTCTTTCATTAAGCACACCTAGGCATTACATGTTGCCGTCCCTAGGGTGCTTGGATCTGTCTACACTTGAGCGCACGTATCGCCGCCCTCAAGTGCAGCATCATACCATATTCCAGAGTATGATCGCCATGTCATACCCCATCAGAGCGTGATCGCCATGTCACGTTCCTTAGGAAGATGGGATCCTCATTTGGTACTTACACTAGCTGGGTCATGCCATGCCTCATGTAAGTCCTACCCCTATACTCACACTAGCTGGGTCAATGCCATGCCTCATGTGATTGGGGTGCTTGCATATACTTTAATCTTTAGTCTTTAGTCTTTTACTTGGCACACCTAGGCTGCATGTATCGCCGTCCCTAGGTGCATTTATCGCCTCTTGGGTAGCCTGGCCTTGGAGTGAGCTCGTCGGCATCACCCGTGACTGCCGTCACACCGACTCACCCACAAGGGGATTCACGTGCCTCTAGTCTTGGAGGATCGATTCTCGGTCACGTGCCTCTAGCCTGAAGGATCGATTACGGTCACGTGCCTCTAGCTGAAGGGATCGATTCTGGTCACGTGCCTCAAAATTGAGGGATCGGTTCTGACCACGTGCCTTCAACATAGAGGGATCTCATCTGACCACGTGCCTTCAACATAGAGGGATCTCATCTGACCACGTGCCTCCAAGGTAGAGGGATCTCATTGTCTTAACTGCCTTCACAGGGAGGGATTCAAGTGCAACTGCCTCCAAATGAAGGGATTCACATCTTTATCATTTAACTGCCTTCACAGGGAGGGATTTCAAATAATCGCTTCCAAGTGAAGGGATTCACATCTTTATCATTTAACCGCTTTCACAGGAGGGATTTCAAATAACTGCCTCCAAGTGAAGGGATTCACATTCAATATTTTCACATTCTTTCATTCTCAAACATATTCAAGCATAGTTATACATATGCTACATCACTTACTCTCATATACCTCATAACATAATTATGTCATTCTTAAATATAGGGTTTCTATATACCCCTTTATATTTCAATCCATCCTTACATTTAAACATTCATGACTTCTTAGACTTCTGCCGTAAATCCGGCAGCATAACGGATCAGGTCCGTTTTCCCATGAATAGTGCCAGCATTTCACGGACAAATCAGTCATAGCAACATAATTAACTTAACACACATATAACAATGTCAAGCTAGCAATCCTCAATTCAAACCTTATATGTTCCACTAACACTTGTAAAATTATCATTTTGGCCATTCTGCCAATTCTATTCGGTTCTGCCCGAATCTTGTATAATCCACCTTTATCTCTATTCAACTCATTTAAATCTGAAATTTGGATATATCATAGCCCTATATGTCTACTTTCTAACCTCTTTGGTCCCATGCCATTCTGATTTATATAATTCAAGATATTCAGCTTTTACTTCAGCTTGTTCAGTTACTAACCCGAATTACACTCCTGGGAATATAAATTCACTAAAAATCGAAACTAAGCTCAAATCTCACGAAATTGGTCTCATATCAAAGCTAACAGGACAACCTTTCATTTGCCACAAGTTTCACTCCATTTGCTTAAGTACATCTCGAGATATAAGTCCTGAAAGTTGACCTCCCTGAACTACTCCGTTTTGGCCTAGATTGGACATAGGACAACTTCCTCGAATCACTGGGAACAATTGGGACCATAACAAACTCGGGATCTTATATTGGGGTGTTCCTCTATGTGTAAGCTTTCTAACAAACTTAGTTTCATTCGATTTGGAGTTGTATAGGGTGAGTTATATTCTCCTCAAGTCACCCTGCTCGGATGAAGATCCTGAACCCTAGGTCAAACTTCAAAAATTCGTATCTCCCTCAATACTAATCCAATAACCTTATATGATATACCTATGGAAAGCCCTGGATGTCTACTTTCATCTAAAATTAGTTTCATCGGATTTGACCGATTGTAGGCGGAGCCGTACACTCCGTCGTACGGACTGCCGTGGACTCCCTCACCAAGACAGCATCTCACTTCTCCACTCCTTCTAATCTTCTCCTTCTAATCATAATTCTGACTCAAAGTCTTCTATTAATTCAATCATAAATCCATCCAATACATCCAATAGTTCATCAAATACATAAAGAATAGCACAATCTCATGCAATCATAGTGTAAGGAATTCAAGAATAGAGCAGAATCCTACCTCTTTGGAGTGTGATCTTGCTGAATTTGAATTGGAGTGAAGGAAGCCTTGACAAAGCTTGGAGGTTTGAGAGAGTAGATTGAGAGAGGAAGGGAGCTGAAGTGAGCAACGTAAGAATGATGAGCTGAAGAGGCAGGACGAGGATACATATATATAGACAAAGCTCCGAAGTGGTAGTTAGAATAAGTGGCTTTGATTGGATGAAATTTTGTGGGCAAGGTTCGGCCATGTCTCTCGCTTTTGTGTTAAAATTGCTCTCCACGTCGTCCCAAAAATGGAGATACGCCTCGTTTCTATCTGGAATCGGATCTCGTACCCATTACACCTTAGGTCGGAACTCGTGTATCCCAATTGAGACTGGGGCTTAAGTCGTATGTCGTAACTCGTCCTATCTGTGTGTGACTTGAGGAAATCTTGTATCAAGGTCGGAGGTCAGAACTCGTGTAACTGGCAATCTTATAATCTCGGAACTCCCCATTTGAACCAGGAAATGCCAATGCTGGTTGTTAAATCGTGATATCTGGAACTTCGTGTACGATTCTCAAGGATCCGAACTCGTGTCCATCCCAATTGAGTTCAACACTAAGGTCGGAACTCGTTATATTAAACTTGGAGTTCGGTATTTGCACCATTGTGTTAAACCATAACTTCTGAGATTGGAAACCACGCATACTATTTTGAACCTTGTTGTCTTAGGTCGGAACTCGCGTACATCTTGCTGGAAACTTGATCATAAGTTATGAGATCGGAAGTCGGGGACATTTGCTTTAAGACATGAAGCGGGATCTGGTGAATCACGTTCATGTTGTTTGGACTCGAAGGTTAAACTCGGAAGTCGTTGGAAATAATCCATACGAAGTCGGAAGTCGTACAAGGCATGAAGTCGAGAATTGGACAAAATTAACTCGGAACTCGGAAAGAATACTCTTATCTGTGTTTTAAAGACGAAGTCGGAAATCGGAATGTATCAGTCCTGAGGGCGAAGCCAAACTCGGAAATCGGGATGTTACACTTGGTATGTCTTTCTAGGGCATATGCATGGAAGAACTTTTATCTCTAAATGTTATTAGAATTATTTAAATGTAACTTAACTTAATTGGCTTAATTACCCATGAGTTAACTCTTGTTAATTACACTTTTTATGATGTCTTGCATTGCGGTTAAGCATGTGCTTAATTTGTGGTTTAATTTTTCAAGAGTTGTCTTAATCATTATAAACTTAATTAGCAAGGTTAAATTGTCTTACTTTTGTTTTGACACCTTCGAGTAATTAAGGATTAGATGATTAAGGTTTTATTAAAACGCTTAGGACATTATGATTAAATTGTTGGCTAGACTTAATTTACTAAGCTCTTGCTCTCGGGATTAATCGATTAGTTCTCAATTAATCGCTAATCCCTCTAATTAGCCGGGGACACCGAGCTAATTAGCTTAGGTAGAAATGGGGATGTTACAGATCACCTGGATGTAGTTAGTTACACTGATGTAGATTTTGCTAGCTATCCAGCTGATGAGAAATCTACTTCTGGATACATTTTTATGCTGGCTGGAGGAGCTATTTCTTGGAAAAGTGTCAAACAAACTTTGACTACCTCTTCCACTATCAGGCTGAGTTTGTTGCATGCTATGTGTAGTATCACATGCAATACGGATTACAAACTTCGTTTCTGCTTTTGGAATAGTGAACTCCATTGCCAAAGCCTTGACAATTTATTGTGATAATAATTCTGCTATATCTTTTGCCAAGAATAACAGAATGACTTCTGCCTTGAGACATATGAGGATTAAGTTCCTAGTAGTTAGGGAGATGGTTGAGAATGGAGAGATTATAGTTAAGCATATTCGCATTGAGGAGATGCTTGCTAACCCCTTAACTAAGGGACTTAGGCCCATAGTGTTCATGAAACATTTTGAGGGTATGGGTCTTGTGGAGTCTTTTGACGTACTTGTTTAGTAGGAGTTGCTATTTATTTTATGTTCGTTTAATTACATTGGATTTATGTAATTTGGATGATGAGCTTGTGCACAATTTTTGTTATTGATTTTGGTGTTTATTCATCTCGAGATGTAATGTTTTCTTAGGAAGACATTGGTGTTTCATGAGAAACATGTGATCTCCTTGTAGGAGATTGATTGTGTTTTCCTGGAAAAACACAATGAGGATCCATACAAATTAGCATTGAGGATCACTTTGTGGATCACGTTGAGCGCTCATGATATTGTTATGCTATAATGTGTATATCTACACCTTGTACACTTGGTTGATCATTGTTGGCAGGGTTCTTGGTTATGTGGTCGGGGGGTAACTAGACTCTTTATAGTATATCATTTGCCTACGGTTCTTAGCTATAGCCTTGTTGACTGGAGTGATCTAATTTATGGTGAATTAATTATTTTTCAGGCTGTAATTTGAGGCCACAGTTGTTGAACCCGAGAGTCAGTTTCAAAATATTTTCTGAAATTAAACAAAACCCAATCAATATTGCCCAAATGGAAGAATGTTAGAATTTTCTGGGTTTGGACTTCTGTTGATTAGTGGGCTTTCGTTTTATAAAACAGGTTAAATGTTTATGCCTAATGTTTTCCTGGGAACCCATGAAGTTAATATGTCATCCATTATTGGGTTTGGAAGTCACCATGTATTATTGGGCTTGGGCCTAATAGTAAATGGACTGGAGTATGGTGTAGAGGCTTGATATGACCTAGGTCTTTGGTGGACAAGATTAGGTCATTATAAATTTATACTATGAGGGCAGGATCTCCACTCACATCTTGATATCTCTTGACGATTCACAGCTTCATCGACGTGGGCTCTTCCTTTGAAGGAGAAAGATAAGGAGTGGGTTCTCTTGCACCTAACGTATACACATGTGTACGCTTCCGTGGTTGAATTCATACGGTAAATATGAGATCGCGAGGTATGTGAATAATCTTAATTAATATTGTTCCTTTTATTCTTGTTCCAAATCCCTAGTATTTGATCCATGAAATTCTTACAGTAAGTTCTGGCCACCCACTAAACTTGGCCATTTCAGAAACAAAACATCTCAAATAAATCCGTAACAGCCTATTACATTAGTCCTTTGTCTCTATGATGAATCTAGACCCCTAATTTATTTAATTCTGAATTATAGAAAGGAAGCTACACTAAAAACACGTAATCAAGTTCCATGAATAATCAGTAATGTTCTGCTGTGATTTTGGATATGAAGACAAATCCATTTCGAATTGTACTCTGAAAGTGAGTTGAAGGCCTAGATGTTAGCTTCAAAATGCCACTAGCATGGGCTCAATCAGACTTCTATGGGCCGAGATATAGCCTCAAGAGTCCACCCTATTTAGAAACCATGCTGCAGCCTTTCACTCTGTTTCTATGCCCAAATTCCAGCATTTTAACATCAGAACTTGTCTCTGACCTCTTCAAAAGAGTTGTAAGCCTATTTTTTAGCTTTCTTACAAACCAAAGATCATGACCAAATGAGCTCTATAACTCAAGATATGGCCCAAAAACCAAAGCAGTGTCAAAATTAGCCTAATGCGGGAAAAATTAAATCAAGCTCAAACAAAATCCAAACAACACAAAATGGTCCAATTCAAAACAATTAGGCACAAAAGAGGATTAATAGACTAGGAGTAAGGGAAAATAAATATATAAAAACCAATTGATCAGCAATTAGTGATGGTCCTTCTATGATCCCACATCATTATTTTGTTTTGATGATGTTAAAGGGGGAGAAGATTAAAGAAAAGCACTGTTTATGGGGTAACACATATTTAGGGGGAGAAATAGTTTAGAGTGCATTCATCTAGTTCATTCATTTAGAATTATTTTTTGGCTTTTTTGCCATCATTTCTTATTAACGTTATAGCTATTATTGCCGAACAGAATATATTATAGTTTATCTCAAAAGTTGTTATGTCTGTTGCCAAAATTTCATTATTCTTGCTTTGATATAATCCTTATTTTGAGATTATTAACAATATTAGTTTATTGCTCTATTACATTTATACTGCTCTAAGTATATCTGCTCTAATAAATTGTGCTTTGATAATGCTTTGATATTATTGCTAGTATTTAGAACATACTATTCTAATACAATCACTTATAGCTCTAATATAATTGTTCTGAATTTTTATTGTTCTAATATACCTATTCTACACCATCGAGATAATTACTATGTATTGAACTGCTCTATTGTGTTTATGATGTATTCACAATTTGCCCTAATGATAATAATCTGCTTATTTGTTTATTCTGATATATCAAGAATCTGCTCTAATACATGAATATCTTTTTGGTTTAAAAAGTTTCAAATCAACCTTACTCAGGTTTTAAAATGATTTCATGAAAATCATTCTAGATGTTTCTAACTACTACTAAAGTTTCTGGAAAACATGTTATTCTTCACTCACTTCAGAAAGTAATTTTTTCTCTAAAATCAGAAAGCTGAAAACAAATAACAAATCATATGTTCCTAAACTAACCGATGAAAGCTTTTCTTAAATATTGATTTGTCATCATCAAAAAGCTTGTAAGCTCCAATACCCTTTAGAAACCATTTCGTGGTTTAAACTATGAGCCTTAAGGTTTTGATAAATAACAAATCAAGCTTTAAGTCAAATCTTTTGCCAACAAATGATTTGTTATAATAAATGCATTCTTTTGTGAGCAAGATTATTCATTTCAAATTGAAAACTATTTTTTAACAGAAACAAAGCATTTTACTCCTTTGTATTCCTCATAAATATACATATCTTGGAAAAAATACTTTGTGGTATATGTGATCTCTCACTTAAGAAATAGATTAGAAAGTTCAGAAGGATAAATTTACACTATTAGAAGGGAAAACAAGCCTCAGAAAAGATACTCAAACAATTTAGAAGGTTGACACATCTAGAAGGATGATCATCAGAAATATGCTTCTCATGAAGTACCTCACCTTCAAAGCTTCTGCAACACTATTCAAAGATCAGATTCAAAAAGTCAACACATGATGTGACAAAACCTCCTTATTTCCTTTCTTGTAGTATCCCATTATTCTTGCAAGGCCCTCCACTCTACTACTATCTTAATCAATTGAGATCAATTGCACTCCTCTTTGTCACTAGAGGTCTAGTTGCGAGTTCTAAATCTTCATCATCCCATATTAAATCTACATATGCTTCCCTTTGAGGTACTCCACTCATATCACTCATGCGGTGTTTGAAGGTAACTGTTATATTCCTTTCTTCATCTCTAAACGATTGTACCCTCTTAGCATGTCGAAGATAAAACTACTGTATGGTTCTTAAGGCGGCTAAGGTTAATGTAATGTCAATATAATTGAACCTTTCTGACGTTTCCTATATCCTTAATAGGTAAGAAATATTTGTCTTACTTTGTACGCCATCATAGACTGAAAGCGTCCTCACTCCAGATTGATAGAAGATGTACCGTCCTTCGTCTCAAAGAATCTCCCAAATCTATTCTTATAATTTTGTCTTCCTCCCCATATTGTGCACAACCAAGCCTTTTCCTTGGTACGGTATATGGGTAAACAAATTTCTTCAAAGTTCATTTAACTATCTTTTTCTAATTTTGAAGCCTCTTTTGATGCTTCTCCAATTTACAATTGCTAGAGTATTAGCTCCTAATAACCTTGAGGAAGAGGGCTGTCCTATTGTCTAAATGGTTTGACATCTTCCACTTAATCTCTACCTCACCTAACCATGGTCCAAGCTCCTTAAGTATAAGGATCGGACATCACCACAACCCATTATAACGAGACCATCAATTGAGCTTGCAGGTGGATTACCTCCAAGGTGATCCTGCCTATGAAGAAGAATAAGGGTACCATCCAGACCACATAACATGACTTCATTGGCGAATAGTTACCCTATTTCTATTAGTTATCCATTAAACGGATGAAACCAGGAAAAAGAATCCGCTAGACTAAATCTAGAAAAACAACCTAAAATGGGTAAATACTAACGGGGCTTAAGACAATGCGTATCAAGGCGAATAAGATTCTCAACCGGCTTGACTAGACTAAGACTCCGCTCTTGACGGCTAGAATTTTCGGCTTCCCGATAACACTAGATAAAACAACCTTTCTCCCATTCTCCTTTGTGATCAAGTTTACTATGTTCATAGTAAACCATCCAATAGAATTCCTTTAATTGAATCCCCAACTTGCTATACTCCCTGGCCTGCCAAGCATTTGTCTCTTTATTGACAACCTCTATCTCTCGGAGAGTTCCTCCATAATAACTATATCGAAAAGGTTTCTAATAAACCTGCAGGATGCCCTAGGCTTCCATCTACACAAAACCTTATAATGAGATGATCAAGCTCAACATTTGGTCAAGTGTAATAGATAGTCCATAACAATCACAGCAAGTCTACCATGCACAATTATCTATGTCCTCATCACATAAGGACCTAAAGCATGGTTTATCTAGACTCTTAAAGTATGCTTCAGAAGCATAGTCAATCCATCCCCAGGCCTATACAGGATGAACTGCTCTGATACCATAATGTAACATCCTCCAAATATATATGCCATGCTCGAGTCACGGGGCTATATTTAGAGGTTGTTACTGTAGTTGTAAAGGGCTATTGGATAAGAAAATATTATGCATATGGCCCTAAAATTTCAAAATTCTTTACTAAATAAGGGTTTATAATCCTAATTATTGATACAAACAAAGTAAAATAATTATAACTTAAAAGAAACTTAACTAATATTGTGTAGATCTCTTGTCTTGGTTTACTGTCGTCACTCTGTGGCTATCGGTCGCCCACTTTGATCTTCCAAACTGGGCTTATGGTCTAGGTCTTGCATCTTGTAAGTATTCCAAGACATCTGTTGCCAACATGAAATCTATTCTATATACTGGAATATTTATGAAAAAATACACAAACAAGTAGTGAGAACTTTAAGCCCTGAGTAGGTAAACTCAAACCACCGATTATACAGTGTCATCATAAACATTCTAGCTACTTCGATTTTTTATGAAAATATGAGCACATATAC
Source organism: Pterocarpus santalinus (assembly GCA_031439595.1). Lineage (NCBI taxonomy): Eukaryota > Viridiplantae > Streptophyta > Magnoliopsida > Fabales > Fabaceae > Pterocarpus > Pterocarpus santalinus. Next base: position 40,433,160 of record CM062532.1, on the reverse strand, counting down.
ATAAGCACTAGTTCAATTTTAGGATTGAAGACACCTTTCTCAAAGCGAGTTATATTTTAACAACCACTTAGCATATTCCATAACAGACATAATAACAATGGTAATATAGCATTTTAAGCAGAATCATAATAACATTATGACATAATGAGATTTTTTTTTAAATATGCATATGCATATGCTTATACTTGATTTTATGCAAGTGTACTTGACTTTACTTATCTTTTTCTTTCTTTAAGTTGCATCTTGCTTCTCTGTACTTGGTCCCCAGAGATGAATGGCCTCTCTCATCTCGGGTAATAACTTGCTTCTCATGTATGAGCTCTTACTTATACATCAGTGATTGATTTACTTTCCCCGACCCTCACACTAGTTTATTCCCCTTAAATCTAGTCGAGGGTTGGCCCAAGTCCTAGACAATATCGCCCTAGCCCGCTGCAAGGTAGAGGCTCAGTACATCCCTTTGCAAGCTCTTACTATTTTTCTTTGCTCTTGAATATGATCATGCATGCACATGCTATAAATATTTATGCATATGCCTCGTAGCTTATTCTCATACATTTCTTGCATGCATGACTTTCATGAACATAAGCTATAAGTGATCATAACATTCATATACTTTAACATGTTTCTGCGGAATTTCGGTAGCATAACGACTAAAACATAGAGGTTTCCCAATATACAATAGTCAGCCAATCCCAATAATCAAAATTTATTAACATTAATAAATCCATTATCATATTAAATTAGTAAGAATTTGCATCAATGATTCAGCCCTTTGGTTCTTTAGGTCTGTGAGGCTTTTAAGACTTAAAGCTGTCAAGAGGTCTTAAATTTTCTTATTCTACCCTTTCTTGTAACTTCCACCAAAATTCCATTTTATCTCATTTTAATATGAAAAATCTGATATGTTGTATCCTTATTTGTCTATTTTTTAAGCTCTTTAGTTTCACTAAATTTTGATGTCTATAACTTAAAGTATTAATGTTTTACCCAAGGTTGCCTGGTTTTAGGACAAACTTGCCAACCTAACTTTAGAAAATCACTAAAAATACAATTTTCATAATTTCAATCCGAAATTTATACCATCTTGTAGCTATTTGGACATTTTTCAAGCCTTGCAGATTTCACTCAATTTTAATAACTAGAGCTCAAGTCATGAGCTCCTCAAGTGAGTTGCCCTATTTCCACCCAAACAGAGCATGGGTCAAATTTAAAGAATTGCTGGGGAAATTCTACTCATGATCTAGCTCTAAAATTTTTATGGCATAATCCTATATGTGTTAGCTTTCTAATAAAATTAGTTTCATTTAATTTGAAGTTGTCTAAGGTGAGTTATGCCCTTCAAATCACACTCTGGTCAGGGTAGAGAGTAAATTATAATAGTAAACTTCTAAAAATCATAACTATTTCATTTTAAATCCATTGTCTTATAATTTATATTCCTAGATTGCTCTTGAAGTCTAGTTTCTTCTAAAAATAGTTTCATTCAAATTCGAATGCTGTAGGTTGAGCTATGGGCTCTACCATGTGGACATCGCTTTGGGATTTACATCTAATAATTTCCTGTTTTGGTTCTATTTTGTTCTTCTGGCCTAAAAGGTAACATCAACCATATAATCACACAAAACATTAAATAATAAAGGATTTGAGCTACCTGTCTCAAAATTTTTGAAACTATGGAAACAAGAGAGCCAAGAACAACATCCTAGCCTTCTCTTTCCTTCATAACAGAAACCTATATGGAGATGGAGAACCTCCACTTGATGTTTGATCAACAAATAATTGGAAGGGTTTTATAGAGAAAGAGGTAGGGATTAATTTTATAATAGGCGTAAAGGAATTTAAAGGAAAGAAGGCCTTCATCTTGGAATTTGAAGTTCATGATCATAGAGGTTGTAAGGAAAGAAATGCAGATGGAAGAATAGGTGATGGTGGCCAAATTTTTGAAGGCCAAAATGGGAAAGCATGTTGACTTGTAGGTTAAGTTTGGGTGACTTACTCAAGAAGCTTGGAGGATGAGATCTCATTGGTGGGTTTGTAGAAAAATTTAAACTCTTCTAAGCTAAAATGTGATTGGTTCATGAGAATTTGTGTGATTAATTTCTAGCCGTATATCCTAGAGTTTTTTAACTAATACTCATGCCCATAGATAATATAGGACCCTTGAGGATTAATTCAAGGTGTCCGAATATTAATTTAGGTATTCTAGTTTACTTGAATTCTTACAATATTGTGTAACCAATCTCACACTTTTATGTAAATAATCTCAATTTGAAGTTATTACAAGTATTTTAATTATCAACCGGCGCCATAATGCCCATGAAAATCTCATAAATGAAATTTTCCTACGGTTGTCCTTCCCGACAACCGCAAGGCCTATATTACAGTATTGCCATTATAATTTAATAATGACAAGTTCATACCTAATTACAATTTTACCCTTGCCTCAGGCCCAAGCTTTCTTTTATCTTGGCCTATTCTCAGAATTTGGGATGTTACAGGAGAGGCTTGAGAAATACTACTTTGCTGTAAAAGCTTGGAGAGGCTTGGACAAAGAACACTCGGTATATAAAAGCCTCAACAAAGAGTTGGAGACTGGACGTAGGTAAGTTGCTACCGAACAAGTATAAAATCTTACTGTGTGATCTCTTTGTCCTTTCTACTTTTATTGATTTATTTTATCACGTGATAAAATCTGTGTGCTAAATATAGTATTGCAAAAACAAACTTTCTGAAAGAAAAATAGTTTTTAGTTCTAACTAACTCGCTTCCACAGTCCAAGTCTCAGACTTGAAAAAGTTGTTTTGCAAAAGTCTTTTAGGTTTTAAAACTACTTTGAAAGCATGATTTAACCTCGCTTCTCATGCTATCTCAACCTACACATTTTTATAAATTTTAGGAATTATGTATAAATAGACAAAGTGGCCTATACACAATTCAGAGTTCAGATAGTTTATTATAGTTTGACTATCAATAAAATTGTGAGATTTTCCTTATTTTGGTTCTATGTGATGCAAAATCTTTTATCTTTATGCTTCAAGTGAACAAAGTGACTTGCTTTACTTGTTGCATCAAAAATCTGAAAGAATATGATATTCATTAAGTTTTTTGCAATTTTATCCTTATTATATAAGTTTTCAAGAACGAGTTGTTGGGAAAGATAACACGAGAAGGGGGATTGGATTGCGTTGTTTTAAACTTAAGAGTAATCAAAAAATTGGAAATTGAAAATCTGTCTCAAGGTCTAGATTATATGTTTAAATTATTTAAGATGATGAACAGATTGAAGTTAAAAATGCAGATAGATGACTTATGTGATCAGAGTAAAAAGCTAAGTAGCTAAGGAAGAAACATATACGAAATTTTTATACTGGTTCAACTAACCACTTGTCTACTTTCAGCCCCCAACTCTTTGTTGAGATTTTATAAAAACTTAAGTATTCTTTGTTCAAGCTTCTCCAAGCTTCTTACAATAGAGTAGTCTTTTCTCAAGCCTCTCCAACCTTTAGCTCAAGTATTCATTGTTTTAGCTTCTCCAAACTCTACCTGACCACTACTGGGTTTGTGTATAAGATTTGAGATTTGATAACTATTTGTGAACACTCACATTAACTCTCTTTACAGAAGATAAACAATATTTTCTCAATGTGTGTGACTTCTTTAAATTCTCAAAGAGAGAATCCTATCAAAAATAAATCAGAAGAGAAGTTTTTCTACTTGAGCAAAAGTTACAATGAGTAACTTTCTGGAGGTTCAGAAGGTTGAGAAAGTTGACACTGAAGCTCAATACCCAAAGAAGATATTTAGTTATTCTCACCATTCTTTCTTTGACATCCAGCCTTTTATAGACATTTGAATATATCCGTTGAAACTTGTAGTTCTTGACTTTTGAAGTTCTCTTTAGACTACTGGTCTAAGACTGGCCAAAGAAGCAATAGTCCTCCTTTTTTTTCATTCTTCAAAGCTTGTGCAGAGATAGAAAAGTAGCCGTTTGTTGATATACCAACTGTGCAGACTTGTCAGCGCTTCTTCTTTGTCTTGTCAAATCACCTTTTTTGACTTTTTGAATTTATCTATGAAGTATGCTGAGAAAGCTTTGAAGGTATGGCACTTAATGAGAAGTATGTTTCTGGTGATATTCTTTCTAGATAGGGTCATTCCTCTGGACAGAGTTATTTTTCTGAATTGGCATAATTTAGTTCTCTAGGCTTGTCTTTCCTTTCTGAAGTGTATTTTCAACCTTCTGAAATTGTTCTTTTCTATTTCTAAACAAAATAGCTTGAGAGACACAAAGCATATAATCCATATAAGGCATATTCTAGTATAAAGTTATGGACAACGATGCTTTGATGATTATTTAAGCGCTTAAGCCATTTGTTTAAATTCATTTTCATAGAAGAATTTGTTATTTGAATTAGCCTTTTCATGATCAAAAAAATTTACTTGTATTCTAATTTGGTTTTCATCAAAAACTTAAAAAAAACAACTTGGTTCATAGTTTTGGAATAGCTTCTAAGAGGCATTGGAGCTAACAATCTCCCCTTTTTTATATGGCAAATCAGTATTCAAGAAATGCTTTTTGTTATCAGAAAAGACTTTTTGAAAGAACATGATTTGTTAATCGAAAAGAAACTTCTTTATGAAAAGAGTGATGAATTCAAAGATCATCATTTTATCATAATACATCATTGAGATATATCAGAGTAATTTGAAAACAAGAGCGTTTTGAATATCACCAAGTGAAGGTGTATGAATTCAAAGATTTATCTTAGTACATTATTTAGATATATCAAAGCAAAAGTTAAGATAAATTAACTAGGATCCATATGGTTAGAGAATAACAAGCCAAATATTGTCTAAAAACTTCAAATAAATATTTAATGAGGATTAGAGCATTTCATTTGAATAGATATCAGATCATCAAATATTGAGTCAGTTAATGATTGTTCTAAACAAGAATCAAAGCATTCAATAATTCGAAGTATCAGAGCACATTCAATAATTTAAGGTATTAGAGAGTTTTATAAGCACAGAATATTCAATCAGAGCAATTAAACTATGATAGAAATATTGAATCTAGAACGCATTTGCAGCAAAAAATATTAACAAAAAATGTTTCTAACAGATATAAACAAAGTTGTAAACACTGATATAGACATGAATTGTTTCAAATATTAAATTCTACGAAAGTATTAAAAATGTGTGTATGCATGCATGCATGTTCTTCGTAAGTGAATGCCCTTATACTCCCTCTCAGCTTAAGCTAGAACTTTCTTAAATATTCTTCTCCCCCTTTGACATCATCAAAAAGAATGATGTGAGATCATGGAAGGACCATCATTGATTGCCTTTTGCTTTCTGAATGGTCTTCAAAATCTGCACAAGAAGTTCCATTTTGTCCATACGGTGGTCCATTTTCTGTCGATGGGCTTGAAGTTTAGCTTGATTTGCCAAGATGGTGTGTTGGCAAGGAGCAAATCCATCTAAACATCAGCAGCATTAGGAAACACTTTAGCAGATGAAGGTTCTTCAGAAGTAAACTTTTCAGTGTGTTAAGAATTATTTGCTGAGTATTGTTAGGGCTCAAATGCAATAGGAGTGGTTGTTCTATCAAATCTAGGTGTGGAGGTAAGCAGCAGCAAGGTCTGAGCTGTGATAGGAGTGGTAGTAGCTTCTTGAGGTTCAAAGGTAGTGGCTGGATGAGGCATTGCAGTACTCAAGGAAATAAGCTGAAATTCAGTAACAACCACTTCAGTTCCTAGTTCTGCTACCAGAAAAAGAGTTCTATTATGTTCTGATCTTTCTGGAGCAGACTCTGTTGGTAGAGAAGGTTGTACTAGTCTTCTTAATGGTTCTTCATAAGGTAGAACCATTGTTCTTCTTTCAGAAGGTGGATTGACTTCTTCAATGACAATGAAGTGTTGTTCCACCTCTAAAGAGGTTGATGAGCTCCTTGCTCTTTTGACTGAGCCACCAACTCCAGAAGCTTTATCATTTTGCCTCTATAGCCATGCTTCTGTTCTCATCCTATCCTGAGCTGCTTCTTATAAAGCTTTTCTTGCAGGAGTAGGAGGAGTTTCACCAGAGGATTGTGCAGGGACTTTCTTCATGGGCTTCTTCCCTTTCCTTCTAATTTTAGGGTCCTCATATTTATCTGAAGCTTCAGCTTCAGGTTCCTTTGATTGTTCATGAAGGTTTTGTTCCCTGATTATAATTCCTTTTGCTTTTTCTCTTGAGGATCTCATTGCAGGTTTTGCAGGTGCAATAGCATTCATAGGTTGCGTAACAATGGCTGAGATATTGTCTCTTGCACTAGAGGAGGAAGAGGATTCTTCAGCAAGCTTCAGCAATCTCTTCTTATTGACTCTCCTCTCCTTAGAAATAGGTGAGAGATTTCTCTGATGCTTTTTCTTGGATCTTCTCTCTTTAGAAAGTTTAGAGACATCCTTTTGAAGGGTGGTTAATTTACTTTTCTTCTTCTTCTCCTTCTTCTTTTCTACCTTATCAGGACCTTGGAATTTCAAACCTATAGCAGAGAAGGTCTTCATGGTGGTGGCAGGGTGTTTCTTATCCTTCCTGTGTCCTTCAACAAGACGTTGAGCTCTTTAGAAGACCCGAGTTAGGAACATGCCATAGGGCAAAGCTACATGACTCTTTCTAGCATCATCCACGATAAATAGCATGCAGTCCAGGATTAACTTGACCAGATTAATCCTTCTTCTAGTCATGAAGCAAAACATGACTATTTGGTCTACCTCAGTCATGACATCGGTGTTTCTCATCCTTGGAAGCACTTTGTGTTGGACAACAAAGTAAATCACTCTGACATTCAAAATGAGAGACGAAGTGTGAATATTTCTTACTTGCATGTCTCTTCTTCTAGTAAGGACTTCAGAGACATCTTCCTCTATGGCTTCAAGCTACTCCTGCCATCTTGAGCCACCTCTGCATATAACCCCTTCATTTGGAGTGTTGGTGAGTTGAGCCAGATCAGAGGGAAGTACTTGGATCTTGAAGCTCCTTATGATGCTCCTCAAAGACGTGTTGTCTTCATTAACAGGCACGAGGGTGCTGTAGAAAGTAACAACAACTCCAATGTAGACATCTTCAGAAATATTCAAGAAATTGTTCCATCCTTAGAACTCAAACACTTCTATAATCTAAGGGAAGGCTGAGAAGTTTTCCAAATTGAAACTTTTTCCAAAAGTGATTGGCAGTATAAAGAACTGCCTATGAAATCTGGTTTGCATTTCATCGTCATCAAAAATGTAAGGAACACTATAGTCTCCTTTCTTAGTCACGATGAATAGAGAAGATAAGCAATTGAACGTGAAGGAGAGAGTGTGTTTGGCTTAGGTGTATGGAAAATAGTATGAGGGTTTGACGGTTTTGGAGTGGAGAGGATGAAGAATAGTGAAAGGCTTTTCTTTGAGACTTGTGAGATGAAAAGTTGATGTAATAGGTAATGGTTAATGAGGGAAACTAACGGTTAAAGTGTGTGAGCAGTTTTTTCTTTTTTAGTAAAATGCTATCGTTCTCAGAGTAGGTGTGTCTTTTGGAATTTTCTACTTAATTAAATAATGTTCATCATGTGATAATGGGTGATTATCCAAATGACGCACGTAACAAAATTGTTTCTATTATCCAAAACCTACATTCTTCAGAGTCTATAACCATATTTCTGGAGGAATGAGAAATCAGACCCATGAGAAAATTAATCCAACATTCTGAAGCAGTTTTTCTCCTCATTTTCATCTTCACCTTTTTCTAAAGCAATCTTTCTGAATAGTAAGAGAACACATTTTGAATAGACTCTTTAAGTTTCTCTTAATGTGACCTTTCTGAAGCAAACTTAGATGAAGAAGAATAATTTTCAAAAAGCAAACCCCATTGAGATGCGGCAGTCTTAGCTTTTACTTTAGCTCAACATAGAGAAAGTATTTAGATGCAAGGCATGTGAATCATCAAAAAGTGATCAACTTCAAAAGGTTCCTTATTTTGGAGAAATGATCTTCTGTTAAGGCTTTTGTAAAAATGTCAGCAATCTAACTTTCAGTATTAATAAACCTTGGGTCAATGTCTCCTTTCTGAACATGATCTCTTATGAAATGATGCTTTATATCAATATGCTTAGATCTAGAATGCTGAATGGGATTCTTGAAGAGGTTTATAGCACTTGTATTATCACAAAGAATAGGAATTTTGGTATACCTCAAGTTGAAATCCTCTAATTGTTGCTTGATCCATAGAATTTGAGTACTACAATTTGCAGCAGATACATATTCAACCTCTGCAGTTGAAAGAGCAATAGTGTTCTACTTCTTGCTTGACCAAGTTATCAACAATCTTCTAAGAAAACAACAGCAACCACTAGTGCTTTTTCGTTCAACTTCATCTATAGCAAAATCAGCATCACAGTAACCTGTAATATCACAAGAAGTACCTTTCTCGTACCATAGACCGAGATTAGTAGTACCAACTAAGTATCTCATGATTCTTCTAACAGCTCTTAAGTGTAAATATTTTGGATTGGATTGAAATCGAGCACAGATTCCAACACTTAATTGCAAGTTAGCTCTACTGGCAGTTAGATATAATAGTGATCCAATCATACCTCTGTAGAGGGTTTCAGAAACTTTCTCACTATCTTCATCAGCTTCTAAAATTTGATAAGGATGTATAGAAGTACTAATGCTCTTGGCCTTGTCCATCTCAAACTTTTTGAGCAAATTCTTAGCATACTTTTCTTGATGAATCAGGATATCATCTTTCTCTTGTTTGATTTGCAGTCCAAGGAAGAATTTTAGTTCTCCCATCATGCTCATTTTGAATTCTCTTGGCATAAGATAAGAAAAATACTTGTACAAACTTTGATTAGTAACTCCAAAAATAATATCATCAACATAAATTTGAACAATCAGAAAATCATTTTTATCATGATGAATGAACAAAGTGGTGTCAACTTTTCCTCATACAAAATCATTTTTGATTAGAAAGGAGTTGAGTCTATCATACCAAGCTTTGGGAGCTTGTTTTAACCCATATCGGGCTTTTGAAAGTTTAAACACATATTGAGGAAAGTTTTCATTTTCAAAACTATGAGGTTGATTAATGTAAACTTCTCAGATATGAAACCGTTTAGAAAAGCGGATTTCACATCCACTTGAAATAACTTAAAACCTTTGTAAGACACATAAGCAAGTAACATTCTGATGGCTTCCAATCTTGCTATAGGAGCGAAAGTCTCATCATAATCTATGCCTTCTTGCTGATTATAATCTTGAGCCACTAATCTTACTTTGTTTCTGACAACTTTTCCATCCTTATCAAGCTTGTTTCTGAATACCTATTTAATTCCAATGACAGATTGTCCTATACGTAGTGGGACCAAGGTCCAGACTTTGTTTTCTTGATCTGAGATAACTCCTCTTTCATAGCTTCAATCTAGTATTCATCCGTCAGGGCTTTTTCAATATTTTCTAGTTGAATCTCAGAGATAAGAGCAAGATTTGAATCATTTCTAAGTAAGGATCGCATTTTGATTCCATGAGAAGGTTCACCGATAATCTAGTTTTGAGAGACAACTCTCAAGTCTCTTATACCTGTTTACCTTCTCCTCAAAAGAGTACCATTTGGTTCTTCAGAAGCATTATCAAAAACATGTTGATAAGAAGGAACTTCAGAAACATTTTTATCATCATCTTTAGTGGTCATTTGAAGGTTCCGTTAAGTGTGGGAGTTTTCATTTGAAGACATACTTTCCATTTCCACTTCTAGATCAGCAACCTTCTGATTTAGGTCATTTTTCTTTTCCATGAAGCTTATGTGGATAGTTTCTTCCAGAGATTGAGACCTTTTGTTGAACACCCTATAAGCTTTTGAAACAGAAGAATATCCTAGAAATATTCTAGGATCAGATTTAGGATCAAATTTTGATAGCTTCTCCTTGGTATTTAGTATAAACATTTGGATCCAAATATATGAAAGTAGGAAATGTTTGGTTTTCTTCCTTTCCATAATTCATAGGGAGTTTATTGAGAATTTGCCTTAAGAAAATATGATTTTGAATATAGCAAGCAGTGCTAACTGCTTCTGCCCAAAAACCTTTTAATAAGCTGCTTTCAAGAAGTATGGTTCTGGCCATTTCCTACAATGATCTATTCTTCTTTTCCATTACCCCATTTTGCTGAGAAGTTCTAGGAGATGAGAAATTATGATAAATGCCATTTTCTTCATAAAAGTTTTCGAAAGCATGATTTTCAAATTCTCCACCATGATCTGATCTGATGGAAGTGATGCAAAAGCCTTTTTCATTTTGAAAATTCTTTTTGAAAAGGATTTGAAGACCTCAAAACCATCATCCTTAGGGATCAGGAACATAACCCATGTAAATCTTGAAAAATCAACCACAATGACTAAGCCATATCTCTTACCACCGAGACTGGCAGTTCTAGTTAGTCCAAAGAGATCAAGATGTAAAAGCTCAAGTGGTCTAGTAGTTGAAACTACATTTTTTCTGTGGAAAGAACTTTTGGTTTCTTTGCCTTTAAGATAGAATTCACATGAAGAATCATTTTCAAAATCAATTTTTGGCAAGACTGTGACCAGTTCTTTCTGAGAGATCTCATAGATCAATTTCATATTAGCATGACCAAACTTTTTGTGTCATAGCCACTTTTCATCCTAAAAGAAAGCTAAGCATTTTACATTCTGATCTACGAGATCATTTAGATTCAACACATACATAATGTTATGCCCCTTAGCAATAAGAATAATCTTGTCATTTGTAGAATCCTTAATAATACAATGTGAGGATTCAAACATAACTTTGTATCCTTGGTTGCAAAATTGACAAATGCTCAATAGATTGTGAGTTAATTCCTCTACTAACATAACATCATTTATCAGGTTAAAATTGTTCTTACCAATATTACCTATACCAACGATTTTGGATTTGATTCCATCGGCAAATTTGACTATTTCACCATCCTTAGGTCTGAGGTTTTTGAACCAGGATTTATTTTTAGTCATGTGTTTGGAGCATCTACTGTCCACATACCACTTCTTTTCCTTTTGATGAATTGATTTAAGGCATACCTACATCAGAAGTAGTTTTGACTTTAGGTACCCGTATCTTCTTAGGCCCTTTTGGGTTAGCAGGTTTCTTGGCCTTTTTCACTATCTGTCATTTTGCCTTCATTCTAGAAAAGCATCTTTCAAAAGTATGACCCCTTTTTAAAGCAGTAAATACAAGTGGGAATCAAACTTGAAAGATTTTTAGATGATTTTTCATCATCTTCCTTCTTATAGCCCAAACTAGTTTTATCAAGGTAAGGTTTCTGACCACCAAGCATCAAGTCCAGATTTTTGGAATCATTTACCATTTTCTTCAGATCAGATTTGAGAAGTTTGACTAATTTCTAAAGCTCAGAAACATTAGAAGATGTCCTATCTTGAGTTTCAGAAGCTTTGCCTTTTAGGACTGCTACTTCCTTCTAAAAAGCATTTCATTCTTTATATGCCTAACCTTCTCATTCTCAGTCTCGAGTTTCTCAAACTCTAAGGACAATTTTCGAAAAAAAAAATTTCAAGGATGTATAATAAAAAGCAAGAGACTTGGAATCATCTAAGAGTTCATCATAAGCCTTTTAAAGATTTTCATAAGTAAGTTCAAGTTTAGACTCATGTACCTCAGTTTCTTCATCTAAAATGATATCAGCCATGAAACAGAGGTTCGCAACAATCTTTTCTTCCTTTTGAGACTCATCATTTTCTTGCTCTCCATCTAGATCTTCCCACGTAGCCATCATAGCCTTTTTCTTTGAAGTCTTTTTCTTTCCAACTTTCTTCAATCTGGGACATTATGATCTGATGTGCTCTGGTTCCTTGCACTCGAAGCATATTACTTCATCTGCTTTAACTTTACTTTTCTTGTACCTTTTTGGAGTAAAGTTCTTCTTTTTTCTTCTGAGCCATGCTCTTGAGATTCTTATTGCCAAGTGAGCTATTTTATCATTTTCATCATCAGAATCAGGATCAGAGGAATTTTCATCTTCTTCATCTATTTTTTCTGAGGCCTTCATGGCTTTGGAGGAGTTGAATCTCTTCTAAGTGGTCTTAAAGGCAATGGATTTTCCCTTCTTTCTAGATTCCTTAGAAATTTCCTTTAATTCGATCTCATGAGTCTTTAAGGACCCAATGAGAGCATCCAAGCTAAGTATATTTAGATCTTTAGCTTCTTGGATAGTAGTAACTTTAGAAAGCTAGGCCTTTGAAAGACTCTTTCGGATCTTTCTTACCATTTCTACATTTGAGTACCTTTTACCTAAAGCTTTCAGCTGATTTATGATATACATAAATATGGTTGTCATTTCATCAATATTATCATGCTCTAGCATATTGAACATTTCATATTTATGAACTAGCATGCTAATTTTCGCTTCTTTAACTTGATCTGTTCCTTCATAAAGCACTTGAAGTCTATCCCAGATTTCTTTGGCAGAATCATAGGATATGATTTTGTCATATTCGCTTTTGCTTAAGGCACATGTGAGCAAGTATTTTGCCTTGGCATTCATTTGAACTTTTATTTTGTACTTATTAGTCCATTCATTTCTAGGAATGATTCTGACTACAACTGGTGGAGGATATTATGGATAGCCACTACTTATGGTGCTAGTTGTTCTACAGTGGATACATAGTCAACATTCTCTATTATTTCCCACATATCCAGACTTGTGGACTTAATGAAGAGTCTTATTCTATCCTTCCAGTATGGATAGTCTTCACTATTAAAACACAGAGGATGATTTATGGAGTAACCTTCTACAATGTTATAAATTTGTTGGGCCATTTGATGGGATATTTAACCTCTGCAACCGTTAGGAAGTTCAACCCCAAAGTTAGGCTCTGATGCTAATTGTTGTATAAGATAACATGAGAAGGGGGTTGAGTCATGTTGTTTTAAATTTAAGAGTAACTTGAAAATTTGAAATTGAAAATCTATCTCAAGTCCTAGACTTAGATCGTGGAAGCTTTTGTGTTAGGTAATGAATGCTTGTACGTTTAAATTATTTAAGATGATGAACAGATTGAAGTTAAAAATGCAGATAGTATGACTTATGTAATCAAAGTAAAAAGCTAAGTAGCTAAGGAAGAAACACACAACAAATTTTTATACTGGTTTAGCCAACCACTTGCCTACTTCTACTCCCTAACTTTTTGTTGAGATTTTATAAAAACATGAGTATTCTTTGTTCAAATTTCTCCAAGCTTCTTACAACAGAGTAGTCTTTTCTCAAGCCTCTCCAAGCTTTAACTTGAGTATTCTTTGCTCTAGCTTCTCCAAGCTCTACTTGACCATTAACTATTTGTGAACACTCATACTAACTCTCTTTACAGAAGATAAACAATATTTTCTCAATGTACGTGACTTCTCTAAATTCTCAAAGAGAGAATCTTATAAAAAAATGAAGCAGAAGAGAAGTTTTCTCTATTTGAACAAAGGTTACAATGAGTAACTTTCTGGAGGTTCAGAAGGTTGAGAAAGTTGATAGTGAAGCTCAACAAGCAAAGAAGATATTTAGTTGTTCTCACCATTCTTTCCTTGACATCCAGCCTTTTATAGACATTTGAATATATCCGTTGAAGCTTGCAGTTCTTAACTTTTGAAGTTCTCTTTGGACTGCTGGTCTACGACTGGACTGAGAAGCAATAGTCTTCCTTTTTCTCATTCTTCGAAGCTTGTGCAGAGATAAAAAAGTAGTTGTTTATTGATATACCAACTATGCAAACTTGTCAGTGCTTCCTCTGCACCTTGTCAAATTACCTTTTTTGACTTTTTGAATTTGTCTATGAAGTGTGCTGAGGAAGCTTTGAAGGTATGACACTTAATGAGAAGTATGTTTCTGGTGATATCTCTTATGGATAGGGTCATTCCTCTGGACAGAGTCATCTTTCTGAATTGGCATAATTTAGTTCTCTAGGCTTGTCTTTCCTTTCTGTAGTGTATTTTCAACCTTTTGAAATTCTTCTTTTCTATTTCTAAACAAAATAACTCGAGAGACACAAAGTATATATTTCATATAAAGTGCATTCTAGTATAAAGCTATGGACAATGATGCTTTGATGATTATTTAAGCATTTAAGCCATTTGTTTAAATTCATTTTCATAGAAGAATTTGTTATTCGAATTAACCTTTTCATGATAAAAAAGATTTGCTTGTATTCTGATTTGGTTTTCATCAAAACCTTAAAAAAAAAACAATTTGGTTCATAGTCTCGGAATAGCTTCTGAGAAGCATTGGAGCTATCACAGGTTTCTTGGGGGTTTAGAAGGTGTTTATCCTCAATGTTATTTCTATCAAAGTATGTGCATGGGATTTCTGGATCTTCATATTCACAAGCTCCTCATCATTTGATATTAGAGAAAGGTCTAGATAAATTCCTATTTATCTTTTTTTTTTTGTTATGTCTCTGCGTGTCTTGTCAGCCTTGTTTGCGTGTTTCTTTCTAGTTCTTTTTGCATTTATTTTTCTCTTTGTTTTTATGTTTTAGGTTTGTTTTGTTTGTGTTTCTATTCAGTTAAAAAAAATGAAAAAAAAAAAGAGAAAGCAGAATTCCTCATGGTTGCTTGCCTTCCAAGTCATAGCCAACTTGGTAAAAACAAGCTCTTGGATTGCTTTTCTTCAAATTATCACCAACAAGTTCTTTCCCTGCTGATAGGAGACATAGCCATGATAAGATCCCCATTTTGTCCCCATGAGTTCATATCATATGGTCTTGCAAGGAAATGAGATTTCGTGATTTTAAACCTATTATGCACACTTGATGATTAACGTATGATGAGCGCCTTGAAATAAATATGTGCACAATTTGTTTGATGAAAAAATGATGACAAGACTATATATAAATGTTCCATATATGTTGTATTTTGCCATGTGGCAATATTGTGAAAAATGGAGCTGTAAAGTGAATATATCAGTCCCACCTAATAGTGGACAATTGGTATATTTACACGAAGCTGAGAAGTGAATATATTGGCCCCATGATCATCTCTTTCATGATCTTTTCTATAGGTAGAACTATTGTAAGCGGTCTGAACTTCGACCCTTATTTCTTTCTTCATATTGTAAAAGGGAGTAAAGCCCATTTTCTGCTCCCTCTATTGATAGATTAGGGCCCTCTGCCGTCGTTTCAGTGACTCATAAGGCTTTCCTCAGCTCAATTCTTGAGAATGGTTATCACCTCTCCCAGGATCGGAATCCTTACCCGATGGGTCTACATCCATCCATAAATGTAGTCGGGTACTATTCACTTCCCCGCCATTCTTATAACTGTCACCTGTAATCCATGTAGGTGTGTCCACAACCCCTGAGTGGATGAGAAAAAAAGGATTTTTCAGAGATTTTGATCCAAACCCACGAGTTGACTTTTTGGTATAAGCATTTGGTACATGTATCAGCCCATGGAAGAGTGAAAGGGTCACCACTACTAAGGATCTCCCCCTAATCTTAGATAGAC
Source organism: Pterocarpus santalinus (assembly GCA_031439595.1). Taxonomy (NCBI): domain Eukaryota; kingdom Viridiplantae; phylum Streptophyta; class Magnoliopsida; order Fabales; family Fabaceae; genus Pterocarpus; species Pterocarpus santalinus. Next base: position 40,417,638 of record CM062532.1, on the reverse strand, counting down.
TGTCTGAGGGTTTGCTGCAGTTCATTGCTATGCTTACACACTAGGCTACCCTTCTCCAAAAGCTCCGCAAGACCACCTACCACTAGTTTTCGGTCAGAGAGGTTGATTGCATGCACAAAAACGCTAGGACATAGGCTCCCAAAGAGGGAGGCCCAACGAATGTCAGATGCAAAGCCCCACACTTCATTAAGATCATATTGGCATACTCTTCCCCCCCCAAAAAAAAAAAAGAGCAGACCCCATTGAAGACGAGAATGAAGTACAATAAGGCCATTTCTGTCCACCGCCCTTCTCACGGAGTCGTACATGGACGTTACCGCTCATCTGACTCCCAAATCAAGCAATTAGCCTCCCTCTACAAAGAATGGAAGTATGGATGAATCTCAGGATCTACCGATTTGACTAAAGGACACCTTAGCAATGAGAGCTCTTATAGATCTGAATTTACTATGGAAGATCCTAAGACATGCTCACACTAAGAACTGCGATAAGTAACGCCTAGTTGTGACAAGATTTTATGATAATGAATTAGCTATCAGAAAAGATGAGTAAGCAGCAGAAAGGAGTTTGACAATATACTTGCCATATTATTTATGTGTTATATTGATGATTATGATATTTGCATTACTGCTTTACTGCTTATGTTTATGATTATGCGCTGCCATCTTGCTTAACATTAATAAATTGTTCGGAATAATAATTTATTTTGTCTACTACCTGTAATTTATTATATTTCATTTTGCTACTAAATGTTTTAATAATTTTACATGTCATTTGATGTGTTATGTGCTATGCATATTGCTGCACTCCCGGCTTTTTCTTAGCGTTTTTAGGATGAAGTGGGACCCCTTTGGGAACACCACTCTACTTGAGATTTCTCTCATTCATTTTCTTTAGTATTTTTAGATGGCATGGATCACGGTGGACCATTGATATGGATGCAGCCTTAGGGTGCGTTTATTTCAACTTTTGTAAAAAGTAATTATGAAATTAAATTTTTTTATATAAGTTAAAAAGCTGAAAATATATTTTTTTATATTTAGATTATTTTAAAAAATTTATCCAAATATATCAAAAGTGATTTTTTAAGTGAAAAAAATTCTTTTTTGCTAAAAAAAATCTCATTCAAACGCACCCTTAGAATACAACTTTGTTGCTCATAAAGTCAATTTAGTTATTTTAGATCGCACACTTACTTTTTGCTATTATTGATGACTAGTAGTATCGGATGCTTCCCTTTTTGTATTCTCGCTATGTATTCTATATTGGTATTTATATAATCTTCATCAGCTTTACTAACTATGATGTATGTTTTTAGTATGTGTGGTTACCTAAGCTATGGAAATTACTAACTAGCATGCAGTAGAAAATATTTCTTCTGCTCGAAATGAATAATTAAATAATGGAATTAGAAATAGCAATCAGCAAAAAAAGAAAAAAATTACCCTTGAAAAATTAAGGCAGAAAGTTAGTAACATTCTACTGGTTAACTATTATCAGGGTACAATAAGATAAAATAAATGTAAGATAATAATTAGTTAGTAAGTTGTTACACTCATGTCAATCCGTAAGAATAGTTCTTATGGCTCTGATTATTAGATATTTAGTAATTTTAGCAAAGGATCTCATATTCTGCATACATTGAGTATATGATATTTGATTTTGATTTGCAAGCCTTTTCGAAGTAGGAAATTAAAGCGCTCAGCTATATGGGATTTGCTTTAAAAGAGGCTATTTATATAATATGGAATAATTTTGAAATTAATAACTTATGAGATATTTTGTTTGTTTCAAAATTAACTCTATTATTAATATAGAACCTTTTGAAATGAGTAACCGAATATATGACATTTGGTTTGTTTCAAAATAAAACATTTATTAATGATGTTGAATCCTTTGAAATTGGCATTTTAATTAGTTAAACGTGGTCAGTTTCAAAAGAATTATTAATTGGCAAGTTTCAATATGGAAATGAAACGTCCTGTGATGGTTACAGATTAAAGGCAAGTTTCAAATATGTGATATTTGAAACGGTCATGTAATAGTTACATGTTGAATGCATGAATCGAAATTTCCCTATTTACTATTAATTCCTTATTCGATTTTGTTGCATGGAGCTGATCATGGACTCTAGGAAACCAATATGATTGGTTTTATTTATGGATGTAATTTATTTAGCAATGGGTTGTAATTTAATTTTAATTATTATTATTCATTGGGATATAATTTTATTGATTTGAGTTAGAGGCCTTTTTAGAGAGCCCATTTTCTTTCATTCTTGCCTTGGTATGCCAAGGATAAATTCCTATAATGTACGAGGTATCAAAGGAAAGGTGAAAGCGATGGAGGCCCAAAGCCCAAGAAAGAAGTCATGAAGATAGGGCCTAGTGGGAGCTTGACGATTGTTTATATTCAATATTACCAATGGCCCTATCCAATCCTTGTGGTTAGGATCGGGCCCATAGAAAGTTCATGATCATGCCTTTTATGTTTCTGTTTTAGATATTATGAATGCATGTGATGTATGATATATTGAATATGGATGTATATGAAAAGTGAAATCAAAATAGTAATTAGGTTGCCCCAAGAAAATCTGCCAAATAAAATATTAAGTCTAAAATAGTGTAGTTTTGGAAACTTTGTCTAGGCTCTAACATTAATCAAGAATTTTTTTAAAATTTTTTCATTGGCTATGGTAACATAAGAGCACGAATATTGGTAATATATTTCTGAGTTAATATTTAAACATGAGATGTTCATAGATAGTCAATTACCAAGAATGGATGTACCTGAGATAATTGATATCTAAGGTTTAGTGGTTTGGACTTAGCTATGTATAATGGGCCAAGAATGGATGTACTTGAGGTCCAAAGTACTAGGACCTAAATAAGATTGAGTTGTACATAAGATGTACTGAACAAGAGTTGTTCACTCATAGGATATTAATTCTCCAAGAATGGATGTACTTGAGAAGAGTTAGTGTTTTATAAGAATTCAATCACTTAGTAGGAATTTAGCTCGACAAAGATTGTTGTTTCCTATTTTGGAGGTGTAGGATTCGAAAAAATTAGTGGGAGATCATTTTGATTAGAAGACCATGATCATTATGACGAATACATATACCATTACACTAATTTAATTTTGTTATTTTCTGCAGTATTATAAAATATGAAATCTTTGATTCCCCTCGCTAGTATACTTGACATGAATAGGCTTACTGGGCCTAATTTTTGGACTGGTTTCATAACTTGAAAATTGTTTTGAATTCGAAATGTATTGGATACGTTCTAAACACTCCGCAACCTGCTTCGTTGGTGGAAGGAGCCGTGGAACAAGAAATAGATGCTTATAATAAAGGGCAATCTGATAACATGCAAGCACAATGTTACATGTTAGCTTCTATGACTAATGAGTTGAAAAAGCAACATGAAAACCGCGAGTGAAGTTTTGTTGCACCTTAAAGAGTTATATGGTGAGCAAAGTAGGTCTACCATATATGAGATATCTAAGCAGTTATTTTAGTCTAAAATGTTGGAAGGGTTTGACGTAGGAGGTCAAGTGCAAGGGATGATTAGGCTAATTGACAGCTTGAAAATCTTGAGTTCTACATGGATTTTAACCTCCATTTGGATTTGATCCGTCAGTCACTCCCAAAATCATTTTCTCAATTTATTGTGAATTTTCACATGAATAAGATAAAATGTATGTTTGCTAACCTGCACAACATGTTGGTCACGACCTAAAAGGCTATGACCAGCAAAGGTAAAGAAAAGATTCCTGTGGCTTCTACTTCTGGTAAGACTAAGAAGAAGAAGAACAACAAGAATAATTATGTTCCCAAGATAGCAATAGGGGTGTCCGAGAAAAATGGCGAGAAGAAACAAGTTGCAGATAAAGGAAAATGTTTCCATTGTGGCAAAGATGGGCATTGGAACAAAAATTGCCCTCAATATTTGGAGGAATTAAAGGCAAGCAAGGGAAAGGGTGTGCCTTCTGAAGGTATGTCTATTTCTTGTTGTTTTAATTCTAATAGTTCATATAGCTCATATACTGCATGGGTTCTTGATACGGGTGCAAGTTCTCACATTTGTACCTTTATGCAGGAGTTAGCAAGTAGTAAGGTCCTCAAGAGCAATGAAGTGACCTTGAAGATAGGCAATGGAGCAAGTGTTGCAGCCAAAGTTGTGGGTTCAACTTCTTTATTATTAATGAATAATCATGTTATGTTTTTGGATCATGTATAGGTTTTACCAAATGCTTATCGAAACATTATCTCAATTTCTAGTTTGACTAAAGTTGGTTATTATTTTGATTTTAAAGATAATGTTTGCAACATTTATTTTGGAAATAATGTTGTTGGTGTTGACTTGCAAGATGGGCTTTATTACTTAAGCACCAAAAACAAAGCATATCCTAGGACTGCCGAAATGAATGCTATATCAAATTTAACCCTTAGTCTCAAACAACTTTGGCACTTAAAACTAGGTCATATTGTAGAGGAGAGGATAAACAAGTTAGAGAATATGAGATTATTAGTCCCTTTGGGTTCTGAACCCACTCCAACTTGTGAATCATGTTTTCAAGGCAAAATGACTCGGTCTCCATTTGTAGACAAATGGAAATGGCCAACGAAGTTTTAGAGCTTGTGCATGGTGATGTCTGTGGCCCATTTAGTGCAATGGCCAGAGGTGGATATCACTCCTTCATAACCTTTATTGAAGATTTATCGAGGTATGGGTATGTTTTTCTTATGAAGAATAAATACAAATCCTTTGAAAAATTTAAGGAATTCAAATTAGAAGTAGAGAAACAAATAGGAAAGAACATCAAAGTTCTTTGATTCAATCAAGGAGGAGAGTACTTAAGTACTGAATTTGATGAATTTTTTGAAATTACATGGCATTATTTCGTAGCACACTCGTCCAGGAGCACTATAGTTAAATGGTGTTTCTAAAAGGAGAAACTGTACCTTATTAAACATGGTGCGGTCTATGATGAGTTATATAGATCTTCCCATCTTATTTTGGGGATATGTGTTGCATATTGCTTGCTACATTCTTAATAGAATCCCATCTAAGTCGATCCCTACTACCCCATTTGAAATATGGAAGAATAGGAACCCAGTCTTAAACATGTTAAGATTTGGGGCTGTCCAGCGTTCATTAAGAAGTTGAACACTGATAAATTGGAAAATCGATACGTAAAAGGAAGGTCTATTGGGTATCCAAATGATAGCTTTGGATATTACTTCTATTTTCCTACTGAACAAAGAGTTGTTATCGGTAAAGATGCTATTTTTTCTTGAAAAAGAGTTTGTTCAAGAAGGAGGCATAGGAAGGGAAATAAAACTAGATAAGAAGCCATCAGCCTAACAAATTGATCAAGTGTTTGAACCAATGGACATTGATCAACTAGTGAAAGAGCTCATTCAGAATGAGAATGTCACAGAACCTCGAAGGTCAAGTAGGGTAATTCGTCTTCCCACAATTTACATTGATCCTCATGAAAATGTGTAAGAATTGTTCATACATAGAGATAATGATCCTACAACTTATGAGGAAGCTATATTTGATATAGATTCTTCCAAATGGCTAAAAGTCATGAAGTCCAAAATGGACTCCATATACTCGAATCAAGTCGGGGATTTAGTCGATCTACCTAAAGTTATAGTACCTATTGGGAATAAATGGATCTACAAGAGAAAGATTAGTCTAGATGGAAAGGTAGAAACTTTTAAGGCAAGACTAGTGGCAAAAGGGTATATGCAAAGGGAGGGAGTAGACTATGAGGAGACTTTCTCGATTGTAGCCATGCTTAAATCCATTAGAATGTTGCTAGCTACAGCAGTGCACTATGATTATGAGGTTTGGCAAATGGATGTCAAAACTGCTTTCCTTAATGGATACATTGAAGAACATATATTCATGGATCAACCCAAGGATTTTGAATCTAAGGATAAGTCTAAGGTGTACAAGCTTAAGGGATCCATTTATGGTCTTAATCAAGCTTCGAGGAGCTGGAATCTTCGTTTTGATGAAGCCATTAAGTTTTTTGATTTCATCAAGAATGAAGATAAACCATGTGTGCACAAAAAAGTCAGTGGGAGCAAGATCATCTTTCTTGTATTATATGTGGATGACATCCTACTAATCGGGAATGATGGTATGCTTACAACTATAAAAGTCTGGTTGTCAAAGACTTTGTCCATGAAAGATTTGGGAGAAACAACCTATATTCTAGGATTCGGATCTACAGAGATCGATCAAAGAGATTGATAGGCCTTTCCTAAAGTCTTTACTTGGACAAGGTATTGAAAAGGTTCAATATGCTCAATTCCAAGATAGGTATACTCCCTATGAGACAAGGTATTCACCTTTCTAAAGTGATGTCACCTAAGACACATGAAGAGAGGGAGAAGATGGCTAAAGTACTCCATGCTTCTGCCATTGGTATCCTTATTATGCAATGTTGTGTACTAGGTCGAATATCACATATACTATTAGTATAACTAGCAGATTTCAGTTCGATCTAGGACTAGAACATTGGGCAATCGTTAAGAACATCCTTAGATACTTGAGAATGACTAAGGACTTGGTCTTGGTATATGGAGAAAATGACTTAAAACTAGATGGTTTTACAGACTCTAATTTCGAATTAGATGTAGATGGTAGAAAGTCTATCTCAGGTTTTATATTCACTTGTAATGAAGGAGCAGCCAGCTAGATAAGTTCTAAACAATCAACAACTGCATACTCCACTACTGAGGCTAAATATATTGCTGCATCAGATGCGGCAAAAGAGGTAGTTTGGATTATAAAGTTCGTAACAAAACTTAGTGTAGTTCCTTCCATATCATCAAAACTTGCTCTCCATTGTGACAATAGTGGAGCCATAGCTTAGGCAAAGGAACCTAGAGCACACCAGAAGTCTAAACACATTGAAAGAAGATTTCATATTATTCAAGAAATAGTCGGGCGAGGCGATATAGCCATGTAGAAGGTAGCTTTAGCAAACAATGTTACTAATCTACTCAAAAAAGCCATGACGTAACAGCAACTAGACAATCATCTTGAAAAGATAGGTCTCAAATATTGTACTTAATGGCTCTAGTGCAAGTGGGAGATTGTTAGTTGTATGCCTTAGATCTGATGTATGTATAAATAATTCCTATATGGCAGTTTACGAGAATAAGTCCATAAGATACTTGTTAGATACTTCATTCTCAAGAGTTGAGAATATGAGTGATGGAGTAGTCTAATACAAGATCTTTAAAATAGTTCACTATCATAAGAATATTAACTGGGCATTATTATTCCCGAAGATTGTCACCTTCATCTGTTTCCATGATTAGTAGAACATACTAATGAAGATGGAATTGTGAATCTCATACTATACAACATTAGATGTCAATACAGATATGCGGACACTTATATGATAAGTGGGTTGAACGTGACATATTGATAATGTTCACATGGTAAGATCATATTAATGCATATAATCCTTAGACTTGAGATGGCACAGTTATCTTGTACATAGATAACTACAGTTTGCTACTGCTTATATACTCATGCTATGCATTAGTATTAGATAATTTGTGGCTATAGTTAGTTACGTATAGAGATAGGTGAACAGTCAAGAAAGAATTCATTATCTCGAGTAAACGAGGATAGGTCCTATGGATAAGGGGGTTATCCTTGATCATGAAATCCTTGACCAAGGTACTTGGACTTAAATGAAAAGAGTTTCTGTTTCTTGTCCTATTGATCGAAGAATAGAAATCTAGATAGTCCATATGGTCTAAGCTATAGGGTTTGACATTATCCACGGCTCTATCTGGATCGGGATACTATAATAAAAGGATTTGAGTGGATGGTAAATATGATTGTTGATTTATCAGAATATTCTAATTGATATATTCATCCCTACTTGGGTGGTCATGGCATACTGTGCTAGGTGTTACCCATGACTTATGAGAGTCGAGGGTATTTTGGAAATTTTACTTTAGGTAGGGAATAGAGTTTTTGATAAAATCAAAATGTTAATTTTATAATCTCATTGCCAATTAGAGATGAGCCAAGTTAGTCACGTACAATAAGACATGTACTTGCCAAGAATGAATTAATTCTAATTAAAATAGTTAATTAGAATTTAATTATTGGATTAGACTTGCAATTTGATTGCAGGGTTGCTAGCACATCCCGAAGTCAAGTCCAGGGTGAAGATGGTTCCTCATAAGCAAAGTTTCTATAAATGGAAAGTCCATATTTTAGAAACTCATGTCAAGGGGATTTTGGTCTTTTCTAATTTTGAGTTAATATAAGACATGAGATGACTGATATATTAATAAATGTTAATTTTGGTGAATCAATTGGGAATTGATTATGGCATAAATGCTAGCCCATATTTTGTAGAAGTGTGACTCTAGAGAAAAGAAAATGTCACTATTGACTATAATAAATATAGAGAGGAGACTGAGGGCCAAAGACATGAGATAGAAACCTTAGCGTTAAAACTTCTCTCTTTTTGTTGAAAAACTCTTTGACACCACCACTTGCTCAAAAGTCATCTGAGGTTCTTGTTTTTCAAGAGAGCAACAAGGAACAAGTCTAGGATTGAGAAGAAGAGTTCCTTTGGCGGATCATGTTTGTGTTGACGAGCTAGAGGTCGTGTAGTTGTGCAACTGTGTGTTCGTGAGACGAACATCAATTTTCTATGGGACATTGCTTCAAGAGGTAAATGTCTTATATGATCCTTTTATATTTTCAAGTGTTTACGTTGTTTAAATAACATGATATAATACCAAACTCATTGAGATATAATTAAAATTTTTGTTTGTTCATTTTGCTGCATTTATCTCTTATTTTTCTAACAAGTACATATCGGGACCTTAGGTCATTTGTGGAAGACATATTGAAACACTCATTTTGAACCTCAAGCTTCAATATCTCGGAACACTATGGAGCAGTAGAGAATCTTTGAATAACAATCATGACCCTTTTTTTGTTGTTTTTGTCTTTGTTTCATTTCAATTCTCGTTGCTTCATTTCAATTTTTACTTTCTTTATTGCTTTTATTTCAATTCTTGTGCACACATTTCATATACTTTAATCAAAGTTCTTTAACCATCGAGTCAAGTAGTATACTCCATTGGAAATTATGTTACCCATATTGAGAGGAAGTGATTCCTTCCAATCTAAGATCTAAAAACAAAGGGTTTAACAATGGCGATTGACTAACACTCTTACATCAAAAATATCACATAAACAATACTATAGTAGTTTTTCAATTTAACCAAACTTAAAAAATGTGATTAAATAAATATTAAAAGTGACCAAATTTTGTGTTATACAAATAAAAAATTCTATATAATCTTAGGATTATATAGATAAAATTTAATCACTTTAAAATACATTTAACCATGTATCTCAAAAAAATATATTTAATCATATTTTTAAATTTAAATAGTGATAAGATTTTATATATATTACCCCCAAATAATTCCATTTAATTTTAGCATCATGATGTATACAAAATTTGGTCAATTTTAAAATATATCCAACTATATTTCTAAAATTTAACTAAGTAAATAATTATTATAAGATGACTTCTATAATAAAAATAACAAAAAATCTTCACATAAAAATTATGCCTACTTTTTTTAATTTTAGTTTTTCAATAATGGACCCGACACACTTATATGGATCCACCTTATTATAATATATATAGCAAATAATTAGATCGGATCATCACTGAAACAGTTAACAGAAAGCTTTTGAAATTCAATCACTAGGGATGGCAATTATCGGCCGCCGAGTTGCTACCCTCACTCACCGTTTCTCTTGCACCACTGCCGGCGGTGCTTCACGCTCCTCCTCGTCAATTACCGCTAAAGTTCCCCTTCTCTACACCTTCAGCAACAACGACGCCAACGCAGACCCAACCCACCAGAACGACGCCGTGACCCTCCAGCTTCTCTCTTGGGGCAGAGGCGCCTCAGGCCAACTCGGCGGCGGCATCGAGGAAATCCGCTTGTACCCTGCTCCCGTCGCCAACCTCGTCGTGCCCAAATCCTCGTTCGCCGTCTCCCAAACTCCCGGCCGCCTCCCGAGCAAAACGGCCGCTGATGGTTACGGTGGCGGCGGCGGCAATTGGAAGAAGGTGGTTGAAGTGGGAATCTCGTGTGGGCTTTTCCACTCTTCCTTGATCGTTGATGGGGCTCTCTGGGTTTGGGGCAAAGGTGATGGTGGAAGGCTAGGTTTCGGTCACGAGAATCCCCTGTTTGTTCCTGCCTTGAACTCCCATCTTGATAACGTTCGCTGTGTTGCCCTTGGCGGCCTGCACTCGGTTGCGCTAACTTCCACTGGCGAGGTCTTCACATGGTCAGAACCACTTCAACTGTGCCTCAGTTTAATCCCCCTTTGGCTTGACATGTTGCTGGTCTTTGTCGGTTGCTCTTTTGGTGACTGTAAATTGTTGTCTGAATCTGAACTCGCACTTGCCAATAGAGTGTGGGGAAAACCGTTGCTCTTGTTTAATGAGAATTAGAAGTGAATATATCTAAGAGTGTAATGGATTTAATTGGTAATGGTTTCAAAAGAAACATGATAATGAGTTGAAAATCTTTTGTCCTATTGAGCTTAATTGCCTTGATTGCTTCATGTGGATACCCAACCACACTTAGGCACTAAGTGACATAAGGCTTTGTTGTTGTTATTGTTTTAATAAGCAAGACTCTTAAATGTGTGTATATGGTTGTGACCGAGAGTTTGTAGCTCTTTTGCTGATAGAAATGTTCACTTGAGCAATCACTTGCTTATAGGCTATGATTTTGACATTTATATCAAAACCATTCCTATTGTTTGAAGAGTAATAGCAGTGAATTTAGTTAACACTTAACAACATGATGGATTTTGGTGGCTACTGGTTCTAACAAAACATGGTAATCAATTAGAAATTTGTTGTTTAAATAGAATCCAATGACATTGTTGACTGATTTAGCCGAACACATGTAGTAAGATGAGGTTTGGTTGTTTTTGTTTGGTATTGTTGTAATAATTATAACAAAGCCTTTTACATGTGTGAAGGTAAGTGTGGTGGCATTGCTCTGTTGCTGGTGAAAATGTTTATCTGAACATCCACTTGTGTATAGAATATGATTTTATAGGAAAACCATTGCCAATGTTTTGAGTAGTAGAAGTGAATATAGTTAGGAATGTGCTAGATTTTGGAGGCTAACGGTTCTAAGCAAAACATGGTAATGAGCTGGAAATTTTGTGTTTGGACAGGATTTACTTTTATATACAATATGTACTGCACTTGAAGTTTAGTTAATGAGCTTCAAATTAGAAGTATTCTTGGTGTTTTAACAAATTACAATATCCAAGAAAGTGTATGTACGCAATTTTAATTATGCCTGGAAGTCAAGGTGTACATAATATCAGGTGGAAGGCTTTGACCACTGAAAATGTTATTTGGCTGTAGATTGGTATGGGGCGATTTTGATACTCATCTGTTTTGGAGGAAATATTGATGTTGTTGGAATATTTAGAAGAAAGCCTTTTAGGTATTAGCTCATTGGGTAATCATAATCATACTCTATCTAAAAGTAACATAGCAGAAAATTTTTGATATGTGAATCTCTAATTAGTTACTTCGAGAATTTCTAATTGGTTACAGCTTTATTGCCTTTTAAACTTTTATAGCATTCTATTTCTGTATAAGAAAGTCCCAGAAATCTTTCTACATGCATTTAGCGATTCTTACATTAGTCCCAGGATTCCTCCTTTGACAAATGTAGATGTGGGTGTTCCTTTCTGATTTGGGAACTTGTATGTGAACAGATTATAATTCTTAGCTCTAGATCAAATTATTGTCTCTTATGGAATTAAACTTTAAAGGGATTTTGGCATATGAAAATCAGCCATGTTGTCTATTAATATACATCATAGAGTTAACTGGTCATTCTGGTCATTCAATGCTACTCAGAAGTTTAGATTGATTACTTAAAGAGATTGATGGATAATTTTGAAGTTGCCAACTAGGACTTCTTGGATTGTCTTCATGGAGTTATGGTTTATTGTGTTGTTGAAATAATGATGATCACATGCCTTAGTCTGGCAGAGAAGATACCACAAAACAGATTGTACTCAAACAGGGACTTAATACCAGAACTGTGTTTATATTGGGTTATAAATTTACAATCCTTCACGAGTAATTATGCTTCACTAAGATATCAAACCACCTGTTCCTTAAAGCTCAAGACAGTATCAAATATACCTACAATACTAGCATAACAGGCTTTATCGTGTGCAGCTGAGCTAGCAATAGTTGCATGTAAATTGCCGCTTTCACTGAAACTTTCAAATCATTTCACCTTTTAGTTTCTTAGAACTGTGAATTCTTGATTTTATTGAGGTTGTGAACATTAATTTCAGGGTGTTAGAAACTTCCTAAATTTTGTGTTGAATATTTAGATGCTTATGTGGGTCATGTATGCAAGCTTTCTCTGGTCCGAGTAACAACAATTTTTATGAATGAAAATGAAGCTTGCAGGGGTTATGGTGGTTTTGGTGCACTTGGACATTCGGTATATCATAGAGAACTATTTCCTAGGCTGGTAACAGGCTCTTGGGGGGGAACTATACAGCACATTGCTACCAGTGGAACACATACTGCTGCAGTCACAGAATCAGGTTTATATGATGGCCAGAACTTTATTTCGTCATTGTTTAAAGAAAGTTTAGAATTAGGTTGATGAATTGTAAGGTAATATAGTTATTGAATTTGAAGCCAAGCTCATCACTTTTGGTGTGTCTTGTCTTAAGCCAAATTGTTTCTCTTCCATGAAATAAAAGAAGCACAAATAAGTAGGATAAGAAATCCTCACTGATCAATAAGAGAATGATAAATTTTAAAGATGCATGCTTTCATAATCTTACATACTCCAAGGACACTTTAAATCGTATTTGTTTGGTGAATTGCGCAAGCCTTATAAATTTTAATTGTTTTATTGTGATTTTGCAAATATGGATTTATTTTTTATGTTGTACTTTGTGCTTCTCTTAACATGCCCCTTATGCAAGAACACTTTGGACTTGAAATATAGTTAACGCATTGACCCGCTTTCACCCTGTGCTGAAATTCATCTTTTATGTAGAAGATGGGGTGGCAAGGATTGAACTCTTGATCCCTTGGTCAAGAAAGTTTAGCTATTATTGAGATATCTTGTATTTATGTATATTATTGTGTATAGATGTATTTTTGCATTTCCATTTATTAGGATAGATTTGATTGGCCTTGATTTAGGCAAACTAGTATCAAGTAAAAATTACCAAATGTCTATTTATTGTAAATCATTTGTACATCCAATTATCAGAAAATAATATTCAGTTTCTCATCTTTCATATTTTCTTTCAAGTGCTATCATTGTCAAGAACCAACTCTCCTAAAAGCTTAAGCTATTAGGTGAAGGCACTTGATGGGTTTTATTACATCTCTTGACAAACTGTGTCATGTGAAATGATAAACCTGTGTAACTGATGGCAGTTTTTGTTGGATGTAGGGGAGCTTTATACTTGGGGTCGAGATGAAGGGGATGGTCGGTTGGGCCTTGGTCCAGGTCGGGGCCCAGATCATGCTGGTGGACTGAGTATCCCTTCCAAAGTGAAAGAATTACCTTTGCCCATTGCTGCTGTTTCTTGTGGGGGATTTTTTACAATGGCATTGACAGTTGATGGACAATTATGGAACTGGGGAGGTATTGTTATCTCCTTTATATGATTTTTCTTTTCCCTACATTTTTCTCTTGAAGACTAGCACTATTCATTCATTCCGTGCTTTCATTTTGGAAAATTGACAATGGTAGCATCTTCTCAGCGAATTCTAACTATGAACTTGGAAGAGGTGATAAGATTGGTGGTTGGAAACCAAAACTAGTACCCAGCCTTGAGAATGTCCGAATCATTCAAATTGCAAGTGGAGGATATCACTCTCTAGCATTAACTGGTAAGTTGAGGTGAAATTAAGCTAGCTGTACAATTTCATTTCTGTTCCCAATTTAGCATATATTTTAACTTTTTCAATCTTCACTTATATTAGACGATGGTAAAGTTCTTTCATGGGGCCATGGTGGACATGGTCAGTTGGGTCATGGATCTCTCCAGAATCAGAAGATACCAACAGTAGTTGAGGCTTTAGGTCATGATCATATTATATATATTTCTTGCGGGGCTTCCTCATCAGCTGCTGTGACAGGTAAGACAAAGAAGTATTGTTACTTTTTTATTTATTGGAATTTTGAATTACATAAATTAAATAAGCCTTATCTTTTTTCTTGCAAAAGAAAATCACGTTCTGTCAAGTAAAAGAATGCCCTCTCGGCCAATCACATCTCAGTAAACTGCCATCATTAACTTCACTCTTAAAAGTGAAAAGCTTTCAACAGAATCCAAAAGGAATTGGCCTTGCTCTTGTTAATGGTATAATAATGACCCTTCCCATATTTCTTATGCTGGTTTCAGTTTTTTTCCCTCTCTCCATCATGAGATCCATGCCACGTAGGATGTAGTTACTTGCTTGCTAGTTATGCTTGCTTGGACAGCTTATCTGTTGGTTCTCATGCATCTTTTTCCTAACACACACACTTAATGGTGGGTATCACCAAGATGTCGCTATTGTCGGATAATATTTGAATTTGTGTACAATATGTTCGCTGTTATGTAGTCAACTACAATTACTTCCTAGCCTAATGTCAGTTGTGTAGAGTAGATAATAGCAACCACAGTGTGTTGTTGCGGGGCAAAATGTAACCTTCCTACTCTCAAATGCCTATGGCAGAGCATTTTACTATTTTGGCATGAAGTGCCACTTTAGCACACATTCAATTCAAGGCTTAAATATTGGCCACTTACTTCTAGCCAAAATTGTTAGGACACCCGACTGGTTACAGTTAGAAGAGTTAGTTGACTATGGATTAGTTGGGGTGTCTAGACATTTTGTGAGGCTTTGGGAAAGTTCGAGGACTCTAGAATTTCCTTTGTATCTTGTAATTCTTGAATAAGCACTAGTTTTCTAATTTCAATTCTAACATGGGTACCAAAGCCCTTTTGTATCTAGGGTAGCAAAAATGAAAGCAAAATCAATGCGTTTTTTAAGCGGAGTGATGAATATCGAAGGATTGTGGACCAATGATTCTCGATGCTGGAGGAGTCAATCACATGACTAGGAGATCGACTTGGGCAAGTTGAAGCTTGATTGGAAGTCACATCGAGCAGGTGAAGGCTCACATGGAACATGAAGAGTGAGTGCGGTCGAGATCGATTCGCACTAATGGCAGGGGTTAGAGATCCATCAGCAGCGGAGATGGTGAGGAACCGTCGGTGACTCAACAAAGTTAGGGTTCAGAGCAGTGAAGGCAAATGGATATGCCAATGTTCAATGGTGAAGATGCCTATTGGTTGATTGATTGCACTGATCGATTCTTGCAGATTTGAGGCTTTCCAGAAGAGGATTGGCTAATGGTGGCGAAGATCACCATGGAAGGAGCTGCATTGACCTAGATCAGGTGGTAGGAGATGACAACGGTTGATTGTTCATGGGATTGGTTCTGGGTGGTAGTGGTGAAGAGGTTTCAATTGGTGATGGCCAAAAGTCTATTCACGTTGCCGTTGGCCCTACGGTAGGAGGAGGATTGCGGTGGCAGCGAAGACATTGAAGGCCAAGTAGAAACCGAAGGGTAGAGTAGCGTGACTGTCAACCGTCCAAGAGCAGCGGTCGGCGGTATGTCTTTGGTGACTGTGGTCGTAGACACAGTGATAGAGGAACAAGAAGTGGACAAGGGAAGACAAAGGTGGGTGTCCATCACTGTGGGTCCACTATCAGCAGTGCCTTCCAGGCGAAGGGGGTCGTGTTGGTCAAAGCCAAAAGGGTAGCGGCAGTCAAAGCGACTGTTAAGCAACACTTGGTATCAATCACCCAAAGCTCTATGTTGTACTATTGGGCTAAGCCCAGTCTATTGCAGCAACTGGAGCAAGACATGTGCAGGAATTAATGGACCCATTCCAATTACAAGACATTGTCTCCTGAAGTGAATGACCTAGGCTCAACTGAAAGGAGAGCGGCTAATGGATACTACTACAAGATACTATTTTCTAGGGCTTGGGGGCCAAGTCCAACTAAAACAGAAGAAGCATTACTCTTTTGGTGAAGGGTGTTCTGTTGGAGGAATTTGCTTACACATTATGGATCTAGCCCACTTTAACCCAAAACATGTCGAGACTTATTTTCTGATGTTAATAGGCCTAGCCAAATTTATTGTTAGCCCAATTAGACAATGGATCCTAGTGACGGTTACTTTGTATATGTCTAGTAATTAGTTTGTGTACTTCCCACCTTGACGATAAGGTGGATCTTTTGTTGGGAGGGGAGGGGTAGGGGAGTATTATTAGGACATCTAGTTGGTCACAGTCAGTTAGAAGAGTTAATTGAGTATAAATAAAGAGAGGAGTGGGTTAGTTAGAGTGTTTAAACATTTTGTGAGGCTTTGGGAGAGTTAATGGACTCTAGAATTTCCTCTTTATCTTGTAATTCTTAAATAAACAATAGTTTTCTGATTCCAGTTCTAACAAAAACCCATTGTCAATCTAATAGAACTGGACCAGAGTAGAGCAAGAAAATGAAAGAAAATGTGTCATTGCTAATTTGTATATGATGGTGTAAGGATATTCAAGAGTTCCCTTGCTATCCCTAATTCCAACTATTGAATTCTGCTCTTTTCCTTCCTTCCCTCACTACTTGTATACTAACTCAAAGACCCGATAGGCCCGATCCCTATCAATACTCCACACCCCTTCCCCCAATCATTTGGAAAGCAACACATAACTGCTGAAAATCCTCCTCCTAGGTCCAAGGCTTGAAAAATAAGGACCAATCCATTCTTGTTGTGTAGAAATGTCCACCAGGGTTCCATGGACCTACTCCAAGTATCACAGCTAGAATTTCTTGACTTTCCCATATGGAAAGGCAATTAAACCTCCCATAGCATCTTACTTGGACAGGTTTCTTTTCACCAATGATTGGGAGGATGCTTTCTGCAATTTAGTGCAGGAAATCTTCTTTTGGCTGGTCTTTGTTCACTTTCACGTTAATTTGGAGTCTTCCAAGGTTAAATGGGGCCCAACTTCGTTTAGATTTGGGAATACATGGCTATCTCATAGTTCTTTTATTCCTTTTGTGAAAGATGTTTGGGATAATACTGATGTTCACGGTTGGGAAGGGTTTAGGTTTATGAGAAAGCTAAAAAGCCTTAAAGAAAGGTTGAAAGTTTGGAACTGGGAAGTTTTTGTTGATATTAGAATAAAAAAGGATGACGTTCTAAAAGAAATTGAGACCTTGGATAGATTTGATATGGAAGGTCTTATCACTAGTGAAGATCGTGAGAAGATCTCTTTGTTAAATGATTTTGAGGAGCTTTTGTTGAAAGAAAAAATGTGTTAGGGGCAAAAGACCAAGATCCAATGGGCCAAGGAAGGGGACTTGAATTCTAAGCATTTTCATAAGGTGGCAACTAGGAGAAAGAGGAAAAGTTTAATTAAGGAGTTTGGATTTTGGGGAAGGCCAGCTTGTTAGGGAGAGTGGTGCTATTGCAGAAGAGATATAAGGTTCAATAAGGTCCTTTATTTGGAGGAAAACCATTCTAGACTTTTCCTTAAAGGCCTAGATTGGTTTGCTATCTCTCACAAAATGGCTGCCTCTTTGGAGAGACCTTTTGAAAAAGAGGAAATAAAGCAGGTAGTTTGGAGTATTTATAAACATAAGGCACTAGGTCTTGATGGTTTACTACTAGTATTTTCCAAGTCTGTTAGGATGGCAGTAAAGTTGATCTTTTGAAGGTGTTTGAGGAATTCCATAGGAATGGAAAGATTGGTGTTATTGTTAACTCTATTTTTATCACCTTGGTTCTTAAGAAGGATAGGTTGGTTAAAGTCAACGATTATAGACCAATCAGCCTCATTACTGGTTTGTATAAAGAAAACCGTTTGGCCCTAGGTGGAGAAGTTGGATCTTATATTGTCTTGCAACTAGTACATTTTCAATGATTGTTAATGGAGAGCTAAAATCATGGCTTTGTGGTGAGAAGGGTGTGAGGCAAGGAGATCCTTTATCCCCCTTTCTGTTCACTTTAGTGGTGGATGTTCTTAGTCACTTAATCTCTAGGGCAGTGGCAAGTGGGTTAATTAGAGGTGTCAAAGTGGGATCTGAAGGGATTGTGGTATCTTATTTATAGTTTGCCAATGAGACCATTCTACTAAAAAATGATAAGGATTGTTTTTTGAATGCTCTTTGTTTTTCATATTTTTGGGTTATCGTCTGAGTTGAAGGTTAATCTGTTCAAAAGCAATTTAGATGGTATTAGTATAGACTCTCAAGACCTTTCTAATACAACTTCTCTGGCTGGTTATCAAATTTTGGTGTGGCCTCTTGTGTACTTGGGTGTTCCTTTGGGTGGTAATCCTAGATCTATTTCGTTGTGGAAAAGATTCTAAGCATCTTGGAAGTAGGATAGGGGCTTATTTTTCTCTAGGTTATCGGATCACCCTCATTCAAGCTTTCCTCTCTAGTATTCCACTCTACTTCTTATCTCTATTTTGTATATATGGGTGGGGTGGCTAATAATATTGAAAAGATTCGGAGGGACTTTCTCTAGTCAGGTGCTTTGGATATGAGTTGGGATCATCTGGTGAGCTAGGAGGTGTAGGGAGGCTTGGGTATCGGCAATTTGGTGTCTTAAAAATATTACCTTAGCAGCTAAAATGGTTATGGCATTTTCCTCTAGAGCCTCATTTTTATTGCATTAGTTTATTCTAGTAAGTATTGCTTGGACAAGAATAGGTGGGATGCTAATACTGCTACCCAGGCTACTCATTCTACTGCTACCCAGGCTACTCATTCTAGCCCTTGAAATTTATTTCTCAAGGTTATTCTTCCTTTAAATCTTTGCTTTCCTTAAAGGTAGGTAATGGTTCTCGTTTTAAGTTTTGGAAGGACAATTGAGTAGGAGACTCCTCTTTTACGCTAGTCTTTCCTCGTCTTTATCGCTTATCTTTGCATAATTCTCCTATCCAAAATCTTTACAGTGTATAGAACTCCACTTATTCTGTGGACTTCCACCTTTTTCAAAAGCTAAATGATAGAGAGTCCTCTGAATTAGTGGTCCTTTTGGGTCTCCTTGATTTTGTTCTTTTATCCGCTAATCCAGATAAAAGGTTGTGTTCTTTTGATCCCTTTGGATTGTTTACTTGCAAATCTTATTTTTAATTCCTAACTTATTCCTTAAACACAACCTCTTTCCACCTTGTAAACCTATGTGGAAGTCCAAAGCTCCCTCTAAGGTCAAATCTTTTATTTGGACATTTGTGTTGAACCAAAATTAATGCCAATGACATTTTGTATGTTTGAAGGCCACATAAGGCTATTTCCCCTAATGTGTGTATTATATGTGGGGTGAATTTAGAATTAGTATGTCATTTGTTTTTGCATTGTTCTATTGCTGACTTTTTATGAGATACTTTGTTTGGTTTGCCCTGCAACCTTACATCAGTTGTTGTTGACTAGTTTTATTGGTTTTAGGAGAAGGAAGGAGACCAAATCTCTAGGGCAATGTGGCATATATATCACTATTTGGAGAATTTGATTGGAGGATAATTCTCGCACCTTTAATGATAGATTTTTAGATGAGCAAGTTTTGTGAGATAGAATTAGGTATTTAGCCTCTATTTAATGTAAAGCTCATGATCTTTTTAGAGGAATTTTCCTGTTAGACATGTTAAAAGATAAGAAAGCTATGTTTCATCTATAGTTTTATCATTTGTTTGTTTTTGTTCTTGTAAGGAGAATTTCCTGTCCACCCATCTTCTTGTATCATTCTTCTCTTTTTAATAATATTCTTCTTTTATCCCAAAAAAAAGAAAAAAAAAGAAAAGACTATGATGTTCACTTTGAAGGACTATTCTGACAGTACATGGTCTTGTGTGCATTTCTTCAAACTATTTGTATGTCTTTTGAACGGGTAATGTGATAGAACTAACTCCGAAGATGAGTAAAACCTCAAGAATCTTGTATTATTTCAGTGAAGGTTCTTGACGAAAGTGGCTTGAGAACCAAGAGACTACAATGGTGGTAGGGAATTCGAGAGTCCCTCCAGCACTCCCTCAACAACTTCCAAACTCTAACTGATTTTCCCTCTACCCTCTCTCTCCTATTTATTGACTAACCACCCACTAACAGACCCACAACCTCCTAACTAATCAATGGCCCATCTCAAAGACCTAGTTCCTATCATAATGATATAGCATACCTGGCATGCTGTAATATAGGTCCCATAGTCCTGAGGTCGAGTTTGAGCCTCTCAAAGTCTTTACCACCTCTCAGAGCCTCTTCGCTTCAGGTTTTCTCACTACTTTGAAGTACTGCTCAGCCTTGATCAACCATCCATATGCATTATCTCCATCAAATTCAAGAATCTGCATTTCAGTGCACACCACATCTCTTAGATTGGAGCTCTGATACTAATTGATAGAACTGGACCCAAATAGGGCAAGAAAATGAAAGAAAATGTGTTGTTGCTAATGGGTACAATGGTGTAGGGATATTTGAGAGATCCCTTGCTCTCCTAAATCCAACAACTGGATTTTCCTCTTTTCCTTTCCCTCCCTCATACTTATATGCTAACTAACTCCTGACTAATCAAAGGCCTGATATGCTCAATCCCCATCACAATCTGGAAGGAGCAGAGCTGCTTCTGGTCTCTGTCGCTCATAAAGCAAAGAACCAAGTGGCTAGAGCCCAAACTTGTTGCCAGCTTCATCTCATCATGGTTTCCTGTAAGAGGTCGACTCATCCTGCTTTACAGATTTGAAATGAGCTAGGAATTTAAATTAAGATTTGTAAACCAATTTGGGTGGGTTTATCACGTCTAACATGATCACTATGCAGCCTGCCATGGGGTGAGAATTTTATGTAATATTTGTTAACCAAATTGGTAGTTTATGAAGTCTAAGTTCATCCTGTAATGCATCCCTTCTGCACCATGTAAGCTGCAAAATTTCTAGTTTCATTGATTTCAATAACCAATTTGGAAATTAGAATGTGTCAGATAATGCCAGCCTGAGATTGTCTAGTAACTTTTTATAGTAAACTCTGGAGTTTCTTATTTTCTTTTTCTGAATAATTTCTAGTATCGAAATTTTTCCAATGAGGTAGTAAACTAAACAAGCTCTTTTTGGTTCTGAGCAGATAAGGGAAAGCTATACATGTGGGGAAATGGCAATGATTCTCAGTTGGGAGTTCCTGGGCTACCCACAGTACAACCATGCCCTGTTGAAGTCAAATTCTTAATGGGAGATGATGAAATGGGGCCCCACAAGGTTTTATCAATTGCAAATGGTGCATCACATGCTGTGTGTTTAGCTTTGAGGGGGAGTTCTTGATTATTTCTGTTGACATGGATATTTCCATGACAATAGTGTCCTGCAGGCATGGGCATATTGATCTTGAACAAGGTAAAAGTCATAGGCAAAATGGTAAATTTCATAGGTCAAATGAAGGGCAAAAGAAAAAATGTTTCTTGGTATGGAACAGGATGTCAGATCATGATATGGTGATTTTGGATGATTGCCTCGATGGATTCAGATGTCATCATCAGTGCTGCAGGCCAGTTTTGTTTCTTTTCGAGTTTGCGCTAGCATATCACATTAGTGGAACTAAGTACTTAGCGGCAAAGGTTTAGAGTGGTTTCATCCTTTTCTAAACATTGTGGTCAGTGCATGATGGCATTGTCGAATCAATGTTCTGATTTGAGAGTAATTGTCACCAGGAATCTATCTTAGACAATACAATTTTGGACAATTTTTTTATTGTTATAACTGATTGAACTTGAGGACAGACTTGCGTTAGAGAGTCTCCATCGTCTTGTAGAATGTACGCTGTTGTTGGCTCATAAGTGCAGTTCTTAGCCAATACTTGTAATTGATTATCCTGGTTATACACGGAAAGTCCATGAGTTACCTGGTTCATTGTACTAACCACGCTTCCAAAAGATAATACTTTCAGGATTTTATACTTTCAATTTGTTGTTTATTTTTTTCCTATATGGACGAGGTTGCATTTTAAATTTCTCTTCGATTGATTATGGTGAGAACCTGGGAATCTTCAGCAATTGAATTATCTACGGTGGAAACCCTTGTGCAAATATGTTGCTTTGGTTATCTGAATATTGGGTATTAGGAAGTGATATGTCCTTACCTCAACATGGTTGTGATAAAATTGAAATATGGTTCAAATAATTGAAATGCACTTGAATCATTCTGTTAAAATAAAAATATGAAAAAAAAAACCATGTGTTTAGGTAGGATTTTGGTTCAAAATAGAATTTGTATGAGCTAATCCTTAATTTTAGATCTCATTTTGGGATGGAAATTACTTCTTCTCAAAAAGGAATTAATTACCCGAGTTTAGTATCTCGAGGTAATCTTCTTTGTATATCCTCTTATACCTCAAAGTACTTTCACCAAAGGAATCAATTCCCCCTTAGTTATTTTTGGCTCCTATCCAAAACTTTTACGTGTTTTACAAAATATGATAAATTGACTCTTAATTGCACAAAGACTTTGAAGAACATGTGAAGGATTAAGACTATTTTTTCAATTGAGATATGTGAAAAACATCTTAAGTGTCAGAAAGGCTAGAGGGTAATGCAAACTAATAGGCCACTAGCATGACTCTCTTTAAAATTTAGAAAGGGCGAAGATATTTGGAAGTCAATATCTTAGAATTTAGAGATCCACAAATCCTAATAGTAGGAGTAACCTTAAGGAAAATGTGTTTATCCTCGTAAAACTTGAGGCTTTGGCCTTTGATCTGCATATTTTGTTAACTTTAGACGGTTAACAATTTCTTTTTGATGAACTTAATTTGTATAGTGGTTCTCTAAATAATTGTTTACCCTAGCATTTTCCTTTCCCTAACCTCATACCGATGTAGAGGTGACCGGCATTTCCTACCCTATAATGTTTCATAGGGTGCCATCCCAATGCTGGAATGGTAGCTATTATTGTATGCAAATTCAATTAGTTGTAGATAACTATCACATCTCCTTTACTTTTCTAATATAAGCCTTTAGTAAACCTTCCAAAGTTTGAATGGTTCTCTTGGTTTGCCTACCACTTAAGGGATGGCAGGTAGTGAAAAAATTCAACTTTGTCTCAAAAGCTTGTTGTAGTTCCCCCCAATACCTAGAGGTGAACCTCACGTTTTAGTCTGGCATTATACTAGAAGGGATCCTATGCAATGGAACAATTTTGTTTATATAAAGCTAGGCTAGCTTGTCTAGAGAATAAGTAGCTCTAAAGGCTAGGAGTCGGGTTGATTTAGTCAACCTATCTATGATTACCTAGAGGGCATCATGTCTTGATGAGGTCCTAGGCAAACATATCACGAAATCCATGGTGAAGTTGTCCCACTTACACTTGGGGGTTTCCAAAGGGTGGAGTAGTCCCATAGATTTCTGGTGTTCAACCCTGACCTTCTGACAAATTAGGCATTTGACTGGGAATTCTGCAATATCCTTTTTTATTCTTGGCCATTAGAAGAATTCTCTAAGATCTTGGTAATCTTAGTAGCTTCAGGATGGAAGGTATATCTACTAGGATGGGTTTCCTCTAAAGTTTGATTCCTTAAATTTCCTAATTAGGCAAATAAATTCTTCTTAAATGTAGCAGAGCTTCAGCACCTAAAATACTAAAGTCTTTTTGGTTCCATTGTATCACTTGTTCCTTATACATTTGCAATAGTTGATCCCTCCGTTGCTCATCCATAATTTGTTTCCTCTAATCATTTTCAATTCTTAGCTGGTTCAACCTAAGTCTATCCAGTTAAAAGGTCACTAAACAATTCAAATTCCTAAATTGTAATAATTCGCACTCCTTAACCATTAAACTAGCAACATGTAAGGATTTCCTAGCAAGGACAACAATTACCATGTTGGCTGTTGTTCTAGGATAGTGCTTTACCTCAAACTCATAGCAATTCAACCCATCTCCTTTGTCAGAAATTTAATTCTTTCGAGTCAAACAAATACTTCATACTTTTATGGCCTGTGTACACCTCATGAGGGTAGGGTGATTTTCCTCATGAGGTCTTAGTTGCCTAGACACATAGGCTACTACTTTGCTGTCTTGGATCAACAACCATGCTAAGCCTTTCCTAGAGGCATCACTATAAACTACAAAATCCTTCTTAGGTTTAGATATTATCAAGATTGGGGCAGTAGTGGGTCTATAATTTAATTCTTGGAAGCTAGCTTCACATTCAGCAGTCCACACAAAAGGGTGTCTTTTCGAAGTATGCCTAGTTAGTGGTAGGGTTATTTGGGAAAATCCATGTATAAATCTCACGTAATACTCTTTATCTCTATTATAGTCTTTGGTCTTTCCCAAGGCATCATGGCTTCTACTTTCCTAGGGCCAACTGCTATACTCTCTTGGTATATTACATGCTTAACAATTTAATTGTAACATCTCCATTTTTGAGATAATTGATTGGAGCAACATAACTAGATAAATAAAGATTTTAAATATAATTACCTAAATAAAATTTTGATTGCAATTGAAAGTATGACAAGTTAATAATTAGTATAGAGAGCTGATACATGCTCAAGAAGGCTGATTGAACATTCCAACAGCAAAAGTAATGAGGACCACAGTGCAAGTGATAGAGAGCATAGCACAAGAGATCTAGTTAATTAGGCTACAAGGATCCAAGTTAGAAATATTGACTGATTTGGAACGATATCATAATATTTGAGATAATTTGGAAGACATTTATTATCATTATCGATTATGATATTTTGGGATTTAATTTTCTTTATTTGGATTTAATTTGCATTAGTAAATCAAAATTTGTTCAAGATTTGTTTATGATTTATCCTTAGGATATTTATTTACGATCAATTCTTTAGACGATTAAATAATTTTCATTTTATTAAATTTTAAAATTTGTGTTTAAATAGGCAAATTGACCTGTAGACAATTTAGAGAGTTTTTACTATCAATAAAATTAGAGGTTTTTTAAAATATGAGAATGGAAATCCTCATTTTGGTTCTATATAATACAGAATTTCTATCTTTGCATTTCAAGTGAGGTGAGTGATTTATTTTGTGTGTTGCATCAAGAAACTGAAAGAATATGATCATCGATCGATTTCTTGAATCTTTATCCCTGCTATCTAGGATTTCAAGAACGGTTTTCTTACGGGTTTAGTAGGAAGGGTCTTCGTTTCTTGAATCTTTATTCGTGTTATCCAAATTTTCAAGAATAGGTTTCTCGGGATTTTAGTAGGGAAGATTTTAATTCTAAATCTTGTTCTCTACCAAAGTGTGTGCTTGGGGTTTCTAGATCTTTATATCCATAGGATTCCACATAATTTGGTATTGGTAGCAAAGTGTGCATAAATTCCTATTTGTCTTTGTATTTTATCTTTTCAGTTCTGTTTTGAGTCTATGCTGTTGGTGTCTCTTGCTTCTGTCTTACATCTCTGGTCTGTGCTATTTTCTCTATTTTGTTTGTGTCCTGGTTTTGTGTCTCTAGTTCTTCTCGTTCTTTTGCATCTAATTCTATTTCTATTTTTTTGGTTTTGTCTTTTTTTTTTATCCGTTTTTGGTTTTATGTTTCAAGTTGTTTTATTTTGTTTTTATTTGAATAAAAAAAGCAATAAAAAAGGCAAAAAGAAAAGGAAATCTGCATAAAGATTCTGTTTTGATCAGATTATGTTATGTTTTGTTTTCCTTTGAATTTAAGTAATTGCATATTTAGTTTTGAATTATATCAGATTGTGTTGTGTTTACTCAGAGTTCAGGTGAAGAAGAAAATTTGAAAGGATTCAAAAAGATTTTGTGCTGGCTCAATTTTGATTTACATCATATTGTGTTATTTTGTGTTCCTTAGAATCATTTGAGAAAAAAGGGATTTCGAGTCCTAGATAGGATCAATGTCAATACTTGCAAGGACGATGGTCAATTTCATGACCTTTCTCGTACTGACATGCATGCCAATTTGAGGCAAATCGCATTGGGGAAGGAAGGAGTGATACGTACTTAGAGGGCTAATTGGACATTCCAGCACCAAAGGTGATGGGGATCACAGTGCAAGTGACAGAGACCATAGAATAAGAGATCTAGTTGATCGGGATACATGGATCCAAGTTAGAGATATGGGCTGATTTAGACTGATACCATAATGTTTGGGATGATTTTGAAGATATTATTATCATGACTGATCGTGATATTTTGAGGTTTCATTTTCTTTATTGGATTTAATTAGGATTAGTAAATCAAAATTTGTTTAGGATTTATCCCTTAGGATACTTATTTAGGATCAAATTTTTTTACGATCAATTCTTCAGATAAGATTAAATAATTTTTGTTTTTTTTGTGTGTAAATTTAAGGATTTATATTTAAATAGGCATTGTGATAATTCTGTGTAGTGAGTTATTTTTGTTTTGTTTTATTTAGATTTAGGCTTTAATTACTTGAATTTATTTAATATTTTAGTTATTTTTAATTGATTATTTTGATTTAGAGTCTTTTCTAATGTGATTGTCATTTCATCATGTTTTTAAATACTTATTTATGTTTTTGTCTAATTATCATTAGTACAAGCACTTAAGTTAGAATTTGGAGTTATGAAAGAGCTTATCTTCTATGAAATTAGGACCTTTCAACATGGGAAATTCAATATCTAACTCTTTAGAAGTCGGATTAAGATGATTCAAGATCCTTTGCAAAGAAGAGAAAAAGATCTCAAACTTAGTTGTCGGACACTTTTCATAGTTCTCAATCCTTCAAGGAGAAAAATGCGAAACAAGATTGAAGCTTCATCTTGTTTTTGATGTTGTCAAGTCTAACTTTTCATTAGCATTTTGCCCATATCTAACTTTGATTAGGTGGTTGTTGTTGCATGCATTGGAAAACTTACTCTACAATTGTTACTTCTATCTCTGAGGGCAAATTCCAACTATTATGATCGCTATGGAGCTTGGAATTGTGCAAAACATATTAGCGCTGTTAGGCAAATGCGCTATAGTGTAGCTCTGCTGCAGGCCAGGACATTTTAAGTTGCATTGTAGCACAACCACTGTGCTATAGTGGAAAATCGACAACACACACCCTTGTTTTGAGCATTTGTTGCACTGCAGCTCAACACACATGCTATAGTGCATCCTCGATTGCAGAAATTAGTGGGCTTGGGCCTACCTTCAAGAAAAGGGACTCACAGACTATAAATGGAAAACACTTAAGTCCAAAAACACTTTTTTGACACTTTTACACACATTCAAAGATAGAAGGGAGGCAACCCTAAGGGCTTGTGGCTAAGGATTCTCAAGGAGTTTGAGAGAAGAAAGAGAGATCACCTTTAACCTCAAAAGCCTAATTCTAGTTTCTTTATTAGTTTTCTATGGCTACTTTTTCTATTATTCTTCATTATTACTTTGGTGTTGTTTATGACTCCAACATGAACTAAACCCTTTTTTTGGAGCATTGATGAATCCTACTTTGTGATGATACTACTTATGGATTGATGTTATTTATGTTTTTATTTGAAGAATTGAGTGTTTATGTTTGTTGTTAATGCCTTTAAGTGATTGGCCACTATTTAATTGATTTGTTGGTTTGTAATAACTAGAGATAGGGTTTGTAAACAAAGCTTCTTAATATAAATACTGTGAGTTGAGCGAAATTTAGAGATAGACAAATGCGACTCATGTGGTCATATTAGGGATCCATAGAACTTTATCTTTTTCCTATGTTAGTTTGTGTTATGAGCAATCAACTTAAGCTGAAGAGAATTCCATGACCTTGAGAAAGGTAGGAAATTATATCAGGGAACTTGACCATTAATCCATTAAGATGAAAACTAGATAATTGAAGTCCATGGTAGTTGATCCAGAGTTAGGTGAAGTCAATAGCTCTAGTATCCATCTGGTTGAGTTACATCCATTCTTGTTTGTGCTCTCTTGATCTTTTCATTTTACTAAATTTTTTTGTTTATATATCCGTGCACTTGTTCTGTCCAAATAGTTACTTGCGCAAACTATCTGATACTTAATCTATACTCATGGGAATGATATCTTTCTCATCATTTTATTACTTGTATAACCCAGTATACTTGCTATTGTTGCATCAAGTTTTTTGCACTGTTGCTGGGGATTGTAACATCCTCCCAAGTACAATACCATACTTAAATCATAGAACCACACTTAGAAGTTGTTACTAGTACATATACATGGACCTTGTCTGGCAGTGACCTTCGGCCGTCCTTTAATGTTAATCAACTTCGTCCAGGATGTTCATCTACATTATTTCCTGAGTTATCTAGAGATAACACAGAATATACAAATAGGTTTATTATCTAGACTACATAATTCTCAGTAAGATTTCCTAGAGTACATACAGTATCTCTAACTGCTTTGGTTTATTATGAAAAAGTGATCATATCATATAAACTATAAATTTCATTTTTATAAAGTTAAAAAATATCTTTCCAAAGTAAGTTTATTTTATCTACACACTTGTTATTTGAGAGAGTAGTTTCATAATAGTAATAACAAGATTATAATTTATGCATATGCAAATGCACATCATATAATCACGTAAATGAACTTATACTTTCTTTACTTGACACACCCAGGTGTTATGTATCACTGTCCTATAGTGTCTGCTTGTATATGTCTTTAATCTTTACTTCCCTTGGCTAGCCTAATTGGGAGTGAGCTTAACTCGTGTCCGTCGTCACACAGTACTGATCTACAAGGGGACCTACGTGCCTCTAAATTGGAGGGACTCAACTAGCCAACTGCCCCCAATGTAGAGGGATGCAATAGTTTTATCTGCCTTCACAGGGAGTGATATAAATAACTGCCTCCAAGTGAAAGGACCCACTTCTTGTCTGTTTAACTGCCTTTATAGGAAGGGACCTAATAACTGCCTCTAAGTGAAAGGATTTTATATTGTCTGTTCATATTCTTTTATGGTTCATAAGCTTATATATTTCGTGTATGAATATGCTTGAAAAACTTATGCACGTACTTCATATCTTACTTTCAAACATTCATGCTTGCATGATGTTAATGTACATAATATATAAACATTCATAACTTTCACATATTTCTGCTGAAAATTCGGTAGCATAATGAGCGAAATGTGAGATTTCCTAAAGTACAAACAATATCATCTCAGCTAGCTGGTCATAGTAAATAAAATCATCATGTTCATATATCAATATCACATTATCATGATAAAGAATTGTAGTATTAATCCAGCTATTGTTTCCTAATGGCTTATGGCCCCTAACTATTGAAATTATTAAGTTATCCTAACTTCCCTCAAGTCTGTTCTATTTTATAAATTGCACCAAAATTTCATTTTAACTCATTTTATTCTGAATATTTAATATGTTATAGCCTTATTAGTCTACTTTTAAATCCGTTTAGTCCCACTAAGTTTTGATGTGTATAAGTTGAGTTACTAAAGTTTTACTCAAGGCTACCCTATTTCAGGATAAACTTGAGCACCTAAATTTAGAAAATTACTAAAATTCCATCTTTTATCATTTTTACCCTAATTTTATATAAAATTGTAGCTAACTGGATTGTCTTTCAATCCCAATAAGTGTCATCCTAATTGGGGTAAATAGAGCTTAAGTTATAACCTTCTCAAGTAGGCTGCCATGTTTCAACCTAAACAGAGCATAGGTCAATTTTAGTGAATTACTGTGAGCAAGGTACTTAAGATCTAAGTCTGCAATTTTTATGACATGATTATCTATGTGTTAGCTTTCTAACAAAATTGGTTTCACTCAATTTTAGGTTGTATAGGGTGCGTTATGCACTTCACAACACATATTGGTCAGGATAGTAAGTGAATTTCAACACCTTGCTTCTAAAAATCATAATTCTCTTATTTTAAATCCAGTAGACCTATACTTTATATATTTGAAAGCTCTAGAAGTCTAGTTTTATCTAAAATTGGTTTCACTTGAATTTGAGACTTGGAGGATGAGAACCACCATTTGTTGTACGAATAGTTCTCTTAGGGTTTATCTCACAACATTTCTGTTTGTTTTCTTTTGGTTTTTTGATCAAATCTTCAGTCTAAACCAATGATTCCTACCTTAAATCACTCAAAACTAATCATTAACATCAAATATCATCAAAGAAAGGATGACATAAGAAACCCTAATAGTCGTATAATCTATAGAAATCCATTAATCTAGAAGTCCCACCTAAAAACACCACTTGTAGCTTTTAGTTTGGTGTTTCTTGATGGCTTTTCTTTACTAGGGCTCCAAATAGATGACGACTCCTCTTTTTCCTCTTGGTGGCTGAAGTTAAATGATTCAAAGGAAGGGAGTTTATGAGCTTATCTTGAGTTTTCTTGAGCAAACACAAAGAAAGAGTGAAAGATTTGATCAAAGGGGGCAAGAGCATAAGAGTTTTGGATGAGTTTTGAGAAGTATGGAAGTGAAAATGAAGGTGGAAAGGAGATGATGGGTTGCACGAAATTATGAGGAGAAAGAGAGAAAAAAAATATGGTCTTGCTTCTTAAGTTGGTGTGCCTTGCTTTTTAAGTTGATAGGTTGTCTCTCATTAGTGGACATAAGACCTAAATTGAATTTTACTAAGCTTTCCATTTTGTATGGTCACCATTTGGCCATCAATAGGGCTGGTGTGGCTAGTTTCAAGCCACACATCCTAGGATCTTTATTTGATATTTATACTATCTTGCAGTATAGATTCCTACCAATTCGATTTTTGCATTACAAGGCACCGTTAATAATGATTTTCTTCAACTGGTAAAACATATATATATATATATATATATATATATATGTATATATATATATATATATATATATATATATATAGAGAGAGAGAGAGAGAGAGAGAGAGAGAGAGAGAGAGAGAGAAAGAGAAGATTTTAAATTCACTTCACCTAATAATTAGCATTTTCTTATTACCTACTTGTATATTTATAATGTATCTAAAAATTTAATTATTTGATAGTGCTAGTTATACGCAATTTGGGACGTTATAGGGATAGTATCAATATCATTCTTGGTTGATGGGATACTAATTAGACTTTTATTTTTAATTTTTTAATTTTAATTTATTTTACTCCTATCTTCACATATTCATGTGTTTTATTTTGTAGTTGATGCGATGGAGCTAATCTGCAGGAGATTTACTATTTGATCTGGAGATCAAGTGTACTTTGCGGTAACTCAAGAAAGAACGAAGAGTAGCTGAAGAATTTCTAGAAGCCACCATGGCTAATGAGAATGAGCAAAATGATAGAGCCATGTAGGATTACTTGGCACCTACTCTTTAAGGGCGTTCATGCAGTATTGTGAGACCTCTAGTCCAAGCAAATAACTTTGAGCTGAAGACATCACTGATTTAGTTCATGCAACAAAATTGCCAATTTGCTGGGCTATCTAGTAAGGATCCTAATGAACACCTCAATAGTTTTCTAGAGATATGTGATACCATAAAAATTAATAGTGTCACAAAAGGTGCTATTCAGTTGAGATTGTTCCAGTTCTCATTGAGGGATAAAGCTAGAGCATGGTTAAAGTCCTTACCTCAGGGATTATTCATTACCTAGGAGATGGTAGCCAAAAAGTTCTTAGAGAAGTACTTCCCTTTAGCCAAGTCTGCCAAGATGAGGAATGACATTACCTCATTTGCCCCATCAGAAGAAAAATCATTTTATGAGGCTTAAGAGAGGTACAATGGACTGTTGGCTAAGTGTCCACATTATGGTATCCCTCTTTGGATGCAAATTCAAACATTCTACAATGGTTTCCTGATGTCAACCCAGATAATGGCTAATGCAGAAACTGGTGACTTTTTGAATAATAAGACACTAGAGCAGTCTTAGGAGTTATTTGAAGTGATGGCTAGCAATAACTATCAGAGGTCTAGTAAGAGAACTCAGAAGAGGGGAGTTGTAACACTCTAATAGTTCCATTCTATGCTTAAGTCATATTGTGGAATTACTAGTTATTACTTTTGCTTGTGAAACTAACATTACTTTTTTGAAATTACTTTTTTACTAAAAATAGGGGTAATTTTTTTTTTTTGAACAAAACAAGTAAACCGTTTTTGAAATCGAGAGCCATGAGTGCATCGTGAACGTGTAAAACAAACATTGCTATCTCATTCATACATCACATTAACATACATAGAAACCATAAGAACAACCACAATCTTAGATAAAGATAACATTTATTTTGCGGCCATCCATAATAATGTGATAATAGTCATACCAGAGTCATACATAAGATAATAATGGGTCCAATATCTACAGTCGGCCCTACACAAGAAACCTACCAAATACATAATAAAAGGAAATATATCAGAAAACCCTACTACCCAAGCATGCCATACAACAGAATGATAACCTTATAACTACAATCAAAAGGGGCTATCCTCGTGCTCAGTTCCGCGTGCAATCGTCACATCAAGCATCAAGTGGGAGGAAATCGTTCCCATATCCACCGGGAGAAGCACCACCACGTCCACCTCCTTGAGCACGTCCTCGCCCACAGGGCATAGCGCAGGTACGAATCAACCTACGCTCGCGAACCGGGGGTGAAGTTGGGCCAGCAGATGAAGCAGAAAAAGTCAGAAGATAGACGAATCACTGAAGGCTGCGACGAACCCGAATGGTGAGATCCCCCAGAATGAGTCGGATAGAAGGGCTCAGATAGATCGGCCTCCACATGGTAGCTTGGATAAGACGGCTCCGAGGAATCGGAATCTAGTGAAACAGTTGGAGTTAGACGGGTATCCACGTCAGTCTCGTCATCGTCGGTGAGGTATCTCGGTCGCTGAAATAGGGGCGGATGCCATCCATAGTAACCTTGCCAAATGGCTGATACGATCAGAAAAATGGGCTCATCACGAGAGTCTGAAACTGGCGGTCGTAGAAGATATAGACCTTCATTGCTTTGCGCCATCGACAAAGACGAGGCGTCGCAAGACGGTCAAAGCGCTAACACCACATTAGGAACTCAATGTAGATCACCACCGTGCTCGACGTCGACATCCTCTGAAGACGACACGGAAAACGTAGGAATGAGAAATACTAAATTTCTCAGTAGGATCGCGACTAGACAAACACAATGTCATCATCATCGTCCCAGCCACTTCAGGTTTAATTATAAAAACATTGGACAAATATAAGTTCAGTTTTAATGGTTTCAGAAAACGTAAATCTCGAAGCGGGTTACTTTTAACTTTATCATCATATCCATAATGTCATATATAGGCATACATGCTAATATACATAACATA
This sequence comes from Pterocarpus santalinus, assembly GCA_031439595.1. NCBI lineage: Eukaryota > Viridiplantae > Streptophyta > Magnoliopsida > Fabales > Fabaceae > Pterocarpus > Pterocarpus santalinus. The sequence goes on along the minus strand of CM062532.1, from coordinate 40,384,228 downwards.
CATTCATAATGCACATAAGGAATATAATAACATGCATGGCTATGCAACTCATCAACTTGACCATGGTCTTACTTTGACTTTCGTTTTTGGCACGTGCTTTACATTCTTTTACTTTTCCTTTGAAATAGACTGCTTTTGGATATGAGCTCATTCCGTGACCGTCGTCACGCAGTACTAACTAAATCAGACTAAGCGAATATTGGTTACCTCTAAGTTGGAGGGTCCTCCATGCCACCCTTGCCTCCTTCGTAGAGGTTCCTTGAGTCTTTGTGGATCGCCGTCTCACACTTCTCTTATCGAAGTGATTGAAGGGTCACGTCCCATCAATTCTTTTCTTATCATTATACTTGACATGCATAGTTCTTCTTTGACTAGACACATGCAATGATATGACTAAGTTCATAATTTTGACGGAAATCCGGCAGCATAACGGCTAGATCAGAGCTTCCCCAAAATGCCAATCAGAAACTTTCAACTAACAATTCATCATATCTATATCATATCATCATACTTATCATTCAATCATGAGACAGAGCTCAATCAAACTTATCATTCATCATGCCAAATGGCATCATACGTTTATACCCTAAAAGGGGTTCATAGTTGTGTTATTCTTTGTGAAGAGTATTATGAATCATCATATGATTTCTCATGATTACTCATGAGAGAATCGCATAGTTAAGATATGTGTATGTAGTCTTTTAGTTACTTAGCTCTCATATAAAATTATTCTTTACTTGAGTTCATATCTTATAGAACACTTGTTCCAATTAATTAAGTTAAGTGATTGTTTCCTTTCCTTTAGATAGTGCACTTAGTGATTCCTAGGTTCATGGTATGCTCAGAGGCCCTAATCATACTTCTGTTCCCAAGGAGTTCGGGATCCCTCTAATCCTTGGGTCATAACAATGCATAACCACATCATGAACCCAACAACACCATGTTTACTAAATGCCAAGGGTGACTTTAACTTAATCAAGTTACAAAGCTTCTAGCTTTTAGCTTAAAGATTAGATCTTTATGAAATAATAGTACAAGTTACTAGCTTTTTAACTAAAAAGTCTTGTTCTTTATGAAAGTTGACTCATTTAATTATTCTAAGACCATCAAGGTTTCAACTTTATCACTTAAAGTTGTCTCTACATTGAAAAGGTTCCTACTTTGTCAAATAGTGATATGAAACATTAAGGTTAAAAAGTCTTAATCTTTATAGAAGCTAACCCTTTCTAGCATTGTTTTGGTTCAAAATCTGAACTTTATGAATGAAATGTTATAAAACAACACTTTTATAACTTAAAGGTCTCATTCTTTATTAAAGTTTGAAACTTTATGAAAGGTCTTTTCTTTAAGATTTGATTTCTAAGACATAAAGTGACAAGATATCATTTTCTAACTCAAAAAGGCTTATTATGCCAAAAAGCTTAGACTTTTACATGTATTCTTGTCTTCAAAACAAAATAAAAGAAGACTTTATGATGGCACTAAAACTTGCGCCACTTTTTTTGTATCAAGAAGCAAACTTTTTAAAATTTAAGACTTTTAGAATGTTCAGTCTTATCGGATCATGAAAAATATAAAAAGATATGGCTTTTCTAATCATCAATTCATCATAAGAAAAGAAAGAACTTCAAACAAGATACCATCAAGAACGCTCAACAATAAGAATATACTTTCCAAAAGTAGAAACTTAAGAACACTTGAAGAACATCAAGAACATATTTAACAAAAAATAGAGACTTTTGCTCATGAAGAGCATGAAAGATTTCCTCAAGTTTTCACTCAAAGATCTTGGTCATGAAGAGAACCAAGCCTTAAGCTTTCTTGAGTAAACAAAACAAAAAGATGAAGATCACTACCTAAGCTTGGAAAATGGCATCTTTGAGGAAGGAGAAGAAGATAAAGAAGACTCCTCCTTGGTTGATGATGGTGGCGGTTTTGAATGAGCAAGGAGAGAACTCTTGAGTTCTCTTGAAAATGAGTCTTGTAGTATTTAGATCTTGTCTCCAAAGACCAAAAGATGTGATCTTTGAAGGGCTAAGTGAATGGTTTTGGGTGGTGGTGGTGAGGAAAGGAAGAAGAAGATGGAGAAGAAAATGAGACTTTTAGAGAGAAGTAAAAGGATGAGGGTTTTAGAGAGAGAATATGATAAGTGAAAATGAGAATATGAGTGTGTGTGTATGTGTGTGTGCACGCGCTTGAAAGTGGCGTCCACATTAAAGGGAGGGAGAGAGATATTTTTGTGTTATTTTGTGTTAATTAAGGTTTAAGGGAACAAATTAGATGATGGGGGAACAAAACATGGTCAAACTCTTGTATAAAGTAGTTTTGTCTCATGCTTTATGCTTTTATGACATTACTCTTTACTTTATTGTCTAGTTAACTAAATTTGAATTTAATCATATGATTAAGTGCTCATACAACTTAATTAAGATGATTAAGCAAGGATTAGTGATTAACACACAAGAACATGATTAACAAAAATTAATCTTGCGATTAACCTTAATCAAACTCGATTAAGCTAGTTAAGGGCGACTAGTGCTTAATTAAGCTATCATGACTTGCTTAATTAGAGATTATCTAATCTCGATTAAGCATTCTCTTGATTTTTCTCATCCGAGTTAACTCATAAACTCTTCGCTAACCCTTTAATTAAGCCATAATCTCATAATTTCTCATTAAGTGCCTAATTACTCAAGGTTATTGAGGTAATTTAGCATAACATGAAATTGAGGATGTTACAGGAGTCCTAGAGGTTAACCCCATCACTCCCCTCTTAGCCCAGATGTAGGCCTTATTTGTCCAAAATGTAGCCATTCAAAAGCAATTGAATATGCTCAACAAAACCTCACTAGTATTAGTCTTGTGCTGTGATTTCTGCCATGGGAATCATATGAATGGATAGTACACTATAGTTCCTTCTTTTGATGAGCAGGTTAATTATATGAATGCTCAGAAGCACAGTTCCACTCTAACACCTATGTTCCTAGGTAATAGTTTAATCAATCTCTACAAGAAAAGAAGCCTAACCTGGAATACATGTTTCAATAATTCATGAGGAGCCATGTGTCTTTTGTGGAGAAGACTGAATCTTTTATGGAGAGGAAAAAGACTTAATTTAGAGCTCATGATGCCACAATAAAAAACCTAGAGCATCAAGTAGAGCAAATTTCCAAGCAACTAACTAAGAGGCCACTAGGTTCCTTACCTAGAAACAGCGCTGAGAATCCAAGAGAGCATGTAAATGCAATCATATTGAGAAGTGGGAGAGAATTAGCTGAATCTGAAAAGGAAGAAGCAAGGGTAGACCAAAAAGCTTGCTAAAAATTCCAATATGTCACCACTTGGGGATAAAAGATATGTTTGCTAATTAAAGATGAAGTTGACTAATCTAATTGAGTAAATTTTCTAATTATGTATTAAACCACCCTAATCTTTTCTTAATCCTTAATCAACACATAAGATGAGTATTATAGTGTCTCTAAATCAGTTTTAATTAGTTGTTAAATTAATTAACCATTGGTGACACAATTAACCAAATAAATTATCTAATTAAGCTAAATTAATTAAATCATTAACCAACTAATTAACTACCCTTTTCCAAACACACCTTTTTGGCCGCAGCACCCGTCATAATCTTTTACCTTCATTTTCTCTCAAAACTCCTTTGAAACTCCATCAAAACACCTTCAAACTCACCCTCAAGAACCATCAATATTCACCCTCAAAGCTCATATTCCAACCCTCAAATAGAAGTAAGAACTCAGGCAATTTGCTTGTCCAGCCTTGTTCTCATTGAGTTTCAAGAGCTCATATCAAGTAAGGCTTTTTTTTTTCCCCACCTTTTAGGCTTCATACATGATTTCTATGTGGTTGATTGTGCTATTTGAAGCTTTTAAGTATATTTTCCAGAATATATAATCAATTTTGAAATCTCTTAATGTCCATGAAAGATTAAGGTTTTTATGGTTTTCTTTAATGATTTGAAGTTCTATGCATGTATACTTGTGTTTTAATGCTTTAGACTTTGTTTTCTTGCATGATTATGTAGTTTTCCTTCATATTCCTTGATATATGGCTTATGGCCATGGCTAGGTTAGTGGGCAGCTCGGGTTATTTTGGGTCTTAATCTTAATAAACTTGTTGGATTAATTGCTCTATGTGCATATATATGAGTTCGCATGAATTAGTGTTAATTAAAGACTTGATCTCTCACAATATTGCTTCTTGAATCTTGCGGCCATATCCATGGGTAGTGGGTTATCCATTGTGTTTTCATATGTTTTAAGGTTTATGAATGATAAATGAAGGTCTCAACATGTTAAACTTACTCTATTCATGCTTGATTCTTGTATAATTGCAATTTAAGACATGAAACTTGTGATTTTTCTTAGGTGCATAAGCACTGCTCTGTTTTAATTCATAGTTTCCAGCATGTTTCCTCATATGCTAAAATGTGTAAAATTTTTATTTTGTAGGTGCATGACCTATAGTTTAATACTATTTCTCGATGTGTTGATTTTACATGAGATTGATCCATGCAACTTGTGTTTAAATTGATTATTGAGGGTTGCCCTGTTTTGGGCAGCATCTTAACTCAATTTATCTTATATATTTGAGCATTTATAAAGTTAGTTTTGAATTAAGCTTTTGAATTAATATGTGCAAGATATATGCTTTACTAATTTGATTATTATGATGCACTTTTATCTTGTTTGACATTAATAAATGGATGATAATAATAATTTATCTTATTAACTGCCTGTAACTGATTTGTGTTATTTTGCTACTAAATGTTCTAATATTTCATTTGTGACTTAATTGATTATGCGTTATGCATATTGCTGCACCCCTGCTTTTATTCTTAGCATTTTTGGGATAAATTAGGACTCCCCTAGGAACACCACCCTATTGGAGGATTTTTCTTTCTTTTGTTTGTTTGTTTTTTTTTTTTTTGTTTCCAAATGGCATGGGTCATTCTCAACATTGAGATAAATGTGGCTTTCAAGCCTGATTTGCTGAATAATAGGATTTTATTACTATTATTAATGACTAGATCTTGGATTGCTTTGACATAGTATAGGATACCTCTTTTTGCTTCTTTTTTTGGCATCTTCATCCAGCATGTTTTATCCTAGAGTTTTGGCGGGCTATACATGGGTCGGGTAGAGACGATTAGTAGTATGGCTGAGCCGCCCCTTTTTATATTTTAGCTATGTATTATGTACTAATATTTGTATACTCTATGACTTAGTAGTAGTAGTGATGTATGTTTTTTGTAGACGATGGTTGCCTTAACTATGGAATTCACTAACTAGCATGTGGTAGTATTACTTTCACCGCATAAAATAATTAGCAAATGATTAGAATTATAGAAATAGGAATCGGTGAAAAAAATTTACCTTCGCAAAATTAAGGTAGTAAGTTAAGTAATATTCTACGAGCTAATTATTATCTAAGTTAAATAAGACAAAATAAATGGCACGATAATAGTTAGTTAGTAGGGTGTTACAATATAAACCTGAATATCAGCCAATTAGGCCACTGAGATATCCAAGTGTGAAATGATATGGGATGCCTTTGGATTTGCCTATAATTACAAAAATGCCATTAGTTACAAAAAATAAAAAATACTGTAGAAATTTTGACAAAAAAATATAAAAAATATTAAAGGACTTACAGAAGGCTAAAAACTACCTGAAAGACCTCATACATTTTAGAAAAGTTATAAGTACATTTTTAATATATTTTTAAAGATAAACACGAATTTTTAGCAAATTTGAATAATATTTGCATAATTACACAAAAATAACATAATTGGGTTAAAACAAGGCCTCGAAAACCCTATAGGACTACTCTAATTTGTAGTACGGCAAAGAATCATTGGAGTTTTGGGATTGAGCTTGTTGGCCCATGAATTTGGGCTTCTAAATAGGCCATGGCAACGGCTGCCTTGCCATTTTCGAAACAATTTTAGACCTAGTTACACCAAAAAAAGCCAAAATTACTTCATAAAACTTAAATAAATTTAATAAATATGATTGAAACCCTAACCCTAACCCTTGGATGCCCTAACCATTCTCTCTAACCCCTTGGTTCAATTTCAATTGAATTGGATATAGCTTAGTTAGATTTTAACCCAAATGTCATTATCAAGTCATCTTTACAATAATTAACTTTTACCAAACTACCTCTTTTTGACCTAATCAATTTCTAAGAAATTTCGTCACCTAAATCTGATCTATAGGTGCAGCCAAGTACATGGATTGTTACATGTTTTATTTTTTATAATTATAGGTAATTAATTATGTCGATTAACTCAAAAATAGGCATAATTAAGATAAAATTGCACAAAAATTACCAAAAATTGTAGAAATTTTTTTGTAAATTCCAAGATATTATATTATACAAATATAAACATGATTTAGATGATAGGTTAAAGAAATTTAATTGTTTGCTAATTATTTTTTTAATTAAAGATGAAATTGCCTAATCTAATTTTTAGTAAAAGTGTTAATTATGCACTAAACCACCCTAATCTTTTCTTAAACCTTATTCAATACATAAGATGAGTATAATAGTGTCCCTAAATTCATTTTGATTGGTTGTTAAATTGATTAACTAATGGTGAACAATCAACCAATTAAACTACCTAATTAGGACAAAATTAAACATATGATTAACTCTAGTTAATCTTACCCTTTTTTCTATAAATATAACCCATCAACACACGCCCTCACACTCTAGAGACACTTAGCTTCAACCCAAACATACCACCTTGGCCCCAGCACCTTTGCCATCTTCCACCTCCATTTTCTCTCAAAAAAACTTCAAGAGACCACCATTGAAACACCTCCAAAACTCTCACCTATTTCCATAGCTCTCAAACACAATCAACCTCCATCCTTATAGCTCAAGTTTCAACCCTCAAAAAGAAGTTAGAAAGGCTGCAAAGTTGCTGCCTAACCCTTGGTTCACAAAGAGTTCAAGAGCTCATATCAAGTAAGGTTTTTCTTTTCAACTTTTGGGCCCCATATATGTGTTCCATATGATTCTTTGAATTTTATGAAGCTTTTAACCATGAATTTTAGGATATGTGTTCATATTTTCATATTCTAAAAGTGTGTGATTGGCTTGGTTCTTGATTTCATTTAAGGATTTGAAGCTATAAGCTGGTATTCTTGTGTTTTGAAGCCCAAAAACGTGTTTCCTTGCATGATTATGAATTAAATCTTCTTGTGCATGGGTATGATGCTTATGGCCATAGGAGGGTTCATGGGAACTTGGGATTATTGTGAATGATGATCATATTAATCATGTTATTTTAGTGGCTCTATGTGGATATATGTAAGTTAACATGAATTAGTGTTAATAAATGACTTGATTTCTCACTATTTTGCTTCTTGAAGCCTCACGACCTCACCATGGCAATAGGTATTCTTTGTGTTTTTCATGTGTTATGTGATATATTGATGATAAATTAAAGCATAAACATGTTACCTTTAATATATGGAAGCTTGATCTTTTGATAGTTTTCATTTATGACTCAAAACTCGACATTTTCACCACATATAGTTGTTGCCTTGTTTTTGTGTGCAGTTTTCAACATGTTTCTTATATGATTAATATGTGTAAAAATATTAGTCATATAACATGTATATTGTAACGTCCCTAACTTTGGGAATAGTTTGGTATAGAGGGAAGCTAATACCAAGATAGGGGCAGAATGGTAAACAATTGAATTATATTGACGAGTGGCAAAAATATAAATAATGGATTACAGTTGTCAGGAGGGCCATTGGAGCAAAAATCCCAATTCTAGGAATGTGTCGGCCCCAGGATGCTAAAAGCTAAACAATATACATGTAACAACCTTATAGATGATGTAATATCTCGAGTAACTTTGTGTATCCAAACTAATCACTAGACACCTTGAATTAATCCTCAAGGGTCCCATATTGCTTGGAATGAGTTCTAGGAATTACATTTTTCCCTTTGAGAGTAGTTAATTATGTAACACATCATAAATTAGGTAAATTGAGTGGCTGAAAAGAAGTCACACTAGCTAAGTATGAAAAACAATTTACTATAACACAAGAATCTGATCTAGTAAGGATCTATAATACAAGAAAACATAAATATCCTTATCTAAACCCTAGAATGTGTGGCTAAGAATTAGCCACAGTAGTCATCTTTGAATGAAAAAAAAAAAAAGATGGCCACAAAATCAAATTAGGGGAAATTAAATTGCCTTTCAATTTCAATTCTTACAAAAGATCAAAATTTGACAAGATAAGCCCTAAAAGAGCTCATTACTTTCTCTCCCTCCTCTTGCAAATTTTGGCCAACACCCTCATCTCACTACCTCCATTTGTTATCTTTAATTTACCCAAGCTCTTGCACCTTGCTTGTTTTCACTCACACTATCCAACCCTTCTATTGATTCACCACCAAATAACTCATATACAAGCCAAAAAACTGTAAGCTCTAATGCTCTTCAGAAGCCACTAAGATATATAAACTTTGTTGAACAAAGACTTTTGATGAATAACAAATCAATCCTTAATAAAGTCTTTTTGTGTGGACTAATGATTTGTTCAAGTGTTTATCTTCGTTTGCACTAGATCACTTAAACATGCAAGGAGATGAGGATTAAATAATATAAAGATTAAAGTTCTCATGAGTATATCATATACTTCTTCAAAAATGAAACAATTTAAAAATGCAGATTTTACATCCATTTGAAATAGAACAAAACCTCTATATGTTGCAAAGGCAAGCAATATTCTGATAGCTGCTAATCTTGCAATAGGAGCAAATGTCTCATCATAATCAATGCCTTCTTGTTGATTGTATCCTTAAGCCACTAGTCTTGCTTTGTTTCTGACTACCTTCCCACTTTCGTCAAGCTTGTTCCTGAACACCAATTTTGTACAATGACAGAGTGTCCTTTAGGCAAAGGAACCAGAGTCCAAACTCAGCTCTTTTCAAACTAATTAAGTTCCACCTTCATGGCTTTAATTCAACTTTGATCTTGAATAGACTCATCAATATATTCTAGTTTAATCTCTGAGATTAAGGCTAAATTGGATTTTGTTCTTAAAGAGGATTTGGTCTTAACTCCTTGAGAAGGCTCACCAACGATTTGATTTTGGGAAACAGCTCTCAAATCTCTTGCACCAATATATCTTCTCTTGGTGGGTGACTCTTCTGGAACTTCAGAAATGTCATTAGGAACATGTTGACATAAGGGAGAGTTAGAATCTTCATTTTCATTCCTTGTGGCTATTTGAAGGGATTGCTAATTATGAGCATCATCATTCATAGACAAATTCTCTATTTCTTCTTCCAGGTCCTAAACTTTCTGACCAACATCTTTCTTTTTCTCCTTGAAAATTATGTGTATAGTATCTTCCACAATTTGAGTCTTCTTGTTATAAACCTTGTAAGCTTTAGACACAGAAGAATATCTTAGGAATACACCAGGATCAGATTTAGGATCAAACTTTGATAGCTTGTCCTTGGTGCTAATAATAAAACATTCAAATCCAAAAAAGTGAAAGTAAGAAATGTTGGGTTTCCTTCTTTTCCATAATTCCTAGGGGGCTTTCTTGATAATTGGCCTTATGAAAGCTTTGTTTTGATTGTAGCAAGAATTGTTAACTACTTCTGCCCAAAAACCTTTTGATAAACCACTTTCTAAAAGCATAGTTCTAGCCGTTTAATGTAAGGACTTGTTCTTCCTTTCAACAACCCCATTTTGTTAAGGTGTACTGGGAGAAGAAAAGTTATGAGAAATGTCATTTCCATTGCAAAAATTTTTGAAAGAATGATTTTCAAATTTTCCACCATGATCTGATCTGATGGATGAAATACAAAAGCCTTTCTCATTTTGAATTCTTTTTGAAATAATTTTGCAGGCCTCACAAGCTTCATCCTTTTGGACAAAGAATATAACCCATGTAAATTTAGAAAAGTCATCCATAATGACAAGCCCATATTTTTTACCACTTAGACTAGCAATTCTTGTTGGTTCAAAAAGATCAAAATGTAAAAGCTCAAGTAGTCTAGTAGTATAACAACATTCTTGCTGTGGAAAGAACTCTTGGTCAGTTTACCTCTTTGACAGAACTCATAGGTTGAGTCATTGTCAAAACTGATTTTAAGTAAACCTTCTACAAGCTCTTTTTGAGAAATCTCAAAGACTAATCTCATATCAACATAACCAAGTTTCTTGTGCCACAACCTCTTTTAATCCACAAAGGAGGCCAAGCATTTTACATTCTAATCTAGAAGGTCATCTAGATATAATACATAAGTATTATTACGCCTTTTAGTAGTGAGAATGATTTTATCTGATGTGGAATTCTTTATAATGTATTGAGAAGGTTCAAACATAACTCTATGGCCTTGGTCACAAAATTGACTAATGCTTAGAAGGCTGAGTCAATCCTTCAACTAACATAACATCAGTAACCAAGTCAGAAATATTCTTACCAACATTACCTATACCAATGATCTATGACTTGATACCATTAGCAAATTTAACAACTCCTCCATGGTTAGGTCTGATGTTTCTAAATTAGGACTTGTTTCCAATCATGTGTTTGGAGTATCTACTATCTAGATACCACTTCATCTCTTTTTGGTGGTGTGATTTAAGACATACGTGCATTGGAAACAGTTATCACTTTAGGCACCCATATTTTTTTAGGTCCTTTTGGGTTAGTTGTCTTCTTGGGTTTTTTCACCTTTTGTCTTTTTGCTTTTCTTCTACAAAAGCATTTTCAAAAGAGCGGCCCTTCTTAAAATAGTATATACATGTAGGAATTCTATTTTGAGAATTTTTGGATGGTTTCTCATCATTTTCTTTCTCAAACCCAAGTCTTGTTTTATCAAAATATCGCTTTTGACTACCAAGCATCATATCTAGATTTTTGGAGCCATTTACCATCTTTTCATGATCTGATTTGAGAAGCGTGACAGTTTTCTGAAGTTCAGAAATATCAGAAGATGCATTCTGAGGGGCTTTAGAAGCTTCTGTTCTTAGGGTAGTTACATCCTTTTGGAGAAGGTTCTTTTCTTTTAACAACTCAGATTTTTCATGCCTCGGCTTTTCTATTTCATTCTTGAGGTTTCAAATTCAAGAGACAATTTTGTAAAAGTATTCTTTAAAGAAACGTAGTGAGAAGCAAGTGTTTAGGAATCATCCAAAAGTTCATCATAAGCTTTCTAATGATCCTCAAATGAAAGTTCAGGTTCATAATCAAATACCTCAGTTTCTTCTTCTAAAATAATATCAGCCATGAAGTAGAAATTTGCCATAATCTTTTCTTCTTCTTGAGATTCTATACTTTCCTGCTCCTCGTCCATATCATCCCATGTAGCCATCATAGTCTTCTTCTTGGGAGTCTTTTTCTTGGAACTCTTCTTCAGCCTTAGACATTCTGATCTGATGTCTAGGCTCTTTGCATTCAATGTAGATGACTTCACTCTGCTTTGCCTTTCCCTTTTTGTCCTTTTTAGGGACAAAACCTTTCTTCTTTTTCCTCTGATCCAAGCTGTGGATATCTTTTCTACCAGATAAGCAATTTTATCTTTCTTATTGTCGTCATCATGAGAGGAATCTTCTTTTTCTTCTTCTTATTCTTCTGCAACTTTCATGGCCTTAGAAGAACTAGCTTTTCTTTGACTAAAGTTCAAAGCAATGGATTTGCCTTTTCTATTTGACACTTCAGAGGCTTCATTCAGTTCAACCTCATGAGTCTTTAAAGACCTAATGAGAGCATCAAGACTGAGCACATTTAAGTCTTTTGCTTCTTGAATGGTGGTCACGTTAGGGCACTAAGCCTTAGAAAGACTTCTTAGAATCTTTCTTACTATTTTAGCATATGTATATCTCTTGCCTAATGCTTTCAATTGATTTATGATGTGTATAAATCTAGTTGTCATCTCATCAATATTTTCATGCTTTAACATCTTGAACATTTCATATTGATGTACTAGCATGCTGATCTTGGTTTCTTTGACCTGATCAGTTCCTTCATGGAGAGCATGGAGTCTGTCCTAAATCTCCTTAGCAGAGTCACGTAAGATAATCTTATCATATTCACTCTTGCTCAAGGTACATGTGAGAAGATACTTGGCCTTGGCATTCATCTAAACTCTGGCTTTGTATTGGTCAGTCCATTAGTTTCTTGGAATCATTCTAACAACTATTAGTGGAGCCTAATTAGGGTCAACAACCACTTGAGGAACCAGTTGCTTAATGGTTGGAACATAGTCACAATTTTCAATAATCTCACACTTATCAATGCTTGTAGACTCAATGAAAAATCTCATTCTATCCTTCCAGTATGGATAGTCTTCATCATTGAAGTATGGAGGACAGTTGATTGAATGCCCCTTAGTAATATGGTTGATTTGTTGTGCCATTTTTTGGATCGTTGTCCTCTGCAACTATTAGGAAGCTTAACCCTAGATGTTTGGCTCTAATGCCAAGTGAAGGATGAGGTAGCACAAGAAGGTTTGGGTTGAATTGTGCTTCGAAAATAATTTTTGTTCCTAAAAAACTTTTTAAACAACTTTCTCAAGTCTTGGACTTGGAATGTAGAAGCAAAAAAGTTAGAAATAAAAGCTGTCATGTTCACAAATATCTTGCTAAGCAATGAATAAGCTAGCACACAGAATAAAAAACTTAATGAGTAAATGTAATAAAGAGTAGAAGGGATAGAAAGACTACATAGAGAAATTTTATACTAGTTTGGCCAATCACTTGTCTACATCTAGTCCCCAACACTTTGTTGAGATTTTATAAACTGAGTACTGTTTTTCGAAGCTTCTCCAAGCTTATGAAAATTAATAGTTCTTCGCAGCCTCTCCAAGCTATCCAAACAAGTAGTCTTTACAAAGCTTCTCCAAGCTAACATTAGGTAGTATTTTTCTAACCTCTCCAAACTCATAAAGACCACTAACGAGTTAGGTTACAATAAATAGATTTGAAGGTTTGTGTTTAACACACTCACACTAAATATCTCAGTAGAGTATTAACACTTAGATCCAGTGTATAGTGACTTCTCTAAGCTCGCACTAGAGAATACTTTCTAATACAAAGTATAAGAGAAGAGTTTTGGGTTGTGAGATTATATGAATTTAACTAAATGAAACCTTTTAATTTGTGTTGTTGTACCTTGATTGATGATCATTGAGTGTATATTGTTTGACAAGATATTTGAAGGCCATTATTAGTTATATCCTAGATAAATGGATGTGTTGGTTTCAGATCCTCAGGGAGACTAACCTTCCAGCTTGGCGGCCCAAGACGTAGATTTGGCGATATTTGTTGCTCTATGAGTAGACAATGCTTCGATGGCATGTGTTTTATGCCATTAGTATCGGTTTGGTTTCAATATACATATAGTATTATTTAAATTTTTATACACATCACAGCATACTTAATCAATCACACATGTTGTTTTAATTTTGGGAAAAACCAACTTGTATGATTTTATTGCATGTTGGAAGAATTTCTTTGAAAACAGATTTCCCAAATATGAAAGGACAAGCTTGGTAAACAATTATTTGAGTTATTAAATTGAATTATTGAGTAAATTATATTCTGGATTTTTTGACTCTATTGAGTACTTCTGTTCATCGAAAATTTGATTGATATTTATTGCTTTAGCTTTTTATTGATATACACTACTTTGGTCTTTATATATTGTAGGAGGAATCTCTGTTTATTGGTAGCTGGCAGTCGTTAACACTAGCTTTGGTGCACCTTGATTTGAACTCAACTAGTAAGGGTGTTGCTAACTCAGTGGGTGTGTGCATGTGTGTGTGTATGTGTGTGAGAGAGAGAGAGAGAGAGAGGCCTATGTACACTGTTGACTCTGTTAAATCTAAAAGGGCTACCCTTTGTTGGAAGTTTTTTAGAATTAGAAGTAATGGTGTTTGAGAAATATGTTTTGTGTTTCTGAAATAAAGTTAATTCTGTTGGTTACTGTAACACCCTACTAATTTGATGTTATGCTTAAGTCATAGCATGAAATTAGATAGATTGTGTTACCGTATTAATATTCTGTTTACCTTTCCTGTTTTATTCTTCTTTAAATCGTCATTATCATATAAATCTTTTTTTTTTTTAACGAAACGGCGTGCTGATATACTAAAAGCAGAACGAATTGAACAAAATATCATCAAAGATAAGAATAGTACAATAGCGTTACTGTATACGTGCAAACATATGTATATATCAGAAGCCACTACTTTAGTTTATGTACAAAGTTTTAAAGTAGAATACATAAGTGGGCCGGTATATCAAAAAGACCATAATGCCCATATCAATCAAAATACCCTATGGTCCTCAGAGGATATTTCGTAACCTACTGCTAACCCTACAGTCAAGTCTATGACCTAGAGCTACATGCTGTCCAAAAGAGGGTCATACTGTACATCTCCTGCCACTAAGCTACTCCATCAGATAGCCGTTAGTCATGCCAGGCTCGGCTGGTGAATAGTCTGTGCTGGGTCCCAAGGAGGAAGAGGGCGACGAGCCGGTGGCCTCGGAGGGGTCACTCTCAGAACTCAATGGGATATCAGGGACTGCCTATGGTGGTGACTCAGGGGCAAGGTCAGTAGGTGCTGCCTGTGCTGCGGGTACAGGAGGTGTAGGAGGTGGGTGCGCCATGTGTAGCAGAACGGCAATATAAGGAGTAGCAGGGTTGAAAATGGGATGGTGTAAAGGAACATCAAAGTTCCTATTGCTGAAGAGGTATAAACGGAAGTTACACGAACCAGCTATGTACAAGGAATCTAGCTCTGGATCATGGTAGAGCTGTAACGCTGGGATCTCAATGAAAAGGGTAGCTGTGGAGTCCATCACCAGTGTCTGAGAATGATGTGGAAGATACAAAACGGGGTGAGAATTTCAAGAAATTCTCAGTAGGGTCTATATATATAACGTTCTTCTGACATCACATTCATTCTCAGTTGCCTCGATTTTTATTTAATTATAAAAACATGTGTACAAATTAGGCTATCCGCTTTAATGAGTTCAAGGAAAAGTCTGGTCCGAGGCAAGGTTCAGTTTTACTTTAGTTGACATAAGAAACAGAATAGATTATAATGAACAGTATAAATGAATAAATGGTAGTGAATAAACATGATAAATAACTATAAACATCTTAACATAACCATTCCATGTAATCATGCATTCATATAATCATGCATGCTCATTCTTGATTCTTCCTTCATAAGCTTTTTCCATTACTTTTCATCATTTTTCATCTCTTGGTCCCCTGGGAGTTCTTGGCCATTTAGACTCCTGGGTAATAGTCTGCTTTTCAGGATCGAGCTCGTTCCTATACAGGAATGCCGGGTTTACTTTCCCCGACCTTCCCACCGATCTATTCCCCTTAACTTCTTATCCGGGGCTGGTCCAAGTAGTATGGAACTTTCATAATAACATATTTCTTATCATAACTTTCATAGCTCTCTTGAAAAAGGCATATGCATTAACATGTAATTCATAACTTATGCAGGGATTCTACCGAAATTTCGGCAGCATAACGGAACGTATCCGCTTCCCCATGAATAGTGCCAGCCAACCAGTACATCAATTTATCACAAAAAAAAAAACACAACATCACATTTATATTCCAACATTAAACTCATAACAACATCAAATTCATTAAGGCAGAATTCCTACCTCAGCATATTCAACCAACCCTGTTCTTATAATTCAAGCCATAATTTCTATTTAACTCATTTGGACCTCAAATTTAAGTATGTTAAATTGTTATGTGTCTATTTTCTAACCTCTTTAGTTCCATCTAATTTTGATATCTACAACTCAAGATATCTAGATTTTATCTCGGCCTGCCCATTGGCTAGCCAGAATCAGGAAACTAAAAGTAAAAATCCACTAAAAATCGAAAACTGACTCAAATCATACGAAATTGGTCTCATATTAAAGCTAACAGAACAAAGTTTCATTTAGAAAAAGTTCCATTCAATTTGGCTTAGTAGGGCTCGAGTTACAAGCCCTGCATTCAGACCTTCCTAAACTGCCCTGTTCTAGCCCAGTGTGGACATAGGGCGAATTGCGTGGAGCACTGGGAGAAACCGGGACCTTAAATAATTCTGAAATTTTTATGGGACATTCTTCTATGTGTAAGCTTTCTAACAAAGTTGGTTTCACTGATTTTCAAGTAGTATAGGTCGAGTTCTACCCTAAACAACCTAATCTGCCCAGAGCCAGAGTCAAAACCCTAGGTCGAAATTCAAAAATTCATAACTCTCTCATTTCTAATTCAAAAGCCTTATATCATATATCTATGGAAAGCCCTAGATGTCTAGTTTTATATAAAAATGGTTTCATCCAATTTTATCAGTTTTAGGCAGAGCCGTACACTCCGCCGTACGGACTGCCGAGCGGTTTTGGTTCTCTAACCCATCAGCTCTTTCTATTTTCATGCTTTCTTGCTTCCACTTCGGTTTGAATCCAACCAACAGCCCAAAACCAATCACATATCATCATAAACATTCATTTAATACATCAAAGAAGGTGAAAATAATTCAAGTCCAGCTAGCCAAGTCGACGGATTTGATGCAAGAATCAAAACTCCTACCTTTGTTCCAAGTGATTTTGCTGGAATTTGAAGGCTTGGATGAGCAAGGCTTGGATTGGCTTGATGTTGGCTGAAGTTTGGTGTATGAAGAAGAGAGAAAGAGAGCTGAAAGGAGAAGAGAGAAAGTGGTGTTGGATGTGGGTCAGAATGTGATAAAGCAGCAGAAAAATTTGATGACATGGTGGTGTGTAGGTGGCTTTCTTCTTGCATTTTGATTGGTCCATAATGCTTGGCTGAAATTCAGCCAAGCTTCTCCATGAAATGTGGCTATTGTTGCGCCACTTTTGCCTGGTAAGTGGCTGAGCTATCAGCCACTCAAAATAGGGTTTAGAGCTTGTAATTCTATTGGTTCAGTTAAATAGCTTTAAAAATAAGTAATGTTACCGATTTCCTTTAAATCGGTAAATCGGTTTTCAATAAAATTTTTATGAAATCTCCTATACTCTAACTTAATTCTCTCTTATCTAAACTCAAGTAATTGCTAATCAATTGAGTCTAAATAATTGCTTAATTGAATTTTAATTATTCTCAATTATTCGATAAAACCAAATAATTAGGCAAAAAACGGTGGATGTAACAGTTAAGGCAGCACAAGAAGGGGGGTTGATTCATGCTTTAAAGCAAATTTAAAACCTGAAATCTTATATAAAACAACTTTCTCAAGTTTATAACTTGGAATGCGGAAGTGAGTTAGTTAGAAATAAAAGTTGTTTTATTTTCAGAAGTTTGTTTTTGCAGTAAAATATTTAGCATACTAATTTGATTACATAGTGAAGTAAATCAATGAAAGTAGAAGAGATAGAAAGATCACATAGCAAGGTTTTATACTTGTTTGGCCACCCATTTTCCTATGTCTAGTCCCTAGCACTGTATTGAGATTTTCATAAAACGAGTATTCTTTGTCCAAGCCTCTCCAAGCTTTTATAGCAGAGAAGTATTTCTCAAGTCTCTTTAAGCTTTACAATTAGTAGTATTTACTAAGCCTCTCTGTAACACCCTAATAATACCATACTATGCTTAAGTCATGTTATGGCATCACTAGTTGTTACTCTTAACTAGCGGAAGTTCTTATCTTAAAATTAGCGTAATATATGAAAATAACATGTAATTTTTTTTTAAAAACCTTTATGCTTGAAAACTGAGCCTTTATGCGCTTACTTACTCGTATACATATGAATGTTATTCCTTATATCGCTAAGTTACTAATAAGACGTAAGACAAAATGGGAACAACATAACACAATACCTTAAGCCAAGAATGTAATCATCGATAAGTAGCATGACTTCCCACATGCTCTTAATTACATATAGACTGCCCAACTAGGGCTCTTAAGAAAATGAAAATACTATGCAACTATCTCGATCCTCCTTAGCTAGGTGAAGAAACATGGCAGTTTCTCGTCTTATTCAGTCAAATACCATCAGAAGTGCTTCCATGGATGCCATCAACTCCATCTAAAGACGACACAGAAACGTAAGAGTGAGAAATACAGGATTTCTCAGTAGGATCGCGACCAGACAAATATTGTGTCATCGTCATCATCCCAGCCACTTCGGGTTTAATTATAAAAAAAAGTGAACAGATATCGGTTTAATTTTAATAGTTTCAGAAAACATAAATCCCGAAGCGGGTTACTTTTAAATTAATCATCATATCCGTAACATCATACATAGGCATACATGCTAATATACATAATAAACATTCACAATGCCATAAGGAATGGGATAACATGCATGACTATGCAATTCATCAACTTGACCATGGTCCTACTTTGACTTTCATTTTTTAGCACGTGCTTAACATTCTTTTACTTTCCTTTGAAATAGACTGCTTTTGGACATGAGCTCATTTCGTGACCATTGTCATGCAGTACTAACCAAATCAGACTAAGCCGATATTGGTTACCTCTAAGTTGGAGGGTCCTCCATAACACCTTTGCCTCCCTCATAGAGGTTCCTTGTGGATCGCCGTCTTTCACTTCCCGAAAGTGATCGAGGGGTCATGTCCCATTCTTTCGTTTCTTATCATTATACTTTACATGCGTAACACTTCTTTGACTAGACACATGCAATGATATGACTAAGTCCATAATTTTGATGGAAATCTGGCAGCATAACGGCTAGACCGGAGCTTCCCCAAAATGTCAATCAGAAACTTTCAACCAACAGTTTATCATATCTATATCATATCATCATACTCATCATTCAATCATGAGACGGAGCTCAATCAAACGTGTCATTCATCATGCCGAATGGCCTCATACATTCGTACCCTAAAAGGGCTTCATAGTTGTGTTATTCTTTATAAAGAATATTATGAATCATCATATGATTTCTCATGGTTTCTCATGAGAGAATCACATAGTTAAGATATGTGTATGTGGTCTTTTAGTTACTTAGCTCTCACATGAACTTATTCTTTACTTGAGTTCATGTCTTATGGAACACTTGTTCAAATTAATTAAGTTAAGTGATTGTTTCCTTTCCTTGAGATAGTGCACTTAGTGATTCCTAGGTTTATGGTATGCTTAGAGGCCCTAATCATACTTCTATTTCCAAGGAGTTCGAGATCCCTCTAATCCTTAGGTCATGACAATGCACAACCACATCATGAACTCAACAACACCGTGTTCACTAAACACCAAGGGTGATTTTTTTTTTTTTAAAACTTAACCAAGTTACAAAGCTTCAAGCATTCATTATTAATATATCAAGGTTTTACCTTAAACATTATTAAGATTATCATTCTTATAAAGTAGTCATAAAGTTTTATTCTTTATAAAAGTAAGTGCTTTTAACATCAAGCCCTTGTCTTAAAAATTAGATCTTTATGTAATAATGATACAAGTTGCTTTTTTAACTAAAAAGTCTTGTTTTTTATGAAAGTTGACTCATTTAATTATTCTAAAATCATCAAGGTCTCAACTTAGTGACTTTAAGTTGTCTCTATGTAACATCTGATTTTACATCTAGCATTAACATTCCCGAGTTCAAATAGGGAGTTCCGAGATTTTATGGTTGTCAGCTGCATGACTTCCGACCTCCGACCTTGATTCCAAGTCTCAAAATAAACAAGATTTTCCTCAAGTCACAAACAATATGGTACGAGTTCCGACATCCGGCTTCAACTCCAAGCAATGTAAAAGGTCACGAGTTCCGATTTCAGGTAGAACAAAAGCGTATCCCAGTTTTTGGGACGACGTGGAGAGCAATTTTAACACAAAAGGGGGAGACATGGCTGAACCTTGCCCACAAAGTTTAATCCAATCAAAGCCACTCATTCTAACTACCACTTCGAAGCTTTGTCTATATATATGTATCCTCCTCCAGCCTCTTCAGCTCATCATTCTTACATTGCCTTCCCTTCCTCACTTCAGCTTCCTTTCCTCTCTCAATCTACTCTCTCAAAACTCCAAGCTTTGTCAAGGCTTCCTTCAGCTCAAATTCAAATTCAAATTCAGCGAGATCACACTACAAAGAGGTAGGATTCTACTTCTATTCTTGAATTTCTTGCACTATGGTTGCATGAGATTGTGTTCTTCCTTGTGTATCTGATGAATTATTGGATGTATTATGATGAATTATGATTGAATCAATAGAAGATTTTGAGTTAGAGTTGGAATTAGAAGAAGAAAAACTAAGAGAAATGAATGGATGAGGGTGCTGTCTTGGTGGAGACTCCACGGCAGTTCGTATGGCGTAGCGTACGGCGCCGCCTACAATCGGTCAAATCCGATGAAACCATTTTTAGATGAAAGTAGACATTCAGGGCTTTCCATAGATATATCATATAAGGTTATTGGATTAGTATTGAGAGAGATACGAATTTCTGAAGTTTAACCTAGGGTTCAGGATTTTCATCTGAGCAGGGTGACATGAGGAGAGTATAGCTCACCCTATACAACTCCAAATTGAATGGAACCAGTTTTGTTAGAAAGCCTACACGTAGGGGAACATCCCAGTATGAAATTTCGAGTTTGTTATGGTCCCAGTTGTTCCCAGTGATTCGAGGAAGTTATCCTATGTCCAATCCAGACCAAAACAGGGTAGTTCAGAAAGGTAGAATTTCAGGACTTATAACTCGAGGTGTACTTAAGCAAATGGAGTGAAACTTGTGGAAAATGAAAGGTTGTCCTGTTAGCTTTGATATGAGACCAATTTTCGTACGATTTGAGCTTAGTTTCGATTTTTAGTGAATTTATATTCCCAGGAGTGTAATTCGGGCTAGTGACTGAACAGGCTGAGGTAAAAGTTGAATATCTTGATTTATATAAATCAGAATGACATGGGACTAAAGAGGTTAGAAAGTAGACATATAGAGCTATGACATATCCAAATTTCAGATTTAAATGAGTTGAATAGAGATAAAGGTGGATTATACAAGATTCGGGCAGAACCGAATAGAAGGTAGCAGAATGGCCAAAGTGATAATTTTACAAGTGTTAGTGAAACATATAAGGTTTGAGTTGAGGATTGCCAGTTTTGTATTGATCCATATATATGAATAGATTGATTATATTACCATGACTGAACTGTCTATGTGAACTGGCACTATTCATGGGGAGGCGGAGCTGATCCGTCATGCTGTCGGATTTACGGCAGAAGTCTAAGAAGCTATGAATGTTTACATGTAAGGATGAATTAAAGTATAAATGGGTATATGCATGAGTACCGGTAAATTGGTAAGGAGGCTATGAGCCTTTATACGTTACGAATATGTACGTGAAGATCATGTGTGCAATGACATATGAAAATGAATGATGTATAGGTGCCGTCAATATGACTATGCATGACCTTATAGGAGAATGAAATGCCATGAGTACATTAAATGTGAATCCCTTCACTCGGAGGCAGTTAATTGAACCCCTCCTTGTGAAGGCAGTTAAATGATAAAGATATGAATCCCTTCACTTGGAGGCAGTTGCACTTGAATCCCTTCCTATGAAGGCAGCTAAAACAATGAGATCCCTCTACCTTGGAGGCACATGGTCAGATGAGATCCCTCTACATTGAAGGCACGTGGTCAGATGAGATCCCTCAATTATGAGGCACGTGAGCAGAAGAGATCCCTTCAATTAGAGGCACGTGACCAGAATGAGATCCCTCCAAGACTAGAGGCACGTGAATCCCCTTGCGGGTGAGTCGGTGTGACGACGGTCACGGGTGAAGCTGATGAGCTCACTCCAAGGCCAGGCTACCCAAGGGCAGTAAAAGCACCCTAGGGACGGCGATACGTAACGCCTAGGTGTGCCAAGTAAAAGACTAAAGATTAAAGATTAAAGTTATGCGCAGATGTTATGTTCCCAGCATATTGATGTTATGCGAGAGTCTTAGTAGGCTGTAGTTCCAGTAAAGTATATGTAGAAGTTGTGCCTCTGGTACATTGATGCTATCGTACTTTATGGTATTTCGGTTATTAGTCCTAATATAATTCATGACTTGATTTTTATGGGTTCTCTCAAATGCCAAGTGTATGATTAAAATAGACTTTACTTCGGATGACATATTTTCGAACTATAAAATTGAACAATATATATTCACCTTTTTCTTAATAAACCGAAGCAAACTGAAGACGACCATGATGACACTATGTATGAAAATTAGAGAATCCTACTGAGAATTTTATAATTCTCACTCCTATTTACATGTTGTCTCCAGATGATTTTAGAAGTTTCCGAAGATGGTTGAAGTTCTTTGTCAGGATGAGGTCCACTCAACAACAAGAATATCTCCAGGGTGTGGTACTATGACTTAAGCATAGTACTGTGCTTGGGAGGATGTTACACTCTACATTAAAAAGGTTCCTACTTTATCAACTAGTGATATGAAACATTAACTTTAAGGTTAAAAGTCTTTATCTTCATAAAAGTTAACACCTTTTAGCATTGTTTTGGTTCAAGATCTAAACTTTATGAATTAAGTGTTACAAAACAATACTTTTATGACTTAAAGGTCTCATTCTTGATTAAAGTTTGAAACTTTATGAAAAGTCTTTTCTTTAAGGTTTGATTTCTAAGACATAAAGTGACAAGATATAATTTTTCTAACTCAAAAAGGCTTATTATCCTAAAAGGTTTAGACTTTTACATGTATTCTTGTCTTTAAAACAAAACAAAAGAAGACTTTATGATGGCATTAAAACTTGTGCCACTTTTTGTGTATCAAGAAGCAAACTTTTTAAAGTTTAAAGCTTTTAGAATGTCTACGGTCTTATCAAATTATGAAAATATAAAAAGATGAAGCTTTTCTATTCATCAACTTATCATAAGAAAAGGAACAACTTTAATCAAGATACCATTGATAATTGATTTTTTTATCACACTTTATTTTTGCAATTGAATAATGATCTTGGGGCAATTTAGTGTGTAAATATTGGTTTTTGGTCTAAATTGGATTTTGGGCTTTTAAGTGGAATTAATTATAACTTTTGTTTCAAGTTCCTGATTAAAGGCCAAATTTGGACAACAAAGCAGTCATGAAATGCTGGAGTAAAGTTTAGTTAATTAAGTGTCCAAATTGCAAGGGACCAAAGCCATTTGTTTTCAGTTTTTTTGTTTGGTCCGGTTCTTGTCCTTTGAACCAGTTTATTATGGTTTTTAAGAGCTGGAAAACAAAGGGACTTGGGCGGTTATTTTTTTCCAGGAACTTTTCATTTTTAGGAGAAAAAAAAAAAACTCTTGAATGAGGCTGGTATCTATCTATCAGGAGATTCCAATTTTTTTTTTGCATGTTCATTCCATTCAACCTTTCCTTCTTTATTTTCAGTTTTTGTTCTACCATGGTTGGCTAAGGCACTAATCAACCAACCCCCGAATTGAGTTTCCGCCTTCAATCTAGAGGATGTTTTTGCCTCACACTGAGTTCGTTCTTTTCCTTTCCGTTCTGTATTTTGATTCTGGATAACTTAAGGGAAGGGGTGTTGAATGTTAGATTTAACATTTAGGTTGATTAATCGAAAGGGCTTAAAATCAAAACGGGTTTAAGTAGGCACTGTACGTTGAATGAGTGAACATGTCGAGTTTTTGATAAAATGCTAGGTGATCGCCTAGTAGATTCATTTTTCTAAATGAATGCAGGGATTTCGATTTGTTTAGGATCAACCACGAATTCAGTGATTCATTATCTAATGACGGATTTTAGGAACTCAAGTCTGGGTTGGTTGCTTTAAAATTGTTAATTTCATTTTTTTATCTATTATCTATTATCTGTATTGAAATTGAACAAACCCCCCCTTTTTCGTTTCTGCTGCTAATTCTGTATTGTGCTGTTTCCAATTGAGCAAATTGGTTCATTGCAAATTCCTTGGGAAACGATTCAGGTTGCTCTATATTACAAGTTTTTCTTTATCGCCTGATTAATTTGAGTGAGTTCGACAGTCACGTCAACCATCAAGAACATTCAAGAACATATTTTTCTAAAAAGTAGAAACTTAAGAACACTTGAAGAACAACAAGAACATATTTTTCCAAAAATGGAAACTTTTGCTCTTCAAGCGCATGAAGGATTTTCTCAAGTTTTCACTTAGAGATCTCGGTCATAAAAGAACCAAGCTCCAAGCTTTCTTGAGCAAGCAAAATAAAGAAGATGAAGATCACTACCTCTTCTTGAAGATGGCGCAAAAACAAGAGAAGAGAAAGAAGATGAAGGCTCTTCTTGATGATGATGGTGGCAATTTTGCAAGAAGGAAAGAGAAGCTCTTGAGATCTTGTGGAAATGGAGATTGTAGTGTTTAGATCTTGTCTCCAAAGACCCAAAGATGAGGTTCTTGAAGGGCTAGGTGAGAGGTTTTGGGTGGTGGTGGTGGTGGAGAAAGGAGGAAGAAGATGAAAAAGAAGATGAGAGAGTTTAGAGAGAAGTTAGAGGATTTGGTTTTGAAGAGAGAGAATAGGATGAGTGAAAATGAAAATGTGAGTGTGTTTGTGTGAGAGTGTGGCGTCAACTACATCAAAGGAGGGAGGAAGATATTTTGCTTAATTTTGTGTTATCTTGTGATTAAGGAGACAAAGTGGATGATGGGGGAACAAAGCATGGTCAAACTCTTACATAAAGCACTCTTGCCTTATGATTTATGCTTTTATGACATCACTTTTTACTTTATTATTTAGTTGACTAAATTTGAATTTAATCATGTGATTAAGTGCTCATACAACTTAATTAAGATGATTAAGCAAGGATTAGTGATTAACACACAAAAATATGATTAACAAAAATTAACCTTGTGATTAAGCTTAATTAACCTTAATTAAACTTGATTAAGCGAATTAGGGGCGATTAGTGCTTAATTAAGCTGTGAAGGCCCTGACTTGCTTAATTAGAGATTATCTAATCTCAATTAAGCATTCTTTTGACTTTTCTTATCCAAGTTAACTCATAAACTCTTCGTTAATCCCTTAATTAAGCCTTAATCTCATAATTTCTCATTAAGTGTCTAATTACTCAAGGTTACTGAGGTAATTTAGCATGACATGAAATTGAGAATGTTACACTCTCCAAGCTAAATTGGGTAGTATTTGATCCTACCTCTCCAAGCTCACTACGACCTCTAATGGGTTAGGTTACAAAGTTTAATATATTGAGTTTGTGTTTGAACACTTACACTAAATCTCTTTAACAAAGTATGATTAATGAAATATAGTGTGTGTAACTTCTCAAAATTCTCAATGAGAGAATGTTATCTATTACAAAACAGTACAGAAGATTTTTCAAACAAAAGTTACAATATGTAACTTTCTGATGGTCTAGAGAGTTGAGAAGGATAAAGGCTTTTTAGAACATGCAGAATGTTTAGTCATCTAACCACTTCTTCATCATTCTTCCAACTTTTATAGACTTTAAAAATTTCATCGTTGAAGTATGCAGATCTTGAGTCTTGAGCTTTTTTGATCCATTGGTTTAAGATTGGATAGAGAAGAAGTTGCTTTCTTTTCTTAGCCTTTGGAAATATCACAAAAGTGGAAAAATAACTGTTTAATGGTTCACCCACTTTTCAGACTTTTTAGCGCTTCTTTTGGATCTTGTCACATCAACTTTAACTTTTTGAATTTGATCCTTGAATCGTGTTAAAGATGCTTTAAAGGTGAGGTGTTTCATGAGAAGCATCTTTCTAATGATCACCCTTTTAGATAGAGTCTTCTAGAACAACTTTCGAAATAGTTTGTGTGCCTTTCTGAGGCTTGTTTTTCCTTTTAATAGCATAAATTCATCCTTCTGAGCTTTCTAATCTATTTCTTAAGTGAGAAATCACATGTTCCACGAAGTATTTATTCCATGCAATGTATATTCAAGAAGAATGCGAAGGAATAAGAATACTTTGTTCTTGGTAAAAGTTGTTTTTAGATTGAAAGAAATGATCTTGCTCACAAAGAAATATATTTACTATAACAAATCATTAATTGTCAGAAGACTGTACTTAAACCTTGATTTTTTTGCTCATCAAAACCTTAAAACTCGATATGGTTTAAACCATAGAATGGTTTCTAAAGGGTATTAGAGCTTATAATCTTCCTTTTTTTGGTGATAGTAAATCAATATTTTACGAAAAGCTTTTTTTAAAGAAAATGTCAATCCAGGAACATACAATTTGTAGTTTGTTTCAACTTTCTGGTTTAAAGAAGTTACTTTCTAAGGTAAGTATTGAGCAAAGCATTTCTTTCTAGATGCTTCAAAAGCAAGTATAAATAACCAGAATGATTTTTGATATTTGAGATCATTGATCATGAACAATTTGAATATTCTGTGCAAGATTGATTTCAACCTTTCTTGGTACAAATATTTAAAAAATTTGAAGTATCAAAGCACAGAAACTAGAATTTTCTCAGTCAAAAAAGTTTATAATATATTAGAATAAACATGATTCAAAAACTTTGGTTATGAAGAATTTTTTATGTATCAAAGCAAGAATCAATAAATTTCTCATTCCAATTTGTTTATAAGATATCAGAGTAAAATGAATAACCAAAATTATATAAATTGCCAGTGCAATGATTATTCAGAGTAACTTAAAGCATAATTGTATCATGCCATAAAATAGCATAAAATGATAGTTCAAGGTAATAGTAATAAGATTAGAGTACCATCAATACCTTCAGAGCAGTACAGCTAGAGCATGAACAATTTAAGAAAGATAACTATAAATAAGATGATGTATCGAGCATATTAATAAATTGACAGCAGTAATGTATCAGAGCATAAATGTAGTGATATATACAGATATAAATTATTATAAATTGTTCAACTAGAAAAATGTTGTCCCCAAAAAGTAAATATGATATCTGAAGATTAACAATCCTAATACCAATATGAATGAAATGAGTAAAATGTAGCAGCAATAAAAATTTTAGTCCTAACTCCCCCTAGATGTGTGCTCCCCCTCAATTTAAAATTTTCTTCAATCTTCTCCTCCTTTGTCACCATCAAAAATAGAATGATGTGGGATCATAGAAGGACCATCATTGATTGCCTTCTCCTTTATGAAGAGCCTTCAAAATTTTGTCCATTCTCCTTTCCAATGCCCATTGATGAGCTTGAAGTTCACATTGGTTAGCCATGATGGTGTGTTGGTTTGCTAGCAACAAGTCCATCTAAACTTCAGAGGCATCTAGGAAGGCATTTGCATTGGAAGGAGATTCAAAACGTATCTTCCCAATGTGGTGACTATTACTTTTTGAAGACTTGGTTGAAGCAGAACAAGCAGGAGTAGCTATCCTATCAAAATGAGGTTTAGAAGTCAATAATAACATAGTTTTGGGAAGGGTTGGAGTAGTAGCAATATTTGGGATGCTATGGTAGAGGCTTAAATGGACATTAGAGTGGTAGAGGTGCAGTCTCAGGTTCAAAAACAATTGCAGCTTCAGTTTGTGTCACCAAGGTAATTGTCCTTTCTGGCTCTATTATCTCTAGTTGGGTTGTACTCTTTCACCAATGGTTTCTTCCTGATTAAGGGTTATTAATGGCAGATTTAATGTTTGAGCAGCAGGTTGTTCTTGATGAGGCTTAGAAGGTAGAACTACCCTTCTCATTTTTTAGGGAGGATTTACTTCCTCAATGATCACACAATGTTGTTCTACCTCTTGTGAGATAAATGAGCTTCTCGGTTCTGAAACACCAACTCCAGTAGCCATATTTCTCTATCTTTGCAACCAAGCCTCTTCTCTAAGCTTGTTCTCAGTAGCTTCTTTCATGGCTCTCCTTAGAGGTGAGGAAGTGGAGTCTCTTGAGGGATTCACAGGGGCCTTCTTTATCTTCTTCTTACCCTTCCTCTTGTACTCAAGGTCTTCATTTTCATCTGAAGCCTCTTCTTTAGCTTATTGCTCTTGTTACTTTTGAAGAATGGGTTACCTGATTACAATACCTCTTTCTCTAGGTCTGGAGGCTCTATTTGTAGCTCTAGCAGGGGCAATAGCATTCATGGGCTTTGCTGCAAAAGCAGAAGTCTCATCTTCAACACTGGATGAAAAGGAGGTTTCCTCAACAAGTTTCAATAGTCTTCTTTTACTAACTCTCCTTTCCTCTGAAATTGGTGAAAAACTTCTTTCTAATCTCTTCTTTTTCTTCTTTTTCTTTTCTTTTTCAAAAGGTTTGGACTTGACCTTTTGAGTAATAGCATCATCTTTCTGGACAGAAGAATCTTTCTTCTTCTCTTCTTTCTCCTTTTTCTCTTTCTCTTGCTCTTGGTCTTGAGGCTTCAATGCCAAAGTAGAAAATGTCTTCATAGTGGTTGTAAGGTGTCTGTTGTCCTCCCTGTGTTGATCAATCGAAAGTTATGCCCTTCTGAACACTCTTATGAGGAACATACTGTAAGCGAAAGTGGCATGCCTCCTTTTTTTAGCATTCACAGCAAGGGCCATGAAGTCTAGAATCAACCTCATCAAGTTGATTCTTCTTCCAGTAATAAGATAGAACATTACCATGTGATCCACTCCAGACATCACATTTGTGCTACCACTTTTGGGTAGTACAATGTGTTGGACGACAGAATAAACAACCCTAACACTTATAAGGAGATGAAAAGTATGCATGTCCCTTACTTGCATATTTCTTCTACCAGTAAAGACTTCAAAGACTTCTTCCTCTGTAGCTCTTAGCTCTTCCCACCATGTATCTCCAGGTTTACACAAAATTGTTTGGTGTATTGGTGATTTGTGCTGTATCAAAAAGGAGAACTTCCATCTCAAAGCTTCCCACAATGCTCCTAAGAGAAATGCTATCCTCATCAATAGGGGCAAGGGTAGTATAGAAGGTAGCTACTAGCCCTATGTATATCTCTTCAAAGATTCTCAGGAGGTCATTCCATCCTAGAAACTCAAACACTTCATGTAACTCAGTTAGTGTAGTGAAGTTTTCCAAGTAGAAACTTCTCCCCTTTGCAGTGGGTCTAGTAAAGAAATTCCTGTGGAAGTTTGTTTACATGTCTTCGTCATCGAAGATGCATGGGATGCTGAAGTCACTTTTTTTTCGACATGGTGAATAACAAAGGTTGAGGTTTGAAAAGAATAAAGGCGCGTGTTTGGGTTGTAAATAAGAGTAGAAGATGAAGATTTGAAAGTTTGAATGGAGAAGATAAACAGCAAGTGTAGGTTTCTTGTAACTGGAAAGATGAACGGTTTCAAAGTGAAAAAGGTGATTTAATGGCTATTGATAGTCACGAAGAGTTAAAAGGATGTGAATGGTTTCGAGGTCATAACAACATCGTTTAAAGAAAAGTGAGGCTTTTGGTTTTTTCGCTTCGTGTTATGATAACAACATGGCAAAGTGGGGAGTTATCAAATTATCCTACTTTCATAAACGATTACATCTCCTCTTAATTCAGGCTCTAATGAGAAACTTAGGTCATCATTTTGATGAGATATTTTATTCTGAACTCATGATCTAGACCATTTTCTAAACATAGCATTCTTTCTAAAATCAATTCTGAGCCCATCTTGCTCAACTGATCTTCATACTCTTCTGATCTGATCTATTTATTCCCATTTTGAATCTAACTTTCTAAACACATTTTGCAACTCGTTTTGATATGCAAATTTTGAAGCATAATTGGTTGACTTTTCTGGGTATGTTTTGAGATTGTCTTGAGAGTCTTTCTTCATAAAAAAATTAGCTTAGGAGTAGCAATCTCAGCTTTGAGCTTTAGCGTTAGTAGGGGTAATACAAATGCAATGAAAATGCATGCTTAAAAACTAGTCATGTTCAGAAGATTTTTTATATAAAAGAATTGATCTTCAGCTAAAAGTTTTGTAAAGATATTAGCAATTTGATCTTCTGTATTTACAAAACTTAGCTCAATATCACCTTTTTAAACATAATCTCTTATGAAATGATGCTTAATGTCTAAGTGCTTAGATCTAGAATGCTGAATGGGATTTTTAGTAAGGTTGATAGCATTAGTATTATCATACAAGATAGGGATCTTGATATACCTCAAGTTGGTGATTTATCATCTAAGCACAACAATTTTCTATAGATACATATTCAGCTTCAGCAGTTGAAAGAGCAATTGTGTTATATTTTTACTTGACAAGTTATCAAGGATTTTCCAAGAAAACAATAGCACCTACTCATGTTCTTCATTTCAACTCTATCTCTAGCAAAATCAACATCACAATTGTAACATTCGCCACGAGCTCCGACTTCCGACCTTATTTCCAAGGTTCAGGTGAAATGGACAATTCTTTCGATTTCCGACCTCATCTCCAACTCCAATGAAATAGTCATGATTTCCAACTTCAAGTTTCAAATGAAAGGTGAAATTTTCACAATTTTTGATCTCAGGGTTGATCTCAAATAGAATGGACATGAGTTCAAATCCCTGAGTTGATCTCCAAGTTCGAACGAATTCCGATTTCCGACTTAACCCTTGCTCTGAACCGATGTCCGAGTTTATTTATGTCCTAATATCCGAACTTAAGGCAAGAACGTTCTAATTTCCATTTACGTTCATGAGCTTGAGTTTGTGACCAACTCTGAGATTAGATACGTTCCAATTTCTAGGTACATAAGGTTTTATGTCCTGATACTAACTTCCAAGTTTATGTAACATCCCTAACTTCCGAGTTCACATCTCTTACGTTTCATAGTCTTGTTCGTGACCGCCAATTTTAAGGTAAATTGTTTGCTGTGATTTCCGATATCATATTTTATGTTTCTAGCATGATTTCCTATCTCACAACCTATTTCCAAGTAACTCGAGTTCCAATATCCAAACTAATCTCCAAGTTCGAATTAGGTGGATAAGAGTTCCAACTTTACCCAAGATGGATACGAGTTCCGAGTTCATACCAAGTGCAAATGCGTTCTCATTTTGTGTGGAGGATAATTAAGCCACATTAGACCATAAACAGAAGGAAGCATGGCAGGAAATCAGCCACAAGAAATTCAACCATTTACCCTGTGAAAGTGGTGCAAGAAAGGCCGCAAAAACTTGGGAAAGTTGGCTAAAATTCAGCCTTGTGTTTTATACCAATTAAAAGCCTTCATTTTACCTACTACTCCAAGGCTTTATAACACATTCCTCTCCTTTCATTCAGCCCCATTTCTGCGCTGCCTTCTCCTTCACTTCAGCTCTTTTCTTCTCTTCTCCACTCACCCAACGCCATCAAACCTTCAAGTTCAACCAAGTTTTATTGATTCAAACTCCAAGATCAAACCAAATCACACATAACAAGAGGTAGAGGTTTAATTTTTGTCTTGCTATTCTAGTTATGGATGGCTGGTGGTGGCTTTAGTTTCTCAATCCTTGATGTGTTAATTGAACGAATATGATGATATTTGGCCGGTTTGTTGGTTGTTTGTGAGGTTAAAAATTGATTAGGAAGTAAGAAAGGATGAAAGTAGGAAAAGGAGAGGAGCTAGAAAACCAAAAACCCTCGGTAGTCAGTACGACAGAGTGTATGGCTCAGCCTACCATCATTTAAATTTTATACAACCATTTTTATATGAAACTAGACATTCCGGGCTTTCCATACATATATCATATAAGGTCATTTGATTAGATTTGAGAGAGATATGAATTTTTGAAGTTTGACCTAGGAATCAAAACTTTCATCCGGGTAGTGTGACTCGAGAAGGGTGTAACTCACTCTATACAATCCCAAATTGAGTGAAATGAACTTTCTTAGAAAGCTTACACGTAGGAGAATATCCTACAATTAAATTTCGAGTTTGTTACAGTCGCACATGCTCCCAGTAGTTCAACGAATTTACCCTATGTCTAAACCAGGCCAAATCAGGGTGGTTCAGGAAGGTCAAGTTTCAAGGCTTATAACTCGAGCCGTACTAAATCAAATAGAACGATCTTTGTGCAAATGAAAGTTTGTCCTATTAGCTTTAATATAAGACCAATTTCGTATGATTTGAATCAGTTTTCGATTTTTAGTAAATTTTTACTTCTATGTGTGTAATTCTGGCTAGCTACAGGGCAGGCCAGAATAAAACCTATATAACCTGAGCTATAGCTATCAAAATCAGATGAGACTAAAGAGGTTAGAAAATAAACACACAACACTTTAGCATATCCAAAATTGAGGTCCAAATGAGTTAAATATAAATTATGGCCTAAATTATAAATACCGGGTTGAATGATTGTGCTGAGGCAACAACCCTGTCTTAATGTGATTAATGCCCTTATGAAGTTAATGATGAATTATGAATGAAATGTTATGACTTCTTTGTTGAGTTGGTATACTGAGTACTGGCACTATTCATAGGGAAGCGGACATATTTCGTTATACCGCCAAAGTATCGATAAAGTCTATGCATGAGTTATGATATACATGTTGATACATGTGCATTTTCAAGAAAGTCATAAAAGTTATGTTATGATAAATATAAAGATTATATTATGATGAAAATTCCATAATGCTTGGGCCAGCCCCAGATAAAAAGTTAAGGGGAATAGATTGGTGGGAAGGTCTAGGAAAGTAAACCCGGCATTCCTATATAGGAACGAGCTCGATCCTGATAAGCAAACTATTACTCAGGAGTCTAAAATGGCCAAGAACTCCCAAGGGACCAAAAAATGGAAAAAGTTCATGAAAATAAGTTCAAGAATGAGATTTTGCATGGTTGCATTGAATAATCATTATATGATGCTTATAATTTGACTGTTATACTTATCTATTACTGTATGATTGTTTGCCCTGCTCATTAATCTGTATCACTATTTAATAATTTCTTCTGTTTCCGACATTATTATAAGTAAAATTGAACTTTGCCTCAGACCAGACATTTTCTTAAACTTATTAACTTTGGATAGTCCAGTTTTGAACCCATAATTTACAATTAAATAAAAATCGAGACAATTGAGGATAACTGTGACGCCATTTATGCAAACCCCTACTGAGAATTTCTCCAAATTCTCACCGTGTCTTGCATTTCCGTATCATTCTCAGACACTAGTGATGGACTCGACCGCTACCCTATTCATTGAGATTCCTAACCTACAGCTCCATCATGATCCCTTCATGGATTCCCTGTACATAGCCGATTCCTGCAACTTCCATCTCTACCTATTCAGCAACAGGAATTTTGCTGCTCCCCTATTCCACCCTGCGTTTGAACCTGCCATCCCATATTTTGCATTCCCACTACACGTGGCATATCCTTTTCCTGCATTTGCAGCACCTGCAGCACCTGCCGCACCTGCTGATCCCGCACCAGAGACTCCCCCACAGATGGTTCCTGACATACCGCTTAGCTCAGAGAGCAACCCTTCTGAGGCCACCAACTCATCATTTTCCTCCTTGGGACCTAGTGTGGATTACTCTCTAGCCGGGCCCGGTGTGGCTAACGGCTATCTGACCGAGTATGTCCCGGTCGAGAGCTCGTTTGTACAGCATGACCTTCTTTTAACAACCTACAGCTTTGGGTCATAGACTTTGGATTACCTTGACTGATAGGGGCCTTATGTTTTTGTTACATCGGCCCACTCATGTATCCTATTTCACATGTGCACTTAAACTGAAGCATCGGCTTCCACCTACATATATATATATATATCTATGAATATAGTTGATAATATATTTCCTATCTGTATCTTTTCTGTGGAGTTATTACAATTTCATTATGCTCTATGATGTTAATCGCGGATATTATATATAGCATGCCATTTCGCCAGAAGGAAAATAATAATAATAAACAAATGGAAAAGGAAGGTGAGACTAAGCAATTTGTAAGTACAGTATCAACACGGTAACACACTCTACTTAATTTCATGCTATGGCTTAAGCATAACATTAAATTGGTAGGTGTTATATTTTTGGTATCAAAGCAGTTCGTCCTAGCTAAGACCTGAGGATTGGACTGACTATGCTTTGCGCATATTCTGTATTTTTAAATGATGATAGCATGCACTAAGTCTTACCTGGAAGTTGATATGTAGAAGTGCATGTGTATGAAGTGCCTGACTGTGTGAGCTGTTATTTACTAGCACATCAGACTTAGTATTGAGCCTGATCAACTCAATAACTTTTGTTTTATGTGCTCAGAACTTAATGGCTTTCGGAAGGCGCGGCAGACCACGTGTAGAACCCACTCAAGAGAACCCTGCTGATCTCATGGACACGATATGAGAAATGGCACATGCGATGTGGGAGCAGGCTGCGGCAGCTCACCAGATAATGGATCAGCTAGGTAGGCGACCTGAGGTGAATTGTGGAGGAAATCCACATGGGCCAGGAATTGACCTGGACTACCTTAAGTTTGCAGAGTTCAGGAAGGCAAATCCGCCCAGCTTTCGAGGGGCGTATGATCCTGATAAAGCCGACAAATGGATCAAGCCCATGGAAAAGATTTTCTCTATCCTAGATTGTTTGGATCATCAGAAGGTGACCTTCGCCTCCTACATGCTCGAAGCAGACGCAGAATTTCGGTGGAATGGTATACGAAGGCTACTTGAGGAATCTCAGACGGCAGTCACCTGGATGGTGTTTACAGATGTTTTTTACCAGAAGTACTTTCCTGCATTGGTTTGAAATGTCAAGGAGCTAGAATTTATGTAGCTCCGTCAAGGAAACCAGACGATATCCGAGTATATTGCCAGGTTTGAAGAGCTGTGTAAATTTTCTACGATTTATCAAAGGAATCCTGATGAAGTATGCAAGTGTGTCAAATTCGAAGGAGGGCTACGAGAAGATATTCTCACCGCCATAGGGCCAATGGAAATTAGAGACTTCCCCACGTTGGTAAATAAATGCTGACTTATGGAAGATTACAACTCGAAACTGGCTGTAGCTAGGCGTCTGGTGGTAGTTTCAGAAAGGGGTTGGCACCACAAGGCTCAAGATTCAAGCCCAATTTTTGACAGCAGAGAGGCTTTCAACCAGCGAGCAATAAAGGCAAGCAACCCCAGAAGCCCTTCTCAAATTCGGCTTGCCAGAATGTCTGCTATGGATGTGGCAAGCCAGGCCACAAAATTTATGAGTGTCCAACTAGGAATCCACCACAGCCGTCTAGACCCCAACGTCAAGGATGGGTCTTTACGATGAATGCAGAGGAAGCTGACAAGTCCAAGGGACTAATCCAAGGTACCTGTAAAGTGGACGGTGAGACTCTAACTATACTTTATGACTCGAGTGCCTCTCACTCATTTATTTCACATAACTGTGTGACCGTTTTACGATTGCCAATCTCTGAATTACCTTATGATTTACTGGTTTCTACTCCTACCAATGACCCTATTAAAACAAGTCAAGTTTGTATCAATGTTTCTCTTCGAGTTAAGGGTAGAACCTTCGCAGCTGATTTGGTTTGTCTCCCTTTATCTGGACTTGACATAATTCTGGGCATGGACTAGCTCTCCGCCAATCAAGTCATGCTCAATTGCTCTGATAAGACGGTGGTATTCCCCTTTGTCCCATCTTCTGAATCCCAAATCTCAACACTCTTCTATCTGAACTCTCTATTGGTACACAGTAGTGGGTCATGGATACATCCTCCTATCAGTTAATATGACGGAAGTTGAACAGAAATTGGAGGAGATTCCAGTTGTTAAGGAATATCCCAATGTTTTCCCAGAAGATATTCTTGAATTCCTTCCTGAGAGAGAAATTGAGTTCGCCATCAAGTTGGTCCCAGGTGCAGGACCAATATCTATAGCTCCGTATCAGATGTCACCTTTGGAGCTAACAGAACTAAAGAAACAAATCGAGGAACTCTTGGGAAAAAGATTTCATACGGCCAAGTGCATCGCCATGGGGATCTCCAGTCTTATTGGTCAAGAAGAAGGACGGGAGCATGTGCTTATAGGTGGACTATTGATAGCTGAATAAGGTGATGATTAAGAATAAATACCCACTGCCAAGAATCGATGACCTCATGGACCAACTGCAGGGTGCAATTGTATTCTCCAAGATTGACTTATGCTCTAGATACCATCAAATTCAAGTCTGGGAACAAGATATCCCTACGATAGCCTTTCGAACTCGTTATGGACATTACGAGTATACCGTAATGTCGTTTGGGCTGACAAATGCACCAGCAATATTCATGGATTATATGAATCGGATATTCTGTCCATATTTGGACAAATTTGTAGTTAGTTTTCATCAACGACATGCTTGTCTATTCGAAGATAGAGTAGGAGCACGTGGAACACTTGCGACTAGTTTTGCAAATTTTAAGAGAAAGAAAACTCTATCCTAAGTTATCCAAATGTGAATTTTGGATGCAAGAAGTAAAATTTCTCGACCATGTGGTATTCCAAGGAGGGATTTCCATAGACCCCAGCAAAGTAGAAGCAATACTAGATTAGGAGAGATCGACCACGGTCACTGAAGTTAGGAATTTTTTGGGCTTAGTTGGATATTACAGGCAGTTCGTTAAGGATTTTTCTCAAATAGCCTTGCCTATGACCAAGCTAACCAGGAAGAATGTTCTGTTTGAATGGACGCTGGAGTGCGAATAGAGTTTTCAAGACCTAAAAAGATCGTTAACCACTACAATAGTGTTAGCCTTGCCAGTCCCTCATGGACCATTTGAGGTCTATTGCGATGCTTCCAAGCAAGGATTAGGATGCGTGTTGATGCAAACCGAGAAAGTAATAGCCTATGCCCTCAACAATTAAAGCCACATGAAAGGAATTATCCGTCACACGATCTCGAATTAGCAGCAATAGTATTTGTCTTGAAGATATGGCGACATCACTTGTATGGAGTAAGGTTCGAGGCCTT
The DNA here is from genome assembly GCA_031439595.1 of Pterocarpus santalinus. NCBI lineage: Eukaryota > Viridiplantae > Streptophyta > Magnoliopsida > Fabales > Fabaceae > Pterocarpus > Pterocarpus santalinus. The sequence continues at coordinate 40,347,439 of CM062532.1, read as the reverse complement.
TTTTGATCATAAGAGTTTGAAGTACCTCTTTGATCAAAAAGAATTAAATATAAGGCAACGAAGGTGGATGGAATTTCTTAAGGATTATGAATTTGAATTGAAAAACCATCCAGGCAAGGCAAATGCTGTGGCAGATGCTTTGAGTAGCAAATCTCTAACGGCAGCCTAGATGATGATAAAAGGGACAGAGCTTATTGAAAGCTTCCGAAATCTTAATTTGGGAATCCTCATGACTCTTAAGACCATTTAGTTATACCAAATTAGGATAGCCAGTGACTTTAAGGAGCAGATTCGGCAGGCACAACAACAGGATGTCGAATTTTAGCATACAATCAGTCTTGTGCAATCAGGGAAATTAACGGGTTTTGCTCAAGATAAAGAGGGCATATGGCGATATCACAGCAAAGTATGTGTACCCAAGGGGAATGATCTCCGAGGAAGGATCCTGGACAAAGCACACAAAGGTGAATTCACAGTACATCCTAGCATCACTAAAATGTACCAAGACCTTAAGAAAATGTTTTGGTGGCCCGACATGAAGTCAGACGTGGCGAGCTTCGTGAATAAGTGCTTGACCTGTCAGAAGGTGAAAGCGGAACATCAAAAACCCTCCGGAATGTTACAACCTTTGGAAATCCCTGAGTGGAAGTGGGAAAGTATCTCCATGGATTTCGTAATGGGATTACCAAGAATGCCAGCGGGATATAATGCTATTTGGGTTGTTGTTGATAGATTAACCAAATCTGCTCACTTTCTACCCATTTGAGCAAACTACCCATTGGAAAGGTAGTGCAATTGTATATCCAAGAAATTATAAGGTTGCATGGGACCCTTGCAACCATTGTCTCTGATCGAGACCCAAGATTCACCTCATGGTTTTCGGGAGCTTTACAAAAGGTGTTCAGTGCTAAGTTGTGCCTAAGCACTACATATCACCCGCAAATGGATGGTCAAATGAAGAGGACAATTCAAACCTTAGAAGACATGCTGCGAGCTTATATATAGGAGCAACGCTGGTATTGGGATCGATACTTGCAGCTAGCCGAATTTGCATACAACAACAGCTATCACGCTAGTATCAGCATGGCTCTTTACGAAGCATTGTATGGACGGAAGTGCCAATCTCCCTTGTGTTGGTATGAAATAGGAGAATCAACCTTATTAGGGCCTGATCTAGTTGAGCAGACCACTGAACAGATCAAGAGAATTCGAAGTAGGATGCTTGCCACTCAGGGCCGTCAGAAGAGTTACGCTGATACTAGGAGAAAGCCTCTGGAATTTCAAGAAGGAGATCACGTATTTCTGAAGGTTACGCCTACAACAGGGATAGGTTGAACAGTTAAGGTCAAAAAGCTAAGTCCATGCTTTATTGGTCCCTTCCAAATTTTGAAACGGATCGGATCAGTTGCGTACTGAATCGCTTTACCTCCCCATCTGTCAAACCTTCACGACGTCTTCCATGTTTCTCAGCTCAAAAAGTATCCGCCTGACCCTACACATTTCTTAGAACCTAAGTCAATACAGCTGAAAGAAGACTTGACTTTCCACGTACAACCAGTATGGATTGTAGATAGGAACAGCAGGCAACTTTGAAACAAAATTGTGCAGTTAATAAAGGTAGCATGGGGAAGAGAAAATGCGGAGGACTATACTTGGGAACTAGAAGCGGACATGAAGAAAGAGTATCCTGAACTCATTTAATGTACTAAATTTTGAGGACGAAATTTTTTTAAGGAGGGTGGTATTGTAACATCCACCACGAGCTCCGACTTCCGACCTTATTTCCAAGGTTCAAGTGAAATGGACAATTCTTCCGATTTCCGACCTCATCTCCAACTCCAATGAAATAGTCATGATTTCTGACTTCAAGTTTCAAATGAAAGGTGAAATTTTCACAATTTTCGATCTTAGGGTTGATCTCAAATAGAATGGACACAAGTTCAGATCCCTGAGTTGATCTCTAAGTTTGAACGAATTCCAATTTCTGACTTAACCCTTGCCCTGAATTGATGTCCGAGTTTATTTATGTCCCGATATCCGAACTTAAGCCAAGAACGTTCTAATTTCCACTTACATTCATGAGCTTGAGTTTATGACCAACTGCCGAGATTAGATACATTCCAATTTTCGAGTACATAAGGTTTTATGTCCTGATACTAACTTCCAAGTTCATGTAACATCCCTGACTTCCGAGTTCACGTCTCTTACGTTTCATAGTCTTGTCCATAACCACCAATTTTAAGGTAAATTGTTTGTTGTGATTTCCGATCTCATATTTTATGTTTCTAACACGATTTCGAATCTCATAACCTATTTCCAAGCGACTCGAGTTTCGATATCCAAACTAAACTCCAAGTTCGAATTAGATGGACAAGAGTTCAAACTTTACCCAAGATGGATACGAGTTCCGAGTCCATACCAAGTGCGAATGCGTTATCATTTTGTGTAGAGGATAATTAAACCACATTAGACCATAAATAGAAGGAAACATGGATGGAAATAAGCCACAAGAAATTTAGCCGCTTAACCTGTAAAAGTGGCACAAGAAAGGCCACAAAAACTAGGGAAAATTGGCTAAAATTCAGCCTTGTGTTTTATACCAATCAAAAGCCTTCATTTTACCTACCACTCCAAGGCTTTATAACACATTCCTCCCCTTTCATTCAGCCCTATTTCTGCGCTGCCTTCTCCCTCACTTCAGCTCTTTTCTTCTCTTCTCCACTCACCCAACTCCATCAAACCTTCAAGTTCAACTAAGTTTTATTGATTCAAACTCCAAGATCAAACCAAATCACACATAACAATAAGTAGAGGTTTAATTTTTGTCTTGCTATTCCAGTTGTGGGTGGCTGGTGGTGGCTTTAGTTTCTCAATCCTTGATGTGTTGATTGAATGAATATGATGATATTTGACTGGTTTGTTGGTTGTTTGTGAGGTTAAAAATTGATTACGAAGTAAGAAAGGATGAAAGTAGGAAGAGGAGAGGAGCTGGAAAACCAAAAACCCTTAATAGTCTGTACGGCGGAGTGTACGGCTCTGCCTACTGTCATTTAAATTTTATCCAACCATTTTTATATGAAACTAGACATTCAAGGCTTTCCATACATGTATCACATAAGGTCATTCGATTAGTATTGAGAGAGATATGAATTTTTGAAGTTTGACCAAGGAATCAGGACTTTCATCCGGGCAGTATAACTTGAGATGGGTGTAACTCAATCTATACAATCCCAAATTGAGTGAAACTAACTTTGTTAGAGAGCTTACACGTAGGAGAATATCTATAATGAAATTTTGAGTTTGTTACATTCCCACACGCTCCCAGTAGTTCAATGAAGTTACCCTATATCCAAACTAGGCCAAATCAGGACAGTTCAGGAAGGTCAACGTTTGGGGCTTATAACTCGAGCCCTAGTAAGTCAAATAGAATGGATCTTTTTGCAAATGAAATTTTGTCCTGTTAACTTTAATATGAGACCAATTTCATATGATTTGAGTCAGTTTTCGATTTTTAGTAAATTTTTACTTTTAAGTGTATAATTCTAGCTAGTTACATGGCAAGCTGGAATAAAACCTATATAACCTGAGCTATAGTTATCAAAATCAAATGGGACTAAAGAGATTAGAAAATAAACACACAACACTTTAGCATATCCAAAATTGAGGTCCAAATGATTAAATAGAAATTATGGCCTGAATTATAAAAACCAGGTTGAATGATTGTGCTGAGGCAGCAACCCTGTCTTGATGTGATTATTGCCCTTAAGAAGTTAATGATGAATTATGACTGAAATGTTTTGACTTCTTTGATGAGTTGGTATACTGAGTACTGGCAATATTCATGGGAAAGCGGACATGTTTTGTTATGCAGCCAAAGTTTCGGTAAAGTCTATGCATGAGTTATGATATACATGTTGATACATGTGCATTTTCAAGAAAGTCATAAAAGTTATGTTATAATGAATATAAAGATTATGTTATGATGAAAATTCCATAATGCTTGGGCCAGCCCCAGATAAAAAGCTAAGGGGAATAGAATGGTGGAAAGGTCTGGGAAAATAAACCCGGCATTCCTATATAGGAACGAGCTCGATCCAGATAAGCAGACTATTACCGAGGAGTCTAAAATGGCCAAAAACTCCCAAGAGACCAAGAAATAGAAAAAGTTCATGAAAATGAGTTCAAGAATGAGATTTTGCATGGTTGCATTGAATAATCATTATGTGATGCTTATAATTTGACTGTTATACTTACCTATTACTGTATGATTGTTTGCCCTGCTCATTAATCTGTATCACTATTTAATAGTTTCTTCTGTTTCCGATACTATTGTAAGTAAAATTGAACTTTGCCTCAGACCAGACATTTTCTTAAACTTATTAACTTTGGATAGTCTAGTTTCGAACCCATGATTTACAATTAAATAAAAACCAAGGTAACTGAGGATGATTGTGATGTCATTTATGCGAACCCCTACTGAGAATTTCTCCAAATTCTCACCACGGCTTGCATTTCTGTATCATTCTCAGACACTGGTGATGGACTCGACCACTACCGTATTCATTGAGATTCCCAACCTACAGCTCCATCATGATCCCTTCGTGGATTCCCTGTACATAGTCAGTTCCAACAACTTCCATCTCTACCTGTTCAGCAACAGGAATTTTGCTGTTCCCCTGTTCCACCCTGCGTTTGACCCTGCCACCCCATATTTTGCATTCCCGCTACACATGGCACATCCTCCTCTCAAGATTCTGGCAAAGACTGCAAGACTTGCCGCACTCCGCCGATCCCGCACTGCAGACTCCCCTACAGATGGTTCTCGATATACCGCTTAGCTCAGATAGTGACCCTTCTGAGGCCACCGGCTCATCATCTTCCTCCTCGGGACCTAGTATAGATTACTCCCCAGTCGGGCCCGGTATGGCCAATAGCTATCTGACCGAGTAGGTCCCGGTCGAGAACTCATTTGTACAGCATGACCCTCTTTTGACAGCCTGCAGCTTTGGGTCATAGACTTAGGATTACCTTGGTTGATAGGGGCCTTATGTTTTTGTTACACTGGCCCACTCATGTATCCTATTTCATATGTGTACTTAAACTGAAGCATCGGCTTCCACCTACATATATATATGTCTATGAATATAGTTGATGATATATTTCCTATCTGTATCTTTTCTGTGGAGTTATTACAATTTTACTATGTTCTACGATGTTAATCGCGGATATTATATAAAGCGCGCCATTTCGCCAAAAGGGAAAAAAAATAATAATAATAAACAAATGGAAAAGGAAGGTGAGAGTAAGCAATTTGTAAGTACAGTATCAACACGATAACACACTCTACTTAATTTCATGCTATGGCTTAAGCATAACATTAAATTGGTAGGGTGTTACAGCAACAACCTATGACATCACAAACAATACCTTTCTTGTGCCATAGACCAAGATTAGTAATACCTACTAAATATCTCAAAATTCTTTTAATAGCATTCAAGTGTGATTGTTTTGGGTTGGATTATAATCTAGCACAAATTCCCATACTTAATTGCAAGTCTGGTCTACTAACTTTAAGATAGAACAATGGACCAAAACCTCCATAAAGTTTATCAGATACTTTCTCTCCATCTTTATCAGCTTCTAGAACCTGAGAATGGTGCATAGGAGTACTGATGCTCTTAGCTTTGTCTATGTCAAACTTTTTGAGCAGATCTTTAGCATATTTCTCTTAATGAATAAGGATCCTATCTTCTTGTTGCTTGGTTTGCAGTCCTAGAAAGTATTTTAGCTCTTTCATCATACTCATCTCAAATTCTCCTTGCATAAGCTAAAAAAAATCTCACACAAACTTTGATTAGTAGCACCAAATATTATATCATCTATTTAAATTTGTATAATCAAAAAATCATGTTTCTTATGCATGATGAATAACGTTGTATCAACTATCCTATTTTATAACCATTTTTAAGAAGAAAAGAACTAGATCTTTCATACCAAGCTCTTGGAGCTTGTTTCGGACCATATAAAGCGTTAGAGAGTTTGAAAACATGATGAAGAAGGTTGTCATTTTCAAAATCAGGAAATGTAAACTTCCTCAGAAATGAAACCATTTAAAAATACATATTTCAAATCCATTTGATACAAAACAAATCCTTTATATGCTGCATAGTCAAGCAACATTCTAATAGCTTCAAGTCTTGCTACAGGAGCAAATATCTCATCATAATCAATGCCTTCTTGTTTATTATATTCTTGAGCCACTAGTCTTGCCTTGTTTCTTATCATTTTCTCGTCTTCATTAAGTTTATTTCTAAACAACCATTTAGTGCCAATTACTATATTGCCTTTTAGCAAATGCACTAGAGTCCAAACTTTGCTCTTCTCAAACTAATATAATTCTTCTTTCATAGCATCAATCCAGCTTTGATCTTGTAGAGCATCATCAACACTTTCTGTTTGAATCCCTAATATCAGGGCTAAGTTGGAATCTGATCTAAGCAAGGATCTAGTTCTGACTCCTTGAGAAGGATCACCGATAATTTGATTTTGAGAAACAGCTCTCAAATCTCCTGTACCAGTGTATTTCTTCTTGATAGGTGATTCTTTTGGTTCTTTTGATATGTCATTAGAAACATGTTGATGTGTAGGCAAATCAGAATCATCATTATCATCCCTTGTGGCTATTTTAAGACTTTGTTGATTATCTACATCATTGATCAGAGACAAGTTCTCCATTTCTTCTTCCAGATCTTGAAGTTTCTAACCTACATCTTTCTTTCCTTCTTTAAAGGTTATGTGAATAGCCTCTTCCACAGTTTGAGTCTTCTTGTTGTAAATGCTGTAAGCCTTAGAAACATAAGAATATCCTAGAAAAATTCAAGGATCAAACTTTGATAATTTGCCCTTGGTGTTAAGAATAAAGCATTTAGTTCCAAAAATATGAAAGTAAGAGATGTTGGGTTTTCTTCCTTTCCATAATTCATAGGGGGTTTTCTTGAGTATTGGCCTTAGGAAAACAAAACATGATTTTGAATATAACATGTGGTATTCACTGCTTTTAGCCAAAAACCTTTTGATAAACCACTTTCAAGAAGCATGTTTCTTGCCATTTCTTGTAGAGATCTATTCTTCCTTTCAATAACCCTATTTTGTTGAGGAGTTCTAAGCGAAGAGAAATTGTGAGAAATGTCATTTTCAATGCAAAAATTTTCAAAATAATGATTTTCAAATTCACCATTATGATTTGATTTGATGGAGGTAATGCAAAAACCTTTTTCATTTTAAACCCTTTTTAAAAATATTTTAAAGGCATCACAAGCTTCATCCTTATGGATCAGAAATATAACCCATGTAAATCTAGAGAAGTTATCCACAATGACTAGACCATATTTCTTACCACCTAGACTGGCTATTCTAGTTGGTCCAAATAGATCAAGATGTAAAAGCTCAAATGGTCTAGTAGTTGAAACTACATTTTTGATATGGAAAGAACTCTTGGTCTATTTACCTCTTTGACAGTACTCACAGGTTAAATCATTATCAAAATTGGCCTTAGGTAAACCTTTCAATACATCTTTTTGAGAAATCTTTGACATTAATCTGATATGAGCATGACCAAGTTTCTTATGCCACAACCACATTTCATGCACAAAAGCTACTAAGCATTTCACATTTTAATCTAGAAGGTCATCTGGATATAATACATAAGTATTATCATGCCTTCTACTAGTGAGAATGATTTTATCATATGTGGAATATTTTATAATGCAACGAGAAGGTTCAAGTAGAACTCTATAGCCTTGGTCACAAACTTGACTAATGCTCATAAGGTTATGAGTTAATCCTTTAACCAACATAACATTTGTAATTAAGTCAGAATCATTCTTACCAACATTACATATACTTACGATTCTGGACTTGATACCATCAGCAAATTTTACAATTCCACCATCTTTGGATTTAAGGTTTCTAAACTAAGATTTGTTTTCAGTCATGTGTCTGGAGTGTCTACTCTCCAGACACTATTTCATTTCCTTCTCGTGGGGTGATTTAAGATACATTTGCATTAGAAACACCTTTACTTTAGGTACCCATATTTTAGGTACCCATATTTTCTGCTTTTTAGCTTTCTTGGAGAAGCATTTTTTAGAATTGTGTCCCTTCCCTTTCTAAAACAATAAATACGTGCAGGAATTTTATTTTGGGACTCTTTGGATGATTTCTCATCTTTTTTCTTCTCAAAGCCAACTCTAGTTTTATCAAGATATGGTTTCTGGCGACCAAGCATCATATCCGAATATTTGGAGCCATTAATCATCTTTTCAAGATCAGATTTGGGAAGTTTGATAGTTTTTTGAAGTTCAAATGCATGCAGAAGATGCTTTCTTATGAGTTTCAAAAACTTTATTTCTCAGGGCAGTTATATCCTTCTAGAGAAGGACATTGTTATTTAATACTTTGATTTTTTTATTGCCCAAACTTCTCATTTTCATTCTTGAGGTTTTCAAACTCAAGGGACAATTTTTGAAAATTTTTCATTAGAGAGGCATAGTGAGATGCAAATGATTGAGAATCATCTAAGAGTTCATCATAAGCTTTCTAAAGATTCTCAAATGTAAGTTTAGATTCAAAGTCAATAACTCAGTTTCTTCTTCTGAAACTATGTCTCCCATGAAAAGATTTGCAACAATTTCTTCTTCTTCTTGGGATTTTGAACCTTCTTGCTCTTCATCATGATCTTCCTAAGTTGCCATCGTCGCTTTCTTCTTAGGAACTTTCTCCTTGATATTTTTCTTTAACCTTAGACATTCTAACTTGACATGTCCAGGTTCTTTGCACTCAAAGCATATGAGCACATCTTGTTTGGCTTTCCCCTTTTTGACCTTTTTAGGGACAAAGCCTTTTTTCTTTTTCTTGATGCATGCTTTTGATATCTTCTTCGCCAAGGTGCAATCTCATCTTTTTCATCATCATCATCATCACTAGAAGGCTCTTCTTTATCTTCATCAAAATCTTCTACAACTTTCTTGGTCTTGGAGAAGTTAAACTTTTTCTGAGTGATCTTCAGTGCAATAGATTTTCCCTTTTTGTTTGACTCCTCAAAAGCTTCATTTAGTTCAATTTCATGAGTCTTTAGAGACCCAATGAGAGCATCCAAGCTAATTATATTCAAGTCCTTAACCTCTTGAATAGCTGTTACCTTGGGGTGCCAGGGCTTAGAAATACTTCTCAAAATCTTTCTAACCATTTTAGCATTTAAGTATCTTTTGCCCAAGGCTTTCAATTGATTTATGATATGCATAAATTTAGTTGTCATCTCATCAATACTTTCATGCTCTAACATTTTGAACATTTCATATTGATGGACCATATGCTGATCTTGGTCTCCTTGACTTGATCAGTTCCTTCATGGTGGACTTCGAGTTTATCTCAAATCTCCTTAATAGAGCCACACAAAATGATCTTATCATATTCATTTTGCTCAAGGCACATGTAAGAAAACATGTTGCCATGGCATTTATTTGAACTCTGACTTTGAGTTGATCAGTCCATTGATTCCTTGGAATGGTTGTAACTATAACCAATGGAGGATGATCTGGATCAACAACCACTTGAGTCATAGGTTGCTCGATAGTGGATACATAGTCACCATTCTCTATGATTTCCCACATGTCAATGCTTGCAGAATTAATGAAGAGTCTCATTTTATCTCTCCAATATGGATAGTCTTCACCATTGAGGTAAGGAGGGCAGTTGATAGAGTATCCCTTAACAATATGGTTGATTTGTTATGCCATTTGTTGGATCTTTATCCTCTATAACTATTTGGAAGCTTAACCCTAGAGGTAGGTTCTGATACTAATTATTGGTTAATGTAGCACAAAAGGGGGGTTGAATTGTGCTTTAAAGGAAATTCAAAACCTGAAATCTTATATAAAACAACTTTCTCAAGTCTAAAACTTAGAATGCGGAAGTGAGTTAGTTAGAAATAAAAGCTATTTTACTTTCAGAAAGTTTGTTTTTGCAATAAAATATTTAGTACACCAATTTGATTAGATGATAAAGTAAATCAATGAAAAGTAGAAGGGATAGAAAGATCACACGACAAGGTTTTATACTAGTTCGGCCAACCACTTGCCTGCGTCTAGTCCCCAACATTTTGTTGAGATTTTTATAAAATGAGTGTTATTTGTCCAAGTCTCTCCAAGCTAAATCGAGTAGTATTTGATCCTAGCCTTTCCACACTCATTATGACCTCTAACAGGTCAGGTTACAAAGTTCAGTATATTGTTACAACTAATTACCCATGTATGAATGAAACTATGAAATGTCTATGTTGAGTTATATATGTGTGACCCATGGCCTACACACTAATTGAACTTATAAAGTTTAATGCTATGTATGAGTGCTTATGGAGTTTGTATATTTGTTATGAACTGAGGTTGATAATTGTATCTATCCGATTCACGGTACATTTGGATGTTAAGGGAGAATTAAGTATATATTATGCATTAACGTAGTTAAGAATAAAGGAACCAAGGGCATGATCCTTCCACGAAGGGAGGTGATCCCCAAAGACCAAATAAGGAATATGATCCTTTAACAAGGGAAGGTGATCCACTAAGATCCTTCCACAAAGGAAGGCGATACCCTTTCCCCCTTTCCCGTATAGGAATCCCAAGATGGTGATAACCATAGTATGAGATCATTATTATTCTAAATGGCACAATGCCTACTGTAACATCCCAATTTTCTGTATTATAACATAATAGGAATTTTGAATTATTTCACTTAGGTAGTGTAAGAATTTCTCAGGAAGTCTTATGCCATGATGATTCTCACACTTAAAACTATAGGGCAGTATGACACTGTCATTGAAATTACAGCACTGTTGTACACTAAAAATTAAGAAAAGATAAAAATGCCCCCTGTAGTGTAAACTCTTATTTATTTATAGTTTTGCCCTAGAACTTTTGATAATTACACTTTGACCCCAAAGGATATTTCCACATTGACCCTAAGACTTTTTAAAAAATGATATTTAGGTCCCTATATCCATAGAATTAGCAGAATAGGGTTTTAAATGTAGTAGAATCACATAGCAGAACTATAGAAACTTGAAACTCAACCTATTGAGCCACAGAGATATCCAAATGTGAAATGATATGAGATGCCCATGGACTTGGTCAAAATTACAAAAATGCCATTAGTTAAAAAAACAGAAAATATAGCAAAAACTCCAACAGAAAACACTAAAGGGCTTACAGAAGGCCAAAAACTACTTGAAAGGCCCTGAAAAATTCTCAAAAAATTACAAATATATTTTTAACATAATTTTAAAGATAAATACCAAATTTTAATAAAATTGAGCAATATTTATAGAATTACACAAAAATAACCTTACCGGGGTCCAAAATGGGCCTCGAAAATCCTATACGACCCCTTAAACTTGCAGTACCGCAAAGAATCACTGAAGTTTTGAGATAGGCTTGAAGAACCACGTGATTGGGCCTCAAATTGGGCCTTGACAGCTTCAGCTTTGGGCCAAACAATTTTTGATAAATAAATGGGCTTAATTACACCAAATTACACCAAAAAGGCCTAATTAAGTCATAAATCATAAAATAAATTAAATAAAATATAAAACCCTAACCCTAACCACACCTTAGATCATATCAAAACACCCCTGGTTAGTTTGAGTCAGAATTAGAGTTAAATTAGTCAAAGATTAACAACATGTCATTTTCAAACCCAACATAACATTAACTAGTTTTTACTAATCAAACTTACTTTTTGACTTAAGCAAATTTCTAGGGATTTTGTCCCCAAAAATCTGATGGAATGGCGCAGCTAGCACATGGGTTGTTGCAGATTTTTATGTTTTTTAATTATTAAATGATTTATTAGGTTAATTAACTTGAAATAGGCATATTTAATGCTAAAATTCACTAAAAATAGTAAAAATTATAGAAAAATTCTGACAAAATTCTGAGTATCATCTAACACATAATTAAACTTAGATTTAATAATAGATTCAATAAATTTAAATGTTGTTAATTATTTTATTAATTAAAGCTTAATTTGTTTTAACTAGATTCTAGAAAAACTACTAATTAGGTACTAATTATGTGATAAACCATTTTAATCTTTTCTTAAACCTTAACCACTATATAATACAAATATTATGTGATGTCTAAATCAATTTGGTGTGGTGATTAGACTAACTAATCATTGATGTGCTAATTAGTCAACAAAACTACCTAATTAAGCTAATAACTAATCATATGATTAAAACTAATTACACTCACCTTTTCTCTTTAAAACCCCCATCCAAACTGACCCTAACACACTTTAGAACCCTTCATCTCAGCAGTAAGCACCTCCAAAAACATGCAGCCTTCCTCTTCCCCTTCCTCCTCCATTTTCTCTCAAGTTCTTCACAAAAATACCTTCAAAACACCACCAAATCTTCACCCTTTCTAACTAGCCTCATCCATCATCAATCCTCATCATTGAAACACACATTCAAGCCCTCAAAATGAAGCAAGAACCACATGGTTATTTGCTGCCCAGCACTTGGTGTAGTTGGAATTTTCAAGAGCTAACTCAAGTAGGGTTTTTCTTTCACTCTCTTAGGTTCGTGCATGGGTTTCTTGCTAACTTTTGATGTTATTTGAAGCTTTGGGTGTTTATTTTCAGAATATATGATGTTATTTTGAACTTCTAGTAGGTAGTGATTGATTGAATTTGTGATGAATTTTTGAATGGATTTGTGTTTCTAATTATGTTTACTTGTGTTTTCATGCATTAGAACATGTTATTTTGCAAGTTTTTGAATGAAATCCTTTTGTGCACATATATGGAACGTACGACCATGTTTAGGACTGAGGTTATTTGATTTGTTTTATTAATTTTCAGGGAGATTCTATGTTCCTTTGATGATGCACTTGTTCTATAGAAAATGTGTTCTCATATAGTTGCAATTTAGAGCATGCAACTTGTGATTTTCATCTAAAGATGTTGCTGTCCTGTTTTGGGTAGAATATATTCTCATTCTTTCTCATCTATTTTATGATGTTGAAGTGTTGATTTTATGCCTTAGATGTTGTATTTTTATGTGAAGAAGCCTTGTGTGTTTGGTTTTGAAGTTTAGAAGCTAAATAACCATAACTTGTCACAAAACACAATCTCGGCCATGTACAGGGCAGCCACTATAAGTCATGTTCTTAAGATGTTATGAGTTGTATTTTGATGAAATTTAAGTGTTGGATCCATATAGATATGTATCCCTTTGTTTGTGAAGCATAAGAACATGAAAATACATGATTTTGGTGATGTTTTGTAAGGGTTATGCATGCTATACGAGAAAGACTTGGGCTGTCCTGTTTTGTGCCTAATGTTCCAGCATGTTTCTTGAATGATTTAAGTGAGAAAAATTTTTATATTGGTGTTGCATAACCTATAGTTTAGTTATATGTGCTTATATGCTAATTTTACATGACTTTGGTGCATGAAAGTTTGTGTTACAATGGGTTTCATAGGCTGCCCTGTTTTGGGCAGCAGTTTAAGTTCATTTATATCATGTATCTAAAGCATCCAAATAGTTGATTTTGTGTCTTGATTAATGAGTTTTCTTTGGAATAAATTTTGAGTTAGTGTATGTAAGATCACAAGCTATTTTCCTACCTAAATAACTTGATGCACTTGAAAATGTTTGAGTTCAAAATTCTGCACCCATTGGTTAGCACTTTCCAGCTGGTTTTTGAAAGTGTTTTTATGCCCTTAAATGTTGTGTTGATGTTAAAGAATCTATGTGATCATGTTAAGTAGTTGTATGATAAGTTTCTTATGTTTTGAGTTGGTTTTCGAAGTAAAAGTTAGATTTTTTTTTCTTTCTGCCCTATTTTTGGACAGCATGCATATCATGCTCATTTCTCTTGATTTAATGATTTATAGACTTCATTTGATGTTTTGAATTATGTATTTTCACTTGATTAAGCTTTGTTGACAAGTTTGAGAAGTTTTGACGCAAAATATCTTGTTTTGACCATATATGTGGTTTCAGCTATATGCTTCTTTTTAGCAGGAAAGTTGTTTTAATTACTTGGCTTTGATGAAGGGTTTTCAAACCTTTGAGCATGTTTGAATTAGTGTGTTTATGTGATTATTTCTTTTTGGGACCATTAAGACTTAACAATACACTAAAAACTACTTAAAACTTAAAAATGAATCATTACCTTTGCTTGGATTTTATGATTATGCCCTATGCTATTGGAGTTTATATGGACTTATTTGAATTGCTATGAGACTATGAGACTTCTACTAGACCTATTGGAGACCTTTTTAGGTCATATACCTATGCATTAGAGGAGCTTTGCTTGGACATGAAACATTGACTACGACTATGGACATTGGACTATGATTATGGACCTTGGACTTAATCACATTATTAATCACATTAAAGAACCTTAAACACAACGATTTAATTTAAAGGTCCCATTAGAAAGGTCACATGAACTATCTAGTTCTTTGCTTGAAGAGGTTTTCCATACTTTGGTTTAAAAACAAGAGTTATGGACTATTCTTTGAAGTATTTGTGATGTTTTGATCATTTGTATATGTGAATTTTGAAATTTATGCATGACTATGTATGTGAATCATACGTGTGTCCTTATGCACTTTGAACTTATGTGAATAAAGTGTTATGTAATCTATGATTAAGCTCTGTTTTGCTATGCATGATTAAGATCATGAGAATTTCTTACCATGAATTAAGTATGCACAATATCATGCATATAAGCTAAGATCTTATCTGCTTTTGGTGCAATTATAAGTTTTATGTGTGCATTGAGATATGCTCAAAATAGTTTGTGCTATGTGCACTTTGCGATAGAAATGAAACTATGCACCATTTGAATGCAAATTACATATGTGCACTTGTGTCTGGCTGTTACTCAATGAATAAGTGAGTGTGTGGGCCCCACCGTGTAGTGGACAAGCCATGCATTTCACTAAGTGACACCTTGGGCCCCGCTTTGTTAGCGGATCAAGACTTAGTGATCACTAAATCTGGCCGTGGATTTGAAACGGCACCTTTGGCCCCGCCAAGTTAGCGGACAAGGACTTGGTGTCCATTATGCAATACCTTGGGCCCCGCCAAGTTAGCAGATAAGAACTTGGTAATTCACTGATCTGACTAGGGGACGCCCTAGTAGAGAGCTATCACAGATCTGGAATATTAATGCAGGCCTTGCAAACTTCAGCCACAAAAAAGGAAGCAGTAAAAGGATCAACAGTATACTTCTGATTATTAATTTTATATATATTGCTTGATTATATTACTACTTTATTGTTTTTAATGTTATGACATACTCCCATCCTGCTTGACACTGATAATAGTTGGGAATAATAATTTATCTTGTTAGCTGTTGTGCTTGGATATCTGTCATTTTGTTGCTAAATGTTCTGACAGTGTTTGTTTATATGGCTTACATATTGTTGCACTCTTACCCTTGTTCTTAGCATTTTTGGGATGAAACAGGACTCCCCTGGGAACACCACCCTACTGGAAGACTTCTTTCACCCTTTTTTTCTTTAGTGTTTCCAAATGGCACGGATCATCCTCAATATTAAGATGGAAGTTGTTTACGAGCTTGATATACTGAATAATAGAGTTATATTGCATGTTGTGGATTGTGTCCTTACTAATACTATAATAAATGACTTGTTTTAGGATGTTATAATAGCTTAGGACGCTCATTTCGGCATCTTCATCCAACATATTTATTTTGAGTATTGGTGGACTGTATATGGGTTAGGTGAAGATGATTATTAGTATAGGTGTGCCGTCCCCTTTCGATATTTTTTGGGTCCTATATTATGGCTACATTATGTACTCTATGATGCAGTAGTTATGATGTATGTTTTCTGTAAATGGTAGTTTACTCTATAAGTGAATTTCTCCGTCTAGTATATAGTAGTAACTCTGACTAGTACGTGATAGCATGTCTAGTATCTCTGCCACGCGAAATGATTAATCAATAAGTAAGATTAATGATAACAAATGGCAAAAAAAAATTTACCTCTGCTAAAATTAAACTAGTAAGTTTAGTAATACCTTACTGGCTAATCATTATCCAATTTAAGTAAAGGAAATTAAAGCAGTATGATAATAGTTAGTAGTGGGATGTTACACCTACGAGAGTAGACCAAAGTAATAAGACTCTATGGAAGTTAACTAAGAAAGTTAAGAGGAACAAGGCCTAAGATCCAATTAAAGTTGCATCAAGTATATTCCTATACTCTCATATGAACCTTGTTATTTATTTATGCATTATTATATGATGAACACTGCTTTATCATTTTATATCTTAGAATGTAGTAAGAGTTATATGTAAAATGAACCTACTTCAACTAATAACGTTTTTCAAATTTAATTAAATGGATTGGATATATGTACACCTTTTTATAATAAACCCGAAGTGGCTGAGATGATAACAAAGACATGATAGTTGTCATGTTAGAATCCTACTGAGAAGTTTCAATTTCTCATCCTTACTTTCCATGTTGCCTTCAGGCAAAGATGGCATTACCAGTGGAGCACTATGTGATGTCATCAAAGGCTGATTTGTACTATGACCAAGCACATTATGTTGTAATGTTTGCGACCACTACTACGACATATATGCTACTATATGTAGGTCGTTGTAACATCCGCCATGAGCTCCGACTTCTGACCTTATTTCTAATGTTCAAGTGAAATGGACAATTTTTCCAATTTCTGACCTCATCTCCAATTCGAATGGAATAGTCATGATTTCCGACTTCAAGTTTCAAATGAAAGGTGAAATTTTCATGATTTTCGATCTCAGGCTTGATCTCAAATGGAATGGACATGAGTTCAGATCCCTGAGTTGATCTCCAAGTTTGAACGAATTCCGATTTTCGACTTAACCCCTGGTCCAAACCAAATGGACATGACTACTGATGTCCGAGTTTATTTATGTCCCGATATCCAAACTTAAGTCAAGAACGTTCTAATTTCCATTTACATTCCTGAGTTTGAGTTTGTGACCAACTCCCGAGATTAGATACGTTCCGATTTCCGGGTACATAAGGTTTTATGTCCTAATACTAACTTCCAAGTTTATATAACATCCCCGACTTCTGATTTCACATCTCTTACGTTTCAAAGTCTTGTCCGTGACTGCCAATTTTAAGGTAAATTGTTTGCTGTGATTTCCGATCTCAGATTTTATGTTTCTAACATGATTTCTGATCTCATAACCTATTTCCAAGTGACTCGAGTTCCGATATCCAAACTACTCTCCAAGTTCGAATTAGATGGACAAGAGTTCCGGTTTTACTCAAGATGGATACGAGTTCCGAGTTCAGACTAAGTGCAAACGCGTTCTCATTTTGCATGGAGGATAATTAAGCCACATTAGACCATAAACAGAAAGAAGCATGGTTGGAAATTAGCCACAAGAAATTCAGCCACTTAACCTCTAAAAGTGGCACAAGAAAGACCACAAAAATTGGGGAAAGTTGGCTGAAATTCAGTCTTGTGTTTTATACCAATCAAAAGCCTTCATTTTACCTACCACTCCAAAGCTTTATAACACATTCCTCCCCTTTCATTCAGCCTCATTTCTACGCTACCTTCTCCCTCACTTCAACTCTCTTCTTCTCTTCTCCACTCACCAAACTCTATCAAACCTTCAAGTTCAACCAAGTTTTATTGATTCAAACTCCAAGATTAAACCAAATCACACATAACAAGAGGTAGAGGTTTAATTCTTGTATTAATTTTGATTGTGGGTGGCGGGTGGTGGTTTATCTTTCTCAATTTTTTATGTGATAATCGAATGAATATAAGATATTTGGCTGATTTGTTGGCTGTTATGATGTTTAAATCGAATAGGAAGCAAGAAAGAATGAGAGTAGGAAGAGGTGAGGAGTTGGAAAACCAAAAACCCTTAGTAGTCCGTACGGCAGAGTGTACGACTCTGCCTACAGCCGATTAAACTTTATACAACCATTTTTATATGAATCTAGACATCCAGAACTTTCCATATATATATCATATAAGGCCATTGGATTAATATTGAGAGGGATATGAATTTTTGAATTTTGACCTAAGAATCAGGACTTCCATCCAAGCAGTGTGACTTGAGAAGGGTGTAACTCACTCTACACAATCTCAAATTGAGTAAACTAACTTTGTTAGAAAGATTACACGTAGGAGAATATTTCACAATGAAAGTCTGAGTTTGTTATGGTCCCCTATGCTCTCAATAGTTCAAAGAAGTCACCCTATGTCCAAACTAGGCCAAATCAGGGCAATTCAGAAAGGCCAAATTTCGGGACTTATAACTCAAGCCCTACTAAGTCAAATGGAATGGATCTTTTTGAAAAGAAAGTTGTCCTATTAGCTTTAATATGAGACCAAGTTTGTATGATTTGAATCAGTTTTTGATTTTTAGTAAATTTTTACTTTTAAGTGTGTAATTATGGCTAGCTACAGGGTAGGCGGGATAAAACCTATACAACCTGAGCTGTAGTCATCAAAATCAGATAGGACTAAAGAGGTTAGAAAATATACACACAACACTTTAACATATCCAAAATTGAGGTCCAAATAAGTTAAATAGAAATTATGGCCTGGATTATAAAAACCGGGTTGAATGATTGTGCTGAGGCAATGACCCCATCTTGATGTGATTAATGCCCTTATGAAGTTAATGATGAATTATGAATGAAACGTTATGACTTCTTTGATGAGTTGGTGTACTAAGTACTAGCACTATTCATGGGAAAGCGGACACATTCCATTATGCCGCCAAAGTTTCAGTAAAGTCTATGCACAAAATATGATATACATGTTGATACATGTGCATTTTCAAGAAAGTTATGAAACTTATGTTATGTGATGAAAGTTCCATAATGCTTGGGCCAGCCCCGGATAACAAGTTAAGGGGAATAGATCGGTGGGAAGGTCGGGGAAAGTAAACCCAGCATTCCTATATAAGAATGAGCTCGATCCTGATAAGCAGACTATTACCCAAGAGTCTAAAATGGTCAAGAACTTCCAGGGGACCAAGAAATGGAAAAGTTTAAGGAAAAACTTTATGAAAATGAGTCAAGAATGAGATTTTGCATGGTTGTATTGAATAGTCATTATATAATGCTTATTGTTTGATTGTTATTTTTACTTATTACTGTATGATTGTCTACTCTGGTCATTAATCTGTACCACTACTAAGTAGTTTCTTCTGGTTCCCATACTGTTTTAAATAAAACTGAACCTTGCCTCAGACCAGACATTTTCTTAAACTTATTAAATTTGGATAGCCATTTTGGAACCCATGGTTTACAATTAAATAAAAATCAAGACAATTGAGAATGAATGTGACGTCAATTATGCGAACCCTACTGAGAATTTTTGCAAATTCTCACCTTGTCTTGCATTTCCACATCATTCTCAGACGCTGGTGATGGATTTGACCACCACCCTCTTCATTGAGATTTCCAACCTATAGCTCCATCATGATCCCTTCGTGGATTCCCTGTACATAGCTGATTCATGCAACTTCCATCTCTACCTATTCAGCAACAGGAATTTTGCTGTTCTCCTATTCCACCCTGCGTTTGACCCTGCCACCCCATATTTTGCGTTCCCGCTGCACTTGGCACATTCTCCTCCAGTACCTTCAGCACTTGCTACACCTGCCAGTCCTCCACCAGAGTCTCCCCCATAGATGGTTCCCGACATACCGCTCAACTTAGAGAGCGATCCTTCTGAGGCCACCGGCTCATCATCTTTCTCCTTGGGAACTAGTATGGATTACTCCCCAGCCGGGTCCGGTGTGGCCAACGGCTATCTGACCGAGTAGGTCCTGGTCGAGAGCTCATTTGCACAGCATGACCCTCTTTTGACAGCATGCGACTTTGGGTCATAGACTTAGGATCATCTTGACTGATAGGGGCCTTATGTTTTTTTGTTACACCAGCCCACTCATGTATCCTATTTCACATGAGTACTTAAATTGAAGCATCGGCTTCCATATATATAGTTAATGATATATTCCCTATTTGTATCTTTTTTGTGGGGTTATTACAATTTCATTACGTTCTACGATGTTAATCGCGAATATTATATACAGCGCGCCATTTTGCCAAAAAATAAACAAAAAGAAAAGGGAGACGAGAGTAAGCAATTTGTAAGTATAGTATCAACACAGTAACACCTTCTACTTAATTTCATGTTATGGCTTAAGCATAACATTAAATTGGTAGGGTGTTACAGTCGTAGCAATAATGTAGTTGAGGTTCCTTGTAACACCCTCCTCAGTGCAGTACTATGCTTAAGTCATAGTACTATACCCTAGAGTTGTTAATGTTATCTGAGCGGACCTTGTCTAACAGCAATCTCAGCCGTCTTCGAAAACTTCTGAAACTATCTGGAGATAACACGGAAATAGGAATGAGAATCATAAATTCTCAGTAGGATTCTCTAAGTATCATAAGTAGTGTCATCGCTGTTATCTCCAGTTTGCTTCGGTTTATTAAGAAAAAGGTGAATATATATTGTTTAATTTTATAGTTCGAAGATATGTCATCCAAAGCAAAATCTATTTTAATCATACACTTGGCATCTGAGAGAACCCATAAAAATCAAGTCAGGAATTATATTAGGACTAAAAACCGAAATACCATAAAGTACGATAGCATCAATGTACCAGAGGCATAACTTCTACATATACTTTATTGGAACTACAGTATATTAAGACACTCACATAACATCAATATGTTGAGAACATAACATCTGCACATAACTTAACTTGTATTTAAATTTTATACATAGACATAAGGCTTACTTTTCTTTCTTCATCTTTCTTTTTATCATAAAATCTTTACGTGCCATATCCCAGAGTATGATCGCCACGTCATACCCCATCAGAGCGTGATCGCCATGTCACGTTCCTTAGGAATATAGGACCTTCATTCGGTACTTACACTAGCTGGGTCATGCCATGCCTCATGTAAGTTCTGTGCTTGCATCTACTTTAATCTTTAGTCTTTAGTCTTTAGTATTTACTTGGCACACCTAGGCATTACGTATCACCGTCCCTAGAGTGCTTTTACTGCCCTTGGGTAGCCTGGCCTTGGAGTGAGCTCGTCAGCTTCACTCGTGACCGTCGTCACACCGACTCACCCACAAGGGGACCCACTGCCTCTAGGTTAAAGGGACCCAATATGCAACCGCCTCCAACATAGAGGGACCTAAGTCTTTAGCTGCCTTCACGAGGAGGGACCCATGTGCAACTGCCTCCAGGTGAAGGGACCCATGTCTTTATCATTTAACTGCCTTCACAGGGAGGGATTTCAAATAACTGCCTCCAAGTGAAGGGACTCACATTCAATATATTCACATTCTTTCATTCTCATACATATTCAAGCATAGTCATACTGAGTGTACTCATACATATACTTCATTTATTTTCATGTATCATTGCACACATGATTTTCACGTACATGTTCATTACATATAAAGGCCCGTAGCCTCCTTACCAATTTACTGGTACTCATGCATATGCTACATCACTTACCCTCACATACCTCATAACATAATTATGTCATTCTTGAATATAGGGTTTCTATATACCCATTTATACTTTAATTCATCCTTACATCTAAACATTCATAGCTTCTTAGACTTCATAGTAAATCCAGTGACATAGCAGAATCAGGTCCGTTTCCCCATGAATAGTGTCAGCTCTCACGGACAAATCAATCATAGCAACATAATCAACTTAACACATATATATATCAATGTCAAACTGGCAATCCTCCATTCAAACTTTATATGTTTCCCTAATACTTGTGAAATCTCTAACTAGGTCATTTTGTGAGACTATCACTTTGGCCATTATGCCATATTCTATTCGGTTCTGCCCAAATTTCATATGACCCACCTCTATTTCTATTCAACTCATTTAAATCTGAAATTTTGATATGTCATAGCTCTATATGTCTACTTTCTAACCTCTTTGGTCCCCTATCATTTTGATCCATATAACTCAAGATATTCAAATCTTACCTCAACCTATTCAGTCACTAGCCCGAATTACACTCCTAGAAGTATAAATTCACTAAAAATCGAAACTAAGCTCAAATCATACGAAATTGGTCTCATATTGAAGCTAACAGGACAACCTTTCATTTGCTACAAGTTTCATTTCATTTGCATAAGTATACCTCGAGTTATAAGTCCTGAAAGTCAACCTTCCTAAACTACTCTATTTTGACCTGGTTTGGACATAGGGTAATTTCCTCGAATCACTGGGGACAATTGGGACCATAGCAAACTCGGAATTTCATATTGAGATGTTCCCCTATGTGTAAGCTTTCTAACAAAATTGGTTTCACTCAATTTGGAGTTGTATAGGGTGAGTTATACCGTCCTCAAGTCACCCTGCCCGGATGAAAGTCCTGAACCCTAGGTCAAACTTCAAAAATTCGTATCTCTCTCAATACTAATCCAATAACCTTATATGACATATCTATGGAAAGCCCTGAATGTCTACTTTCATCTAAAAATGGTTTCATCGGATTTAACCAGTTGTAGGCGGAGTCGCACGCTCCGTCGTACGGACTGCCGTGGAATTCTTCATCCAAACAGCATCCCAATCCATCGATTTCTCTTAGTCTTCTTCTTCTAATTCTAATTCCCACTCGAGATTTCATACTAATCCCATATTAATCCAATCATACACATCCAATAATCCATCAAATATAAGAAGAAGGGTACAATTTCATGCAATCATAGTGCAAGTAATTCAAGAACAGAAATAGAATCCTACCTCCTTGGAGCGTGATTTGAGCTAAGTATTGAAGCTTAAATTGTTAGAATCTTGTCTTGAAGGAGTGATGGGGTTATGTGAGTGGAGAAAAGAGAGAAAGAGCTGAACAAGGGAGAGGTAACGTGAAGATGAGGCTGAAGGAGAGAAAGAGATGAGTTTATAAGCTTGAGGTGGTAGTTAACTTGGAGGGCTTTGATTGGCTGAATTTCTTGTGGACAAAAATTTAGCTACGTCTCCCTTTTAGTGGAACTCACCGCCATACTATTTGAAATCGAAACTCGCCTCTATTCTGCTTGAAGTCGGAACTCATGCCATATTTAATTGAGTTCGTAGCTGAAGCCGAATATCGAAAATCGTCCCTTCTACATTGCTTGAAGTTGAAGCCGGATGTCGGAACTCGTATCATGTTGTTTGTGACTTGAGGAAATCTTGTTTATTCTGAGACTTGGAATCAAGGTCGGAGGTCGGAAGTCATGTGGCTGACAATCATAAAATCTCGGAACTCCCTATTTGAACTCGGGAACACCAACAGAAATGGAAAGTTCCTGGGAATGAACTCGGACATCGGAACTCGTGTATGACTAGTAGTTAACTCAAAGATTCAAACTCATGTCCATTGAGTTCAACTCTAAGGCCAAAAATCGTTATATTAAAATCGGAGGCCGACACTTGCACCATTGTGTTAAAGTATCAACTTGGGTCAAGTCAGAAGTCGGAATGAGGATGCTGGCTATGCTTAAGGTCGGAACTCAAAAGCCGCTCCATTTAACTCGAAACTAGAACATGAAGTTGGAAATTAGGAATAATCAAAATTGAAGAGGAAATCGGAAATCGGGCATGACATGAAGTAAAACGAACTCGGAACTCGGTAATTATCCCATTTTATGTGAAATTTGAAGATGAAGTCGGAAATCGAGAAGATGTGTGTAAGGAGGTCGGAAATCGGGATGTTATATTCCTCCTGTTCCTACACCTATAGATTTCCCAGAGTTTCTACGGCCTACTTCTACCTAACTAGGACATGAGTTCATGCCTGAGATAGAGCCTATTCCGGAACCCAAACCCTTCTCAGAGTATATTCCATTGCCGGAGTTACAACCTATGTCTCCTAACTTCCCACACCTAGAACCCATTGTTCCAAAGGTACCGGTATCAGTCATATAGATCAGTTTGTTAGATTCTCCTACTCCAGTAGCAAAGCCTCACCAGGCGTCAACCTCATCCAAGTTAGACCCTTCGGAGGAAACATTTACAATAGCCATTCAAGTTTTCTGACGCAGTCCTGGACGTGCATGCAGTTCTAGTCCATGTTAGATTCACACATCGATCATTCTTGAGGGTGTGATCGTAAAGGGCGTGGATATTAAGTTTCTACCCTGTGAAGTTTAATGAAAGAGTTGTTTACTTTAGGAATTCAATAGTTGTAGGAAATTATGTATCGATACTTTTGCTATTTTTGAGTGCTTTTGCATTTTGATTTTTGAGATGTTGAAGTTGTTATTGAATGATTGATGTTATGGTTTATATTTAATATTAGTTATCGATGTTATTGCAATATGTCCTATTATTATTATTCGCATTCTTCATCACTACGCAATTCCCAATGGCTCTCTTATGTAATGTGTAACACCCTAATAGTTCCATTCTAAGCTTAAGTCATATCGTGGAATTACTAGTTGTTACTTTGGCTCGCGGAACTAATATTACTTTTTAGAAATTACTTTTTACTGAAAATAGGGGTAAGTTTTTTTTTTTTTGAACAAAACAAGTAGAAACCATACATCACATTTAACATACATAGAAACCAAAAGAATAACCACAATCTTAGATAAAGATAACATTCATTCCATGGTCATCCATAATAATATGATAATAGTCATATCAGAGTCATACATAAGATAATAATGGGTCCGATATCTACCGTCGACCCTACACAAGAAACTTACCAAATACATAGTAAAAGGAAATATATCAGAAAACCCTACTACCCAAGCATGTCATACAATAGAATGATAACTTTATAACTATAGCCAAAAGGGGCTATCCTCGTGCTTGGCTCCGCATGCAATTGTCACATCAAGCATCAGGTGGGAGGAAACCATTCCCATGTCCTCTGGGAGAAGCACCACCACAACCCCTTCCTCGAGCACGTCCTTGCCCAAGAGGCAATGCTGGGTATGAATGAACCCACGCCTGCAAGCCGGGGGTGAAGTTGAGCCAGCCGATGAAGCAGAAGAATCAAAAGATAGACGAATCACCGAAGGCTAGGATGAACGCGAACGATGAGATCCCCCAGAATGAGTCGGATAGAAGGGCTCAAACGGATCAGTCTCCACATGGTAGCTCGGATAAGACAGCTCCAAGGGATCGAAATCCACTGAAACAGTCGGAGTCAAGCGGGTATTTGAGTCAGTCTTGTCATCATTGGTGGGGTATCTCAGTGGCTGAAAATAGGGGCGGATGTCATCCATAGTAACCTCGCCAAACAGCTGATGCAGTCGGAAAAATGGGCTCATCACAGGAGTCTGAAACTGGCGGTCGTGGGAGATGTAGACCCTCATCGTTGTGCTCGCCGACAGCACGGAGGCATTCAACACCGGGTCAAAGTGCGAACACCACACCGGGAACTCAATGTAGATCACCACCATGCCCGACGTCAACATCCTCTGAAGATGACACGGAAAACATAGGAATGAGAAATACTAAATTTCTCAGTAGGATCGCGACTAGACAAACACAGTGTCATTGTCATTGTCTCAGCTACTTCGGGTTTAATTATAAAAATAGTAGATAGGTATAAGTTCAATTTTTAATGGTTTCAGAAAATGTAAATCCTGAAGTGGGTTACGTTTAACTTTATCATCATATCCATAGTGTCATATATATGCATACATGCTAATATACATAACATACATTCATAATGCATATAAGGAATATAATAACATGCATGGCTATGCAACTCATCAACTTGACCATGGTCCTACTTTGACTTTCGTTTTTAGCACGTGCTTAACATTCTTTTACTTTTCCTTTGAAATAGATTGCTTTTGGACATGAGCTCATTCCATGACTGTCGTCACGCAGTACTAACCAAATCAGACTAAGCCGATATTGGTTACCTCTAAGTTGGAGGGTCCTCCATGTCACCCTTGCCCTCTCACAGAGGTTCCTTAAGTCTTTGTGGATCACCATCTCCCACTTCCCTTACCGAAGTGATTGAAGGGTTATGTCCCATCAATTCTTTCTTATCATTATACTTTACATGCATAGTTCTTCTTTGACTAAATACATGCAATGATATAACTAAGTCCATAATTTTGATGGAAATCTGGCAGCATAACGGCTAGACCGGAGCTTCCCCAAAATGCCAATTAGAAACTTTCAACCAACAGTTTATCATATCTATATCATATCATCATACTCATCATTCAATCATGAGACAAAGCTCAATCAAATTTGTCATTCATCATGCCGTATGGCATCACACACATTCATACCCTAAAGGGGTTTATAGTTGTGTTATTCTTTGTGAAGAATATTATGAATTATCATATAATTTCTCATGGTTACCCATGAGAGAATCACATAGATAAGATATGTATATGTGGTCTTTTAGTTACTTAGCTTTCATATGAAATTATTCTTTACTTGAGTTGATGTCTTATGGAACACTTGTTCAAAGTAATTAAGTTAAGTGATTGTTTCCCTTCCTTGAGATAGTGTACTTAGTGATTCCTAGGTTCATAGTATGCTCAGAGACCCTAATCATACTTCTGTTCCTAAGGAGTTCGAGATCCCTCTGATCCTTGGGTCATGATAATGCATAACCACATCATGAACCCAACAACACCATGTTCACTAAACACCAAGGGTGATTTTTAACTCAATCAAGTTACAAAACTTCAAGCTTTTATCTTAAGGATTAGATCTTTATGAAATAATGGTACAAGTTACTAGCTTTTTGACTAAAAAGTCTTGTTCTTTATGAAAGTTGACTCATTTAATTATTCTAAGACCATCCAAGTCTCAACCTTATGACTTAAAGTTGTCTCTACATTAAAAAGGTTCCTACTTCATCAAATAGTGATATAAAACATTACTTTAAGGTTAAAAAGTCTTAATTTTTATAAAAGCTAATACTTTCTAGCATTGTTTTGGTTCAAGATCCAAACTTTATGAATAAAATGTTATAAAACAACACTTTTATGACTTAAAGGTTTCATTCTTGATTAAAGTTTGAAACTTTATGAAAGGTCTTTTCTTTAAGGTTTGATTTCTAAGACATAAAGTGACAAGATATCATTTTCTAACTCAAAAGGGCTTATTATGCCAAAAAGCTTAGACTTTTACATATATTCTTATCTTCAAAACAAAACAAAAGAAGACTTTATGATGGCACTAAAACTAGCGCCACTTTTGGTGTATCAAGAAGCAAACTTTTTAAAGTTTAAGGCTTTTAGAATGTTCATAGTCTTATCAAATCATGAAAAACATAAAAAGATAAGGCTTTTCTAATCATCAACTCATCATAAGAAAAGGAAGAACTTCAAACGAGATACCATCAAGAACACTCAATAATAAGAACATACTTTCCAAAAGTAGAAACTTAAGAACACTCGAAGAACATCAAGAACATATTTTTTTTCTAAAAGTAGAAACTTAAGAACACTTGAAGAACATCAAGAACATATTTTTCTAAAAGTAGAACACTTGAAGAGCATCAAGAACATATTTTAACCAAAAATAGAAACTTTTGCTCATGAAGAGCATGAAAGATTTCCTCAAGTTTTCACTTAAAGATCCTGGTCATGAAGGGAACCAAGCTTCAAGCTTTTTTGAGTAAACAAAACAAAAAGATGAGATCACTACCTAAGCTTGGAAAATAGCGTCTTTCAGGAAGGAGAAGAAGATGAAAAAGACTCCTTCTTGGTTGATGATGGTGGCAGTTTTGAATGAGCAAGGAGAGAACTCTTGAGCTCTCTTGAAAATGAGTTTTATAGTGTTTAGATCTTGTCTCCAAAGACCAAAAGATGTGATCTTTGAAGAGCTTAGTAAGGAAGGTTTGGTTATGAGGTGGAAAATGATGAAGAAGATGAAGAAGAAGAAGAAGAGGAAATGTAGAGAGAGGTTAGAGAGTTTGAGAACTTTAGAGAGAGAATGAGAAGTTGAAAATAAAGTAAATGCGTGTGTGTTGTGTTGTTGTGGCCGTAACTTGTAATGGCATGGAGAGAGATATTTTTGCTTCACTTTGTGTTATCTTATGTTAATTTGTGATTAAGGGGACAAATAGGATGATGGGGGAACAAAGTATAGTCAAACTCTTATATAAAGTAATCTTGTCTAATACTTTTTGCTTTTATAACATCACTCTTTACTTTATTGTTTAGTTAACTAAATTTGAATTTAATCATGTGATTAAGTGCTCATACAACTTAATTAAGATGATTAAGCAAGGATTAGTAATTAACACACAAGAACACAATTAACAAAAATTAATCTTGCGATTAAACTTAATTAACCTTAATCAAACTTGATTAAGCTAATTAAGGGTGATTAGTACTTAATTAAGCTATTAAAGGTCTAACTTGCTTAATTAGAGATTATCTAATCTCAATTAAGCATTCTTTTGACTTTTCTCATCCGAGTTAACCCCTAAACTCCTCGTTAACCACTTAATTAAGCCTTAATCTCATAATTTCTCATTAAGTGCCTAATTACTCAGGGTTACTGAGGTAATTTAGCACGACATGAAATTGAGGATGTTACATAACGTTTCATTTACGCAAATAATCCACAATTAAGGTTCATGCTTTTACAAGAGTTTTTTAAAAAAAAAAAATTAACCTATTATTTTCCAATAAAGTAATTTCAAAGAAAAAGGTTAATTTTTTCACAAAGTTAAAAAGTAACAACTAATAGAATCCAAATACAACTTAAGTGTAGGTTGGAACCACTACGGTGTTAGACATATGGCCGAAAATCACACTAAAGCCTAAGAAACTTTGCCAGTTAACACCCAACTCTCAAATAATTCATTTTAAGCCAATTCCAATCATTTAAGAACATTTTTAAGGTCTACATAACAAAGTAATCATAATAAAAATAGTTTTGCTATCCATCAGGAGATAGGAACCAAAATTCACACTTCTAGCGATTTGAAAGAGCTAGTTTAGGCCCAAACTTGTTTCTACTTATCTCTTCACCAAACCAACTACTCAAGCACAATTTTAGCTTCAATATATCATGTAATTTAATGGGTAAAAAAAGTTTGCATTAATTCCCTTGGCTTAAGAATTAAATTCCTCCATTTCCTGGTTGTCAGTGTAGGATTCTAGCCACACCTTTTTTGACAGAAGTCAAGATATTGATCTTAACAAGGTCGTGCTCATAAATATACCCATTTTTAATGTCAACTAAATTATTTAAACCTATAGAAACCTCAAACTTTCATTAACTCTCGGGGTTTTCAAATCTAGACATAATTTCCTACTTTAAGCTAGTTTACGCCATAATCTAGTTAAATGCCTTCCCTAGAGTTTTACCTCATAAATACCATTTTAGAGGACTCACCTAGACTAACATAATCTATATCTAAGCTCTAAACACTCTGCTATGTGCAAGCTTTGGAACCCTAGACTAGTGTCACAAGTGTGATAGCCATTTTACTTTATAAACTATAGCAAAATGGGTTAGAGATCCCTACCTCTCTTCCAAGCTTAAAACTCCTAGATCATATCTCCAAATCCTCAAGAACCGCCACCACACAAGAGAGAAATCTCTTGCTCCCTTAGAGCTCCTTGGCCGTGGTTTATAGAGGGAGAATGAGAGAAGATTTTGTGCTTGAGTTGGAGTACAAGAGATAGAATGAGAGGAAGAATGTGAGGGCTGGAGGTTTGAAGTGATAGACGTCACTTTATGTCACTCATTGATACTTTGTGATATGTCATGAGTAATTTATTGTACTTTAAATTCTTAAATTAAATAGTAACAAGGGCTCTATGAGGCTCTGTCAATAATTGTAAATTGTTTTTGAATATTTTTACTAAAAATATAATTTATTTAGATTTTATCTCTAATAGGATTTTAACTATGCAATTATATTATTATTATTTTATTTTATCTCTCTTTAATTTATAAACTGTACTAAGTAAATAAATTTCTCTGCCAATTCTTGATTTAAAATTTTTAGCCTTTAAATAATTTAATTTTAATTTAAATATTTTTTTGTCCTTTAGTAATTAATACAATAGTATTTATTTAATTTGTAACACAGAGTTACAAATGCAACAAAATAAGGGATGTTACATTATTGGTGTTTTTGCTTGCAGTCTTTTCCAAATTTTACATTGAAAGTTGAAGATGTATTTATCTAAGGTATGTTACCTTTAACAGCTCGCACGTTCTTTCCATGCGAGTCATAATTTGGTTGTGGTATATTTGTGTTTGGGTATCATTTCTTTTGCTTTAATAGAGTTTTTGAGGACAACATGAACAAGAGGAGTTGTAATTTAACCTGATAGTCTTTTATTATGTCTTATTTGGATAAATTGAATTATCAGTTTGCTATCCACATTTAGTTATTGAATCCGCAATAGTTGTAATATGAAATGGCTCGACAGAATTTTTTTTTTTAAATTTATTTTATCAAGAATTAGAAGAAACGGGAAAGAGAAAGAAATGAAATGATTTTATTATATTTTTAATTATTGAGTCCTCACTTGAAAATTGAAAAGGTATATTTTCGTAAAATGAATTATACTTTTAATAGAGTTGTTATACAAAAAGGTTATAATCAATTTTTTTTTAAAAAGGAATTGCTTTACTAAAACATTGAAAAGAGTGGAGGGAAAGAAAATAAACTGAATATTTTTCTATGCTGTCCAATCCTTAATTAAAAATTGAAAATAGGTATCATTATAAAATAAACTATACTTTCAATAATGAATTTTATATAGAATGATTATGTAGAATCTTTTTCTAAATCAATTTATTAAAAGTGATATCACCTTAAACAGGTGATAAAAAATACATACGTTGCATGGGTGATAAAAATGTCTTTTTTCCCCTTTTCTTACTATGGGGCTTAATGTAACATCCACTACGAGTTCCGATTTCGTCTTCAAGTTCCCATGATTTCTGAATTCCAACCTCAGAATTGATGTTCAAGATTAACTCAATGGGCACGAGGTTCGACCTCCGAGTTTATACCTCCGAATTGAATGTCACGAGTTCCGACCTAATAAGTGGTCTCGACGAGAGTGAACACGAGTTCCGACATAAAAATTGATTTCCAGGACATACCCGAGTTCCGATATCCGAAGCTATTTCCAAGAGCTTTTCATTTCTATTGATGTTCCCAAGTTTGAGCTTAAGACCGATTTGAGTTGAGCTCCAAGATTATATAAATTCCAACTTCCCGGTTCCTAAGTGAATGTTTTGATTTCCAACTTCAAACTTCCGATCTCCGAGATTGATTATTAGACAGAGTTTCGGAATTATATGTATGAGGTTTTATGGCTAGTTATCGACTTCCGATATGCGGGTATAAGATGATTTGTTTGCCATGTGACTTCCGACCTCCGACATTATGTTTCCAATAAATTGTAATTCCCGACTTCCGACTTAACATTCAAGGTCCAAACAAAATGGATGTGATCCCCGATATTCGACTTTATGTTTCAAGGAAAATGGACACGATTTCCGACTTCAAGCAGAATGGAGCTGAGTTCCAATTTAAGATACAATGGAAGCGGAGTTCCACTTTTAGGCGACGTGGACAATGATTTATCCACAAAAGAGAGAGACATGGCTGAACTTTGTCCACAAGAAATTCAGCGAATCAATACTCTCAATCATAACTGCCACTTCACTATTTAAATTAGATTTTTCTCTTCTCCCTGCTGACTTATGTCTCATTCTCCAGCCTTCTCATCCTCTCCTTTCTCTCAGTCATCTCCATCAAACCTTCAAGTTTCACAAGGTTCCATTAACCCAAACTCAAATTCAGCAAGATCACGTCTAAAGGAGGTAGGATTCAATCTCTAATCTTAATTTGTCTAAACTGAGAATGTATGAAAGATTACTTTTCTATATATATTTGGTGATATATTGGATGTATATGATAGATTATGGTTGGATTAATATGGGAATAATATGAAATCTTGAGTTGGAATTAAGGTTAGAAGAAGAAAACTAGGAGAAGTGAGGAATTAGAATGCTGTAGGAATAAGAAGCCTCACTGCAGTCCGTATGGCGGAGTGTATGGCTCAACCTATAGATGTTCAAATCCGATGAAACTATCTTTAGATGAAAGTAGACATTCAGGGCTTTCCATACATATATCATATAAGGCCATTGGATTTGTATTGAGAGAGATATGAATTTTGGAAGTTTTGCCTAGATTCTAGAGGTTGATATTGGGCAGACTAGATTATTCTGGGCATAACTTGCTCTATACAATTGCAAATTGAGTGAAACCAACTTTGTTAGAAAGCTTACATATAGGAAAATATCCTACAAAAGTTTTCAAGTTAGATTTGGTTTCGTTTGATCTCAATATTTCAAAGAAGTTACCCTATGTCCAAATTGAGCCAAAATAGGACAGTTCAGGAAAGTCAAATTTAAAGGCTTATAACTCAAGCTTTACTAAGGCAAATGAAATGAAATTATTGCAAATGAAAGGCTATCCTATTATCTTTAATATGATACCAATTTCGCATGATTTGGACTAGTTTTTGATTTGTAGTGGATTTTTACTTTTAAGTGTGTAATTTTGGCTAGCTACAGGGCAGTCCGAGCTAAAATTTAGATAACTTGAGTTATACAAATCAAAATGAGATGGGACTAAAAAGGTTGGAAGCTAGACACATAGAGCTATGACATATATCACAATTTAGGTCCAGATGAGTTAAATAGAATTTATGGCCTGATTTACAAAAACGAGGCTGAGTGAAGGTGCTAGGACAGCAACTATGCTTTAAATACAACTGATATTCCTATGAAATTGATGTTGAATGGTGACTGAAGTATTGTGAATTTTTTGTAAAATTGATTGTCTGAGTACTGGCACTATTCATGGGAAAGCAGACACGTTCCGTTATATTGCCGAATTTTCGGTAGAATTATAAGCATTTATGTGTTAAGAGCATGTATGTAGTACTCATATATGTAAGGTTATATGAAAGTAAATGATAAAGCATATGTATGAGTACATTTAGTATGTCTATATATGATTATGTATGAGAATGAAATGATATGAATATATTGAATATGGATCCCTTCACTTGGAGGCAGTTATGAGATCCGTCCTTGTGAAGGCAGCTAAATAAGATAAAGATGTGGGTCACTTCACCTGGAGGCAGTTGCACTTTGAATTCCTCCTTGTGAAGGCAGTTAAATAAGATAAGATGTGGGTCCCTTCACTTAGAGGCAATTGCATATTGGGTCCCTCCCTGTGAAGATAGTTAAAACTTTTGGGTCCCTCTACGTTGGAGGCAGATGGCCAACTGAGTTCCTCCGACCTAGAGGCACGTGGGGCCCCTTGCGGGTCAGTACTATGTGATGACGGTCACGAGTTGAGCTCACTCCCAGATCAGACTACCCAAGGGCAGTAAAGACTAAAGATTAAAATATATGCAAGCACTCTACTCACATGAGGCATGGCATCGACCCAACTAGTGTGAGTATAGGGGACAAAATTTACACGAGACATAGCATGACACAGCTAGTGTAAGTACTGAAAATTTATGATGGCATATAAATATTCATGATAAAGGATATGATGAAGGTCCCATATTCCTAAGGATCATGACATAGCGATCACGCTCTGATGGGGTATGACATGGCGATCATACTCTGGAATGTGGCATGATGATTTCACTCCCTAAGGAATGTGACATGGCGATCACATCCCGATGGATTATGACATGGCGATCATATTCTAGGATGTGGTAGGATGGATATATCTCTAAGGAGTGTGACATGGCGATCACACCCCGATGGAGTATGACATGACGATTGTACTCTGGGATATGTGTAACAAGTAAAGAAAGTTAAAGAAAAGCATTAGTGTATTTGCATGAATTCAAAGATGAGAAGTTGCATAATGACATCCCTTGTTTTAGTAATGATGAAGCTATTCTATCTACTTATGCTGTGATTTTGTTCTAAATATAAAATATTGCCGATGTGACTCAAGTGCGTGAATAAAATAAACTCTACTTCGGACAATATATTTTCAACTATAAAACCGAATAGTCTATTTACCATGCTCATATTTTTTCATAATAAATCAAAGCAGCTGGAGATAATAACGATGGCATGGTATGAAATTCATTATTGAATCCTATTGAGAATTTGTAATTCTCACTCTTATTTATGTGTTATCTCCAGATAGCTTGAGAGGTTTCGAAGACCGTTAAAAGTGCTGTCAGAAGAGGTTCGTTCAGATAATAGTAACAAATCTTGAGTGTGGTACTATGACTTAAGCATAATATGGCATTTTCGAGAGGATGTTACACTTAAGGTCCAAAATGAGTGGTACGAAATATGTCATTACATGAGTAATGATTTATATACTATATAATTATTATTAATTTATATTAAATTAAAATTAATAATTATATTTATATATTTTTAATCTTATAATAAATATTTTTTAAAACTTTGATAAAATGTAATTAATTTAAATTAATAATCACATTTTTTAATGTTATAATAGTCTTATTGGAGATTTATATCTTACAATTATATCTTTTAGATTAAATAATTTAAGTTTTAATAAAAATGACATGAATTTAATGGCTCAAAGAAGCAAGGGATGGGAAATTTTCTAAGTTATTTACAACTTATACTACAAGTTTATATTAAAATCTTATTTAAGAATATTTTACTTGCATGAAAAAAGAAATTAGTAATAATATGATATTTTTATTAACATCAATCCTCAAACACATGATACCAAACATATACATGTCAACAAAAATAAATATAATTAATTCAAATGTAATTATTATAAAATCAAATTATTATCTTAAATATTTTATAAAGTCATTTGTCAAAGACTTATGTGTTTTTTTTTTTTAATTTTCTATTACATTTTGTGGAATTTAAATTTTTGCATAAAATATAAGTAAACCAAAGATAATACGCATAAGGAGGGAATCACACTTTTTCCTCTATTAGGACGAGAGAGTTTGAGTTACAACTAAAGAATTTTTGACTATATATATTTTTAAGTTGGGTCTGGAATCCTTACTCCAAGAGTAAGAAGGAGAGAATGATGGATTTCTTTTTTGGTTGTTGATAAATTCGCACTAAAATATTTTAAGCATACCTCATCAAAGTTAATTATGCTTATAAATTCATACATTCCTATTATTTTAAATTTTTTATTTTATTTAATTTAATGTGTATTTAATTTTCAGCCACTTTTCCTTACTCAAGAAGAAAATGGGAAAGCATGGGGAGGGAGTAATGGATTTATGTTTATTTTGTTAATAATTTTTCACTAATGCCATTTTAAGAATGACCCATAAAATAAATTACTATATGAATCTATACATTTATTTAGTTTGATTTTTTTTTTTTCATTTTATTTGATACAAATTTTCTGTCATTTCTTATTGGGGGAGGGGATAGGTGATGATTTTCATTTTTTTCTTCATAATTTTTTACTAGAGTCTTTCAAGGATATTCACCTTAAGTAACTTATAGTGATTTATTAGGTTTTTATTATATAGTATTCGGATTTTTTGAGCTTATAAGAGGTTGATTATTTACATCGAGAGTATTTATATCTACAGTCACAAACATAAAATTTTAACTAAAATAAATATAATTAATTTAAATTTAATTATTACAAAAGTAAATTATTAATTTAAATATTTTTCAAAATTATTTCTCAAACACTTATATATGTTATTTTCTTAAAAAAATTATTTATTGCCTTTTTTGGGATTTAAAATTTTGCTTGAAATATATTAAACTAAAAAGCATTATATATGAGGAGGGAATCGATCTTTTTACTTTTATTGGAAGGGGGAGGTTGAGTTTCAATTAAAAAAAATTATAATTTTATGCTTTTTAAAGCTAAGTCTAAGATTCTTACTATAAAACCAAAAAGGATAAGATGATAGTTTTGTTTTTTTTGATAAATTGACACTACAATATTTTAAGCATATCCTACTAAAGTTAATGATAATTATCAATCTAAGTCATTAATTTTGAATTTTTTTATTTTTTATGCAAATTTTCAACGAGTTCTCCTTATTCAAGAACAAAAGGCAGAAGAAAGAGCAAGTGATGATTTTTTTTTTTATTTCTATTTGTTTCGTTTATAAATTCTTTTTAAAATATTTTAAGAATATCTCATTTAAATAAATTTTGTATATGAATTCATTCAATTTTTTACTAAGCATTTTTTTTTTCATTTTATTTAACAGGAATATTTAGCCATTTTTCTTTATTCAAAAGAAATAAAGGGGAGGGGGAGGGGATGATGATTTTTTTAATCATTATTTGTTATTCATAAAATTTGTTTTAATAATATATTTTTATCATTTTATATTAATGTAATGTAATAATATTATTTACTTTATTAATTTTTATTTAAAATTTATTTCACATGTCTAATCTTACATATCAGCACATGATTAAACTCCTCATGTTGCACGAGCTCCATGCCAGTGTTACAGAACTCAGTACTCTCCATTGCCATTCTTAGGAGAGAAAAAAATAATTTCATCTATTTTTACGTACTCTAATGTTTAATATTTCTGAAAATAAGAGTGAAATTAATGTGTTATTCACTTAATATCATTATGGTTTTTCAAAATATTCGGAAGCAGTATTTATTATTATTATTATTTTTCTTATTGCAAATAATTAACAATTATTCTCCAAGTCAAAAAAAAAAAAAAAAATCGAAAAAGATAAATAAACGTTATGACTTACGGGTTAATAGACGTGTTATCTGTTTGGAAATATCCATGTCCTTTTCGTTGCCCCACTTTACTTTCCTTTCCTCGCATATGCCTTACCTTTTCAACTTTGAAATGTTCGGGAAAGCAAAGAAACCAGCTGAGAAAGCAAACACTACCGAAAACAAAAGCATCTTAGTCTCCCCACAAGCAATTATCAACCCTAAAATCCTCAAAAGCAAACCAAACCTTCAACTTCAACGCTCAAATCCTCTCTCTCTCTGTGAATTCATCGGCACTGATTCCCCATGGACGAGTATATCTCTCTCTATCTCCTTTGATTTTCTCTCCACATTTCTTATTTTTCTTTTTATTTTAATCTGATTCACACGTTCCTGCAAAATTGGTGTTGGTTCAGATCAAACTATAACTCAATCCAAAACCGTCTTTTTTTAACCCTTGTACTTTGTTTTTCGTTAACAGATCAGACCAATACCCAAAGGATTACTACCCGAACCCACAGACCACAAGGGTACCCTCCTCTTCATCCTCGTCGTCCACCACGAGCGTCCACGTGACGGCCCTCGACGGCCTGGTGAACGTGAACTCGCTCTTCACCATCGCGGTGTTCGTTGGGCTCTCCCTCACCACCCCGGGCCAGCGTAGCCTCGAGAACCGCTCCTCCTGCGACGCCGGCGTCGACACCGCCAAGAAGCTCCTCGTCTTCGAGGTGGTGTCCTTCAGCTTCTTCCTGTTCTCTTCGCTGGTGGCGCAGGGCCTGAAGCTGGCCCTCAACCTCCTCAACAGCAAGGACGTGGACGACGCCTTCAGGGCCCACATCAACCTCAAGGTGCTGCGCCTTGGCATGCTGGGCTCAGCCATCGGCTCCGTGATGGGCTGCCTCTTCTTGGTGCTCTCAATGGTCAACGTCATCGAGATCCGCCTCGGGATGCTCTCCTGTGGCAGCAAGTCTGCCGCCCATGCTGTTGCCGCTATGGTCGTTTTGGTTTCTTCTGCTCTCTTGGTTTATATCTCCACTGCCATCTATGCTTTTACCCACTAAATGAAATGCACTCGAATGCCTCATTCTTAGTTTTGCAAGTTCCTTTTATTCTCTTTTTTAGTGCAATGCCCTCTTGTTCGTGGTTTTGTGTTTGAATCTTTGTTCTGTCCGTTATAGAGAAGTGTTTGCCCCAGTGGGCATTAGAGAGACATTTGGCCCATTCATTTGTGCATCCCCCTCCCCCTCTCTCCATCTCTCTCGTCCTCCTCTTCTTTCTCCTCTCCGAAAAGCTAACCCGTGCGGATTCAGAAAGGCAAAAATGAAAAGATTATGTGAATAGCGCATAAGAAATTGGATGTATTGTTCTCAAGCGCATTTACTTTCCTTCCCCCCTTTATTAAAGGGTACTGGTTAGTAAAATCTATTTTTCTAAAACAAGAAATGTTGGAAAACAATTATTGCTTTACTTTATCTTTAGTGAGTGTTGTTGCTTGGAATCCACTTCAGTGTGGCTGGAATGAGATTTTGTAGGAGATGGAGTGGGGCAAGTTTTTTGGGGTATAGTCAATTGCTTAGATGGTGTGTGCTATTTTGGTTTGGCTGCATTTTTTTGGCCAAGCCTAGTCTAATGTGTGTGGTGTGGTTTGGATAATAGCTTTCCTTTTTGATTAATATATACTAGCTCAGGTAGGCATGAGAAGATTTGACTGCATACTGTAGTTGGGGTATCTGGTTTGTTTGTGGAAGCCGCCAGAGGAAAAATGGATAATCCTATATATAGGACTTATTTTGACTAAACTGAGCTTCTGGTCTAATCTCCAGTTGAAGAGGACCTCATGAAAGTTTTCATTATTACGATGGCTTTCATATGCTGAGTCTACAATTGAGTAATGGTTCTGAGTGATCGCAGCTCTGGTCCTGGTTTGGTATTGCTGTACTTGATGGCAGAGAGACTCTGAAGTTCAATGGATGTGGTCCTGTGGACTACTTTTTTTACTTTAACAAACAGAAGGAAACAATTTGTGTTTGTTTTGCTTAGTAGTTGGTGAGTAGTGTTGCTTGAAGTCCATCTCAATGTGGTTACATTATGAGTTTTTAGGAAACGTATTGGGTTCTTGGGCTATGGTCAATTTCATAGGTAATATGCTGTTTGATTTGGCTGCTTTATATTGCCAAGCCTAGTCTCTTGTATGGTCTGGTCAACTGATTTCTCTAAATTAAGCTTATGTAGCACACATTCAATATAAGTGCATTGTCTTACATTACATCCCATGAACCTAAAGATCTTTCCAAACTCATATTAGTTAAGGTGGCATTGGAAGATTATCCTTCAGGACTCAATTGGTTAATGGTTCTGAGTGATCGGAGCTCTGGTCCAGGTTTGTTATTACTGCACTTTTTAAATAGCTTGACGGCAGAGAAACTCTGAATTTCAATGGATGTGGATTATTTCTTACGGAAGGCAACAATTTTTGTTTGTTTTGCTTAGTACATGGTGAGTGGTATTGCTTGAAGTCCACCTTATTTGGTTATATTATGAGTTTGTAGGAAACGGATTGGGTTAAATGCCTGGGCTATGGGTCAACTGCGTAGGTGATACGCTGTTTGATTTGGCTGCTTTATATTGCAAGCCTAATTGATTTCTCTATATCTTACATTACAACCGGTGTACGGTGTACCTAAAGATCTTTCCTAAGTCTTAGTAGTTAAGGTGGCATGAGAGGATTAGACTTCAGCACTCGGTTGGTGGAATGGTCTTCTCGAGGAAGCCGCAGGACGAAATATTTATAATTTTATATTTGGCTTACTTTGACTAAATTTAGCTTGTGGTCTAAACTGCCGTTGCAGGACTTATTGAAACTCACTGAATCTACAAATTGAGAACCTGGTTGCTTGTGATCAAAGCACTTTCTGGTTTTCTATCAGTATAGATTTTGAATAGCTTGATGGCTGAGCATTTAAAATTCAATGAATGTGGTTTCTTCATGCTGAGGAGATTGGTGTATAGAATTCACATAGTTAGATCCGGGTTCCTTCTGTACATGAGTTGTTGCTGCATGCCCATGGGCTTATTCGGTTATCCAAGTTGTTTGGGGTCGGAAACACAACAGATATTTCGATCAAATGTTTTGTTTTTAACTGGTTGGCTGATTTTAAAGGTTGTTTGTTTTGTAATATTATGTTGATTAGATACAAAAATTAATTTGCTATGGTCAAAAAATAAACTTAATTTGCTGTGTTCAGACTTCTGAAAAAGAAAAGAAGACTTAATTTGATACGGTTAAAAAAAATAAAAACTTGCTTGTATGTTTAAGCTATAGCATTCAACATTATCTAAAAATTAAAACAAAAGCTTGCAATCTATGACATGATGAAATGGGTTCCGTCTAACACCTCTGAGAAGTTGATTGATCATTGCCCAGGCTATCTGTGTCAATGAAGTCAAGTATTTAAAGTCAGTAGCACATCCCAGTGGCTAAAACATATTTCATAAAGCGCTTGAAAAGTTACTTCTGAATTGTTTGGCGCCCGGTCGTGAGAATTTCAGGGTCAAAAGAGCTGCAAGCTGAAACTCGAAGATAGGAACTCATAAGTCCAGAACGATTTCTCCAAAATGCTGTTGAGCACAATTTCGTGTTTAGGATACAAGCAAGTAATTCTGCAAGATTAAAACAACTGGATAAGTGCTGGTTGTGTGGGTGCAAGCTGATGATGTAAGGCAACAAAATGATAAGGAAGGAAAGAGTTGTTTGTACGTCAACACAACATGTGGACAGAGGGGTCGATTGAGGTAAAGGACAAAGTTTCCTGCCTAAATTTCCGAGGATTTGGTATTATGGGGCATTAGGCTTTGATTTGTTGTTGTAAGTAAAATGATTTTTAATTAATTATAACACAGTGAAAGCGGAAAAGATTGTAGCTTTTTTCTTTCTTTTTTTTTTTTTTTGTTTTTTGGATAGAGACAGATCATAGATTTTATTTATTTATTAGATGATTTAATATATGCTAATTTTCTTCTTGTTTGCTAATTTATTATGACAACTTTCATTTTAGTTCTTGACAAAAATTTTGTAGAATTAGTTCCTAGTATTTAAAAGTCTCATTGTAGTCTTTCATCATTCAAAAACGAGAACGCATTAGTCCTACCGTATAGAAATAATAAGAACTTTTAAGTGGTATGGAATGATATGAAGGGATTAATATGTTTCTCTTTGAATGGTAAAAAACCACGGCAGAATTTTTAAATTTTGATATATTAATTTATCTTTCGAAATTGTTGTCAAGGACAAAAATAAGGGGTTGTCTTATATTTATTAATTCAATAGAGTAGTTTACTTGCGACTTTATTCTCATGTTGCTATAAAGGATGGGACTGTCGTCCTGAGCTTTGGATCTCTAGGCTATTAAGGAATGAAAATAAAGGCTAAAAGGCAATAAATAAAACTGTAAAAAATAAATAAATAAATAAATAAAAGTAAAGTGAAAATATAAAGAAAATAGAGATAAATTGATTGAATAGTGAGGAGTGATGTGTTACATTTTCAGGATGCTTGTTACAAATGGATTTGCCTACAATCCTTACAAAGCATATAAAGAGTATTGGATCCACACATTTAGTTACGAAAAAAAAAAACAAACAAATATTGACACAAAAATATGAGTGAGGGTGCTAGTGTGAGGGTTGAAGGATTTCAGCTTGTGATTGGAGATAAAATCATTTCTCTATAAAGTTCTTATTCTGTATTTTCCTGTGCTAAGGATTCAAGTGTTAATCTATGAGGATATTAGTATATTACCAATTGATTTGTCTACAATCCTCACAAAGCATGTAAAGAGAATTAAATCCTCACAGTTAAAGCAAAAAAACTTCGGCATCAAGATGTGAGTGGGGATGACAAAGTGAATATTTGGAGATTTTAGCTTGTGATTCGGGTACAATCATTTCTCTCTACAAATTTCTTATCATATACTCTTCTGTATTAGGGATCCAAGTGTTCATCTCTAAGAATTTTAGTGTATTAACTGGGGAATAAAAATTATCTCTAGGGATTTTCATACTATGATGTTACAAGGAGTCTAATTGTTAATTTTTCGGAATTTCAATATGTTTGCTGGGAATCTTACAAGTGTATGGACACATGAAAATAACGCAAATAGAGATGATTCACTTTCTCAGTCAATATACTAAAATCTCCAAAATTTTACATATACTTCTCCAATACAATAATTGTACAGGTTAAAAAAGTTGGAAAGAGAATAATTTTCAAATTCTCATTGGATAACTTAAATCCTCAAAAAATTGAACACTGATCTCTCCTATTATGGCACTCAAAATGAAGTTTTGTGAGTATAATACTCCAAAATACGGTTGCTGTAGCGTCCACCTAGTTAATTTATCATTCCTTTATTAGATTCATTTATTAATAAGCAACTAGCAAATCATTACTAACGTTTCTTTAATTGTCGTAGCAGAAATTTTTTTTTCTATTTTGATGTTTGCTAGTTACCATGCCTTATATAATTAAGTATATAGTTGAGTTGGTGTAACATCCCGAATCTTGAGGGTAGATTGGGATAGAAAGAAGCTTGAGATTGAGGCAAGAGCAAAAATATAATTAGAGAAATCATAGAAAAAGTAGGGATGAATTTGTAATTAATTATAATAGCACAGTTGTAAAAAAAGATTTACAGTTGTCGAGTGGTGCAATTGTTGAAAAATTCCGATTTTGAGATTTCATGGGCCCCACGACAATGCGTAGATAACTAAAATACCTGTAATAACTTTAAATTAAAATTTTCTACTCAATCTTGAATAAAAAGTGTAAGATTACTCACACTACATATATAATATCTCAAATAACTCAAAATACCTGAATTAACGCTCAGACACCTTGAGAATTTTCAAGGGTCTTATGTTGTCTCTGGGTATGACAAACCTAGGAAAATAATCCTAAAAGGATTTGTTAGATGTAACACTACCAATTTAATATTATGCTTAAGTCATAGCATGAAATTGAGTAGATTGCGTTACCGTGTTAGTATTCTATTTTCTATTTCTTTATTATATTCATATTCTCTTTTTCTCATATATATATATATATATATATATATATATATATATATATATTGACGAAATATACCTTGAGGCGCAGTGAACATATATGTAAGTAGAAGATGCGGCGTGCTGTATATAATAAACGTATTCAACATCAAAGAATGTAAAAATTTAAAAAAAAACACAACAAAAAGATAAAGATAGGTAATATATCATCAGCTATATACATACATATATATGTCGGAAGCCAACACTTCAGTTTATATACAGGTTCAATAAAGGATACATAAGTGAGGCCGATGTACCAAAAAGACATAAGGCCCGTGTCAGTCAAAACAGTCCTACAAGGTCCTTAGAGGACATTCCAAACTAGCTGATATGCACATGGCTAAGTCTATGGGCCAATGCTACCCTTGCCAAAGAGGGCCATCTTGCATACAGCGTAACCTGCGGTCGGAACTTAGTCAATCATGTAGCCGTTGGCCATACTAGGCCTGGCTGTGGAGTAGTTATTACTAGGTCCCAAAGAGGAGGATGATGAGCCGGTAATCTCAGATGAATCGCTCTCAAGACTAAGCAGAATATCTGGAACCACCTGCAAAGGTGACACTGGTGGAGGGCCGGCAAGAGGCTGCCGGGTGCTGCGAGTCTTTGCATGTGCTGCAGGTGGAGTAGGGTGTGCTACACATGTAACATCCCCCTCTGTACAGTACTATACTTAAGTCATAGTACCACACTCAGGAGTTGTTACTATTACCTGAGCGGACCTTATCTGACAACAACTTTAGCCGTTTTTGCAACTTCTCGAGTTATCTGGAGATAACACGGAAATAGGAGTGAGAATTTTAAATTCTCAGTAGGATTCTTTAACTATTATACATAATATCATCGTTGTCAGCTCCAGTTGCTTTGGTTTATTAGGAAAAAGGTGAACATATTATATATGCTGTTTGGTTTTATAGTTCAAAAACATACTGTCTGAAGCAAAGTTCATTTGATTCACACACTTGTCATTTGGGTGAGCCAGTACAAAATCAATTCATGAATTATATTATGAATAATAACTGAAATGTATTAAAATATAATAGCACCAATATATATATTGAAAACATAAAATCTGCACACGCTTTTACTTATACTTGAATTTATGTAGATACACGAAATTTTATTTCCTTCCTTTATCTTCCTTT
Source organism: Pterocarpus santalinus (assembly GCA_031439595.1). Classification (NCBI taxonomy): domain Eukaryota; kingdom Viridiplantae; phylum Streptophyta; class Magnoliopsida; order Fabales; family Fabaceae; genus Pterocarpus; species Pterocarpus santalinus. Next base: position 40,303,406 of record CM062532.1, on the reverse strand, counting down.
GCTTGTTACATATATTCCAAAGTACGATCGCCATATTATACTCCATCGGGGTGTGATCACCATGTCACACTCCTTAGGAATATGTTCTTCCTGCCACGTCCCAGAGTATGATCATCATGTCATACTCCATCGGGATGTGATCACCATGTCACATTCCTTAGGGTGTGGGATCATTATGCCATATTCTAGAGTATGATCGCCATATCATACCCTATCAAAGCGTGATGGCCATGTCACATTCGTTAGGAATATGGACTCGTCATCATATCTTTCATCACAGAATCTTTATATGCCACATTCCAGAGTATGATCACCATGTCATACCCCATCAAAGCGTGATCGCCATGTCACGTTCCTTAGGAATATGGACTCATCATCATATCTTTTAACTGCCTTCACAGGGAGGGACCCAATTAACTGCCTCCAAGTGAAGGGACTTATATTTAATATATTTATATCCTTTCATTCTCATACATAGTCATGCATAGACATGCTGAATGCACTCATACCTATGTTTTATCATTTACTTTTATATACTCTTGCATGTAGAATTTCATATTCATAACTTAAATCTTCATAACACAAGCTATTATAACTTCATATGATTCTACCGAAAATTTGGTAGCATAACGGAATGTGTCCGTTTCCTCATGAATAGTGCCAGACAACAAGGAAAATTTTAATCAAACAGCAAACCCAATATAGAACATCATATCTCCATTAGTTGTCACACACAACAAAGTCTTATGAGCAAAGCTTAGGTAGTTAGGTGCAAGTTTAAAATCTTAAGTCTTAATCTATCTTACAAGTTTTAAACTTTTATTAATGTTCCCGAGTTTGAGCTTAGGACCGACTTCCAAGATTACAGTTACGAGTTAGAGATTATATAAGTTTCAACTTCCGGGGTTAGGTATATTTCCCGACTTCCGAGGTTATGTTTAGAATCGGTCTCCGAGATTAATTCTGGATCGAGTTTTGGAACAACGTGTATAAGAGTTTTAAAGCATCCTAGTTTTCTCGACGTCCGGGATTCGGGTATAAGGTTTTATACTCTGGTACCGACTTCCGAGTTTATGTTGAAAACCCTTAACTTTCGGGTTTAAGTATTTTAGGCTTTATATTCTTGTCCTTGACTTTCGATTTCAAAGTGTTTTATGTGCTATGTGATTTCAATTTCTGACATTAATCCCTATTTGGTCTTCCAAGACTTTTATGATTGTGTTCCCTAAGTTCCAAGTTCCAACATTATTTTTACCAATCTAGTTTTCTATTCACTAAGTTCTGAGTTCAATATTAAGTATACCCGATCTAGCTCTCCGTTTGCTAAGTTTCGAGTTCCGAGTTCCGAGTTCCGATATTGATACAAGTTATTTGTGTTTTATTCCAGACTGCCCCATTTTTAGCCATAATTGCATTCTTAGAAGAACAAATTCACCAAAAATAGAAATCTGGGTGAAATCATATGAATTTATAAGAGCAAGCTTGCAAATGAAATAAGTTGCATGTCATTTGAATGAGTATAACTTGAGATATAAGCCCCAAAATTTGACCTTCCTGAACTGCCCTATTTTGGCCCGGTTTGGACATAGAGCAACTTCTTCGAACCACTAGGAGCAAATGGGATCGTATCTAACTTTGAAATTTTTATGGGATGTTCTCCTATGTGTAAGCTTTTTAACAAAGTTAGTTTCATTCAATTCCAGGTCGTATAGAGCAAGTTTTGCCCTGAACAACCTAGTCTACCTAGAATCAAACTCAAAAACCTAGGTGAAACTTCCAAAATTTATATCTCTCTCAATACTAATCCAATAACCTTATATGATATATGTATGGAAATCTCTGAATGTCTAGTTTCAGATAAAAATAGATTCATGAAATTTAAACGGCTATAGGCAGAGCCGTACACTCTGTCGTACGGACTGCCGAGAGATTTTAGTCATCCACCCTCTCACATCTTTCTATTCTCACCTTTTTCTACTCCTTAATCGAATTTGAACACAAAAACAGCCAACAAACTAGCCAAAGATCATCATATTCATTCAATCATCACATCAAGAAATGAGAAAATAAAACCACAATCAGCCACCCATAACCAAAAAATAAGAAACAAGTTGAATTTCTACCTCTCTTAGGTGTGATCTTGCTAAATTCGAGTTTGGATTGATGGAATCTTGTCAAAGCTTGAAGGTTTGATGGAGTAAGTTGAGAGGAGAAGAGAAGAAGAGAAGAAGAAGGCTGGAATCAGAGGAGAGGGAGGCGCAAGTCAACAGGGAATAAGAGAGAAAAATCTAATTTAAGCATTGAAGAGGTAGTTGGCTTCAAAGGTTGTGATTGACTAAAATTTTGTGATTAAAGTTCAGCCATATCTCCCTCTTTTGTGGCCTTGGTGCTGCCACCTTTAGAGGCTTAAATGGCTGAGTATTCAACCATTGGGTTATAGGGTTTTGGGCACGTAATTCTATTGGTTCGGTTCCAACAGTTTAAAATATCGTAATCTTACCAATTTCTTTTAAATCGGTAAATTGGTTTAAGAAAATTCTCTACGAAATCTTCTATATTTCTAACCTAATTACCTCATATCTAAACTCAATTAATTGCTAATTAATTGATCCTAAATAAATATTTAGTCGAATTTTAATTAACTTCAATTATTTGATAAAAATCGAATAATTAGGCAAAAAAAAAAAATGATAAGACAATTCTGGTGGATGTTACAACGTGCAATGGGACTGCGAAATACGGAGTGGCAGGGTTGAATGCAGGGTGAAATAAAGGAACAGCAAAATTCCTATTACTAAAAAGATAGAGGTAGAAGTGTCAAGAACCAGCTATGTACAATGAGTCAAACATGGGGTCATAGTGGAGCTGCATGTCAGGGATCTCAATAAACAGAGTGGTTGTCGTGTCCATCGCCAAAGTCTGAGAATGATGCGGAAACACAAAGCGAGGTGAGAATTTAAAGAAATTCTCAGTAGGATTTGAGTACGGTAATAAATTGACATCACATTTATTTTTAGTTGCCTCGGTTTTCATTTAATTATAAAAAAATTGGCATCAAATGGAATTATCCACATTTAATAAGTTTAAGTAAACACCTGGTTCGATGCAAGGTTCAGTTTTACTTAAGACAGCAGAAGAAATAGAATAAATTACTAAATAGTGTAACATAGAATAATGAGCAGAATAAATAAACAGACAGCAGCAAGTAAACATAATAGTCAAACTGTAAACAACTTATAATGACTATGCAATGCGATCATTCAAAAACTCATTCTTAAACTTAGCATCATAAGCTTTTCCGTTATTTGGTCTCCTGGGAGTTCTTGGCCGTTCAACTCCTAGGTAATAGTCTGCTTTTCAGAATCGAGCTTGCTCCTATATAGGAATGCTGGGTTTACTTTCCCCGACCTTCCCACCAATCTATTCCCCTTAACTCTAATCCAGGGCTGACCCAAGTACTATGGAACTTTTGTCATAACATAACATTTATGTAGTTCTTGCAAAACGCACATGCATCTGAATATACCTCATAACTCATGCGTAGGCTTTGCCAAAATTTTGGCAGCATAACAGAATGAGTTCACTTCCTCATGAATAGTGCCAGTACTCAGACAACCAATTTTTCAAAGAAATCATGATACTTCATTCATAATTCAATCATCAATTTCATAGGATCATTAGTTGCATTCATAACATAGTTGCTGTCTTAGCACTTTTATTCAACCTGATTTTTGTAAATCAGGCCATAACTTCTATTTAACTCATTTGGACCCAAATTTTGGATGTGTTAGAGTGTTGTGTGTCTAGTTTCTAATCTCTTTCATCCCATCTAATTTTGGTAAATGTAGCTCAAGTTATTTGGGTTTTCCTCGGCTTGCCTTGTAGTTGGCTAGAATTACATGCCTAAAAATAAAAATTCATTAAAAATCAAAGACTAGTTGAAACCATACAAATTTATATCAAATTAAATATAACAGGAAATTTTTCATTTGCAAGAAGTCCCATTTCATTTTCTTTAATAGAGCTTAAGTTATAAGCTCCGCAATTTGACTTTTCTACACTGGCCTATTTTAGCCCAATTTGGACATGGGGCAACTTTCTCAAACTACTGGGGCAAACGGGATCGTATTTAACTCTGAAATTTTTATGGGATGTTCTCCTATGTGTAAAATTTATAAAAATAGTTTCATTCAATTCCAAGTTGTATAGAGTAAGTTTTGCCCTGAACAACCTAGTCTGCCTAGAATCAAACTCAAAAACCTAGGTCAAACTTTCAAAATTCATATCTCCCTCAATACTAATCCAATGGCCTTATAATTTATATGGTTGGAAAGCCCTAGATATCTAGTTTCACATAAAAATAGTTTCATCAAATTTAAATAGTTGTAGGTGGAGCCCTACACTCCGTTGTATGGACTGCCGTGGAGTTTTGATCTTCCAACCCCTCACTTCTTCCTACTTCACCCCTTTTTACTTTTTATTTGATTTGAACACCAAAAACAGCCAACAAACCAGGCAAAGATCATCATATTCATTCAAGCACCACCTTAAGAAGTAAGAAAATAAAAGCCCCCAAACGCCACCCATAACCAAGAAGATAAGAACAAAGTTGAATCTCTACCTTCTTGTATGTGATCTTGCTAGATTTTGGAGTTTAAGTTGGTGGAATCTTGTCAAAACTTGAAGGTTAATGGAGTAGATTGAAGGGAGAAGAGATGAAGGAGGATGGAAGTGCAAGGAGAGGACGCAATCTGCATAGAATGAGGAGAGAAAAATCTGATTCAAATATTTAATGAGTGGTTGGCTATGTGTGTTGTCATTGGCTAAAATTTTGTGGCCAATTTTTCAGCCATGTCTCCTTCTCTTTGTGGCCTTTATTGCGCCATCCATAGAGGGTTAAGTGGCTGAGTATTCAGCTTTGATACAATAGAATTTGGGTATATAATTCTATTGATTCGGTTCTGACAGCTTAAAATACCAAAATCTTACTGATTTCCTTTAAATCGGTAAATCAGTTTAAGAAAGTTTCTAGGAAATCTTCTATACTTCTAATCTAATACTCTCATATCTATTCTCAATTAATTGCTAATTAATTGATCCTAAATAAATATTTAGTCGGATTTAATTAACCTCAATTATTTGATAAAAATCGAACAACTAGATGAGAAACGATAAAATCCAGTGGATGTTACATTAGACCTATCAGGAGAGTAGTCAAGGTATGTGGCCAAATATGAGCCACATCTCATGTGGGGTAAACAAGTGAACTCAAGGAAGCCACATCGGCCTCAGTTTGGGGATTTATCACCACCACCCACTTTATAAAATATCAAGACACCTTATCGCCCTCATCTCCTCTCATTTTGCACCACCAACACACCCCTCCACCATCATCATCTTCTTCATTTTTCTCTCCACCTCCATCACTGTGAGCTTCGAGCTCATAGTTGAAGGCATCTTGGCCTCAAATCCACTTGCTATTTTTATGAAAATTGATCCTTATCTTTTCTTCTACAAAACCCCTCCATCAATTTAATGATCAACCATCAAGTGGAGTCTCTCTATCACCATGTGAGTTGCTGCCATGGTGAGGAAGGAAGGCTAGGATGTTGCTTTTGTCTTCTTTGCTTCCATAGTTTCAAGGATTTTGAGATAGTTAGCTCAAATCCTTAATATTGATTGTGGTTGTGGGCTATGTGGTTGAAGTGTTCTTATGTGTAATATCTTTGTTTCATGCTTATATGATGGTGTTATTGTTCTTTTCTAGTGATTTAAGATAGGAAAACTTGATTTAGGTTGAAGGATATAACAAAAGATTAAGAGAAACCCAAAACAAAATAAGCTATTAGAGAAACCCTAGGGCGATGTTTGTATGGCGGAGCCTATAACTCTCCCTATAGAACTCAACTTTGAATGAGACTAATTTTAGAAGAAACTAGACTTCAATAGCAATCCAAGGATATAAATTATAAGACCATTGGATTTAAAATGAATTAGTTATGAATTTTTAAAATTTGCTGCTAGAATTCACTCTCTACCCTGACCAGAGGGTGATGAGAATGGCATAACTCACCATATTTAACTTCAAATTAAGCGAAACTAAATTTTTTTAGAAAGATAATATGTAGGATACTATGCCATAAAAATTTTAGACTTAGATCATAATTGGATTTTCCCCAAAAATTCTTGAAATTTGACCTATAATTTGAGGAGCTTATAATTTGAACTCTAGTTACCCAATTGGAGTGAAATCTATGAGGATCAAAAGATGATTCTAATAGCTACAATTTGATACAAATTTTGGTTAAAAATGATGCATAATGGATTTTTAGTGATTTTCTAAAGTTAAGTATGCAAGCTTGTCCTAAAACAGGGCAGTCTTAAGTAAAATTTTAATAACTCAAGTTATAGACCTCAAAATTTAGTGAAACTAAAGAGGTTTAAAAGTAGACAAACAAGGCTACAATCTATTAAGTTTCTATATTAAAATAAATTAAAATGGAATTTTTGTGGAATTTATAAGAACATAGTAGATTTATAAGAAGTGGGACAATTTGAGGAATGTCTTGGTCTAAAGGTCCTATAACCTATGAAATATTCAAAGGCATAAATTTTAACTAATTCCACACCAATATATGTTATATTGATATAGTATCTATGATGAATATAAGTGATATGACTAGCTGGTTAATTGAACATACTGTTTAGTTTAGGATCCTTTATGTTTCAACTATTATGCTATTGAATTTCCAGCAAAAATTCCTGAATGCTATGATCATATATACATATATACATATATACATATATATATATATATATATACATGTATATATATATACATATATATATATATATATATATATATACATATATATATGTACGTGATGTTATGTACACGGAAATTATGCATACAAGAATGATTAAAGTATGATGTGCAACATATGCACAAGTGCATATAGCATGTGCATGCATGATCATATTCAAAAAAGAAGAAAGATTGTAAGAACTTGCAAAGAGACGTACTGAGCCTCTACCTCGCAGTGGACTAGTGCGGTACTATCTAATAATTGGGCCAGCTCCTGACCAGATTTAAGGGGAATAGATCGATGTGAGGGTCGAGAAAGGTAAACCCGTCACTTATGTATAGGTATGAGTTTGGACCTAAGAAACAGACTATCACCTAGGGTTGAGAGAGGCTCTTCACCTCCAGAGGACCAAGTACAGAAGAGTAAGATCAAGTTGCAAGTTAAAGAAAGAGATAAGTAAAGTCAAGTGCACTTGCATCAAGTCAAGTATGAGCATTTACATGTGCATATTTAAGTATCTCATTATGCTATAATGTTTTTATGATTATGAGTGACATATTACATTGTTATTACTAATATATTTGTTATGAAATATGCCAAGTGTTTGCTAAAAATAATCTACTTCGAGAAAGGTGTTTTTTCAACTTCAGATTGAGCTTGTCCTTGTATGTATCCACATTTTCATAATAAACTGAAGTGGTTGGAATGTTTATGATATCACTTTATATTAGTAGTGGATTGAGTGTCCCTACTAAGACCTTAGTTTCTCGTTACTTGTTTCTTTGTTTTCTATAAACACTCTAGTACGTAGAATAGATTGCAAGTCTGCAGCAAATGTTGAGGGTTACTTCAAAAGCTCATGACCTAGACTTGATGTCCGCAATGGGAGACTATAGTGGCCAACTAGTTAAGAGAAGTGTCAATCATAGGCCGAAGATTAGAGCCTGCATACAAATTCAGTTGAGTTTGTTATAAAATGTGATTATATTACTTTATATGTACTGGATATTGGGATTGTAGACCCTTATTCAGTAATGAAATATGAATCTTAAGGGCCTTATGCTATATTTGCTTATTTAAGATGTATTATATAGTACCATGACAACCTCTAGATATAACTCCATGATTCGAGCATGGCGTCTATGTTTGAAGGGTGTTACAATTGGCAGAAAATATGATTACATGTCATATAATTCATTAATCAACTTTGGTCGGTGCATAAGGTTATCAAGAAATAACATCGCAACCACACATATGTACATGCATATTGGTTAAGTACATCTCAAAATTAGATAATATGTACAGTCATCCACTTATAAAGCACACCCTAAGGTCATACTATCATTTGTTTGAGCTATACACAAACACAAAAGGTGGACACCGTAGTTTGTACATCACCTAAGAAGGGTTCAAAAGTTCTCAGTTACTTGCATAGCTATCTATAAGAGTCTGCCAAGCCGCTCATTAATCTGCTGCCAAGAAGATGTAAGCACAATATCCTTAAAGTATGAAATGAAACTGATGGGTGGTCTCATCGAACTCCCACCATATATCTGCATTAATGAACACCAAAACTCTCACCAAGCTGATCCTCTAAAAACATTAGGGAAAAACAGAGGTGAGAGCCATATTCTCAATAGAGGTGGTTTTCCTAGAGGTATGTATGCCAAAATTATTTAAAATCCTCGAAGTATACATAAATAATGAATATACAAAGCAAACATTTTCCCATGCACTAGAATAAAAGGTAACAGAATAATGATAATGCACTTTTTCTTTCCATGATATGTCATCATAGTCAACACATTTATATTCCTCAAGGTCTTATCTCATCACATCCATACTCAACTACTATCCATAAGGTCATTATCATATCCAAATCTGCAAGAGCTCTTATACTATAATGCCCCTAGCTCAAATAATGGATGTCCAACTGATCCACTTCAAGAAGAGGCCAAGATGTCGCCTAGTGAATGTCCTGTTGAACCACTCTGAAATGGAACTAAGGCACTACATTGGACCCTACAATGATCATCCAGTCGATCCACTCTGAGGTGGGACCAAGAAACTCACTACAACTCTTAGAAGCCATTTAGTTGTTGAAAACATTCAAAGATTACAGCAATACTTTACTTGCATCAAATTCATGCCATAGCTACAAATTTCATAAAATCATGGAATTTTTCAGGCGAATATAATTTGGTATTGTAACAGCCTCAATTTCATGTCATACTAAATTACCTCAGTAACCCTGAGTAATTAGGCACTTAATGAGAGATTATGAGATTAAGACTTAATTAAGGGGTTAACAAAGAGTTTAGGGGTTAACTCGGATAAGAAAAGTCAAAAGAATGCCGAATCGAGATTAGATAATCACTAATGGAGCAAGTTAGAGCCTTTATAGCTTAATTATGCACTAATTGCCCTTAATTAGCTTAATTGAGTTTGATTAAGGTTAATTAAGCTTAATTGCAAGATTAATTTTTGTTAATCATGTTCTTGTCTATTAATCACTAATCCTTACTTAATCATTTTAATTAAGTTGTATGAGCACTTAATCACATGATTAAATTTAAATTTAGTCAACTAGAAATAAAGCATTGATGACATTACTAAAGTGAAAAAGTAGAAGACAATATTGCTTTATGTAAGAAAAGCATTCGGTCTTGTCTAAAGTAAACCCTTTAATTAACCATTTTGTTTCCTTAATTACAACAAATTAAAGAAAATATCCTCCCCATGCCCATATGAAGGCTACGGCCACCCCTCCCCCTTCATGCATATTCATTTTCATTTTGTGACTCTTCACTCTCTCTCTCTAAGTCTCTAAAACCCTCTCACTTCTCTCTATATTTCCTCTTCTTCTTCTTCATCATTCTCCACCTCCATAACCAAACCTTCCTCACTAAGCCCTTCAAAGATCACATCTTTTGGTCTTTGGAGACAAGATCAAAACACTACAACCTCCATTTTCATAAGATCTCAAGAGCTTCTCCCTCCTTCTTGCAAAATTGTCACCATCATCATCAAGAGGAGCCATCATCATCTTCTTCTTCTCTAGTTTTGCGCCATTTCTAAGAAAGGTAGTGATCTTTATCTTTTTCATTTTGTTTGCTCAAGAAAGCTTGGAGCTTGGTTCTTTCATGACCAAGATATCTAAGTGAAAACTTGAGAAAATCCTTCATGCTCTTCGAGAGCAAAAGTTTCCCTTTTTGGAAAAATATGTTCTTGATATTCTTCAAGTGTTCTTAAGTTTCTACTTTTGGAAAAATATGTTCTTATTATGAAGTGTTCTTGATGGTATCTTGTTTAAAGCTTGTCCTTTTCTTATGATGAGTTGATGATTGGAAAAGCCTTACCTTTTTATGTTTTTCATGATTTGATAAGACTATGAACATTCTAAAAGCTTTAAACTTTAAAATTTTGCTTCTTGATACACAAAAAGTGGCGCAAGTTTTAGTGCCATCATAAGGTCTTCTTTTGTTTTGTTTTGAAGACAAGAATACATGTAAAAGTCTAAGCTTTTTGGTATAATAAGCCTTTTTGAGTTAGAGAAATGATATCTTGTCACTAATGTCTTAGAAATCAAACCTTAAAGAAAAGACCTTTCATAAAGTTTCAAACTTTAATCAAGAATGAGATCTTTAAGTCATAAAAGTGTTGTTTTGTAACATTTAATTCATAAAGTTTAGATCTTGAACCAAAACAATGCAAAAAGGTGTTAACTTTTATAAAGATCAAGACTTTTTAACCTTAAAGTTAATGTTTCATATCACTAGTTGACAAAGTAGGAACCTTTTTAATGGAGAGACAACTTTAAGTCATAAAGTTGAGACCTTGATGGTCTTAGAATAATTAAATGAGTCAACTTTCATAAAGAATAAAACTTTATGACTACTTTATAAGGATAATAACTTTTATAATATTTAATACAAGATCTTGTTAAGTTAGTTATAAAAGCTTAAAACTTTGTAACTTGGTTAAGTTAAAAATCACCTTTGGTGTTAAGTGAACATGGTATTATTGGGTTCATGATGCGGTTATGCATTGTCATGACCCAAGGATTAGAGGGATCTTGAACTCCTTGGGAACAGAAGTATGATTAGGGCCTCTGAGCATACCATAAACCTAGGAATCACTAAGTGCACTATCTCAAGGAAAGGAAACAATCACTTAACCTAATTAATTTGAACAAGTATTCCATAAGACACGTACTGAAGTAAAGAATAATTCATATGAGAACTAAATAACTAAAAGACCATGTACACATATCTTAACTATGTGATTCTCTCAGGGGTAACCATGAGAAATCATATGATGATTCATAATATTTTTCACAAAGAATAATGCAACCATAAACTCCTTTAGGGTATGAATGTATGATGCCATGCGGCATGATGAATGATGAATTTGATTGAGCTTTGTCTCATGATTGAATGATGAGTATGATGATATGATATAGATATGATGAACTATTGGTTGAAAGTTGATGATTGGCATTTTGGGGTAGCTCCGGTTTAGCCGTTATGCTACCAGATTTTCGTCAAAATTATGGACTTAGTCATATCATTGCATGTGTCTAGTCAAAGAAGAACTATGCATGTAAAGTATAACGATAAGGAAAGAATTAATAGGACATGACCCTTCAACTACTTCGGTAAGGGAAGTGAGAGACGGCGATCTACAAAGACTCAAGGAACCTCTATAAGAGAGGCAAGGGTGACATGGAGGACCCTCCAACTTAGAGTTAACCAATATCGGCTTAATCTGATTTGGTTAGTACTGCGTGATGACAGTTACATAATGAGCTCATTTCCAAAAGTAGTCTATTTCAAAGGAAAGTAAAAGAATTTCAAGTACGTGCTAAAAATAAAAGTCAAAGTAGGACCATGGTCAAGTTGATGAGTTGCATAGTCATACATGTTATTATATTCCTTATGTGCATTGTGAATGTTTATTATGTATATTAGTATGTATGCCTATGTATGACACTATGGATATGATGATAAAGTTAAAAGTAACCTGCTTTGGGATTTACGTGTTTTGAAACTATTAAAATTGAATCGATATTTGTCCACTGTTTTTATATTAAACCCAAAGTGGCTGGGGTGATGATGATGACACTATGTTTGTCTAGTCGCGATCCTACTGAGAAATTTAGTATTTCTCACTCCTTCATTTCCATGTCGTCTTTAGAGGATGCCGACATCAGGCACGGTGGTGATTTTCGTTCAGTTCCCAATGATGCACTGGCACTTTGACCTGGTGCTAAATGTGTATGCGATGATTGCTTAGGCAGGGATGCGGGTATACATGTTCCATAGCCACCAGTTCCATGCACGCGTTATGAGTCCATTTTTCGGCCTTCATGAGCCGTTCGAGGATATAACTATGGATAACGTTCGCCCGCCTTTCCATCCTCCGAGGTACCCTACTAACGGAGATTTCAACTCCGACACCCGCCTAACATCGACAGTTTTGTTAGATTCCGATCCTTCAGAGCCATCCTATCCGAGCTACCACATGGAGACGGACCCGTCTGAGCCTTCCTTCCCGTCCGTATTAGCTTGTCATCCGATTCCTCTTCTTCTTCAGCAGCCCCTCGTCACACTCTACCCCCGGTTTGTGGTCATGGGTTCATTCGTACTCGTGCCGTGCCTCTTAGGCGTGGCCATGCTCGAGGAGGGGGATGTGGTGATGTTTCTCCTGAAGGATTCGGGAACGACTACCTCTCACCAGATGAGTGAGGTGTTGATTTGCATGCGGAGCTGAGCATGAGGATAGCCCCTTTTTGGTTGTAGCAAGGGTTATCATTTTCTTTTGGCATGTATGGACGGATTGGGATTTCTCATTTATTTTCTTCTATCATGTATTTTGTTAGGGTACTTTGTAGGGCCGACAGTAGGTATCGGATCCATTATTATCTTTGTGTATGACTTCTGCTATTACTACTATTATATTAATTATGGAATGGCTATGGAATGAATGTTATCTTTATCTATGATTGTGGCTATTCCTATTGCTTCTATTTATGTTGAATGCAATGTATGTATAAGATAGCGACGCTTGTATCATACGTTCACGATGTGCTCATGGCTCTCGATTTCAAAAACGGTTTACTCGTCTTGTTCAAAAAAAAAAAATTTACTCCAATTTTCGTTAAAAAGTAATTTCTAAAAGGTAATGTTAGTACCGCGAGCAAAAGTAACAACTAGTAATTCTGTAATATAACTTAAGCATAGAATGGAACTATTAGGGTGTTACATTTTGGTATTAGAGTAGTTCGTCCTTGAAGAGACTGGGGATGGACTAACTATGCTTCTAAGCATACGTGTTAGTTAAGTCATGCTTTGAGTCTCGTCTGTATGATGAGACATAGGAATTAGATGTGCATGATCGTCTGTTTTGAATATGGTTAGTTGCTAGTTCACTCAACATAAATGTTGAGCCTGATCAACTCAATGTCATCTGTCTTGTGTACCAGGAACTAATGGCTTCAGGAAGACATGGTAGGCCCCGTAACGAGTCGGAAGGCCCCAAGAAAGTCATGGGGATGCTCCGTGAAATGGCTGCTGCTATGAGGGAGTAAGCTACTGCTGCCCATCTTATGATCGAGCAAATGGAGCAAAGGGATGAAGAGAATCCCGAAGGGCATAATGGAGAAGCTGAGGTAGATCTTGAGTACCTCAAGTTTGTTGAGTTCAGGAAGGCAAATCCGCCGAGCTTCAGAGGGACGTACAACCTCGATCGAGTTGATGAGTGGATCAAGGCCATTGACAAGATTTTTACGGTGTTGGCTTGTACCGAGGAGCAAAAGGTAGCCTTTGCTACCTATATGTTGGAATCTGATGCCGAGTTCTGGCGGGTAGGCGTAAAGACGCTATTGGAAGGAGCCCAAACCCACATCACCTAGGAGATTTTCAGGACGCACTTTTATGAGAAGTATTTTCCTGCATTCATGAGGAATGCAAGGGAGCTGGAGTTCATGAGTCTGCAACAATGGACCATGAATATTATTAAGTATACTGCTAAGTTCAAGGAGTTGTGCAAGTTCTCGACAATTTATCAAGGGAACCTGGATGAGCGTTGGAAATGTGTGAAATTTGAAGGGGGATTACGTTAGGAGATATTGGCATCTGTAGGGCCAATGGAGATTTGTGACTATGTTGCACTCGTCAACAAGTGCCGCTTGGTGGAGGATTGCAATCGCAAGCTATCTGTGGCAAGGTTTGAAGCCTACAAGAAGAAGTTGGTACCGTAAGGGCAGAAGTTCAAGCCCCAACCCCCGAGGAAACCATTTCAAGATGGAGGTTTCAAAGGAAAGCAACCCCAAAAGCCTACTGGGAACCCACCCAAATGGGTGAATGGTCAAGCTTGCCCTAAGTGTGGCAAACATCATGGAGGATGCCCTTGTTTAGCTGGCCAGAATGCGTGTTTCCGATGCGGAAAGCCTAGGCATATGGCAAGAGACTGCACTGTCAAACTGTTTTCCCCTACCAACAAGCCCCAATACCAAGGAAGGGTCTTTTCCCTTAATGCTGAGGAGGCCACTTAGTCTAACGATCTGATCCAAGGTAAGTGCGAGGTCAATGGTAGGACCTTATCTGTGTTGTATGATCCTGGAGCTACACACTCCTTTATTTCTCATGATTGTGTAGATAGATTAGGATTGTCCGTGTCTGAATTGCTTTATATGTTAATCATTTCTACTCCTGCTGGGAAACCAGTTAAGACTTGTCATTGTTGCTCGAGTTGTCAATTCCAAATTGATGGTAGGTTTTTCGTAGCGAATCTGATTTGCTTGCCTTTGTCTGGTTTAGATTTGATTCTAGGCATGGATTGGCTTTCGACTAACCATGCTATGATAAATTGCTCTGAAAAATCTATCGTTCTCCCCCTATACCTATTAAGCCCATGGAGCCTGTTAGTTTGTTTTTAAACTCCGTTAAGGTAGGAAGTAGTGAGTTGGGTGATTAGGGATATGTTCTCCTTAGAGCAAGTGAAGTGGAACTCGAGCAAGTATTGGATGAGATCCCTATAGTCAGGGAATACCCTGATGTGTTTCCTGATGACATACCCGAGTTTCCCCCGGAAAGAGAAATCGAGTTTTCTGTAGAGTTGGTGCCGGGTATTGGGCAAATCTCTATAGCACCTTATAGGATGTCCCCAATGGAGTTGTCAGAATTGTAAGGGCAATTGGAAGAATTGTTGGAGAAGAAGTTCGTAAGACCTAGCGTCTCACCTTGGGGAGCCCCGGTGTTATTTGTGAAAAAGAAGGATGGCAGTATGAGGCTGTGTGTGGATTATAGGCAATTAAACAAAGTAACTATTAAGAACAAGTATCCCTTGCCTAGGATAGATGACCTCATTGTCCAATTGTGAGGTGTAGCTGTGTTCTCTAAGATTGATCTGAGATCTGGATATCATCAGATAAGGGTAAAGGAGGATGATATACCCAAGACGGCTTTTAGGACAAGGTATAGGCATTATGAGTTTACAGTGATGTCATTTGAATTGACTAATGCCCCTGCTATTTTCATGGATTATATGAATAGGATCTTTAGATCCTATTTGGACAAGTTTGTAGCTGTTTTCATAGATGATGTTCTCATCTATTCGAGAACAAAGGAGGAACATGAAGAACACTTGAGGGTTATGTTAAGGATCTTGAGGGAAAAGAAGCTTTATGCCAAGTTATCTAAGTGTGAATTCTGGATGGAGGAAGTAAAGTTCTTAGGGCATGTGATGTCACAAGGGGGTATTGCTGTAGGTCTAAGTAAGATTGAGGCTGAGATGAATTGGGAGAAGCCAACCTCAGTGACTGAGATAAGGAGTTTCTTGGGTTTAGCCGATTACTACTGCACTGCAGGTTTATAAAAGGATTTTCCCATATATCTTTACCCTTAACCAAGTTAACGAAGAAGGATGCCCCGTTTGTATGGACGATGGACTGTGAGAAGAGCTTTTAAGAGCTAAAAGGTAAGTTAACTTCAACCTTAGTATTAGCTTTGCCGGACCCTAGTGGACCGTTTGAGGTTTACTGTGATGCCTTTAGAAGAGGTTTAGGTTGTTTCTTGATGCAGAATAGGAATGTGGTGGCTTATGCCTCTAGATAGTTGAAGCCTCACAAAGTGAACTACCCAACCCATGACTTGGAATTAGCGGTTATAGTGTTTGCCCTGAAGATATGGAGGCATTATCTGTATGGTGTGAGGTTTGAGGTGTTCTCTAATCATAGCAGCTTGAAGTATCTCTTTGATCAAAAGGAGTTGAATATGAGTTTCTGAAGGATTATGATTTTGGGTTGAACTATTATCTTGGGAAAGCCAATGTGGTGGCTGACGCATTAAGTCGGAAATCCTTGCATGCGTCATGGATCATTATGACTTAGGCATAGTACTGTGCTTGGGAGGGTGTTACAAAAGACATCATGAACCTCAGGGAGACTTATGAAGTTTTCCAAATCGAATCTTCCCCCTCTGGCTATAGGCCTTTTTGCAAAGAAATTTTCAAAATTTTCTTAGAAGTCGGCATCATCGACATGAAAGGAATGTTGTAGTTACCCTTGCCAGCCATTAAAGTGTAGAGAAAGGTTAGAGCTTGAAAGAAAAGGAATGTGTTTGAGATGAATGTAGATGAAAGAAATGAAATGTTTGAGAGTTTGGAGAAGATGAACAGTGTTTGAGGGGTTTCAGAGAATGGGAGAAATAGAAAAAGAAAAGTTTGTTCAAGGTTATTACATGAATCCATTGGGTAAAGGAAATAAATAAGGGTCTTTGTAATATAAAGTGTTTTTAGGTAAAACGATGACGTTTTTGGTTAATGAAAACTTTTGGTTTTCTCGCTTCATTGAGATGTGGCAATGAAGGAAGTTACTAAAACCACCTATATTCCAAAACTACTTTGACTCTTAAAATTCAATCTTCTGACCAAAATTGGCTTAATTAAACACTAATCGCTCATAATTGGCTTAATTGAGTTTAATTAAGGGTAATTAAGCTTAATTAAAAATTTAATTTTATTAATCATAACAAATGAGTTATCACTAATCCTTGCTTAATTGAGTCAATTAAGTGGTGAGAGTACTTGATCACATTATTGGAATTTAAATTAAGTCAATTAAACAATAAAGCATTAATGATGTCATAAAAGTAAAAAGCAAGAGACAAGGTTGCTTTTGTAACAATTAATGCATGGTTTATCCCCTTTATCATCTATTTTGACTCCCTAAACCTTAATTAACACAAATTTAAGAAAATATCACCCTCCTAGCCTTTGTATATGTTGTGGCCAAGCACACCCAAACACACACACACACTCACATTATTTTTTCAAACTCATATTCTCTCCTTCAAGATCTCTCTTTCTCTTCTTGTTCTTCTTCTTCCTTTTTCCACCAAAACCATAGCCAAACCTTGTTGTCATTAGCCCTTCAAAGATCACACTTTTTGGTCTTTGAAGATAAGATCGAAACACTCGAACCTCCATTTTTTCAAGAAGAACACAAAAGCTCTCACTTTTTCCTCCTTGAACTCGTGGTTAGCACCACTTTGGAGAAGCCATCTTTATGTTTTTTTACTCTTCAAGAAGGCACAAACACACCAAAGATAGTGATCATCTACATTTTTTTTTTTTGTTGTTTAAGAAAGCTTAAAGCTTTGGTTCTCACCATGAGCAAAAGCTTCAAGTGATATCTTGAGAAAAGAGTACTCCTTGAGTCTTATTCATGAGGATTTTTATGTTATTTGTTAAAGTTCATTTCTTGGTGTCCTAAACAAAGCGGTCTATGTGTTCTTGGTGTTCACTTGAGCTGTTCAAAAGAAAAATGCTTTCTTGAAGGTATCTTGCTTAAAGTTTGTTCTTTTGAATATATGAGTTCATGATTGAAAGGATTCTCTTCTTACACTTCCAACATGATTTTGACATAACCAAAGAACATTTTATAGCATAAAATTTAAAAAGTTTGCTTGTTATAGCCTAAAAAGTGGTGCCTAAGAATATACTCTCTTAAAGATTCATTTTGTTTTTCTTGAAGACAAGATAAGGAGTTGAAGCTTAAACTTTCTTAAAGTATGAAGCTTTTTAGTCATGAAGGTGAAAACTTGCAACTTCATCTTGTCAAGGTTGAATCTTGTAGACAAGATAATGAGTAAAGGTTCAAACTTTCATCAAGAAAAAAACGTTTTAATCTTTAAGATGGAATCTTGCAACCTTATTTAATAAGGTAACTTTATTTGAGATAACAATCACTTCTTAATGATGGTAAACACATGGTGTTGTTGGATTCATGAGTCTGGGATGCATTGTCATAACCTAAGGCACTAGAGAGATCTCGAAATCCCTTGGGAAGAGAAGTATATGATTAGGGCTAATGACCATACCATGAATCTAGGAATCACTTGTGCACTATCTCAAAGAAACTAAAAGACTTGAATGCAAAATGTTAGCTAAAACCCCATTATAGGCTTTGGCCATGACAAGAAGGAAAAAGGAAAAATAAGTGATAAACTTTTTAACTTGAACAATATGTCCCTTAGGATGTGAACATAAGAAATCTAGTAAGTTATTTGGTGAAAATGAAATCCCTAAAGTAAAGTATGGCCTCACTTGAAATGAAAGTGGTTAACAGCTTATAACACACATTCACTTCAAGCATGTGACTCCCTCACGAGTTGATATGAGGATTCTTATAATGATTTATAAGATGTTTCACAAAGTATAAGGAAATTCTAGATACCATTTAGGATATGGATGTACATTGCTCTTATATATGTTGTTGTTTGGCTATTAATCTATTATGAGTGAATAAATTATTGGTACTTGATAAGTTATGATGGATTGATTAGTTGAGTTCTTATGATTGATAATTTTGGGGAAGCTTCGGTCTAGCCATTGTGCTGTCGGATTTTCATGAAAATTATGGACCTAGAAATATTTTCTCATATACTTTTGTGCATCTTGTCTTGAACTCAATGCATTTAGAGTGAAAGATGTGAAGTCAACTACTATGTTAAGAAAAGAAAAGAAATAACTGGATATGATACTTTAAAAGGGAAGGTGAGATCCATTAAGATACCCCTCTACTTTGGAGGCACATGGCCAAACTAAATCCCTCAAATTTAGAGGCACATAGATCCCCTTGTTAGCTAATTTTGATTTGGATTAGTACTATGTGATGATGGTCACAGAATGTGCTCATGTCTTGCAACATTCTATCCAAGGCCACGTAAAAAGGAAAAAAAAGTGAAGCACTTGATAAAATATGAAAGTCAAGAAAGCTCAATCAGAGTAATGTCAAGTCCGTGAAGTTACATGAGTGTGCATGCATCTTCACTTTCTCATATACATGGTCTTGAATGCTTATACTATGTTTTTGTATATATATGTTCGTATCTTATGGCCTTTTGTCTCGTCATATTATGTTTTTATGATTAAGATTAAAGGAAACCCACTTCATAATTATGTTTTTCAAACCCTTAAAATTGAATCTATGCATGTTCACATTTTCATAATTAAACCCGAAGTGACTGGGATGACGACAATGATACATTAATTGTCTTGTTAGGATCCTACTTAGAAATTTCGCATTTCTCACTCCCATGTTTCAGTGTCATCTTTAAAGGATGCCATTGGCAGCGTGGTCATCTTTGTTTAGTTTCCGGTCCTCTATTAGCACATTCACCATTATTCAAAGCCTACACTTTTCAAACTTTTCAACCGTGGCACACAATCAATTCATTTTGAATTCCAAAAATGGCTACAATTTTGAGTTTTGCATTAAGCAAAAATTATTTTAAAAATTTTCATTATTTAATAATAAATTCATTATATTTAATTTTAATTTTAATACATAAATAAGTTTTAACTAAGTCTAAATAAATTTCAATTATATACATATTCATATACTCCCAACATGTATTGTCAAAATAAATTGTTCAAAGATAATAATCATTAAACAAAAAGACACATCCATAAATCATTAACATTGTCTAAAGTAATACACTGACATATTAGTCTACTCAAGTACTAGAAACAGATTTAACATATTGGTTTAATTAAGTAGTAGCTAGAAACTAGTTTAACATATTAGTCTAATTACAATTCTAGAAACAAGATAAAAAGGAATGTACACTATAGGTCGCAAAATGTATGAAATACCATGATCTTCATAATCCATCTCTCCTCACAATGCCAGAGATTAAGATGCTCCTTTGCCACCCAATGCTTTATTTACATTATCCTACACAAATTAAAAATATAAGAGCATGAAAGAAAAATGCATGTTTTGTAATATAATGTAATAAACTATTTTCTTGTTGATCACATGCCACAATTGGTTCTCAATGGAAAAAAGGCACTCCATTTACATACTAATTGGATCTCAAGTTGGCACCTATAATACCTTTCCAAATATAATACTATGCTTAAGTCATAACATCATATTAGTAGTTGCCACAATTAATTAAACGGATCTTGATTCATTATTTGCTTTATTTTGCACGAAAATAATACATTGTTCTATTACATTTCGTAAATATTAGTGTAACTAAGTAGCCTTTCAAACACTAACAACAATAAACACACACACACACACACACACACACACATACACACATATATATATACACAAATTTTCTTCAATAGCCAGTCTAGCGTTGATCGTACTCCTCTAGGTTGATCCTCTTCTAGATCTCTTGGGCTATTTGGAGACGAGCCAGAAACACACATAGGAATGAGAATTATATATTCTCAGTAAATTCCTCGACTATTTGGCTTTCCATGTCATCGTTGTCATTCTAGCTACTTCGGTTTGTAAAAAAAAAAATGCATTTGCATATATAAGAATAGAAGTTCATTCATTAAGTTTTGAAAATGTACTTCTCTGAAGAAGGTTAGTTGTTTACACACACTTGATAGAAAAGGAGAAATTTCTTAATAGCAACAACAGGCCAATAGTTAAATAAAACTTATGCATATGTGGATGCTGCTAACTACTAATGCAAATGCTCTTGACTTTCGTATTTTTTTGTAACTTTCTTTTCTTAACACACTTAGGCATGACGTATCGCCGTCCCTAGGATGCCTATGTCTTATCTTTCCTCTGTACTTGGTCTCCTGGAGGTGAATGGCCTCTTTCACCTTTGGGTAATAGCTTGCTTTTCAGGATCGAGCTCGTTCCTATATAGGATTGCTAGGTTTAATTTCCCAGACTCTCCTACTGACTCATTGCCCTTAAATCTGCTCAGGAGCTGCCCAAATAACTCGGAATCCTTACTTTCGTTAATAATTATATATTCATGATTGACCATGCCTAAAGAACTTATTGTCACGACCCACCCCTAAGTCATGACCGGTGCTTGGAGGTGACAGACCTCCTGCAAGCCTAAGATGCCAATTTTTCATGACAAACAGACAGAGTCTACCCTATTTTACTAGCTTCCCTGTAATAGCTATACCTGTACCAAATAGTTAACTAACATATATCCAAATTTGAGACTCTAAGAGCACTCTCAATAGTTTACATATATATATATATATATATATATATATATATATATATATATATATGTTTACACACATCCATTCACTCTCATATATTTAGTATACATATGCATATACGTACATATCCATTACTCTACATACAAGGAAACATAATTTTTAATATAGAAAGACTTATACACAAAATTTCATTCAAAAGAGTATCAAGTAACAAGATCCTGTCTGTGGATTGTGGGGCAACTATAAGGCGGTAGCTATATCTGAAGATTAATATAAGAATTTATAGAAGACTCTTACGCATAAAGATACTATCAAAAGGCATCTGCACGAGTTTGGAGAAACTATGTTAGATGCAACCCTAGGATCTCAGCAGAAAGAAAAGTGGGTGAGTCCAGTCGACTCAGTGAGGGACAATGAAACTATAACATATGAGGACAAGCTCTAGAAATAAAGCAAAGTATAATTAAATAAGGAATTAATATCATAAATCAAGTTTAAATGAGAAATCATTTAAATAAGAAATCATCGTTTTAAATAATATTTACATAAAGAATCAAAATTAAATACTATGTATATATATAAAGAAGTAACATTATTTCATAACATTAAAACACGATTCTCAAATGTAAATCCAAGACAGGGAGGCTTTCAATTCTAAGAAATTTCCAATGAAGGGTTAGACCCTCCAAATCTGACTAAGTTGGCAGTGTGCGTAGGCCTAACACACACACACACACACACACACACACACACACATACACACGCACACACATCGAGCTAACAGTACCCCTACTAGCTGGGTTCGAATCAAGGTGCAGCAAGGCTAGCTTCAGCAACCGCTAACTACCGATTAACTGAGAATCCTCCCACAAAGTGTAACGTCCTCCTCTATACTGTACTATGCTTAAGTAATAATACCATACTCAGGAGTTGTTACTATTACTTGAGCGGACCTTTTCTGGTAGCAACTTCAGCCGTCTTCGAGACTTCTCGAGCTATCTGGAGATACCACGGAAATAGGAGTGAGAATTTTAAATTCTCAGTAGGATTCACTAAGATATGTCATACCCTGTCATCATTATTATCTCCAACTGCTTCAGTTTATTGTAAAGAAGGTAATCATGCCAAATAAATTGCTCAATTTTATTGTTCGAAAATGTATTATCCGAAGCAGAGTTAATTTTACTCATGTACTTGTTAAACGAAGTAAGGAATTCAAGCATGAGTACGACAATATTTCGTAATGATAATAATAATAATATCGATGACAAAAGCCTACTTGCAATGCCATAATGATGATGAATAAGTACTGTTCATCATACAATCATGCATATGCAAATACATTCACTTGAATTCATGCAAAATGCACTTGTGTTTCTTTAACTTTCTTTAACTTCCTTTCCTTGGCACACCTAGGCGTTACGTATCGCCGTCCCTAGGGTGCTTGCATATATTTGAATCTTTAGTCTTTACTACCCTTGGGTAGTCTGATCTAGGAGTGAGCTCAACTTGTGACCGTCGTCACACAGTACTGACTAGCAAGGGGACCTACGTGCCTCTAGGTCGGAGGGACTCAGTTGGCCATCTGCCTCCAACATAGAGGGACCGAAAAGTTTAGCTGCCTTCACAGGGAGGGACCCATTGTGCAACTGCCTCCGAGTGAAGGGACCCACATCTTTATCTTTTAATTGCCTTCACTTGGAGGGACCCAAATAACTATCTTCAAGTGAAGGGATCTCAAACATCCTTTCTGTATTCATATGCAAATATGCATGCTCTCATAAGACTAATTCATGATCATATCACCTTAACATATTCATAATTGTATAGTTGTTCATATCATAAATCTCTCGTAAAATAAACACTCATGATTTCATAGACTTCTACCGAAAAGTTCGGCAGCATAACCGATCATGTCCGCTTCTTCATAAATAGTGCCAAACAACTAGGAAATTTTAATCAAATATCATATTCATACCAAGAGCATAACAATATCAATAGATGCAAGTTTTAAAATCTTAAGTCTTAATATATTTTGCAAACTTTTAATTCCTATTGATGTTCTCGAGTTCAACTTCTAAAATTATATGGGGTTCGAGTTCTAATCTTATACAAGTTCTGACCTTGGTGGCTATGTTCGATCCTCCGAGATTATATAATTTTCAACTTCTGGGATTATGTTCAGCCTCCGACCTTATCCCACCATTGGTCTTCTAAGACTTTTATAAGCGTGTTTCCTAAATTCCAAGTTGCTGACTGTAACATCCCCATATAACGTAATAGGAAGTAATAAAAATATTACAACCTTGCCCTTGAGCTTTTTAGAAAATGACCTTTAGGTCCTTATATATTATTTACAGCCTTGCCCTTGAATATTTTAGAAAATGACATTTAGGTCCCTATATCAACAGGATTAGTAAAATAAGGTTTTAAACGAAGCAGAATTGCGTAGCGAAAACGTAGAAACCTAAACCTCGGCCGATTGAGCCACGAAGGTATCCATATGTCAAATGACATGGGATACCCCTAGACTTGCCCATAATTACGAAGATGGCATTGGTCATGAAAAACAGAAAACAGAAAGGCTATCAACTTGCAAAACGATTAATTTACACCTTTAACTGATTCATTTGATTTTAGTGGATAAGTAAAGCTAATTAGAAATTAATTAGAGATTAATTAGGAGCTAATTAAGTGTTAATTAGAGATATTAGGATTAGAAATAATTAGAATAGAAACATATAAAACTTCACAAATTTTTTTAAAATTGTTTTATCGATTTGAAGGAAATCGGTAAAATTATGGTATTTTAAACTGCTGGAACCAAACCAATAGAATTACATCTTGAAAACCCTAACATTAGAGGCCAAAAACTCAGCCACCTTACCCTCGTAAGTGCTGCTTTCAGCCATAAGAAATGGGGAGGTGTGGCTGAATTATTAGCCATTCAAGCAAGATCCAATAGAAATTGAGGATTTCAACTACCAAGGCTTATTAAAACTTTAATATTTCCTCTCATCTCCTTCATTTGGTCGCCCCTTTTCTGCTGCCTTCTCCTCATCTTCTCTTCTTCTATTTCATCTTATTTCCTCCCACCTTCAAGCCTTAATCATCCTCTTCATCAAGAGAAACTCAAATCTAACTGGATTTGCATTAAACTAAAGGTAGGATTCAACTTCTTTGCATGATTTTATTGAACTAATAACTGTTAGGATTGATTTCTTCTCTTATGTAACTGATCATATATGGTGGTGGTGTGATGTTTTATGGCTGACTTATCATGTTTTTATTTGGGTTGATTGAGATTTGAATGAGAAAACACCAAGAGGCACAAAAACAGAATCTGTTAAGTTGAAGAAATCTACGGCGGTCCGTACGGCGGAGTGTACAGCTCCGCCTACCACCGTTTAAATCTGATGAAACTATTTTTATATGAAACTAGACATCCAGGGATTTTCATAAATATATCATATAAGGCATTTGGATTAGTATTGAAGGAGTTATGAATTTTTGAATTTTGACCTAGGGTTTTGACTCTGGTTCTGGGCAGACTGGGTTGTTCAGGGTAGAACTCGCCCTATACTACTTGAAAATGAGTGGAACTAACTTTGTTAGAAAGCTTACACATAGAAGAATGTACCATAAAAATTTCAGAATTAGATAAGGTCCCAGTTGCTGCCAGTGATCTACGGAAGTTGCCCTATGTCCAAACCAGGCCAGAACAGGGCAGTTCAGGAAGGTCAGAATTCGGGGCTTATAACTCGAGGCCTACTAAGTCAAATGGAATGGAACTTTTTGAAAATAAAACTTTACCTGTTAGCTTTAATATGAGTCCAATTTCATGTAATTTGAGTTAGTTTTCGATGTTTAGTGGATTTTTACTTTTAGTTGCTTGATTCTGGCTAGCCATTGGGCAGGCCGGGATAAAATCTAAATATCTTGAGTTGTAGATATCAAAATTAGATGGGACTAAAGAGGTTAGAAACTAGACACATAAGGCTACAACATATCCAAAAATTAGGTTTAAATGAGTTAAATTGAAATAAAGGTGGGCTATACCATAACCGGGCAGAATAAGGCAGAATGAGCTAAAAGCCCTATTGATGCTTTGTTGAAACTAATGAATGAATCTATGAATGCATATGCATAATTGCTGCTCTATACGGAAATTGCAAATTGTATAAATGTACTAGTTGGCTGACACTATTCACGAGGAAGTGGACTCGATCCGTTATGCTGCCGAAACTTCGGCAGAAATATGTGAATTATATGAATGTGATAAACATTTATGTGTTATGCTCATAAGATTCATATATGCAATGATGATTTAAGCATAATATGAGTATATTGAATGTGGGTCCCTTCACTTGGAGGCAGTTACAAGATCCCTCCTAGTGAAGGTAGTTAAATAAGATAAGATATGAATCGCTTCACTTGGAGGCAGTTGCACTTTGAATCATTCCTTGTGAAGGCAGCTACCCTCTACCTTGGAGGCACGTGGTCAGAAGAGATCCCTCAATTAGAGGCACATGACCAAAATGAGATCCCTCCATGGCTAGAGGCACGTGAATCCCCTTGTGGGTGAGTCGGTGTGACGACGGTCATGAGTCGAGCTGACGAGCTCACTCCAAGGCCAGGCTACCCAAGGGCAGTAAAGACTAAAGACCAAAGACTCAAGACTAAAGATTAAAGCATATGCAAGCACCCCGCTCACATGAGGCATGGCATCGACTCAGCTAGTGTGAGTGTAGGAGCTAGGACTTACATGAGGTATGGCATGACCCTGCTAATGTAAGTACCGAATGAAGGTCCCATATTCCTAAGGAACGTGACATGGCGATCACGCTCTGATGGGGTATGACATGGCGATCATACTTTGGAATGTGGCATGTAAAGATTTTATGATGAAAAGGAAGGAAAAGAACGAAAAGTAAACTTTATGTATATGGATGAATTTAAGTACAAGTAAAGTTATGTACAGATGTTATGTCCCCAGTATATTGATGCTATTGTATTTTATTATGTTTCAGCTACTATTCCTAATATAATTCATGAAATTTGTTTCGTATGGGCTCTCCCTCAAATTGCCAAGTGTGTGAGTAAAATGAACTTTGCTTCGGACATTATATTTTCGAACTTTAAAATTGAACAGTTTGTATAGCATGTTCACCATTTTCATAATAAACCGAAGCAAACTGGTGATGACAACGATGACATAGCTTATGTTAGTTTAATAAATCCTACTGAGAATTCATAATTCTCACCCTACGTTTATTTCCGTGTTATCTCCAGATAGTTCAGTAGTTTCGAAAAAGGTCCTCCGAGGCGGAGTTGACTAGTAAGATTGAAGGTGGCCGAAGGTTGCTGCCAGACAAGGTCCGATTAAGTGACGGTAACAACTCCTAGGTGAGGTACTATGACTTAAGCATAGTACCGTACTCGGGAGGGTGTTACACTGACATTAACTATACTCATTCTAGTTTCCTATTCACTAAGTTCCGAGTTCAACATTGAGTATACCTGATCTTGCTCTATGTTTGCTATGTTTTCGAGTTCACCCTTAAGTATACCCATTCCAATTTCAACCTTAAGTAAACCCGATCTAGCTCTATGTTTGCTAAGTTCCGAGTTCACCCTTAAGTATACCTTTTTGATTTCCGAGATTAACTCAAGTTATTTGGATTTTTATCCTAGACTGCCATACTCCTAGCTAGAATTGCACCCTTATCAAAGAAAATTCACCAAAAATAGAAATTTGGGTCAAATCATGTGAAATATATATCAGTGTTAAGTTAATAGAGTAAACTTTCAAAAGAAATAAGTTGCATATCATTTGAGTGAGTATAACTCGAGATATAAGCCTTGAAAATTGACCATTCTGGACTACCTTGTTCTAGGCTAGGTTGAACTTAGGATGACTTCATTGATGTGCTGGGAATAATCAACAATGGATTTAACTTAGAAATTTTTATGGGATGTTCTTCTATATGTAAGATTTCTAGCAAACTTAGTTCCATTCAATTCCATGTTATATAGGGCGAGTTTTGCTCTAAACAACCTAGTCTGCCTAGAATCAAACTCAAAAACCAAGGTCAAACTTCCAGAATTCATATCTCTCTCAATATTAATCCAATGGCCTTATGTGACATATGTATGGAAAGCCCTGAATGTCTAGTTTTACATAAAAATAATTTCATCAAGGTTCAGTGGCCGTAGGTGGAGCTGTATACCCTGCCTGTATGGACACAGTAAGGTTTTCAAGGTTCCAGCTTCTGTTTTGCATCCCTTTTTGAATTCTCACCCAGGTTCTCATCCAAACTCAACGTTTATACATTTATCCAGCCATAAGAATCCATATAAACACCATCATCAAACTACTAGCATCAATAATAGAAGAAGTTGAAGAATCCTACCTCGTCTAGTTGAAATCTTGTTGGTTTGATGTCCTATATTGAAGAAACTCTTAATGAGACTTGAAGAGAGGTTGAAGATGGAGTGGAGATGAGTGTGCATCGAACAGGAATGAAGAGAGCTCAGCTCCCTGTGTTGGCCGAATTACACAAGGGAGAAGGAAGGAAATAATCACAAAATTTTGAAGCAAGTTTCACATGATTAGGGATGTGTGTTGGTAGTTCTACTTGGTTTGAGGCTGCCTTCTATGGGCTGATGTAGCGCCACATGTAACATCCCCATTTCTACCTAAGCTAATTAGCTCAGTGTTCCTGGCTAATTAGAGGGATTAGCGATTAATTGAGAACTAATCGATTAATCCCGAGAGCAAGAGCTTAGTAAATTAAGTCTAGCCAACAATTTAATCATAATGTCCTAAGCGTTTTAATAAAACCTTAATCATCTAATCCTTAATTACTCGAAGGTGCCAAAACAAAAGTAAGACAATTTAACCTTGCTAATTAAGTTTATAATGATTAAGGCAACTCTTGAAAAATTAAACCCCAAATTAAGCATATGCTTAACCGTAATGCAAGATATCATAAAAAGGTGTAATTGACAAGAGTTAACTCACAGGTAATTAAGCCAATTAAGTTAAGTTACATTTAAATAATTCTAATTACATTTAGAGATAAAAGTTCTTCCATGCATATGCCCTAGAAAGACATAACAAGGAGAAGCAACATCTCACCCTTCATTCAAACTCTTTAATCCTACACCATTAGATCAAAAGCCAAGACTAGGATCCTTGTCATCCACCATTAGATCTTGACACTTGGATGAGTCTTAGACAAGCAACCAAATCCTAAGAGGGTACTCCTTTAACCCCTAGAGAAAAGCATAAAATGGACATTAGAATGCCTCCAAGACCCAAGGAAAAACAACTCACCCTTTTACCCCAAGGTTTTTCCACTCTCTTGCTTGTTGTAAGAAGCAAAGTCACATCACTCTTTTCCCTCCCCTTTGTGCGCCATCAGCCCACCTTTCTTTCCCCCTCATTTCATTCTTTCACTCCTCTCCCAAACACACACACAAAGCTCTCTTCTCTCTCTTCAATTTCAAATTCTCCTCCTTCTCTCTAAACTCTCCAACTTCTCTCTAGAATCCTCCCACTTCTCTCATCCTTTCCTCTCCTCATCCCACTCACAAACTCTTCAAGAGCCACCATTCCTTGCTCTTGGAGAATCAAAGAAACTCACATATCAAGCCTCTTCCAAGATCCAAGAGGAGGAGCACCACCACCACCATCATCTCTTTTTCCACCCCAAGTTCCTTCAAAGAAAGCTTCTTGGTAGTGACTCTAAACCCTTTTTCTCTCTTGTTTTTCAAGCTTTAGAACTCCTATGCTCTCCATAGCTAGGTGGTTTTAAGGATTGATTTGGGCATCATAGCCATTCTTGTCATAAAATGAGATGTTGTTGCTTGTATGGTGGTTTGCTGGAAACATGTTTTTCGGTTTGGTGTGATGCATGGCTAAATCCACTATTTTTGAACTCCAACATGTTAGTTTTTCACTAATCTTTCATGGTATACGAGTGTTTTATAACTTGAGAATGGTTTCTTGAAAGTGAGGTTGAGTGTTTTGGAGAAAACATGAGAAAGATCAAAACGTGAAGTCTGGATTTTCTGGCAGTCTGTAAACCGAACGGTATAACTTTTTTCAGAAAACTCAGAAATTAGTGAAAACAATTTTATATGAAAATAGACTCAGAGATCTTTCCATACATATAAAATATATAAGATTTGGAGTTAAAATGAGTGAGATATGATTTTTCAAAGTGGACTGTTCTCGGATCGGTTTCTGTCTGGGCAGTCTACACTAAAATGTGTATAACTCGAGCTACAAAAATGATTTTTGAGTGAGACCAAGTTTAATTGAAAGCTAAGACATAGAGGAACAAACCCCTAAACAGTTTTCTCAGATTCCTTCTGAGCAATTATAATGAGAAGTGACAATCCACTGTACCGGGAGTGAACTTGGAAACTGAACAAGTCAGAATAAAATATGCATAACTGGAGTTAGAAAATGAATTTTTGAGTGGGACTTGTTTTGTTAAAAACTAGACTCAGAACCCTAAAAGCATATAAAATTTCGCATTAAAATGATAAAATACCAATTTATGGTGAATTTTTAAAGTTACTGCTTAGGTAAAAGTAAAGCTGTCAAAACTTAACCTTAAGTAAGACTTTGCATAAATGACTTAAAAGGTAAAAGACCTTAGCTCAAAGTAATGAAACTTCATAATTTACTTAATGAAGACTAGATGGAATAAAATACCAAGCTTGCCTAATCCTTAACAAAAGAAGCAAATAAAACGAAAAACCGAATGTAAATGTAGTTAGTGTACTAGATTAAGTTCATAAGATTTTAATCAAACTATAATGCAAAACCTAAACCATAAATCTTCCAAATTTAAAATATGAAAATCATATAAGTCAAGTTAGAATAATTGAGAAGAAGGAATCAATAAAACGAAAGCCAAGGTAAAAGCTTGCACCTAATTTACTAAGCTAAGCTCGTAAGACTTTGCTTGAGAATATGCTTATGTTTGGGTTGCAAGCATGATGTGATGATGATGTGATTATGATGCCATGATAATGATGATATGATGATGATGATATGATATGATGAGATGATGATGATGAGATGATATGATGATATGATATGATACTGTGATACTGGTTTTCTGTTTGGCAAAATTTTGGGAAGTCATGGGTCTAGCCAAGTTATGTCAAAATTTTGTAGAAATTATGGACTTAGAAATATTTCGCATCATAAGTTTAATAAGAAAAGATTCAATAAAGTGTGTGATCCTTCAAAAGGGAAGGTGACCTAAGTTAAGTCTCCCCTCACCCACGACTCACATGAGGCATGGCATGACCCAGCTAGTGTGAGTATAGGGGATAGGGCTTACATGAGGCATGGCATGACCCAGCTAGTGTAAGTGCAGAATTATATGGTGGCGACGGCCACGGTATGAGCTCATTACCACTTATGTTTAGTGGGTGGAAAGAAAGGGACTTCGGTCCAACCCAAGTAAAGAACATAACTCTCAATCTGTTTATGTATGTTATGAATAGTCATATAAGCTTTCATGTATGCCATGATGATGTTAATACAACAAGGATAAGTACTAAAAATGGGACCCACTTCGGGTAGTAACGCTTTCGAAAATCAAATAATTGAACCTATTGTATGCCCACAGTTTTCATTTAAAAACCGAAGTGGCTGGGACGATGACGATGACACCAGTGTGTCAGGGTCGAGTCCTACTGAGAAATCTTATTTCTCATTCTAGTTGTTTTTCCGTCTCGTCACCAGATACTCATGGAGCCACACGTGGAATGGAGCATGGAGCCTCCCCACCATGAGTGGGCTTACGATGAGGACGCCCACGCTATCGTGGCCACGACCACCACGATAGTTCGCACCTACTTCTATCCGGGTCGAGTTTTTGAACAAGAGGAGCTAGAGATCCCGCCAGCCCCCGTGGACGTATCATCATCCCGCCTTGGACAGCCGCTGGGTCCTTGGGATTTTCCGCCCGAGCCATTGCCCGAGATCGAGATGGAGCCGATGTCTCCCGGTTTACCCGTAGCCGAGCCTGTGCCGCCGCCAGAGGTCCCCGTGGTCGATGTGAGTTCGACGGCCACCCCTAGGGCCGCAGCAGCTTCGCCGCCACTCCCCGAGTATCAGCCTGCTGCATCTGAGGAGGATCCCTCCGAGGCACGTTCTTCGGTGGGCAGCTATGTTCCCGGCCGTCGCATCTGTCGTATCGAGGTGATTAGCGAGCACCCCGCATCATTCGCACTCGCGCGTTCCTCGAGGCCGAGCAAAGATGGGGACTAGACACTCGAGGACCTGAGACCGCTTGATGGAAGGGCATGGAAGGGGTAGAGAAGTCAGCATATGTCTACATGGGCTTATTTTGATTTGCGCTCCCTACCTCTTGTATTTCATTTTGTATTGTACCTCATCAGACTTGTGTACCTTTGATATTTTGGGGCCATGGCATGACCATGAGTTTCCCTTTTATGTATTCGACGAATATTGTGAGATTAAATATATTATGTAATCGATGTTATAATTTGAATGTATGACTTTATGATTTATCTCATGTTCTTTCCATTTATATCGAAATCTCCGCGATGATACGTTGCTTATCGCTATCTTCTCATAAGGCTTTACTTTTCAAAAGCAACGACATATTTCAAAAAAAAATTTACTGTATTTTTCCGCGTAACTTAATTTTAAGTGAAGTTTAGTTTTCCACGAGCATAAGTAACAACTAATAAAACGCCATAATACGACTTAAGCGTAATATGGATTTATTAGGGTGTTACACCACATATGGAGGTGTTTTGGCTAAATCTTAGCCATTCATCCTAGGGTACTTATAGAAAATTTCTATTGGTCCGGTTTTGACAGTTTAACATTACCGAAATCTTACCGATTTCCTTTAAACCGGTAAACTGGTTTTAGAAAATTCCTATGAAGTTTCCTATGGTCCTAATTTAATTTCCTCAAGGTTAATTCTTCTAAATGTTACTTAATTGGCTTTGAATAAATACTTAATCGAATTCTGATTAAACCCACTTATCTGATAAAAATTGAAATTTTGTCCTCAAAATTTAGTTAAGAAACTAACTATTTATTGCCGTAAGAGTTTAGTGAAAGAGTTGATTATAAGCACATAGAAAGTCGATAAGTATAATCGAAGAAAATATAGCAAAACATAGTTAGCAAAAGGTGAACCTTTGTCCTGGGTTATCTCTAATTTTGTCTCAGTTCCTCCAGGGAAGTAGTCTCTTCAACATTCAACCTTGGATGTTACAGCTTAGGAATAGGTAGCTGATGGCCGGGGCATTCTCTAATCATATATCCTGGCTTTCTACACCTACAACATACCTTCTGCCCAGCCAAACAAGGCCTTCCTCCATGATACTTTCCACATTTTGAGCATTCTTGCTTCATGGTTAACTCTTGTGATTGCTTACCTTCATTTCCATTAGGTTGAAACGGCTTCTTTACTGATGGAATATGCTGAAACTCTTGGTTTTCAGGTGCCAATCTCTTTCTACAAACATCCATCCTAGTATCAGCGAGCTTCTTGTTGTATTTTTCAACTAATCGACTTTTGTTTGCTAATGCAGCAAAATCTCTTATCTCCATTGGCCCCACTGAGGCCAAAATGTCTGCTTTTAGTCCTCCCTCAAATTTGACGTATTTCCAATTTTCATCAGGGTTGCGCTGATAGATGGTGAAAAATTTACAGAGTTCTTCGAACTTAGCAATATACTCTAAAACACTCATGTTTCCTTGTTGAAGCTTCATGAATTCCAATTCCTTGGTGCTTCGCATTGATGTAGGGAAATACTTTTGATAAAATGCCTCTTTGAATATGTCCCAAGTGACATCAACTTGGGGTTCCAATAGCCTCTTTGCATCGTTCCACCAAAACTCGGCCTCCGCCGACTCAAGTGCCGAGCTCAATCAAATTACAAAATAAACCGAATTACACTAAATTCATAGCAAAGGGTGCAACTCGGGTCGTTTCCCAGTGATGACAATGTTATATGATCAGGAAATTGGGGGGGTTTAGGAATTTAAAATACTGAAGTGAATAGAAAAGAAATGAACAGAATGTGGAACATCTAATCCAAGAATCAAAGGAATAACCACAGACACTCAACCATTGAAATTTTAGAAATAACTCAGCAAACAGAATTAGTGATTAACATTGAATCCGAATGAAACCTCAATTCAAACTTAGCATTCACATGAAAACCTTCATGCATTTGATTAACACAATTTCAATTAAAGTTCAGAAACCTCTAGAATCTAAGTGAATTATGTTAATTTCATGTGCCAATGCAGTTAATCATAGATTTCAAACCTAAAACTCTAGTTCATATTCCTTCCACAATCTGATTACATATATCTACCGAATATTATACAACCAATCAAATTTCAATCATCAATTCAGAATGAAAAACTCCAATCCAAACTAGATTGAAATAAAAGAGAAGGAGTAGATGAAACCGATTGTATGCCGAGTCCAAATAAACCAATTCTCAAGAGTGTTGTTATTGTTTCTTTAATTTGTGGATTAGATGTAAGTTCAAGCCTCCATGAATAGAGGAAGACAAATTGGCAAGGTGGGGGGACATGAGAGAAGAGAGAAGAAGAAGAAGTCCAAAAAATTCTTTATCCAAAAAATCTCCCAATGAGTTACAAATCTGGCCTCTTTCAAAAATTGGCCACAATCAGAATCAAAATCGCCTAAAAATATTAAATTGTAATTAGTACATTAATCCCCTCTTCTCCTTTGAATTTGGACACCTTATTTGGCTAAATCCGAATTATAGAAAGAAAGTTACACTAAAAATATGAAATCATTATAACTAATTCTATGCATAATGTTCTTCTACTATTTTGGCTATCAAAACGATTCTGATTGGATTTGTACTCTGAAGAAGAGTTGTAGCCTTGGATGTCAGCTTCAAAATGCTACTAGAATGGGCTTAATCGAACATCTATGGAACGAGATATGGCCCAAATACCACACCCTGCTCAGAATCCACAACTGCACCGCTTCAGTTTAATTCTAGGCCCAATTTCAGCTCCTTAACACCAGAATTGGCCTTTGACCTCTTCATATAACTTGTAGGCCTATCTCTTAGCTTTCCTACAAATCAAGAAGCATAATAAAATGAGCTCCATAACTCAAGATATAACCCAAAAACTAAAATAGTGTTAGAATTCGCCTAATGCTGGAAAATTTAACTCAAACCCAAACAAAATCCAAACAATACAAAATGGTCCAATTCAAAACAATTAGGCACAAAAGAGAATTAATGAGCTAGGAATGAGGGAAAATAAGTATATAAAAATCCAATTAATCATCCGCTTTTAACATATAAGCGGCAAAGGCCACTTTCTATTGGTCAGTGCAGGCCAAGACAGAAAAGACCTTCTTCATTGCCTTGACCCACTCCTCGGCTTTATCTGGGTCAAAAGCTCCTTGGAAGCTAGGCAGATTCGCTTTTCTAAACTCAGCAGATCATGTTTGCTTCGTCATAAATAGTGCTAGACAACCAGGAAATTTTAATCAAACATCATATTCATACCAAGAGCATAACAATATCAATAGATACAAGTTTTAAAATCTTAAGTCTTAATATATTTTGCAAACTTTTAATTCCTATTGATGCTCCCGAATTCGACTTCTAAAATTATATGGGGTCCAAGTTCCGACCTCCGTGGCTATGTTCGATCCTCTGAGATTATATTATTTCCGACTTCCGGGATTATGTTCGACCTCCGACCTTATCCCATCATTGGTCTTCTAAGACTTTTATAAGCGTATTTCCTAAATTCCAAGTTGCTGACGTTAACTATACTTGATCTAGTTTCCTATTCACTAAGTTCCGAGTTCAACATTGAGTATACCCAATCTTGCTCTATGTTTGCTAAGTTTCCGAGTTCACCCTTAAGTATACCCGTTCTGAGTTCAACCTCAAGTAAACCCAATCTAGCTCTATGTTTGCTAAGTTCCGAGTTCACCCTTAAGTATACTCATTCCGAGTTCAACCTTAAGTATACCCTTCCGAGTTCACCCATAAGTATACCTTTCCGATTTCTAAGATTAACTCAAGTTATTTGGATTTTTATCCTAGACTGCCATACTCCTAGCTAAAATTGCACCCTTATCAAAGAAAATTCACCAAAAATAGAAATCAGGTGAAATCATGCAAAATTTATAGCAATATAAAGCTAACAGAGCAAGCTTTCAAATAAAGAAGTTGTATATCATTTGAGTAAGTATAACTTGAGATATAAGCCTTGAAACATGACCTTTCTAGACTACCCTGTTCCAGCCCAGGTTGAACTTAGGATGACTTCATTGATGTGCTAGGAATAATCAACAATGGATCTAACTCAAAAATTTTCATGGAATGTTCTCCTATGTGTAAGCTTTCTAGCAAACTTGGTTCCATTCAATTCCATGTTATATAGGGCGAGTTTTGCTCTAAACAACCTAGTCTACCCAGAATCAAACTCAAAAACCTAGGCAAAGTTCCAAAATTCATATCTCTCTCAATACTAATCCAATGGCTGTATATGATATATGTATGGAAATCCTTGAATGTCTAGTTTCATATAAAAATAATTTCATCAAGTTCCGGTGGCCGTAGGCGGAGTCATACACCCCGCGAGTACGGATGTAGTAAGGTTTTCAAGGTTCTAGCTTCTATTTTGCATCTCTTTTTGAATTCTCACCCAAGTTCTCATCCAAACTCAACGTTTATACATTTATCCAGCCATAAGAATCCATATAAACACTATATATCATCAAACTACTGGAAGGAATAGGAATACTACTCAGCCACAATAACATCAATAATAGAAGAAGTTGAAGAATCCTACCTCATCTAGTTGAAATCTTATTGGTTTGATGTCCTAGATTGAAGAAACTCTTGATGAGACTTGAAGAGAGGTTGAAGATGAAGTGGAGATGAGTGTGTATTGAACAGGAATAAAGAGAGCTCAGCTCCTTATGTTGGCCGAATTACACAAGGGAGAAAGAAGGAAATAATCACAAACTTTTGAAGCAAGTTTCACATGATTGGTGGATGTGTATTGGTAGTGCAACTTGGTTTGTGGCTGCCTTCTATGGGCTAATCTAGTGCCACATATGGAGGTGTTTTGGCTAAATCTTAGCCATTCATCCTAGGGTACTTGTAGAAAATTTCCATTGGTCCGGTTTCGACAATTTAACAATACCGAAATCTTACCGATTCCTTTTGAATCAGTAAACTGGTTTTAGAAAATTCCTATGAAGTTTCCTATGGTCCTAATCTAATTTCCTCAAGGTTAATTCTTCTTAATGTTACTTAATTGGCTTTAAATAAATACTTAATCGAATTCCAATTAAACCCACTTATCTGATAAAAATCGAACAACTGGATTATTAACGATAAAATTTTTCGGACGTTACACAAAGTACATTGAAACTACTGTAATGGATATAAATAAAAAGTTAAAGTAACCAATATCAAATCAAATTTCTGGACAGCAAAAGTATTCATCAAAGTTCGAAAATCCCAAAATATAATTTACTCAACAAATCACTTTAGCAATCCAGACAAAAGATCAAAGCTTGTCCTTTCGTTTATAAAATCCATAATTTGTTTTCAGAATTCTTTTAGATCTTAAACAGTTTCATACCAGTTTATTTTTAAAATCGAATTTATTCATAATAGGTTAAGCATACCAAACCATATAACAGATATAGTAACTAAATAAAGTATTCGAAATCAAACAAATATATATAGAAGATAAGCTTTCAATATATATAAGAAACTAAACCAAAACTGATGGCATAAATCACATATGCCATAGAAGCACTATCCACTTATAGAATAAGAGAGGACTTCAATCTGCATCCTAGGAGCAATTGACCTCGGAGGTTGATCACCTGAAGAATCTATAATCAACACCGAATCGATTATTTTTAGTTTAAACATAACTCTATGGTTAGAATCTAATCCCAACCCTTTTTCTACAACTTTACCAATTAAAATGTAAGTTCCTTACTATCTATTATATATTCTTTAGTTCTTTTGAAGACTAATAATTTTATAATTTTATCCCTATACCTATAAGCAAGAGTAAGGATTAAGATAGAACATATTACATGGCACTCCATTTTTTTTTTTTCAAAACATATATACTAACAATATCTCCAATAAATTTTAGAGTTCATCAATTACAAAGTTTCACTACAAAGAAAATTACCATAACAATTAAAGTTGTTCATAATAAATCTATGTACATAACCCAAAATTGACTAATCTAACTCATTATTTATCAAAGTATAGAACTTTAGCAACTAAAACAACTTAATATTGTGATTTAACCCAAGTTAAAACTAAAATTTAGCTAACTAACATAAAATCAGAGCATCAGAACCCACCATACCTAAACAATTACAAGATATGCTTACTTTTACTAACCCACTTCAAGTATAGGTAATACTCACCAAGAAGCTATAGGTTGATTTGGGAGGGAGCAAAACAGAGATCCCCTAGCCCTAGAGAGAGATATGCGACAGAAAGAAAGACCCGAAGAGAGTGCAGTGGAAGGAAAGTGGTGGCGGAGAGAGAGAGAGACGACAGAGAAGGAGAGACAAGCCAGGGAGAGATCTGTGGGCAGGTGGTGGTCCAACGGAGAGGAAGAGCCGCAAGGCGATGGTAAGGGAGGGAGAAAAAGAAAATGAGAGAGAGAGAGAGAGAGAGAGAGAGAGAGAGAGAGAGATATAAGGGGAGAGAATTGAGATAGATGTGTAAGGCAGTGAAGATTCACCGTAAAGGAGAAATGAGAAGAAAAGGGAGGCCTAAGGTAGACCGCCTCACCTAGGGTATTGGTGGTCCTCCCCTTCTCTGTTCTTTTTTTTTTTTTTTTCTACATACACTTTCATATTTTTAATTTTATCCGCTTTAATTTACTTCGATTCCCCTTTTCACATAAAGCCTAATGTGAAATTTTAAAATTTTCTGTTATCTAAGTTTTATTTCAAACAGGGTATTACATTCTCCCTCCCTTAAGGAATTCGGTCCCCGAATTTCAAGAACAGTACTAGATGGAGCTTATAGATAAAAATTAACTTTGCAAAAGATTAATCAAAACTAACTCCTTCACTGTTTTCTAATATTTAAACTCACATGAGGCTTCCCTTCGATATATTGATTTGACTGTAGAAACGGAAATTTGGTCACTAACAAAATTGAATTGTAAGGAAGAAAACATGGCATCTTATCCTACCAGTCAAATCTAGAAGCATATTTGAAATATTTCTCAAAAATGTACTTACCGGCAAATGAATATCATAACACTTTAACAAGAACGTAGTCATCCTGATAAAATTACAAATCAATATTTATAGTTGCTATCCAACCATTCATATTTAAAAATTATGACATATAAGAAGTTTTGCACACCAATTCACCTTAGTTTACTAGTTTAAGCTCAACAACATAACAACATAAGTTTGTAAAGTTCTTTCAAGGCCCAGAACTTTCAGGCAATGTCAGTTTTAGAGTTGGAACACATAAATACAAGATTTATTCACTATTAACACCACATATTTGATATAAGATCCATATGCTTAGCAGACACTAGAATTTTTTTGTCATGACTTCAATGTATAAGAATTAAAAGACAAGCAAAGAAATTAAAAAAAAAAATTCAGTCACATGTCAACAAGTGAGTTGGATGACCATAGGGTGTGTAATACTAATGCCTTCACCATATAATCAAAGTCAACAAATAATACAAGAACTACTGAAAAACCAAGATCATCTATCATATAGTCTCACAATCCATGCACACATTCTCAACTCACAGGTTCCGCTACTACACAATAGTACAAACCTCCATCTTCATTAAGTTTTACCCATACCTCTAGTGGGGACTTATATTCTAGACCAACGTTTCATGCCTATATCTATTAACTTATGTTTAGCCTTGAATACTCAAATCTATCCTCTTTTTCCACACTACCTTAAATATGATCACCCTTATTGGTTTGGTCATGTAATCTGGATGACTGATACTTTACACATATTCTAACCATTGGTTTTGGTTCCATGTGGTTTGGAAACCTATAACTTGAATTATGCACATTTAAGCACATGCTGTACTAGTTTCACCTTGTAGCATATTAGAAACTTTAAAAATTCACTAAAAATAGGATTTAAGTCATTTGACCCTAAATTTTGGTGAGAAGGTTTATTATACTCTATAATTTCATTTCCCTTTAGTCCCATGTCATTTCAGTATCTACAACTTGAGTTATGCCTCAAACACACAGGTTATCTTGTACTCTAGTCTACTCACTGTAGCAAAATTTGAGAATTCATAACAAATTCTAGGAAAATAATTTGTGGTTGACACTTTAGATTATGAAACTATATAGGATACGCTTTCGAGGAAAATTTGTTTCACTAAAATCTAAATCTTATAACTCAGTTGATGTGCCTCTCAAATTTACTGCTACATGTAGTGTTTTATGCAAAACATGCAAACTCAAAAATCCATAACTTAAGCTCTTATGCTTGGATTGACCTGGAACTTTGCAAGAAGGTTCATTTTATCATATATTTGCTAAGAAAAATTGTCTCATGTATTTAGTCTTGCATTCTATCATAATTTCATGTGTAGGAATTGAAATAGACATAGATTAGCACTTAAGGTTTTGCAACAAATTTCCAAAAATCACCACCGGTACAATTAAATTTGTGTAGGTATGAAACTTCACAAGTAAAACACATGTTTCTGGCCTTCAAATAAAACTGACCTCTCCTCAATCCAAGCCCTAGAATTCAAGTTATGAAGAGAGTAACTTTGCTATCTTAGTTTTGAGTTTATGCAGAAACTAGATTTTCCAGTTTTCATATCTCTTTAACTATATGTGGGATGGACCCAAAACTTAGTGTGCAAGTGTATTTCATCCTGTACGAATTAGGAAAAATGGCTGGACACTCCGTCTAGCCTTCTATCTTAAAGTGATCTCTCAGACCTTATTATGCCAAATTCGATGAACTCTAATTTCAGCAGCAAATTTGGAACTTTGCCACAATTCAATCCCTTGCTTTAAATTCTGAAATTTTGGTACAATTATAGTTCTATAGTCTAGCTTACACCCAACACAAGTCCCATACAAAAATTCTCTCTCTAGTTTAAGTTATACATTTCTGAACGTAGCTAGTTAGTTGTTTAGTTATGCAGAATTTATACCTATAATTAGACTATCTTGTGCAACTTTGCCACTTTAACTCCTTGAGCTTAATTTCCCTTTTTTTTATCACTATCCTACTCTTCTAATTTGGTTTAGGTTATAATAACCTAGCTCAAATCTTTTAGTTTGTTACTTACTCATAATCGTTGAGTACTCTAAACTCACCTAATTGACTTCAACAACCTCACCCTCTCTTACCTTGCAGTTTTGGATTGCAGCAAGCTAAGGATCCAATTCATTTTAACACAATAGTGTATATGGTAGAATTTCTTTCTTTCTTTCTTTCTTTTGGCTGTCAATATCGTTCACTTACTTCAATTAGAATAATAAGCAGATCTTGTTTCACTAAGTGAGATCCACTACATGGATCTATTGACACCATTATATTTTTACAAAATTTATATCCAAACATTATACAAAGCAACACTTGCATACATAGCAGTAGTTCTGATTATCCACAAGTTCTTTGAATTACAAGACAATTTTGAAAACAATGTTAGTCTAAATTGAAGTTAGAGGTTCTAAATTAGTTCAATATTTCTATAATGACCATTAAGAATCATAAATTAAAAACATCATCACCAATAGCTAAAAAGTTCAAAATAGTTACAAAGAATGAATTCATAAGCAAATACAGCATACATTCACTACCAATCTTTATACAAAAATTTCATATCAGCCTTGAGAAATACAAGGATCAGTTATATCACTGTAGAGGAAACATGCAGATAGCATAAAAAAATGGGTATCTATAATCATGTAGTAACTTCAAAGTTAGGAATACTAAAAGCCGTTTTGAAGATAAAGCAAGCCAAAACCACTAAAAATCAAAATTCCAAAACATATGAATAGAAACATGACATTGAACCACACTATCACACTAAAACACAAGAAGTAAAGGGAACTTGGCTGCATCTTTTTCACTATCAACTTAACATCGTCTAAACCTCGGAAATGAAGGATAAAATACAAAATAATAATAATGATGATGATGATGATGACGACGACGATGACGACGACTTCATGTTCACCAACAACCCATTTGATAAAGAAAGAATTAAGTAGAAGACTCTAAAACTCACTTATATTATCACTCAATCAAGCATTAATTCGATGTACATGGAAAAGAGAAAAAAAACCCGTGTCAATGCAAAGAGTGAAATTAAACAACAAATACTTGGAGTTTAACGAGCAGTCGTTACATGAGGGGAGCCAATAAGTAATATAACAGTCAAAACATATCAAAATTTATCGAACATTCTAAAACACAATTGAAACTAAACCATACCACCATAAAATCATGTTATTAGCAGAGCAAAGAAAAACTAATAAAAGAATTAATATGTTAATTAATTACATTCTCCATTACCAAACTATCATCTATTACCATATTAGCGATGGTTGGAAACCTCACATTTAGTCACATATTCTTTGCAAAAGATGTGTGTTTCCGCTTAATAAAGCACTCCTTAACAAGAAAGGAAGGACATAACCCTTTAATGCAATAAGGAATAAAATAGATGAGACATCAAAGAATGTATAGAATAGTTAAGGAACGAAGAACAAAATAACATTTCGAAAGCCTCTGGTAGCATTGCATTTTGTGCAAATGGGTTGGCTACCATTTACACAATCGCAATCCTACTGAAGGGCATTTGCTCCACCAACCACAGAAAAACCTAACCTGGCTCTGATACCACCTTTGTCATAATCCTCCCCTAAGTCATGACCAGCACTTGGAGGTGACAGACCTCCAGCAAGCCTAAGATGCCAATTTTTCGTGACAAATGGACAGAGTCTACCCTGTTTTTCCAGCTTCCCCGTAATAGCCAGACCTGTACCACACAGTCAACCAGCATATATCCAAATTTGAGACTCTCAGAGCACTGTCAATAGTTTACATATATATTTACACTCATCCATTCACTTTCATATATTTAGTATACATACGCATATACATACATATCCATTACTCTGCATACAAGGAAACATAATTTTCAATACAGAAAGACTTATACACAAATATTTCATTCAAAATAATATCAAGTAACAGGATCCTGTCTACAGATTGTGGAGCAACTC
Organism: Pterocarpus santalinus; assembly: GCA_031439595.1. NCBI lineage: Eukaryota > Viridiplantae > Streptophyta > Magnoliopsida > Fabales > Fabaceae > Pterocarpus > Pterocarpus santalinus. The sequence continues at coordinate 40,260,766 of CM062532.1, read as the reverse complement.
TAAGGTGACAGCTATACCCAAAGATTAATATAAGAATTTATAGAAGACTCTTACGCATAGAGAGACTATCAAAAAGCATCTGCACGCTACAAGTTTGGAGAAACTATGTCAGATGCAACCCTAGGATCTAAAACAGGAAAGGAAAGTGGGTGAGTCCAGTCGACTCAATGAGGGGCAATGAAACTATAACATATGAGGACAAGCTCTAGAAATAAAGCAAAGTATACTTAAATAAGGAATTAATATCATAAATTAAGTTTAAATGAGAAATCATTTAAATAAGAAATCATCATTTTAAATAATATTTATGTAAAAAATCAAAATTAAATACTATGTATAGATATAAAGAAGTAACATTATTTCATAACATTAAAACACGATTCTCAAATGCAAATCCAAGACAGGGAGGCTTTCAATTATGAGAAATTTCCAATTAACGGTTAGACCCTTCTGATCTGACTAAGTCAGCGGTGTGCGTAGGCCTGACACACACATACCAAGCTAGCAACACCTTTGCTAGTTGGGTTCAAACCATGGTGTGCCAAGGCTAGCATCTGCGACCGCTAGCTACCAATTAATTGAGAATCCTCCCACAAAGTATATAGAAACGACAGTAATAGATATAAATAAAAAGTTAAATTAACCAACATCAAATCAAATTTCCAGAGAGCAAAAGTATTCATCAAAGTTCGAAAATCCCAAAATATAATTTAATCAACAAATCACTTTAGCAATCCAAACAAAAGATCAGAGCTCGTCCTTTCGTTTATAAGATCCATAATTTGTTTTCAGAATTCTTTTCGATCTTCAACAGGTTCATACCAGTTTATTTTCAAAATCAAATTTATTCATAATCGGTTGAGCATACCAAACTATATAACAGATATAGTAACTAAATAAAGTATTCCAAATCGAACAAATATATATACAAGATAAGCTTTCAATATGTATATGAAACCAAACCAAAACTGATGGCATAAACCACATATGCCATAGAAGCACTATCCACTCACAGAATAAGAGAGGACTTCAATCTGCATCCTAGGAGAGATTGAACTCGGAGGTTCTTCACTGAAGAACCTGTAATCAACACCGGATCGATTATTTTCAGTTTAAACATAACTCAATGTTTAGAATCTAATCCCAACCCTCTTTCTACAACTTTACCAATTAAAATGTAAGTTCCTTATTGTCTATTATATATTCTTTAGTTCTTTTGAAGACTAATAATTTTATAATTTTATCCCTATACCTATAAATAACAGTAAGGATTAAGATAGAACATATTACATGGCACTCAACTTTTTTTTCAAGTTTTTTTCTAAACATATATACTAACAACATCTCCAATAGATTTTAGAGTTCATCAATTACAAAGTTTCACTACAATGAAAATTACCATAATAATTAAAGTTGTTCATAATAAATCTATATACATGACCTAAAATTAACTAATCTAACTCATTAGTTATCAAAGTACAGAACTTTAGCAACTAAAACAACTCAATATTGTGAATTAACCCAAGTTAAAACTAAAAGTTAGCTAACTAACATAAAATCAAAGCATCAGAACCCATCACACCTAAACAATTACAAGATATGCTTACTTTCACTAACCCACTTCTAGTATAGGTAACACTTACCAAGAAGCTATGGGTTGATTTGGGAAGGAGCAAAACAGAGGTCCCCCAAGCCTAGAGAGAGACATGCGATAGAGAGAAAGACCCGAAGAGAGTGCAGTGGAAAGAGAGTGGTGGCAGAGAGAGAGAGAGACCGCAGAGTGTAACATCCTCCTTGGTATAGTACTATGCTTAAGTCATAGTACCACACTCAGGAGTTGTTACTATTACCTAAACGGACCTTATCTGACAACAACTTCAGCCGTCTTTGAAATTTCTTGAACTATCTGGAGATAACACGAAAATAGGAGTAAGAACTTTAAATTCTCAGTAGGATTCGCTAAGAAATTTCATACCATGTCATCATTATTATTTTTAACTACTTCAATTTATTATGGAAAAGGTGGACGTATTATATAAACTGTTTAATTTTATAGATCGAAAACATATTGTTCGAAGCAGAGTCCATTTTATTCATACACTTGTCATTTGGGTGAGCCAATACAAAATCAATTCATGAATTATACTATCAATAATAACTGAAACATATTAAAATATAATGACACCAATATACTAAAAACATAAAATCTGCACATGCCTTTACTTGTACCTGAATTTATGCAGATCCATATAATTTTCTTTTCTTCCTTTATCTTCCTTTACTTGTTATGCATATTCCAGAGTACGATCACCATGTTATACTCCATAAGGGTGTGATTACCATGTTGTACTCCTTAAGAATATGTTCATCCTGCCACATCCCTGAGTATGATCACCATGTCATACTCCATCGGGGTGTGATTGCAATGTCACATTTCTTAGGGTATGGGATTATTATGCCACATTCCAAAGTATGATCGCCTTGTCATACCCCATTAGAGCGTGATCGCCATGTTACGTTCTTTCGGAACATGGACTCATCATCATATCTTTCATCATAGAATCTTTATTATAGCTTTAATCATAATCATATGCATATGTATCAAAGTGTATTTCACAAACTAGGTATAGGCCTTGTTGAAATTTCGGCAGCATGACGGATCAAGTCTGCTTCCCCTTGAATAGTGGCAGACTACCAGAAAGGTCAATCAAACAATAAAACCAACATAGAGCATCAAGTTTTATAACAATAATATCAATCATATAATATGTCAACATAAATACATTTCTTAGGTTTTTTGCTCATTCTACTTCTGCCTGATTTTGTGAAATTCACCATAATTTCTATTCAATTCATTTCAACCTACATTTTTGATATGTTATAGCTCTATGTGTCTAGTTTCCAACCCTTTTGGTTCCATCTTATTTTGATTTGTATAGTTCAAGTTATTAGTATTTTACCTCAAACTACCGTGTGCTTAGCTAGAAGTGCACCCTTATAATTGAAAAATCACTAAAAATAGAAATATAGGTGAAATCATATAAAATTTATACTGACTTAAAGCTAACAGAACAAGCTTTCAAATAAAAGAAGTTGCATATCATTTACACGAGTGTATTCTAAGATACAAGCCCCGTAACTTGACCCTACCTGATTACCCTATTCTAGTGTGGTTTGAACTTAAGGTAACTTCATTGATATGCTGGGAATAATTGGCAATGAATCTGACTCTGAAATTTTTATGGGACATTTCTTTATATGTTAGCTTTCAAAAAGCATTAGTTTCATTCAATTTAGTGTTGTGTAGGGTGAGTTACGCCCCTCTCAACTCACACTGCCCAGATAGGAATCCAGAATTCTAGGTCAAAGTTCAAAAATTCATAACTAATTCTATACTAATCCAATGGCTTTATATTTATATGGTTACAAAGCCCTAGATGTCTAGTTTCATATAAAAATAGAATCATCAAATTTAAACCGCTGTAGGCAGAGCCGTACACTCTGCCGTATGGACTATCGACGGAAAAACCCTAACAACTTCTTGAATTCTCTTTATCTTCAAGTTTTTTCATACCAATTTTAATTCTAACCATGGCGTACATGCAAAATCAACCATAATCCATCATCATCACTCCAATCACATCAGTATCATGAGAAAAATAGGATCCTCACGTAGCCTCAAATCAAGGAAAACAAGAAGAAAAGTTGGATTCCTACCTCTCTAAGGTGAAATCTTGTTAAATTGGTGTCTTGAATTGAAGAAACATTTGATGAGACTTGAAGATATGATAAAGATGGAGTGAAGATGAGTGTGAATAGAAGAGAAATGAAGAGAGGTTTGCCCCTTTAGATGCTCGAATGGGTCAAGGGAGAAAGAGGGAATTAATTACAAACATTTGAATCAAGTCTCATATGATTGGTGGATGTGTATTAGTCATTCAACTTGACTTGGCAGCCCATATGGGGGGCTGAGATTGCGCCATTTGCATGGGTAATTTGGTTGAAACTTGGCCATTCATCCTAGGGTTCTCACAGTACAATTTTTATTGATCCGGTGCTGACAGTTTGAAATACTGAAATCTTACCGATTTCTTTTAAATCGGTAAATCGATTTTTAGAAAAATCCTATGAGCTTTCCTATTGTTCCTAATCTAATTTCCTAAATTCTAATCCTTCTAAATTACACTTAATTAGATGTAAGTGAATACTAAATCGAATACTAATTAATCACAATTATTCAATAAAAACCGAACAACTTGTTAAAAAAAAGACAACGGTAAAATTTTTCAGACGTTAAATTACTAACCTCCTAAAAAAAATTTTGTCCTCAAAATTTGTTTATAAAGCTAACTAGTTATAATTATAAGAGTTTAAATAAAGTTCATGCATAAGCACAAAGTAGACGTAAAACCACTTTGTATGATAAGATCGACTAAAACTAAATTAGCCAATTACTCTGGCTCCTCTGGGGTGTAGTCCCCTCAGCATTTAAAGTGAAAACTCTCCTTGAATGTTGTGGTTTAAGAATCAATGGTTGGTTCTTAGGGCATTCTCTGATCATATGCCCTGGCTTGCCACATTTGAAACACACATATTGCTTAACTAGGCAAGGCTTATCTCCATAATTTTTCCCACATTTTGCACATCGTTGCTTGACCATCAATTCTTGCAGCTGCTTGCCCTCACATTCACCAAGGCGAAATTGCTTCTTTGGTGGTGAGGAATATTCTAATTCCTGGTTTTTCAGGTGCCGGCTTTTTTCCATAAATATCGACTGGGCAATCTCCAACTTCTTATTATAGCCTTCCACAAGTCTACATTTGTTTACCAAGGTAGGAAAATCCTTTATCTCTATAGGGCCTATTGCTGCGAGGATATCTTTCTTTAATCCGCCTTTAAAATTGACACATTTCCATGCCTCATCAAGATTTCGCTGATAGATTGTGGAAAACTTGCATAGCTCCTCAAACTTAGTGATGTACTCTGACATGCTATTGCTTCCCTGGCAAAGTTGCATAAATTCCAACTCCTTGGCATTCCGAACTGATGGAAGAAAGAATTTCTAGTAAAAAGCATCCTTGAACACAATCTAGGTGATCTCCGTCTGGGACTCTTCTAATAGCTGTTTCACACCATTCTACTAGAATTCTGTGTCTACTTCAAGCATATAAGTGGTGAAGGCCACTTTTTGGTGGTCAGTGCAGTCCAGAACAGAGAAGATGTTCTCCATTGTCTTAATCCACTTGTCAGCCTTATCAGGATGAAAAGCTCCTCTAAAATTGGATGGGTTCGCCTTTCGAAATTCTGCAAACTTGAGATATTCCAGGTCCATTCCTAGGCCATTATAGTTTCTGTAACACCCTACTAATTTTATGTTATGCTTAAGTCATAGCATGAAACTAGTCGGGTTGTGTTACCGTGTTGATACTTTACTTACCTTTCTTGTCTTTAAGTTCTCCTTAACTCGTCTCTATTGACGAGACAGGCGTCGTTATATTACAAACAAAATAAACGAAATATCAACAAAATGAACCGAATAGACTATCATCAAATAAGTATGGTACAATAAGGTCACTGCATGCGTGTAAACATATGTATATATATATATCAGAAGACGCTGTTTTAGTTTATGTACAAAGGTTCAAAGTAAAACACATACATGGGCTAGTGTATCAAAAGACCATACTGCCCTCATCTATCAGCCTACCCTATGGTCCTCATAGGACATTTCATAATTCATCTGCTAATTACTACCAAACCCATGACCCAAAGCTACATCTTTGTCCAAAAGAGGTCATGTTGCACAACATCCCCTGCCGCTAAACTACTCAGTCAGGTAGCCGTTAGCCATGCCAGGCTCGTGAGTATAGTCCGCGCTTAGGTCCCGAGGAGGAAGAGGGCGACGAGCCTGTGGCCTCGAGAGGGTCACTCTCGAACTCGAGGACGTCGGGGCTGCCTGTGGTGGTGACTCGGGAGCGTGGTCAGCTGGTGCGGGTGCAGGAGGAGCGAGGATGCGGTGCGCCATATGTAGAGGGATGGCAATATAAGGGGTAGCAGGTCGGTCAGGATGGTGCAAAGGAACATCAAAGTTCTGCCGCTAAATAAGTACAAACGAAAGTTACACGAACCGGCTATGTACAGAGAGTCCAACTCCAGTGTCATGGTGGAACGGAAGTGCGTGGATCTCAATAAAAAGGGTGGCTGTGGAGTCCATCGCTGAATCTGAGAATGATGCGGAATACACAAGACGGTGAGAATTTCAGAAAATTCTCGGTAGGGTTCAGTTACACTGACCGACATCACATACATTCTCGCTACCTCGGTTTTACTTAATTATTAAAATACGTGTTCAAACTAAAGTCCATTTTCATGAGTTTAAAAACATGTCTGGTCCGAGGTAAGGTTCAATTTTACTTTAATTGGCATAAGAAACGAAATAAGTACTAATACTAGTGCACAGAAGGATAAATGGAATAAATCAATGAATAGCGTAGCGCTTGTAATGCATAATTGTAAACATCCTCGATGCAACTATTCCATGGATTTATGCATTCATGTAATCATGTAAACTCATTCTTGAACTTTCTTTCATAAACTCTTTCATTACTTTCTATCATTTTTCCATCTCTTGGTCTCCTGGGAGTTCTTGGCCATTTTAGACTCCTGGGTAATAGTTCCGCTTATCGATCGAGCTCGTTTCCTATACAGAAATGCCGGGTTTACTTTCCCCGACCTTTCCACCGATCTATTCCCATTAACTTTCTATCCGGGGCTGGCCCAAGTAGTATGGAACTTGCATAATGACATGCTTCTTTTCACGACTTTCATGACTTTCTTAAGAATGTACATACATTCATATGAAATTCATAACTTGTTCATGGGTTCTACCGAAACTTCGGCAGCATAACGGAACGTGTCCGCTTCCCCATGAATAGTGCCAGCCAATCAATACATCAATATATCACAAGAAGCACAAATTCACATGTATACTCCAACATGAAACTCCAATTCATATCAAATTCATTTAGACAGAAATTCTGCCTCAGCATATACAACCAACCCGGTTCTTGTAATTCATGCCACAATTTCATTTTAGCTCATTTGGACCTCAAATTTGAGTATGTTACAGGGTTGTGTGTCTATTTTCTAACCTCTTTGGTCCCATCTAATTTCGGTATCTATAACTCAAGATATCTAAACTTTATCTCGGCCTGCCCATTAGCTGGCCAGAATCAGGCAACAAAAAGTAGAAATTTACCAAAAATCGAAAACTCACTCAAATCAGACGAGATTGGTCTCGTATTAAAGCTAACAGGACAAACTTTCATATACAAAAAGTCCCATTTCATTTGCCTTAGTAGGGCTCGAGTTACAAGCCCCGAAACTTAGCCTTCCTGAACTGTCCTGTGTTGGCCTGGTTTGGACATAGGGTAAATTCTTCAAATCACTGGGAATAACTGAGTGGATAACAAACTCGGGATTTCTCTGGATGTTGTTCTCCTATGTGTAAGCTTTCCAACAAAGTTGGTTTCACTCAGTTTCATGTAGTATAGGTCGAGTTCTACCCTAAATAACCCAATCTGCCCAGAGCCAGAGTTAAAACCCTAGGTCGAGATTCAGAAATTCATATCTTCCTCAATTCTGATCCAAAACCCTTATATGATATGTCTATGGAAAGCCCTAGATGTCTAGTTTCATTTAAAAATAGGTTCATCGAATTTGACCGATCGTAGGCGGCGCTGGACGCTCCGCCATATGGTCTGCCGTGGACTCTCCACCAAGACAGCACCTCCAGCCATTTAATCCTCTTAGTTTTCTTCTTCTAATTCTACTTCTAACTCAAAATCTTCTATTAATCCAAGCATAATTATTCAATTCACACATCAATTAAGGTGAAACTAATTCAGTCCAGCCAGCCAAGTGCATGGATTTGATGCAAGAAATTTAAAACCCCTACCTTTGATTTAAGTGTTTTGGTGCTGAGCTCTTGAAATTTGGATAAACAAGGCCGAACTTTGCTTAAGTCTTGGATGTGTGAGCAAGAGAAAAGAGAGCTGATGGAGAAGAGGAAAAGCAACGTGAATAATGGTCTGATTCAAAGGAGGATAGTGTGTTATATAGGCATGAGTGGGAGTTAACTTGGAAGATTGTGATTGGTTGCCCTCTTTGTGTGGTAGAATCACTCTCACGCCGCTCAAGTGGTAGGAGTTTCTAGCATATTCGAAACAAAATCGAACTCAGATTTCACATAAAGTCGTACCTCGTGAACTTCTGTATATGAAGTCGAACTCAGAAAACATCCAGTCTAATTGAAACGTAAAAGTAGAGCCTGGTGAGAAGCCAAGCACTTAAGGTCGGGCTCGTAAATCATGAACTTTCTATCCCTAACTCAAAAGATATAGAAGTGAGAGCTTCTAATATTGAACTCAAGATCGGATCTCGCATCTGCCAGAATCATAATGTCGAATTGAATACTTTCAGTTCATCTGAGCCTTAGAGACGAAGTCGGAAATCGAACATTTTACTCTTTGATCGATAAGATCGGAAGTCGTAAAGAATGCTGAAGTCGACAACGAACTCGTAAGTTGGAAGCATCAGTCACTCTCATTTCATCTCGCGAAATTGGAAGTCGGAATTCATACCGAGAAGGTCAAAATTTATCCACGCTTACAAGGTCGGAAATCGTCAGCTCCATCCATTAAATCGGAGAGCGTAAGCTGCATGCCTTAGGTCGGAAATCGGAAGAAGTCCCTTGCAAGCCTTGAAACGAAGTCGGAAGTCGAAGCTAGTGTTGAGGTCGGAGGCCAAGTGTAAGGAAACTCGGAAATCGGAAATGTCATCAATAATGGGGATCGGAAGTCGGAATTCGCGGATGTTACAGTTTCCACTATGACCAGCTCCAGGTTGTCTTCCTAGCTAGTCCATCATTTGGTGTGCTAAAGCAGCTTGTTCACGCATGGCATATGCCATCTATCGTAGAGTGTCCATGAAATCAGCAGGGTCTTCTATAGTGGGTGCAGTTTGTGGCCTACCATGCCCCCTGGAAGCCATTAGTTCCTAATCACACACAACAAAACATTGAGTTGATCAGGCTCAACAATAATTAAGTGTGACAGCAACTAATAACAATCACAGTTAGGCGGTCATGCATATCTAATTTCCTATATCTTATCTGAGAAAATAAGATTTATTGCATGATATTTTCTAAGGATTCCAGAGTGCACTAGAAGCATAGTCAGTTCAGCCCTTAGGTTCAGTTAGGACCGAACTGCTCTGATACCATTTTGTAATGTCCTCCTTGGTATAGTACTATGCTTAAGTCATAGCGTCACACTCAGGAGTTGTTACTGTTACCTGAGCGGACTTTAACTGATAGCAACTCCAGCCATCTTCGAAACTTCTTGAATAGTCTAGAGATAACATGGAAATAGGAGTGAAATTTTAAATTCTCAATAGGATTCACTAAGACATTTTATGCCGTATCATCGTTATTATCTCCAACTGTTTCGATTTATTATGAAAAAGATGGGCATGTTATATAAACTGTTTAATTTTATAGTTCGAAAATATATTGTTCAAAGCAAAGTTGATTTTATTCATACACTTGTCGTTTAGGTGAGCCAATACAAAATCAGTTCATGAATTATACTATCAATAATAACTGAAACGTATTAAAATATAATAACACCAATATACTGAAAACATAAAATCTGCACATGCCTTTACTTGTACTTGAATTTATGCAGATCCACATAATTTTCTTTTCTTCCTTATCTTCCTTTACTTGTTATACATATTCCGAAGTACGATCACCATGTCATACTCCGTAGGGGTGTGATCACCATATCATACTCCTTAGGAATATATTCATCCTGCCACGTCCCAGAGTATGATCGCCATGTCATACTCCATCGGGGTATGATCACCATGTCATATTTCTTAGGGTATGGGATCATTATGCCACATTCCAAAGTATGATCACCCTATCATACCCTATTAGAACGTGATTACCATGTCACGTTCTTTCGGAATATGGACTCATCATCATTTCTTTCATCATAGAATCTTTATTATAGCTTCAATCATAATCATGAATGCATATGTATCAAAGTGTATTTCACAAACTAGGTATAGGCTTTGCCAAAATTTCGGCAGCATGAGAGATCAAGTCTGCTTCCCCATGAATAGTGCTAGACTACCAGCAAGATCAATCAAGTAATAAAACCAACATAGAGCATCAAGTTTTATAACAATAATACCAATCATATAATACGTCAACATAAATACATATCTTAGGTTTTCTGCTCATGCTACTCAATTCTGCCAGATTTTGTGAAATTCACCATAATTTCTATTCAATTTATTTCTACCTACATTTTGATATGTTATAGCTCTATGTGTCTAGTTTCTAACCCCTTTAGTCCCATCTCATTTTGATTTGTATAGCTCAAGTTATTAGTATTTTACCTTAGATTGCCATGTGCTCAGCCAAAAGTGCACCCTTATAAGTGAAAAATCACTAAAAATAGAAATCTAGGTGAAATCATACAAAATTTATACCGAATTAAAGCTAATAGAACAAGCTTTCAAATGAAAGAAGTTCTATATCATTTACATGACTATATTATGAGATATATGCCCCGTAACTTGACTCTACTAGACCACCCTCTTCCGATACGATTTGAACTTAAGGTAACTTCATTGATGTGCTGGGAATAATTGGCAAAAAATCTGACTCTGAAATTTTTATGGCATATTTATATGTTAGCTTTCAAAAAGCATTAGTTTCACTCAATTTAGAGTTGTGTAAGGTGAGTTACACCCTTCTCAACTCAACTACCTAGATAGGAATCCAGAATTCTAGGTCAAATTTCAAAAATTCATAACTAATTTCGTACTAATCCAATGGCCTTATATTTTATACAGTTGGAAAGATCTCATATAAAAATAGGTTCGTCAAATTTAAACAATTATAAGTGGAGCTATTCACTCTGCTGTACAGACAATCGAGGAAAAAACCCTAACAGCTTCTTGAATTCTCTCTATCTTCAAGTTCTTTCATACCAATTTTAATTCTAATCACAACATGCATGCAAAATTAACCATAATCCATCATCATCACTCCAAATCACATCAGTATCATGAGAAAAAAAGGATCCCCACACAGCCCCAGATCAAGGAAAACAAGGAAAGAATTTGGATTCCTACCTCTCTAAGGTGAAATCTTGTTGAATTGGTGTGTTGGATTGAAGAAACATTTGATGAGACTTGAAGAGGTGATAAAGATGGAGTGAAGATGAGTGTGAATGGAAGAGAAATGAAGAGAGGTCTGCCCCTTTAGATGCCTGAATGGGTCAAGGGAGAAAGAGGGAATTAATCACAAATTTTTGAAGCAAGTCTTATATGATTGGTGGATGTGTGTTGGTCATTCAACTTGACTTGGTAGCCCATATGGAGGGTTGAGATTGTGCCATTTGCATGGGTAATTTGGCTGAATCTTGGCCATACATCCTAGGTTTCTCATAGTATAATTTTTATTGATCCGGTTCTAATAGTTTGAAATACCGAAATCTTACTGATTTCTTTTAAATCGGTAAATCAGCTTTTAGAAAAATCCTATGAGTTTTGCTATTATTCCTAATCTAATTTCCTAAATTCTAATCCTTCTAAATCACACTTAATTTGATTTAAGTGGATACTAAATAAAATCTTAATTAATCACAATTATTCGATAAAATCGAACAACTTGTAAAAAAAAAATGGTAAAATTTTTCGGACGTTGCACAGAGAAGGAGAGACGAGCCAGGGAGAGATCCATGGGGAGGTGGTGGTCCAACGGAGAGGAAGAGTCGCGAGGCAGTGGTAAGGGAGGGGGAAGGAGAAAACAAGAGAGAGAGAGAGAGAGAGAGAGAGAGAGAGAGAGAGAAAGAGAGAGAGATAAGGGGAGAGAATTGAGATAGATGTGTAAGGCAGCGAAGATTCACCATAAAGGAGAAAGGAGAAGAAAAAGGGGGCCTAAGGTAGACCACCTTACTTAAGCTGTTGGTGGTCTTGCCCTTCTCTTGTTCTTTTTTTTTTTCTACATACAATTTCATATTTAAAATTTTATCCCCTTTAATTTACTTCGATTTCTCTATTCGCATAAAGTTTAATGTGAAATTTTAAAATTTTCCATTATCTAAGTTTTATTTCAAACAAGGTATTACACTTATGGTTATAGTGCATGACTCATATATCTTCTGCCAAAAATCCAGCAGCATAACGATTGAAACATAATGCTTTCCCAAAATACAAATAAAGTAATATCAGCAGTCAGTCAAGATACTAGAATCCTCATAATCATATACCAATATTTCAACAATGTAATAGAGAATTGCATAAATAGATCTCAATCATTGGTAATTCATGGTCTAAGAGCTTTCAATTACTTAAATTTGGCAATGCACTTCAAAATTCCTGATTCTATCTTGTCTTATAAATTGTGCCATAACTTCATTTTAACTCATATAAAGCCAAAAATTTAGTATGTTATAGCATTATTAGTCTATTTTTAATTCTTCCTAGTCCCACTAAATTTTACTAAGTATAAATTGAGTTATTCAAATTTTACTCAGAGCTGCCTTGTTGCTAGACATATTTGAGCACTTAAATGTAAAAATTCAATAAAAATCCACTTTCATTAATTCTATTTGAAATTTAAATTTGAATAAAGCTAGTTGAACCATCTTTCATTCTCAACAAGTTTTATTTCAAATGGGTAAGCAGAGCCCAAGTCATAAGCTCTCAAATTGGGCTAAAGGGGACTACCCTTTTTCACCCAAATAGAACCTTAAGTCAAATTTAAAGAATTACTAGGTGTAATACAATTTAGATCTAAGTCTAAAATTTTTATGGAAAAATATTCTATTGTTAGTCCTAAAAAAATTAATTGTACTCAATTTGAAGTTGTTTAGGGCAAGTTATATCCCTCACAACCCATACTGGTCATAACAGGGGGCAAGGTTTAAGAGGCTAATTCAAAATTTTGTAACTCTCTCATTTCATTTCCAATGATCTTAGAATTTATATGATTGGAAAGATCTAGATGTCTATTTTTATCTACAAATGGTTTCACTAAATTTTAACCTTTGTAGGTCAAGATGCATCATTTATGGTATAGATGGGTTTCTAGGGTTCAATTATAGTAACTCTATTTAAGTGTTTTCCTTGAGCATTTGAACAATTTTCCAACCCAAACCAAGAATTTCTATGTTAATTCATTAGAAACAAGTTATAGAATCATCAAACAACAAGAGAGCACAAGAAACCCTAGCAGGTCACATAAATCCTAAAGTCCATGAAATTCAAGGATACTACCTCAAATTCAAGTTGGAGCTAGTAAGAAAGCAAGTTTTGGGTGAAGGTATGTGAGTGGGATGAGAAAGTGAAGATGGAGAGATAAAATGAAAGAAGAAAATGAAGGAGGGACGTCTAAGATTAAGGGCTGAAACTTGGAAGAGAAAATGGGAATTATGTTGGGGTGTTGAGTCATAAAGGTGAAGGTGACTTATCGGTGACTATTGGTGGATTCCAATATTGGTGACTTTTAGTTGATTCTCCCTCTTATTGTGGTTGATATGGTGCTAACCAAAGGGTGTGAGTGGTTGAATTTTGGCCACTCAAATTTAGGGTTTTAACTGGTATTAGTGTGATCCTACCGTATAAGTTTCTACTAACTCGATTCATGCATTACACAATACCGAAATCAAACCGATTTTTCTGAATTTGGCAAGATATTGCTAATGGTCTTCTTAAAATTTTCTATATAGCAAATCTAAATATTCCTAACCCTAACATTTATATTTCAACCCTAATTAATTGTACCTCTCTATTGAAACAAAATAAATGAACAAAAAATGCTAATCAAAAACACTATTTTTTTGGGATGTTACAACACCCACAAATATTTTTTGAAGTTATAAAAGAACTGAAGAAGTGATAAACATCAAGAAAATTTAAAGACAAGATCAAGAACGGACAACAAAAGATAAGTTTTTGTTACACATATTACTTGTTCGCTATTTACTCCCATGAAACCCGCCATGCTACAACAACAACATAAATATTTATCCTTCCCTATACGAGAATATGAACTCCGTGATAATATTTAATGTTAAATCAACCGTACAATAAAGTCAGTATACTAAATTCCAAAAGAAATTATATAAATGTGAAATTGATAACAAAGACTACTATAAAGTAAATAGTTAAGACTAGTGGCACAATGGAGTGAAAGAATGTACAAATTCCACATCTTATTTTTTATTGTGGATAATATATATATATATATATATATATATATATATATATATATATATATATATATATATATATATATATATATATGCATTGCAATCAAAGAATCCAAACTATTAAGATGCAATTAATCAACAATTAGAAATGTGTTGGTTTAAGACAGTCATCAACAATTAATCAATAGAAATTCAACTGCGCCATTTCTACATAATCAACAAGAAAAGCACAGAGTGCATATAATTATCAAATTAGAAGACTTACATTTTCATGATTGGAGCATGACTTAATCTAGAAGAGTAAAGAACATTTCATCCTACCATTGTTAGTGTACTATTTGGATTAGGTGGATAAATTTGGGTAGATCCTAGTAAAGCTTCAATAGCTTTTGCACTCATTCTAGGGTTATTTTGCTAAAACATTGCTTTCATCAAATGACATAATCCATCCGTCTTTTGCTATGTTTCATCAAGGCCATTTTGTAAATATTGGACTTTTTAATCTTATTGTTGTTTGATTTGCAGAATATCTTTATCCCTTTTTAGATAGCATCTTGTGATTAATCTACCAGAACAACAAACTCGACCAACTTGCTTCTTTCCAAACACGAATTCAAATGCATCCTTATTATTTTCTCCCGCATCTTGGCGATTTTGAAGTTCTTACTGTTAAAAGAAACCATTAATATAATAACATTAGTAATTTCATCAATATCTCAAAGATCAATAATGACCCTTCAAGCAACTTGTAACACCCTAATATTCTCATACTTGTAACACTTTAAGCAACTTTTTTTTAAACAAAAAGGAAATAAACCTTTTGAAAATAATGAGAGCCATGAGTGTGATGTGAACGCATAATACCAAACATCATTATTAGATTATCTGATAAGCAATATTTTAATACATTGATTAACCTTCATATTTAGTTTTATTAGACCTCTTTTGTGATTAATTGATTAATATTAGACACATTTTATGAATTTGGGCTCTGATTGGGCTTAATTATATTTTTCAGCATTATTACAAATTTATATTATTTTTTAAGTTTTATCATATCTTAAGTTGTAGACATCTAAACATTACAAATTTTATATTCTAGGAAAACCAAGAGAAACATCTGCAACTTTGATGAAGAAGTCAAAAGTAAATTCAGATATCTAATAGATCAAATTAGGCTACGAAATCAAAACAGCACTATTGTCGCTAAAATCTGAGTAGTGTGCACTAATTGGACCATAACTTGACTAGTAGACATTAAATTGAGGCAAACCCAGTGCCAGTTGAAAGCTACGACATAAAGATTCAATTCATATAAAGATCACTTTCCAAAACAATAACACCTTTGTGCAATTATTGGCTACTGAATTTGACTGATGGGAATAGAGGTAAAACCTGGATATGCTACAAAGATTGGGCCATAACTCACTCATTTCAAGTTGAAATTAAGCAAATTGGGTGTCCACTTAAAGCTAAGAGGCAGAGGATTAATTTGGACTCAAAGGTTGGATTTGCGCATTTGAGGGCTGATAAGTAATGAGAAAATTAGGACGCAAAAGGGAAGTCTCACCTTTAGGAATTTAGCTTCTCTATTTAGGTTAGATTAGGTTAGTTTTCTCTCTTTTTTCCTCCTCTTCTCTTTTCTTCTTTTCACCCTCTCATCTCTCCACCACCACTCTTCATTTTTCTATTTTGGATGTAAATTCCTATGGAGGAGTAGGACTTCAAGGTAGTTCAAGGAGACTCTAAGGCCATTATTGTTGTAATCTTGAAACCCTATGTTTGAATCTCAATCATGTTTGTTTTTTTGATTCTTTATCCTCTTTTACTTGTAAACTTACATTGAATGGTATTGATATGTGGGTTTATGAATGAAGAATTAGATGGGTGATTGCTAATTGATCAACTGGTATGAACTTGATTAATTAAAAAATTAAGAATTGGGTTTGCGTTCAAACATAGGATAATACAATTGTGTTTAGAAATCAACATAGATTAATTAGATTTGAGGTCTCAATTATCTAATCAATTGTATGTTAGTTGAACGCCTAGAGGTCTTTAGGTAGAATTGTGGGGTTATTAGTAGAGGTTTCTCGAATAGCTTAAATTAGTCACACTCCATGTGTTCGATATATTGTGTGTTAATGATTGATTCACCTTATGCTTAAGGAACTCTTTGAACTAGTGTTTTTTTATTTCCCCTAATTTTCTTTTATAGCTTATTTATTGTATGTTTACACAGAACCCCTCGTTACTTCAAAGTTAGTGTAATTAAGTATTTTAACATTGTAATTTGGCTCGGGATATGACAGCTGCTACCAAAATTTGGCATCGTTAATGGGGATGTTGATGCTAACACCCTAATAGTTCTATTCTATACTTAAGTCATATTATGGAATGACTAGTTATTACTTTTGCTCACAGAACTGACATTACCTTTTAGAAATTACTTTTTAATGAAATAGGGGTAAATTTTTTTTTTGAACAATAATGAATAAATCGTTTTTGAAATTAAGAGCATGAGTGCATCATGAACGTGTAATACAAACGTCGCTATCTCATTCATATAGCGCATTTAACATAAATAGAGGCATTGAAAATAACCACAATCTTAGATAAAGATAACATTTATTCCATAGCCATCCCATAGTTAATATAATAGTAGTAATAGCAGCAGTCATACACAAAGATAATAATGGGTCCGATACCTACTGTCGGCCCTACAAAATACCCTAACGAAATACATGATAAAAGGAAATACATAAGAAATCCTAATCCACCCATACATGTTGAAAGAAAATGATAACCCTTGCTACAACCAAAAAGGGGCTATCCTCATGCTCAACTTCGCATGCCAATCGAAACCTCACTCATCTGGTGGGAGGTAGCCATTCCCAAATCCACTGGGAGAAACATCACAACGTCCTCTTCCTGAAGCACGGCCATGCCCACGAGGCACGGCACGAGTACGAATGAACTCGCAACCATGAACCAAGGGTGGAGTGTGACGAGGGGGTGCTGAAGAAGAAGATGAATTAGACGACAGGCGAATCACGGATGGGAAGGAAGGCTCATACGAGTCCGTCTCCATATGGTAGCTCGGATAGGATGGTTCTGAAGGATCAAAATCCAACGAAACTTTCGGTGTCAGGCAGGTGTCCAAGTCAAAGTCTCCATCAGTGGGGTACCTCGGAGGATGGAAAGGCAGGCGAACGTCATCCATAGCGATGTCCTTGAACGACTCATGAGGGCGGAAAAATGGATTCATCACGGGTGCACGGAACTAGTGGCTATGGAACATGTAGACCCGCATCGCTGTCTGAGCAGTCATCACGGATGCATTTAGTACCGGGTCAAAGTGCCAATGCATCATTGGGAACTCAATGAAAATCACCACTATGCCCAATGCCAACATCCTCTAAAGATGACACGGAAATGTAGGTGTGAGAAATACTAAATTTCTCAGTAGGATCGCGACTAGACAAACACAGTGTCATTGTCATCATCTCGGCCACTTCGGGTTTAATATAAAGACCATGGACAGATATCGGTTCAATTTTAATAGTTTTAGAAAACGTAAATCCCAATGCGGGTTGCTTTTAAATTAATCATCATATCTATAACGTCATACATAGGCATACATGCTAATATACATAATAAACATTCACAATGCCATAAGGAATGTGATAACATGCATGACTATGCAATTTATCAACTTGACCATGGTCCTACTTTGACTTTCGTTTTTAGTACATGCTTAACATTCTTTTACTTTTCCTTTGAAATAGACTACTCTTGGACATGAGCTCATTCCATAAATGTCGTCACGCAGTACAACCAAATTAGACTAAGTCGATATTGGTTACCTCTAAGTTAGAGGGTCCTCTATGTCACCCTTGCCTCCCTCATAGAGGTTCCTTATGGATCACCATTTTTCACTTCCCGGAAGTAATTGAGGGGTCATATCCCATGGTTTTTTTCTTATCATTATACTTTACATGCATAGTACTTCTTTGACTAGACACATGTAATGATATGATTAAGTCCATAATTTTGACGGAAATCCGGCAGCATAACGATTAGACCGGAGCTTCCCCAAAATGCCAATCATCAACTTTCAACCAATAGTTCATCATATCTATATCATATCATCATACTTATCATTCAATCATGAGACAGAGCTCAATTAAACTTGTAATTCATCATGCCAAATGGCATCATACATTCATACCCCAAAGGGATTCATCGTTGTGTTATTCTTGGTGAAGAATATTATGAATCATCACATGATTTCTAATAGTTACCCATAAGAGAATCACATAGTTAAGATATATGTGTGGGGTCTTTTAGTTACATAGTTCTCGTATGAAATTGTTCTTTACTTGAGTTTATGTCTTATGGAACACTTGTTCAAATTAATTAAGTTAAGTGATTGTTTCCTTTCCTTGAGATAGTGCACTTAGTGATTCCCAGGTTAATGGTATACTCAAATGTCCTAATCATACACTGTTCCCAAGGAGTTCGAGATCCCTCTAATCCTTAGGTCATGACAACGCATAACCACATCATGAACCCAACAACACCATGTTCACCAAACACCAAGGGTGATTTTTAACTTAACCAAGTTACAAAGTTTCAAGCTTTTATCACTAACCTAACAAGATCTTATATTAAATATTATAAAAGTTATCATTCTTATAAAGTAGTCATAAAGTTTTATTTTGTATGAAAGTAAGTGCCTCTAAAATTAAGCTCTTGTCTTAAAAATTAGATCTTTATGTAATAATCATACAAGTTACTAGCTTTTTAACTAAAAAGTCTTGTTCTTTATGAAAGTTGACTCATTTAATTATTCTAAGACCATCAAGGTCTCAACTTTGTGACTTAAAGTTGTCTCTACATTAAAAAGGTTCGTACTTTATCAACTAGTGATATGAAACATTAACTTTAAGGTTGAAAAGTCTTGATCTTTATAAAAGTTGACACCTTTTAGCATTGTTTTGATTCAAGATCTAAACTTTATGAATTAAATGTTACAAAACCACACTTATATGACTTAAAGGTCTCGTTCTTGATTAAAGTTTGAAATTTTATAAAAGGTCTTTTCTTTAAGGTTTGATTTCTAAGATATGAAGTGACAAGATATCATTTTCTAACTCAAAAAGGGTTATTATACCAAAAAGCTTAGACTTTGACATGTATTCTTGCCTTCAAAATAAAACAAAATAAAACTTTATGGAAGCTTAAAAGTTGTGCCACTTTTAAGGAATCAAGAAGCAAACTTTTTAAAGTTTTAAGCTTTTAGGATGTTCATAGTCTTATCTAATTATGAAAACATAAAAAGATGAAGCTTTTCTAACCATCAACTCATCAAAAGAAAAGGAACAATTTTAAACAAAATACCATCAAGAACACTTAATAATAATAATAATAAGAACATATTTTCCAAAAGTAGAAACATTAAGAACACTTGAAGAACAACAAGAACATATTTTTCCAAAAGTAGACACATCAAGAACACGTGAAGAACAACAAGAATATATTTTACCAAAAATGGAAACTTTTGCTCTTGAAGAGCATGAAGGATTTTCTCAAGTTTTCATTTAGAGATCTTGGTCATGATAAAAGAACCAAGCTCCAAGCTTTCTTGAACAAACAAAAGGAAAAAGATAAAGATCACTACCTCCTTATCAAAATGGCGCTACAACAACGAAGGAGAAGAAAAAGATGATGGCTCCTCTTAGCGATGATGGCGGTAGTTTGGCTTAGTGGAAGGAGAAGCTCTTGAGATCTTGTCAAAATGGAGGTTGTAGTGTTTTGATTTTGTCTCCAAAGACCCAAAGATGAGGTCCTTGAAGGGCTAAGTGAGAGGTTTTGAGTGGTGGTGGTGGAGAAAGGAAAAAGAAGATGAAGAAGAAGAAGAGACTTTTAGAGAGAAGTGAGAGGATGAGACTTTTAGAGAGAGAATAGGAAGACAAAAAAATGAAAATGTGAGTGTGTGTGTGTTGTGTTGTTGTGGCCGTAAGTCTCATATAGGTGGGGGAAAAGATATTTTCTTAATTTTGTGTTAATTAAGGTTTAGGGGGATAAATTGGATGATGGGGGAACAAAGAATGTACAATCTCTTACAAAAAGTAACCTTGTCTTATGCTTTATACTTTTATGACATCACTTTTTACTTTATTCTCTAGTTGACTAAATTTGAATTTAATCATATGATTAAGTGCTCATACAACTTAATTAAGATGATTAAGCAAGGATTAGTGATTAATACACAAGAATATGATTAACAAAAATTAATCTTGCGATTAAGCTAATTAAGGGCGATTGGTACTTAATTAAGTTATAAAGGCTCTGACTTGCTTAATTAGAGATCATCTAATCTCAATTAAGCATTCTCTTGACTTTTCTCATTCGAGTTAACTCAAACTCTTCATTAACCCCTTAATTAAGACTTAATCTCATAATTTCTTATTAAGTGCCTCATTACTTAAGTACTGAGGTTATTTAACATGACAAGAAATTGAGAATGTTACATTTCTCCTCACCTTTAAAAAGAATTTTGCCCTGAAAATTCGTTACCTGTAAATAATTATGGATGCTCGTTCTTCATCTCGGACTCCAGCTCCCACATATATTCTTCCACATTTCCTTTACCCCAAGCCACCTTGACCAAGGGTACCATCTTATTCCTCAGCTATTTTGCCCCACGATCCACAATCCAAGACGGTGGTAGATTGAAAGTTAGGTCCTCCTGTAACTGTACACTTTTAGGCTCAAGTAGATGACTAGGATTAAAATGGTATTTTCTCAATTGAGACACATGTAAGACATCGTGAAGGTTTGACAAATTTAGAGGTAAGACCATTTGATAAGCAACTAACCCGACACATTTTAAAATTTGAAATTAAAATTTAAAAGGGGCCAAGGAAACGGGGGCTCAACTTTTTGACCTTCATGGCTCTACCTATACTGGTCTTAGGAGTGATTTTCAAGAATGCATGTTCTCCTTCTTGGAACTCTAGAGACCTTCTCCTCTTATCCACATAACTCCTTTGACAGCTCTAAGCTGTAAGGATTCTATCCTTAATCCTTCTGACTTGCTCTATGGTCTACCTCATAGGATCAGGTCCTAATAGGCTTTGCTCACCCGGTTCAAAGTAACACAGGGGAGATTGACACTTCCTTCCATACAAAGCTTCGTAGGGTGCCATATCAATACTTGCATGATGGCTATTGTTATAGGCAAACTCAATCAAAGGTAAGTATTTGTCACAACTTCCTCGATTGTCCAACACACAGGTTGTCAACATGTCCTCTAAAGTTTGGATAGTCCTCTTTGATTGTCCATCCGTCTGGGGGTGATAAGTTGTACTTAGGCAAAGCTTCGTCTTAAATGCCTTTTGCAAGGCTCCCCAGAATCTAGAGGTAAACCTCCGGTCCCTTATCTGAGATTATGGTTGAAGGTACACTATGCAGCCTTACTATCTCTTGAACATACAGCTAGGCTAACTTTTCCAAAGGATAAGTAGTTCAAATAAGCAAAAAGTGAGTAGACTTGGTCAATCTGTTAACAAACCCATATCGCATTGAAACTAGCTTGCGTTTTGGGTAAACCCATCATAAAGTCCATAGAGATACTTTCCCATTTCCATTCTGGGATCTCCAATGGTTGCAATATACCAGAGGGCTTTTGGTGTTCAATCTTTACTTTTTGGCAGACTAAACACTTGCTTACCAACTCCACAACATCCTTCTTTAATCCTAGCCACTAGAACATCTTCTTAACGTCTTGATACATCTTTGTCACATCACGGTGTATGGTGAAATGGCTCTTGTGAGCCTCCTCCAAAATCCTTCTTCGGAGGTCACCACTTGCAGGAACACAAACTCTTCCTTCAAATCTCCATAGTCCATCTACACCTTAAGCAAAACCCTTCAACTTTCCTTCTTTCAACAACGCTAAGGTTCTCAGGAATTCCTCTTCCTTACTTTGGGCTTGAGCAATTTGACTCTTGAAATCGTTTGTCACCCTAAGCTAATTCAATCTTAAACTATGGGGGGTTAACCCAACTCCAAGGTTAAGGTCTCTAAAGCTCTTTACTAGCTCCTCCTCTTTGACCATCATCCATGATGCATGCAAGGATTTCTGACTTAGAGCATCAGCCACCACATTGGTCATCCCAGGATGATAGTTCAACCCAAAATCATAATCCTTTAGAAACTCCATCCATTTCCTTTGCCTCATATTCAACTCCTTTTGATCAAAAAGATACTTCAAGCTCTTATGATCAGAGAACACCTCAAACCTCACACCATACAGATAATGCCTTCATATCTTAAGGGCGAACACTACAGCCGCTAACTCTAGGTCATGGGTTGGGTAGTTTACTTCGTGAGGCTTCAACTGTCTAGAGGCATAAGCCACCACATTCCCATTTTACATCAAGACACAACCTAAACTTCTCCCAAAGGCATCACAATAAACCTCAAATGGTCCACTTAGGTCAGGCAAAACTGGCACTGGGGTTGAGATTAACTTTCCTTTTAACTCTTGAAAGTTTTTCCCACAATCCATGGTCTACACAAATGGGACATCTTTCCTTGTCAACTTGGTTAAGGGCAAAGAGACCTAGAAAATCCCTTTATAAACCTACAGTAATAACCGGCTAAACCAAAGAAACTCCTTATCTCAGTTACCGAAGTTGGTTTCTCCCAATTCATTATAGTCTTAATCTTACTTGGATCCATGGCGATTCCTCCTTGTAACACCACATGCCCTAAGAACTTTACTTCCTCTATCCAGAATTCATACTTAGATTACTTAGCATAAAGCTTCTTTTGTAATATCCCTACCTTCGTACACAGAACGTAATGGAAATTTTGAATTATTTCCCTTAGGCAGTGAGAGAATTTTTCAGGCAGCATTATGCCATAACCATCTTCACACTCAGAATTATAGGGTAGCGTAACACTGCCATTGAAAATATGGCACCGCCATATATTAAAAATTAGGAAATGATAAAACGGTCCCTATAAACTTTTGTTAATTGTAGTGATGCCTAGAATTTTTAAAAATTATGTTTTGACCCCAAAGACTTATTCCCACAAAAACCTTAGAACCTTTCATGAAATGACCTTTATATCTTCATATCTGTAGAATTAGCAGAATGAGATTTTAAACAAAGCAAAATCACGTGGTGAAACCGTAGAAATTTAAATCTCTGTCGATTAGGCCATGGAGGTAGTCTGGTGTGAAATGATGTGGGGTAACCCTGGACTTGCTCAAAATTATGGAAATCCTATTAGCTATGGAAAATAGAAAATAGAAAAGCTCCGAATTTGCAAAGATAATTATTTCATGTTAACAAGCAATTTATTCAATCTTATTGACTAAGTAAGGTTAATTAGGAGTTAATTAAATATTAATTAGAGGGATTAGACTTAGGAACAATTAGAATAGTGATATAGAAATTCTCTCAGAATCATTTAGTAAAATTTTGCCAATTTGAAGAAAATCGATGAAGATTCGGTATTTTAAACCGCCAGAACCGAACTAGTAGAATTTTATTGGAATTCCTCACTTTAGTGGCTGAAATTCAGCCATCCCTACCACATATGAGTGGCACCAGGTGTTGCTTAAGATAGTGGAAAAACTTGGCCTCACCTCTATCGGATTTTTATCATTTTCGCCTAGTTGTTTGGTTTTATCAACTACTTGAGATTAATTAGCATTCAATTAAATATTTACATAGAGCCAATTAAGTATCATTTAGAGAAATTAGATATGGGAATTAGATTGAAAGCATAGGAAACTTCATAGGATTTTTCCAAAACCAATTTACCGATTTAAAGGAAATCGGTAAGATTTCGGTATTCTAAACTGTCAGAACCGGACCAATAGAAATTACACTGTGTGAACCCTAGATCAAATGGCACAAATCCAACCACTTCCCCCTTGAAGAGTAGCGCCACTTGTAGGCCAACTTTGTGGACAATTGTGGCTCTATTTCAACCATTCAACCATCAACCAATCATATTGTTTGCTTTTCCAACACCCTCCTTCTCTGTTAAGGATTTCTACCTTAAGTGTGCACACTAGCCCCCCTTTATTTCATTGTTCTTCATCTTCTTCATACTCCTTCATCTCATCTCACCCATAGGTTCAAGCTCTAACCACCAACTTCATTCCAAGATCAAGTTCCACCAAGATTTCACACTAATCTCAACTTTGTCCTTCTTTTCTTTAAATTAGGGCTACCTAGGGTCCCTTGTTCATCCATGATTCTGATGTTGTGATGGGTCGGGATGATGAAGTAAGGCTGGTTTACGATGTACATGTGAGTTTGAATTGAAGATTGGATGGATTGATTTAAGAAAAATATGAATTCAAGAAGAATTCAAGAAGCTGTTAGGGTTTTTCCCTTGATAGTCCATACAATGGAGTGTACGGTTATGTTTGCAGCCATTTAAATTTGATGAATCTATTTTTATGTGAAACTAGACATTCAAGGCTTTCCGTACATATAAAATATAAGGTCATTGGATTAGTATATAATTAGTTATGAATTTTTGAAGGTTGACCTAGAAATCTAGAGTCTCATCTAGGTAGTATGAGTTGAGAAGGGTGTAACTCACCCTAGATAGCTCTAAATTGAGTGCAACTAACACTATTTTAAAGCTAACATGTAAAGAAACACCTCATAAAATTTTTAGGGTTAGATTTGTTGCCATTTGTTCCCAGCATATCAATGAAATTGACTTAAGTTCAAATTAGGCTGGAACAGGGTAGTCTAGTAGGGTCAAGTTTCAGGGCTTATATCTCAAAACACACTCATGGAAATGATATGCAACTTGTTTAGTTTGAAATCTTGTTCTGTTAGATTTAAATTGATATAAATTTTGTATGATTTTACTCAGATTTTTAATTTTAGTGAATTTTCACTTATAAGAGTATATTTCTAGGTAAGTACATGGCAGTCTAAAGTAAAATACTAATAACTCGAGCTATACAAATTAAAATGAGATAGGACTAAAAGGGTTGGAAAGTAGACACATAGAGCTATGACATATCCAAAATTCAGGTCTAAATGAGTTGAATAGGAGTAAAGGTGGACTTTATAAAATTTGGTCAGAAGAAGGTAGAGTGAGCAGAAAACTATGTTGATATTTCTATTGATTTTGACATACCATATGATTAATAATGTTGCTGTAACTTGCTGTTTTACATTGAATTGGATACTTAGTTGATTGTATTGGCAGCTTGGCACTATTCATAGGGAAAGGACTCGATCCGTTATGCTGCCGAAATTCAGGCAGAAATATGTGAATTATATGAATGTTATAAACATTTATATGTTATGCACATAAGATTCATACTTGCAAGAATAATTTAAGTATGATATGTAGTATACGAATGAATGTACGTAGCCTATGCATGTATAATCATGTCCAAAGAAGAACAAGATTTATGAGAACTTGTAAGAAAGACGTACCAAGCTACCACGTAAGACATGGCATAGACCCAGCTAGTGTGGGCCAGAGCGGTACTGTCTAAGACTTGGGTCAGCCCTCGACTAGATTTAAGGGGAATAGACCGGTGTGAAGGTCGAGAAAAGTAAACCCATCACTCATGTATAGGTATGAGCTCAGACCTGAAAAGCAGGCTATTACCCAGGGTGAGAAAGGCCATTTACCTTCGGGGGACCAAGTACAGAAAAGAGCAAGATCAAGTTGCAAGTTAAAGAAAGAGATGAATTAAGTCAAGTGCACTTGCATACAATCAAGTAGAAGCATCTATATGTGCATTTCTAATTATCTCATTATGTCATGATGTTATTATGATTCTTACTGAAGTATATTACACTATTCGTGTTTCTATGTCTGTCATATAATATGTTAAGTGGTTGTTAAAATATAACTCGTTTCGAGAAAGATGTTTTCAACTTAAAATTGAACCACTGCTTGCGTATATATGCTCATATTTTCCGAATAAGCCGAACCAGCTGGAATGTTTATGATGGCACTGTATGAGTAATAGTTCGAGTTTACCTACTGAGAATCTTAGGTTTTCACTGCTTGCTTGTATGTTTTTCTTTTCCGTAAGTATTCCAGCACCTAAGTTGGAAATCAAATATGAGGCAGAGTATTGGGACATTTTTTGAGCAAGACTTAGGCGCAAACCAGACCAAGAGACTATTGAAGCTAGCTAGCGACCATGTCGAAAGCAAGTTCTGTGTATTATGTAAGTCACAATTTCTTTTAAGTTGTAATTATTTTACCCTCTATGTATCAGAGATGATGAAGTTTATGAACTATTAGTTGGTAATAAAGTGTGCAGTTAAAGGGCCATGTATTATATTTCCCACATTTTAAGGATTTTCTTGACACAGTGACAACCTTTTAATATAACTCCATGACTTGAGCATGGCTTATATGATAGAGGTTGTTACATTTATTAATATCAAAGCAGTTCATCCTATATAGGCCCATGGATGGACTGATTGTGCTTCTGATACATACTCTGAGAATCTAAATAAACCATGCTTTAGGTCCTCGTGTGAAGAGGATATAGACATATTATGCATGGTAGCCTTGTTGTAAGTGTTGTGGACTACCTGTTGCACTTGACTGAAGTTGAGTCTGATCACCTCAATATAAAGTTTTGTATAAACAAAAGCCTAAAACAGCCAGTAGGCTTATTAGGAACCTTTTATACATAATTATTGGGGATAAGACTCCTAGAAAGTAGCGATGGCATAAAGGGATAGATAATTAAGTAAGTTAAGGAGTGTAGAGAATTGGGGATTCAATCAAAGGAATTGTGTCGGACGATTTGCTATGGATACAGTAAACCTAGTTATATCGAAAAAGGTTGTTTGCAAAGTGTTGCCGAGTAGCTCAAGATTTCCTATCATCAAGGGTAGAATTTTAGTTGGAAATGACCGTGATGGGGCTTGTTTCAAGGTTCATTGCAATTGTCTGATCCAGGCCATCTTTTCTAGATTGAATCTAGGGGGTTCTTCTGCCTAGTTTTGTAACTTTAGTACTTGACAAGAGTAAGATTATTACTCGCTGATGAGGTCATTTCATGTGGCATGGATGGTACCCTTATTTTCTTCATGAATAGGACTACCTTAAAGGTACCTTGCCAGCAAATTTAGTCCATGGTTTTTATTTTGCACTGTGGCAATACCACATTATAAAGCCCCGATCCTTCGTTAAGAAATTCATAGCATGGACAGATGAAGTAGATAATCAATGAAAGGAGCTAAGGGCAGAAGCTTCAGTTAGGTATACGGAAGACTTTTGTAAGCCCACGTCCAAAGGATGGAGCAGGTTTTTCCTCGAGAATAATTGAAATCGATACCGTAATGATCACAAATTAGAGAAGCATTAAGTGAAAATTTAGTTTCAAAAGGGAGCGGTTGGATAAACTTTGAAGGAACCTATCTAACTATACAATGCATCAAGATAGAGATACAGTTATACACGGTATAGAAAAGTGGAGGAAGTTATAAGAGTAACGGGGGAAAGTCAGCATATCTCCTACTAACCTAAAGTAGGGACATTTTTAGACTAAGGGTAGCATGTGAAGCACGCGTAATACTTCCTACCTATCAGGGATAAAGGAAATGTTAGAAAATTTAGTCATGCTCAAATTCAATCAACCTTAGCTGCCATAGGAACTGGATGATAGGATCGTCTTCAATATGTTGTTAGTAGAGGAATACGGCTATTCATAGAAGGGAGGCAAAGGTTAACGATCATGTTTAGGCACCATTGTATATGTTGTAGGAGGAATAATTCGATTAGGAATGTATTCAGATTCTAGCAGGAATGACAAAGACTTAAAATGTGCAATTGACTCTGGTACCTTGAGATAGTATTAAAGTGGGAGGTCCTAATGGACTAAGATGAAGATAAACTTCTATAGGGACAACGGATATTATGGGAAAGAAATAGAAGAAGAGAAAGTTTTGATTTCAAATGGTCTATTAAGGAAAGAAAAGCTACCTAGTATGATATTACGGTGCAGATAAGATAGTATACGAAATACCAAGCAGGGCTGCCTTGGCACCGGTAATAAGTACAACAGACCCAATGCACCCTAAGCAAGACCGGATGATGCACCAATATAAGATTGAAAGAGGATTTGGAAACACGCCCTATGAGGGGCAAGGTTATGATGTCGAAATTAGAGGCAATCAGAAGAGTCTCCATACTTTGGGCCAGATTAAATGCGATCATCACCAACGTACTAGATTCTATCAGAGGTCCATAGTTAAGCATGCTCAGGTGAGAGTAATATTAAGATGGGTGACTTTTGGGAAGTCTTCATATTGTAACTTCAACAGGGAAGCAAGACTGTCATTTCCATCTTTTACAGCAAATGGATTATATTCTAGGGACAAGATATTATGAAGAATAGCCATAAGGCTTAGCAGTTAGGGTAATATAAGATTTAGCCACTAAAACTAACATATATCTATATATTGTATTGGGACAAACCACCAATAAGATTGGTAACATTGGTGCCCGCAAAAGTGGGAGGTGGAAATCTACATAATAGTCGAGGAATCTCCATGCTAACCAATTAAAGAAAGTAGAAAAGTGGCAGGAACTTCTGCTGTCCAACAATCTTTTCCTTACATGAATCTGGTCATATTTTGAGGGAACAAGTATCGCAATGATCATTGAGAAGTTCAACAAGAACGACACAATATTCGACTAGCAGACAATGAGAAAAAATAGAATAGAGCCCATAAGAAGAGGAGAGATTTCAAAGTAAGGCCTATAGTTACAGTTTATGAAAATATTTTAGTCCTACACCCTAGACTCAACATAAGGGAACTCATCACTGGTCAAAAGTGGTCAAGTGGACCAAAACCTTGGAAAATGCTAAGAGTTGGTGTTGAAGACTCAAGGCACAAGTAATGAAGAGTTTACCAGAAATCACAATGCAATAATAGTCAGACACATGGCAAGAAAGATTAGTAACTTTCTTGGCAAGCTCGCTAACGGATCAGGCCTTCATCAAGATAAAGTGTACTTTGGGTGGTCATACAATCTAGGGGGAACTCTTGACGTGTTAGGAAGGTATCTTATAGAAAAGAAATGGGATAAGGAAGAGTCTGCAACTTTGCTAAGGAAATATGGCTATTAACCTCATTTCTATGCCGAATATAGCTAAAAATCAAGGAGAACAAGAGAATGGTAATAAGAAGAGCTATGACTCTTATAAACTTTAACCATATAGTGGGAGTGACTTGAGATCTTCCCACAAGTAATGGAGCACAAGGTGAAGTTTATAAGGAAGAGGAATTTTAAGATAAAGCTTCTAGCTATAATTTTGAGAAGAGACCTAAGTTTATACTTCTAAAGAGTGGTATCGGAGGCGAATTTATGATTGAACTAGCGGTAACTGGGCAAATAAGAATCTTGAGAAACGTTGTACACATCTCCTAAAACTTGGACACAACCATCATCGTTACTACATATTGATGTCAATTATGGCGACAACTGGTTGCCTTTAAAAACTGCGAATCTTCACAAATTGATATTTGGAGACTCAAGTACAAACAACAGAAAGTTTAATGGCTATGGAGACTCGAGTAAGAACAGCAGAAAGTTTAACGACTATTATTAAGCAAAAGTAGTAGGGCACTAAGTGAGGAAGATGAGGGAAGTCTCCAATGAACCAAATGATGGTTCAGGGCATCATAGAGACAAGATAGGCTTGGGCGCCAACATACTCTTTATAGATCATTTATACGTGTTGAATCAATACCTCGTAGTTACCAACAAGCAATCTCACAACAAGAGGCAACCTTGAATAGAAAAGTGCCCTTGTGGATTAAGAAAATCTTCCTCAACCATTCTTAGCCCCTAGAATTTTGAGGACAAAACTCTTTTTAAGGTGGGTAGAATGCAACATCCCTACTTTTGTAAACAAAATGTAATCGAAATTTTGAATTATTTCCTTTAGGCAGTGTGAAAATTTTTCAAGCAGCATTATGCCATAATGATCTTCACACTCAAAATTATAGGGTAGTGCAACACTGCCGTTGAAAATATGGCACTGCCATATGTTAAAAATTAGGAAATAATAAAAGTGCCTCTGCAAACTTTTGTTAATTGCAGTGATGTCCAAGATTTGTAAAAATTATATTTTGACCCCAAAGACTTATTCCCACAATAACCCTAAAACTTTTCATGAAATGACCTTTATGTCCCCATATCTGTAGAATTAGCAGAATGAGATTTTAAATACAGCAGAATCATGTGGTGAAACTATAGAAGTTTAAATCTCTGCTAACTGGGCCATGGAGGCAGTTTGGTGTGAAATGATATAGGGTAACCCTAGACTTGCTCAAAATTATGAAAATGCCATTAGTTATGGAAAATAGAAAATAAAAAAGCTCTGAATTTGCAAAAATGATTATTTCACGTTAACAAGCAATTTATTCAATCTTATTGACTAAGTAAAGTTAATTAGGAGTTAATTAAATATTAATTAGAGGGATTAGGCTTAGTAACAATTAGAATAGAGATATAGAACTTCTCTCAGAGTCATTTAGTAAAATTTTGCCAATTTGAAGAAAATCGGCGAAGATTAGGTATTTTAAACCGTCAGAACCGAACCAGTAGAATTTTCTACTGGAATCCCTCACTTAAGTGGCTAAAATTTAGCCACCCCTACCACATATGAGTGGCACCAAGTGTTGCTCAAGATAGTGGAAAAACTTGGCCTCACGTCTACAAGATTTTTATCGTTTTCGCCTAGTTGTTCGGTTTTATCAACTACTTAAGATTAATTAGCATTTGATCAAATATTTACTTAGAGCCAATTAAGTATCATTTAGAGAAATTAGATATGAGGAAATTATATTGAAAGCATAGGAAACTTCATAGGATTTTTCCAAAATCGATTTACCAATTTAAAGGAAATCGGTAAGATTTTGGTATTCTAAACTATTAGAACTGGACCAATAGAAATTACACTATGTGAACCCTAGATCAAATGGCACAAATTCAGCCACTTCCCCTTTGAAGAGTGGCGCCACTTGCAGGCCAACTTTGTGGAGAGTTGTGGCTCAATTTCAACCATTCAACCATCAACCAATCATATTGTTTGCTTTTCCAACACCCTTCTTCTCCCTTAAGGATTTCTGCCTTAAGTGTGCAGATCAGCGCCCCTTTGTTTCATTTTTCTTCATCTTCTTCATCCTCCATTATCTCATCTCACCCATAGGTTCAAGCTCCACCCATCAACTTCACTCCAAGATCAAGTTCCACCAAGATTTCACACCACCAAGGTAGGAATCCCAACTTTCTCCTTCTTTTTTTTGAATTGGGGTTGCCTAGTGCCCCTTGTTCATCCATGATTCTAATGCTGTGATAGGTGGGGATGATGAATTATGGTTGGTTTAAGGTGTATATGTGAGTTTGAATTGAAGATTGGATAGATTGATTTAAGGAAAACATGAATTCAAGAAGTTGTTAGGGTTTTCCCCTTGATGGTCCATACGATGGTGTGTATGACTCCATCTACAGCAGTTTAAATTTGATGAATCCATTTTTATATGAAACTAGACATTCACGGCTTTCCATATTACATAAAATATAAGGCCATTGGATTAGTATGGAATTAGTTATGAATTTTTGAAATTTGACCTAGAAATTTGGATTCTCATTTGGGCAGTATGAGTTGAGAAAGGTGTAACTCACCCTACACAACTCTAAATTGAGTGCAACCAATGCTGTTTGAAAGCTAATATTTAAGGAAACATTCCATAAAAAATTCAGAGTCAAATTGGTTGCCATTTGTTCCTAGCACATCAATGCCATTGACTTAAGTCCAAACCAGGTTTCGGGGCTTATATCTCAAAACATACTCATGCAAATGATATGAAACTTCTTTCATTTGAAAGCATGTTCTATTAGCATTAAATTGATATAAATTTCGTATGATTTCACCCAGATTTCCATTTTTAGTTAATTTTCACTTATAAGAGTGCATTTCTAGCTAAGTACAGGACAATTTAAAGTAAAATACTAATAACTTGAGTTATACAAATCAGAATGAGATAGGACCAAAAGAGTTGGAAATTAGACACAAAGAGCTATGACATATCCAAAATTTAGGCCTAAATGAGTTGAATAGGAGTAAAGGTGGACTTTACAAAATTCGGATAGAAGAGGGTAGAGTGAGCAAAAAACTCTGTTGATATTTCTATTGATTTTGACACACCATATGATTAATAATGTTGCTGTAACTTGCTATTTTACATTGAATTGCATACTTAGTTGATTGTATTGGCAGCCTAGCACTATTCACAGGGAAACGGACTCGATCTGTTATGCTGCCGAAATTCCGGCAGAAATATGTAAATTATATGATGTTATAAACATTTATATGTTATGCTCATAAGATTCATATATGCAAGAATGATTTAAGTATGATATGAAGTATACGATTGAATGCATGTAGCATATGCTTGTATAATCATGTCCAAAGAAGAATAAGATTTATGAGAACTTGCAAGAAAGATGTACCAAGCTACCACGTGAGGCATGGCATAGACCCAGCTAGCGGAGCCAGAGCGGTATTATCTAAGACTTGGGCTAGCCCTCGACCAGATTTAAGGGAAGTAGACCGGTGTGAGGGTCGGGGAAAGTAAACCAGTAGCTCTTGTATAAGTACAAGCTCGGACCTAAAAAGCAGGCTATTACCCAGGGGTGAGAGAGGCCATTTACCTTCAGGGGACCAAGTACAGAAAAGAGCAAGATCAAGTTGCAAGTTAAAGAAAGAGATGAATTAAGTCAAGTGCACTTGCATACAATCAAGTACAAGCATCTATATGTGCATTTCTAATTATCACATTATGTCATTGACGTTATTATGATTCTTACTGAAGTATATTATACTATTGTGTTTCTATGTCTGTCATATAATATGCCAAGTGGTTGTTAAAATATAACCCGATAAAGATGTTTTCAACTTAAAATTGAACCACTGCTTGCATATATATGCTCACATTTTCATAAGAAACCAAAGCGGTTGGAATGTTTATGATGGCACTATATGAGTAATAGTTTGAGTTTGCCTACTGAGAACCTTAGATTCTCACTGCTTGCTTGTATGTTTTTCTTTTCCATAAGTATTCCAGCACCTAAGTTGGAAATCAAATGCGAGGCAGAGTACTAGGACATTTTCTAAGCAAGACTCAGGCACAAACCAGACCAAGAGACTATTGAAGCTAGCTAGCAGCCATGTCAAAAGCAAGTTCTGTGTATTATGCTAGTCACAATTTCTTTTAAGTTGTAATTATTTTATCCTCTATGTATCAGAGACGACGAAGTTTTTGAACTAGTAGTCTGTAATAAAGTGTGCAGTTAAAGGGCCATGTATTATATTTTCCATATTTTAAGGATTTTCTTGGCACAATGGCAACCTTTTAATATAACTTCATGACTCGAACATGGCTTATATGATAGAGGTTGTTACATCTTTTCCCTAAAGATTCCTAACACAACTCTCAAATGCTCTTCATGCTCTTCCTTTGTTCTCGAATAGATAAGAATATCATCTATCAAAACAACTACAAACTCATCCAAGTAAGGTCTAAAGATTCTGTTCATATAATCCATGAAAACACTAGGGGCATTAGTCAATCCAAACAACATCACTGTAAATTCATAATGCCCATACCTTGTCCTAAAAGTTGTCTTGGGTATATCTTCCTCTTTCACCCTTGTCTGATGATATCCAGATCTCAGATCAATCTTAGAGAACACTGCTGCACCTCACAGTTGGTCCATGAGGTCATCTATCCTAGGCAAAGGGTACTTGTTCTTAACAATCACTTTGTTCAACTGCCTATAGTTCACACATAGCCTCAAGCTCCCATCTTTTTTTTTTTCACAAATAATACCAGGGCTCCCCAAGGTGAGGCACTAGGTCTTACAAACTTCTTTTCCAATAACTCTTCCAATTGTCCCTTTAACTCCAATAACTCTAGTGGGGACATCCTATAGGGTGCTATAGAGATTGGCCCTGTTCCTGGTACCAACCATATAGAAAACTCGATTTCCCTTTCCGGGGGAAATTCGGGTATGCCGTCAGGAAACACATCCGGGCATTCCCTAACTATGGGGATCTCATCCAATACCTGCTCGAGTTCCACTTCACTTGCCATAAGGAGAATATATCCCTGATCACCAAACTCACTACTTCCTACCTTAACAGAGTTTAAAAACAGACTAACAGGCTCCACGGGCTTAACAGGTATAGGGGGAAGAACAACAGATTTTTCAGAGCAATTTATCATAGCATGGTCAGCCGAAAGCCAATCCATGCCTAGAATCAAATTCAACCCAGACAAAGGCAAGCAAATCAAATGAAAGACCTACCATCAATTTGGAATTGACAACTCAAGCAACAATGACAAGTTTTAATTGGTTTCCCAGCAGGAGTAGAAACAATTAACATATAGGGCAATTCAGACACAGACAATCCTAATCTATCTATACAATCATGAGAAATAAAGGAGTGTGTAGCTCCAGAATCATACAGCATAGTTAAGGTTCTACCATTAACCTTACACTTACCTTGGATCAAATCGTCAGACTAAGTGGCCTTCTCAGCATTAAGGGCAAAAACCCTTCCTTGGTATTGGGACTTGTTGGCAGAGGACAACAGCTTGACAGTGTAGTCTCCAGCTATATGCCCAAGCTTTCTGCATCAAAAATATGCATTCTGGCCATTAAACAAGGGCGTTCTCCATGATATTTGCCACACTTAGGGCAAGCTTGACCATTCGCCAGCTTAGGTGGATTCCCAATAGACTTCTGGGGATGCTTTCCGTTGAAATCTCCACCTTGAAATAGTTTCCTCAGGGGTTAGGGCTTGAACTTCTGCCCTTGCGGTGTCAACTTCTTCTTGTAAGCTTTAGACCTTGCCACAGATAGCTTGCGGCTGCAATCCTCTACCAAATGGCACTTGTTGACCAGTGCAGCATAATCACGGATCTCCATAGGCCTTACAGATGCCAGGATTTCCTCACGTAATCCTCCTTCAAACTTGACACACTTCTAATGCTCATCCGAATTCCCTTGATAGATCATCGAGAATTTGCACAGCTCCTTGAACTTGGCCGTATACTCAGCAATATTCATGGTCCCTTGTCGCAGACTCATGAACTCCAGCTCCTTCGTGTTCCTCATGGATACGAGAAAATACTTCTTGTAGAAGTACGACTTGAAAATCTCCCGAGTGATGTAGGTTTGGGCTACTTCTAATAGCCTCTTTGTGCCTATCGACCAGAACTCAGCATCAACTTCCAACATATAGGTAACAAAGGCTACTTTCTAGTCCTCGGTGCAGGCCAGCACTGTGAAAATCTTCTCAATGGCCTTGATCCACTCATCAGCTCGATTGGGGTTATCATCCCTCTAAAGCTCGGCAGATTTGCCTTCCTAAACTCAGCAAACTTGAGGTACTCAGGATTTACCTCAGCTCCTCCATTGTGCCCTTCAAGATTCTCCTTATCCCTTTGCTCTATTCGCTCCATCATGCGATGGGTAGCAACAGCTTGCTCCCTCATGGCAGCAGCCATTTCACGGAGCATCCCCATGACTTCCTCGGGACCTTCCTGCTCGTTACGGGGCCCACCATGTCTTCTTGAAGCCATTAGTTCCTAGTACATAAGATAGAAGACATTGAGTTGATCAGGCTTATCATTTATGTTGAGTGAACTAGCTACTAACTATATTCAGAATAGACGATCATGCATATCTAATTCCTACGTCTAATCATACAAACGAGACTCAAAGCATGACTTAACTAACACGTATGCTTAGAAGCATGGTCAGTCTATCCCCAGGCTCTTCAAGAATGAACTGTTCTGATACCAAAATGTAACACCCTAATAGTTCCATTCTGTGCTTAAGTCATATTGTGGAATTACTAATCGTTACTTTTGCTCGCGGAACTAACATTACCTTTTAGAAATTACTTTTTAACGAAAATAGAGGTAAATTTTTTTTTGAGCAATAACATATAAACCGTTTTTGAAATCGAGAGCCATGAGCGCATCATGAACGTGTAATACAAACGTCGCTATCTCATTCATACAGCACATTTAACATAAATAGAGGTAATGAGAATAACCACAATCTTAGATAAAGATAACATTCATTCCATAGCCATCCCATAGTTAATATAATAGTAGTAATAGCAGTAGTCATACACAAAGATAATAATAGGTCTGATACCTACTGTCGGCCCTACAAAATACCCTAACGAAATACACGATAAAAGGAAATACATAAGAAATCCCAATCCGCCCATACATGCCAGAAGAAACTGATAACCCTTGCTACAACCAAAAAGGGGCTTTTCTCATGCTCAACTTTGCATGCCAATCAACACCTCACTCATCTGGTGGGATGTAGTCGATCCCGAATCTACCAGGAGAAACATCACTGTGTCTTCCTCCTCGAGCACGGCCACATCCACAAGGCACAACACGAGTACGAATGAACCCACGACCGCAAACCGGGGTGGAGTGTGATGAGGGGCTGTTGAAGAAGAAGGTGAAACGGATGACAGGCGAATCACAGATTGGAAGGAAGGCTCAAATGGGTCCGTCTCCATGTAGTAGCTCGGGTAGGACGATTCCAAAATATTGGAATCCAACCAAACTATCGGTGTCAAGCGGGTGTCCGAGTCGGAATCTCCGTTAGTGGGGTACCTCGAAGATGGAAAGGCGGGCGAACGTTATCCATAACGATGTAGTTGAACAGGTCATGAGAGCAGAAAAATGGACTCATCACAGGTGCACGGTATTGGCGGCTATGGAACATGTAGACCTGCATAATTGCCTGAGCAGTCATCACGGATGCATTTAGCACCGGGTCAAAGTGCCAATGCATCAGGAGGAACTCAACGAAACTCACCACCATGCCCGACACCAGTATCCTCTGAAGACGACATGGAAACGTAGGAGTGAGAAATACTAAATTTCCCAGTAGGATCGCGACTAAACAAGACAGTGTTATCGTCATCGTCTCAGCCACTTCGGGTTTAATATAAAGACCAGGGATAGATATCGGTGCAATTTTAATATTTTCAAAAAACATAAATCTCAAAGCGGGTTGCTTTTAAATTAATCATCATATCCATAACGTCATACATGGGCATACATGCTAATATACATAATAAACATTCACAATGCCATAAGGAATGTGATAACATGCATGACTATGCAATTCATCAACTTGACCATGGTCCTACTTTGACTTTCATTTTTAGCATGTGCTTGACATTCTTTTATTTTTCCTTTGAAATAGACTGCTTTTGGACATGAGCTCATTTCATGACTATTGTCACACAGTATTAACTAAATCAGACTAAGCCGATATTGGTTATCTCTAAGTTGGAAGGTCCTCCATGTTACCCTTGCCTTCCTCATAGAGGTTCCTTGTGGATCACCGTCTTTCACTTCCCGAAAGTGATCGAGGGGTCATATCCTATGGTTTCTTTTCTTATCATTATACTTTACATGCATAGTACTTCTTTGACTAGACACATGCAATGATATGACTAAGTCCATAATTTTGACGAAAATCCGGCAACATAACGACTAGACCGAACTTTCTCCAAAATGCCAGTCATCAACTTTTAACCAACAGTTCATCATATCTATATCATATCATCATACTTATCATTCATTCATGAAACAGAGCTCAATCAAACTTGTCATTCATCATTTCCGGATGGCATCATGCATTCATATCCTAAAGGGATTCATAGTTGTGTTATTCTTTGTGAAGAATATTATGAATCATCACATAGTTTCTCATAGTTATCCATGAGAGAATCACATAGTTAAGATATATGTGTGGGGTCTTTTAGTTACTTAGTTCTCATATGAAATTATTCTTTACTTGAGTTTATGTCTTATGGAACACTTGTTCAAATTAATTAAGTTAAGTGATTTTTTTCCTTTCCTTGATATAGTGCATTTAGTGATTCCTAGGTTCATGGTATGCTAAAAGGCCCTAATCATAGTTCTGTTCCCAAGAAGTTTGAGATCCCTTTAATCCTTAGGTCATGACAATGCATAACCACATCATAAACCCAACAACACTATGTTCACTAAACACCAAGGGTGATTTTTAACTTAAACAAGTTACAAAGTTTCAAGCTTTTATCACTAACCTAAAAAGATCTTATACTAAATATTATAAAAGTTATCATTCTTATAAAGTAATCATAAACTTTTATTCGTTATGAAAGTAAGTGCCTCTAAAATTAAGCTCTTGTCTTAAAAATTAGATCTTTATGTAATAATGATACAAGTTACTGGCTTTTTAACTAAAAGATCTTGTTCTTTATGAAAGTTGACTCATTTAATTATTTTAAGACCATTAAGGTAACTTTATGACTGAAAGTTGTCTTTACATTAAAAAGGTTCCTACTTTATCAACTAGTGATATGAAACATTAACTTTAAGGTTGAAAAGTCTCGATCTTTATAAAAGTTAACACCTTTTAGCATTGTTTTGGTTCAAGATCTAAACTTTATGAATTAAATGTTACAAAGCCACATTTTTATCACTTAAAGGTCTCATTCTTGATTAAAGTTTGAAACTTTATGAAAGGTCTTTTC
This sequence comes from Pterocarpus santalinus, assembly GCA_031439595.1. NCBI lineage: Eukaryota > Viridiplantae > Streptophyta > Magnoliopsida > Fabales > Fabaceae > Pterocarpus > Pterocarpus santalinus. The sequence goes on along the minus strand of CM062532.1, from coordinate 40,221,799 downwards.
TTTAAGATTTTATTTCTAAGACATAAAGTGACAAGATATCATTTTCTAACTCAAAAAGGCTTATTATACCAAAAAGTTTAGACTTTGACATGTATTCTTGCCTTCAAAATAAAACAAAATAAAACTTCATGGAAGCTTAAAAGTTGCGCCACTTTTAAGGAATCAAGAAGCAAACTTTTTAAAGTTTTAAGCTTTTAGGATGTTCATAGTCTTATCTAATCATGAAAACATAAAAAGATGAAGCTTTTCTAACCATCAACTCATCATAAGAAAAGGAACAACTTTAAACAAGATACCATCAAGAACACTCAATAATAAGAACATATTTTCCAAAAGTAGAAACATCAAGAACACTTGAAGAATATAATGTCCTCCTCTGTACAGTACTATGCTTTAGTCATAGTACCACACTCTGGAGTTGTTACTGCTACCTAAGCGGACCCTTTCTGACAGCAACTTCAGCCATCTTCGAAACTTCTCGAGCTATCTGGAGATAACATGGAAATAAGAGTGAGAATTTTAAATTCTCAGTAGGATTCACTAAAAAATTTCATACCGTGGCATTGTTATTATCTCCAGCTGCTTCGATGTATTATGAAAAAGGTGGACATGTTATATAAACTATTTAATTTTATAATTCAGAAATATATTATTCGAAGCAGAGTCCATTTTATTCATACGCTTGTCATTTGGGTGAGTGAATACAAAATTAATCCATGAATTATACCATGAATAATAATTGAAACATATTAAAATATAATTACACCAATATACTGAAAACACAAAATTTGCACATGCCGTTACTTATACTTGAATTTATGCATATGCACATAATTTTCGTTTCTTCCTTTATCGTCCTTTACTTATTATACATATTCCAGAGTATGATCACCATGTCATACTCTGTAGGGGTGTAATCACCATGTCACACTCCTTAGGAATATGTTCATCCTATGACGTCTCAGAGTATGATTGCCATGTCATACTCTATCGGGGTGTAATCGCCATGTCACATTTCTTAGGGTATGGGATCGTTATGTCACATTCCAGAGTATGATAGTCCTGTCATACCCCATCAGAGGGTGATCATCATGTCACGTTGTTTCGAAATCTGGACTCATCATCATATCTTTCATCATAGAATCTTTATTTTAGCTTTAATCAAAATCATGAATGCATATGTATCAGAGTGTATTTCATAACCTTTGCATAGGCTTTGCCGAAATTTTGGCAGCATGACGGATCAAGTCCACTTTCCCATCAATAGTGGTAGACTACCAGGAAGATCAATCAAGCAATAAAACCAACATAGAGCATTAAGTTTTATAACAATAATATCAATCATATAATATGTCAATATAAATACATATCTTAGGTTTTCTGCTCATTTTACTCAATTCTACCTGATTTTGTGAAATTCACCATAATTTCTATTCAATTCATTTGGACCTACATTTTGGATATGTTATAGTTCTATGTGTCTAGTTTCCAACCTTTTTTGGTCCCATCTCATTTTGATTTGTATAGCTCAAGCTTTTATTATTTTACCTCAGACTACCCTATGCTTAGCTAGAAGTGCACCTTTATAAGGGAAACATGACTAAAAATAGGAATCTAGGTGAAATCATATAAAATTTATACTGAATTAAAGCTAATAGAACAAGCTTTCAAATAAAAGAAGTTGCATATCATTTTCATGAGTATATTCTGAGATATAAGCCCCATCACTTAACCCTACTAGACTACTGTAACATCCCCATTTCTACCTAAGCTAATTAGCTCAGTGTTCCTGGCTAATTCGAGGGATTAGCGATTAATTGAGAACTAATCGATTAATCCCGAGAGCAAGAGCTTAGTAAATTAAGTCTAGCCAACAATTTAATCATAATGTCCTAAGCGTTTTAATAAAACCTTAATCATCTAATCCTTAATTAGTCGAAGGTGCCAAAACAAAAGTAAGACAATTTAACCTTGCTAATTAAGTTTATAATGATTAAGGCAACTCTTGAAAAATTAAACCCCAAATTAAGCATATGCTTAACCATAATGCAAGGCATCATAAAAAGTGTAATTGACAAGAGTTAACTCATGGGTAATTAAGCCAATTAAGTTAAACTACATTTAAATAATTCTAATAACATTTAGAGATAAAAGTTCTTCCATGCATATGCCCTAGAAAGACATACCAAGGAGAAGCAACATCTCACCCTTCATTCAAACTCTTTAATCCTACACCATTAGATCAAAAGCCAAGACTAGGATCCTTGTCATCCACCATTAGATCTTGACACTTGGATGAGTCTTAGACAAGCAACCAAATCCTAAGAGGGGTACTCCCCTTTAACCCCTAGAGAAAAGCATAAAATGGACATTAGAATGCCTCCAAGACCCAAGGAAAAACAACTCACCCTTTTATCCCAAGATTTTTCCACTCTCTTGCTTGTTGTAAGAAGCAAAGTCACATCACTCTTTTCCCTCCCCTTTGTGCGCCATCAGCCCACCTTTCTTTCCCCCTCATTTCATTCTTTCACTCCTCTCCCAAACACACACACAAAGCTCTCTTCTCTCTCTTCAATTTCAAATTCTCCTCCTTCTCTCTAAACTCTCCAACTTCTCTCTAGAATCCTCCCACTTCTCTCATCCTTTCCTCTCCTCATCCCACTCACAAACTCTTCAAGAGCCACCACTCCTTGCTCTTGGAGAATCAAAGACACTCACATATCAAGCCTCTTCCAAGATCCAAGAGGAGGAGCACCACCACCACCATCATCTCTTTTTCCACCCCAAGTTCCTTCAAAGAAAGCTTCTTGGTAGTGACTCTAAACCCTTTTTCTCTCTTGTTTTTCAAGCTTTAGAACTCCTATGCTCTCCATAGCTAGGTGGTTTTAAAGATTGATTATGGGCATCATAGCCATTCTTGTCATAAAATGAGATGTTGTTGCTAGTATGGTTGTTTGTGAAAATATGTTTTCGGTTTGGTGTGATGCATGGCTGAATCCACTATTTTTGAACTCCAACATGTTAGTTTTTCACTAATCTTTCATGGTATATGAGTGTTTTATAACTTGAGAATGGTTTCTTGAAAGTGAGGTTGAGTGTTTTGGAGAAAACATGAGAAAGATCAAAACGTGAAATCTGGATTTTCTGGCAGTCTGTAAACCGAACGGCATAACTTTTTCCAGAAAACTCAGAAATTAGTGAAACCAATTTTATATGAAAATAGACTCAGAGAGCTTTCCATACATATAAAATATATAAGATTCGGAGTTAAAATGAGTGAGATATGATTTTTCAAAGTGGACTGTTCTCGGATCGGTTTCTGTCTGGGCAGTCTACACTAAAATGTGTATAACTCGAGCTACAAAAATGATTTTTGAGTGAGACCAAGTTTAATTGAAAGCTAAGACATAGAGGAACAAACCCCTAAAACAGTTTTCTCAGATTCCTTCTGAGCAATTATAATGAGAAGTGACAATCCACTGTACCGGGAGTGAACTTGGAAACTGAACAAGTCAGAATAAAATATGCATAACTGGAGTTAGAAAATGAATTTTTGAGTGGGACTTGTTTTGTTAAAAACTAGACTCAGAACCCTTATGGTGAATTTTTAAAGTTACTGCTTAGGGTAAAAGTAAAACTGTCAAAACTTAACCTTAAGTAAGACTTTGCATAAATGACTTAAAAAGGTAAAAGACCATAGCTCAAAGTAATGAAACTTCATAATTCACTTAATGAGGACTAGATAAAATAAAATACCAAACTTGCCTAATCCTTAACAAAAGAAGTAAATAAAACGAAAAACCGAATGTAAATGTAGTTAGTGTACTAGATTAAGTTCATAAGATTTTAATCAAATTATAATGCAAAACCTAATCTATAAATCTTCCAAATTAAAATATGAAAATCATATAAGTCAAGTTAGAATAATGAAGGAAAAGAATCAATAAAACGAAAGCCAATGTAAAAGCTTGCACCTAATTTACTAAGCTAAGCTCATAAGACTTTGCTTGAGAATATACCTATGTTTAGGTTGCAAGCATGATGTGATGATTATGATGCCATGACAATGATGATATGATGATGATGATATGATGTGATGATATGATATGATGATATGATATGATGCTGTGATACTGGTATACTGTCTGGCAAAATTTTGGGAAGCTGCGGTCTAGCCGTTATGCTGCCGAAATTTTGTAGAAATTAAGGACTTAGAAATATTTTGCATCATAAGTTTAATAAGAAAAGATTCAATAAAGTGTGTGATCCTTCAAAAGGGAAGGTGACCTAAGTTAAGTCTCCCCTCACCCACGACTCACATGAGGCATGGCATGACCCAGCTAGTGTGAGTATAGGGGATAGGGCTTACATGAGGCATGGCATGACCCAGCTAGTGTAAGTACCGAAATTATATGGTGGCGACGGCCACGGTATGAGCTCATTACCACTTATGTTTTGTGGGTGAAAAGAGAAGGACTCAAGATGAGTCAAGTTAAGGAAAGAAAGGACTTAAGATAAGTCAAGTTAAGGAAAGAAAGGGACTTCGGTCCAACCCAAGTAAAGAACATAAATCTCAATCTGTTTATGTATGTTATGAATAGTCATATAAGCTTTCATGTATGCCATGATGATGTTAATACAACAAGGGTAAGTACTAAAAATGGGACCCACTTCGGGTAGTAACGTTTTCAAAAATCAAATAATTGAACCTATTGTATGCCCACAGTTTTCATTTAAAAACCGAAGTGGCTGGGACGATGACGATGACACCAGTGTGTCAGGGTCGAGTCCTACTGAGAAATCTTATTTCTCATTCTAGTTGTTTTTCCGTCCCGTCACCAGATACTCATGGAGCCACACGTGGAATGGAGCATGGAGCCTCCCCACCATGAGTGGGCTTACGATGAGGACGCCCACGCTATCGTGGCCACGACCACCACGATAGTTCGCACCTACTTCTATCCGGGTCGAGTTTTTGAACAAGAGGAGCCAGAGATCCCGCCAGCCCTCGTGGACGTATCATCATCCCGCCTTGGACAGCCGCTGGGTCCTTGGGATTTTCCGCCCGAGCCATTGCCCGAGATCGAGATGGAGCCGATGTCTCCCGGTCACCGTGGTCGAGCCCCGTGCCGCCGCCAGAGGTCCCCGTGGTCGATGTGAGTTCGACGGCCACCCCTAGGGCCGCAGCAGCTTCGCCGCCACTCCCCGAGTATCAGCCTGCCGCATCTGAGGAGGATCCCTCCGAGGCACGTTCTTCGGTGGGCAGCTATGTTCCCGGCCGTCGCATCCGTCGGATCGAGGTGATTAGCGAGCACCCGCATCATTCGCACTCCTGCGTTCCTCGAGGCCGAGCAGCATGAGGGACTAGACACTCGAGGACCTGAGACCGCTTGATGGAAGGGCATGGAAGGGGTAGAGAAGTCAGCATATGTCTACATGGGCTTATTTTGATTTGCGCTCCCTACCTCTTGTATTTCATTTTGTATTGTACCTCATCAGACTTGTGTACCTTTGATATTTTGGGGCCATGGCATGACCATGAGTTTCCCTTTTATGTATTCGACGAATATTGTGAGATTAAATATATTATGTAATCGATGTTATAATTTGAATGTATGACTTTATGATTCATCTCATGTTCTTTCCATTTATATCGAAATCTCCGCGATACGCTCGTTTACTGCTATCTTCTCGCGCAAGGCTTTACTTTTCAAAAGCAACGACATATTTCAAAAAAAAAATTTACTGTATTTTTCCGCGTAACTTAATTTTAAGTGAAGTTTAGTTTTCCACGAGCATAAGTAACAACTAATAAAACGCCGTAATACGACTTAAGCGTAATATGGATTTATTAGGGTGTTACAACTACCCTGTTCCAGCCTAGTTTAAACTTAAGGTAAATTAATTGATATGCTGGAAATAATTGACAATGAATCTAACACTAAAATTTTTATGGAATGTTCCGTTATATGTTAGTTTTCAAACAGCATTAGTTTCACTCAATTTATAGTTGTGTAGTTTGAGTTACACCCCTCTCAACTTACACTGCCTAGATAGGAATCCAGAATTCTAGGTCAAAATTCAAAAATTCATAACTAATTTTATGCTAATCCAATGGCCTTATATATTATATGATTGGAAAGCCCTAGATGTCTAGTTTCATATAAAAATAGGTTTATCAAATTTAAACAGCTGTAGATGGAGCCAACACTCCACCGTACAGATTGTCGAGGGAAAAACCCTAACAACTTCTTGAATTCTCTCTATCTTCAAGTTCTTTCATACCAATTTCAATTCTAATCACAACATACATGCAAAATCAACTATAATCCATCATCATCACTCCAAATCACATCATTATCATGAGAAAAACAGGATCCCTACATGCCCCAAATCAAGGAAAACAAGAAGAGAAGTTGGATTCCTACCTCCTTTAGGTAAAATATTGTTGGTGTGGTGTCTTGAATTGAAAAAATTCTTGATGAAACTTGAAGAGTTGATGGAGAAGGAGTGGAGACAAGTTGAGATGGAAGAAAATGATGAGGGATCTGCCCCTTCTTGATGGCCGAATTTGTCAAGGGCAAGGAGGGGATTAATCACAAACTTTTGAAGCAAGGTTGCATGTGATTGGTGGATATGTTTGGCTAATTCAGTTTGATGTGGCTGCCACTCTCCAAGGCTGATTATGGCACCACTTGTATGGATGAGTTGGCTAAATCTTAGCCATCCATCCTAAGGTTTTCATAATATAATTTCTATTGGTCCGATTCTGATATTTTAAAATACCAAAATCTTATCGATTTCTCTTAAATCGGTAAGCCAGTTTTACCAAAATTCTATGAGGTTTCCTATATGATGAGGACACAAAGGCCCAAACCCAAGTCCTGACTCAAGCCCAAAAAGAAGCCCAAGATCCAATACAAGGCCTAAGAGGACCCATGACAAGAGCTAGAGCAAAGAAGGCCCAAGAAGCTATCAAACATGTAATTATCTCCTTGTTGGAAGCCCAAACACAATTTGAAGCCCAATATTCAAATGAAGCCCAACATGTAACACCCTACTAATTTTATGTTATGCTTAAGTCATAGCATGAAATTAGTCAGGTCATGTTACTGTGTTGATACTTTTTTGTCTTTAAATCGTACCTATTTGTGAAAGCAGCATCTTGTTATATTAAAAATGGAATGAACCGAATAAAATATCATCAAGATAAGCATAGTACAATAATGTTACTGCACACGTGTAAACATATATATATATATATATATATATATATATATATATATATATATATATATATATATCAGAAACCACTGTCTCAGTTTATGTACAAAGTCCTAAAGTAGAACACATACGGAACTGGTGTATCAAGAAGATCATAATACCCTCATATGCCAAAACACCCTATGGTCCTCAAAGGACATTTCGTAAACTACTGCTAACCCTACAGTCAAACCCATGACCCAAAGCTACATGCTATCCAAAAGAGGGTCAAACTGTACAACATCCCCTGCCGCTACACTACTCCGTCAGGTAGCCGTTAGCCATGCCAGGCTCGGCCAGGGTGTAATCTACGCTAGGTCCCGAGGAGGAAGAGGGCGACGAGCTGGTGGCCTCGGAGGGGTCACTCTCGGAACTCAGCGGGATGTGAGTACTGCGATGGTGACTCAGGCGGGTCGTGGTGCTCTGGTGCAGGAGGTGCAGGATGTGGGTGCGCCATATGTAGAGGGATGGCAATATAAGGGGTAGCAGGGTCGAATAGGGGATGGTGTAAAGGAACATCAAAGTTCTGCCATCAAGAGGTACAAACGAAAGTTGCAAGAACCAGCTATGTACAACGAGTCCAACTCCAGGTCATGGTGGAACTGTAATGCAGGAATCTCAATAAAAAGGGTGGCTGTGGAGTCCATCGCCAATGTATGAGAATGATGCGGGAGACACAAAACGGGGTGAGAATTTCAAGAAAATTCTCAGTAGGGTTCGATTATCTTTGATCGGCGTCACATACATTCTCGATTGCCTCGGGTTTTATTTAATTATAAAACATGTGTTCAAGCTGAAAAGTCCATTTTCATGAGTTTAAGAAAATGTCTGGTCCGAGGCAAGGTTCAGTTTTACTTTACATTGACATAAGAAAGCACATAGATTACTAATACGGGTACATAGAATGGTAATCGAAATAAATAAATGCATAGCAGTGAGCAATTATAACGTATAATTGTAAACATTTTGATGTAACTATTTCAAGTATGCATGCATTCATGTAACCATGTAGACTTATTCTTGAACTTTCCTTCATAAACTTTTTCATTTCTTTCCATCATTTTTCCATCTCTTGGTCCCCTGGGAGTTCTTGGCCATTTAGACTCCTGGGTAATAGTCTGCTTATTAGGATCGAGCTCGTTCCTATACAGAAATGCCGGGTTTACTTTCCCTGACCTTCCCACCGATCTATTCCCATTAACTTTCTATCCGGGGCTGGCCCAAGTAGTATGGACTTGCATAATAACACAATTCTTTTCATAACTTTCATGGCTTTCTTAAGAATGTATATGCATTCACATGTAATTCATAACTTGTATATGGGTTCTACTGAAGTTTCGGCAGCATAACGGAACGTGTCCGCTTCCCCATGAATAGTGCCAGCCAATCAATACATCAATTTATAACCAGAAACACAAATTCACAGGTATATTCCAATATAGAACTCAACTCCATATAAATTTCATTAAGACTGAAATCCTGCCTCAGCTCATTCAACCAACCCGGTTTTTGTAATTCATGCCACAATTTCATTTCAACTCATTTGGACCTCAAATTTAAGTATGTTACAGGGTTATGTGTCTATTTTCTAACCTCTTTGGTCCCATCAAATTTCGGTATCTATAACTCGAGATATCTAAACTTTATCTCGGCCTGCCCATTGGCTGGCCAGAATCAGGCAACTAAAAGTAGAAATTCACCAAAAATCGAAAACTCACTCAAATCAGACGAAATTGGCCTCATATTAAAGCTAACAGGACAACCTTTCATATACAGAAAGTTTCATTTCATTTGCCTTAGTAGGGCTCGAGTTACAAGCCCCGAAACTTAGCCTTCCTGAACTGCCCTGTGTTGGCCTGGTTTGGACATAGGGTGATTTCTTCAAATCATTGGGAACAACTGATTTGATAACAAACTCGAAATTTCTTTGGATATTGTTCTCCTATGTGTAAGCTTTCCAAAAAAATTAGTTTCACTCGATTTGGAGTTGTATAGGGTGAGTTACACCCTTAAGAACCTAATCTGCCCAGAACCAGAGTCAAAACCCTAGGCCGAGATTCAAAAATTCATATCTCCCTCATTCCTAATCCAAAATCCTTATATGATATGTCTATGGAAAGCCCTAGATGTCAAGTTTCATCTAAAAATAGTTTCATCGGATTCGACCGATTGTAGGCGGCGCCGTACGCTCCGCCATACGGACTGCCGTGGACTCTCCACCAAGACAGCACCCTTATTCATTTACTTCTCTTAGTTTTCTTCTTCTAATTCTACCTCTAACTCAAAATCTTCTATTATTTCAAGCATAATTAGTTAATTCATACATTATATAAGGTCAAAATGATTCAGCCCATTCAGTCAAGTGCATGGATTTGATGCAAGAAATCAAAACCCCTACCTTTGATTTAAGTGTTTTGAGCTGAATTCTTGGAGTTTGGATGAACAAGGCTGGAACTTAGCTTGAGTTTTGGATGTGTGAGCAAGAGAGAAAGAGAGCTGAAGGAGAAGAGGAATGCAACGTGAATAATGGCCTGAATCAAAGGAGGAGGGTGTGTTATATAGGCATGAGTGGGAGTTAACTTGGAAGGTTGTGATTGGCCTCTAAACATAAGGCCAAGTTTCAGCCAACCTTGCTCTCCACGTTGCCCTCTTTGTGTGGTAGGATCACTCTCCACGTTGCCTAAAGTGGGAGTAGTTTCTAGCATATTCTGGAAACGAAATCGGAACTCGTACGCTCTATAAAGTCGGACCTCGTAAACCTCCTGTATATGAGGTCGGAACTCAGAAAACATCCAGTCTAATTGAAACTTGAAAGCAGAGCTTGGTGTGAAGCCAAGCACTTAAAGTCGGAACTCGGGAATTATAAAATTTCTATTCCGGAACTCGAAAAGATATAGAAATGAGAGTTACTAATATTGGACTCAAGATCGGATCTCGTACATTGGTGAATCATAAGGTCGGAAGTCGTAAATTGTGCTGAGGTCGAAGACGAACTCGTAAGATTGGAAGCATTAGTCACTTCATTTCAGCTCACGAAATCGGAAATCGAAATTCATACTGAGGTCAAAATTTATACACGCTTGCAAGGTCGGAAATCGTAAGCTTCATGCATTAAATCGGAGACCGTGAGTTGCATGCATGAGGTCGGAAATCGAAAGAAATCCTTGTGAGCCTTGGGACGAAGTCGGAAGTCGAAGCTAATATTGAGGTCGGAAGTGGAATTATAAGACAAACTCGGAAATCAGAAATTTCAACAATAGAGGGGCTCGGAAATCAGAAATCGGATGTTACACAACACATGAATTTGAGGGTTTATACATGCTTAGCCCACTTGTAATGAAAGGAAAAGAGCCCAAAGAGTCAATCTAAATTAGCAAGACTTTAGTTGTTTATTTTATTTTTCTATGGTTATGTTGTGATAAAAAAATATAAATTATCTATAGTAGGATTAGAACCCAAGCACTTGAGGCTGAATTTATCTCCTTAACCACTGGAACATATCAGTAATGCTTATGCTAAGAGGTTTTGCTTTTAGTTTTGTTAAATCCCAAGGGCAAACTCTTAAACTGATTTGTATTAAAACATTTGGAGATCAATACAGAGCAGAATATATATGTTGCACAAATTGTGAGTTTTTCTCTGCTAGGGTTCTTTCTTGCATCTTTTGATCTTATCAAGAATCTTCCAATTCTTGTGGCGATCCTTCTTAGCTTATCAAACTAGGTTTGTGGCGCCATTCATATCTTATTTCTTTTTCATCAATTTTGCATCAAATTTCTAGACTTTGTCTCAATTAGCTCTTGATCATATCTCAGTTATATGCATTGTTTTTCGGTGATTCTTGAGTCTAAATTGAGTTTCAGAATGTGAACGTTCACGTCGTTTTGGAGTCGATTAATTAGAGTGCAGTAGCGTGAGATACGCATCCTTTCTAATAAGACATTTGGAGCCCTATTTTCTACGTAAATTTGTTTTTTTATTATTTGATCAAATTTCTTGTCTCCAAGTCCTAGATAGATCCTAATTCAAGAGGCTTAAGGTAAAAAAAAAGAACTCATCATTTGGTAATCAGAGCTAGTCACTAGGGCGAGTTGTGGATGTGAATTTAGAGGAAGAAGGTGCTTTTGGGTGTTGTTTCTGCAGAAGAAAAACACAAAAATTTGATTGCTTGAAGGTTGTAAGGAGGCGTTGCATTGGCTGCCAAGTAGGTGTTTGTAAAACCCTAATTTTAATTGCTTGTTTGAAACCTAATTTGAAGGAATTAAAATTATGAATCGGAACTATTTGGAGGTGTATTTGGTGCTAAAATTTACATCAAGCATGGCTGGGATTTGTTGAACAATTGTGAGTGATTTGAAGGATAAAATTTTGCATTCATATTAAAAGAAAAAGGAAAAGAAGGAAAACAGAATTGAAGTTGAAAAAAAAAAAAGGAGTAAAGTGGAAGTGACTGAAGTTGACATAGGAAACTTGAGTTGCAGAAAAAAAAATTTGAGTTCTTGAGCTATCTTGAAATTCTGGATTTAGAGGGCTTGAAATTTCTTTTAATTAAGTTTCTTTAGTCTATTTCTTGTTTCTAAATTGATATCCTTGTCCTCTGGTTGTTAATCTTTTGTTTGTAGTCATTTGTGTGCCTTTATTCTTCTTAGTTGAAGTTTGTACCTTTGTTGTCCTAAACTTGTGAGTTTGTTTTCTTATCATTTTCTTAAGTAATGCCTTGTGTCTTGTCTCATCTTTGTTTTCCATAGAGTCCGTATTTGTCTTTCTTGTCTTGTGTTTGCTGTCCTTAAGTAATTCTTGATAATTGATTGTTTGATCTAGTAAGAACCTTAAGCTAGAGGAAGAATGGAAAAAGGCAAGAGAGTTACATTACACAAAAGCCTAATTGAGTGAAATACTTGAGAGAAACACTTGGTGAGGTTTATATTAGATTATGGCTCAAGAGAAGGACCATCATCCCCCACTGGAGATCATAGGTTGTTGTTAGATGCCTTAACTCGAAGAATGGACCAAGTATTGAGGCAGCATACTGAGGGAATCTATGAAAGGCTTGAGAACTTAGAAAATCAAAACCATAATAGGGAGGAAAATCATAATGAAAGACATGGAAGGAGAAGAAGGAGAGAAAATGAGGAAGAACCAAGAGGAAACCGAGATAAGGGAGTGAGAGTTACCATTCCACCATTTAGGGGTAAAACTGATCCTGAAGCTTATGTAGAGTGGGAGATGAAAGTAGAACAAATTTTTTCTTGTCATACCCTAACTGAAGAGGGAAAAATTAAATTCGCTACCTTAGAGTTCACAGATTATGCCTTGGTGTAATGGGATCAATTTCAAAAGGAGAGAAGGAGGTATGGAGAACCTATGTTGCAAACTTGGGAGGGTCTTGAGAAGGAGACATGTGCCATCCCATTACCACAAGGAATTACATAATAGGCTGCAAAGACTTACTTAAGGTAATAGGAGTGTGGATGACTATTATAAGGAGCTAGAGATAACCATGATTCGAGCCAATGCTTAGGAGGAAAGGGAGTCTACTATGGCAAGGTTTCTTAATAGGTTGAATAAAGAAATAAGGGATGTAGTGGAAGTTCAAAATTATGTCGAGATTAAGGACCTAGTCCATCAAGCCATGAAAATAGAGCAACAATTAAAAAGAAAAAGGTGTGAGGAAGAGTGCTTCAAACTATAATAACTCTAGATGGAAGAAGAGGCTTAAGAAGGAAGGAACTTCATCTAATAGGACCCCAAGGGCAGCATCATAACCAACCCAAAACAAGGGCAAAGAAGTGGCCAACAAGTCTCAGTCTAGAGACATAAAGTGTTTTAAGTGTTTGGGTAAAGGACACATAGCTTCTGAGTATCCTACTAAGAAAGTTATGGTGTTAAAAGATGATAGGGAAATCACAAGTGAGAATTCTCAATCTAAACCATTTAGTGAGGAAGAGAGTAAGGAAGAGGAAGAGGTTCTTGAGGGAGATTTATTCATTGTGAGAAGGATGCTAAGAGGCATAGCTAAAGAAGATGAGGAAAGCCAAAGAGCGAACATTTTCCATACTAGATGCCTTATCCAAGGGAAGTTGTGTTCTTTGATCATAGATGGAGGGAGTTGCACAAATGTGGCTAGTGCTAAGATGGTGACAAAGATGAATTTGGAGACCAAACCCCACCTTAGACCTTATAAGTTACAATGGTTAAGTGAGCAAGGTGAGATGAAGGTGGATAAGCAAGTAGAAATTGAGTTTTCCATTGCAAAGTATGTGGATAAGATCATTTGTGATGTAGTACCTACTGAGGCTAGTCATTTGTTGCTTGGGAGACGATGGCAATTTGATAAGAAAGCTTGCCACAATGGACACACCAACAAGTACACCTTTGTCCATAATGATCGCAAGGTCACTCTTGTTCCATTATCTTTGAGAGAGGTTTGTGAGGATCAAAATAAAATGAGAAAGAAAAGAGAGCAAGAGAGAAAAGAAAGAAAAGAAAATGAAAAAGAGGGTAAAAAGAGTGAGAGTGGCCAAGAGCTAAAAGAGAAATAGTAAGAGAAAAAGAGTTCAAAGAAAGAGAGAAAAGAAAGTGGAGAAAAGAAAGAGAGGAAAAATGCTCTATTTGTGAAAAGTGGAGAGGTGAGAAGAGTCCTTTTGGCAAGAAAATCCATGTACAATATATATAGTAAGGAAGTCACTTCACCTACTCATAATTCTATTTCTAACCTTGATTTGCCAAGTGGTGTTGAATCTATTTTCTAGGACTTTCAAGATGTATTTCCTGAAGAGATACCACCAAGACTTCCACCATTGAGAGGCATTGAACATCATATTGATTTGGTTTCAGGAGATGTGTTGCCTAACATGCCAGCATACAAGAGTAATCCCCAGGAGACCCAGGAAATTCAAAGGCAAGTTGTTGACTTGATTAGCAAAGTTGGGTTGAGGAGAGCTTGAGCCCTTGTGCCGTACCTGTTATATTGGTGCCCAAAAAGGATGGAAGCTGGAGGATGTGTTCTAATTGTAGAGCCATCAACAAAATCACCCTCAAGTATAGATATCCCATTCCTAGGTTAAATGATCTTCTTGATGAGCTTTATGGTTCTTGTTATTTCTCTAAGATTGATTTGAAAAATGTATATAATCAGATTAGGATTAAAGAAGGCAATGAGTGGAAAACAGCTTTTAAAACCAAGTATGGCTTGTATGAGTGGAAAGTAATGCCATTTGATTTGACAAATGCCCCTAGTACCTTCATGAGATTGATGAACCATGTTTTGAGAGAGTTTTTAGGGAAGTTTGTGGTTGTTTACTTTGATGATATTCTTTGTATATAGTAAAAATTTGGATGAGCATTTGCATAATTTGAAATCTGTTTTGCATGTGCTTAGAAAAGAAAGATTGTATACTAATTTGGAAAAGTGCACGTTTTGTAAGGACCATGTTGTGTTCTTAGGATTTGTGGTTAATTCTAGTGGAGTGCATGTAGATAAAGAGAAAATAAAAGCAATCCAAGAATGGCCAACTCCTAAAATTATGAGTGAGATAAGAAGTTTCCATAGGCTTGCTAGTTTCTATAGGAGGTTTGTTAAGGATTTTAGTACCATTGTTGCACCTCTAAATGAGCTAGTCAAGAAGCATGTGAAATTTAAATGGGGAGAGAAACAAGAGAAAGCATTTGCTGACCTAAAAGAGAAATTAACACATGCACCTATACTTGCTTTGCCTAACTTTGCAAAATCCTTTGAATTGGAGTGTGATGCATCTAGGGTAGGCATAGGAGCTGTTTTAATGCAAGAAGGACATCCCATTGCATATTTTAGTGAAAAATTGAATACGGCTACCCTTAACTACCCTACATATGATAAGGAATTATATGCTTTACTTAGGGCTTTGCAAACTTGACAACATTATCTTCTGCCTAAAGAATTTATTATTCATAGTGATCATGAATCCTTGAAGTATTTGAAAGGGCAGGGAAAGTTAAACAAGAGGCATGCCAAGCGGGTGGAATTCCTTGAACAATTCCCATATATGATCAAGCACAAGAAAGGTAAGTCCAATGTGGTAGCTGATGCTTTGTCATGCAGGTATGCTTTATTGTTTACTCTTGAAACTAAGTTTCTTGGTTTTGAGTGCATTAAGGAATTATATGAGCATGATGCTGATTTTTCTCATATTTATCAAACATGTTCTCATATTGCATTTGATGAGTATTTTAAGCATGATGGTTATTTAATAAAGGATAAGAGACTTTGTGTGCCTAAGAGTTCAATTAGGGAAATGCTTGTTCAGGAGGCACATGAAGGGAGCTTAATGGGGCACTTTGGGGTGCAAAAGACATATGACATCTTGCATGACCATTTCTACTAGCCTCACATGAAGCATGATGTACATAAGTTGTGTGATAAGTGTCTTGCTTATAAAAAGGCTAAGTCTAAGGTCATGCCACATGGTTTGTACATTCTGTTGCCTATTCCTAAACACCCTTAGTTTGATATTTCTATGGATTTTGTTTTAGGTTTACCTCGGTCCAAGGGAGGAAAGGACTCAATTTTGTGATAGTTGACAGGTTTTCTAAAATGGCTCATTTTATACTGTGCAAGAAGGTGGATGATGCATGTCATGTAGCTGACTTATTCTTCAAATAGGTGGTAAGATTGCATGGTTTGCCTAGGAGTATTGTGAGTAATCGAGACTCTAAATTTCTTAGTCATTTTTAGAGGACCTTGTAGGGAAAGATTGGCACTAAGCTTTTGTTTTCAACTACGTGCCATCCCCAAACTGATGGGCAAACAGAGGTCATAAATAGAACTCTTTCTACTCTTCTTAGAGCTATTATTAAGAAAAATCTTAGAACTTGGGAAGAGTGTTTGCCACATGTTGAGTTTGCTTATAATAGGGCAGTACATAGTACTACTTAGCTTTCATCACTTGAAATTGTTTATGTTTTTAATCCTTTGACTCCTTTGGATTTATTGCCTTTACCTAACATTTCTCAATTGAAAGATAAGTTTGGCTAGGAAAAGGCTAACTATGTTAAGAAGTTGCATGAGAAGATCAAGCCCCAATTTGAGAAGAAAATGAAAGGGTATGCTAAACATGCAAACAAAGGAAGGAGGAAGGTAACTTTTGAACTAGGTGACGGGTATGGGTACACTTCAGGAAGGAAAGATTTCCATCTCAACGGAAGTCTAAGCTAATGCCAAGGGGAGATGGACCTTTCCAAGTATTGGCAAAGATCAATGATAATGCCTATAAGATTGATTTGCCAGGTGAGTATGGTGTGAGTGCTACTTTTAATGTGGCTGACTTGTCCTTCTATGATGCAGGTGATGACTTACAAGATTTGAGGACAAATGCTTCTCAAGAAGGAAGGAATGATGAGGACACAAAGGCCTAAGCCCAAGTCTAGACTCAAGCCCAAAAAGAAGCCCAAGATCCAATTCAAGGCCTAGGAGGACCCGTGACAAAAGCTAGAGCAAAGAAGGCCCAAGACCTGTCAAACATGCAATTATCTCCTTATTGGAAGCCCAAACACAATTTGAAGCCCAATATCCAAATGAAGCCCAACACATAAATCTGAGGGTTTACATATGCGTAGCCCACTTGGAATGAGAGGAAAGGAGCCCAAAGAGTCAATCTGAATTAGCAAGACTTTAATTGTTTGTTTTATTTTTCTATTATTATGTTGTTATAAAAAAATATAAATTATCTATAGCAGGATTAGAACCCAAGTAGTTGAGGCTGAATTTGTCTCCTTAACCACTGGAACATATCAGTAATGCTTATGCTAAGGGGTTTTGCTTTTAGTTTTGTTAAATCCCAGGGGCAAACTCTTAAACTGATTTGTATTAAAACATTTGGAGGTCAATACAGAGCAGAATACATATGTTGGACAAATTGTGAGTTTTTCTCTGCTAGGGTTCTTCCTTGCATCTTTTGATCTTATCAAGAATCCTCCAATTCTTGTGGCGATCCTTCTTAGCTTATCAAACTAGGTTTGTGGCACCATTCTTATCTTATTTCTTTTTCATCAATTTCATATCAAATTTCCAAAATTCGTCTCAATTAACTCTTGATCATATCTCGAGTTATACGCATTGTTTTTTGGTGATTCTTGAGTCTAAATTGAGTTTCAGAACGTGAGCGTTCACCTCATTTTGGAATCGCTCAATTTTGAGGTCTGTAGCGTGAGATATGCATCCTTTCTAACAAGACATTTGGAGCCCTATTTTTCTGTGTAAATTTGTTTTTTTTTTTTATTTGATCAAATTTTTGTGTCCAAGTCTTAGATAGATCCTAATTCAAGAGGCTTCAGGTAAAAAAAAAAGTCATCACTACGTTCCTAATCTAATTCTATCAAACTTAATCCTTCTAAATGTTACTTAATTGGCTTTGGATAAATACTTAATCGAATTCCAAGTAATCCCAATTATTCGCTAAAAATCGAACAACTCGGTTAAAAATGATAAAATTTTTCGGACATTACAAAGAACATCAAGAACATATTTTTCCAAAAAGGGAAATATCAAGAACACTTGAAGAACAACAAGAACATATTTTTCCAAAAGTAGAAACATCAAGAACACTTGAAGAACAATGAGAACATATTTTGCCAAAAATGGAAACTTTTGCTCTTGAAGAGCATGAAGGATTTTCTCCAGTTTTCACTTAGAGATCTTGGTCATGAAAGAACCAAGCCCCAAGTTTTTTTGAGCAAACAAAATGAAAAAGATGAAGACCACTACCTCCTTATCAAAATGGAACTACAACAAGGAAGGAGAAGAAGAAGATGATGGCTCTTCTTGGTGATGATGGTGGCAGTTTGGCTTGGTGGAAGGAGAAGCTCTTGAGATCTTGTGAAAATAAAGGTTGCAGTGTTTTGATCTTTTCTCCAAAGACCCAAAGATGAGTTCCTTGAAGGGCTAAGTTGTTAGAAAACATAAGAGATAAATGCAACGGAATGAATAAACAAAAATTTTAATCACATGAACACATTCATATAGGATCAGATAACACTCATGAAATCATATCTCATGAATTTGGTATCACCTCGTATTATTTAAACGATGTAAACACTTGAAAATATAAAAGGATTGTATGAGACATTTACCTCTTGAAGCAATGTCCCATAGAAATTTGATGTTCGTCTCACGAACACACAATCGCATAATCGCACGGCCTCTAGCTCATCTACACAAACACGATCTGCCAAGAAACTCCTCTTCTCAATCCAAGATCCATCGTTGTTGCCTTCTTGAAGAACAAGAATCTCAAATGACTTTTTGGAGTGGGTGGTGGTGTCAAAGAGTTTTTCAACAAACGAGAGAGTTTTGTACGCTCAAAGGTTTCTGTCTGGCCCTCAGCCTTCTCTCTCTATTTATTGTAATCAATAGTGGCCTTTGCTTTTCTTTTCTCTAGGGTTACAATTTTTTGCAAAATATGGGTTGATATTTATGCTATAATCAATTCCTAATTGATTCCCATAATAAACAAATAAACCATTTTAAACTAGAATTATTTCTCAAATAATTCTTATTTTAAATAGGCCAATTAATATGTAAGTCATCTCATGCCTTACATTAACCCAAAATTAGAAAAGACCAAAAACCCCTTGAAATGAGTTTCTAAAATGTGGACCTTCCATTTTATAGAAACTTTCCTTATGAGGATCCACCTTCACCCTGGACTTGACTTCGGGATGTGCTAGCAGCCTTGCAATCAAATTGCAAGTCTAATCCAATAATTAAAATTCTAATTAACTATTTTAATTAGAATTAATTCATTCTCGATGAGTACATGTCCTATTGCGTGTGACTAACTAGGTTCATCTCTAATTGGTAATGAGATTATAAAATCAACCTTCTGATTTTATTGAAAAGTTATTTCCTTACCTAAAGTAAAATTCCCAAAATACCCTCGACTCTCGTAAGTCATGGGTAACACCTAGCATAGCATGCCATGACCACCCAAATAGGGACGAATATATTAATTAAAATATTTTGATGAACCAACAATCATATTTGCCATGCACTCGAATCCTTTCATTACAACATCCCGATCCAGCTAGGGTCATGGATAATGTCAAACCCTATAGCTTAGACCATATGGATTTTCTAGGTTTCTATTCTTTGATCAATAGGACGTGAAATAGAAACTCTTTTCATTTAAGTCCAAGTACCTTGGCCAAGGATTTCATGATCAAGAATAACCTTATATCCATAAGACCTATCCTTGTTTACTCAAGGTAATGAATTCCTTCTTGACTGTTCACCTATCTCCATATATAACTAACTATAGCCACAAACTGCCTAACGATAATACATAACATAAGTATATAAGCAGTAGCAAACTATAGTTACCTATGTACAAGATAACCGTGCCATCTCAGGTCAAAGGATTATATGCACTAATATGATCTAGATAATGTTTCGTTGACATTAGTAAAATACCATGTAAACAGTATCTATACGTCATGTTCGACCCATTTATCACATAAGTGTCCACATATTTGTTTTGACATCTAATGTTATATAGCATGAGACTCACTATTCCATCTTCATTAGTGTGTTCTACTAATCATGGAAACAGATAGAGGTGACAATCTTCTGGAATAATAATGCTCAATTAATATTCCTATGATAGTAAACTATTTTAAAGATCTTGTACTAGACTACTCCGTCACTCATATTCTCAACTCTTGAGAATGAAATATCTAACAAGTATCTAATGGACTTATTCCAAGAAACATACACAAATTATGAATAAAAGAATAATAAACTACCATTCATAGGAATTGTTTATACATATATCAGCTCTAAGGCATACAACTAACAATCTCCCACTTGCACTAAAGCCATTCAGTACAGTATTTAAGACCCATCTTTTCAAGATGTTTGCCCAGTTGTTATTGTGTCATGGCTTTTGTGAGTGGATTAGCAACATTGTCTGTTAAAGCTACCTTCTGCATGGCTATATCGCCTCGCTCGACAATTTCTCGGATAACATGAAATCTTCTTTCAATATGTTTGGACTTTTGGTGTGCTTTAGGTTCCTTTGCCTAACCTGTGGCACTGCTATTGTCACAATGGAGAGCAAGTAGTGACGATGTGGAAGGAACTACACCAAGTTCTATTACAAACTTTCTAATCCAAACTGCCTCTTTTGCCGCATCTGATGCAGCAATATATTTAGCCTCCGTAGTGGAGTTTGCAATTGTTGACTGTTTGGAACTTTTCCAGCTAATTGCTCCTCCATTACAAGTGAATATGTAACCCGAGATAGACTTTCTATCATCTACATCTAATTGGAAATCAGAGTCTGTAAAACTGTCCAGTTTTAAGTCATATTCTCCATATACCAGGATCAAGTCCTTAGTCCTTCTCACGTATTTAAGGATGTTATTGACAGTTACCCAATGTTCCAGTCCTGGGTCGGATTGAAATCTGTAACACCCCCACGAGTTCCGAGTTTATCTTCCAATTTCCGACTTCCGACTTCAAGTTTATACAATGGACATTATTTCTGATTTCCGACTTTGTCTTCGAGTTTCAAAGAAAATGGATCCAATTTCCGATCTCCGAGTTTATCACCAAGAGCCTTCCATTCTTATTGGTGTCCCCGAGTTTGTCTTATTACCAACTTCCGATATTGAAGTGGGAGTTTCGGAATTGTGTAAGTTCCAATTTCCCGGTACATAAGGTTAAAGTTTTGATTTTCGATTTCCTGGAGTATGAATGACAAGGTCCCCGACTTCCGATATCAAGTATTTTAGGCTTCACCTTTTTATCCTTGATTTCCGATTTTAAGGAGGTTGTGTGATGTGTGATTCCCGATCTCTGAGTCAACGAGTTCAGTGGACATGAGCTCCGATCTCAGAGCTGATCTCGACTAGAATGGACACGAGTTCAGATCTCTGAGTTGATATCCAAGTTCAACGAGAATGAACACGAGTTCCAACATCAGAACGAGTTCTGATCTTCGAAACTACTTCCAAGAGCTTTTCGTTCCTATTATGTTCCCACGTTTAAGCTTAGGACCGACTTGAATTAAGCTCGGAGATTATATGAGTTCCAACTTCCAGGTTCTTAAGTGAATATTTTGATTTCCAACTTCAAACTTCCGATCTCCGAGATCGATTATTAGACCGAGTTTTCAAATTATATGTATGAGGTTTTATGGGCTAGTTCTAGACTTCCGAGATTCAGGTATAAGATGATTTGTTTGCTGTGTGACTTCCAACATCCGACTTTATGTTTACACGATTTCCAACTTCAAGCAGAATGGAAGCGAATTCCACTTGTAGGTGACGTGGAGAAGGATTTAGCCACAAAAGAGAGAGACATGGCTGAACCTTGTCCACAAGAAATTTAGCCAATCAATACTCTCAATCCTAACTGCCTCTTCATTATTTAAATCAGATTTTTTTTCTATTCTCCCTGCTAACTTACGCCTCATTCTCCTCTCATTTCTGCCTTCTCATTCTCTCCTTCTCTCAATACTAATCTCCATCAAAGCTTCAAGTTTCATAAGGTTCCATCAATCCAAACTCAAATTCAGCAAGATTAAGCCTAAAGGAGGTAGGATTCACTTTCTATTTATTGATTTCTCTGAACTATGGCTGCATGTAATTTTACTCCTCTTCATGTATTTGAGGTTATGTTGGATGTATATGATGGATTATGGATGGATTAATATGGAATCTTGAGTTGGAATTAAGATTAGAAGAAGAAAACTAGGAGAAGTTAAGGTTTGGGATGCTATTTAAGTGAGAAGCTCCACAGTAGTCCATACGACGGAGGGTACGGCTCCATCTATAGCCATTCAAATCCAATAAAACTATTTTTAAATGAAAGTAGACATTTAGGGCTTTCCATACATATATTATATAAGGCAATTGGATTAGTATTGGGAGAGATATGAATTTTGGAAGTTTAACCTAGATTTTAGAGTTTGATATTGGGTAGACTGGGTTGTTCAGGACATAACATGCTCTATACAACTCCA
Organism: Pterocarpus santalinus; assembly: GCA_031439595.1. NCBI lineage: Eukaryota > Viridiplantae > Streptophyta > Magnoliopsida > Fabales > Fabaceae > Pterocarpus > Pterocarpus santalinus. The sequence continues at coordinate 40,199,537 of CM062532.1, read as the reverse complement.
AATTGAGTGAAACTAATTTTGTTAGAAAGATTACACATAAGAGAACATCCCATAAGAATTTCTGAGTTTTTGTGGTCCCAGTTACTCCTAGTGATTGGAAGAAATTGCCCTATGTCCAAACCGAGCCAAAATGGGACAATTCAAGAAGGTCAAATTTCGGGGCTTATAACTCGAGTTATACTAAAGAAAATTAAATGGAACTTATTGAAAATGAAAGGTTGTTCTGTTAGCTTTCATAAGATACAATTTCATATAATTTGGACTGGTTTTCGATTTTTAGTGGATTTTTACTTGTAAGTATGTAATTCTGGCTAGCTGCAGGGTAGTCTAGGATAGAACTCAAATATCTTGAGCTATACAAGTCTAAATGAGATGGGACCAAAGGGGTTAGAACATAAACATATAATACTCTAACGTATCCAAAATTGAGGTCCAGATAAGTTACATAGAAATTATGACCTAATTTACAAAACCGGGCTGAGTGAAAGTGATAAGACAACAACTATGCTTTAGATGCAACTTATGTTCCTATGAGATTGATGATGAATTGAGATGCTTTAAATGCACTAATGTTCCTATGAAATTGATGTTGAAATGTGAGTGAAGTATTGTAAATCTTCTGTAAAATGGATTGTCTGAATACTAGCACTATTCATGGGGAAGCGGACACATTCCGTTATGCTGCCGAATTTTCGGCAGAATCATATGAAGTTATAATAGCTTGTGTTAGGAAGATCTAAGTTATGAATATGAAGTTTTAGATGCAAGAATATATGAAAGTAAATGATGAAGCATATGTATAAGTGCATTCAGCATGGCTATGCATGATTATGATAGCATATGAATATATTGAATGTGAATCCCTTCACCTAGAGGCAGTTGCACTTTGAATCCCTCCCCATGAAGGTAGTTAAAAGATATAATGAAGATCCCATATTCCTAAGGAACGTGACATGGCGATCACGCTCTGACAGGGTATGACATGGTAATCATACTCTGGAATGTGGCATGATGATCCCACACCCTAAGGAATGTGACATGGCGATCACATTCTGATGGAGTATGACATGGCGATCATACTCTAAGACGTGGCAGGATGAACATATTCCTAAGGAACGTGACATGGTGATCACGCTCTGATGGGGTATGACATGGCGATCGTACTCTGGAATATATACTCCCTTCACCTACATGAGGCATGGCATGACCCAGCTAGTGTGAGTATAGGGGATAAGGCTTACATGAGGCATGGCATGACCCAGTTAGTGTAAGCAGATGTAAACACCCTAGGGACAGCGATACGTAACACCTAGGTGTGTCGAACAAAGAAAGTAAAGATAAATATTAAAAGAAGTAAAGAAAGAAAAGAACCCAAATTAAGCTCCCTTCACCCACGACTCACATGAGGCATGGCATGACCTAGCTAGTGTAAGTACCGAAAATTTATATTTTGTGAGTGAAAAGAAGAAGACGTAATATAAAGTTAAGCTATGAAAAGAAAAGGGGACTGCGATCCAAACCCTTGAAGGGAAGTAGTTAAGAGAAGCTTATAGTATAGCCAAGCATGTATTGTATAATTATACTTGTGCCCATGGATGTTATAATATAAATGATCAGAGAATATGTTAAAATTGAATCTGCTTTGGACATTCATATTTTCTAAAACCTAAGAACTGAATTTTATGAGTGTTCACCTTTTTGTAATAAACCGAAGCAGCTGGAGATAATAACAATGGCACGATATATGATAAATTAATGAATCCTACTGAGAGTTTCAAAATTCTCACTCCTATTTCCGTGTTGTCTCCAGATAATTTCGAAATTCTGAAGAAGGCCCTTCAAAGCGAAGGCAGCTGAAGGTTGCTGCCAGACAAGGTCCGAGTAAATGACAGTAACAATTCCTAGGTTGAGTACTATGACTTAAGCATAGTACCGTACTTGGGAGGATGTTACAAAATCTGCTAGTTATACTAACAGCATATGCGATATCCGACCTTGTACACAACATTGCATACACAAGGCTGCCAATGGCTGAAGCATACGGTACTTTAGCCATCTTCTCCCTCTTTTTAGGTGTCTTAGACGACATTGCTTTAAAGAGGTGAATACCGTGTCTCACAGGGAGTAAACCTCTATTGGAATCAAGCATATTGAACCTTTTCAATACCTTGTCCAAGTAAAGACTTTGGGAAAGGCCTATCAATCACTTCGATCTATCTTTATAGATCTAAATCCCTAAAAATAGGTTGCTTCTCCCAAATCTTTCATGGAGAAAGTCTTTGACAACCAGACCTTTACAGTTGTAAGCTTACCAACATCATTCCTAATTAGTAGAATGTCATCCACATATAATACAAGAAAGACGATCTTGCTCCCACTGAGAAAAACGATTTTAACATCCATTTGCCAAACCTCATAATCATGGTCTGCTGCTATGGCTAGCAATATTCTAATAGATTTAAGCATGGCTACAGGCGAGAAAGTCTCCTCATAGTCAACTCCCTTCCTTTGTTGATACCCTTTTGCCATTAGTCTTGCCTTAAAGGTCTCTCTACCTTTCCATTCGGACTAATCTTTCTCTTATAGATCCATTTGTTCCCAATAGGTACTATACCCTCAGGTCGATCAACTAAATCCCAAACTTGATTCGAGTACATGGAATCCATTTTGGACTTCATGGCCTCTAGCCATTTTGAAGAATCTATATCAGATATAGCTTCTTCATAAGTAGTAGAATCATCTCTATGATCATTATCTTCATGTATGAACAACTCTTACACATTTTCATGAAGATCAAGGTATCACATGGGAGTATGAATTACCCTACTTGATCTTCGAGGTTCTGTGACATTCTCATTCTGAATGAGCTCTTTCACTGGTTGATCAATATCCATTGGTTCGGACACTTGATCAATTTGTTGGGCTAATGACTCTTCATCTAGTTTTATTTCCCTTCCTATGCCTCCTTCTTGAACAAACTCTTTTTCAAGAAAAATAGCATCTCTATTGATAACAACTCTTTGTTCAGTAGGAAGATAGAAATAATATCCAAAGCTATCATTTGGATACCCAACAAACCTTCCTTTTAAGGACCGAGTTTCCAATTTGTCAGTGTTCAACTTCTTAATGAATGCTGGACAACCCCAAATCTTAACACGTTAAAGACTAGTCTTCCTACCCTTCCATAATGGAGTAGTAAGGACTGACTTAGATGGAATTCTATTAAGAATGTAGCAAGCAGTATATAACGCATATCCCCAAAATGAGATGGGAAGATTTGTATAACTCATCATAGACCGCACCATGTTTAATAAGGTACGGTTTCTCCTTTCAGAAACACCATTTAATAGTGGTGATCTTGGAGGAGTGCGTTGCGAAATAATGCCATGTATTTTCAAAAATTCATCAAATTTAGTACTTAAGTACTCTCCTCCTCGATCGGATCGAAGAACTTTGATGTTGTTTCCTATTTGTTTCTCTTCTTTTGATTTGAATTCCTTAAACTTTTCAAAGGATTCATGTTTATTCTTCATAAGATAAACATACCCATACCTAGACAAATCAGCAGTAATGGTTATGAAGTAGTGGTATCTCCCTTTAGCCATTGCACTGAATGGGCCACATACATCGATATGCACAAGCTCTAAAACTTCCTTGGCCCTTTCCATTTGTCCTACAAATGGAGATCGAGTCATTTTGCCTTGAAGACATGATTCACAAGTTGGAGTGGGTTCAGAACTCAAAGGAACTAATAATCCCATCTTCTCCAACTTGTTTATCCTATCTTCTGCAACATGACCTAATCTTAAGTGCCAAATTTGTTTTAGACTAGGGGTTGAATTAGTTATAGCATTCATTTCGACAATTCTAGGAGATGCTTTGTTTTTGGTGTTTAAGTAATAAAGCCCATGATGCAAGTAACCAATGCCAACAACATTATTTCCAAAATAAATGTTGCAAACATTATCCTTAAAATCAAAATAATAACCCACTTTAGTCAAACTAGAAATTGAGATAATGTTTTGATAAGCATTTGGTAAAACCAATACATGATCCAAAAACATAACATGATTATTCATTAACAATAATGAAGTTGAACCCACAGCTTTGGTTGCAACACTTGCTCCATTGCCTATCTTCAAGGTCCCTTCATTGCTCTTGAGGACCCTACTACTTGCTAGTTCTTGCATAGAGGTACAGGTGTGAGAACTTGCACCCATATCAAGAACCCATGCAGTATATGAGCTATATGGACTATTAGAATTGAAACAACAAGAAATAGACATATCTTCTGAATACACACCCTTTCCCTTGCTTGCCTTCAATTCCTCTAAGTATTGAGGGCAATTTCTCTTCCAATGCCCATCTTTGCCACAATGGAAACATTTTCCTTTGTCTGCAACTTGTTTCTTCTTGCCCTTTTTCTTGGGCACCCCAACTGATGACTTAGGAATAGAATTCTTCTTATTCGTCTTGTTCTTCTTAGTCTTACCAGAAGTAGAAGCTACAAGAACCTTTTCTTTCCCTTTGCTGGTTATAGCCTGTTGGGTCGTGACCAACATGGTGTCCAAGGTAGCAAGCGTACATTCTATCTTGTTCATGTGGAAATTCACAATGAACTGAGAGAATGATTCTGATAGTGACTAAAGGATCAAATCCAAATGGAGGTTAAAATCCATGTAGAACTCAAGATTCTCAAGCTACTCAATCAACCTGATCATCCTTTGCACATTAGCTCCTATATCAGATCCTTCCGGCATTTTAGCCTGGAATAACTGCTTAGATATCTTATATCTAGTAGACCTGCTTTGCTCACCATATAACTCTTTAAGGTGCAGCAAAACCTCACTCACAGTTTTCATGTTTTCATGTTGCTTCTATAACTCATTAGTCATAGAAGCTAGCATGTAACATCGTGCTTACATCTCATCAAACTGCCATTTATTATAAGCATCTATTTCCTGTTCCGTGGCTCCTTCAACCAATGAAGCAGGCTGTGGAGTGTCTAGAATGTATCCAATACATTTCGAATTCAGGACAATTTTCAAGTTGCCAAACCAGTCCACAAAATTAGGCCCAGTAAGCCTATTCTTATCAAGTATGCTAGCGAGGGGGTTCAAAGATTTCATATTTGATAATACTGTAGAAAATAACAAAATTAAATTAGTGTAATGTTATATGTATTTATCATAATGATCATGGCCTTATAATCAAAATGATCTCCTATTAATTTCTTTTCAAATCCTACACTTCCAAAATAGGAAATGGGAATGTTTGTCGAGTTTGATTCCTAGTAGGTGATTGAATTCCTATAAAATACTAACCCTTCTCAGGTACATCCATTCTTGGAGAATTAATATCCTATAAGTGAACAACTCTTGTTCAGTACATCTTATGTATGGCTCAATCTTATTTGGCTCCTAGTATTTTGGACCTCAGGTACATCCATTCTTGGCCTATTATACATAGTTAAGTCCAACCCACTAAACCTTATATATCAATTATCTCAGGTACATCCATTCTTGGTAATTGACTATCTATAAACATCTCATGTGTAAACATTAACTCAAAAATGTATTAACCAATATTCGGCTCCTATGTTACCATAGCCAACAGCGAGATTAGTTAAAATTCTTGATTAATGTTTTAGTGGAGAGCCTAGACATAGTTTCCAAAACTATACCATTTTAGACTTAATATTTTATTTGGAAGATTTTCTTAGGGCAACCTAATTACTATTTTGGTTTCACTTTTCATATGCATTCGTATTCAATATATCATACATCACATGCATCTATAATATCAAAAAGGAAATATAAAAGGCATGATCATGGACTTTCTATGGGCCCAATCCTAGCCACAAGGATTGGGTAGGGTCGTTGGGGTAATATTGAAATTAAATAGTCTTCAAGCTCCCACTGGGCTCCATATCCATGGACTTCCTTCTTGGGCTTTGGGCCTCCACCGCTTTTATATCTTCTTTAATATCTTGTACATTATAAGAAATTATCCTTGGCATACCAAGGCGAGAATAAAAAAAATGAGCTCTCCAAAAGGCCTCTTAACTCAAATTTATAAAATTACATCCCAATAAATAATAATAATAATAATAATTAAAATAAATTACAACCCATTGCAAAATTAATTACATCCCATAAAATAAAAACCAATCACATCGGTTTCCTAGAGTCCATGATCAGCCTCTTGCAATAAAATCGAATAAGGAATCAAATAATAAATAAGGAAATATCGATTTTATGCCTTCAATATGATTGTTTCAATTATCACATAATTAAAACTCGCCTATGATCTAATCTGTAACTGTTACAAAATATATCAAGTATTCATATTTAATACTCGCCATTTAATATGTAACTATTATAGGATGGCTGAATCCCATATTAAAACTTGCCAATTAATTATTGATTTGAAACTTACCGTATTTGACATATCAAAAATGCCAATTTCAAAAAAAAAAAACCATATCATAAACAAATATTGTATTTTGAAACAAACTGTAACATCCATCGTTTTTCGCCTAATTATTCGGTTTTATCAAATAATTGAAGATAATTAAAATTCGGTTAAACAATTATTTAGACTCAATTGATTAGCAATTACTTGAGTTTAGATATGAGGGAATTGAGTTAAAAGTATAGGAGATTTTATAAAATTTTACTGAAAACTGATTTACTGATTTAAAGGAAATCGGCAAAATTACGGTATTTTAAACTGTCGGAACCGAACCAATAAAATTCCAATCCTTTACCCTACCTTGAGTGGCTGATAACTCAGCCACTTAGCACCAAAAGTGGCGCCACTTTGGCCACACAAAGATAAGGAGGGCTGGCTGAATTTCAACCTTGCAAAATCCAACCAATCACAAGCCAAAGCAAGCTAACCATAACCACTCAAATTCAATCAGATTTTTTTGCCCTTTTCTTCACCGATTCAGACCCCTTCTTGCGCCACTTTATCTCCTCTCATTCAGCTCTCTTCCTCTCTTCTTCACACACACAACTCCAGCCAACATCAAGCTTAATCAAGTCTTGCTCATCCAAGCTTCAAAAATCCAGCAAAATCACTTAGAACAAAGGTAGGGGTTTGATACTTGAATTAATTCTGTGGTATTGGCTGGCTGAGCTTGGATTATTTTCATCATATTTTATGTGTTAAATGAATGATTATGATGATATGTGATTGGTTTTGGGCTGTTTGTTTGATTAAAACCGAATTGGAAATAAGAAAGAATGGAAATAGGAAGAGCTGATGGGTTAGAGAACCAAAAACCCTCGGCAGTCCGTACGGCGGAGTGTACGGCTCCGCCTATAGCAGATTAAATTGGGTGGAACTATTTTTATATGAAACTATACATCCAGATATTTCCATAGATATATCATATAAGGCTTTTGGATTAGAATTGAGAGAGATATGAATTTTTGAATTTCGACCTAGGGTTTTGACTCTGGTTCTGGGCAGACTGGGTTGTTCAGGGTAGAACTCGCCCTCTACTACTTGTAAATGAGTGGAACTAACTTTGTTAGAAAGCTTACACATAGAAAAATTTGGCATAAAATTTTAGAATTAGATTAGGTCCCAGTTGCTCCCAGTGATCCAAGAAAATTGCCCTATGTCCAAACCGGGCCAGAACAGAGTAGTTTAGGAAGGTCAGAATTCGGGGCTTGTAACTCGAGCCCTACTAAGTCAAATGGAATGGAACATTTTTCAAATGAAATTTTACCCTGTTACCTTTAATATGAGTCCAATTTCGTGTAATTTGAGTCAATTTTCGATTTTTAGTGGATTTTTACTTTTAGTTGCCTGATTCTGGCTAGCCATTGGGCAGGCCGGGATAAAACCTGAATATCTTGAGCTGTAGATATCAAAATTAGATGGGACGAAAAGGGTTAGAAACTAGACACATAAGGCTACAACATATCCAAAAATTAGATTTAAATGAGTTAAATTGAAATAAAGGTGGGATATACAATAACCGGGCAGAATAAGGCAGAATGAGCTAAAAACCCTATTGATGCTTTGTTGAAACTAATGAATGAATCTATGAATGTATATGCATAATTGCTGCTCTATACTGAAATTGCAAATTGTATAAATGTTTTGGTATGCTGGCACTATTCATGGGGAAGCGGACACGTTCCATTATGCTACCGAAATGTTGGTAGAACCCATGTACAAGTTATAAATTACATATTATTGCATGTGCATTTTTAATAAAGTTATGAAAGTTATGAAAAGGATTATGTCACTATGAAAGTTCCATGTTACTTGGGCCAGCCCGGAATAAGAAGTTAAGGGGAATAGATCGGTGGAAAGGTTGGGGAAAGTAAACCCGGTATTCCTGTATAGGAACAAGCTCGATCCTGAAAAGCAAACTATTACCTAGGAGTCTAAATGGCCAAGAACTCCCAGGGGACCAAGAGATGAAAAATGATGAAAAGTAATGGAAAATGCTTATGAAGAATGGTTCATGCTTAAGTCTGCATGATTACATGATTGCATGGTTACATGAAATCATTGTGTCAATATGTTTACAATTGTCTACTATGTTTGCTAACTGCTGCTTATTTATTTATGTTGTTTATTATTCTATATATCATTATTAGTAATCTATTTTGTTTCTTGTGCCATATAAAGTAAAATTGAACCTTGCCTCGGACCAAATATTTTCTTGAACTCATTTGAATGAATATTTCAGTTTGAATACATGTTTTTATAATTAAATAAAACCCGAGGCAACTGAGAATGTATGTGACATCAACTAACCATTATACATAGACCATACTGAGAATTTCTTGAAATTCTCACCCTGTTCTGTACCTTCCACATCATTCTCAGATGTTGGCAATGGACTCCACAGCTACCCTCTTCATTGAGATCCCAGCTTTACAGCTTCATCATGATCCAGAGTTAGATTCCTTGTATATAGCCGGTTCGTTTAACTTCTGCCTCTACCTCTTTAGCAATAGGAACTTTGATATCCCCTTACACCATCCTATTTTTGACCCTGCGACCCCTTACATTGTTATCCCGTTGTACATGGCACACCCACCTCCAGCTCCTCTTGCACCTGCAGCATGCATGCCCTCTGCTAATCTCGCACTGAGTCACCTCCGCAGGCCGTTCCCAATATGCCCCTCAGTTCAGAGAGTGACCCTTCCGAGGCCACCGGCTCGTCACCCTCTTCCTCCTCGGGACCCAGCGTAGAGTATTCTCCGGTGGGCCTAACATGGCTAACGACTTCCTGACAGAGTAGTTCGGGCAGCAGGAGATGTTGTACAGTATGACCCTCTTTTGGACAGCACGTAGCTCTAGGTCATAGACTTGACTGTAGGACTAGCAGTAGGCTATGCAATGTCCTCTGAGGACCATAGGATGTTTTGACTGATACGGGCATCATTGTCTTTTGGTACGCCGGCCCATGTATGTATTGTACTTTGATAGTTTGTATATAAACTGAAGCAGTGGCTTCTAATATATACATATATGCATGTATATAGAAATGTTTTTGTACTATTCCTATCTTTTGTGATATTCCATTAAATTCGTTTCACTTTTAGCATAGCAGCGCGCTATTTCGTCTGTTCACAAAAAAAAAAAAAAGAAAAATGACGACGATTTAAGGAAGCACGAATCATGAAAGGCAAATAGTGTGTTAACACGGTAACACAGACTACCTGATTCAATGCTATGACTTAAGCATAACATCAAATTAGTAGGGTGTTACATTTTTGGTATCAGAGCAGTTCGTCCTAGCTAAGACCTGAGGATTGGACTGACTATGCTTCACGCATATTCTGTATTTTTAGAAGATAACGTGCACCAGATCTTACCTGTATGGTTGAGATATAGTTGTGCATGTGTATGAAGTGCCTGACCGTGTGAGCTGTTATTTACTAGCACATTAGACTTAATATTGAGCCTGATCAACTCAATAACTTTTGTTTTGTGTGCTCAAAACTTAATGGCTTCCGGAAGGCAAGGCAGACCATGTGTAGGACCTGCTCCGGAGAACCCGACTAATTTTATGGCCACAATGTGAGAAATGGCCCATGCAATGCGGGACCAAGCCGCGGCAGCTCACCAGATGATGGAACAGCTAGGCAGGCGACCTGCAGCAGGCTGTGAAGGGAACCCACATGGCCTAGAGGCTAACCTAGACTATCTTAAATTTGCTGAGTTCAGAAAGGCGAATCCGCCCAGCTTCCGAGGGGCGTATGACCTTGATAAAGCCGACGAGTGGATCAAAGCCATGGAGAAGATTTTCTTTGTCTTAGATTGCTCAGATCATCAGAAGGTGACATTCACCACCTATATGCTTGAGGCAGATGCCGAGTTCTGGTGGAACGGCGTACGAAGACTGTTTGAAGAATCTCAAACCGTAGTCACTTGGATGGTGTTCAGAGATATATTCTACCAGAAGTACTTTCCTGCGTCGGTTCGAAATGCTGAGGAACATGAGTTTATGCAGCTTCGTCAAGGAAATCGGACAGTATCCGAATATATTGCCCGATTTGAGGAGCTATGCAAATTCTCCACGATTTACCAGAGGAACCCGGATGAAGCTTGGAAGTGCATCAAATTTGAAGGAGGGTTACGAGAGGACATTCTCACCGCCATCGGGCCAATGGAGATTAGAGATTTTCCCACGTTGGTGAACAAATGCTGACTCGTGGAAGATTGCAACTCGAAATTAGCTGCAGCTAGGGCATTTGGTGGGAATTTCAAGAGGGGTTTGGCCCCACAAGGCCCGAGATTTAAGCCCAACGTACGGCAACAGCGGAGATTTCCGTCAGCAGGCAACAAAGGCAAGCAGCCCCAAAGGCCTTTTCCAAATCTAACTTGCACAAAATGCGGTAAGAATCATGGCGATCGGCCGTGTTTTGGCAGGCTAGAATGTCTGCTATGGATGTAGCAAGCCAGGCCGCCAAATTTATGAGTGTCCAACCAGGAACCCATCACAGCCGCCTTGACCCCAGCGACAAGGACAGGTCTTTACAATGAGCGTAAAAGAAGTTGATAAGTCGGACGGACTAATCCAAGGTACTTGTGATGTAAACGGTGAGACTCTAACTGTACTCTATGATTCGGGTGTCTCACATTCGTTTATTTCTCATAACTGTGTAACTGCTTTGCAATTGCCAATTTTTGAGTTACCTTATGATCTATTAGTTTCTACTTCCACCAATGGGCCTGTTAGAACTAGTCAAATATGCATCAATGTTCCTCTTCGAATTGAGGGTAGGACCTTTGCCGCCAATTTGATTTGCCTCCCTCTGTCTGGTCTTGACATAATTCTGGGCATGGATTGGCTTTCTACCAATCGAGTCGTACTCAATTGCTCTAATAAGACGGTGGTACTCCCCTCTATCTCACTTTCTAAATCCCAAACCGCAACACTCTTCTATATGAACTCTTTCGGGCCAAAGAATCAAGGGTATATCCTCTTGTCAGCTAATGTGGCGTGTCGAGCAGGAACTAGAGGAGATTCCGGTTGTCAGGGAATATCTGGATGTTTTTCCAGAGGATATTCCTGAATTCCCTCCGGAGAGAGAGACTGAGTTTACCATTGAGTTGGTTCCAAGTGTGGGATCCATATCTATAGCTCCGTATTGAATGTCACCTATGGAGCTGATGGAACTAAAAAGACAGATCGAAGAGCTTTTAGAAAAAGGATTCATACGGCCAAACGCGTCACCATGGGGAGCTCCAGTCTTGTTGGTCTGGAAGAAAGATGGAAGCATGCGCTTATGCGTGGATTATAGGCAGCTGAACAAAGTCACAATTAAGAATAAATATCCACTGCCAAGGATTGATGACCTCATGGACTAACTACAGCGTGCAACAGTATTCTCCAAGATCGACTTCCGTTCTGGATATCACCAAATTCGAGTTCGAGAACAAGATATCCCTAGGACAGCTTTTCGAACCCGCTACGGGCACTATGAGTATACCGTGATGTCGTTTGGGCTGACGAACGCACCAGCAGTATTCATGGATTACATGAATCGAATATTTCACCCATATCTGGACAAATTTGTGGTGGTCTTCATTAACGATATACTTGTCTACTCGAAGACGGAGCAAGAGCATGCGGAACACTTGCGGCTAGTTCTGCAAATTTTAAGAGAAAAGAAACTCTATGCTAAATTATCTAAATGTGAATTTTGGAAGAAGGAGGTAAAATTTCTCGGCCACGTAGTGTCTTCTGGAGGAATCTCTGTCGACCCCAGCAAAGTAGAAGTAGTTCTGAAATGGGAAAGACCGACCACAATCTTGGAAGTCAGAAGTTTTCTAGGCTTAGCTGGATATTACAGGTGATTCGTTAAGGATTTTTCTCGAATAGCCTTGCTCTTGACCAAGCTAACCAAGAAGAATGTCCCATTTGAGTGGACGCCGGAGTGTGAACAAAGCTTTCAGGATTTGAAGAGGAGATTGATCACGACACCAATGTTAGCTTTACCAGACCCTTATGGACCATTTGAGGTCTATTGCGATGCTTCCTAACAAGGGTTAGGGTGCGTGTTGATGCAAACCGGAAAGGTGGTCGCGTATGCCTCCAGGCAATTGAAGCCACACGAAAGGAACTACCTGACTCACGATCTCGAATTGGCAGTAGTAGTATTTGCTCTAAAGATATGGAGACATCACCTATATGGAGTGAAGTTCAAGGTCTTTTCTGATCATAAGAGTTTGAAGTACCTCTTCGATCAGAAGGAATTAAACATGAGGCAGCGGAGATGGATGGAATTCCTTAAAGACTACGAATTTGAATTGAAATACCACCCGGGTAAGGCAAATATCGTGGCAGATGCGTTGAGTAGGAAATCATTGACTGTCGCTTGGATGATGATTAAAGAGACGGAGCTTATTGAAAGTTTTCGAAATCTTAATTTGGGAATTCTTACAACTTCCAAGACTCTTCAGTTACACCAAATTAAGATAACCAATAGTTTTAAGGACCAGATTCGGCAAGCACAGCAGCAGATGCTAACTTTCAACATACAATTAGTCTCGTGCAATCAGGGAAACTAAGTGATTTTGCCCAAGATTAAGAGGGCATCTGGCGATGCCACAATAGAGTATGTGTTCCTGAAAGGAATGATCTTCGAAGAAGAATCTTAGAAGAAGCACATAAAGGTGAATTCACTGTACATCCTGACATAACCAAGATGTATCAAGACCTCAAGAAAATGTTTTGGTGGTCGGGCATGAAGGCAGATGTAGCAAGCTTTGTGGGCAAGTGCTTGATTTGTCAGAAGGTTAAAGCGGAACATCAGAAGCCTTCTGGAATGTTACAACCCTTGGAAATCCCTGAGTGGAAGTGGGAGAGTATCTCCATGGATTTTATCATGGGGTTACCAAGGACATCAGCGGGATATGATGCTATATGGATTATTGTGGATAGATTAACCAAATCTGCTCACTTCCTGCCCGTTCGAGCAAATTATCCACTAGGAAAACTAGCTCCACTGTACATTCAAGAGATTATAAGGTTGCATGGGACCCCTTCAACTATTGTCTCTGATCGAGACCCGAGGTTTACCTCATGATTTTGGGGAGCTTTATAGAAGGCGTTCGGTGCAAAGCTGTGTTTAAGCACTGCATATCATCCACAAACAGATGGCCAAACAGAAAGGATGATTCAAACCTTGGAAGATATGCTACGAGCTTATATCCTAGAGCAACGCGGAAATTGGGATCGATACTTACCGTTGGCCGAGTTCGCATACAACAAAAGCTATCACGCTAGCATCGGCATGGCTCCTTACGAAGCATTATATGGACGAAAGTGCTAATCTCCCTTGTGCTGGTACAAGACAGGAGAATCAACTCCATTGGGGCCTGATTTAGTCGAGCAGACCACCGAGCAGATCAAGAAAATACGGAGTAAGATACTTGCCGCTCAGAGTCGCCAGAAGAGTTACGCGGATACTAGGAGAAAACCTCTAGAATTTCAGGAAGGAGACCACGTATTTTTGAAGGTTACTCCTACCACGGGGATAGGTAGAGCAGTCAAAGTCAAGAAGCTAAATCCTGGTTTTATTGGTCCCTTTCAAATCCTGAAGCGAATCGGATCAGTTGCATACCGAGTCACTTTACCTCCACATCTATCAAACCTCCATGATGTTTTTCATGTCTCCCAACTCAGAAAGTATCAACCTGACCCTACCCATTCCCTAGAACCCGAATCAATACAGTTAAAAGAAGACCTGACCTTCTGTGTACAACCAGCACGGATCATAGACTGGAGTAGTAGACAACTTCGGAACATGACCATCCAACTAGTAAAAGTAGCATGGGGAAAAGGAGATACGGAGGACTACACTTGGGAGCTGGAATCTAACTTGAGAAAAGAGTATCCTGAACTATTCTCAGGTACTAAATTTTGAGGACAAATTTTTTTTAAGGAGGGTGGTAATGTAACATCTATCGTTTTTCGCCTAATTATTCGATTTTATCGAATAATTGACGATAACTAAAATTTGGTTAAACAATTATTTAGACTCAATTGATTAGCAATTACTTGAGTTTAGATATGAGGGAATTAAGTTAAAAGTATAGGAGATTTTATAAAATTTTATTGAAAACTGATTTATTGATTTAAAGGAAATCGATAAAATTACAGTATTTTAAACTGTTGGAACCGAACCAATAGAATTCCAATCCTTTACCCTACCATGAGTGGCTGATAACTCAGCCACTTAGCACCAAAAGTGGTGCCACTTTGGCCACACAAAGACAAGGAAGGCTGGCTGAATTTCAGCTTTGCAAAATCCAACCAATCACAAGCCAAAGCAAGCCAACCATAACCACTCAAATTCAATCAGATTTTTTTTGCCCTTTTCTTCACCCATTCAGACCCCTTCTTGCACCACTTTCTCTCCTCTCGTTCAGCTCTCTTCCTCTCTTCTTCACACACACAACTCCAGCCAACATCAAGCTTAATCAAGCCTTGTTCATCCAAGCTCCAAAAATCTAGCAAAATCACTTAGAACAAAGGTAGGGGTTTGATACTTGAATTAATTCTGTGGTATTGGCTGGCTGAGCTTGGATTATTTTCATCATCTTTGATGTGCTAAATGAATGATTATGATGATATGTGATTGGTTTTGGGCTGTTTGTTTGATTAAAACCGAATTGGAAACAAGAAAGAATGGAAATAGGAAGAGCTGATGGGTTAGAGAACCAAAAACCCTCGCTGGAAACTGTATTATGAGTTGTACAGATCCCTCAAAGTACAGCCAATTAAATTGGGTGGAACCATTTTTATATGAAACTAGATATCAAGGGCTTTCCATAGATATATCATACAAGGCTTTTTGATTAGAATTGAGAGAGATATGAATTTTTGAATTTCGACCTAGGGTTTTGACTCTGGTTCTGGGTAGACTGGGTTGTTCAGCATAGAACTCGCCCTATACTACTTGAAAATGAGTGGAACGAACTTTGTTAGAAAGCTTACACATACATAATATCCCATAAAAATTTTAGAATTAGATAAGGTCTCAGTTGCTCCTAGTGATCTAAGAAAATTGCTCTATGTCCAGACCGGGCTAGAACATGGCAGTTTAGGAATATCAGAATTCGGGGCTTGTAACTCAAGCCCTGCTAAGTCAAATGGAATGGAACATTTTGCAAATGAAACTTTACCCTGTGAGATTTAATATGAGTCCAATTTCGTGTAATTTGAATTAGTTTTCGATTTTTAGTGGATTTTTACTTTTATTTGCCTGATTTTGGCTAGCCATTGGACAAGCCGGGATAAAACTTGAATATCTTGAGCTGTAGATATCAAAATTAGATGGGACCAAAAGGGTTAGAAACTAGACACATAAGGCTACAACATACCAAAAATTAGGTTTAAATGAGTTAAATTGAAATAAAGGTGGGATATACAATAACCGGGCAGAATAAGGCAGAATGAGCTAAAAACCCTATTGATGCTTTGTTGAAACTAATGAATGAATCTATGAATGTATATGCATAATTGCTGCTCTATACTGAAATTGCAAATTGTATAAATGTTCTGGTATGCTGGCACTATTCATGGGGAAGCGGACACGTTCCGTTATGCTTCCGAAATTTCAGTAGAACCCATGTACAAGTTATTTATTACATATTTATGCATGTGCATTTTTAAGAAAGTTATGAAAGTTATGAAAAGGATTATGTTACTATGAAAGTTCCATGTTACTTGGGCCAGCCCCGGATAAGAAGTTAAGGGGAATAGATCGGTGGGAAGGTCGGGGAAAGTAAACTCGCATTCCTGTATAGGAACGAGCTCGATCCTGAAAAGCAGACTATTACCCAGGAATCTAAATGGCCAAAAACTCCCAGGGGACCAAGAGATGAAAAATGATGAAAAGTAATGGAAAATGCTTATGAAGAAAGGTTCATGCTTAAGTCTGCATGATTACATGACTGCATGGTTACATGAAATCATTGTGTCAATATGTTTATAGTTGTCTATTATGTTTGCTTATTGCTGTTTATTTAATTATGCTGTTTATTATTCTATATATTATTATTAGTAATCTATTTTGTTTCTTGTGCCATATAAAGTAAAACTAAACATTGCCTCGGACCAAATATTTCTTGAACTCATTTGAATGAATATTTCAGTTTGAATACATGTTTTTATAATTAAATAAAACCCAAGGCAACTGAGAATGTATGTGACGTCAGCTAACCATTATACATAGACCTTACTGAGAATTTCTTGAAATTCTCACCCCGTGCTATACCTTCCACATCATTCTCAGATGTTGGTGATGGACTCCACAGCTACCCTCTTCATTGAGATCCCAGCTTTACAGCTTCATCATGATCCAGAGTTAGATTCCTTGTATATAGCCGGTTCGTGTAACTTCCGCCTCTACCTCTTTAGCAACAGGAACTTTGATGTCCCCTTACACCATCCTATTTTTTGACCTCCGCGACCTTACATTGTCAGTCCCGCTTCACATGGCACACCCACCTCCAGCTTTCTTGCACCTCGCAAAGACACAGTGCAGCCTCACGATCCTCAGACTGGAGTCACCTCCGCTGGCCGTTCCCGATATGCCCCTCAGTTCAGAGAGTGACCCTTCCGAGGCCACCGACTCATCACCCTCTTCCTCCTCGGGACCCAGCGCAGAGTATTCTCCGGCGGGCCTGACATGGCTAACGGCTTCCTGATAGAGTAGTTCGGGCAGCAGGAGATGTTGTACAGTATGACCCTCTTTTGGACAGCGCATAGCTCTGGGTCATAGACTTGACTGTAGGACTAGCAGTAGGCTATGCAATGTCCCTTGAGGACCGTAGGATGTTTTGACTGATACGAGCATCATTGTCTTTTGGTACGCCGGCCCATGTATGTATTCTACTTTGATACTTTGTACATAAACTGAAGCAGTGGCTTCTAATATATACATATATGCACATATATAGAAATGTTGTTGTACTATTCCTATCTTTTGCGATATTTCGTTAAATTCGTTTCACTTTTAGCATAGTAGCGCGCTGTTTCGTCTATTCACAAAAAAAAAAAATGAAAAATGACGACGATTCAAAGGGGCACGAATCATGAAAGGTAAACAGAGTGTTAACATGGTAACACAGACTACCTGATTTCATGCTATGACTTAAGCATAACATCAAATTAGTAGGGTGTTACATTTTTGGTATCAGAGTAGTTCGTCCTAACTAAGACTTAAGGATTGGACTGACTATGCTGCGCGCATATTCTGTATTTTTAGTTGATAATGTGCACCAGATCTTGCCTGTATGGTTCAGATATAGTTGTGCATGTGTATGAAGTGCCTGACCGTGTGAGCTGTTATTTACTAGCACATTAGACTTAGTATTGAGCTTGATTAACTCAATAACTTTTGTTTTGTGTGCTCAGAACTTAATGGCTTCCAGGAGGCGAGGCAGACCACGTGCAGAACCTGCTCCGGAGAACCCAACTGATTTCATGGCCACAATGCGAGAAATGGCCCATGCAATGTGGGAGCAAGCCGCGGTAGCTCACTAGATGATGGAACAGCTAGGCAGGCGACCTGCAGCAGGCTGTGAAGGGAACCCACATGGCCCAGAGGCTAACCTGGACTATCTCAAATTTGCTGAGTTCAGAAAGGCGGGTCGCCCGACCGAGGGGCGTATGACCCTGATAAAGCCGATGAGTGGATCAAAGCCATGGAGAAGATTTTCTTTGTCTTGGATTGCTCGGATCATCAGAAGGTGACATTCGCCACCTATATGCTTGAGGCAGACGCCGAGTTCTGGTGGAACGGCATACGAAGACTGTTTGTAGAATCTCAGACCATAGTCACTTGGATGGTGTTCAAAGACGTATTCTTACCAGAAGTACTTTCCTGCGTCGGTTCGAAATGCTAAGGAACTCGAGTTTATGCAGCTGTGTCAAGGAAATCGGACAGTATCCGAATATATTGCCCGATTTGAGGAGCTATGTAAATTCTCCACGATTTACCAGAGGAACCTCGATAAAGCTTTGAAGTGCATTAAATTTGAAGGAGGGTTATGAGAGGACATTCTCACCACCATCGGGCTAATGGAGACTAGAGATTTTCCCACGTTGGTGAACAAATGCCGACTCGTGGAAGATTGCAACTTGAAATTAGCTGCAGCCAGGGCATCTGGTGGGAATTTCAAGAGGGGGTTGGCCCCACAAGGCCTGAGATTTAAGCCCAATGTACAGCAACAGCAGAGATTTTCGTCAGCAGGCAATAAAGGCAAGCAGCCCCAAAGGCCTTTTCCAAATCCAACTTGCACAAAATGTGACAAGAATCATGGCGATTGGCCGTGTTTGGTAGGCTAGAATGTCTGCTATGGATGTGGCAAGCTAGGCCACAAAATTTATGAGTATCCAACCAAGAACCCATCACAGCCGCCTCGACCCCAACGACAAGGACGGGTCTTTACAATGAGTGCAGAAGAAGTTGATAAGTCAGACGGACTAATCCAAGGTACTTGTGATGTGGATGGTGAGACTCTAACTATACTTTATGATTCAAGTGCCTCACATTTGTTTATTTCTCATAACTGTGTAATTGCTTTGCAATTGCCAATTTTTGAGTTACCTTATGATCTATTAGTTTCTACTCCTACCAATGGGCCTGTTAGAACTAGTCAAATATGCATCAATGTTCCTCTTCGAATTGAGGGTAGGACCTTTGCTGCCAATTTTATTTGCCTCCCTCTGTCTGGTCTTGACGTAATTCTAGGCATGGATTGGCTTTCTGCCAATCGAGTCGTACTCAATTGCTGTGATAAGACGGTGGTACTCCCTTCTGTCTCACTTTCTGAATCCCAAACCGCAACACTCTTCTATCTGAACTTTTTTGGGCCAAAGAATCAAGGGTATATCCTCTTGTCAGCTAATGTGGTAGAAGCTGAGTAAGAACTAGAGGAGATTCCGGTTGTCAGGGAATATCCGGATGTTTTTCCAGAGGATATTCCAGAATTCCCTCCCGAGAGAGGGAGTGAGTTTACCATCGAGTTTGTTCCAGGTGCGGGACCCATATCTATAGCTCCATATCGAATGTCACCTATGGAGCTGATAGAACTAAAAAGACAGATCGAAGAGCTTTTAGAAAAAGGATTCATACGGCCAAGCACGTCACCATGGGGAGCTCCAGTCGTGTTGGTCCGGAAGAAAGATGGAAGCATGCGCTTATGCGTGGATTATAGGCAGCTGAACAAAGTGCCAATTAAGAATAAATATACACTGCCAAGGATTGATGACCTCATGGACCAACTACAGCGTGCAACAGTATTCTCCAAGATCGACTTGGGTTCTGGATATCACCAAATTCGAGTTCGAGAACAAGATATCCCTAGGACAGCTTTTCGAACTCGCTACGGGCACTATGAGTATACCGTGATGTCGTTTGGGCTGATGAACGCACCAGCAGTATTCATGGATTACATGAATCGAATATTTCGCCCATATCTGGACAAATTTGTGGTGGTCTTCATCGACGATATACTTGTCTAGTCGAAGGTGGAGCAAGAGCATGCGGAACACTTGCGGCTAATTCTGCAAATTTTAAGAGAAAAGAAACTCTATGCTAAATTATCTAAATGTGAATTTTGGATGAAGGAGGTAAAATTTCTCGGCCACGTAGTGTCTTCCTCGGGAGCAATCTCTCGCCGACCGAGCAAAGTAGAAACAGCTCAATCGGGAAAGACCGACCACGCCTCGGAAGTCGGTTTTTTCGGGCTTAGCTGGATATCACAGGCGATCCGTTAAGGATTTTTCTCGAATAGCCTTGCTCTTGACCAAGCTAACCAAGAAGAATGTCCCATTTGAGTGGACGCCGGAGTGTGAACAAAGCTTTCAGGATTTGAAGAGGAGATTAACTACGACACCAGTGTTAGCTTTACCAGACCCTCATGGATCATTTGAGGTCTATTGCGATGCTTCCCAACAAGGGTTAGGGTGCGTGTTAATGCAAACTGGAAAGGTGGTCGCGTATGCCTCCAGGCAATTGAAGCCACACGAAAGGAACTACCCGACTCACGACCTCGAATTGGCAGTAGTAGTATTTGCACTGGAGATATGGAGACATTACCTGTATGGAGTGAAGTTCGAGGTCTTTTTTGATCATAAGAGTTTGTAGTACCTCTTCGATCAGAAGGAATTAAACATGAGGCAGCAGAGATGGATGGAATTCCTTAAAGACTACAAATTTGAATTGAAATACCACCCGGGTAAGGCAAACATCGTGGCAGATGCGTTGAGTAGGAAATCATTGACTGTCGCTTGGATGATGATTAAAGCGACGGAGTGATGAATTGGATTTTTATACTATTTTTATCCTTCATACTTGTCTCATTAATCCTCCTTTGCGCTTAATTGGTTGAGTTTAGATCATTTTCTTTTTTTTTGGATCTTAGTGAGACTTAGTTAATTTTTGCAGCATTTCGGTTATTTTGACCTGCTTCAGTGTTTAGATCATATCTTGAGCTCTATACCTCATTTTATTATGCTTCTTGATTTGTAGGAAAGCTAAGAGATAGAGCTACAATTTCTATGAAGAGGGAAAGGGCTAACTCTGAGATCTTAAAGCCGAAATTGGGCTCGGAACTGAACTGAAGCGTTTGGGCGCGGTTTCTGAGCAGCCTTCAATGATTGGACCATATCTTGGGCTACAGGGACTCAATTGAGCCCATTCCGGTGGCATTGGAAAGCTAACATCCAGGGCTTCATTTTATGTTCAGAACACTAAGCCAAGAAGAACCGTTATGAGGCCCAAAAACGTGTTTGAAGTCGCTGCTGAGTCTAAGAGAGCCGACTCAACTTGTTTTGGGCACAACTTTCTCTCTAAGCATCCAAATTGGGCAAATGGGCTATCCAAATTTAGCTTAGGAAAAGAGGATTATTTTAATTAAGTAATTAGTAACTTTTAATTAGAGGTATATATAGAAATTCTGATTATGCTTCAGGACCTTCACCTTCTTCTTTTTCTTCTTCTTTTTTAGGCTCATTTGGTAATTGGAGGGGGATGGAATAAGAAAACTCTCTCTCTCTTTTTCTCTCTCTTTCTCTCTTTCTCTCTTTCTTTCTTTTGCGTTTTCCTCCATTAATGGAGGGGTGATCCTCCTCTGATCCAAGGCATCAAGAGAAGCATTCAAGCTCTTGAGGATTGGTGCATCAAGACATGAAAATTCCAATTTCGGTTTCACTCCTCTTCTCTTCTTCTTAATCTCGTAATTGAATTGGAGGTTTTCATTCATGCATGTTGATTAAGAGTCAATCAAATCATGTATAATTCGGTTGATATATGTGATTCGATTGTTCAAGAGTGTGATTCATATTTCGGTTCTGAATATGAGATGAGAGCATTGGTTTGGAAGCTAATCCAAAATCAATTCGATTTTAGAGGTCTCTAAACCGAATGGCTTGAGTGATTAGTTGAATGCATGGAGATTTTCATGTGAATGCTAGGTTTGATTTGAGGTTTCAATTGAATCTAAAATAAATCATCGAATTGGAGTGTGCATGTACATTTGAATCCAATGATTGAGTGTTGATTGCTTTCCTCTTGTGTGTCTTGGATTAGAATTTTAATTCGGTTCAGCCTTTTTGTTTTCTGTTTACTTTGGAATTCAGTATTGCATTTTAAGTGTTTGTTATAAAAACCCCCCTGAATTTTCTGATCAAATAGTGTGTTCATCTTTGGGAAACGATCCGAGTTGGCTACTATACTATAGTCGCTATTCGGTTTAATTTGCTCGTGTTACGACGCGCGAGCCACAGAGCTTATTGAAAGTTTTCGAAATCCTAATTTAGGAATTCTTACAACTTTCAAGACTCTTCAATTACACCAAATTAAGATAACCAGTAGTTTTAAGGACCAGATTCGGCAAGCACAGCAGCAGGATGCTAACTTTCAACATACAATTAGTCTTGTGCAATCAGGGAAACTAATGGGTTTTGCCCAAGATTAAGAGGGCATCTGGCGGTGCCACAATAGAGTATGTGTTCCTGAAAGGAACGATCTTCGAAGAAGAATCTTAGAAGAAGCACATAGAGGCGAATTCACTGTACATCCTGACATAACCAAGATGTATCAAGACCTCAAGAAAATGTTTTGGTGGCCGGGCATGAAGTCAGATGTAGCAAGCTTTGTGGGCAAGTGCTTGATTTGTCAGAAGGTTAAAGCGGAACATCAGAAGCCTTCTGGAATGTTACAACCCTTGGAAATCCCTGAGTGGAAGTGGGAGAGTATCTCCATGGATTTTATCATGGGGTTACCAAGGGCATCAGCGGGATATGATGCTATGTGGGTTATTGTGGATAGATTAACCAAATTTGCTCACTTCCTGCCCGTTCGAGCAAATTATCCACTGGAAAAACTAGCTCAACTGTACATTCAAGAGATTATAAGGTTGCATGGGACCTCCTCAACTATTGTCTCTGATCGAGACCCGAGGTTTACCTCACGATTTTGGGGAGCTTTACAAAAGGCGTTCGGTGCAAAGCTATGTTTAAGCATTGCATATCATCCACAAACAGATGGCCAAACAGAAAGGATGATTCAAACCTTGGAAGATATACTACGAGCTTATATCCTAGAGCAATGCAGAAATTGGGATCGATACTTACCGTTGGCCGAGTTCGCATACAACAATAGCTATCATGCTAGCATCAACATGGCTCCTTACGAAGCATTATATGGACGAAAGTGCCAATCTCCCTTGTGCTGGTACGAGACAGGAGAATCAACTCTATTGGGGCCTGATTTAGTCGAGCAGACCACCGAGTAGATCAAGAAAATACGGAGTAAGATACTTGCCGCTCGTAGCTGCCAGAAGAGTTACGCGAATACTAGGAGGAAACCTTTGGAATTTCAGGAAGGAGACCACGTATTTTTGAAGGTTACTCCTACCACGGGGATAGGTAGAGCAGTCAAAGTCAAGAAGATAAATCCTAGTTTTATTGGTCCTTTTCAAATCCTAAAGCAAATCGGATCAGTTGCATACCGAGTCACTTTGCCTCCACATCTATCAAACCTCCATGATGTTTTTCATGTCTCCCAACTCAGAAAGTATCAACCTGACCCTACGCATTCCCTAGAACCCGAATCAATACAGTTAAAAGAGGACCTGACCTTCTGTGTACAACCAACATGGATCGTAAACAAGAGTAGCAGACAACTTCGGAACAAGACCGTGCAACTAGTAAAAGTAGTATGGGGAAAAGGAGATACGGAGGACTACACTTGGGAGCTAGAATCGGATATGAGAAAGGAGTGTCCTGAACTATTCTCAGGTACTAAATTTTGAGGACAAAATTTTTTTAAGGAGGGTGGCAATGTAACATCCACCATTTTTCGCCTAATTATTCGGTTTTATCGAATAATTGAGGATAATTAAAATTCAGTTAAATAATTATGTAGACTCAATTGATTAGCAATTACTTGAGTTTAGATATGAGGGAATTGAGTTAAAAGTATAGGAGATTTTATAAAATTTTATTGAAAACTGGTTTACCGATTTAAAGGAAATCGGTAAAATTACGGTATTTTAAACTATCGGAACCGAACCAATAGAATTCCAATCCTTTACCCTATCTTGAGTGGCTGATAACTTAGCCACTTAGCAGAAAAAGTAGGGCCACTTTGGCCACACAAAGACAAGGAGGGCTGGCTGAATTTCAACCTTGCAAAATCCAACCAATCACAAGCCAAAGCAAGCAAACCATAACCACTCAAATTCAATCAGATTTTTTTGCCCTTTTCTTCACCCATTCAGACCCCTTCTTGCGCCACTTTCCCTCCGCTCATTCAGCTCTCTTCTTCTCTTCTTCACACACATAACTCTAGCCAGCATCAAGCTTAATCAAGTCTTGCTCATCCAAGCTTCAAAAATCCAACAAAATCACTTAGAACAAAGGTAGGGGTTTGATACTTGAATTAATTCTGTGCTATTGGCTAGCTGAGCTTGGATTATTTTCATCATCTTTGATGTGTTAAATGAATGATTATGATGATATGTGATTGGTTTTGGGCTGTTTGTTTGACTAAAACCGAATTGGAAACAAGAAAGAATGGAAATAGGAAGAGCTGATGGGTTAGAGAACCAAAAACCCTCGGCAGTCCGTATGGCGGAGTGTACGGCTCTGTCTACAGCCAATTAAATTAGGTGAGACCATTTTTATATGAAACTAGACATCTAGGGCTTTCCATAGATATATCATATACGGCTTTTGGATTAAAATTGAGAGAGATATGAATTTTTGAATTTCGACCTAGGGTTTTGACTCTGGTCTGGGCAGACTGGGTTGTTCAGGGTAGAACTCGCCCTATACTGCTTGAAAATGAGTGGAACGAACTTTTTTAGAAAGCTTACATATAGGAGAATGTCCCAGAAAAATTTCAGAATTAGATAAAGTCCCAGTTGCTCCCAGTGATCCAAGAAAATTGCGCTATGTCCAAATCGGGCTAGAACAGGGCAGTTTAGGAAGGTCAGAATTCGGGGCTTGTAACTTGAGCCCTGCTAAGTCAAATGGAATGGAAATTTTTGTAAATGAAACTTTACCCTGTTAACTTTAACCGATTTTGTGTAATTTGAGTCAGTTTTCGATTTTTAGTGGATTTTTACTTTTAGTTGCCTGATTCTGCCTAGCCATTGGTCAGGTCGGGATAAAACCTGAATATCTTGAGCTGTAGATATCAAAATTAGATGGGACCAAAAGGGTTAGAAACTAGACACATAAGGCTACAACATATCCAAAAATTAGGTTTAAATGAGTTAAATTGAAACAAAGGTGGGATATACGATAACAGGGCAGAATAAGGCAGAATGAGCTAAAAACCCTATTGATGCTTTGTTGAAACTAATGAATGAATCTATGAATGTATATGCATAATTGCTACTCTATACTGAAATTGCAAATTGTATAAATGTTCTAGTATGCTGGCACTATTCATGGAGAAGCGGACACATTCCGTTATACTGCTGAAATTTCGGTAGAACCCATGTACAAGTTATGAATTACATATTAATGCATGTGCATTTTTAAGAAAGTTATGAAAGTTATGAAAAGGATTATGTCACTATGAAAGTTCCATGTTACTTGGGCCAGCCCCAAATAAGAAGTTAAGGGGAATAGATCGGTGGAAAGATCGGGGAAAGTAAACCCAGCATTCCTGTATAGGAACAAGCTCGATCCTGAAAAGCAAACTATTACCCAGGAGTCTAAATGGCCAAGAACTCCTAGGGGACGAAGAGATGGAAAATGATGAAAAGTAATGGAAAATGCTTATGAAGAAAGGTTCATGCTTAAGTCTACATGATTACATGACTGCATGGTTACATGAAATCATTGTGTCAATATGTTTACAGTTGTCTATTATCTTTGCTTACTGCTGTATATTTAATTATGCTGTTTATTATTCTATATATCATTATTAGTAATCTATTTTGTTTCTTGTGCCATATAAAGTAAAACTGAACCTTGCCTCGGACCAAATATTTTCTTGAACTCATTTGAATGAATATTTCAGTTTGAATACATGTTTTTATAATTAAATAAAACTCGAGGCAACTGAGAATATATGTGACGTCAGCTAACCATTATACATAGACCCTACTGTGAATTTCTTGGTATTCTCACCCCGTTCTATACCTTCCACATCATTCTAAGACGTTGGCGATGGACTCCACAGCTACCCTCTTCATTGAGATCCCAACTTTACAGCTTCATCATGATCCAGAGTTAGATTCCTTGTATATAGCCGGTTCGTGTAACTTCCACCTCTACCTCGTTAGCAACAGGAACTTTGATGTCCCCTTACACCATCCTATTTTTGACCCTGCGACCCCTTACATTGCTGTCCCGCTGCACATGGCGCACCCACCTCCAGCTTCTCCTGCACCTGCAGCATAGGCAGCTCCTGCTGATCCTGCACCGGAGTCACCTCCGCAGGCCGTTCCCGATATGCCCCTCAGTTCAGAGAGTGACCCTTCCGAGGCCACCAGCTCGTCACCCTCTTCCTCCTCGGGACCCAGCGCAGAGTATTCTCCAGCGAGCCTAACATGGCGAATGGCTTCCTGACAGAGTAGTTCGGGCAGCAGGAGATGTTGTACAGTATGACCCTCTTTTGGACAGCACGTAGCTCTGGGTCATAGACTTGACTGTAGGACTAGCAGTAGGCTATGCAATGTCCTCTGAGGACCATAGGATGTTTTGACTGATACGGGCATCATTGTCTTTTGGTACGCCCGCCCATGTATGTATTCTACTTTGATACTTTTATACTTGGTACGCCGGCCTTCAGCCTTCTCTCTCTATTTATTGTAATCAATAGTGGCCTTTCCTTTTCTTTTCTCTAGGGTTACAACTTTTTGCAAAATATGGGTTGACATTTATGCCATAATCAATTTCTAATTGATTCCCAAAATAAACAAATAAAACATTTTAAACTAGAATTATTTCTCAAATAATTCTTATTTTAAATAGGCCAATTAATATATAAGTCATCTCATGTCTTACATTAACCCAAAATTAGAAAAGACCAAAAACCCCTTGACATGAGTTTCTAAAATTTGGACCTTCCATTTTATAGAAACTTTCATTATGAGGATCCACCTTGACCCTGGACTTGACTTCGGGATATGCTAGCAACCCTACGATCAAATTGCAAGTCTAATCCAATAATTAAAATTCTAATTAACTATTTTAATTAGAATTAATTCACTCTCGGCGAGTACATGTCCTATTGTGTGTGACTAACTAGGTTCATCTCTAATTGGTAATGATATTATAAAATCAACCTTTTGATTTTATTGGAATCTTATTTCCTTACCTAAAGTAAAATTTCCAAAATACCCTCGACTCTAATAAGTCATGGGTAACACCTAGCACAGCATGCCATGACCACCCAAATAGGGACGAATATATTAATTAAAATATTCTGATGAACCAACAATCATATTTGCCATGCACTTGAATCCTTTCATTACAGCATCCCAATCCAGCTAGGGTCATGGATAATGTCAAACCCTGTAGCTTAGACCATATGGATTTCTAGGTTTTTATTCTTTGATCAATAGGACATGAAATAGAAACTCTTTTCATTTAAGTCCAAGTACCTTGGTCAAGGATTTCATGATCAAGAATAACCTTATATCCATAAGACCTATCCTTGTTTACTCAAGGTAATGAATTCTTTCTTGACTGTTCACCTATCTCCATATGTAACTAACTATAACCACAAACTGCCTAACGATAATACATAACATAAGTATATAAGTAGTAGCAAACTATAGTTACCTATGTACAAGATAACCGTGCCATCTCAGATCAAAGGATTATATGTACTAATATGATCTAGATAATGTTTCGTTGACATTAGTAAAATACCATGTAAACATTAACTATACATCACGTTCGACCCACTTATCACATAAGTGTCCACATATCTATTTTGACATCTAATGGTATATAGCATGAGACTCACTATTCCATCTTCATTAGTATGTTCTACTAATCATGGAAACAGATAAAGGTGACAATCTTCCGGAATAATAATGCCCAGTTAATATTCCTATGATAGTAAACTATTTTAAAGATCTTGTACTAGACTACTCCGTCACTCATATTCTCAACTCTTGAGAATGAAGCATCTAACAAGTATCTAATGGACTTATTCCAATAAACATACACAAATTGTGAATAAAAGAATAATAAACTGCCATTAATAGGAATTGTTTATACATATATCAGCCCTAGGACGTACAACTAACATAAGTGAGAGGTTTTGGGTGGTGGTGGTGGAGAAGGTAAGAAGAAGATGAAGAAAAAGATGAGACTTTTAGAGAGAAGTGAGAGGATGAGAGTTTTAGAGATAGAATAGGAAGACAAAAAAATGAAAATGTGAGTGTGTGTGCTGTGTTGTTGTGGCCTTAAGTCTCATGTAGGTGGGGGAGAAGAAATTTTCTTAATTTTGTGTTAATTAAGGTTTAGGGAGACAAATTGGATGATAGGGAAACAAATCATGTACAATCTCTTACAAAAAGCAACCTTGTCTTATGCTTTATGCTTTTATGACATCACCTTTACTTTATTGTCAAGTTGACTAAATTTGAATTTAATCATGTGATTAAGTGCTCATACAACTTAATTAAGATGATTAAGCAAGGATTACTGATTAACACACAAGAACATGATTAACAAAAATTAATCTTGTGATTAAGCTACTTAAGGGTGATTAGTACTTAATTAAGCTATAAGGGCTCAGACTTGCTTAATCAGAGATCATTTGATCTCGATTAAGCATTCTCTTGATTTTTCTCAGTCGAGTGAACTCATAAACTCTTCGTTAACCCCTTAATTAAGCCTTAATCTCATAATTTTTCATTAAGTGCCTAATTACTTAGGAGTACTGAGGTAATTTAACATGACAAGAAATTGAGAATGTTATAGCAAATATCTATGTTTACTTGCTTTTGTTTGGATTTCGCATGTTTTGGTCATTTTCAATGGTTTTAGGCTAATTTTGGGTGCTGTCCTGCTCTGTTTGTGCTCAGATTACCTTGAAACTTTCCAATACAATGGTTTTCGACATTCTAAGCAAGACTCACTAAATGTAAGCCCCACCCTATTTTGGCTAAATTCCATTATTTTGACTACTTTTTTGAATTTTTAATAATTTTTTTTTGCATTTTCTACTGTCAATTAGGTGTAATTTTATTTGTGTGGTCTTCAAAAAAATCATTTCCTACTATTTTTATATTTTATGCATCATTTTTGTTTACTTATTTTTAATTGTTATTGTTCATTTTAGTGTAATATCATTTTGTACATAGTTTCTTTTGTTTGTTTCTTAGTTTTATTTTGCATTTTCCCCTTTTTCTTATTACTTCCATTTTGTTCATCATGTTTACTAACATACCTCCTAGTTCCTAGATATATGTTGCTTGGAATGTTGTAGGAATTGGAGTAGTTGATGATGGTTCTAGTGGTTATTACCAAAGAGTAGAGCACTAGTTGGACGACTTTGCATATTGGTTGGAGTAATTAGCTAGGAAAAAGCCCATTCAAGAAATTCGGCAGTAGAGCTATTATTCTTACTCATACACATGTCATGTTGGGTGGAATGATAATCTCAACCTGGGATGTAATAATGTGCCCATGCCACCACCTTAGTATCACTAGCAACAATTCCAATCATCGCCACCTATGCTTCAGCAGAACATACAACCATTCAAGCAGTCATATCAATAACCATAGTTCTAGCCACCATCGATAATGCAACAATCAGAGAATCCAATAGCCACTGTTTGCAGGACTTAATAAAGTAATTAGAGGAGTGTAGCTTCAATGGCAGCAAAGGAATGATACAACTATTCAAGACTTGCAAAGAAAATTGAGCTAGCTAACCTTTACATGGAGTGAGATGCATGCTCAAGAGTCTGCTCAGCTTTCTCTGACAATATTCCCATTCTTAAAAAGGATGTTTCAGATGAGCCATTACTTGAGCCAACTACTAGACCTAAAAAGGACCAATTTGAAACCCTGGAGTCCACCCAAATATTTTGCCATACTGTTCCTTCTCTTGCAGCATACTTGCCAGATACACATTCACATGAGATAGCAGAGGGGATGGATAATAGTTTTGATGTGGAAGATGGTTTGGGTAAGCCACTACTTAGGGAGTAGTATAAGAAGACATCCGATGATCTTGTTTGTGCTAAGGATATGACTGTGTCTACATCCATGGATATTTCTGCTTCTTTAGAAGACAATCTTGAGTGATTTGTATGCCGCATTTCCTTATTTGGTCTTTGATGATTCCGTGGATTTCATATGTGTTCACTGTGAGGGTGTTAGCATCTACCAAATATGTGTTGAGATTGAGATATCCCAGAGAAGAAATCCTCCAATGCCAAGAGATTGTAAAGTTTCTTTTGCTAATAGTATGATTGATGATCTGGCTGTGGAGTGCCAGGATAATGCCTAGGAGGAGTTCTCTGATCTATTTAATATTGATGACTCTAGTGGTAACTTCTCTTAAGACCATTGTGTTAGTGTCAAGTTGTGTGTAAAAAGTGTAGCCGAAGGATGATATGCTTGAGAATGAGAGGTTAATAAAGCAGATTCAAGCAATAGAGGCTTAAGACAGAAGAGACTATTCTCCCTACCCCATTACCTCCCCTTGTCACTCGGCCACATTCATTAGAGCTAGGTTTCCCTCTCTTGAGCACATTTTGGGCCAGAATGAATATGCATATTTGGATAATAATGCCCAACTCTAAGCTATTTGTAAAATGCATGAGGATGTAGTAGTTGATACTTCAAGGGGACTTGACGGAGGTAGATCAAGGTGGAAGAATCCTGTTAGGGATACACATGCTTCCCTGTTAGGAGTGGTTTGCTTCTAGGATGTGCGGACTGTAATATCTACCACGAGTTCTGACCACCAACCTTATTTCCAAGGTTCAAGTGAAATGAACAAGATTCCCAACTTCCGACCTTATCTTCAAGTTTCAAATATAATGGACATTATTTCCGACTTCATCCTCGAATTTCAAATAAAACGGGAAAATTTCCGATTTTTGACTTATCCTTTAAGGAATTATGGATGTCCGAGTTTATTTAAGTTCTGATCTCTGAACTTAATTCAAGAGCTTTTTTATTTCTATTGATATTCCTGAGTTTGAGTTAGTGACCAACTTCCGAGACTGAATTGGGAGTTCCGAGATTACATAAGTTCTAATTTCCAGGTACACAAAGTTTTATGTCCTAATACTAACTTCCAAGTTTATGTAATATTCCCAACTTCCAAGTTTAAGTCCTTTACGTTTCATAGTCTTGTCTTTGGCCGCCGATTTTAAGGTGAGTTGTTTGCTGAGATTTCCGATCTAATAATCTATTTCCAAGCCACTCGAGTTCCAATATCCGAATTAATCTCCAGATTCAAATAAGATGGACATGAGTTCCAACTTTACACAGAAACTAGTTCTGAGTTAATATAGAGTGCAAACGAGTTCTTATTTTTCTTGGAGGATAATTAAGCCACATTGAGCCACAAAAAGAAGGAAACAAGGCTAGAAATCAGCCACAAGAAATTTAGCCAATCAATACTCATAGTTCCAACTACTGTCTTTATGTTTAAATCAGACGTTTCTTCATTCAGCTGATTTGCATGCCTCTTTCTCTCTTTACTTCAGTCTCCCTTTTCTCTTCTTATTTTCCTCTTCTCTTCTCCTCTCAAACAACCTTCAACACTTAGCAAAACAACACACAAAGAGGTAGGGGTTTAATTTTGTTCTGGTTATTTTGATTGTGGGTGGCTAATTTTTAGCCTTATTTTCTCACTTCTTAATGTGATTGATGAATGAATATAAAGATTTTTGACTGGTTGTTGGCTATTTGTGTATTTAAATCTAATTGATTAAGGAATAGGAAAGGGTGAGAATAAGAAGATGTGAGAAGCTTGAAAACTAAATTCCCTCAATAGTCTGTACGGTTGAGTGTACGACTCTGCCTACAGCCGATTAAATCTAATGAAACTGTTTTTAATTGAAACTAGACATTCAGGACTTTCCATACACATATAATATAAGACCATTGGATTAGTATTGAGAGAGATATGAATTTTTGAAGTTTGACCTAGGAATCAAGACTGTTATTTGAGTAGTGTGAGTTGAGAAGGGTGTAACTCACCCTACACAACTCGAAACTGATTGAAACTAATTTTTTTGGAAAGCTTACACGTAGGAGAACATCCCACAATGAAATTATGAGTTTGTTATGATCGCATCTACTCCAGTAGTTCAAGGAAGTTGCCCTATGTCCAAATCAGGCCAAAATAGGGTAGTTTAGGAAGCTCAAATTTCAGGGCTTATAATTTGAACTCTACTAAAGAAAATGAAACGAAACTTATTGTAAACAAAAGCTTGTCCTGTTAGCTTTAATATGATACCATTTTCGTATGATTTGAGTTGGTTTTCGATTTTTAGTAGATTTTTATTTTTAAGTGTGTAATCTTAGCCAGTCTCAGGGCAGGCTGGGATAAAACTTAAATAACTTGAACTATACTTATCAAAATTAGGTGGGACCAAAGAGGCTAGAAAATAGACACATAACACTCTAACATATTAAAAATGAGATTCAGATGAGTTGAAATGAAGTTATGGCCTGATTTGTAAAAATTGGGTTGAATGTAAATGTTGAGATAGCAACCATATTTTTAATTTCAATGATTGTGCCATGAATTTCATATGTGAAATATGAATAAAATGTTATGAGATTTCTGAGAATTGGGTGTTCTAATTATTGGCACTATTCATGAGGAAGCGGACACATTCCATTATGTTGCCTAAACTTTAGTAAGTCTTATGCATGAGTTATAATATATATATTGAGATCCATGTGCATTTTGCATGAAGTTCACAAAGGCTAGGTTATGATGAACATAAAGGTTATGTTATGATCAGCATAAAAGTTATGTTATGATGAAAGTTTCATAATGCTTGGGCCAGCCCTAGATTAAAGTTAAGGGGAATAGATCGGTGGGAAGGTCGGGGAAAGTAAACCCGACATTCCTGTATAGGAATGAGCTCGATCTTAATAAGCAAACTATTACCCAGGAGTCTAAAATGGCCAAGAACTCCCAAGGGACCAAGAAATGGAAAAAGTTTATAAAGATGAGTTCAAGAATGAGATTTTGCATGGTTGCTTTGAATAGTCATTGTATAATGCTTATAGTTTGACTGTTATACCTACCTATTGCTGTATGATTGTTTACTTTGCTCATTAATCTGTATCACTACTTAATAGTTCCTTTTGTTTCCTAAACTGTCTTAAGTAAAACTGAACTTTGCCTTGGACCAGATGTTTTCTTAAACTTATTAAATATGGATAGTCTAGTTTTGAACCCATGATTTACAATTAAATAAAAATCGAGGCAACTGAGAATGAATGTGACATTAGTCATACGAACCCTACTGAGAATTTCTTTAAATTCTCACCTCGCTCTGTATTTCTGCATCATTCTCAGATGCTAGTGATGGATTCGATTGCCACCCTTTTCATTGAGATTCCCAACCTACAGCTGCACCATGATCCCTTCATGGATTCACTATACATAGCCGGTTCCTGCAATTTTTGTCTCTATTTGTTTAGCAATAGGAATTTTGTCATTCCCCTTTTTCACCCTGTTTTTGATCCTGCTGCTCCATACTTTGTGGTCTTACTGCATATGGCACACCCTCCTCCAGCACCTCCAGCAACAGCTGCACCTGCCGCACCTACCAGTCCTCCGCCCTAGTCACCTCCATGATGGTTCCAGACATCCCACTTAGCCCCGAGAGCAATCCTTCAGAGGCTACCAGCCCATCATCCTCCTCCTCTGGACCTAGCATGGACTACTCCCTAGCCGAGCCTAGTATGGCCATCAGCTACCTGACTGAGTAGGTCCCAGACATTGTACAGCATGGCTCTCTTTTGGCAATATAGTATCGAGCCATAGACTTGGAGCAGTTAGTCCTCGGAGGATCTTGTAGGTTTGTTTTGATTAACACGGGCCCTACTTTTGTATCCTTTTTTTCATCTGTACATAAACTGAAGCATTAGCTTCTACTATACATATATATATACAATTGATAATATATTACTGATTCTTATCTTTCCTATCATGTTTTATTAAACTATGTTACACTCTGTGACGTTGGTCACGTCTAATATATATAGCGTGTCGTTTCGCCCGTTTTAGAAAAAAAAAAGAAAGAAAAAAAAAAAGAAAACAAAATAAAGGAAACGTGACATGGTAAGAAATTAGTAAGCAGAGTAACAGTATTGTAACACAATCTACTTAATTTCATGCTATGATTTTAGCATAACATTAAATTGGTAGGGTGTTACATTTTTAGTATCAGAGCAGTTCATCCTAGCTAATGCCTGAGGATTGGACTGACTATACTTTGCGCATATTCTGTATTTTTAGTTGACAACATGCACTAGATCTTGCCTTTACGATTGAGCTATAGATGTGCATGAGTATGAAGTGCCTGATCGTGTAGGTTGTTATTTACTAGCACATTAGACTTAGTATTGAGCCTGATCAACTCAATAACTTTTATTTTGTGTTCTCAGAACTTAATGGCTTTCGGAAGGCGAGGCAGGCCACGTGCGGAACTCGCTCAAGAGAACCTTGCTGACCTCATGGACACGATGCGAAAGATGGCTCATGCGATGCGGGAACAGGCTACGACAGCTCACCAGATGATGGATCAATTAGGTAGGTGGCTTGAGGCAAATTGTAGAGGAAATCTACGTCCCAAGAGCTGACCTGGACTATCTTAAATTTTCTGAGTTCAGAAAGGCAAACCCGCCCAGTTTTCGAGGAGCATATGACCTAGATATGGCCCATGAATGGATCAATGCCATGGAGAAGATTTTCTCTGTCCTGGACTGTTCGAATCATCAGAAGGTGACTTTTGCCACCTATATGCTCGAAGCAGACGTTGAATTTTGGTGGAACGGTGTACGAAGATTATTTGAGGAATCTCAGACAACGGTCACCTGGATGATGTTTAGAGATGTTTTCTACCAGAAGTACTTTCCTGCCTTGGCTCGAAATGCCAAGGAGCTAGAATTTATGCAGCTCCGTCAAGGAAACCGGACGATATCCGAGTATATTGCCAAGTTTGAAGAGTTGTGTAAATTTTCTACAATTTATCAGAGGAACCCGGATGAGGCTTGGAAATGCGTCAAATTTGAAGGAGGGCTACGAGAAAATATTCTCACCATAATAAGGCTAATGGAGATTAGAGATTTACTCGCATTGGTAAATAAATGCCGGCTTGTGGAAGATTGCAACTCGAAACTGGCTATAGCTAAGGCATCTGGTGATAGCTTCAGGAAAGGGTTGGCACCGCAAGGCCCAAGATTCAAGCCCAATTTCCGACAGCAAAGAAGATTCCAACCGGTGGGTAATAAAGGCAAGCAGTCCCAGAAGCCTTTTCCGAACCCAACTTGTGCGAAATGCGGTAAGAACCATGGTGATCGACCGTGTTGGGCAGGCCAGAATGTCTACTATGGGAGTGGCAATCCAGGCCACAAAATTTATGAGTGTCCAACCAGGAATTCAACCAGGAATCCACCATAATCGTCTAGACCCCAATGTCAAGGACGGGTCTTTACGATGAATGCAGAAGAAGCTGACAAGTCCGAGGGACTAATCCAAGGTACCTGTGAAGTGGATGGTGAGACTCGAACTGTACTTTATGATTCGGATGCCTCTCACTCATTTATTTCTCATGACTGTGTGATTGTTTTACGATTACCAATTTCTGAATTACCTTATGATCTACTGGTTTCTACTCCTACCAATAGCCCTGTTAAAATGAGTCAAATTTACATCAATGTTCCTTTTCGAATTGAGGGTAGAACCTTTGTAGTTGATCTGATTTGTCTTCCTCTGTCCAGACTTGACATAATTCTGGGCATGGATTGGCTTTCTGCCAATTGAGTCATGCTCAACTGTTCTGATAAGATGATGGTATTCTCCTCTGTCTTGTCTTCTGAGTCCCAAGTCTCAACACTCCTCTATCTGAACTCTCTATTAATAAACTGTAATGGGTCGAAGAGTCAAGGATACATCCTCCTATCAGCTAATGTGATGGAAGTTGAATAGAAATGGGAGGAGATCCCAGTTGTTAAGGAATATCCTGATGTTTTCCTAGAAGATATTTCTGAATTCCCTCCTGAGAAAGAAATTGAGTTCACCATCGAGTTGGATCCAGGCGTAGGACCAATATCTATAGCTCCGTATCGGATGTTACCTTTGGAGCTGACAGAAATAAAAAAAACAAATCGAGGAACTTTTGGGAAAAGGATTTATACGACCAAGTGCATCGCCATGGGGAGCTCCAGTTTTATTGGTCAAGAAGAAAGATGGGAGCATGCACTTATCCATGGACTATCAACAGCTGAATAAGGTGATGATTAAGAATAAATATCCATTGCCAAGGACTGATGACCTCATGGACCAGCTACAAGGTGCAACAGTATTTTCCAAGATTGACTTGCGTTCCGGATATCATCAAATTTGAGTCTGGGAATAAGATATCCCTAAGACAGCCTTTTGAACTCGTTATGGACACTGAGTATACTGTAATGTCGTTTGAGCTGACAAATGCACCAGCAATATTCATGGATTATATGAATCAGATATTCCGCCCCATGTTTGGACAAGTTTGTAGTGGTTTTCATCGATGACATACTTGTCTATTTGAAGACAGAGCGGGAGCACGCGGAACACTTGCGGCTAATTCTGCAAATTTTAAGAGAAAGAAAACTCTATGCTAAGTTATCCAAATATGAATTTTGGATGCAAGAAGTAAAATTCTCGGCCATGTGGTATCCCATGGGGGGATCTCCGTAGACCCCAGCAAAGTAGAAGTAGTACTAGATTGGGAGAGGCCGACTATGGTCACTGAAGTTAGGAGTTTTCTGGGCTTAGCTAGATACTACAAACAATTCGTTAAGGATTTTTCTCAAATAGCGTTGCCCTTGACCAAGCTAACCAGGAAGAATGTTCCATTTGAATGGACATCAGACTACGAGTAGAGTTTTCAAGACTTGAAAAGATGGTTAACCATGACACCAGTGTTAGCCTTGCCAGACCCTCATGGACCATTTGAGGTCTATTGTGATGCTTCCATGCAAGGATTAGGATGCATGTTGATGCAAACCAGGAAAGTAGTAGCCTATGCCTCTAGAAAATTAAAGCCATATGAAAGGAATTATCCTACACATGATTATTAGCAGAATAGTATTTGCCTCAAAGATATGGTGACATCACTTTTATAGTGTGAGGTTCGAGATCTTTTCTAATCATAAGAGTTTGAAGTACCTCTTTGATCAGAAGGAATTAAATATGAGGTAGTAGAGATGGATGTAACTTCTTAAGGACTACGAATTTGAATTGAAATACCACCCGGGCAAGGCAAATGTTGTGGCAGATGCTTTGAGCAAAAAATCTCTAATGGTAGCCTGGATGATGATAAAAGAGATCGAGCTTATTGAGAGCTTTCGAAATCTTAAATTGGGAATCCTTATGACTCCTGAGACCATTCAGTTACACTAAGTTAAGATAACCAGTAGCTTCAAGGAGCAGATTCGTTAGGCACAACAGGCACAACAGCAAGATGCTAGTTTTCAGCATACCATCAATCTTGTGCAATTAGGAAAATTAACGGGTTTTGCTCAAGATAAAAAAGGCCTATGGCGACACCGTGACAGGGTGTGTGTACCTGAGGGAAGAGATCTCCGGAAGAGAATCTTGGAGGAAGCACATAAAGGTGAATTTACCGTATATCTCGGCATTACCAAAATGTATCAAGACCTCAAGAAAATGTTTTGGTGGCCAAGCATGAAGTCAGATATGGCAAACTTCGTGAGCAAATGCTTAAGCTATCAGAAACCGTCTGAATGTTACAACCTTTGGAAATCCCTGAGTGGAAACGGGAAAGTATCTCTATGGATTTTGTAATGGGATTACCAAGAATGCCACCAGGATATGATGCCATATGGGTTATCATGGATAGATTAACCAAATCTGCTTACTTCCTACCCATTCGAGCAAACTATCCATTGGAAAAGTTAGCGCAATTGTATATCGAAGAAATTATAAGACTGCACGGGACCCCGTTAACCATTATCTTTGATCGAGATCCAAGGTTCACCTCACGGTTTTGGGGAGCCTTACAAAAGGCGTTCAGTATTAAGTTGTGCCTAAGCACTGCATATCACCCGCAAACAGATGGTCAAATAGAAAGGACAATTCAAACCTTAGAAGACATGTTACAAGCGTATATAATGAAGCAACATGGAAATTGGGATCGATACTTTCCGCTAGCTGAATTCGCATACAACAATAGCTATCACGCTAGCATCAGCATGGCTCCTTATGAAGCATTGTATGGACGGAAGTGCCAATCTCCATTGTGTTGGTATGAGACAGAAGAATCAACTCTATTGGGGCCTGATTTAGTCGAACAGACCGCTGAGCAAATCAAGAAGATTCGAAGTAAGATGCTTGCCACTCAAAGTCGTCAGAAGAGTTACACGGATACCAAGAGCAAAGCTCTAGAATTTCAAGAAGAAGACCATGTATTTCTGAAGGTTACGCCTACGACAGGGATAGGTAGAGCCATTAAGGTCAAGAAGCTAAGTCCCCACTGTAACACCCTCCCAAGTACGGTAGTATGCTTAAGTCATAATACCTCCTCTAGGAGTTATTACTGTCACTTAATTCGACCTTGTCTGGCAGTAACCTTCGGCTGCCTTCAATCTTACTAGTCAACTCTACCTCAAAGAGCTTTCTTCGGAACCTCTGAACTATCTGGAGATAACACGGAAATAAATATAGGAGTGAGAATTATACATTCTTAGTAGGATTCATTCATTGCCATACATAATGTCATCGTTGTCATCTCCAGTTGCTTCGGTTTATTATGAAAAAGGTGAACATGTTATACAAGCTGCTTAAATTTTACAGTTCAAAAACATACTGTCTGAAGCAAAGTTCATTTTATTCATACACTTGTAATTTAGGCAAGCCAATACAAAATCAATTCATGAATTATACTGAGTAATAACTGAAACATGTTAACTTATACTTGACACCAATATCTTTGAAAACATAAAATCTATACACACCTTTATCATATCCTTTATTCGGTACTTACACTAGCTGGGTCATGCCATGCCTCATGCAAGTCGTGGGTGAAGGGAGCTTAATTTGGGTTCTTTTCTTTCTTTACTTCTTTTAATATTTATCTTTACTTTCTTCATTCGACACACCTAGGCGTTACATATCGCCGTCCCTAGGGTGCTTGCATCTGCTTACACTAGCTGGGTCATTCCATGCCTCATGTAAGCCTTATCCCCTATACTCACACTAGTTGGGTCATGCCATGCCTCATGTGGGTGAGGGGAGTATATATTCCAGAGTACGTTCGCCATATCATACCCCATCAGAGCGTGATCGCCATGTCATGTTCCTTAGGAATATATTCATCTTGCCACGTCCCCGAGTATGATCACCATGTCATACTCCTTCAGAATGTGATCACCATGTCACATTCCTTAGGGTGTGGGATCATCATGCCACATTCCAGAGTATGATCGCCATGTCATACCCCATCAGAGCGTGATCGCCATGTCATGTTCCTTAGGAATATGGGGCCTTCATTGTATCTTTTAACTGCCTTCATGGGGAGGGATTCAAAGTGCAACTGCCTCCAGGTGAAGGGATCCACATTCAATATATTCATATGCTTTCATTCTCATACATAATCATGTATAGTCATGCTGAGTGCTTTCATACATAGGGTTCATCATTTATTTTCACATATTCTTGCATACATGATTTCCATTCATGACATACAAATGCTTATAGCTTATAACCTTCTTACAATTCTGCCAAAAATTCGGCAGCATAACGGATCAGATCTGTTTCCCCATGAGTAGTGCCAATATCAACAGACAATTAGTCACAGTAAGAGATCAAAAGTAATGCATCAATCTTTCAAGCACCAACATGGAATTGCAAGACTTAGACTTTAAGTGAACTCACATATGCATTAAGATGCCCAATTCTTTACTTTTGGAAATCCTGCTCATATTCTTCAATTCTGCCCGTTTTTAGAAATTAAGCCTTAAATTCATTTTAACTCATTTGGGCCTGAATTTTGGATATGTTGAAGTATTATATGTCTATTTTCTAACCTCTTTGGTCCCATCTCATTTTGATAACTATAGCTCAAGTTATTTAGGTTTTATCCCGGCTTGCCCTGTAGCTAGCCAGAATTACACTCTTAAAAGTAAAAATATACTAAAAATCAAAAACTGATGCAAATCATACGAAATTGATCTCATATTAAAGCTAATAGAACAAAATTTCATTTACAAAAGTTCCATTCCATTTGACTTAGTAGGGCTCGAGTTATAAGCCCCGAAATCTGACCTTCTTGAGCTGCCCTGTTCTGGCCTAGTTTGGACATAGGGAAAATTTCTGGGATCACTGGGAGCAAACGGGACCTTATCTAATTCTAAAATTTTTTTGGGACATTCTCCTATGTGTAAGCTTTCTAACAAAATTGGTTTCACTCATTTTCAAGCAGTATAGGGCAAGAACAACCCAGTCTGCCCAGAATTAAAGTTAAAAACCTAGGTTGAAATTCAAAAATTCATAACTCTCTCAATACTAATCCAAAAACCTTATATGATATATGTATGGAAAGCTCTAGATGTCTAGTTTCATATAAAAATGGTTTCATTGGACTACCGAGGGGAAAACCCTAACAGCTTCTTGAATTCTTCTTGGATTCATGTTCTTCTCTAATCAATCCATCCAATCTTCAATTCAAACTCACATATACACCTTAAACCAACCTTACTTCATCATATCCAACCAACATAACATCAAAATAAAGAGAGAAGGAGAAGCCCTAGGCAGCCCCAAATCAGAGAAAAGAAGGAAAAAGTTGAGATTCCTACATTGGTAGTGTAAAATCTT
This sequence comes from Pterocarpus santalinus, assembly GCA_031439595.1. Classification (NCBI taxonomy): domain Eukaryota; kingdom Viridiplantae; phylum Streptophyta; class Magnoliopsida; order Fabales; family Fabaceae; genus Pterocarpus; species Pterocarpus santalinus. The sequence goes on along the minus strand of CM062532.1, from coordinate 40,158,474 downwards.
AATGGAACTTGATTTTAGAGTGAAGTTGATGGTTGGGGCTTGAGCTTGGGGATGAGAGGAAGTGGAAGAAGATGAAAAAGAGTGGGGAAATGAGACTGGTAGTGGGGAGGCCGAAATTCACACAAGAAGAAGGAAGAAAAGGTGAGATATTTGGAAGCCAAATGCATGTGATTGGTGGATTTCTTCATGCTATCCATTTTGGTTTGGCTTCCACCATCAAGGGCTGCCTTAGGCGCCACTTGGGTGGGTTATTTGGCTAAATCTTAGCCATTGATCCTAGGGCACTCATGGCATAATTTCTACTGATCCGGTTTCGATAGTTTAAAACACCGAAATCTTACCGATTTCCTTTAAATCGGTAAAATGGTTTTGAAGAACTTTGTGAGGGTTTTATAAGTTTCTATCTTAACCCTAATTTCTCTAATTTAAATTCTAATCAACTCCTAGTTAACCTCTAATTAACTTTTTAATTAACTCTACAAACTCAATAAAATCGAGTAAATCGATTAACAGTGTACATTAAACGTTTCACAAATTTTAGGGCCTTCTGTTTTCTGTTTTTCAGGGCTAATGGCATTTTCATAATTATGAGTAAGTCTAGGGGCATCACATCTCATTTCACATATAGATACCTCCGTGGCTCAATCGGCCGAGGTTAAGGTTTCTACGTTTTCGCTGCGTGATTCTGCTTTGTTTAAAACCTTATTTTACTAATCCTGTTGACATAGGGACCTAAATGTCATTTTCTAAAATATTCAAGGACAAGGCTGTAAATAGCATATAAGGACTTAAAGGTCATTTTTTTAAAAGCTTAGGGGCAAGGTTGTAAATAATAAAAGTTTGCCCAAAGACATTTTCATCCTTTCCTATTACGTTATATGGGGATGTTACACCCACTTTATCGGTCCCTTCCAAATTTCAAAGCGGATCGGATCAGTTGCATACCGAATCACTTTACCTCCACATCTGTCAAACCTTCACGATGTCTTCTATGTATCTCAACTCGGACAGTATCAGCCTAACCCTACACATTTTCTAGAACCCGAGTCGGTATAGCTAAAAGAGGATCAGACTTTCCACATACAATCAGTACAGATCGTAGATAAAAATAGCAGGCAACTTCGAAACAAAACCTTGTAGTTAGTAAAGGTAGCATGGGGAAAAGAAGATGCGGAGGACTATACCTAGGAACTAGAAGCAGATATGAAGGAAGAGTATCCTGAACTCTTCCACAATACTAAATTTTGAAGACAAAATTTTTTTTTAGGAGGGTGGTATTGTAACATCCGCCACGAGTTTTGACCTCCAACCTTATTTCCAAGGTTCAAGTGAAATGAACAAAATTCCCGACTTCTGATCTCATCTTCAAGTTTCAAATATAATGGACATTATTTCCGACTTCATCCTCGAATTTCAAATAAAACGGAAAAATTTTCGATTTTCGACTTATCCTTTAAGGTATTACCGACGTCCGAGTCTATTTAAGTTCCGATCTCCGAATTTAATTCAAGAGCGTTTTTATTTCTATTGATATTCCTGAGTTTGAGTTTGTGGCCAACTTCCGAGACTGAATTGGGAGTTCCGAGATTACATAAGTTCCGATTTTTGGGTACACAAAGTTTTATGTCCTGATACTAATTTCCAAGTTTATGTAACATTCCTGACTTCCGAGTTTAAGTCCTTTACATTTCATAGTCTTGTCTTTGGCCACCGATTTTAAGGTGATTTGTTTGCTGAGATTTCTGATCTAATAATCTATTTCCAAGTCACTTGAGTTCCGATATCCGAATTAATCTCCAGATCCAAATAAGATGGACATGAGTTCCGACTTTACATAGAAACGAGTTCCGAGTTAATACAAAGTGCAAACGAGTTCTCATTTTGCTTGGAGGATAATTAAGCCACATTGAGCCACAAAAAGAAGGAGGCATGGCTAGAAATCAGCCACAAGAAATTCAGCCAATCAACACTCACAATTCTAGCTAGCCTCTTTATCTTTAAATTAGATTTTTCTTTCTTCATTCAGTTGATTTACATGCCTCTTTCTCTCTTTACTTCAGTCTCCCTTTTCTCTTCTAATTTTCTTCTTCTTTTCTCCTCTCAAACAACCTTCAACACTTAGCAAAACAACACACAAAGAGGTAGGGGTTTAATTTTGTTTTGGTTATTTTGCTTGTGAGTGGCTGATTTTTAGCTTTTTTTTCTCACTTCTTAATGTGATTGATGAATGAGTATGAAGATTTTTGACTGATTGTTGGCTATTTGTATGTTTAAGTCTGATTAATTAAGGAATAGGAAAGAGTGAGAATAAGAAGATGTGAGGGGCTGGAAAACCAAATTCCCTCGGCAGTCTGTACAACAGAGTGTATGAATCTGCCTATAGCTAGTCAAATCTAATGAAACTATTTTTAAATAAAACTAGATATTTAGGGCTTTCCATACATATATAATATAAGACCATTGGACTAGTATTGAGAGAGATATGAATTTTTGAAGTTTAACCTAGGAATCAGGACTGTCATCCAGGCTGTGCAAGTTGAGAAGGGTGTAACTCACCCTACACAACTCCAAATTGAGTGAAACTAACTTTTTTAGAAAGCTTACACATAGAAGAACATCCCACAATGAAATTTTGAGTTTGTTACGGTCCCATCTGACCCTAGTAGTTCAAGGAAGTTGCCCTATGTCCAAATTGGGCCAAAATAGGGCAGTTCAGAAAAGTTAAATTTCGGGGCATATAACTCAATCTCTACTAAAGTAAACAAAATTAAACTTCTTGCAAATGAAATCTTGTCCTGTTAGCTTTAATATGATACCAATTTCATATAATTTGAGTTAGCTTTCGATTTTTAGTAGATTTTTATTTTTAAGTGTGTAATCCTAGCTAGTCTTAGGGTAGGCCGGGATAAAACTTAAATAACTTGAACTATACTTGTCAAAATTAGGTGGCACTAAAGAGTTTAGAAAATAGACACATAACACTATAACATATCCAAAATTGAGGTTAAGCTGAGTTGAAATGAAGTTATGGCTTGATTTACAAAAACTGGGCTGAATGCAAGTGTTGAGACACTAACCATATTTTTAATTTCAATGATTGTGCCATGAATTTGATATGTGAAATATGAATAAAATGTTATGAGATTTCTAGGAATTCGGTGTTCTAATTACTAGCACTATTCATGAGGAAGCAAACACGTTCTGTTATGTTGCCGACACTTTGGTAAGTCTTATGCATGAGTTATAATATATATATTGTGATCCATGTGCATTTTGCATGAAGTTCACAAAGGCTAAGTTATGATGAGCATAAAGATTATGTTATGATGAAAGTTCCATAATACTTGGGCCAGCCCCGAATTAAAGTTAAGGGGAATAGATTGGTGGGAAGGTCAGGGAAAGTAAACTCGGCATTCCTGTACAGGAACGAGTTCGATCCTGATAAGCAGACTATTACCCAAGAGTCTAAAATGGCCAAGAACTCCTAGGGGACCAAGAAATGGAAAAAGTTTATAAAGATGAGTTCAAGAATGAGATTTTGCATGGTTGCTTTGAATAGTCATTATATGATGCTTATAGTTTGACTGTTATACTTACCTATTACTATATGATTGTTTACTCTGCTCATTAATTGTATCACTAATTAATTGTTTCTTTCGTTTCCTATACTGTCTTAAGTAAAACTAAACTTTGTCTTGGACTAGATATTTTCTTAAACTTATTAAATATGGATAGTCTAGTTTTGAACACATGATTTACAATTAAGTAAAAACCAAGGCAACTGAGAATGAATGTGAAGTCAGTCATACAAACCCTACTGAGAATTTCTTTAAATTCTCACCTCGCTCTATATTTCCACATAATTCTTAGACGCTAGTGATGGATTCAACCGCCACCCTTTTCATTGAGATTCCCAACCTACAGCTCCACCATGATCCCTTCGTGGATTCACTGTACATAGCCGGTTCCTGCAATTTCCATCTCTACCTGTTTAGCAATAGGAATTTTGTTGTTCCCCTTTTTCACCCTGCTTTTGATCCTATTGCTCCATACTTTGCAGTCCCGCTATATATGGCATAGCCTCCTCCTGCAACTCCAGCACCAACTGCACCTGCCGCACCTACTAGTCCTCTGCCCGAGTCGCCTCCACAGATGGTTCCAGACATCCCACTTAGCCCCAAGAGCTATCCCTCAGAGGCTACCAGCGCATTATCCTCCTCCTCTAGACCTAGCATGAACTACTCCCCAGCCGAGCCTAGTATGGCGAACGGCTACCTGACTGAGTAGGTCCCAGCCGTGGGTGACATTATACAGCATGACTCTCTTTTGGCAGTATAGTATCGAGCCATAGACTTGGAGCAGTTATTCTTCGGAGGATCTTGTAGGTTTGTTTTGATTGACATGGGCCCTATATTCTTTTGTTACACCAGCCTTACTTTTGTATCCTCTTTTTCATCTGTACATAAATTGAAGCGTTGGCTTCTACTACTACTACTACACACACACACACACACACAGATATATATATATATATATATTACTGATTCTTATCTTTCCTGTTATGTTTTATTAAATTGTGTTATGCTCTATGACGTTGGTCACGTCTGTCATATACAGCACGTCATTTTGCCCATTTTAGAAAAAAAAAAGAAAACAAATTAAAAAGAACGTGACATGGTAAGAAATTAGTAAGCAGAGTAACAACATAGTAACACAATCTACTTAATTTCATGCTATGACTTAAGCATAACATTAAATTGGTAAGGTGTTACATGGACTTGGTGGAGCTTCACGATTCTAAGCGATGCATCGCAATCATCAACACTATGGTCCAAGGAGAAAAATAGTTTTAAGTCCTAGGACATAGTCTACATTTTGTGGGATCCTGGTGGAAGCAAAAGATGCAAACCTTGGCGGGAATTCCTGGACTAATTCAAGCATAAGCCACTATGAGGGAGTTCTCATCACTTTTTACCTTTTTATTTTTCTGTCTTGTATTTTACTTTTAGAATAAGATATGTTTAGTGTTAGTTTTCGTATGCTAGTTATGTTGTTCAGTTGGATGTTTCCCCATGGTGATTTTTGAGTTGTTAACCTTAGGCATTAGACATTCATGGCTTGAGATTTCAACATGCTTGGTTTTTCGTCTCATTCTTTATGTTTTACATGCTTGGTAGATTGATTTTCAATTGCTTGGATTGCTTGTGTTGGAAATGACCCATGTGAGCTTTTGAGCCTTCTTCTGGGATGGTTGCATTACATGTCATTCCCTTCTTGTGTTTTGTTCCCTCATAGGATTTGTCACTTCATAACTTGGTTTGATTCTTTTTGAGGCAACACTATTTATTTGCATACATGAACATGGTTGAGGCATTCATTTTGTGATTAGCCACCAAGCCAAATAGCCACCCTTGAATTTTTCCCTTTGATTAGCCCCTTTGAGCCTTTTTACTTATTCTTTGTTTTTAGCATATTACAAGCCTAAAATGAAAAACCATGATTCTACCTAGCCTTAGGGAATAGATGACAATTGTTTACATTAGCAATGTGTATTAACATAAGTGTGGGGGTTTGCATAAGGACATGCAAGACTTTAAGTGTGGAGGTGCAAAAAGGTGAAAAGAGAAGAAAAGAAATGAAAAGATTTTAAAAAAAAAAAACAAAAGAAGGAAAAAAAAAAGGCAAATAGAAAACAAAAAAAGGTAATAAATTAAGGCAATTTTGATGAAAAAGAAAATAAATAAATAGGATAAAAAGGAGTTATTTGTTGCATTGCTTGGATTTGATAAGGGCCCTCACATTTGTGATCTCATGTTTTTGTTAATGTTCTTCTATTCTCTTTACTTTTTACCTTGCATATCATTACTATTTCCCTACCCTTACCTTGGCCCCATTACCACCTTGAATAAAGTCCTCTTGATTTGTGTGTGCATGTGTTTGAGTAGTGGAGAATTAGATGATGAGCAATCTTATGGTAGTGCCTTTGCTTTTGAGGTGATTTGAATGGCATAATCGAAACTTCAGCACTTGAGAGTAAGAGTGCTAACAAAATATCTTGTGTGCTCCTCCATACTTGATCCATGCTTTTTGTAGTGATTTTTGCCTTGCTTGCACCCTTGTAGAGATGTGTCTTGATTGTTGAATTTCTTGATGCCTTATGTGTGCCTTTTGCCTATATAAATGATATTCTTGAGGATCTATCGTGAATTTGTTTTTTTCATATTGTTTGGTTATTTTTCATTTCTAAGACTTTTGTGTTTGATTTAGATTTGATCTTTCCTATTTGTACCCTTATGCATATTTTGGATTTTGCATGAGGACATACAAAAAATTAAGTGTGGGGGATTTTGATAAGTAAGATTTTAATACATCGATTAACCCTCATATTTAGTTTATTAGACCTTTTTTGTGCTTAATTGATTAATATTAGATACATTTTATAAGTTTGGGCTCTAATTGGGCTTCTTTATAGTTTTTAGCATTATTTTAAATTTATACTATTTTTATATTTTGAGCATATCTTGAGTTGTAGACCTCTAAAAATAGAAATTTTATATTGTAGGAAAGTTAAGAAAAATATCTACAACTTTGATGCAGAAGTCATAATTTAGATATCTATTAGATTGAATTGGGCCACGAAATCAGAACAAGCCTGCTGTCGATAGAATCTAAGTAGTGTACACTAATTGGGCCATAACTTGAGTTGTAGACAATGGATTGAGGCAAAACCAATGCCATTTGAAATCTAAGACATAAAACTTCAATTCATATGCAGATCACTTTCCAAAATAATAACATCTTATCAGGCTTATTGGTTGTTGAAGTTGACTAACGTGAGCAGAGGTACAACCTAGATATACTACAAAGATTGGGCCATAACTCACTCATTTCAATTTCAAATTAAGTAAATTGGGTGTCCACTTAAAGCTAAGAGATAGAGGATTAATTTAGACATAAGGATAATGTTGAATTTGCATATTTGAGCTCTGATAAGTAATGGGAAAACAGGGACATGAAAGGGAAGTCTCACTTTTAGGAATTTAGCTTCTCTCTTTAGGTTAGATTAGGTTAGTTTTCTCTCTTCTTTCCTTCTCTTCTTCTTTGTTCTTCTTATCCTCTCATCTTTCCACCTCCATTCTTCATTTTTCTATTTTTGATGGAAATTCCTATGGAGGAGTAGGACTTCAAGCTAGTTCAAGGAGACTCTAAGGGTATTATGGTTGTAAGCTTGAAACTCTATGCCTGAATCTCAATCATGTTTGTTTTATTAATTCTTTGCCCTCTTTTATTTGTATACTTGCATTGAATGGTATTGATATGTGAATGAGAAATTAGTTAGGTGATTGGTAATTGGTTATTTGGTATGAACTTGATTAATTAAAGAATTAGGAATTGGGTTTGGGTTCAAACTTAGGCTAATACAATTAGGGCTAGAAATCAACATAGGTTAATTAGAGTTAAGGTCTCAATTATCTAATCAATTGTATATTGGTTGAATGCCTAGAGGTCTTTAGGTAGAATTGTCGGGTTATTAGTAGAGGTATCTCTAATAGCTCAAATTAGTCACACTTCATGTGTTAATGATTGATTCAACTTATGCTTAAGAAATCCTTTGAGCTAGTGGTTTTTTATTTCACCTAATTTTCTTTTATAACTTATTTACTGCATGTTTACACAAAACCCCTTGTTACTTAACTAGATAGCAACAACATCCTTCTGAGACAACCTTAGTTGCACTATACTTCAAATTTAGTGTAATTAAGTATCTTAAAATTGTAATTTGAAGCAGGCTGTGACATTTGCTACCAAATTTTGGCACCGTTGCCGGGGATATTGATGCTATTTAGTTTGTAAATATCTGTGTTTACTTGCATTTGTTTGAATTTTGTATGTTTTGGTTGTTTTAGTGGTTTTAGGCTAATTTTAGTGCTGTCATGCTCTGTTGGTACTCAGATTATCTTGCACCTTTCTAGTACAAAAGTTTTTGATATTCTAAGCAAGACTCACTAAAAGTGAGCCATACTATTTTGGTCAAATTCCACTATTTCGACTACTTTTTTGAATTTTTAATATTTGTTTTTGCATTTTCAGGTGTCAATTAGGTGCAAGTTATTTTCGTGGTATACAAAAAAATAAAAAAAAAATCATTTCCTACTGTTTTTATATTTTATGTGTCATTTTTGCTTACTTATTTTTAATTTTTATTGTTCATTTTAGTGTAGTATCATTTTGTACATAGTTTCTTTTGTTTGTTTTAGTTTCATTTTGCATTTTTCCTTTTTTTTTTCATTAGTTCCACTTTGTTCATCATGTTTACTAACATACCTTCTAGCTCCCAGATACATGCTACTTGTAATGTTACAGGAACTAGAGCAGTTGATGATGGTTCTAGTGGTTATTACCAAAGAATAGTGCATCGGTTGGACGAGTTAGTATATTGGTTGGAGCAATTGGTTAGGAAGAAGCGCATTCAACAGCTACAGCAGAGATGTTATTCTTACTCATACACATGTCATGTTGAGATAATAGAGGGGAAGGATGATAGTTCAGATGTGGAAGATGGTCTGGGTGAGCCATTACTTGAGGAGCAGTATGAGAAGACATCCCATGATCTTGTTTTCTGCTGAGGATATCATCGTGTCTACATGCATGGATATTTATGCTTCTTTAGAAGACCCTTTGAGTGATCTATATACACTGCATTTCCTTATTTGGTCTTTGATGATTCTGTGGGTTTCATAAGTGCTGATTGTAAGGGTGTTAGCATCTACCAAATATGTGCTAAGGTTGAGATATTCCACAAAGGAGATCTTCCAGTTCCAAGAGATTGCAAAATTGCTTGTGTTGATAGTATGATTGATGATCTAGCTGTGAAGTGTCAAGATAGTGCCCAGGAGGTGTTCTCTGATCTATTTAATATTGATGACTCTAGTGGTAGCTTCTCTTATGACCATTGTGTTGGTGTCAAGCTGTGTGCAAAAGGTGTAGCTGAGGGATGATAAGCTTGAGAATGAGAGGTTAACAAAGCAGATTCAAGTAGTAGAGGCTCAAACATAAGAGACTATTCTTCCTCCCGCTATCACCCAGCCACTTTTATTAGAGTTGGAGTCTTCCTCTCTTGAGCACATTTTGGGCCAAAATGAATATGCATATTTTGAGAATGATGCCTAACTCTGAGCTATCTGTGGAATGCATAAGGATGTAGTAGCTAATACTTCAAGGGAACTTGATGGAGGTAGATCAAGGTGGAAGAGTCCTTTTGGGGATACACATGCTTCCCCATTAGGAGTAGTTTGCCTCTGGGATGTGCAAACCAAGTGGAGCTTCACAGCTCCAAGGGATGCACTACAATCATCAACACTGGGTCCAAAGAGAAAAATAGTTTTAAGGCCCAGGACATGGCCTAAATTTTGTGGGATCCTGGTAGAAGCAAAAGATGAACCTTTGTAGGAATTCCTGGACCAATTCAAGCATAAGCCACCATGAAGCAGTTCTTATCACTTTTTACCTTAATTTTATATCTTACATTTTACTTGTAGAACAAAATATGTTTAGTGTTAGTTTTCATATGTTAGTTATGTTGTTTAATTGGATGTTTCTCCATGGTGATTCTTGAGTTGTTAACTTTAGGCATTAGACATTCATGGATTGAGATTTCAACATGCTTGATTTTTCATCTCATTCTTTATATTTTGCATACTTGGTAGATTGATCTTCAATTGATTAATATTAGACACATTCTATGAGTTTTGGCTTGGGCTTAATTATATTTTTTAGCATTATTACAAATAAATACTATTTCTATATTTTGAGTGTATCTTGAGTTGTAGACCTCTAAAAGTTACAAATTTTATATTGTAAGAAAGCTGAGAGAAATATTTACAACTTTGATAACGAAGTCAAAAGCTCATTCAGATATTTATTAGATCGAATTGAGCCACGAAATTAGAACAAGGCTGCTGTCACTAGAATCTAAATAGTGTGCACTAATTGAGCCATAACTTGAGTTGTAGACATTGGATTGAGCAAAACTGGTGCCATTTGAAATCTAAGACATAAAGCTTCAATTCATATGCAGATCACTTTCCAAAATAATAACATCTTAGTAGGTTTATTGGCTGTTGAAATTGATTGATGTGAATGGAGGTATAATCTAGATATACTACAAAGATTGGGCCATAACTCACTCATTTCAAGTCCAAATTAAACAAATTGAGTGTCTACTTAAAGCTAAGAAGCAGGAGATTAATTTAGACTCAAGGACAATGCTGGATTTGTGCATTTGAGGTCTGATAAGTAATGTGAAAAGAAGGACACAAAAGGAAAATCTCACTTTTAGGAATTTAGCTTTTCTCTTTAGACTAGGTTAATTTTCTCTCTTCTTTCGTCCTCTTCTCCTTTCTTGTTCTCACCTTCTCATCTCTCCACTACCACTCTTCATTTTTCTATTTTGGATGTAAATTCCTATGGAGGAGTAGGACTTCAAGCTAGTTTAAGGAGACTCTAAGAGCATTATGGTTGTAATCTTGAAACCCAAAGCTTGAATCTCAATCATGTTTGTTTTCTTGATTCTTTGCCCTCTTTTTTTTGTAAAATTGTATTAAATGGTATTGATATGTGGGTTTATGAATGAGAAATTAGTTGGGTGATTGTTAATTGGTCAATTGATATGAACTTGATTAATTAAAGAATTAGGAATTAGGTTTGGGTTCAAACCTAGGCTAATGCAATTGGAGCTAGAAATCAATATAAGTTAATTAAACTTGAGGTCTTAATTATTTAATCAACTATATGTTACTTGAATGCCTAGTGATCTCTAGGTAGAATTATGGGGTTATTAGTACAGGTCTCTCTAATAGGTTGAATTAGTCACACTTCATGTGTTTGTATATTGTGTGTTAGTTGTAACACCCTACTAATTTTATGTTATGCTTAAGTCATAGCATGAAACTAGTCGGGTTGTGTTACCGTGTTGATACTTTACTTACCTTTCTTGTCTTTAAGTTCTCCTTAACTCGTCTCTATTGGCGAGGCAGACGTCTTGTTATATTACAAACAAAATAAACGAAATATCAACAAAATGAACCGAATAGACTATCATCAAATAAGTATGGTACAATAAGGTCACTGCATGCGTGTAAACATATGTATATATATATATCGAGAAAATATTTGTTTTAGTTTATGTACAAAGGTTCAAAGTAAAACACATACATGGGCTAGTGTATCAAAAGACCATCTTGCCCTCATCTATCACCTACCCTATGGTCCTCATAGGACATTTCATAATCTCTGCTAATTCTACTGATCAAACCCATGACCCAAAGCTACATCTTTGTCCAAAAGAGGTCATCTTTGTACAACATCCCTGCCGCTAAACTACTCAAAGTCGGTGGCCGTTAGCCATGCCAGGCTCGGGGAGTATAGTCCGCGCTAGGTCCCGAGGAGGAAGAGAGGCGACGAGCTTTGTGGCCTCAGAGGGGTCACTCTCGAACTCGAGAGGGGCGTCGGGGGCTGCTGTGGTGGTGACTCGGGAGCGAGGTCGGCGGGTGCTGGTGCGGGAGAGGCGAGGATGCGGTGCGCCATATGTAGAGGGATGGCAATATAAGGGGTAGCGGTCGAATAGGGGATGGTGCAAAGGAACATCAAAGTTCACGTGGCTAAATAAGTACAAACGAAAGTTACACGAACCGGCTATGTACAGAGAGTCCAACTCAGGTCATGGTGGAATCAAGTGCAGGATCTCAATAAAAAGGGTGGCTGTGGAGTCCATCGCTTTGAATCACGAGAATGATGCGGAATACACAAGACGGGGTGAGAATTTCAGGAAAATTCTCAGTAGGGTTCGGTTACACTGGGACTGACATCACATACATTCTCAGTTACCTCGGGTTTTACTTAATTATTAAAATACGTGTTCAAACTAAAGTCCATTTTCATGAGTTTAAAAACATGTCTGGTCCGAGGTAAGGTTCAATTTTTCTTTAAATGGCATAAGAAACGAAATAAGTACTAATACTAGTGCACAGAAGGATAAATGGAATAAATCAATGAATAGCGATAGCAGCTGTAATGCACAATTGTAAACATCCTGATGCAACTATTCCATGGATTTATGCATTCATGTAATCATGTAAACTCATTCTTGAACTTTCTTTCATAAACTCTTTCATTACTTTCTATCATTTTTCCATCTCTCTTGGTCCCCTGGGAGTTCTTGGCCATTTTAGACTCCTGGGTAATAGTCTGCTTATCAGGATCGAGCTCGTTCCTATACAGAAATGCCGGGTTTACTTTCCCCGACCTTCCCACCGATCTATTCCCATTAACTTTCTATCCGGGGCTGGCCCAAGTAGTATGGAACTTGCATAATAACATGCTTCTTTTCATGACTTTCATGACTTTCTTAAGAATGTATATGCATTCATATGTGATTCATAACTTGTACATGGGCTCTACCGAAACTTCGGCAGCATAACGGAACGTGTCCGCTTCCCCATGAATAGTACCAGCCAATCAATACATCAATATATCACAAGAAGCACAAATTCACATGTATACTCCAACATAAAACTCCAATTCATATCAAATTCATTAAGATCAGAAATTCTGCCTCAGCATATACAACCAACCCGGTTCTTGTAATTCATGCCACAATTTCATTTTAACTCATTTGGACCTCAAATTTGAGTATGTTACAGGGTTGTGTGTCTATTTTCTAACCTCTTTGGTCCCATCTAATTTCGGTACCTATAACTCAAGATATCTAAACTTTATCTCGGCCTGCCCATTAGCTGGCCAGAATCAGGCAACAAAAAGTAGAAATTTACCAAAAATCGAAAACTCACTCAAATCAGACGAAATTGGTCTCGTATTAAAGCTAACAGGAAAACTTTCATATACAAAAAGTCCCATTTCATTTGCCTTAGTAGGGCTCGAGTTACAAGCCCCGAAACTTAGCCTTCCTGAACTGTCCTGTGTTGGCCTGGTTTGGACATAGGGTAACTTCTTCAAATCACTGGGAATAACTGAGTGGATAACAAACTCGGGATTTCTCTGTATGTTGTTCTCCTATGTGTAAGCTTTCCAACAAAGTTGGTTTCACTCATTTTCATGTAGTATAGGTCGAGTTCTACCCTAAATAACCCAATCTGCCCAGAGCCAGAGTCAAAGCCCTAGGTCGAGATTCAGAAATTCATATCTTCCTCAATTCTGATCCAAAACCCTTATATGATATGTCTATGGAAAGCCCTAGATGTCTAGTTTCATCTAAAAATAGGTTCATCGAATTTGACCGATCGTAGGCGGCGCCGTACGCTCCGCCATATGGTCTACCGTGGAATCTCCACCAAGACAGCACCTCCAGCCATTTAATCCTCTTAATTTTCTTCTTCTAATTCTACTTCTAACTCAAAATCTTCTATTAATCCAAGCATAATTATTCAATTCACACATCAATTAAGGTGAAACTAATTCAGTCCAGCCAGCCAAGTGCATGGATTTGATGCAAGAAATTAAAACCCCTACCTTTGATTTAAGTGTTTTGGTGCTGAGCTCTTGAAATTTGGATAAACAAGGCTGGAACTTTGCTTAAGTCTTGGATGTGTGAGCAAGAGAAAAGAGAGCTGATGGAGAAGAGGAAAAGCAACGTGAATAATGGTCGATTCAAAGGAGGATAGTGTGTTATATAGGCATGAGTGGGAGTTAACTTGGAAGATTGTGATTGGTTGCCCTCTTTGTGTGGTAGAATCACTCTCCACGTCGCTCAAGTGGTAGGAGTTTCTAGCATATTCTGGAAACAAAATCGGAACTCGTACTCTACATAAAGTCGTACCTCGTGAACTTCCTGTATATGAAGTCGGAACTCAGAAAACATCCAGTCTAATTGAAACGTAAAAGTAGAGCCTGGTGAGAAGCCAAGCACTTAAGGTCGTAACTCGGAAATTATTAACTTTCTATCCCGGAACTCGAAAAGATATAGAAGTGAGAGCTACTAATATTGAACTCAAGATCGGATCTCGTACCCGTTGTGAATCATAATGTCGGAATTCGGAATACATTCAGTTCATCTGAGCCTCAGAGACGAAGTCGGAAATCAAACAATTTACTCTTTGAGCAATAAGATCGGAAGTCGTAAAGAGTGCTGAAGTCGACAACGAACTCGTAAGTTGGAAACATCAGTCACTCTCATTTCATCTCGCGAAATTGGAAGTCGGAATTCATACCGAGAAGGTCAAAATTTATCCACGCTTACAAGGTCGGAATCGTCGACTCCATCCATTAAATCGGAGGCGTAAGCTGCATGCCTTAGGTCGAAATCGGAAGAAGTCCCTTGCAAGCCTTGAAGCGAAGTCGAAGTCGAAGCTAGTGTTGAGGTCGGAGGCCAAGTGTAAGGAAACTCGGAAATCGGAAATGTCATCAATAATGGGGATCGGAAGTCGGAATTCGCGGATGTTACAATACCACCCCCCTAAAAAAATTTTGTCCTCAAAATTTAGTGCTGGAGAATAGTTCAGGATACTCTTTCCTCATGTCCGATTCCAGTTCCCAAGTATAGTCTTCAGCACCTTCTCTTCCCCACGCCACTTTCACTAGCTGTACAGATTTATTTCGGAGTTGTCTGCTGCTTCTGTCCACAATCCGTACTGGTTGAACATGGAAGGTCAAGTCTTCCTTCAACTTTATCGATTCGGGTTCAAGGGAGTGCGTAGGGTCAGGTTGATACCTTTCTCGAAAGTTGGGAGACATGAAAAACATCATGGAGGTTTGATAAATGGGAGGTAAAGCGACTCGATGCACTTGACCGATTAAGCTTTAAGATTTGGAAGGGACCAATAAAGCGAGGATTTAGCTTCACGACTTTGATAGCTCTACCAATCCCTGTTGTAGGAGTAACCTTCAGAAATACATGGTCTCCTTCTTGAAATTCCAGAGGTTTCCTCCTGGTATCTGCATAACTCTTACGGCAACTCGAGCGACAAGCATCTTGCTCGTATTTTCTTGATCCGCTCGGTAGTCCGCTCGACTAAATCGGGCCCTAGTAGAGTGATTCCCTGCTTCATACCAAAGATAGGGAGGCGGCACTTCCGTCCGTACAATGCTTCGTAAGGAGCCATGCCAATGCTAGTGTGATAGCTATTGTTGTATGCGAACTCAGCCAATGGTAAATATCGATCCCAATTCCCGCGTTGCTCCGAGATATAAGCTCGTAACATATCCTCCAAGGTTTGAATTGTTCTTTCTGTTTGGCCGTCCGTTTTGGGTGGTATGCAGTGCTTAGGCATAACTTAGCACCGAATGCCTTTTGTAAGGCTCCCCAAAACCTTGAAGTAAACCTTGGGTCTCGATCGGAGATAATGGTTGAAGGGTCCCATGCGACTGATAATCTCTTGAATATATAGCTGTGCCAATTTTTCCAACGGATAATTTGCTCGGATGGGTAGAAAGTGGGCAGACTTGGTCAATCTATCCACGATGACCCATATGGCATCGTATCTGTTGGTGTTCTTGGCAATCCCATCACAAAATCCATGGAAATGCTTTCCCACTTCCACTCAGGGACTTCCAAGGGTTGTAGCATCCCAGAAGGCTTCTGATGTTCCGCTTTTACCTTTTGACAAATCAAGCATTTGCCAACAAAGTTTGCTACATCTGACTTCATGCCTGGCCACCAAAACATCTCCTTGAGGTCTTGATACATTTTAGTTATGCCGGGATGTACGGTAAACTCGCCTCTATGAGCTTCTTCTAAGATTCTCTTTCGGAGATCGTCCCTTTCAGGAACACATACTCTGTCGTGGCACCGCCAGATGCCCTCTCTATCTTGGGCAAAGCCTGCTAGTTTCCCTGATCGCACGAGATCAAGTGTATGTTGAAAATTAGCATCTTCTTCTTGAGCTTGCGAATGCGGTCCTTGAAACTACTGGTTATCTGAATTTGGTGTAGCTGAAGAGTCTTGGGAGTTATAAGAATTCCCAAATTAAGATTAGGAAACTTTCAATAAGTTAGTCTCTTTAATCATCATCCACGCGACAGTCAATGATTTTTCTCGCTAACGCATCTGCTACGATGTTCGCCTTGCCTGGGTGGTATTTCAACTCAAACTCATAGTCTTTAAGGAGTTCCATCCATCTCCGTTGCCTCATATTTAATTCTTTCTGATCGAAAAGGTACTTCAAACTGTTATGATCGAAAAGACCTCGAACTTTACTCCATACAGGTGATGTCTCCATATTTTCAAAGCAAACACTCTTTGCTAACTCAAGATCATGGGTCGGGTAATTCCTTTCATGTGGCTTTAATTGCCTGGAGGCATACGCGACCACCCTTCCAGCTTGCATCAACACACATCCTAACCCTTGTTGGGAAGCATCGCAGTAGACCTCAAATGGTCCTTGAGGGTCTGGTAAGGCTAGTATTGGCGTCGTGGTCAACCTTCTCTTTAAATCACAGAAAACTACGTTCGCACACCGGTGTCCACTCGAAGGGACATTCTTTACAGTTAACTTGGTCAAAGGCAAGGCTATTCGAGAAAAATCCTTAACGAATCGCCTATAATATCCAGCTAAGCCCAGAAAACTTCTAACTTCAGAGACTGTAGTTGGCCTCTCCCAGTTCAGAACTGCTTCTACTTTGCTGGGGTCGACAGAGATTCCTCCAGATGACACTACGTGGCCGAGAAATTTCACCTCTTTCATCCAAAATTCACATTTGGATAACTTGGCATAGAGCTTCCTTCCTCTTAAAATTTGCAGAACTAGCCGCAAGTGTTCCACATGCTCTTGTTCCGTCTTTGAGTAGACAAGTATATCATCGATGAAGACCACTACAAATTTGTCTAGATATGGGCGGAATATTCGATTCATGTAATCCATGAATATTGCTGGTGCATTCGTCAGCCCAAACGACATTACGGTATATTCGTAGTGTCCGTAACGAGTTCGAAAGGCTGTCTTAGGGATATCTTGTTCCCGAACTCGAATTTGGTGATATCCGGAACGCAAGTCGATCTTGGAGAATACCGTTGCACGCTGTAGTTGGTCCATGAGATCACCAATCCTCGGCGTGCGGATACTTGTTCTTGATCGTCGCTTTGTTCAGCGCCTATAATCCACGCATAAGCGCATGCTTCCATCCTTCTTCTTGACCAACAAGACCGGAGCTCCCCATGGCGACGCACTTGGTCGTATGAATCCCTTTTCTAAAAGCTCTTCGACCGTCTTTTTAATTCCGTCAACTCCATAGGTGACATTCGATATGGAGCTATAGATATTGGTCGCACTGGAACCAACTCGATGGTAAACTCAATTTCTCCTCCGGGAGGGAATTCAGAATATCCTGCGGGAAAACATCCGGGTATTCACGACAATTGGAATCTTCTCTAGTTCTGCTCGACTTCTACGCATTAGTTGACAAGAGGATATACCCTTGATCCTTTGGCCTGAAAGAGTTAGATAGAAGAGTATTGCGGTTTGGGATTGAAAGTAAGACAGAGGAAGTACCACCGTCTTATCGAGCAATTGAGTACAACATGATTGGCGAAAAGCCAATCCATGCCCGAGTACGTCGAGACCAGATAGAGAGGCAAATCAAATTAGCGGCAAAGGTCCTACCCTCAATTGAAGAGAAACATTAAGGCACATTTGACTAGTTCTAACCGCCCATTGGTAGGAGTGGAAACCAGCAGATCATAAGGCAATTCAGAATTGGCAATTGCAAGGCAGCTACACAATCATGAGAAATAAATGAATGTGAGGCACCGAATCATAGAGTACAGTTAGAGTCTCACCATTCACATCACAATTGCCTTGAATCAATCCTTCTGACTTATCGGCTTCCTCCGCATTCATAGTAAAGACCCGTCCTTGTCATTTGGGGTCGGCGGCTGTGATGAGTTCCTGGTTGGACACTCGTAAATTTTGTGGCCTGGCTTGCCACATCCATAGCAGACATTCTGGCCTGCCAAACACGGCCGATCGCCATGATTCTTGCCGCATTTTGTGCAAGTTGAATTTGTAAAAGGCCTTTGAGGCTGCTTGCCTTTGTTGCCTCTTGGCGGAAATCTCCGTTGTTGTTGTACATTGGGCTTGAATCTCAGGCCTTGCGGGGCTAGCCCTCTCTTGAAATTACCACCAAATGCCCTGGCTGCAGCTAACTTCGAGTGGCAATCCTCCACAAGTCGGCATTTGTTCACTAAAGTACGGAAATCCTAATCTCCATCAGTGATGGCGGTGAGAACGTCCTCTCGCAACCCACCTTCAAATTTGATGCACTTCCAGGCTTCATCTGGGTTCCTCTGATAGATTGTGGAGAATTTACATAGCTCCTCAAATCGGGCAATATATTCGGATACTGTCCGCTTTCCTTGACGCAGCTGCATGAACTCGAGTTCCTTGGCATTTCGAAGGCGGGAAGTACTTCTGGTAAAATACATCCTTGAACATTGTCCAGGTGGCTGCCGTCTGAGATTCCTCGAACAACCTTCGTACGCCGTTCCACCGTAACTTCGGCGTGCTCGCTTGCGTGTAAGTGGCAAAAGTCACTTTCTGGTGATCCGAGCAATCCAAGACGGAGAAAATCTTCTCCATGGCTTTGATCCACTCGTCAGCTTTATCCGGGTCATATGCCCCTCGGAAACTTGGCGGATTTGCCTTCCTAAACTCCGCGAACCTGAGGCGATCCGAGGTTTCCCTCACGGACCTCGGGGTTTCCTCTCGACCGCTGCGCAGGCCGCCTGCCAAGCTGCTCCATCATTTGGTGAGCGGCCGCGGCTTGTTCCCGCATTGCGTGAGCCATTTCCCGCATTGTGGCCATCACATCAGTCGGGTTCTCGGGGCGAGTTACGCCGACGTGGTCTTCCTCGCCTACCGGAAGCCATTAAGTTCTGAACACATAAAACAAAAGTTATTGAGTTGATCAGGCTCAATACTAAGTTTAATGTGCTAGTAAATAACAGCCCACACGGTCAGGCACTTCATATATATATGCACAACTATATCTCCACCATACAGGCAAGATCTGGTGCACATTATCAACTAAAGTACAGAATATGCGCGAAGCATAGTTAGTCCAATCCTCAGGCCTTAGCTAGGATGAACTGCTCTGATACCAATAATGTAACACCCTACTAATTTTATGTTATGCTTAAGTCATAGCATGAAACTAGTCGGGTTGTGTTACCGTGTTGATACTTTACTTACCTTTCTTGTCTTTAAGTTCTCCTTAACGCGTCTCTATTGACGAGACGACGTGCTGTTATATTACAAACAAAATAAACGAAATATCAACAAAATGAACCGAATAGACTATCATCAAATAAGTATGGTACAATAAGGTCACTGCATGCGTGTAAACATATGTATATATATATATCGAGAAAATATTTGTTTTTATTTTATGTACAAAGCTTCAAAGTAAAACACATACATGGGCTAGTGTATCAAAAGACCATACTGCCCTCATCTATCAGCCTACCCTATGGACCTCATAGGCCATTTCATAATCTCTTGCTAATTCTACAGTCAAACCCATGACCCAAAGCTACATCTTTGTCCAAAGAGAGGTCATCTTTGTACAACATCCTGCCGCTAAACTACTCCGTCAGGTAGCCGTTAGCCATGCCAGGCTCGGCGGGAGTATAGTCCGCGCTAGGTCCCGAGGAGGAAGAGGGCGACGAGCCTGTGGCCTCGGAGGGTCACTCTCGGAACTCGAGAGGGACGTCGGGGGCTCGTGGTGGTGACTCGGGAGGCGGGTCGGCGGGTGTAGTGCGGGGAGGAGCGAGGATCTTGGGTGCGCCATATGTAGAGGGATGGCAATATAAGGGGTAGCAGGTCGAATAGGGGATGGTGCAAAGGAACATCAAAGTTCTGCCGCTAAATAAGTACAAACGAAAGTTACACGAATCGCTATGTACAGAGAGTCCAACTCCAGGTCATGGTGGGCGAAGTGCAGGGATCTCAATAAAAAGGGTGGCTGTGGAGTCCATCGCTTTGAATCGAGAATGATGCGGAATACACAAGACGGGGTGAGAATTTCAGGAAAATTCTCAGTAGGGTTCGGTTACACTGGGACTGACATCACATACATTCTCAGTTACCTCGGGTTTTACTTAATTATTAAAATACGTGTTCAAACTAAAGTCCATTTTCATGAGTTTAAAAACATGCAGTCCGACGTAAGGTTCAATTTTTCTTTAAATGGCATAAGAAACGAAATAAGTACTAATACTAGTGCACAGAAGGATAAATGGAATAAATCAATGAATAGCGAAGCGATTGTAATGACAATTGTAAACATGCTGATGCAACTATTCCATGGATTTATGCATTCATGTAATCATGTAAACTCATTCTTGAACTTTCTTTCATAAACTCTTTCATTACTTTCTATCATTTTCTCATCTCTCTTGGTCCTCTGGGAGTTCTTGGCCATTTAGACTCCTGGGTAATAGTCTGCTTATCAGGATCGAGCTCGTTCCTATACAGAAATGCCGGGTTTACTTTCCCCGACCTTCCCACCGATCTATTCCCATTAACTTTCTATCCGGGGCTGGCCCAAGTAGTATGGAACTTGCATAATAACATGCTTCTTTTCATGACTTTCATGACTTTCTTAAGAATGTATATGCATTCATATGTGATTCATAACTTGTACATGGGCTCTACCGAAACTTCGGCAGCATAACGGAACGTGTCCGCTTCCCCATGAATAGTACCAGCCAATCAATACATCAATATATCACAAGAAGCACAAATTCACATGTATACTCCAACATAAAACTCCAATTCATATCAAATTCATTAAGATCAGAAATTCTGCCTCAGCATATACAACCAACCCGGTTCTTGTAATTCATGCCACAATTTCATTTTAACTCATTTGGACCTCAAATTTGAGTATGTTACAGGGTTGTGTGTCTATTTTCTAACCTCTTTGGTCCCATCTAATTTCGGTACCTATAACTCAAGATATCTAAACTTTATCTCGGCCTGCCCATTAGCTGGCCAGAATCAGGCAACAAAAAGTAGAAATTTACCAAAAATCGAAAACTCACTCAAATCAGACGAAATTGGTCTCGTATTAAAGCTAACAGGAAAACTTTCATATACAAAAAGTCCCATTTCATTTGCCTTAGTAGGGCTCGAGTTACAAGCCCCGAAACTTAGCCTTCCTGAACTGTCCTGTGTTGGCCTGGTTTGGACATAGGGTAACTTCTTCAAATCACTGGGAATAACTGAGTGGATAACAAACTCTGGATTTCTCTGGATGTTGTTCTCCTATGTGTAAGCTTTCAAACAAAGTTGGTTTCACTCATTTTCATGTAGTATAGGTCGAGTTCTACCCTAAATAACCCAATCTGCCCAGAGCCAGAGTCAAAGCCCTAGGTCGAGATTCAGAAATTCATATCTTCCTCAATTCTGATCCAAAACCCTTATATGATATGTCTATGGAAAGCCCTAGATGTCTAGTTTCATCTAAAAATAGGTTCATCGAATTTGACCGATCGTAGGCGGCGCCGTACGCTCCGCCATATGGTCTGCCGTGGAATCTCCACCAAGACAGCACCTCCAGCCATTTAATCCTCTTAATTTTCTTCTTCTAATTCTACTTCTAACTCAAAATCTTCTATTAATCCAAGCATAATTATTCAATTCACACATCAATTAAGGTGAAACTAATTCAGTCCAGCCAGCCAAGTGCATGGATTTGATGCAAGAAATTAAAACCCCTACCTTTGATTTAAGTGTTTTGGTGTTGAGCTCTTGAAATTTGGATAAACAAGGCTGGAACTTTGCTTAAGTCTTGGATGTGTGAGCAAGAGAAAAGAGAGCTGATGGAGAAGAGGAAAAGCAACGTGAATAATGGTCTGATTCAAAGGAGGATAGTGTGTTATATAGGCATGAGTGGGAGTTAACTTGGAAGATTGTGATTGGTTGCCCTCTTTGTGTGGTAGAATCACTCTCCACGTCGCTCAAGTGGTAGGAGTTTCTAGCATATTACGGAAACAAAATCGGAACTCGTACTCTACATAAAGTCGCACTGTGAACTTCTGTATATGAAGTCGAACTTCGAAAAACATCCAGTCTAATTGAAACGTAAAAGTGGAGCCTGGTGAGAAGCCAAGCACTTAAGGTCGTAACTCGGAAATTATTAACTTTCTATCCCGGAACTCGAAAAGATATAGAAGTGAGAGCTACTAATATTGAACTCAAGATCGGATCTCGTACCCGTTGTGAATCATAATGTCGGAATTCGGAATACATTCAGTTCATCTGAGCCTCAGAGACGAAGTCGGAAATCAAACAATTTACTCTTTGAGCAATAAGATCGGAAGTCGTAAAGAGTGCTGAAGTCGACAACGAACTCGTAAGTTGGAAACATCAGTCACTCTCATTTCATCTCGAAATTGGAAGTCGAATTCATACCGAGAAGGTCAAAATTTATCCACGCTTACAAGGTCGAAATCGTCGCCCATCCATTAAATCGGAGAGCGTAAGCTCGCATGCCTTAGGTCGAAATCGGAAGAAGTCCCTTGCAAGCCTTGAAACGAAGCTCAAGTCGAAGCTAGTGTTGAGGTCGGAGGCCAAGTGTAAGGAAACTTCGAAATCGGAAATGTCATCAATAATGGGGATCGGAAGTCGGAATTTCAGCGGATGTTACAATACCACCCACCTTAAAACAAATTTTGTCCTCAAAATTTAGTGCAGGAGAATAGTTCAGGATACTCTTTCCTCATGTCCGATTCCAGTTCCCAAGTATAGTCTTCAGCACCTTCTCTTCCCCACGCCACTTTCACTAGTCGCATGCATTTATTTGAGTTATGCTGCTTCGCCCACAATCCGTCTTGGTTGAACATGGAAGGTCAGTCTTCCTTCAACTTTATCGATTCGGGTTCAAGGGAGTGCGTAGGGTCAGGTTGATACCTTCTGAGTTGGGAGACATGAAAAACATCATGGAGGTTTGATAAATGGGAGGTAAAGCGACTCGCACGCCATCGACCCGATTCGCTTTAAGATTTGGAAGGGACCAATAAAGCGAGGATTTAGCTTCCTGACTTTGATAGCTCTACCAATCCTGTTGTAGGAGTAACCTTCAGAAATACATGGTCTCCTTCTTGAAATTCCAGAGGTTTCCTCCTGGTATCCGCGTAACTCTTCTGGCGACACTGAGCGACAAGCATCTTGCTCGTATTTTCTTGATCTCGCTCGGTAGTCCGCTTCGACTAAATCGGGCCTAGTAGAGCTGATTCCCCGCTTCATACCAAAGATAGGGGAGACCGCACTTCCGTCCATACAATGCTTCATAAGGAGCCATGCCAATGCTAGTGTGATAGCTATTGTTGTATGCGAACTCAGCCAATGGTAAATATCGATCCCAATTCGCGTTGCTCAAAGATATAAGCTCGTGAACATATCCTCCAAGGTTTGAATTGTTCTTCTGCTTGGCCGTCCGTTTGCGGGTGGTATGCGGTTTAGGCATAACTTAGCACCGAATGCCTTTTGTAGAGGTATGGTCCCCAAAACCTTGAAGTAAACCTTGCGTCTCGATCGGAGATAATGGTTGAAGGGGTCCCATGCAGCCTGATAATCTCTTGAATATATAGCTGTGCCAATTTTTCCAACGGATAATTTGCTCGGATGGGTAGAAAGTGGGCAGACTTGGTCAATCTATCCACGATGACCCATATGGCATCGTATCCTGTTGGTGTTCTTGGCAATCCCATCACAAAATCCATGGAAATGCTTTCCCACTTCCACTCAGGGACTTCCAAGGGTTGTAGCATCCCAGAAGGCTTCTGATGCTCCGCTTTTACCTTTTGACAAATCAAGCATTTGCCAACAAAGTTTGCTACATCTGACTTCATGCCTGGCCACCAAAACATCTCCTTGAGGTCTTGATACATTTTAGTTATGCCAGGATGTACGGTAAACTCGCCTCTATGAGCTTCTTCTAAGATTCTCTTTCGGAGATCGTCCCTTTCAGGAACACATACTCTGTCGTGGCACCGCCAGATGCCCTCTCTATCTTGGGCAAAGCCTGCTAGTTTCCCTGATCGCACGAGATCAAGTGTATGTTGAAAATTAGCATCTTGCTGCTGAGCTTGCCGAATCTGGTCCTTGAAACTACTGGTTATCTGAATTTGGTGTAGCTGAAGAGTCTTGGGAGTTATAAGAATTCCCAAATTAAGATTCCGGAAACTTTCAATAAGTTCCGTCTCTTTAATCATCATCCACGCGACAGTCAATGATTTTCTGCTTAACGCATCTGCCACGATGTTCGCCTTGCCTGGGTGGTATTTCAACTCAAACTCATAGTCTTTAAGGAGTTCCATCCATCTCCGTTGCCTCATATTTAATTCTTTCTGATCGAAAAGGTACTTCAAACTCTTATGATCAGAAAAGACCTCGAACTTTACTCCATACAGGTGATGTCTCCATATTTTCAAAGCAAACACTACTGCTGCTAACTCAAGATCATGGGTCGGGTAATTCCTTTCATGTGGCTTTAATTGCCTGGAGGCATACGCGACCACCCTTCCAGCTTGCATCAACACACATCCTAACCCTTGTTGGGAAGCATCGCAGTAGACCTCAAATGGTCCTTGAGGGTCTGGTAAGGCTAGTATTGGCGTCGTGGTCAACCTTCTCTTTAAATCCTGAAAACTCGTCGCACACACCGGTGTCCACTCGAAGGGACATTCTTTCTGGTTAGCTTGGTCAAGGGCAAGGCTATTCGAGAAAAATCCTTAACGAATCGCCTATAATATCCAGCTAAGCCCAGAAAACTTCTAACTTCAGAGACTGTAGTTGGCCTCTCCCAGTTCAGAACTGCTTCTACTTTGCTGGGGTCGACAGAGATTCCTCCAGATGACACTACGTGGCCGAGAAATTTCACCTCTTTCATCCAAAATTCACATTTGGATAACTTGGCATAGAGCTTCCTTCCTCTTAAAATTTGCAGAACTAGCCGCAAGTGTTCCACATGCTCTTGTTCCGTCTTTGAGTAGACAAGTATATCATCGATGAAGACCACTACAAATTTGTCTAGATATGGGCGGAATATTCGATTCATGTAATCCATGAATACTGCTGGTGCATTTGTAAGTCCAAACGACATTACGGTATACTCGTAGTGTCCGTAACGAGTTCGAAAGGCTGTCTTAGGGATATCTTGTTCCCGAACTCGAATTTGGTGATATCCGGAACGCAAGTCGATCTTGGAGAATACCGTTGCACCCTGTAGTTGGTCCATGAGATCATCAATCCTCGGCAGCGGATACTTGTTCTTGATCGTCGCTTTGTTCAACTGCCTATAATCCACGCATAAGCGCATGCTTCCATCCTTCTTCTTGACCAACAAGACCGGAGCTCCCCATGGCGACGCACTTGGTCGTATGAATCCCTTTTCTAAAAGCTCTTCGATCTGTCTTTTTAATTCCGCTAACTCCATAGGTGACATTCGATATGAAGCTATAGGTATTGGTCCCGCACCTGGAACCAACTCGATGGTAAACTCAATTTCTCCCTCTGGAGGGAATTCAGGAATATCCTCTGGGAAAACATCCGGGTATTCCCTGACAATTGGAATCTTCTCCAGTTCCTGCTCAGCTTCTACCGCATTAGTTGACAAGAGGATATACCCTTGATCCTTTGGCCTGAAAGAGTTCAGATAGAAGAGTATTGCGGTTTGGGATTCAGAAAGTAAGACAGGGGGAAGTACCACCGTCTTATCAGAGCAATTGAGTACAACATGATTGGCAGAAAGCCAATCCATGCCCAGAATTACGTCGAGACCAGATAGAGGGAGGCAAATCAAATTAGCGGCAAAGGTCCTACCCTCAATTCGAAGAGAAACATTAAGGCACATTTGACTAGTTCTAACCGGCCCATTGGTAGGAGTGGAAACCAACAGATCATAAGGCAATTCAGAAATTGGCAATTGCAAGGCAGCTACACAATCATGAGAAATAAATGAATGTGAGGCACCCGAATCATAGAGTACAGTTAGAGTCTCACCATTCACATCACAATTGCCTTGAATCAATCCTTCTGACTTATCGGCTTCCTCCGCATTCATAGTAAAGACCCGTCCTTGTCATTTGGGGTCGAGGCGGCTGTGATGAGTTCCTGGTTGGACACTCGTAAATTTTGTGGCCTGGCTTGCCACATCCATAGCAGACATTCTGGCCTGCCAAACACGGCCGATCGCCATGATTCTTGCCGCATTTTGTGCAAGTTGAATTTGTAAAAGGCCTTTGAGGCTGCTTGCCTTTGTTGCCTCTTGGCGGAAATCTCCGTTGTTGTTGTACATTGGGCTTGAATCTCAGGCCTTGCGGGGCTAGCCCTCTCTTGAAATTACCACCAAATGCCCTGGCTGCAGCTAACTTCGAGTGGCAATCCTCCACAAGTCGGCATTTGTTCACTAATGTAGGAAATCCTAATCTCCATCGGTGATGGCGGTGAACGCCCTCTCGCAACCCACCTTCAAATTTGATGCACTTCCAGTGCTTCATCGGGTTCCTCTCGATAGATTGTGGAGAATTTACATAGCTCCTCAAATCGGGCAATATATTCGGATCTTGCCCGCTTTCCTTGACGCATTGCATGAACTCGAAGTTCCTTGGCATTTCGAATCAAGCGGGAAGTACTACGGTAAAATACATCCTTGAACATTGTCCAGGTGATCGCCGCCTGAGATTCCTCGAACAACCTTCGCACGCTGCTCCACCGTAACTTCGGCGCCAGCTTCAAGCGCAAGTGGCAAAGTCACTTTACGGTGATCCGAGCAATCCAAGACGGAGAAAATCTTCTCCATGGCTTTGATCCACTCGTCGGCTTTATCCGGTCATATGCCCTCGGAAACTTGGCGGATTTGCCTTCCTAAACTCCGGCGAACCTGGCGATCCAGGTTTCCCTCACGGACCTCGGGGTTTCCTCATACCGCCGCAGCCGCCCGCCAAGCTGCTCCATCATTTGGTGAGCGGTCGCGCTTGTTCCCGCATGCGTGAGCCATTTCCGCATTGTGGCCATCACATCGATCGGGTTCGGGGCGAGTTACGCACGTGGTCTTCCTCGCCTCTAAGCCATTAAGTTCTGAACACATAAAACAAAAGTTATTGAGTTGATCAGGCTCAATACTAAGTTTAATGTGCTAGTAAATATGACCCACACGGCCAGGCACTTCATATATATGCACAACTATATCTCCACCATACAGGCAAGATCTGGTGCACATTATCAACTAAAGTACTGAGAATATGCGCTGAAGCATAGTTAGTCCAATCCTCAGGCCTTAGCTAGGATGAACTGCTCTGATACCAATAATGTAACACCCTACTAATTTTATGTTATGCTTAAGTCATAGCATGAAACTAGTCGGGTTGTGTTACCGTGTTGATACTTTACTTACCTTTCTTGTCTTTAAGTTCTCCTTAACTCGTCTCTATTGACGAGACGACGTGCTGTTATATTACAAACAAAATAAACGAAATATCAACAAAATGAACCGAATAGACTATCATCAAATAAGTATGGTACAATAAGGTCATCGCATGCGTGTAAACATATGTATATATATATATCGTAAGACGCTGTTTTAGTTTATGTACAAAGGTTCAAAGTAAACACATACATGGGCTAGTGTATCAAAAGACCATACTTTGTCCTCATCTATCACCTACCCTATGGTCCTCATAGGACATTTCATAATCTCGCTAATTCTACAGTCAAACCCATGACCCAAAGCTACATCTTGTCCAAAAAGAGGGTCATGTTTGTACAACATCCCCTCGCCGCTAAACTACTCCGTCAGTAGCCGTTAGCCATGCCAGGCTCGGCCGGAGTATAGTCCGCGCTAGGTCCCGAGGAGGAAGAGGCGACGAGCCTGTGGCCTCGCAGGGTCACTCTCGGAACTCGCGGGGACGCCGGGGCTGCTCGTGGTGGTGACTCGGGAGTGGTCACTGGTCTGCCGCGGTGCAGGAGGAGCGAGGATCTTGGAAAGCGCCATATGTAGAGGATGGCAATATAAAGGGGTAGCGAGGTCCGAATAGGGATGGTGCAAAGGAACATCAAAGTTCTGTCGCTAAATAAGTACAAACGAAAGTTACATTAACCGGCTATGTACAGAGAGTCCAACTCCAGTCATGGTGGAACCGAAGTGCGGATCTCAATAAAAAGGGTGGCTGTGGAGTCCATCGCCTGAATCTGAGAATGATGCGGAATACACAAGACGGGGTGAGAATTTCAGGAAAATTCTCGGTAGGGGTTCGATTACACCGACCGACATCACATACATTCTCGCTACCTCGGGTTTACTTAATTATTAAAATACGTGTTCAAACTAAAGTCCATTTTCATGAGTTTAAAAACATGTCTGGTCCGAGGTAAGGTTCAATTTTTCTTTAAATGGCATAAGAAACGAAATAAGTACTAATACTAGTGCACAGAAGGATAAATGGAATAAATCAATGAATAGCGATGGCAGTTGTAATGCACAATTGTAAACATCCTGATGCAACTATTCCATGGATTTATGCATTCATGTAATCATGTAAACTCATTCTTGAACTTTCTTTCATAAACTCTTTCATTACTTTCTATCATTTTTCCATCTCTCTTGGTCCCCTGGGAGTTCTTGGCCATTTTAGACTCCTGGGTAATAGTCTGCTTATCAGGATCGAGCTCGTTCCTATACAGAAATGCCGGGTTTACTTTCCCCGACCTTCCCACCGATCTATTCCCATTAACTTTCTATCCGGGGCTGGCCCAAGTAGTATGGAACTTGCATAATAACATGCTTCTTTTCATGACTTTCATGACTTTCTTAAGAATGTATATGCATTCATATGTGATTCATAACTTGTACATGGGTTCTCCCGAAACTTCGGCAGCATAACGGAACGTGTCCGCTTCCCCATGAATAGTACCAGCCAATCAATACATCAATATATCACAAGAAGCACAAATTCACATGTATACTCCAACATAAAACTCCAATTCATATCAAATTCATTAAGATCAGAAATTCTGCCTCAGCATATACAACCAACCCGGTTCTTGTAATTCATGCCACAATTTCATTTTAACTCATTTGGACCTCAAATTTGAGTATGTTACAGGGTTGTGTGTCTATTTTCTAACCTCTTTGGTCCCATCTAATTTCGGTACCTATAACTCAAGATATCTAAACTTTATCTCGGCCTGCCCATTAGCTGGCCAGAATCAGGCAACAAAAAGTATAAATTTACCAAAAATCGAAAACTCACTCAAATCAGACGAAATTGGTCTCGTATTAAAGCTAACAGGACAAACTTTCATATACAAAAAGTCCCATTTCATTTGCCTTAGTAGGGCTCGAGTTACAAGCCCCGAAACTTAGCCTTCCTGAACTGTCCTGTGTTGGCCTGGTTTGGACATAGGGTAACTTCTTCAAATCACTGGGAATAACTGAGTGGATAACAAACTCGGGATTTCTCTGGATGTTGTTCTCCTATGTGTAAGCTTTCCAACAAAGTTGGTTTCACTCATTTTCATGTAGTATAGGTCGAGTTCTACCCTAAATAACCCAATCTGCCCAGAGCCAGAGTCAAAGCCCTAGGTCGAGATTCAGAAATTCATATCTTCCTCAATTCTGATCCAAAACCCTTATATGATATGTCTATGGAAAGCCCTAGATGTCTAGTTTCATCTAAAAATAGGTTCATCGAATTTGACCGATCGTAGGCGGCGCCGTACGCTCCGCCATATGGTCTGCCGTGGAATCTCCACCAAGACAGCACCTCCAGCCATTTAATCCTCTTAATTTTCTTCTTCTAATTCTACTTCTAACTCAAAATCTTCTATTAATCCAAGCATAATTATTCAATTCACACATCAATTAAGGTGAAACTAATTCAGTCCAGCCAGCCAAGTGCATGGATTTGATGCAAGAAATTAAAACCCCTACCTTTGATTTAAGTGTTTTGGTGCTGAGCTCTTGAAATTTGGATAAACAAGGCTGGAACTTTGCTTAAGTCTTGGATGTGTGAGCAAGAGAAAAGAGAGCTGATGGAGAAGAGGAAAAGCAACGTGAATAATGGTCTGATTCAAAGGAGGATAGTGTGTTATATAGGCATGAGTGGGAGTTAACTTGGAAGATTGTGATTGGTTGCCCTCTTTGTGTGGTAGAATCACTTCACGCCGCCAAGTGGTAGGAGTTTCTAGCATATTCTGGAAACAAAATCGAACTCGTACTCTACATAAAGTCGTACCTCGTGAACTTCCTGTATATGAAGTCGGAACTCAGAAAACATCCAGTCTAATTGAAACGTAAAAGTAGAGCCTGGTGAGAAGCCAAGCACTTAAGGTCGTAACTCGGAAATTATTAACTTTCTATCCCGGAACTCGAAAAGATATAGAAGTGAGAGCTACTAATATTGAACTCAAGATCGGATCTGCATCTGCTAGAATCATAATGTCGGAATTCGGAATACATTCAGTTCATCTGAGCCTCAGAGACGAAGTCGGAAATCAAACAATTTACTCTTTGAGCAATAAGATCGGAAGTCGTAAAGAGTGCTGAAGTCGACAACGAACTCGTAAGTTGGAAGCATCAGTCACTCTCATTTCATCTCGCGAAATTGGAAGTCGGAATTCATACCGAGAAGGTCAAAATTTATCCACGCTTACAAGGTCGGAAATCGTCAGCTCCATCCATTAAATCGGAGAGCGTAAGCTGCATGCCTTAGGTCGGAAATCGGAAGAAGTCCCTTGCAAGCCTTGAAACGAAGTCGGAAGTCGAAGCTAGTGTTGAGGTCGGAGGCCAAGTGTAAGGAAACTCGGAAATCGGAAATGTCATCAATAATGGGGATCGGAAGTCGGAATTCGCGGATGTTACATTAGTGATTGATTCACCCTATGCTTAAGGAACTCTTCAAACTAGTTTTTTTTTTTTTTATTTCTCTTAATTTTCTTTTATAACTTATTTACTGCATGTTTGTACAAAATCCCTTGTTACTTAACTAGATAGCAACAACATCCTTGTGAGACAACCTTGGTTGCACTATACTTCAAATTCAGTGTAATTAAGTATTTTAAAATTGTAATTTGGAGTAGGCTGCAACACTTGCTACCAATTTCAAACAATTAGTGTGATAAAATAAATAAGGGCATTAGAAAAAGCAACCATCTTAGATAAACATGATATCATTCCATATCCATCATAGTTAAATATAGTTAAAAATAACATAGCATGTACTACATAATAAACTTGGTATCAATTATCAGCCTTACAAGATAACCTAACCAAATACAATATGGAAAGAAAAAACATCATAAATCTCTACCGCCCATACATGCCATACAAGAAATGATAACCCTATAACTTACAACCAAAAAAGGCTATCCTTGCTCTAGCTCAGCAAGTGTCATCCATCAAATCAGAGATATCCATTCTTGAATCCACCAGGGGCATCATCATCCTGTCTCCCTCCACGGGCATGCCCATGCCCATGGGGTACAATATAACACCCTTTATTATATAAGCCATGCTCGAGTCATGATATTATATTAAAGGGGTGTCATTGTGGTAAGAAAGCTTTAAAATATGGAAAATATAATACATGACCCTTTAACTGCACACTTCATTACTAACTAATAGTTCATAAACTTCGTCGTATCTGATACAGAGAGGATAAAATAATTACAACTTTAAAAGAAATTGTGACTAACATAATACACAAAACTTGCTTCGATATGGTCACTAGCTAGCTTCAATAGTCTCTTGGTCTGGTTTGCATCCAAGTCTTGTTCAGAAAATGTCCCACTACTCTGTCTTGCACTTGATTTCCAACTTAGGTGCTAGAATGTTTACGGAAAAGAAAAACATACAAGCAGGCAGTAAGAACCTAAGGTTCTCAGTAGGTAAACATGAACTATTCTCATACAGTGCCATCATAAACATTCCAACCGCTTCGATTTATTATGAAAATATGAGCACATATGCAGAAACAGTGGTTCAATTTTAAGTGGAAAACATCTTTCTCAAAATGGGTTATGTTTTAACAATCACTTGCCATATTATATGACAAACATAGAAATGAAAATAGTGCAATATGCTTCAACAAGAATCTTAATAATATTATGACTTAATGGGATAATTGAAGATGCACATAAAGAAGCTTGTCTGTATGCAAGTGCACATGACTTAATTCGTATCTTTCTTTAACTTGCAACTTGATCTTGCTCTTTTTTGTACTTGGTCTCCCAGAGGTGAATGGCCTCTCTCACCCCTGGGTAATAGCCTGTTTTTCAGGTCTAAGCTCGTACCTATGCATGAGTGACAGGTTTACTTTCCCCGACCCTTACACTGGTCTATTCCCCTTAAATCTGGTCAAGGGCTAGCCCAAGTCTTAGACAGTATTGCTCTAGCCCACGTTAGCTAGGTCTATGCCATGCCTCACGTGGTAGCTTGGTACGTCTCGCTTGCAAGTTCTTATTATCTTTTTCTTTCCATATCTTATCATGTATGCGGATACTTTATGCATTCATGGATATGTCTCATACCTTATTTATCATATCATATTCTAAATATGCTTGCATGCATGATGTACATGAACATGACATGTAAATGTAAATATATTCAAAGCATAATCACCCATAGCATAAGTTCTCATAAATTCCTGTCGAAAATTCGGCAATATAATGGATCGAGTCCGCTTCCCCATGAATAGTGCCAGACAACCAATACAATCTTCCAAACTTGCAATTCAATATAGATCAGTAATGATGCAGATATTCATAGCATATACAGGGTTTTCGGTTTACTCCCTCCTATTCTGCCCAATTTTGTTATAATCCACTCTTTGCCCAATTCAACTCATCTAAGTCTAAATTTTGAATATGTCATAGCCTTATATGTCTAGTTTCCAACCCTTTTAGTCCCATCTCATTTTGATACGTGTAGCTCAAGATATTTAAATTTTGCCTCAGCCTATTCGGTCACTAGCTAGAATAATACTCCTGGAAGTAAAAATTCACTAAAAATAGGAATCTAAGTGAAACCATACGAAACATATACCAAATTAAAGATAAAGGACAAGCTTTTACTTCCAACAAGTTGCATATCATTTGCATGAGTACATCTTGAGATAGAAGCCTCGTAACTTGACCCTACTGGACTACTCTGTTCCAGCCCAGTTTGAACTTAAGTCTATTTCATTGATATGCTAGGAACAAATGGAAACGAATCTGGCTCTAAAAATTTTATGGGATGCTTCGTTATATGTTAGTTTTCAAACCGCGTTATTTGGACTCAATTTAGAGTTGTGTAGGGTGCGTTACACCTTTCTCAATTTATACTGCCCAGATGAGAATCCAGATTTCTAGGTCCAACTTCAAAAATTCATATCTCCCTCAATACTAATCCAATGACCTTATAAAAATAGATTCATCCACTTTATACGGCTATAGGCGGAGCTGTACACTCTGCCAGTACGAACGCCGTAGGGTTTTCTCACAAAAACAGATTCTGCTTAGCTCCTTTCTGAGTTTTTGATAAATTCCTCAACTTAAACTAAGTTTCCTCACCTCAAAACACTAGAAGAACATCAAAGCACCATCATACAAATATGGCATAAGAGGAACATAGCAGCCACATAGTCATATAATACATCAAACAACTAAGAATTTGAGCTACCTACCTTGAAATTCTTGAAACTATGGAAGTAAGAAGGCTAAGAACCAACTCCTGGCCTTCTTCCTTCATCATGGCAGCAGCTCATATGAATGTGGAGAGGCTCTATATGATGCTTAATCATGAAATTGTTAGAGGGGTTTTGTAGAGAAGGAAGTGAGGATCAATTTTCATAAAAGGAGCAAGAGGATTTGAGGTCAAGAGGGCTTCCAATCTTGAGCTTGAAGTTCTTGATCATGGAGGTAAGGAAAGAAAGGAGGAAGAAGAAGAAGAAGAAATGGAAGGAGGCTGAAGCATGGTAGAGGGCGCAAAAATAAAGGGAGATGGGTGAGATTTTTCTAAGCTTTATGACATAAATAAGGGTGGCTTTAGGTAGTTGGCTTTAGTGGTCATGATTTGGCCAAATCTCCCCATCATATGGCTGCATATGGCGCCATCTATGGTGGTGGAGGTGGCTGAATTTCAGCCATTCAACCTAAGGTTATCAGTGTAAAATTCTACTGATTCAGTTCTGGTAGTTTAGAACACCGAATATTTACCGATTTCCTTGAAACCGGTAAAACGTTACTTAATAGTTTTGTAAGATATCTACATGTTCATTTTAATTTATCTTAAGCCTAATCTCTCTAACTAATATCTAATTAACTCTTAATTAATATTTAATTAGCTCCTAATTGCCCTTACATAACTATTGAAATCGAATAAGTGAACTAACGGCGAAAATTAGACATTTTCGTAAATTCGGAGCCTTTTGAAACAATTGCTTCATAAAAATGTGTAAAAAATGGAGTCGCACTTAAAAGCCGAGTACTCTACCATTGAGTTAGCAACCCCCCCCAAAAAAAAAAGGATGTGTAGATGCAATCAAAAAAAATGGACCACCCCCTTGTCTAGAGTGGTATACATTATTTTTGTAATTTATTATTATTATTATTTTATTTATATTTGCCTTTGAATTAAAACCCCATTCTGCTAATTCTACAGATGTGGGAACATAAAAGTGATTTTATGAAAAGTCCTAGGGTTATTGTGGAAATAATTCTTTAGGGTCAAAATATAATTTCTAAAAATTCTGGGCATCTCTATAATTAACAAAAGTTTATAGGGGCACTTTTGTCATTTCTTAATTTTTAACATATGGCAGTGTCATATTTCAATGGCAATGTTACACTATCCTATAATTCCAAGTGTGAGAATCGTCATGGCATAGCGCTGCCTGAGAAATTCTCACACTACCTAAGGGAAATAACTCAAAGTTTCCATTACGTTCTGTTTACTAAAGTAGAGATGTTATATTCTACCTACCTTAAAAGAATTTTGTCCTCAAAATTCTAGGATTAAGAAGGGTCAAGGAAAAATTCCTTTTAACTTATAGAGATATTCCTCTTTTTGAGTTTGCATCTTGTCTTGAGATTACTTGCCGATAGCTATGAGGTAATGTCTTAATACATACAAAGGATCCATAAGGGTTATGTTGGTGTCCGAGCTTGCCTTGTCCCTATGACGCTCTGAATCATTGTTTAGTTTATTGGAGACTGTTACTCATCTCCCTTGCTCTATACCCCACTAGTTTTGCTTTGTGGTAGCTGCTAAATCTTCTGCCACTTGGACATGAGATCCCAGATATTCAGCTCATGAAGATTTGTAATTGCAAGAGTAGCAATTATCATACTAATTGAGGTCAATATGTAGTAACAATAATGCCTATGTCAAGGTGGTCCATATATTCTTTTCCAAGATTCTTATTTGCTCAGCGACCCTTAGCTCAATAATTAATTTGCCTCCGATACGGTTCTTTAGAAACATAGGCTTAGGCCTTTTCTCAAAATTATAACTAGTAGCCTTATCTTAAAACTCATTCTTCTTGGTAAAATTTGCCTCGTGCCTAATGCCTGTAGGAAAATTTCAGGTCACTCGCACTATACGGATTAAGTTCTAAGACTCATGACTCTTCCTATTAGTCTGATATCCTCCTTGATTCCTAGTTATTGAGATACAGGCAGT
Organism: Pterocarpus santalinus; assembly: GCA_031439595.1. Taxonomy (NCBI): domain Eukaryota; kingdom Viridiplantae; phylum Streptophyta; class Magnoliopsida; order Fabales; family Fabaceae; genus Pterocarpus; species Pterocarpus santalinus. The sequence goes on along the minus strand of CM062532.1, from coordinate 40,122,801 downwards.
TTAATGTGAAAACCAAGGTTAAAAGTCAGATCCTTTCATCGAAGCTGCAGAGTTTCCTTACCATATTGTCTTACACGATGACTTTCTAATATCTAAGCAGAGAGTTGTCGTGGATTATATGGGTGCCAAAATATACTTTGTTTCGCTGACGTTCTGATCCACCATCAAATTCATCTAGTAAATTCCTTATCCTACTTGTCATGTGTCTGACTACTTGTGCCTTGGGTCCCAAATACCAATTGAAGAAGTTCTTGCCATTACGAAAACTATCAGCTACAGCAGCGATCAACTTCGACAAATAGTGGTCATAATGGCTTCGTCAAAGTTTTTCGAGAAATTAACCAGGCCATATCCAAACTCTCGCCTACCTGATCCTCTTCGATTAGTGATGATTCCCCTTCCATTAGGTTTTAGGTGTAATGCTAGAGCTTCCTTCTAAATATATCTATAGTCCTTACTTCGAAATCTCTCCTTCTTTTGCAGACTTTACTCCATTTCTCATTATTTGCTAATCGGATCTCGTGCCATTCTTGTTGAACTTCTCAATGATTGTTGCGATACTTGCTCGCTCGAAATATGATCAGCTTCACGTAAGGAAAGGATTGTGGGATAGCAGAAGTTCCTGCCACTTTTCTACTTTCTTCAATTGGTTATCATGGAGATTCCTTGACTATTGTGTTGATGTCCACCTCTCACTTTTATGGGTACCTTAACTGCTAAACCTTCTGGCTATTCTTCATAATATCTTGCTCCTAAGATGTAATCCATTTGCTGTGTGAGATGGAAATGATGGTCTTGCTTCCCTGTTGAAGTTACAATATGAGGACTTCCCAGAAGGTCACCCATCTTAATATTACTCTCGTCCGAGCACGCTTAACTATGGAACTCTAATGGAACCTAGTGCGTTGGTGATGATCGCATTTAATTTGGTCCAGGTTATAGAGACTCTTTTGACTACCTCTAATTCCTGACATGGTAACCTTGCCCCTCATGGGGCACGTTTCCAGATCCTTTTTGATCTTATATTGGTGCATCATCCGGTCTCGCTTAAGGTGCATTAGGTCTGTTGCACTTATGATCGGTGCCAAGGCAACCCTACTTGGTATTTCGTACACAATCTTGTCTGCACCGTAATCGCATACTAGGTAGTTTTTCTCTCTTTAATGGGCCAGCTAGAAATCCAAACTTCCTCTTTTCCTATCTCGTTCCTACTGTGTTCTATTGTTACTGCAGAAACTTGTTTGTTTTCATTCGTCAGAACCTACCTTGCTATTGTTCTCTCGGTCTATCGGGATTAGTTGCATACTTTAAATCTTTATTACTCTCACCTAAATCCGAATACATTTCTTATCGAGTTACTCCCCCCATAGCATATATAATGGTACCTAAAAGCGATTGTTTGACTTTGCCTTTCTTCTCTGAATAGCCTTATTCCTCTACTATTAACATGTTGAAGATGATTCCATCGTCCAGTTCCTGTGGTGGCTGAGGTTGATAGAATTTGAACATGACTAAATTTTCTTACATTTCCTTTATCCCTAAAAGGTAGGAAAATTACACTTGATTCATATGTCATCTCTAGTCTAAAAGTGTTTCTACTTCAGGTTAGTAGGAGATATATTGTCTCTTTCTCTTGTTACACTTATAATTTCATCTGCTTTTCACATCGTGTATAGCCGTATCTCCATCTTGATTCAATGTACAGTTAGATGGGTTTATTTATAGTTTGCTCAACTGTTTCTCTTTCGAAGCCAAGATTCCACTTAGTACTCTTCCAATTTGCAATCGCTACAAGGTTAGTTCTATGTACCCTTAAGGGAGACGCCACTCTATTCTCTGGACGGGGACTTAAAAAGGTTTCCTGTGTACCTAACCGAAGCTTTTGCCCTTAGTTTCTTTTCACTGATCCTCTGCTTTATTTGTCCACTCTACAAGTTTCTTAGTGAAGGATCAGGTCTTTATAATGTGGTATTATCACATTCCAAAATAAAAACCATTAACTGAATTTGTTGGCGAGGTACCTCCGGGGTAATCTCATTTATGAAGAAAATAATGACACTATCTGTAACATCCTCATATAACGTTATAGGAAATAATGAAAATGTCCTTGGGCAAACTTTTATTATTTACAAGCTTGCCTCTAAACTTTTTAAAAAATGACACTTAGGTCCCTAGTTCAATAGAATTAGCAGAATAAAGTTTTAAACGAAGCAGAATCACGTAGCAAAAACGTAGAAACCTAAACCTTGGCCGATTGAGCCCCGGAGGTATCCATATGTGAAATGACATGGGATGCCCCTAGAATTACCCATAATTATGAAAATGTCATTAGCCATGAAAAACAAAAAACAGAAAGGCCCTCAATTTGCAAAACGTTTAATTTACACCTTTAATCGATTAACTCGATTTTAGTGGATAAGTAAAGTTAATTAGAAATTAATTAGAGAATAATTAGGATTTAATAAAGTGTCAATTATAAGGATTAAGTTTAGAGAAGATTGAGATAGATATATAGGAATTCTTACAAAATTATTCAATAGTGATTTGCCGGTTTGAAGGAAATCGATAGAGAATTCGGTATTTTAAACTGCCGGAACCAAATCACTAAAATTATATGATGAAAACCCTCAATCCAATGGCTGAAAATTCAGCCAGCTCCCTCACCAAAGTGGCGCCACCCAAGCCACGAAAATGGAGCATTGTTGGCTCACTTATGAGCCACTTATTCCAACCACCACCTCTATATCTTTTCCATATAATCCTTTCTTACTTCACCAAATTTTTGGCCTCCCTCTCTCCCCCCATAGACGTCCCATCATTCCTTCTCATCTTCCTTCCTTTTCACTTCATTTCTCTTCTATTTCCAAGCTCCAAGCACCTCCAACATCCAAACTCTTCATCTAGTCAAGCTATCCTTCAATCTAGAGGTAGGATTCCAATTCTTGTCTTGATTTTTTGATTTGGGTGGCTGGTGGTGGTTTATTTTCTTAATTTTTGATGTATTGATTGAATGATTGTGATGATATATGGCTGGTTTATGGCTGTTTGTGAGGTTAAATTCGAATTGGAAACAATAAAGGATGAAAATAGGAAGAGCTGAAGGGCTGGAGAACCAAAAACCCTCGGCAGTTCATGGCGGAGGTAATGGCTCCGCCTACTGCTGATTAAATTCAATGAAACCATTTTTAAATGAAACTAGACATCTAGAGATTTCCATACGTATATCATACAAGGATTTTGGATTAGTATTGAGAGAGTTATGAATTTTTGAATTTTGATCTAGGTTTTTTACTTTGATCCTGGGCAGACTGAATTGTTTAGGGTAGAACTCGCCGTATACTATTTGAAAATAAATGAAACCAGATTTTTTAGAAAGCTTACACATAGGAGAATATCCCATAAAAAATTTAGAATTAGATAAGGTCCCGTTTCCTCCCGGTAATCCCAGAAAGTTACCATATGTCCAAACCGGCCCAGAACAAGGCAGCTCAGGAAGGTCCAATTTTGGGACTTATAAATCGAGTCCTACTAAGTCAAGAACTTTTCGTAAATAAAACTTTGCCCTGTTAGCTTTAATATAAGACTAATTTCATATGATTTGAATCAGTTTTCGATTTTTAATGGATTTTTACTTTTAAGTGTCTGATTCTAGCCAGCCACAGGGTAGGCCAGGATAAAACCTAAATAACTTGAGCTATAGTTATCAAAATGAGATGGGACTAAAGATATTAGAAAATAGGCACATAACACTTTAACATAACCAAAATTCAAGTCTAAACGAGTTAAAATGCATTTAGGGTTAAATTTCTAAAAACCGAGCAGAATTGATATAATGAGCAGAATTGAATATAATGGTCTAATCCCTACATGATTGATATTAATATGATATATAAAGGTTCAATCCATATATGATTGACATTATTGTGATATGTTTGCTGCTCTATGTTGAACTTTTGCCTGATTGGTTTTACTGGTAGCCTGGCACAATTTATGGGGAAGCAGGCACGTTCCGTTATGCTGCCGAATTTTTGGCAGAATTATATGAAGTTATAATAACTTGTATTATGAAATTTTATATGCAAGGATATATGAAAGTAAATGGCGAAGTATATGTATCAATGCATTCAGCATGCCTATGCATGATTACGTATGAGAATGAAAACATATGAATATATTGAATGTGGGTCCCTTCATCTGGAGGCAGTTACGAGATCCCTTCTTGTGAAGGCAGTTAAATAAGATAAGATGTGGGTCCCTTCACTTGGAGGCAGTTGCACTTTGAATCCCTCCCTGTGAAGGCAGCTAAAACTATGAGATCCCTCTACCTTGGAGGCATGTGGTCAGCTGAGATCCCTCTACATTGAAGGCACGTGATCAGCTGAGATCCCTCTAATAAGGCACGTGACCAGAAGAGATCCCTTCAATTTAGAGGCACGTGACCAAAATGAGATCCTTCCAAGACTAAAGGCACCTGGGTCCCCTTGTGGGACAGTCTGTGTGACGACGGTCACAAGTTAAGCTTACGAGCTCACTCCTAGATCAGACTACCCAAGGACAGTAAAGACTAAAGATTCAAACATATGCAAGCACCCCACTCACATGAGGCATGATATCGACCCAGCTAGTGTGAGTATACAGGATGGGACTAACACGAGGCATGACATGACCCAGCTAGTGTAAGCAATGAAAATGTATGGTGGCAACATCCATGACATTAACTCATTACAGAGCAAAGAAAGTTAAAGAAAGGCATCAAGATATTTGCATGAATTCAAAGATGAGAATTTGCATAATGAAATCCCATGTTTAATTGATCTTTGTCGTACTATCTATTTATGCTGTGATTATTTTCTAAATATGAAATATTGCCAATGTGACTCAAGCGCGTGAATAAAATGAATTCTGCTTCGGATAATACATTTTCGAACTATAAAATTGAAAAGTCTATTAACATGTTCACCTTTTTTTCATAATAAACCGAAGCAGCTGAATATAATAACGATGATACAATGTGAAATTTATTAATGAATCCTACTGAGAATTTTTATAATTCTCACTCCTATGTTCATTTTCGTGTTATCTCCAGATAGCTCGAAAGATTTCGAAGACGGCTGAAATTGCTATGAAATAAGGTCCACTCAGGTAACAGTAACAACTCTTGAGTGTGGTGCTATGACTTAAGCATAGTACCGTACTTGGGAGGGTGTTACACTATCCATGCCACATAGGATAACCTCATCAGTGGGTAATCACCTTACTCCTATCAAATATTAAAGTTACAAGGTCAGGTAGAAGAATCCCCTAGATTCAAGCTAGAGAAGATAGTCTGGATTGGGTAATCGCAATAAAGCTGGAAACAAGCCCCATCAGGGTGAAGAAGATTTTTACTCAGCTCGGCTCCAACTAAGATCCTGCCCTTAATGATGGAAAATCTTCGGCTACTTGGCAACACTTTACAAACAATATTTTTTGGTATAACTAGGTTTACTATGTCTATAGCAAATCGTCCGACACGATTCCCTTGATTGAATCCCCAATTCTCTGCACTACTTGACTTGCTCAATTGTCTACCCCTTTATTCCATCGCTACTCTCTAGGAGTTTTATCTCTAATAATTATGTGTAAAAGGTCCCTAATAAGCCTGTTGGGTGTTTCAAGCTTCTATTTACACAAAACTTTATATTGAGGTGATCAAGCTCAACATTTAGTCAAGTGCAACAGGTAGTCCATAATACTCATAACAATGCCACCATGCATAATATTTCTATGCTCTCTTCACACGACGGCCTAAAGCATAGTGCATCTAGATTCTCAAAGTATGCATTAGAAGCATAATCAGTCCATCCACAAGCCTATATAGGACGAACTGCTCTGATACCAGTAAATGTAACACCCTTTATTATATAAGCTATGTTTGAGTCATGATGTTATATTAAAGGGGTGTCACTGTGGTAAGAAAGCTTTAAAATATGGAAAATATAAGACATGACCCTTTAACTACACACTTTATTACTAACTAATAGTTCATAAACTTCGTCGTATCTGATACATAAAGGATAAAATAATTACAATTTTAAAAGAAATTGTGACTAACATAATACACAAAACTTGCTTCGACATGGTCGCTACCTAGCTTCAATAGTCTCTAGCTCTGGTTTGTACCCGAGACTTGCTCAAAAAATGTCCCAGTACTCTGTCTCGCACTTGACTTCCAACTTAGGTGCTGCAATATTTACGGAAAATAAAAACATACAAGCAAGCAGTGAGAACCTAAGGTTCTCAGTAGGTAAACATGAACTATTCTCATATAGTGCCATCATAAACATTCTAGCTGCTTCAGTTTGTTATGAAAATATGAGCACATATATGTAAACAGTGGTTCAATTTTAAGTGGAAAACATCTTTTTCGAAGCGGGTTATGTTTTAACAACCACTTGTCATATTATATAACAAATATAGAAATACAAATAGTGCAATATGCTTCAACAAGAATGTTAATAATATTATGATTTAATGGGATAATCGAAGATGCACATAAAGATGCTTGTACTTATTTGTATGCAAGTGCATTTGACTTAATTCGTATCTTTGTTTAATTTGCAACTTGATCTTGCTTTTTTCTGTACTTGGTCCCCCAAAGGTGAACGACCTCTCTTACCCCTAGGTAATAGCTTTCTTTTTAGATCCGAACTCGTACCTATACATGAGTGACGAGTTTACTTTCCCCAACCCTCACACTGGTCTATTCCCCTTAAATCTGGTCGAGGGCTAGCCCAAGTCTTAGACAGTACCGCTCTGGCCCACGCTAGCTAGGTCTATGCCATGCCTCACGTGGTAGCTTGGTACATCCCGCTTGCAAGTTCTTATTATCTTTTTCTTTCCATATCTTATCATGTATGCGAATACTTTGTGCATTCATGGATATGTCTCATACCTTATTTATCATATCATATTCTAAATATGCTTGCATGCATGATGTACATGAACATGACATGTAAATGTAAATATATTCAAAGCATAATCGCCTATAGCATAAGTTCTCATAAATTCCTGCCGAAAATTTGGCAGCATAACAGATCGAGTCTGCTTCCCCATGAATAGTGCCAAACAACCAGTACAATCTTTCAAACTTGCAATTCAATATGGATCAGCAATGATACAGATATTCATAGCATCTATAGGGTTTTCAGTTTACTCCCTCCTATTCTGTCCGATTTTGTTATATTCCACCTTTTGCTCAATTTGACTCATCTAAGTCTAAATTTTGGATATGTCATAACCTTATATGTCTAGTTTCCAACCCTTTTGGTCCCATCTCATTTTGATATGTGTAGCTCAAGATATTTAAATTTTACCTCAACCTATTCAGTCACTAGCTAGAATAACACTCCTGGAAGTAAAAATTCATTAAAAATAGGAATCTAAGTAAAACCATACGAAACCTACCAAATTAAAGATAACAGGACGAGCTTTTATTCCAGCAAGTTGCATATCATTTGCATGAGTATATCTTGAGATATAAGCCTCGTAACTTGACCCTATTGGACTACTCTGTTCCAGCCTGATTTGAACTTAAGTCCACTTCATTGATGTACTGGGAACAAATGAAAATGAATCTGGCTCTGAAATTTTTATGGTTCCTTATATGTTATCTTTCAAACCGCGTTAGTTCGAATCAATTTAGAGTTGTGTAGGGTGAGTTACACCCTTCTCAATTTATACTGTCCAGATGAGAATCCAGATTTCTAGGTCCAACTTCAAAAATTCATATCTCCTTCAATACTAATCCAATGACCTTATAATTTATATGTATGGAAAGCCCTGAATGTCTAGTTATATAAAAATAGTGTCACCCACTTTTTATGGCTGTAGGGTGAGTCGTACACTCCGCCAGTACGGACGCCATAGGGTTTTCTCACAAAAACAAATTCTACTTAGCTCGTTTTGAGTTTTTGATAAATTCCTCAACTTAAACCAAGTTTCCTCACCTAAAAACACTAGAAGAACATCAAAGCATCATCATACAAATATGCATAAGAGGAACATAGCAGCCACGTAGTCACATAATACATCAAACAACTAAGGATTTGAGCTACCTACCTTGAAATCCTTGAAACTATGGAAGCAAGAAGGCCAAGAACCAACTCCTAGCCTTCTTCCTTCATCATGGCAGCAGCTCATATGAATGTGGGGAGGTTCTATTTGATGCTTAATCATGAAATTGTTAGAGAAGTTTTGTAGAGAAGGAGGTGAGGATCAACTTTCATAAAAGGAGCAAGAGGATTTGAGGTCAAGAGGGCTTCCAATATTGAGCTTGAAGTTCTTGATCATGAAGGGAAGGAAAGAAAGGAGGAAGAAGAAGAAGAAATGGAAGGAAGCTGAAGCATGGTGGAGGGCTCAAAAAAAAAAGGAGATGGGTGAGATTTTTCTAAGCTTTATGACATAAATAAGGGTGGCTTTAGGTAGTTGGCTTTAGTGGTCATGATTTGGCCAAATCTCCCCATCATATGGCTGGCATATGGCGCCATCTATGGTGGTGGAGGTGGCTGAATTTCAACCATTCAACCTAAGGTTATCAGTGTAAAATTCCACTGATTCAGCTCTGGTAGTTAGAACACTGAATATTTACTGATTTCTTCCAAACCGGTAAAACGTTACTTAATAGTTTTGTAAGATATCTACATATTCATTTTAATTTATCTTAAACCTAATCTCTCTAACTAATATTTAATTAACTCTTAATTAATATTTAATTAGCTCCTAATTGCCCTTACATATCTATTGAAACCGAGTAAGTGAACTAACGGCGTAAATTAGACATTTTCGTAAATTCGGAGCCTTTTTGTTTCCTATTTTATGTAACTAATGGCATTTTCATAATTTTGAGCAAGTCCAGGGGCACCCCATATCATTTAACACTAGACTGTCTCCATGGCCCAATCGGCAGAGACTTAAACTTCTACGGTTTCACCACGTGATTCTATTCCGCTTAAAATCCCATTCTGCTAATTCTGTAGATGTAAGGACATAAAAGTCATTTTATGAAAAGTTCTAGGGTTATTGTGGAAATAATTCTTTAGGGTCAAAATATAATTTCTAAAAATCCTAGACATCTCTGTAATTAACAAAAGTTTATAGGGACACTTTTATCATTTCCTAATTTTTAACATATGGCAATGCCATATTTTCAACAGCAATGTTACACTATCTTATAATTTCAAGTGTAAGGATCATCATGGCATAGCACTACCTGAGAAATTCTCACACTGCCTAAGGGAAATAATTCAAAGTTTCCATTACGTTCTATTTACTAAAGTGGGGAGGTTACATACAACACTAGTACAAATGAATCCACATCCTCGAACCGAGGGTAGAGTTGGACTAGTAGAAAAAGCAGAAAAGTCTAAAGACGAGCAAATCATAGAAGGTTGAGATGACTTTGAATAATAGGATCACACAAAGTAGGTCGGGTAGGATGACTCAAAGGGATTGGACTCCACAAAATATGTCAATGTTAGCTGGGTGTTGGAGTCAATCTCTCCATCTGTGGGGTACATTGGTGGGTGAAAAGGTGGATGTAGTCATCCAAGGTGACATCCTTGTATAGATCATGGGGGTGGAAAGATGGGCTCATAACCGATGCACAGAATTAACGGCTATGAAACATATAGACCCTCTTAGCTGCTCGAACTACCAGCACGGATGCATTCAGCACCAAGTTGAAGTGCTAATGCATAATTGGGAACTCAATGAAGATCACCACGGTGCCCAACGCCTGCATCCTCTAAAGACAACAAATAAAGGTTACTTCTACTCACTCCTCTCCATCTCTAGCATGAATTTTTATGCATCTAGTTGTTTTGCGAGTTTTTTTCTTTATTGTACCTAATTCCATATAACAACCCAAATATTTAAAAAAAAAAAAATTAAAGAAGTTGTAAAGTGATCAAACATTCAATATTTTAATGTAAGTATGACCTACAAGTTATTAGAAAGCTAAAAGAAAGTGCCATCTCCATGATCAATATTTTCACCATCTCCATGATCAATACCATCAAGCTCATCTCTTACATCCTGATTATTATCATCAAATGCCACATCATCATCATTATTACCTTTATGAATAGATGATTGTATATACTTATCCTGTTCATCTTCTTCCAACTGTATCCTTTCCTTTTCAAAAAAGCAACGTAGAATCATTGCTAGGCAAATTGGTTTTCTCTTGGCCTTCTTTTGATTGTGTTGTGATAACTCATTGGCAAGTGCACCAAATTGTTTAAGTAATAACCACAGAAAGTGGGTATCGTCCCACAAGGATTGACGCTATCAAAAAATACTTCACTAATCAAATTTCTATTTAAATCATAACAACTGTTTGGATTGAAGAAAGCTCTAATTTAAAATATACTCAAAACTGAGAATGAAAACAAAATTTATAATAATGCAAAACACACAAAAGATAATATCAAATCTTCAAAACACTAGAGGTTGGGATGGTCTGAATTTTCTTACTTTTTAATTAAATTCCTCAAATACTTAATTTAGAATTCTAGATTAATGACAGGATTATTAGTAACCTAACCCCAATTCCTTGGTGAATCAATTCTCCTATTTGTGATAAAATATGACAATTCCTTGACTATATCTCAACACAAATAAAGATTACGCATAGAACTCAATCCCTAGATCACATAAAATTCAAGAAATATTCCTAAACCTTGAAATTCATGTAGTTAATCTTTGGAGCCAATTCATATACAATTTTCCCAAATCATATAAAAACCCTAATTCAATCATGAAATACAATTCATAATTTCTTGCATATAAACACAAAAGATGAACAATTTATCCAAGAAATCCAACATCAAGTATCAGAAATTCAGCCCCAATACATCCATTTCAGACCTAATCCCTTCCTCTAGCTAATGAGTTTAGCAACTCATTCTATGGAAGAACAAAGAAAGGAAAAGTGCAGAAAATTTCATAAAGAACCAAAGAATTGGAAGGATGAGTCTTCAATCTTCCTCCTCTTCTTGTTCCCCAAGTTGTTTCCCTAGCTTTTCAGCCTCCTTTCTCTGTTTTCTTTTCGAGTTTCCCCTGCTGGATAACCTAAAAATCGCGTCCGTCTCTTAATTAAATGCAACAAAAATTTGACAGCACGCCATGGCCGCCTAGGCACTGAGTGTTGGGTGCCTAGGCGCCAGGTCACCTGACACCAAAAATGAAATCAGTAGTTTCAATACCGAGCGCATAAATCCATAAAAATGCTAAAAGAAATGAAATAACATAAATAACTAACAAGCAAGCCTAAAAAACACTTATCAAAAGTAATTTTAAAAAGGTTTTGGATGATTTTAAGCTCTAAAAATCTCAGCAACTTAATGGAACATCACACCCCCAGACCTAAGATGTTGCTTGTCCTCAAGCAAAAAGAGAAAACTCAAAAGAACAATTACGGCGCCTAACAAGAATTATGTATCACATGTGCTCTCAGAAAACTCCTCAACATCAGTTCAAAAATAAACACAATGGACAAATAAAATCATACAATCATCATTTGCACTCTTTATGACCCAACCCAAAATAAACAAGATCATGGATCAGTTCTAGATCAAATAATCCGGATTAGATTATGCAATTACTTAAGAAATATCTCATACTCAGTCCATATTGTTCATCCCTATCTCCACTAATGTAGAATTAATGCACCAAATTGATCAACAGGGTCTTTTACAGCTTGTAATGTAAGGCCAAAGGTGAAGGTTATGAAAGAAGGGAAAAGGAAAATTTAAACTAGGTTGAGTAATTAGAGTATGCATCACAATCCAAAATAAAACAAAGCAGTGCCATAATTCTTGATTTTTTTTTTGTAGTATTTTTGTTTTTGTTTGTTTGTTTTTTTCTTTTTTGCATTTTTTTTTATGGAAACAAAAACAGCTTGATTTGCAAAAACTGTGGCACTAACTATAAGATGAACAGAACATGTAATGCACCACTTAAAGAACTCAACAAAAATTTGTTGCAAGTGACAATTTTTTTTTTCGGGGTTAAAGAAAGGTAAGATGAATGAAGGTTAAAACAAAGAAACAAGCCTTTTTATCATCAATTTTTTTTTTTTTTTAGCTTCAAAGGGGACCTAAGGATATACATTATCGGGTTGGCTAGAAAGGCTCAAACGATCCAAAGAATGCCCTGATCATTTCACCATGATACATTATCCTAGGATTTCGCCTCAACAGGGAATCAAACATGTTCCAAGATAAGCATCAATCTAAGTATTCCACATAATCTTTCTCTAGAAAATTAACCCGGTTCATCCCCAAGAAAATGCACATCCTAGATCAAAGCAATAATAGGCATGATGAATGAGAGCATGATCCATTGAAAACATTGTGCTCATGATACTCCAAGTTTATGAAAATTCATATAATCATTGAGCACTCAACACAATTCTCAGAACAAAACTTTTAAAACTGCACAATCAACAGACTCTTTCTTCCAAAAATAAAGAAAACATAAAAGACACCTAAACTCCTAAACTGCAACCAGAAAAACAATAACTAAAAGCAATAAGCAAAAGAAGAAAAATAAAATAAAAATAAAATAAAATAAAAAGAAACAGCAAACTTCCCCCATTTTTATTTGACTTCAATCTTCATCAGCATCTTCTTCTTCTTCTCCAGCCTCTTGCTCCTGCTTAAAATTAGTCGGCCTTAAAAGATCCTCATCCGGTACTAATGGTTCATCCAGTTCATCAGGTCTCATTCCTTGCTCAATAGCTATTCGTCTCACCATTACTTCTAATCCTTGAACAGCTCGAATGAGATATTGATTCTGACGAATGCTTAACCTTTGAAAATTCTCCAATTGTTCTAACCTCTGAGCGGTGGTGAGAGGACACCTTGGCCTACTAGAACTAGACTATGTAGAAGATGATGGTTGCTCTTGTCTTCTCTGTTGAATTCGGGGTCTCCGAGTCTCCTGGGCTATAGAAGCTGCAGTTATGGGCCACTCAGGTAAAACTGGAATATCTCCTTTAATATCCACGCCTGCTCTCCTACACAACTGTGTAATTAAACTCGGATACCCCAAACTCCTAGATGATGCCTGAGCCATTTCATGAATTTTCGAAGCAATTAAACTCCCCACATCAATACAGCCTGTTCCACACGCACTTCTGAATGATTCAGCTTAGTGATAAGTCTAGACTGAACAAATGTACACCAAGCCCTTGGAACTGGTATTAAATCAGCTTTCCTTAGACATAAGGGTCTTCCATGAGCATCCATTTCCCATGTTGCACCTTCCTTGCATAGATCTCTTAACACATCAGTCAATCTTTGCTCATGCTCCATCCTGTGATCATAACTACAATAATCAGGGTAATGATATCCTATGCCAAAGAAAGCATCTATGGCTCTTGGACTGAAATCAATTTCTTTCCCTCGAACGAAACTCTTAAATTCACTTTCTTCACTTTGCTCTTGTTCATCATTGGGCACCACATATGCATTGGCATAAAACTCCTGAACCATATTCATTTTTCCTGCTGGAATACCCGCACATAAAGCTATCTAGTTTCTTTCTTTAATTTGATCTTGGATCTCAAGGTATTCTCCTTCTTGCAGACTGAATCCTCTCTCCTGCACCAATGACCGAGTCAAGAAGACGTTCTTAAATCGCTCTTCATGTGCACGAGTCTTGAAACGAGTATGATCAAATGTGTTTGCTGAACTAGAGCCAGCCTTGTCAATTCCCCTTTTCTTTCTTGGAGGCATGAGAATTAGTCACCTAAAAATCAACCCAACAATTTGTCAAGATAAAAGTCCCAAGTTCATTCAAAATGAATCAGATTATTCATTTAACACCTACTTGGAACAACTTGATAAAAGTCCATGTTTCAAAGATAATTAGCAACTCATCAAGCTAACATGGTCTCTCGTCAACTCAAGTTTTCATTCACAATGAACTCATGAAATATGAATTCTCTACTCCTTACCATTAACATTGACATTCCAATCAACACAAGAATTCAGCATAAAACTAAACAATTTGAATATACATTCCACTGGGTTCATGGCAACACTACATGAAGGAAGAGAAAATTTATCTAGCTTAAATTCAATACCTATTCACAAACAATCTCTATTCACCATGAATACACAACTCACAATTCTTCCAAACCCATGCTTTTATCACTTCCACACCCATATTCATTCACATTCTAAATTTATTCCAAGAACATGCCACTCTAGCACAATTCCTCAATAAATTTTCAACAACACCACACCAAATCATGCTAAAAAACATACAATCAATTCAAAATATGCACTTGACCAATTCAATTCTACCAAGCTCATCACATTGTCATTTCTTCAAACACTAGGTGCTCACTCCTCAAACATGTTAGTTATATGAATATGAAACAACTAAAGTGTCCAATATCAGTCATGCATTGTATCAAACACAAATTATAACAACAATTCACACCCAATGGCACCCATTTTTCCAATTTCTTATTTTCCCCAATTTGCAACCCCTATCTATGATAGAGAACCATCCATTCACTCTTGTAACATGCAACAAGAATTAAAGATAGTTGGAAGAGAGTTGAAAGCGAAAGGGATCTTACCTCAACAAGAAACCACCATCAAAGTGCAGAAATTCACAAAAAAAATCCCCCCAAACCCGCAGTTACAGCTCACAGAAAATAGAAAAAATTTTGCAGAAAATGGAGGTTCTTTGAAGAATAATGGAGGTTATGAGATAAGAAGGTGAAAGGAGAAGAAGCAAGATGGATTAAGTCTCCTAAATACTATGAACATGAATGAGTTTAGAGGAGGAGAAGTGAAACTAAAATGGAGTGTTTGATGTAAAAGAAGAAGAAGAAAACAGGGGAAGAGAAGAAGAGAATACATGCAATGCTGCTTTTTACGTTTCTCTCTCTCTTTTTTTTTTTTTTACGTCAGCGCTTGGGCGGTACAAGTATAGCGCCTAGGCGGTGGATCACCTGAACGTGATTATTTTCCTTGCGTAGACAGTGCCCAAGCAGTGTAACATAACGCCCAAGCACTGAACAGCTTGAAACCAACTTTTCCTTTCTTGCAGTGGACGCCCAGGCGGGATGTGTTGAGCGCTTGAGCGCTACACAGCCTGAAAATAGCTTTCTTTTCTTTCGTAGGGAGCGCCTGGGCGGTACAGGTATAGCGCCTGGGCGGTTGGCTTTTATATTTTTTTTTCACACAATTAAATAAGCAAAATAGCAATTAAAATCATAAAATAAAATAACTAAGGAAAACTAATGAATAGAAAATAATAAAAAAATAAAAATAAAAATAAGAATAAAATTAACTAAAACAAAACAAAGAAAATAAAGAAAATAAAACGAAACAAAATAAAATGAAAGGATACCAAAAAGTGGGTTGCCTCCCAATAAGCACTTTTTTAACGTCATTAGCTTGACGTCTTGCAATTTTTTAGGACAATGTCAAGATTGATCTCTGCCTATCAATCTCTTTTCCAAAATAATGCTTCAGCCTATGCCCATTCACTGTGAATTTTCTTCCAAAACTTGGCTCAAGTAACTCAACAGCATTAAACGGAGAAACTTTGCTTATCACAAATGGTCCAGATCATCTTGTCTTCAGCTTTTTAGGAAACAACTTTAGCCTTGAATTAAACAGTAATACTCGTTGTCCTGGTTCAAAATGCTTGAAAGAAATCTTCTTGTCATGCCATTCCTTTGTCCTTTCCTTGTATAAATGAGCATTTTCATAAGCCTTGTACCTAAATTCCTCAAGTTCATTAAGTTGGAGGAGCCTCTTTTCCTTGACAGCTTTAGCATCAAAATTTAGAAATTTAATTGCCCAAAAAGCCTTATGTTCCAACTCCACTGGCAAGTGACAAAATTTTCCAAATACCAATTGATATGGAGACATTCCAATGGGAGTTTTAAAAGCTGTTCTATAAGCCCAAAGTGTAACATCCTCCCAAGCACAGTACTATGCTTAAGTCATAGTACCACACCCTAGGGATGTTACTGTTACCAGAGCAGACTTCATCTGACAGCAATTTCAGTCGTCTTCGGAAACTTCTAAAATCATTTGGAGATAACATGGAAATAAGAGTGAGAATTATAAAATTCTCAGTAGGATTCTCTAATTTTCATACATAGTGTCATCATGGTCGTCTCCAGTTTGCTTCGGTTTATTATGAAAAAGGTGAACATGCTGCACAACTATTTAAATTTACATTTCGAAAAATATCTTATCCGAAGCAAAGTTTATTTTTATCGTACACTTGTTCTTTGGGGAGAACCCATACCAAATCAAGTCATGAATCATATTGAGACTAATAATTGAAATACAATAAGGTACGATAGCATCAATGCACTAGAGACATAACTTCCATATATACTTTACTTTGACTATAGTATATTCAGATGATACCCACATGACATCAGTATGCTGGGAACATAACATCTGCACATAACTTAAATCTTTAATCTTTAGCTTTTACTTAGCACACCTAGGCGTTACGTATCGCCGTCCCTAGGGTGCATTTACTGCCCTTGGGTAGCCTGGCCTTGGAGTGAGCTCGTCAGCTTCACCCGTGACCGTCGTCACACCGACTCACTCACAAGGGGATTCACGTGCCTCTAGTCTTGGAGGGATCTCATTCTGGTCACGTGCCTCTAGTTGAAGGGATCTCTTCTGGTCACGTTCCTCAAAATTGAGGGATCTCGTCTGACCACGTGCCTTCAACATAGAGGGTAGCTGCCTTCACAGGGAGGGATTCAAAGTGCAACTGCCTCCAGGTGAAGGGACCCATGTCTTTATCATTTAACTGCCTTCACAGGGAGGGATTTCAAATAACTGCCTCCAAGTGAAGGGACTCACATTCAATATATTCACATTCTTTCATTCTCATACATATTCAAGCATAGTCATACATATGCTACATCACTTACCTTCACATACCTCATAACATAATTATGTCATTCTTGAATATAGGGTTTCTATATACCCATTTATACTTTAATTCATCCTTACATCTAAACATTCATAGCTTCTTAGACTTCTGCCGTAAATCCGGCAGCATAACGGATCAGGTCCATTTCCCCATAAATAGTGCCAGCTCTCATGGACAAATCATTCATAGCAACATAATCAACTTAACACATATATATCAATGTCAAGCTGGCAATCCTCAACTCAAACCTTATATGTCCACTAACTCTTGTGAAATTATTACTTTGGCCATCCTACCAATTCTATTCGGGTCTGCCCGAATCTTGTATAATCCACCTTTATCTCTATTCAACTCATTTAAACCTGAATTTTGGATATGGCATAGCTCTATATGTCTACTTTCTAGCCTCTTTGGCCCCATGTCATTCTGATTTATATAAATCAAGATATTCAACTTTTACCTCAGCCTGTTCAGTCACTAGCCCGAATTACACTCCTGGGAATATAAATTCACTAAAAATCGAAACTAAGCTCAAATCTTACGAAATTGGTCTCATATCAAAGCTAACAGGACAAACTTTCATTTTCCACAAGTTTCACTCCATTTGCTTAAGTACACCTCGAGTTATAAGTCCTGAAAGTTGACTTTCCTGAACTACCCTGTTTTGGCTCGGTTTGGACATAGAGCAACTTCCTCGAGCCACTGGGATCAACTGGGGACATAACAAACTCGGAATTTCATACTGGGATGTTCCCCTATGTGTAGGCTTTCTAACAAAACTGGTTTCACTCAATTTGGAGTTGTATAGGGTGAGTTATACCCTTCTCATGTCACCCTACTCAGATGAAAATCCTGAACCCTAGGTTAAACTTCAAAAATTCGTATCTTCCTCAATACTAATCCAAGAACCTTATATGATATATCTATGGAAAGCCCTGAATGTCTACTTTCATCTAAAAATGGTTTCATCAGATGTGACCGATTGTAGGCAGCGCTGTACGCTCCACCGTATGAACTGTCGTGGAATCTCCACCAAGACAGCACCCTCATCCATTCATTTCTCTTAGTTTTCTTCTTCTAATTCTAATTCTAACTCAAAATCTTCTATTAATTCAATCATGATTCATCATAATCCATCATAATACATCCAATAATTCATCAAATACATAAAGAAGGATACAATTTCATGCAACCATAGTGTAAGAAATTCAAGAATAGAGCAGAATCCTACCTCTTTGGAGTATGATTGGAGCTAAGTGCTGAAACTTGGAGTGTTAGAACCCTGCTAAGCTTGAGGGAGTAATGGAGTTGGAGAAGAGAAAAGAGAGCTGAACAAGGAAGAAAGTAGCATAGAAATGGGGCTGAAGGAGAGAAAGAATGAGTTATATATATATAAGCTTGAGGCGGTGGTTAACTTGGAGGGCTTTGATTGTCTGAATTTCTTGTGGACAAAGTTTAGCTACGTCTCCCTTTTAGTGGAACTCACCGCCATACTATTTGAAATTGGAACTCGCCTCTATTCTGCTTGAAGTCGAAACTCATGCCTTATTTAATTGAGCTCGTAGCTGAAGCCGGATATCGGAACTCGTCCCTTCTTGTTTGCGACTTGAGGAAATCTTGTCTTGTTTATTTCGAAACTTGGAAGTGAGGTCGGATGTATCAACTGATCTCGGAACTCCCAGTTCAAAGTCGGGACTCCTTGTAATAAGATCGTATATTGGAACTCGTGTGTGTTGTGGAAATCAGCTCAAGGATCCGAACTCGTGTCCACCCTAATTGAGTTCAACACTAAGGTCGGAACTCGGGAATTCGAGTCACATTTCCAAACCCAAGTACTTAAACTCGGAAGTCGGTATCTTACATTTGATGATATCGGAAACCGTGTATAAATGCCTTTGAGACATGAAGTCGGATACTGGTGAATCACGTTCATATTGTTCGGACTCGAATGTTAAACTCGGAAGTTGTAGAAGTAATCCAGATGAAGTCAGAAGTCGTGAAGTAGTAAATTATGCCACTTGAGGTCGGAGATTATGCCCAATGTACCTTAACTCGAAACCGAAAATCAGTAATGGAAGATGAAATCGGAAATCGGGCAGGACGTGAAGTCAGAAATTATGTGGAATCCGAGGGCGAACTCGGAACTCGGAAATTTTGATGTTACACAAAGTGCATCATCAATTTTCCTTGCCCAATCTTTCCTGGACGCACCAACTTTCTTTTCAAGAATTCTTTTTAACTCCCTGTTAGATACCTCAACTTGACCACTCATCTGAGGATGGTACGGAGTAGCTATCTTGTGTTTCACTCCATATTTCTACAATAACATGTCAAGTTGCTTGTTACAAAAATGACTCCTTCCATCACTAATAAGTGCTCTTGGAACTCCAAATCTTGTGAAAATGTTCTTTTTCAGAAAATTCACAACAACTTTTACATCATTAATGGGTGATGGAGTGGCTTCCACCCACTTTGACACATAATCCACAGCAACAAGAATGTATAAATTAGAGTATGATGAAGGGAAAAGACCCATGAAGTCTATCCCCCATACATCAAACAACTCCACTTCCAAAATATAGTTCTGTGGCATTTCATTTCTTCTTGACAAGTTCCCCGTACTCTGACATCTATCACATTTTTCAATAAAAGACCGAGCATCTTTAAAAATTGTGGGCCAATAAAAACCACTTTGCAAGACCTTAGCTGCTGTTCTTTCCCCACTAAAATGTCCACCATACTCAGAGCCATGACAATGCCATAAAATACCTTGCACCTCCTCTTCTGGAATGCACCTTCTGATCATCCCATTAGCACACCTCTTAAATAAATAAGGTTCATCCCAAAAGAAATACCTTGCATCATGTAAGAACTTCTTCTTTTGATTCCAACTCAAACCTTCTGGAAGAACTTTTGTAGCTTTGTAATTGGCCATATCAGCAAACCATGGAAATACCTGAATTACAAACAAATGCTCATCAAGAAATTCTTCTTTAATTGGTAACAGCTACACATCCTGGCCTCCATCTTGAACAATCCTTGACAAATGGTCAGCAACCAAATTTTCTGTGCCTTTCTTGTCCTTCAACTCCAAGTCAAATTCTTGTAACAATAGCACCCACCTGATCAACCTTGGCTTTGCTTCCTGCTTAGGCAAGATATACTTAAGAGCAGAATGGTCAGTGAAAACAATTACTTTTGATCCAACCAAATATGACCTAAACTGTCAAAAGCATAAACAACAGCAAGCAATTCTTTTTCAGTAGTTGCATAATTACGCTGTGCATCATTCAACACACGACTAGCATAATAGATCACATGCAACAATTTATTTTTTCTTTGACCCAAAACCGCACCTATTGCAAAGTCACTAGCATCACACATCAATTCAAATGGCAAACTCTAATCAAAAAGTACATTATAGGAGCAGAAACCAATTTTTCTTTCAAAGTCTCAAAGGCATGCAAGCAATCATCATCAAATACAAAAGGTGCATCCTTAACCAAAAGATTACACAAAGGTTTTGCAATTTTTGAAAAATCTTTAATGAACCTTCTATAAAAACTAGCATGTCCTAAAAAACTTCTAATGCCTTTAACATTTATAGGAGGAGGCAATTTTTGAATAATTTCAACTTTAGCCTTATCTACCTGAATACCTTTGGATGAAATCCAGTGCCCAAGAACAATACCTTCTGTAACCATAAAATGACATTTTTCCCAGTTTAGAACAAGGTTTGTTTCTTGACACCTTTTTAAAACCAAAGATAAATTATTCAAACATACATCAAAAGAACTACCAAAAACAGAGAAGTCATTCATAAATACCTCAATGAATTTTTCTACCATATCAGAGAAAATGGAAAGCATGCACCTTTGAAATGTAGCTGGGGCATTGCATAACCCAAATGTTATCCTCCGATAGGCAAAAACACCATAAAGACATGTGAATGTTGTCTTCTCTTGATCTACAGGGTCCACTGCAATCTGGTTGTAACCTGAATACCCATCCAAAAAACAGTAATAGGCATGCCTAGCTAACCTCTCCAACATTTGGTCAATGAACGGCAAGGGAAAGTGGTCTTTTCTTGTTGCCGCATTCAACCTGCGGTAATCTATGCATATCCTCCAGCCTGTAACTGTCCTTGTGGGTATCAACTCATTGTTCTCATTTGGCACCACAGTGATGCCGCCCTTCTTAGGCACCACCTGAACAAGACTTACCCATGAACTGTCAGAAATAAGGTAAATAATTCCAGCACCCCACAATTTCAGAACTTCTTTCAGAACCACTTCCTTCATTGTTGGATTTAGCCTTCTTTGTGGTTGCACCACAGGCTTGCTATCTTCCTCTAACAGAATCTTGTGCATACACATAGTTGGACTTATCCCCTTCAAATCACTGATAGTCCAACCAATGGCATTCTTGTGCTCTCTCAAGACTCTCAACAATTTTTCTTCTTCCAACTCACTCAAAAGTGCACTAATAATCACAGGATAGGAACTGTTACCTCCAAGAAATGCATATTTGAGAGTTGATGATAAAGGCTTCAAGTCAAGCTTCGGAGGCTCTTCTTTCACAATTCCTTTGTCAAGCAGAAATTCTCCTTCTCCTTCAGATGCATGATTGGTGACAAAGCTTCTAGAAATTTAACACATTCAATAACTTCTGGTTTATCTTCATCATTTGTTGACATCTTTGCATTTACCAGAGTTGTTTCAAGAGGACATGCTAACACTTCTTTATGGAAAACTTCTTTAACCAAAGGATCAATTGCATCAATTCTTAGACAATGCTCCTTTTCTGTTGGATGCTTCATAGCCTCAAACACATTAAAAATTACTTTCCCATCATGCACCTGCAACATAAGCTCTCCTTGTTGAACATCAATCAGTGCCCTTCCTGTTGCCAAAAATGGTTTTCCTAGAATTAGAGGCATCTCAGAATCCTCTTCCATATCCAACACCACAAAGTCCGCAGGAAAAATGAATTTATCAACCTTTACTAACACATCTTCAACTATTCCATACGGAAACTTAATAGACCGATCAGCTAGTTGCAATGAAATCATGGTAGGCTTCATTTCCTTAATTTCCAACTTATGCATGGTAGACAACGCATCAAATTGATGCTTGCCCCAAGGTCACACAATGCTCTACCAATGGTCAAAGTACCAATAGTGCATGGAATATGGAAACTACCTGGATCTTTCAGCTTCTGTGGTAATTTCCTTTAGATGATAGCACTACACTCTTCAGTTAGCATCACTGTTTCATTTTCTTTCAGTTTCCTCTTCCTGGAAAGCAAATCTTTCATAAACTTGGCATACAAAGGCATTTGCTCCAAGGCTTCAGCAAATGGAATGTTAATCTGCAACTTTTTAAACACTTCCAAAAACTTAGAGAATTGCTTCTCTTGATTCTGCTTCTAAAATCTCTGCGGAAATGGAACTCTAGCATGTGGAGACACTTCAACTGGCTTGTCCCAATCTACTTCTTTCTTTTTCCCCTTCAAAGGCTCACTAGATTGCTACTTCACCTGTTCTTGAGGATTGGTTAGAACCTCAGATGAAGGATCTTCAACTTCTACAGCATCATCTACTAGAGAATTCTCAGTTTCTTTACCTTTGCTCTCCTTAGGATGCACCTCTAATGTCTTGCCACTCCTCAAAGTAATCGCCTTGCAGTGCTCCTTTGGATTTGGCTCAGTGTTGCTAGGGAAGGTTCCTTGTGGTTTCTCTGCCAACTGTTTAGCAATCTACCCAACTTGATTCTCCAAGTTTCTAATTGAGGCCTCTTGATTTTTAAAATTGGCCCTTGTTTCATTCATGAAACTAGAGGTCTGCTGCACAAAATTTGTTGTTGACTGAGATAACTTTTCCAAAGCAATTTCCAATGTAGATGGTTTTGGCTGAGCAGGTGGTTGGGCTGGCGGTGTTTGAAAAGATGCATTAAAAGTTTTCTGACCACCCTGATTACTCCAAGAAAAATTTGGGTTATTCCTCCACCCTGGATTATATGTGCTAGAAAAGGGGTTGTTCTGCTGCCTTGGAGGATTTTCCATGTAATTTACCTGTTCAACAGATGACTGAGCATCATCAAGCTTCACATTCTCCATTTCCATGTTCACCATCACAAAAGTCACATATTAAAGGTTGGGAACCTACAGCTCCAACTTGCATTTGCCCAAATTGTTGAGTGAGAGTAGACAGTTGCCGAGACATGAGCTTATTCTGAGCCAATATAGCATCAAGTGTCTCCAGCTCCATAACACCTTTCCTTCCCACTGACCTCTCATTTGAAGCCATGAAGTTATTCGCAGCCATAGTCTCAATCAATTGAAGTGCTTCCTCTGGATTTTTAGTATGTAAAGATCCTCCAGAAGCTGCATCCACCATTGATCTTACAGACAGTATCAACCCATCATAGAATGTCTAAATCTGAAGCCAGTCTGGAAGGGCATGATGTTGACATTTTCTTAACAACTCCTTGAACAGCTCCCATGCATCATAAAGTGACTCTCCATGCTTCTGACAAAAAGTATTGATTTCATTTCTCAGCTTTGCAAGCTTCTGAGGTGGGAAAAACTTCATGAGAAATTTGCTGACTAAGTCATCCCATGTAGTAATACTCCCTCGTGGTTGAGATCAAAGCCACACTTTTGCCTTGTCTCTTAGTGAAAATGGGAAGATTCTTAGACGAATTGCATCTGAACTTGCTCCATTGACTCTGAAAGTGTAACATAGCTACAGGAAATTTGTTATGTGCAAATTTGGGTCATCTAGCGGCCCTCCACCAAACTGCTCTTGCTGAACTAACTGTAGAAGTTCAGGTTTCAACTCAAAATTATTGGCTTGAATTGGTGGTCTTATTATACTAGATGCACATCCATCAGCATTAGGTGTGGCATACTCTCCCAGTGTCCTCCTAGCATTCTGATTCACATTCTCTTCATCCATGTTTGCCTCTTTTTCTGCTTGTCTTCTTGCCTTAGCTTCTTTCCTAAGTCTCTTTGCTGCCTTCTTAATTTCTGGATCAAAGAGCAACGACTCCGGATTAACTATACCTCGCATACAAGAAACTAAGCAACTTTGAGAATAACGTTACCAAATAAAATGAAATAAAATAAACAAAATTACATACAAAACTAAAGCACATAAAAAATAAAAATAAAAGTATAGACAAATTATACACAAAAATTAAATATCTAAATTAGAAATTTTCTTAGCTACTAATATTGTTGATAAAACACTCAATCCGCGGCAACGGCGCCAAAAACTTGATAACTCATTGGCAAGTGCACCAAATCGTTTAAGTAATAACCACAGAAATTGGGTATTGTTCCCACAAGGATTGACGCTATCAAACAATACTTCACTAATCAAATTTCTATTTAAATCATAACAACTGTTTGGATTGAAGAAAGTTCTAATTTAAAATGTACTCAAAACTGAGAATGAAAACAAAATTTATAATAATGCAAAACACACAAAAGATAATATCAAATTTTCAAAACACTAGAGGTTGGGATGGTCTGAATTTTCTTACTTTTTAATTAAATTCCTCAAATACTTAATTTAGAATTCTAGATTAATGACAGGATTATTAGTAAACTAACCCCAATTCCTTGGTGAATCAATTCTCCTATTTGTGATAAAATATGACAATTCCTTGACTATATCTCAACACAAATAAAGATTATGCATAGAACTCAATCCCTAGATCACATAAAATTCAAGAAATATTCCTAAACCTTGAAATTCATGTAGTTCATCTTTGGAGCTAATTCATATACAATTTTCCCAAATCATATAAGAACCCTAGTTCAATCATGAAATACAATTCATAATTTCTTGCATATAAACACAGAAGATGAACAATTAATCCAAGAAATCCAACATCAAGTATCAGAAATTCAGCCCCAATACATCCATTTCAGACCTAATCCCTTCCTCTAGCTAATGAGTTTAGCAACTTATTCAATGGAAGAACAAAGAAAGGAAAAGTGCAGAAAATTTCATAAAGAACCAAAGAATTGGAAGGATGAGTCTTCAATCTTCCTCCTCTTCTTGATCCCCAAGTTGTTTCCCTAGCTTTTCAGCCTCCTTTCTCTGTTTTCTTTTCGAGTTTCCCTTGCTGGATAACCTAAAAATCGCGTCCGTCTCTTAATTAAATGCAACAAAAATTTGACAACACGCCGTGGGCGCCTAGGCGCTGAGTGTTGGGCGCCTAGGCGCCAGGTCACCTGACAGCAAAAATGAAATCAATAGTTTCAGCACCTGAGCGGTGGAAGTTTAGTGCCTGAGCGCTCATAAATCCACAAAAATGCTAAAAGAAATGAAATAACATAAATAACTAACAAGAAAGCCTAAAAAACAGTTATCAAAAGTAATTTTAAAAAGGTTTTGGATGATTTTAAGCTCTAAAAATCCCAGCAACTTAATGGAGCATCATGTTGCTCTTGAGTGCATGCTTTGGGTTGATCCTTCCTACCATCAATTATGTTGTCCTACCTTTACTTTTGACTAAATACTTCACCTTGTGTCATAGTTTAAGTGCTAGGCAAATTATCGTATACCTACCTTTGAGAATATGCCATAGCTAGTTGGGTCATATTTTTCTTCATTGGTAGCCTACTCTGCCTTTTAGTTTTTGTTGCTGTCTTCTAGGTTTTTCACGTTGTCTTATGAGTTTCTTGTGCTTGAGCTTTCATGCTATTGTTCTTGCTTTCAGCTATTACCTTTTTTCTCTTAATTTGATATTGTTGTAGCCATTTTGGACTTGATCGTACTTGGCTTTGAAAATCAAAATTCATTTTCATTTTAGGACTTTGACATTTCTTTTTCTAGCTTAGCGCCAATACCCTTTTCTCTTAAGAGTTTCTCCCTTGTTCATTTCATATACAAGGAAAAAAAAAGAAAGTAAAAGTAAAGAAAATAAATGATAAGAAACAAATGCAACCTAACTAGCATAAAGAATAAGAGACAAATGCCTACAAGTGGCTGCTATCTATGGTCCAAGCTAAATGGATAGAAATTATTTAGATAAGAAAGTAGAGCAAAGGAGAAATAGTAAAGTTCTCTAACAAAATGTCAGATTTCACATATTTGCTCCTAAGCATGTTGTAGTAATCAATATGATGAAGAAAATGTAGGGAAAAGGAATAATAAAGTTAATTTAATAGTCTATCTGAGTTGAACTTTTCATATGAGAAAGAAAGACATTTGGATAATCTAAAGCACCAAAAGGAGTGAGGTCAAATTATGGTTCACATGAGAAAATAAATTCCAGCTGCCTTGATTGTTATTATTAATGATATTTCATAGTCATATGGGACCTCATACAGTAAACAATCCTTGTTGTTCTAATCCAAAATTCTCTAAGCTGAGTGACATTAATGTTAAATTAATCTGCACCAAGAAGCAAAGATAAAAAGATGGAAAATATAATAGAGATAAGATGTCAAATCATTTACCCCTACAGCAATAAATTATGACCTTGCGTGTATTGCACCATATATTAAAGCACAACTTGTGAGTATAGTAATCAATTTTCAAAGCTTTCACATGGCCATGATACAAGCCACTTGAATAATTATAGAAAAAATTAAAATACAAATGTGTTAGTGAAGGGAATAAGAGGATGCACTTATACACACAACAATGCAGTTTAGAATAAGCAAAGAGTTCGAGGGTGAAAGAAAATCTATGTAGAGTTTAAAAGCTATTGGGAGACTCCTCTACTTAACGACCCACCAAATCTCTGATTTAATGAGGCTATAGAGCCTTAGGTCTATAATTATTGGCTTCCCTCTCTTATTCCTATAAAAGGGTATAAACAAAATCTAAAATTTTGGGCAAAACACAAGACACAAAATAGAAAACTCTAATAATGCACTAATGCCACTTATAGTTTCTAACCTAAGTGATTGCTATGCTGCATGAAATTGATATCCCTAGGCACCTCAAAAAACACTTGGATCAGATTTGAAATTCTAAGGGGTGTTCATAACCAACTTGAGTCTCATCAACATATCTAATCACCAATGGTAATAAAAAGGTAAACAATGCTTTGTGAAACAAAACAGGAGGAAACTGCTGGACCATTATACGATTGACAACGCATTTTAAGGCTACACGCTAAACCATTTCAAGTTCTTGAATAAATTGGCATGCAGTTTTCAAAATTTCTATGCTTAAAATAGTGCTTAGAAGTTGCAATGAAAAATTGTTCAATTTAATTAGCCTTGGACTATGACTATGCTGTTAACTTAATTTTATAGAATACTTATATACAAATGAAGTGATTATGATTTGAATATGCTTTATTTCCTTTATTAGATGGGCGGTTATAGCAACTCATCTGCCAGGCATGACTGATAATGAAAATAAGAATTTTCAAAACACTTATCTAAAGAAAAAGCTTTTATTCCCTTTTGAATGAGGAATTATCATAAACCAACCAATAACTTAAAATATCCTATGCAACAAGCTGAATAATCTCTTTAGGAGCATCCTCATCACAAAGTAAACACATGTCTAAATTTTTTTATGATAGAAGAAGAAGACATACAAAATAGGCATGAGATTTACTTGACTATTGCCCAAATCATCAAACAAGTTACACCTTCAACCATTCAAATTCATGCCAAACTCAAAAGTGTTCTATATATATTTCTCAGTCCACTTTTCCCATACTAATGGGGATTTTACAACAACATACCACATCACCAAACGCATGAATTCTGTGAAGCCTATATGCTAACAAAAATGCATGACTTGCTTCTTTCCTTTCTCTCTCAACCTATAAATCAATTATTCAATCTGTGCTCAAACAACATCTGGAAATTGGGCAGGAGTTTTTGACCATAACGACAAAGAATATAAGAGCTTATTATTTAAAAGATAAATATAACAGAAATGAAGTTTTGTAGATCATGTCTAATTTATAATAATCCTTGGTGAAACCAAGATAACGCCTTTCTTAGTTGGTAAAGACACAAGGCTATCTACATTCCCCAAAGTCATACTTCGAGCAAAATCTTATCCAATTTGACGATTAACCAAGTTAGAAGGGACTTGCTTTGCAACATCTTCACATCGATGACAGCCTCAAGATTTGAGGTTTATTACGGAAATAATGGGATTTATGATCACTGATCTATAGGATCAATATATTGTTCATTTTGGTAATAGGTTGTTTCATATGTATTATTTGATGATGGATTGATTTTGGATTCAAATATTACATGAGCTTCCCTTGCATAAATTATGGACTTGCACCATGAAGATTTTTATAATTAATTTGTAGATTATAGACCCTATCATCATATCTTCTTATATAAAATAAAATGCAATTGCATGTTTCACTAATTAAATGTAGCTTTTCCATGAAGATGTCACACACTCATATTGGATAGCAATGTAGGACATTTGTTTAAAAAGAACATGGTTTAAGATCCAAATCTAAAGCAAAACAAAATTTTGCACAAAGAGAAGTTACAAAGCACCGGTTAATGGTGGCAGCAGTAGAATTATTTTCGCAACCACTGATTGAATTAAGAAGATTTCTCCTAGATTGATTCTCTACAACAAGATGGAAGGCTGTAATGCCAAGAGAAATTACATGTGTCATATATGGAAGGCTTAAAGCTTCAATACTAACATAAATTACAAAAACTAAAGAAATTAAGACAAATTACCTTTTTTGCTAGTATCCTATAGATGAAAAAATGTTCACTAATTGTTTATCTATCATTAAATAATCATTATAAGTCCTTAGGTCTGCATCAACATGACAAATGTTAATGCAGCATGGCCATAAGAAAAATAAATTGCAGCATAATAGTAAAAGAAAATGAACTAGCCTAGAAATGTGATGATCACAAATCATACAAATAAAATAATTTCAAAAAACTGAATTCCAAAGGCAAAAAATAGATTTGAAATTGTACCAAAAATTTTATAATAAGTAAATAGCAATCTCGTGATGTGTCCTGAGAGTCAAACTCCTCGTCCGATGCTATTTCATGTTATTGGGCAAGAAACATTTATGAGACCATGTCAATAATGGTTGCTCGTACATCATTCTTCACCAAATCAACTTTGCCATCATCACTTGGTATAAATGGACTTGTTGAAGGTTCACATGGCTTATTTGCATAAATTTGGTGGGTATCAGATTCGGTTGGTCACTTATGTTAAATAAGTCTCCTAGGATTGTTTTCACAACACAATGCTTCTATTGATCGTATGGATCTTGCACATAAAAGTAATGGTGTGCTGAGATACTAGCATAAAAGGCTTTTCCTGGTAGCATTTCTTGTTAAAGTGGACATATGTAAGACCATAGATATCTTCTTCAACCATATACCAGTCACACCTAAATAACACAATGGCCATAATAATCTAACTCAACGATATCAATTATCTTGCCATAACAAGTTATATCTGTTTCAATTGGATTTTCATCCTTCGAGCCAACAAAGCTTGTAGTTAAAGCCACTATAATGACACCATTATTCTATGCTTTTCATATTGCATCACGCTGCCTACTATGGAACCTATTTCTGTTAACAAGATATTTAGAATGTCTTTTTGCAGCTATATTTTGTCCTCTAGACAATTCTTCTATACAATCAGACACATCCTCTTTCATAGCACAAGTTTCAAACCCTTGAGAGGAGTTTTGACTATGACTTTTGGCTTTGCTCCACTTCAATCTTCATTTTTTATTATTAACTTGATGCTCATGCTCTCTAAAGTCGACATACATTTTATTTCTTAGTAAAAGAAAAGTTAATCAATAATTTAAGAACTGATCAAATAAAAGGAATGTTACAAGTTAAAGTACCTAATATATTCTTTGATCTCATCGCAATTATTCAATATGTATGCATGAACCTGACTTGTTGATTTGTCATCTAAGATAATTGGATTCCCTATTGTTCGATCTAAAGGACATCCTTTGTTTGAGAACAAACTAGAAGTTTGCACTTCATTTGAACAACATTCATCATTGTTTCGAGGTCTTCTGTTGAATCTTATGTGCACACCTTCATGCAAATTATCTTGAACAAAAGGTTAAACACTCTTCAAGAAAATATGCCTCAACAATTGACCCTTCTGGACAACTTTTAATGCGAATATATGACTTCAATGTACACATATATCTTTCAACAGGATATATCCATCAAAACTGAACTAGACCACCTAACCTCACCTCATTTGCTAAATGAATGGGCCAGTGAACCATTATATAAAAAAGCTTGGAGGAAAAATTCTCTCCAATTGGCACAATGTTTGAGCAGTCTCTGCTTCGAAACAATTTATCTCTTTTAAATTAATAACTTTTTGACATAAATGATGGAAGAAGGAAGATAGAGGAACTAAAGGAATAGCAACATGATCAAGAAGTATGCTTTTGATTGGTATTTACAACAAGTAATGCAACATGAAATGAGCATCATTGGTCTTGTTACCAGATATTTTTCTTTTAGCTAGTTGCACATAGCGACAAATGTTGGAAGCATTATTATCATGAAGTTTTCTTATCTTTAAAAGCCACAAAAGATTAATTTCTCCCCGGCAGTCATTGAGAAGCATGCTTTCACAAACTTTGCTCTATTAACATCCTTTGCATCTTTTGGCTAGAGATTCCTTCTAATACCCATCTCTTTTAGGTCAAAATAAGCACCTACATGATCAGTTCTCTTTCTAGGAAAATCCAAAAGAGCATCAATTATGTTATCAACCATGATGTTCTTTATGTGTATGGCATCAAGGTTGTCCCAGAACATAAGGTAATTTGAAGAATATTGACCTTTTCTTCCATAGGCCTTGATTTGATTTTTTTTTTTTTTTTTGCTTCTTACCAAAAGCTATAACATCCTAATAACCCTATACTACATTTAAGTTATATTGTGGAAATAATTAGTTCTTACTTTTGCTCGCGGAAACTATCTTATTATTTGAAATTACTTTATTACTAAAAAATAGAGGGTAAATTTTTTTTTTGAATGACGAAACAAACCTTTTTGTAAACAAGATCCATGAGCTCATCCTGAGCATATAATATCAAATGTCATTACGTATATACACATGATGCGATGAAATAAATAAGGGCAATGTAAAGGACAATCATCTCAGATTCTTTCCATAGCCATCATAGTTAGACATAATCATAAGTAGCATAACTTGTCCTACATAAATAACCATGGATCCGATATCTACTGTCGGCCCTACCAAATGACCTAACCAGATACAATATAAAAATAAGTGTATCATAAACCTCAATCACCCATACATGCCATAAGAATGATAACCCCAAAACTACCAACAAAAAAAGGGTATCCTCGCGTCCAACTGAGCATGTGCTATCCGAACCATCCTTACTCTTAGAACACAATGTATCCATTCCCGAAGCCACCGAGTGTGTCTTCTCTATGTCTTCCTCCTTGGGCACGTCCATGCCCATGGGATATGGCATGCATGCGAATGAACCCACATCCATGGACTGATGTAACACTTTACCAGACAAAATACTATGCCTATGTCATAATATATTACCTGATAAGTTATTACGTGTGATTGACTAATTAAATTTCATTTTTGATTCAATGTTAATTACCGACAAAAAGTTAACTGTTCACTTATTTAATTTCTTATCGCTGCAAAATAAATAATGGATAATCATCGAATAGAGATAATAAAATAAAAAAAATCTATGTAATAGACAGAACTATCTGACTGTATTATATAAATGTACATAGATGTTTGTTTCCAAAGTTTGTCAAAAAGATACATAAATTGTATAGGATATGAAAAAAAATGAGACTGGTAGAATAAAATAAACTGGCCTGTCGCTATGGAACGAAACCCTATAAGGTCCCCATGGGACATTTCATATGCTACCCATGGCCCAAACTACCAAAAGGGGGCCACTCTATACACCTCCTTCTGCTGCAGTACATAAGCTCCCTAGATGGATTCTGAGGAAAGGAATCTATTGGCCATGTTGGCATCTGCCTGGGCATAGTCGCCGTCAGGTGCAGAAGATGATGATGATGAACTCGTTGCCTCATAAGGGTCCTCCTCCTCACAAAATGAGATGAAGGGGGCTTGCGAACGTGATGCCGCTGGCAGCATTGTAGGGGCTACTGCTAGAGGTGGGAAGGGATGCGTGTAACACCCTACCAATACCATACTATACTTAAGTCATTTTATGGCATTACTAGTTGTTACTCTTTTCTAACGGAAGTCCTTATCTTTGAAATTAGCATGATATACGAAAATAGCGTATAATTTTTTTTTCGTAAAACCTTTACGCTTGAAAACTTAGCCTTTAAGCGCATACTTACTCATATACATATGAACGTTATTCTTCATATTGCAGAATTACTGATAAGACATATGACAAAATGGAAGCAACATAACATAATACCTTAAGTCAAGAATGTAATCATAGATAATCAAGGTCATCATTACATTTAATAAGTATCACATATGTAATAGGTCAAATTAAGTAGCATGACTCCCCACATGCTCTTAATTACACATAAACTGCCCAACTAGGGCTCTTAAGAAAATAAAAATACTACGCTACTATCTCGATCCTCCTTAGCTAGGTGAAGAACATAGCAGCTTCTTGTCTTATCCAGTTAGGTACCGTCAGAAGTGTTACCATGGATGCCATCAGCTCCATCTGAAGACGACACGGAAACGTAGGAGTAAGAAATACAAGATTTCTTAGTAGGATCGCGACTAGAAAATATTGTGTCATCGTCATCGTCCCAGCCACTTCGGGTTTAATTATAAAAACAGTGGACAGATATAAGTTCAACTTTTAACAGTTTTGAAAACTTAAACCCCGAAGCGGGTTGCATTTAAAGTTAACATCATAACCACATCATCATGACTAGCATACATACTGAAACATAGAATAAACATTCATAATGCAAATGGACAATATAATTACATGCAAAGACATCCATCATCATAGACCTAACCATGGTTATACTTAGACTTTACTTTTGTTTTTGGCACGTGCTAAACATTCTTTTACTTTCCTTTAAAATAGACTGCTTTTGGACATGAGCTCATTCCGTGACCGTCATCACGCAGTACTAACCAAATCAAATTTAGCCGATATTGGTTACCTCTAAGTTGGGGGGTCCTCCAAAACACCCTTGCCTCCCTCATAGAGGTTCCTTTGTGGATCGCTGCCTCTCACTTCCCGGAAGTGATCAAGGGGTCATGTCCCATTCTTTTGTTTCTTATCATTATACTTTACATGCATACTACTTCTTTGACTAGACACATGCAATGATATGACAAAGTCCCTAATTTTGGCCAAATCCAGCAGCATAACGGCTAGACCGGAGCTTCCCCAAAATGCCAATCATAAACTTTCAACCGACAGTTCATCATATCTACATCATATCATCACACTCATCATTCAATCATGAGACAAAGCTCAATTAAGCTCATCATTCATCATGCCAAATGGCATCACAGATTCATACCCTAGAGGGGTTTATAGTTGTGTTATTCTTTGTGAAGAATATTATGAATCATCATATGATTTTTCATGGTTATCCATGAGAGAATCACATAGTTAAGATATGTGTATGTGGTCTTTTAGTTACTTAGTTCTCATATGAAATTATTCTTCACTTGAGTTCATGTCTTATGGAACACTTGTTCAAATTAATTAAGTTAAGTGATTGTTTCCTTTCCTTAAGATAGTGCACTTGGTGATTCCTAGGTTCATGGTATGCTCAGAGGCCCTAATCATACTTACATTTCCCAAGGAGTTCGAGATCCCTCTAATCCTTGGGTCATGACAACGCATAACCACATCATGAACCCAACAACACCATGTTCACTAAACACCAAGGGTGATTTTTAACTTAATCAAGTTACAAAGCTTCGAGCTTTTATCTTAAAGATTAAATCTTATGAAATGATGGTTCAAGTTACTAGCTTTTTAGCTAAAACGTCTTGTTCTTTATGAAGGTTGACTCATTTAATTATTCTAAGACCGTCAAGGTCTCAACTTTATGACTTAAAGTTGTCTTCACATTACAAAGGTCCCTACTTTATCAACTAATGACATGAAACATTAACTTTAAGGTTAACAATTCTTAATCTTTATAAAAGCTAACACCTTTAAGCTTTGTTTTGGTTCAAGATCTAAACTTTATGAATTAAATGTTATAAAACAACACTTTATGACTTAAAGGTCTCATTCTTGACTAAAGTTTGAAACTTTATGAAAGGTTTTTTCTTTAAGGTTTGATTTCTAAGACATAAAGTGACAAGATATCATTTTTGTAACATCCCCATTTTTACCTAAGTTATTTAGCTCGGTGTTCCCGGCTAATTAGAGGGATTAGCGATTAATCGAGAACTAATCGGCTAATCTCGAGAGCAAGGGCTTAGTAAATTAAAGGCAAGTCAACAATTGAAGCATAATGCATTAAAAGTTACAATTAAAAGCCTAATTGCCCAATCCTTATTAATTCATGACTTAGAACATAAAATCAAGGTGATCAAACCTAATTAACTAAGAGCATATAAGTATCACATCCTAATCATATTAACCCTCACATCTTCTTTACATAATTAGGGAGGAGAGATCCTTTTCGATAAAAATGTGTTAATGGCATAATTAAACCAATTGAATTAATTAACATTTAGATAATTGTAACAATTATAAAGATGTAGAAACTTCCCTTTAATTATTGTTTGAAAGTTTGGTCAAAGCATGAGCCATATCTAACCATTCAATTGCCTTCTTATCATATACCACTAGATCAAGAGTCCATGTTAGTAGATCCCTTAAGTCATGACAAGAGCTGTACTCTCCTTCACCAAGATAATGACACTTGGAGTGATCCTAGCCATCCAAGCCAAATCCTAAGAGAGCTCATGCTTTTAACCACTTGACAAAAACACTACATAGTCTTTACCCAATTACCAAGACTCACAAGAAACACAACACCCCTTTTTGCCCTATGGTTTTTCCCATTCTCTAGCTTGTGTAAGAAGCAAAAATCACATGACCTTTCCTCCCTCATTTGCACCACCCATCAGCCCTTCCTCTCTCCTTATTTCATTTTTTCACTCCTCTCACAAAGACACACACACAAAAGCTCTCACCTCTCTCTAAACCTTTCCTTATTCTTCCTACTCTCCTTCTTGTTCTTCTTGTTTCTCCTACTCTAAGTCATCACTTTTCCACCACCATCACCCTTATCTTCTATCACCACCCTCACTAACTTATCAAGGATCACATTCTTTGGTCCTTGGTAGAGCAAAACAAACACTCATTTAGCCCCATTTGCTAGCTCAAGAGGAAGGAGGCCATCTCCAACCACTTCATCTTCCAAGCTTCCAAGAGAAACTCCTTTGGTAGTGACTCTAACCTTCTTCTCCATGTAATTTTTTCAAGTTTTAGAACCCCTAATCTCTCCATAGTTAGGTGGTTTTAAAGCTTGCTCCAAGGTCTCATGACCATATTTTTCCCTATGGGTTTTCTTATCTTGTTGAAAGTGTTGTTTTTGAAATGAGAATGTGTGGCATGATGGTTTTATGTATCTTGCTCTATTTTGTGGTAAAATGCTGATTTGGTGACTGAAACTTTTGATATGGTGATGAGTTAAAACATAAAAATGGTGACTTGAAGTGGTATAGCAACATTTTCACAAGTTTGGTATGTAAAACTTAAAAACGAGTTAATTTGGAAATTCTGGCAGTCTGTAAAGCGTGCGGTATAACTCACTCCACAAAACTCAAAATGCAATGAAACTACTTTTCTGTGAAAGTAGACTCAAAGAGCTTTTCATACATATAAAATATGCGAGCCTTAAAATGAGAGAGATATGAATTTTTAAAGTCTGCTGTTCTTGGATGGGTTTCTGTCCGGGCAGTAGGTAATAAAACGTGGATAACTCAAGCTATACAGAACATTTTTGAGTGGGACTAATTTTTTTAGAAATCTAAGACATAGAGGAACACCCCCATAAAACAGTTTTGTCAGATTTCTTGTGAGGAGTTCACAGTAAATGTTAAAAGTCACTGACCCAAGATGAACTTTTAAGTCTGAACAGTCAGAATAAAATATGCATAACTGAAGCTACAAAATGAATTTTTGAGTGGGGTTTCTTTTGTATAAAAATAGACTCAGAGAAGTGTAAGCATACCAAAATTTGAAACAAAAGAGTAAAAGATGAAATTATGGTGAATTTTTGAAGTTACTGCCCCACTATAAAAGTAAAACTAGTTAAGGTAAAAGTTAAAGGTTAATGAAGAATAAGCTTTAAAACATTAATACCCCTACATCAAGTATTGAAAAACCTTCATAATACAACATAAAAAGTTTTAAAGAGGACAATAGATAAGATTGGCCCTAGGCTTAATAAAAGAATTTACACAAGAGGTAACCTCAATTAAAAGCTTGCACCAAATTTACTAAGCTAAGCTCATAAAACTTTGCTTGAGAATATGCTTATGTTTATGTGCAAGCATGATGTTATGATGATGATATGATGATGATGATATGATAATGATGATATGATGATGATGATATGATATGATGCTGTGATATTGGTTTCTCTGTTTGGCAAAATCTTGGGAAACTTCGGTCTAGCCGTTATGCTGCCGAAATTTTGTAGAAATTGTGGACTTAGAAATATTTTGCATCATAAGTTTTAATAAGAAAAGATTCAATAAAGTGTGTGATCCTTCAAAAGGGAAGGTGACGTAATTTATGTTCCCCTCACCCACGACTCACATGAGGCATGGCAGGACCCAGCTAGTGTGAATATAGGGGATAGGGCTTACATGAGGCATGGCATGTCCCAGCTAGTGTAAGTACCGAAATTTTATGGTGGCGACGGCCACGATATGAGCTCATTACCACTTATGTTTAGTGGGTGGAAAGAAAGGACTTAAGATAAGTCAAGTTAAGAAAAGAAAGGGACTTCGGTCCGACCCAAGTAAATAGTGTAACTCTCAACATATTTATGTATGTTATGAATAGTCACATAAGCTTTTATGTATGACATGATGTTGTTACTACAACGAGAATAAGTACTAAAAATTGAATCTACTTCGGGTAGTAATGTTTTCGAAAATCAAATAATTGAACCTATTGAATGCTCACAGTTTTTCATTTATAAAACCGAAGTGGCTAGAACGATGACGATGACACTTAGGTGTCAGGGTCGAGTCCTACTGAGAAATCTTATTTCTCACCCTAGTTGTTTTTCCGTCTCGTCACCAGATACTCATGGTGCACCCCGTGGAGTGGAGCATGGAGCCTCCCCACCATGAGTGGGCATACGACGCAGATACTCATGCTATTGTGGCTACGACCACCACAATAGTCCGTACACACTTTTATCTGGGTCGGATTTTTGAAGGAGAGGAGCCAGAGATCCCGCCTGCCCCCGTAGACGGATCATCGGAGCACCTTGGACAGCCGTTGGGTCCCTGGGATTTCTCGCTTGAGCCCTTGCCCGAGATCGAGATGGAGCCAATGTCTCCGGGTCTACCTGTTGCCGAGCCCATGCCACTGCCGGAGGTCCCCGTGATCGAGGTGAGTTCGACGGCCACCTCTAGGGCCGCAGCAGCTTCGCCACCGCTCCCTGTATATCACCCTGACGCATCTGAGGAGGATCCCTCGGAGGCCCATTCTTCTGTGGCCAGCTACACCCTTGGCCACCGCATCCGTCGTGTCGACGTGAGCAGCCGGCGCCCTCGTATTATCCGTACTCCTTTCGTCCCCCGAGGCCGAGGAGCGAAGGGGACCAGGCATTCGAGGACTTGAGCCTACTTGATCAAAGGCACGGAAAGGGTAGAGAAGACAGCAGACGTCTACATGGGCCTATTTTTATTTGTGTTCCTTATCCTATGTATTTCATTTTGTAATGAACCTTGTCAGACTTATGTATCATTGATGTTGTGGGGCCATGGCATGACCATGAGTTCCTTTTTATGTATTTGTTGGATATTATGAGATTAATTATAATTATATGGTTGTTGTTGTAATTTGAATGCATGATATTATGATTTATCTCTTGTTCCTTCCGTTTATACCAAAATCTTTGCGATACGCTCGTTTACCGCTATCTTCTCGCGCAAGGCTTTACTTTCCAAAAGCGACAACATATTTCAAAAAAAAAAAATTTACTGTATTTTTTGCATAATTTAATTTCAAGTGAAGTTTAGTTTTCCACGAGCATAAATAACAACTAATAAAACGCCGTAATATGACTTAAGCGTAATATGGATTTATTAGGGTGTTACAATTTTCTAACTCAAAAAGGCTTATTATGCCAAAAAGCTTAGATCTTTACATGCATTCTTGTCTTCAAAACAAAACAAAAGAAAACTTTATGGTGGCACTAAAACTTGCGCCACTTTGAGTGTGTTAAGAAGCAAACTTTTTAAAGTTTTAAGCTTTTAGAATGTTCAAAGTTTTATCAAATCATGGGAACATAAAAAGAT
This sequence comes from Pterocarpus santalinus, assembly GCA_031439595.1. Lineage (NCBI taxonomy): Eukaryota > Viridiplantae > Streptophyta > Magnoliopsida > Fabales > Fabaceae > Pterocarpus > Pterocarpus santalinus. Next base: position 40,084,316 of record CM062532.1, on the reverse strand, counting down.
GAAGCTTTTCTAGTCATCAACTCATCATAAAAAAGGAAAGAATAACTTTAAGCAAGCTACCAACAAAAGAGGGAACTTAAGAACACATGAAGAACATCAAGAACATATTTTTCCAAAAGAGGAAACTTAAGAACACATGAAGAACACGTGAAGAACATGAAGGATCTTCTCAAGTTTTCACTTAGAGATCTTGGCCATGAAAGAACCAAGCTCCAAGCTTTCTTGAGCAAACAAAATAAAAAAGATGAAGATCACTACCTTTCTTGAAGATGGCACAAAACAAGAGAAGTGGAAGAAGAAGATGATGACTTCTCTTGATGATGAAGGTGGCGGTTTTGAATGAGCAAGGAGAGAACTCTTGAGTTTTCTTGAAAATGAGTCTTGTAGTGTTTAGATCTTATCTCCAAAGACCCAAAGATGAGGTCTTTGAAGGGTTTAGTGAGAAAGGTTTGGTTATGGAGGTGGAGAATGATGAAGAAGATGAAGAAGGAGAAGAGGAAATGTAGAGAGAGGTTGGAGAGTTTGAGAACTTTAGAGAGAGAATAAGAAGTTGAAAATGAAGTGAATGTGTGTGTTTGGTGTTGTTGTGGCCAAAACTTTTAGTAGGGTGGGGGGAGATATTTTTGCTTTATTTTGTGTTAATTAAGGTTTAGGGAGACAAATTGGATGATGGGGGAACAAACTATGGTCAAACTCTTACATAAAGTAGTCTTGTCTAATACTTTTTGCTTTTATGACATCACTCTTTACTTTATTGTCTAGTTGACTAAATTTGAATTTAATCATGTAATTAAGTGCTCATACAACTTAATTAAGATGATTAAGCAAGGATTAGTGATTAACACACAAGAACATGATTAACAAAAATTAATCTAGCGATTAAGCTTAATTAACCTTAATTAAACTTGATTAAGCTAATTAAGGGCGAATAGTGCTTAATTAAGCTGCCAAGGGTCTGACTTGCTTATTAGAGATTATCTAATCTCGATTAAGCACTCTCTTGACTTATCTCATCCGAGTTAACTCATAAACTCTTCGTTAATCCCTTACTTAAGCCATAATCTCATAATTTCTCATTAAGTGCCTAATTACTTAGGGTTACTGAGGTAATTTAGCATGACATGAAATTGAGGATGTTACATTTCTCCTCACCTTTAAAAAGAATTTTGCCCTCAAAATTCATTACCTGTAAACAAATTCGGAGGTAAGGCCATTCGATAAGCAATTGATCCGACACGTTTTAAAATTTGAAAGGGGCCAAGAAAACGGGGGCTCTACTTATACCGGTCGTAGGAGTGATTTTCAGGAACATATGCTCTCCCTCTTGGAACTCTAAAGGCTTTCTCCTCTAATCCACATAGCTCTTTTGATAGCTCTAGGCCGTAAGGATTTTGTTCCTAGCCCTTTTGACTTGCTCTGTGGTCTGCCTCACAAGATCAGGTCCTAATAGGCTTTGCTCACCAAGTTCAAATCAACATAGGGGAGATTGGCACTCCCTTCCTTACAAAGCTTCATAGGGTGCCATACCAATACTTGCATGATGGTTATTGTTATAAGCAAACTTGATCAAAGGTAGTATTTGTCCCAACTTCCTCGATTGTCCAAAATATAGGCTATCAACATATCTTCCAAAGTTTGGATAGTCCTCTCCAACTGTCCATCTGTACTTTGTGCAAAACCCTTCAACTTTCCTTCTCTCACCAACGCTAGGGTTTTCAAGAACTCCTTTTCCTCGCCTTAGGCTTGAGCGATTTGACTCTTGAAATCCCTCGTCACCTGAAGCTGATTCAATCTTAAACTATGGGGGTCCACATAACTCCAAGGTTAAGGTCTCTAAAGCTCCTTACTAGCACATCCTCCTTGACCATCATCTATGATGCATGCAAGGATTTCTAACTTAATGCGTCAGTCACCACATTGGCTTTCCCTGGATGATAGTTCAACCAAAAATCATAATCCTTTAGAACTCCATGCATCTCCTTTGCCTTATATTCAACTCCCTTTGATCAAAGGGATACTTCAAGCTCTTATGATCAGAGAACACCTCAAACCTCACACCATGCAGATAATGCCTCCATATCTTCAGGGCAAACATTGCAGCTGCTAATTCCAAGTCATGGGTTAGGTAGTTTACTTCGTGAAGCTTCAATTGTCTAAAGGCATAAGCCACCACATTCCTATTCTGCATCAAGACATAACCTAAACCTCTCCCAGAGGCATCACAATAAACCTCAAACGGTCCACTAGGGTCTAGCAAAACTAATACTAGGGTTAAGGTTAACTTACTTTTTAGCTCTTGAAAGCTTTTCTCACATTCCATCGTCTACCCAAACGGGCCTCGTCAACTTGGTTAAGGGTAAAGAAATCCAAGAAAATTCTTTTACAAACTTGCAGTAGTAACCGGCTAAACCCGAGAAACTCCTTATCTTAGTCATTGAGGTCGACCTCTCCCAATTCATCACAGCCTTATTCTTACTCGGATCCACAGCAACACCTTATTGTGACACCACGTGTCCTAAGAATTGTACTTCCTCCATCCAAAATTCACACTTAGGTAGCTTGGCACAAAGCTTCTCTTCCTTCAAGATTCCCAACACAACTCTCAAATGCTCTTCGTGTTCCTCCTTTGTTCTCGAATAAATGAGAATATCATCCATGAAAACAACTACAAACTTATCCAAGTTGGGTTTAAAGATTCTCCATGAAAACAGCAAGGGCATTAGTCAAACCAAATGACCTCTCCGTAACTCATAATGCCTATACCTTGTCCTAAAAGCCGTCTTGGGTATATCCTCCTCTTCTACCTTTATCTGATGATATTCGGATCTCGGATCAATCTTAGAGAACACAGCTGCACCTTGCAATTGGTCCATGAGGTCATCTATCCTAGGCAAAGGGTACTTATTCTCAATGGTTACCTTGTTCAACTGCCTATAATCCACACATAGTCTCATGCTCCCATCTTTCTTTTTCACAAACACCGGGGCTCCCCAAGGTAAGGCACTAGGTCTTACAAATCTCTTCTCTAACAACTCTTCCAGTTGTCCCTTCAACCCCAACCACTCCAGTGGGAATATCCTATAGGGTGCTATAGAGATTGGCCCCATTCCCGGTGCCAACTCTATAGAAAACTCGATTACCCTTTTTGGAGGAAACTCGGGTATACTGTCAAGAGACACATCTGGGTATTCCCTAACTATGAGGATCTCTTCCAATACCTGCTCAAGTTCCACTTCGCTTGCCATAAGGAGAACATATCCCTGATTACCAGACTCACTACTCCCTATCTTAGCAAAATTCAAAAACAAACTAACAAGTTCAACGGGCTCAACAGGTATAGGAGGAAGAATAATAGATTTTTCAGAAGAATTTATCATAGCATGGTTAGCAGAGAGGCAATCCATGCCTAGAATCGCATCCAAACCAGACAAAGGCAACAAATCCAATTTGCTATGAAAGACCTACCATCAATTTGAAACTAACAATTGAACAACAATGACAAGTCTTAACTAGTTTCTCAGCAGGAGTAGAAACAATTAACATATAAGGTAATTCAGACACAGACAATCCCAATCTATCTACACAATCATGAGAAATAAAGGAGTGTATAGCTCCAAAATCATACTGCACAGTTAAGGTCCTACCATTGACCTCACACTTACCTTGGATCAGATCTTTGGACTGAGTAGCCTCCCCAGCCTTAAGGGTGAAGGCCTTTCCTCGGTGATGTGGCTTGTTGGCAGGGGGCAATAGCTTGATAGTGCAATCCTTAGCCATATGTATAGGCTTTCTGCATCAGAAACAAACCATTTGTCCTGCTAAGCAGGGTCGTCCTCCATGATTCTTGCCACACTTGGGGCACCTAGGAGTCACCATTTGCTTTAGTAACCAACCACCCGTGCCCCTTCCAAGCTGCGATTGTCTCTTGCAATACGGGTTGTACCTAGTCCCTTGGTATTAAGAAATTGTCCTTCTTCTAGAAATGTCTTCCTTTGGCATGGCGCACTTACCATAGAGTGCAGCCTTGAACACCTCCCAGGTAATGGGGGTCTGGGAATCCTCGATCATACTTCTTGCATTGGTCCACCAAGCTTCAGCATCAGCCTAGTAAATGTTGCTTTCTGCAACCCCGTGCAACCTAACACAGAGAATGTCCCTTCAAGTGCCTCAATCCATCCCTCAACTTTCTTAGAGTTGAAGCCTCCTTGGAAAGCTAGTGGGTTGGTCTTCATAAACTTAGAGAACTTCAAGTATTCTGGGTCAACCTCAATTTCTGCTATTCCTCCCAAGGCTCGATCAGTTACAGCAACTCGTCCCCTCATAGTAGAGACCAGTGTAGCAGAAACATTTGTCGCATCTGTCATACCTAAGATGGCAGATTTGCGTCGCAACCTATTCTGCCTGTCAGAATTCATCAGTTCCTGGACACACAAACAAAGATATTGAGTTGATCAAGCTCAATACCGAGCTAAGTGTGACAGTAGCTAATCACGTTCACAACCAGATAGTCATGCCTACCTAATTTCTATATCTTACCCCTATGGTAAGAACCATGGCATGATTTCTAACACATGACAGAGTATGCTTAGAAGCGTAATCAGTCCATCCCCAGGCTCTTCAAGGACGAACTACTCTGATACCATAATGTAACACCCTACCAATACCATACTATGCTTAAGTCATTCTATGGCATTACTAGTTGTTACTCTTTTCTAACGGAAGTCCTTATCTTTGAAATTAGCATAATATATGAAAATAGCGTATAATTTTTTTTTTTGTAAAACCTTTACGCTTGAAAACTGAGCCTTTAAGCGCTTACTTACTCATATACATATGAACGTTATTCTTCATATTGCAGAATTACTGATAAGACATGACAAAATGGAAGCAACATGACATAATACCTTAAGTCAAGAATGTAATCATAGATAATCAAGTTCATCATTACATTTAATAAATATCACATAAGTAATAGGTCAAATTAAGCAGCATGACTCCCCACATGCTCTTAATTACACATAAACTGCCCAACTAGGGCTCTTAAGAAAATAAAAATACTACGCTACCATCTCGATCCTCCTTAGCTAGGTGAAGAACATAGCAGCTCCTCGTCTTATCCAGTTAGGTACCGTCAGAAGTGTTACCATGGATGCCATCAACTCCATTTGAAGACGACACGGAAACGTAGGAGTGAGAAATACAAGATTTCTCAGTAGGATCGTGACCAGACAAATATTATGTCATCGTCATCGTCCCAGCCACTTCGAGTTTAATTATAAAAATAGTGGACAGATATAAGTTCAACTTTTAACAGTTTTGAAAACTTAAACCTCGAAGCGGGTTGCTTTTAAAGTTAACATCATAACCACATCATCATGACTAGCATACATATTGAAACATAGAATAAACATTCATAATGCAAATGGACAATATAATTACAAAGACATCCATCATCATAGACTTAACCATGGTTATACTTAGACTTTACTTTCGTTTTTGGCACGTGCTAAACATTCTTTTACTTTCCTTTAACATAGACTGCTTTTGGACATGAGCTCATTCCATGACCGTCGTCACGCAGTACTACCCAAATCAGACTTAGCCGATATTGGTTACCTCTAAGTTGGAGGGTCCACCAAAACACCCTTGCCTCCCTCATAGAGGTTCCTTTGTGGATCCCTGTCTCTCACTTCCCGGAAGTGATCGAGGGGTCATGTCCCATTCTTTTGTTTCTTATCATTATACTTTACATGCATACTGCTTCTTTGACTAGACACATGAAATGATATGACTAAGCCCCTAATTTTGATAGAAATCCGGCAGCATAACGGCTAGGCCGGAGCTTCCCCAAAATGCCAATCATAAACTTTCAACCGACAGTTCATCATATCTACATCATATCATCACACTCATCATTCAATCATGAAACAAAGCTCAATTAAGCTCATCATTCATCATGCCAAATGGCATCACAGATTCATACCCTAGAGGGGTTTATAGTTGTGTTATTCTTTGTGAAGAATATTATAAATCATCATATGATTTTTCATGGTTACCCATGAGAGAATCACATAGTTAAGATATGTGTATGTGGCCTTTTAGTTACTTAGTTCTCATATGAAATTATTCTTCACTTGAGTTCATGTCTTATGGAACACTTGTTCAAATTAATTAAGTTAAGTGATTGTTTCCTTTCCTTAAGATAGTGCACTTGGTGATTCCTAGGTTCATGGTATGCTCAGAGGCCCTAATCATACTTCTGTTCCCAAGGAGTTCGAGATCCCTCTAATCCTTGGGTCATGACAACACATAACCACATCATGAACCCAACAACACCATGTTTACTAAACACAAAGGGTGATTTTTAACTTAATCAAGTTACAAAGCTTCGAGCTTTTATCTTAAAGATTAAATCTTATGAAATGATAGTTCAAGTTACTAGCTTTTTAGCTAAAAAGTCTTGTTCTTTATGAAGGTTGACTCATTTAATTATTCTAAGACCATCAAGGTCTCAACTTTATGACTTAAAGTTGTCTTCACATTACAAAGGTCCCTACTTTATCAACTAGTGACATGAAACATTAACTTTAAGATTAACAAGTCTTAATCTTTATAAAAGTTAACACCTTTAAGCTTTGTTTTGGTTCAAGATCTAAACTTTATGAATTAAATATTATAAAACAACACTTTCTGACTTAAAGGTCTCATTCTTGACTAAAGTTTGAAACTTTATGAAAGGTTTTTTCTTTAAGGTTTGATTTCTAAGACATAAAGTGACAAGATATCATTTTCTAACTCAAAAAGGCTTATTATGCCAAAAAGCTTACACCTTTATATGCATTCTTGTCTTCAAAACAAAACAAAAGAAAACTTTATGGTGGCACTAAAACTTGCACCACTTTGAGTGTGTCAAGAAGCAAACTTTTTAAAGTTTTAGAATGTTCAAAGTTTTATCAAATCATGGGAACATAAAAAGATGAAGCTTTTCTAGCCATCAACTCATCATAAAAAGGAAAGAATAACTTTAAGCAAGCTACCAACAAAAGAGGGAACTTAAGAACACGTGAAGAACATCAAGAACATATTTTTCCAAAAGAGGAAACTTAAGAACACATGAGGAACATCAAGAACATATTTTTTCAAAAGAGGAAACTTAAGAACACATGAAAAACATTAAGAACATATTTTTCCAAAAGAGGAAACTCAAGAACATATTTTTCCAAAAGAGGAAACTTAAGAACACATGAAGAACATCAAGAACATATTTTGCCAAAAGAGGAAACTTAAGAACACGTGAAGAACATGAAGGATCTTCTCAAGTTTTCACTTAGAGATCTTGGTCATGAAAGAACCAAGCTCCAAGCTTTCTTGAGTAAACAAAATGAAAAAGATGAAGATCACTACCTTTCTTGAAGATGGCGCAAAACAAGAGAAGTGGAAGAAGAAGATGATGACTCCTCTTGATGTTGAAGGTAGCGGTTTTGAATGAGCAAGGAGAGAACTCTTAAGTTCTCTTGAAAATGAGTCTTGTAGTGTTTAGATCTTGTCTCCAAAGACCCAAAGATGAGGTCTTTGAAGGGTTTAGTGAGAAAGGTTTGGTTATGGAGGTGGAGAATGATGAAGAAGATGAAAAAGGAGAAGAGGAAATGTAGAGAAAGGTTGGAGAGTTTGAGAACTTTAGAGAGAGAATAAGAAGTCGAAAATGAAGTGAATGTGTGTGTGTTGTGTTGTTGTAGCCGAAACTTTTAGTAGGGTGGGGGAGATATTTTTGCTTCATTTTGTGTTAATTAAGGTTTAGGGAGACAAATTGGATGATAGGGGAACAAACAATGGTCAAACTCTTACATAAAGTAGTCTTGTCTAATGCTTTTTGCTTTTATGACATCAATCTTTACTTTATTGTCTAGTTGACTAAATTTGAATTTAATCATGTGATTAAGTGCTCATACAACTTAATTAAGATGATTAAGCAAGGATTAGTGATTAACACACAAGAACATGATTAACAAAAATTAATCTAGCGATCAAGCTTAATTAGCCTTAATTAAACTCGATTAAGCTAATTAAGGGCGACTAGTGCTTAATTAAGCTGCCAAGGGTCTAACTTGCTTATTAGAGATTATCTAATCTCGATTAAGCACTCTCTTGACTTATCTCATCCGAGTTAACTCATAAACTCTTCGTTAATCCCTTACTTAAGCCATAATCTCATAATTTCTCATTAAGTGCCTAATTACTTTGGGTTACTGAGGTAATTTAGCACAACACGAAATTGAGGATGTTACAATGTGCCATATAGAGCAGAATGGCAATATAAGGTGCAGAGGTGTCAAAAAGCGGGTGAGCCAGTGAGACGGCAAAATCTCTACAAAAAAAGAAGTAGAAACAAAACTGACAGCTACCAAATATATATATAGAGTCCAAAAACGAGTCAAGGTGGATATGCAAGTCAGGGAACTCAATGTAGAGAATGCCGGTACACGGAAACATATAGTATGGTGAGAAATAAAAATTTCTCAGTAGGAATCCTAATTCTATACACCTCTGTCATCACTATCATTCTCAATTATTTCGGGCCTTTCTTAATTTTAAATAGTACAACATAGTGGTAATATTCAACTTAAATTCACATAATAGAAAATATAACCCGAAACAAACTAAATTTTAAATTAGAGTAATGAAAATATAGCTAAACAAGTATGCCAATATAACTGAGGCAGTGGCCATAAATAAATAGTAACATATCATGAGAAATAAATAGGTAACTATAAAAAAATTAGTTAGAAGAAAAATGAGGGGAGATCTGCACCTAATATAGCCAAAAATAATCAAGGGAGCTGGGAGGAATTAGTTGAAAACTTTTGAAGGAAGCTAGCTTTTGATTGGTGGATGTGTCTCACTCTTTCAACTTGACTTGGTTGCCCATATGAAGGGCTGAGATTGTGCCATTTGCAAGGGTAAGTTGGCTGAATCTTGGCCATATATTCTAGGGTTCTCACAGTATAATTTCTATTGATTCGGGTCCAATAGTTTATCTTATGATCCATTATCCATGAACCCTAATTTTTGATGTATTTCGGTTGTAATTCAATTAAGGAAACATAAAATTCACGAAGGATGGAAGAGACAAGGGATGGAAATAGATTGGAGGGCGCCACAATCAACAATGATTGATAAGCCAAGGGTGATCGCCACAAGAGCAATTGGAAACTCTTGATAGGACTTAGGGTTCCAAGCAAGAACTAAAGAAACACTTTAACTGAAAAGTATTTTGATTTCAATTTGCCAAAAAAATTTCCTTCAAAAGATGTTTACAAGGTTTATAAAATAAACTAAAGTTTAGCAAATGGGCTGCAACACTTAGCCCAAGATTAAAATCTAAACTTCTTAAAAAATGACTAGAAGACTAAATAGCTAAAAACAAGTGATGGGCTATATGAAATTACAAGCCCAATTATATTATAACTAACTTAAAATTAACAAGCCCAAATATATAACTAAGCTTGTTCAGCCACGTGAATGCAATGGACTAGTCTTGAGTCGTTATCTTCTTGAATGGGCTTTGCCTCAAACAAACTTGAAATCATTTGGCCTAAAGCTTTTTTAGCTCTCTTTGATTTGGATCTAGTCATTGGTCCACCAAGTCCTTTCAAAGGATCTCCTCCTTGCCTTTGCTTTCTTGAGTCTACTTTATCTTCCTTGGTCACATCATCCCCTCCTTCTTCAAGAGAATTCGTCCTTGAATTTAGCTCCTCATTACCTACATCAAATAAGGAAAAGTCAGCGACATTAAAAGTAGCACTTATCCCATAGTCACCAGGTAAGTTGATCTTGTAGGCATTGTCATTTATTCTCTCCAAGACTTGGAAGGAGTTTAGATTTCCTTTGAGATGGAAACCTCTCCTTTCTCATGTGTACCCATACCCAGTCACCGGGTTCAAATATAACCTTCTTTCTGCCCTTATTGGCTTGCTTTGCATAACTCTCCATTTTCTTCTCAATTTGGGCTTTTACTTGCTCATGTAGCTTCTTTACAAAGCTAGCCTTAGTGATGAGAATTCAACCAAGGCCAACAATGTTCAAGATCAATTACAAGGCATGGATGGCCCAATGACCAGAGCTAGAGCAAAAAGGCTAAAAGAAGCTTTGCAAGGCCTAGTCATGGAAGCAAACACCAAAAGCAATCCAATTGAGCATGAGCTTCCAAAATGGACCAATCTTATTCAACTTGAAGAATAGCCAAGTCCAACATGAAGAAGTCACTTGAAGACCCAAGATGAAGCCCAATTTAAGTGATCAAATTGCAAACAGATTGGGCTGGAATAATTAGTTTTAATTAGGTGTAATTTGTCTTATTTTCTTGTAGTTTTCATGCACCTTTTAATGTGTCCAATTTCAGAATCCTTTTAGTTGTTTTCAAAGTCAGTTTCAAGTATTTTAAGAGTTCCTAGGCAATTATGATAGATAATGGGTCAGTTACTTATGTCTTCAATGTTAGTGGGACTTTAATGCTTAGTGGAATGTGTAGAGGCTACAACTCAATGTGCAGTCCCTTTCAGATTACAAATAGGAACTCAATGTACAAACAAAAGGCAGATTATGAATAGACTTCTTTTGAGTTTTCTCCCAATTATGAGAACTTCCTTTTTGCTCTTGGGCAAAGAACTATAGATCTTATCAAGGTAACTTGTGGCAATCAAAATAAGACTTATCACTCACCTTCTTATCTTCTCTTGAGTGTGGTGTCTATATCCATTTCTGATTAAAAACAAACAAAACTCAAACACCACCCTAAACTTCCAACCTGAAAGTGCAAGGCGATCTTGGCTTATGCTAGTTGTCGATTCAAAACCATTCAACTCAATCAAAACTGAATCATATCACTTAGCCTCACATCTTTATGCTTAAAAATAGAAATGTTAGGCATAAGCAGTAAATCAAGAAGAGTCAAGGGGTTAAATCCATACACTATCTCAAGAGGAGAACAATTAGTAGTGCTATAGATAGCCCTATTATATGCAAACTCTACATGAGGCAAACACTATTCCCATGACTTAATATTCTTCTTTATAACAGCCCTAAGGAGAATGGAAAGAGTCCTATTAACTACCTTAGTTTGCCCATCAGTTTGGGGGTGGCAAGTAGTTGAGAATAGCAATTTAGTACTAATCTTACCCTATAGTGTCCTCCAAAAGTGACTTAGGAACTTAGTGTCCCTATCACTCACAATGTTCCTAGATAATCCATGTAGCCTCACTACCTCTTTGAAAAACAAGTCAGCCACATGACAAGCATTATCCACCTTTTTACGAGGTATGAAATGAGCCATCTTGGAGAACCTATCCACCATCACAAAAATGGAATCCTTGCCATTCTTTGTCCGAGATAGTCCTAAAACAAAGTCCATAGATAAATCAATCTAACAAAAATCAGGAATCGGCAAAGGAGTATAGAGTCCAAGAGGCATTACCTTTGACTTAGACTTTTTACAAACAATGAATCTTTCACAAAATTTATACACATCATGTTTCATATGTGGCCAATAAAAATGTTCATGCAGTATGTCTAAAGTCTTTTGGACCCCAAAATGCCCCATTAAACCCCCTTTATATGCCTCTCTCACAAGTAACTTTCTAATGGAACTTTTAGGCACACATAAACTTTTCTCGTTAAACAAATAATCCTTATAAAGTATCCATTTTGGACAGCATGCACATAATTCTTATAAACCTGAGATAAATATGGATTACGCTTATACAATTCCTTTACATGTTCAAAACCAATGAATTTAGTTTCAAGAGTAGAGAACAGAGCATACCTTCTTGAAAGTGCATCAGCAACCATATTAGCCTTACCTTTCTTAGGCTTGATCATATAGGGAAATTGGTCAAGGAACTCAACTCACTTGGCTTGCCTCTTATTCAGCTTACCTTATCGTTTTAGATACTTCAAGGACTCATGGTCACTATGAATCACAAATTCCTTAGGTAAAAAGTAATGCTGCCATGTTTGCAATGCTCTTATTAATGCATGCAACTCTTTATCATATGTGGGATAATTAAGAATAGCACCATTTAATTTTTCACTAAAATAAGCAATTGGGTGCCCTTCTTGCATCAAAACTGCCCCTATTCCCACACCAGATGCATCACATTCAACCTCAAAAAATTAGGTAATACAAGAATAGGTGCATGAATTAATTTATCTTTGAGGGTAGCAAAGGCTTGCTCTTGTTTTTGCACCCCATTTAAATCCCACATGCTTTTTGATCACTTTATTCAAAGGTGCAGCCATTGTACTAAAATCTTTGACAAACCTCCTATAGAAACTAGCTAAACCATGAAAGCTTCCTACTTCACTAACATTCTTAGGAGTTGGCCACTCTTGAATAGCTTTCACCTTCTCTTGATCAACCTGCACTCCTTGTGAGCTAACAACAAAACCAAGAAAAACCACATGATCTATACAAAAAATACATTTTTCCATGTTGGCATACAATTTCTCATGCCTAAGAGCTTCCAAAACACTCCTCAAATGCACATGATGATCATCATAGGATTTGCTATAAATCAAAATGTCATCAAAATAAACCACACCAAACTTTCCTAGAAATTCCCTTAACACATGATTCATCAATCTCATGAAGGTACTAGGAGCATTTGTTAATCCAAAGGGCATAACCAACCATTCATACAATCCATATTTGGTTTTAAAAGAAGTTTTCCATTCATCCCCTTCGGTAATCCTAATCTGATGATATCCGCTTTTAAGATCAATTTTAGAAAACACACAGGCACCATGCAATTCATCTAACAAATCATCTAATCTAGAAATGGGATGTCTATACTTTACCGTGATGTTATTGATGGCTCTACAATCAGTGCACATGCTCTAAGTTCCATATTTCTTAGGCACTAGAATGACTGGAACTGCACATGGACTTAAGCTTTCTTGCACCCACCCTTTTTGCATCAAGTCTTCAACTTGCTTTTGAATCTCCTTCGTCTCTTGAGGATTACTCCTATAGGCTGGCCTATTAGGCAATGAAGCTCCTGGGATGAGATCAATTTGATGTTCTATGCCTCGTAGAGGGGGTAGACCATGAGGTACCTCCTTAGGAAAGACATTTCCAAATTCTTGCAACAAAGAAGAAACTTCACAAGGAAGAGAGTTAGTAGCACCTGCTTCATTTAATTTACTTTCTTTACTCAAAAGTAAAAGCATTGGCTTTTTCATAAGCATAGACTTTTTCACCTCTTTTTCTTTAATAAACAAATTTTGCAATTTTTCCTCTATTTTTCCACTATATTTTTCCTTTTTTTTTCACTCCCTTTTTCCTTTTTTTTACTCTCTTTTTCTTTTCTTTCCTATTTTCTTTTATCTCTTATTTTGGATTGATTCTCACTAACCTCTCTTGGAGACAAAGGGGCAAGAATAGTCTTGCGCTCTTTATGTACAAATGAAACTTATTTGTCAACCCATCATGCAGAGCTTTCTTATCATCTTGCCAAGGCCTACCAAGAAGTAAATGGCAAGCCTCTATAGGCACCACATCACACAAAATTGCATTATCATACTTCCTTATGGAGAATTCCACCTCCACTTGCTTACCTACAGTCATTTCACCATCTTCACTAAGCCATTGAAGCTTATATGGCCATGAGTGTGGTTTAATCTCCAAATTCAGTTTTGAGACCATCCTTACACTAGCAACATTAATGCAGCTCCCTCCATTAATAATTAAAGAACAAACCTTCCCTTGAATGATACACCTTGTGTGGAAAATATTATCCCTTTGGCTTTCATCCAAATCTGTTGCTTGGCTACCCAAAAACCTCCTCACCATGAACAAATCTCCTTTAGGTGCAATTTCCTCTTCATACTCATCCTTACTAGTTGGGGCAGATTCGGATGAGGACTCACTAGTGATTTCTCCATTGTCTTTGAGAAGCATAGTCTTCTTGGTTGGGCATTCGGATGCTATGTGTCCTCTCTCCAAACACTTGAAGTATTTTATCTCGCTACTTCTTGTCTTTTTATAGGTCTCATTGGACTTGAATTGAGTTCTGAGGTGCAGCCGTGATGTTGCTAGAAAAAGTACCTCCTTCCTTCTTATTTCTTTCCTTCCAATTTGAAGAATTGAAATTAGAAGAGCTCCTCCTCAATGTACCTTTTCTCTTATGTTGCTGCTCCACTTTGGTAGCTTGATGTACCAATTCCTCTAACTCCACATAATTTTGTAGCTCAACCTATCTCTAATGTCATTATTCAGCCCATCCAGAAAGCGTGCCATAGTAGCTTCCCTATCTTCATTCACATTGGCTCTAATCAAAGACACCTCCATCTCCTTGTAATATTCATCAACACTCTTACTACCTTGTGTGTGTCTTTGGAGCTTGTTATGAAGGTCCCTATGATAATAGGAAGGGACAAATCTCCTCCTTATTAACCTTTTCATTTCAACCCAAGTATCCACCAAAGGTTCTTATATTTAAGTCACTCCTTTTGCAATTGATCCCACCAAATGAGACCATAATCTATGAACTCTATGGCTGCCACCTTCACCTCTTTACCTTCAGCATAGTTATGGCAAGCAAAAAGTTGCTCAATCTTCATCTCCCGCTCTAAGTATGCCTCTGGATCACTTTTCCGTTTAAAAGAGGGAATGTTGAGTTTTACTCCTTTAATTTTCTCCTCCATAGCATCATCCTCATTATCTTTTCTCCTCCTTCCATCAAGCCTCCTTCTACCTCCATTAGCATCATGATATTCGTGATTTTCTAACCACTCAATTCTCACATATAACTCCTCTGTATGCTCCCTCATCATACTTTCCATTTGAGCTGTAATAGCCTCCATTAACAATCTATTATTTCCTTCAGGAGGAGGGCTACCACTACCACCTATTCCTGCCATCATTCAAGTAAAAGAAAACAAAAGTGAAAGTAATGGGACCTCACCACACTTCTCACGTGTTTACACTCTTAGAGATGTATCACTCATGTTTGTTGTAACAACCTCTATCATATAAGCCATACTCGAGTCATGGAGTTATACTAAAAGGTTGTCACTATGCTAAGAAATCTTTAAAATATGGAAAATATAATACATAGCCTTTCACTACTCACTTTGTTACTGACAAATAATCTTTGATACATAGAGAATAAAATAATTACACTTTTAAAGAAATTGTAGCTGACATAGTACACAACGTTTACATCCGATTAGTCGTTAGCTAGCTTTAATAGTTTCTTGGTTTGGTTTACGCCCGATCCTTGCTCAATGAAAGGCCCAATAATCCACCTTGCACTTGATTTCTAACTTGGGTGCTGGAATGTTTACGAGAAAGAAAAACATACAAGCAGGGAGTGAAAACCTAAGGTTCTCAGTAGGTAAACTCAAACTAATCTTATAGCGTCATCATAAACATTCCAGCCACTTCGGTTTATTGTGAAAATATGAGCACATGTAAATAAATAATGGTTCAATTTTAAGTTGAAAACACCTTACTCGAAGCGGGATATATTTTAACAGCCACTTGCCATTTCATATGACGGACATAGAAATATGAATAGTATAATATGCTTCAACAAGAATCATAAAAGCATTATGACTTAATGGGATAATTGAAGATGCACATAAAGATGCTTGTACTTGTCGGTATGCAAGTGCACTTGACTTAATTCGTATCTTTCTTTAACTTGCAACTTGATCTTACTCTTCTGTACTTGGTTCCCTGGAGGTGAATGGCCTCTCTCACCCTTGGGTAATAGCTTGCTTTTTAGGTCCAAGCTCATATCTATACATAAGTGACAGGTTTACTTTCCCCGACCCTCACACTGGTCTATTCCCCTTAAATTTGGTCGAGAGCTGGCCCAAGTCTTAGACAGTACCGCTCTGGCCCACGCTAGCTGGGTCTATGCCATGCTTCACGTGGTAGCTTGGTACATCTTTCTTGCAAGTTCTTATTATCTTTTCCTTTTCATATCTTGTCATGCATGCGGACGATTGGTGCATTCATGAATATATCTCATACCTTATTTATCATATCATATTCTAAATATACTTGCATGCATGATGTACATGAATATGACATGTAAATGTAAATATATTCAAAGTATAATCACCCATAGCATAAGTTCTCATAAAGTCTTGCCGAAAATTTGGTAGCGTAACGGATCGAATCCGCTTCCCTATGAATAGTGCCAGACAACCAGTACAATATTTCAAACTTGCAATTCCATATGGATTAGCAATTATATAGATATTCATAGCATCATTCATGAAGTTCAATTCAAGCATCTATAGGGTTTTCGGTTTACTCCTTCCTATTCTGCCCGATTTTATTATAATCCACCCTTTGCTCAATTCGACTCGTCTAAGTCTAAATTTTGGATATGTCATAGCATTATGTGTCTACTTTCCAACCTTTTGGTCCTATCTCATTTTGATTTGTATAACTTAAGATATCAGTGTTTTTCCTCAGGCTGTCCTGTTCTTAGCTAGAATTGTGCTCTTATAAGTGAAAATTCACTAAAAATAGAAACCTTGGTGAAATCATTTGAAATTTATATCAAATGAAAGCTAACAGAACAAGCTTTTAAATGAATAAAGTTTCATCATTTGCATGAGTATATTTTGAGTTATGAGTCCCAAAACTTGACCCTTCTGGACTACACTGTCTTAGCCTGATTTAAACTTAAGTCAACTTCACTAGTGTGCTGGGAACAAATGGCAACGAATCTGGTTCTAAAATTTTTATGAGATGTTTCCTTACATGTTAGCTTTCAAACAACCTTGGGTTCACTCAATTTGGAGTTGTGTGGTATGAGTTATACCCTTCTCAACTCATACTGCCCGGATAAGAATTCAAATTTCTAGGTTAAATTTTAAAAATTCATAACTAATTCTATACTGATCCAATGGTCTTATATTTTATATGTATGGAAAGCTCTGAATGTCTAGTTTCATATAAAAATAGATTCATCCACTTTCTATGGCTGTAGACAGAGCCATACACTCTGCCAGTACGGATGCCGTAGGGTTTTTCACAAAAACAGATTCTGCTTAGCTCCTTTTTGAGTTTTTGATAAATTCCTCAGCTTAAACCAAGTTTCCTCACCTCAAAACACTAGAAGAACATCAAAGCACCATCATACAAGTATGGCATAAGAGGAATATAATACATCAAACAACTAAGGATTTGAGCTACCTACTTTCAAATCCTTGAAACTATGGAAGCAAGGAGGCCAAGAACCAACTCCTAGCCTTCTTCCTTCATCATTGTAGCAGCTCATATGAATGTGGGGAGGCTCTATTTGATGCTTAATCAGGAAATTATTAGAGGGGTTTTGTAGAGAAAGAGGTGAGGATCAATTTTCATAAAAGGAGCAAGAGGATTTGAGGTCAAGAGGGCTTCCAATCTTGAGTTTGAAGTTCTTGATCATGGAGGTAAGGAAAGAAAGGATGAAAAAGGAAAAGAGATGGAAGGAGGCTGAAACATGGTGCAGGGCACAAAATGAAGGGAGATGGGTGAGATTTTTTTTTCTAAGCTTTATGACCTAGACAAAGATGGCTTTAGATATTTGGTTTTAATGGTCATGATTTGGCCAAATCTTCCCATCATATGGCTGCCATATGGCGCCATCTATGGTGGTGGAGGTGGCTAAATTTCAGCCATTCAACTTAAGGTTATTAGTGTAGAATTCTACTGATTCGGCTTTGGCAGTTTAGAACACCGAATATTTACCGATTTCCTCCAAATCAGTCAAACGTTACTTAATAGTTTAAGATATCTATATGTTCATTTTAATTTATCTTAAGCCTAATCTCTTTAACTAATATGTAATTATCTCTTGATTAATATTTAATTAACTTCTAATTGCCCTTACATAACTATTGAAACCGAATAAGTGATTTAATGGCGTAAATTAGATATTTTTGTAAATTCGGAGCCTTTTTGTTTCCTATTTTATGTAACTAATGGCATTTTTGTAATTTTGAGCAAGTCTAGGGGCGCCCCACGTAATTTAGCACTAGATTGCCTCCATGGCCCAATCGGCAGAGACTTAAATGTCTACGGTTTTGCCACGTGATTCTGCTCCGCTTAAAACCCCATTTTGCTAATTCTACAGATATGGGGATATAAAAGTCATTTTATGAAAAGTTCTAGGGTTATTGTGAAAATAATTCTTTAAGGTCAAAAATATAATTTCTAAAAATCTTGGGCATTTCTATAATTGACAAAAGTTTATTGGGGCACTTTTGCTATTTCTTAATTTTTAACATATGGTAGTGCCGTATTTTCAATGGCAGTGTTACACTACCCTATAATTCCAAGTGTGAGGATAGTCATGGTATAGCGCTGCTTGAGAAATTCTCACACTGCCTAAGGGGAATAATTCAAAGTTTCCATTATGTTCCATTTACTAAAGTGGGGATGTTACATTTGTTGCTCTCTAATAGGCTTTTGTGTATGGTGCTCTCTTGCCTTTTACCACTCAAGTGCTCTTGTAGGCTCTTAAATGGAATCGCAAGTCAATTCAAAGAGAAACTCCAAAAAACACTTATGTCAGATCACAAAACAAACAAGAGGTCAAACAAAGGAAAACTCTTAGACAAAACTTTTAAGATCCAAAAGAGACAAGCAACAAAAACTAAATAAGGACAAGCACTCTCAAATCAGAGGCCAAACAAGACAAGAACAAGCTAAAGGTTTGAAGAACAAGAAGAAACAAGCCAATGTTTTGACCATTTTTTTTTCAAATTTTGCGTTTTTTTTAATTCTATTTTTTTTTTCAATCTGTTCTTGATGATTGTAGATGAACAGACCAACTAGAATCACATCAAAACAAGCACATATTTAACAACTAAACAACAAACTAACAAAGCTTAGAAAGATTAGAATGAAATAATTCCCAAGAACATCAAGAACATATGATGAACATTCTACACTTTTTTCTTTTAACCCACTGATCCAATGTAATATCAACAAAGACAAAAATGGAAATTAGAAGAACACCAAGAAATTAAGCAAAATAAAAAGGAAGAATCATGCAAGAAACTCAAAGAAAACAAAACGCAAGGTTGCACTAGACTAAGTTCGGAAAAAAATCACTGTATCTTGAGCTACAAAATTCAGATTTCAACGATTCAAAAATGAGATAAAAGATGAGATTTTGAACTTCAGAAAAGACCCAAGAAACACCAAAAAATAATGCGTGAAACTCAAGATATGAACTAAAGCAAACTGACCAATTCTGCAACTTGAAGAAGCTGGCTTTGATTACCAAATGTTATGATCCATTATCCATGAACCCTAATTTCTAGTGTATTTTGGTTGTAATTCAATCAAGGAGAAATAAAATTCACAAAAGATGGAAGACACAAGGGATGGAAATAGATTGGAAGGCGCCACAATGTAACATCCTAATAAACCCATACTACGCTTAAGTCGTATTACGACATTTTATTAGTTGTTACTTATGCTCGTGGAAAATTAAACTTCACTTGAAATTAAATTACGTGGAAAATATGGTAAGATTTTTCTTTTTTGAAATACGTCATTGCTTTGCAGCATTTTGAAAAGTAAAGCCTTGAGCGAGAAGTCAAATAAAGAAGGAGCGTGTCGCATAAGATACATAACCCAATATCATAAAACAAGAGAAAGATAAATAAATAGAAATTTACAAATGCATTGCATTACATAACTAAACATTACATCCATCTAGGTTCATAATATTTATACACATACATATTTATAACAGCATTACATCGAAGGAAGCTCAGGGTCGTGCCATGACCCAAGTACTAGGTACTAAATACAAACTTCAATGACAAAGCTCTTCTCAAAAAAAGAATTTGCGAAGATGTAGAGTGATGGTTGCTATGAGTCCCAAAATAGCTTCGTCTGGCATCCCACGTCATACGTCCGCTCGTAGTGCGGTGGCTCCAGGCTCTACTCCATTGGATGTGCCAACAAAATCTGGTGACGATGCAGAAAAGTAACTAGTGTGAGAAATAAGATTTCTCAATAGGACTCGAACCCGACACGGAGATGTCATCGTCATCGTCCCAGCCACTTTGGTTTTAAAATGAAAATAGTGAGCATGCATAAGGTTCAGTTCTTAGGTTTTCAAAAACATAGCTATCCGAAGTGGATTCAATTTTAAGTACATATTCTCGTTATGATAACAACATCATGGTATACATAAAAATGCATATGACAATTCCTAACATGCATGAACATGTTGAGAGTTTCATTCTTTACTTGGGTTGGACCGAGGTCTTTTTCTTTTCTTAACTTGACTTTCTCTTAAATCCTTTTCTTTCCTTAACTTGACTTATCTTAAGTCTTTTTCTTTTCACCTACTAAACATAAGTGGTAATGAGCTCATACCGTGGCCGTCGCCACCATAAAATTTCGGTACTTACACTAGGTGGGTCATGCCATGCCTCATGTAAGCCCTATCCCCTATACTCACTCTAGCTGGGTCATGCCATGCCTCATGTGAGTCATGGGTGAGGGGAACTTTCTTTGGGTCACCTTCCCTTTTGAAGGATCACGCCCTTAGCTTACTTTATCTTCTTATTAAGGCTTATGATGCAAAATTATTTTAAATCTTTTCCACATTTGGCGTTATGTATCACCGTCCCCAAATGTGATTCCTTTATCACATATCATTAAGTATCATATCCTCAACATATCATCTTCATATCATCATCATATCACTATCATAATCATCATATCATATCATCATCATCATCATGATCATCATCATATCATTATCATCATAATGATACATAGAGGCACACATATCACACAGTCTTATGAGCTTAGCTTAGCAAATTTGGTGCAAGCTTTTAATTGAGGTTACCTCTTGTATAAATTCTTTTATTAGGCCTAGGGCCAATCTTATCTATTATCCTCTTTAAAAATTTTTATGCTGAATTATGAAGGTTTCCCAATACTTAATGTAAGGGTATTAATGTCTTAAAGCTTATTCTTCATTAACCTTTAACTTTTACCCTAACCAGTTTTACTTTTACAGTGGGATAATAACTTCACAAATTTGCCATAATTTCATCTTTTACTCTTTTATTTTGAATTTTGGTATGCTTTTACTTCTCTGAGTCT
Organism: Pterocarpus santalinus; assembly: GCA_031439595.1. Lineage (NCBI taxonomy): Eukaryota > Viridiplantae > Streptophyta > Magnoliopsida > Fabales > Fabaceae > Pterocarpus > Pterocarpus santalinus. The sequence continues at coordinate 40,063,180 of CM062532.1, read as the reverse complement.
ATTTTTAAAGAAAAGAAACCCCACTCAAAAATTCATTTTGTAGCTTAAGTTATACACATTTTATTTTGACTGTTCAGACTTGAAAGTTCATCTCAGGTCAGTGACTTTTAAACATTATTGTGAACTCCTCACAAGGAATCCGCCAAAACTGTTTTATGGGGATGTTCCTCTATGTCTTAGCTTTCTAACAACTTGGTCCCACTCAAAAATGTTCTGTATAACTTGAGTTATGCACGTTTTATTACCTACTGCCCGAACAGAAACCCATCCAGGAACAGCAGACTTTGAAAATTCATATCTCTCTCGTTTTACGGCCAAATCTCACATATTTTATATGTACAAAAAGCTTTATGAGTCTATTGTTATTTAAAATTAGTTTCATTCCATTTGGAGTTATATAAAAGAAATTATTGGTCGCGCCATATAGACTGTCAGAATTTTCCAGTTTCCACGGTTTTGTTTTTAATGAGTTTTCTTGTAAAAACATCAAGTCTTTTCTTCAAATGACCATTTTATATTTCCAAACCATCTTTAAACTTTGAGATCTTGGTAAAAATCAATATTTTGAGTTCTAAAAAGTTGGGTTCAACATCAAGCAAAATGCACAACCAAGGTCATTTTCCCAAAGAAGAGCAAAATCACAAACAACATCATATAGTGAAAGCATGGCCATGAGGCCTTTAGAGCAAGTCCTAAAACCACCTAGCTGTTGAGAGTTTAGGAGTTCTAGAGCTTGAAAAACATGGAAGAGAAAGGGGTTAGAGTCACTACCAAATGTGTTTCTTGAGGAGTAGAAAGAGTTGATGGGTTGGAGATGACCTTCCTCCTCCTAGAGCTTGATGATGGGGCTAAGTGAGTGTTTGTTTTGCTTCTTCAAGAACCAAAGAGGGTGGTCCTTGAAGGGCTTATGAGAATGGTGATAGGAAAGAGAGTTGGATAAGGTGAGAAAGAGAGAAGAGGACAAGAAAGGTTAGATGAATAAAAGAGCTAGAATGAAGTTTAGAGAGAGGTAGGAGCTTGGGCTTGTAGTGAGAGGATGAAAGTCACAAATGAGAGAGTGGGGGAGGCTATTTGGGGTGCAAAAATGGGTAAGGAGACTGATTGGTTTTGCTTGTCTAACAAGCAAGAGTGAGTAGGTGAGTTTTACTTCTTTTTCAAGCAAAAGGGCTAGGAACCTTGGGGTAAAAGGGTGGGTTGTGTTTCCTTTGAGTCTTGGCACTTGGGTAAAGACCATTTAGTGTTTTCTCAAGTGGTTAAAGGCATGACCACTCTTGGGATTGGCTTGGGTGGATATGATCATTCCAATTGGCATAATCCTAAGGGAGGAAAGTACTTCTCTTGTCTAGACTTAAAGAGATGCTACTAACATAGACCCTTGATCTAAGAGTACATGATGAGAAGGCAAATAGATGGTTGGATTTTTCTCTTATCCTTGGCCAAGATTTAGTGCATCAATTAAGAGAAATTTTTAAATCTTCAAAGCTATTAGAATTACCTAGGTTGTAGATTCAATTTGATTAGTTAAATTGCTCTTTAACCGATTTCGGTTAATTACACTTTTAAAATGTTTTTCCTCTAAAAGAATTGACCTTATAAATTATGTAATTAGGGTGTAAGAATTAATCTATCTCAATCGATTAAGGTAGAACAATTGTCTTGTACTTAATTAATAGGATTGGATTACCTTAATTATATTTCTAAGTTACAAATTAATGAGGTTCGAATAATTAGGTTTTAATTAAACCATTTAGTGCATTATGATTCAATTATTGTCTTGACTCAATTTACTAAGCTCTTACTCATCGAGGTTAGCCGATTAGTCCTCAGTTAATCATTAACCTCTCTAATTAGCTAGGATCACTGAGCTAATTAGCTTAGACAAAAATTGGGGATGTTACACACAATCAAGGATGATTGATAAGCCAAGGGTGATCGCCACAAGAGCAATTGGGAACTCTTGATAAGAACTAGGGTTCCAAGCAAGAACCAAAGAAACACTTTAAGTGAAAAGTATTCTGATTTCAATTTGCCAAAAAAATTTCCTTCAAAAGGTGTTTACAAGGTTTATAAAATAAACTAAAGTTTAGCAAATGGGCTGCAACACTTAGCCTAAGATTAAAATCTAAACTTATTAAGACTAAATAGCTAAAAATAAGTGATGGGCTATATGAAATTACAAGCCCAATTACGTTATTACTAACTTAAAATTAACAAGCACAAAGATATAACTAAGCTTGTTCAACCACGTGAATACAATGGACTAGTCTTGAGTCATTATCTTCTTGAAGGGGCTTTGCCTCAAACAAACTTGAAATCATTTGGCCCAAAGCTCCTTAGCTCTCTTTGATTTGGATCTAGCCATTGATCCACCAAGTACTTCCAAAGGATCTCCTTCTTGCCTTTGCTTTCTTGACTCTACTTTATCTTCCTTAATCACATCAGTTTAAAATACCAAAGTCTTGCTGATTTCTTTTAAAGCAATGAATCAGTTTTAGAAAAATCCTATGAGGTTTCCTATATTTCTAATCTAATTCCCTCAAATTTAATCTTCTAAATGTTATTTAATTGGCTTTCGGTAAATACTTAATCGAATTCTAATTAATCCTAATTATTTGATAAAAATCGAACAACTTGGTTAAAAACGATAAGATTTTTTGGACGTTACATTAGTACCCTCCTAAAAAAATTTTGTCCTCAAAATTTAGTACCTGAGAATAATTCTAGATACTTTCTTCTCATATCTGTCTGTAATTCCCACATACAGTCTGTGAAGTCCTCATTTCCCAATGCTACCATCACAAATTGTACGACTTTGTTCTGAAGGTATTTGCTGCTCCTGTCCACTACCCGTGTTGGGAGTGCGTGGAAAGTTAAGTCATCTCTTAGTTGGATTGATTCAGGCTCGAAGAAGTGAGTGGGGTGAGGCTGGTATTTTCTGAGTTGAGAAACATGAAAAACATCATGGAGGTAAGGCAACCCAATACACAACTATTCCGATTCGCTTCAACATTTGAAAAGGACCTATAAAGCAAGGGCTTAACTTTCTAACTTTAATAGCTCCTCCTACTCCAGTTGTGGGTGTGATCTTCAGGAACACATGGTCTCCTTCTTGAAACTCCAAGGGCTTTCTCCTGACATCCGGGTAGCTCTTCTGGCTGCTTTGGGCTGCAAGTATCTTATAACAAATCTTCTTAATTTGCTCTATAGTTTGCTTGACTAGCTTCGGTCCTAGCAGACTTTTCTCCCCTGATTTGTACCAATATAGTGGAGATTGGCATTTCCGTCCACATAACACTTCATATGGAGCCATGCCGATACGCGCATGATAACTATTGTTATATGCGAATTCGGCTAGTGGTAAATATCGATCCTAGTTTCCGTGCTGTTCCAAGATGTATGCTCGTAGCATATCTTCCAAAGTCTGAATAGTTCTATCGGTCTGACCATCTATTTGTAGATGGTATGCAGTACTTAGACAGAGTCTAGTGCCGAACGCTTTCTTGAATGCTCCCCAAAATTGTGAGGCAAATCTTTGATCTCGATCTAAAATGATAGTTGAAGGAATACCATGTAGCCTCACCACTTCTTCAATGTACAATTAAGCCAACTTCTCCAGAGGATAATTCGCCCAAATAAGTAAAAAATGAGCAGACTTGGTCAGTCTATCCACTATGACCTATATAGTGTCATATCCCAAGGGTGTCCTTCGTAAGCCTATCACGAAATCTATAGAAATGCTTTCCCATTTCCATTCTGGAATCTCCAAGGGCTGTAGTGTCCCCACTAGTTTCTGATGCTCTATTTTTACTTTCTGGTAGGTTAGACATTTATTCACAAGACTCACAACATCTGTCTTGAGGCTTGGCCACCAAAACATCTTCTTGAGGTCTTGATACATCTTGTTAATGCCAAGATGTATAGTGAACTCGCTCTTATGGGCTTTCTCCAAGATCCTCTTCCTCAAGTTGTCTTCCTCAAGCACACATATTCTTCCCTGATATCGCCATATAACTTCTGTGTCTCGAATAAATCCTGTTAGCTTTCTGGATTGCACCAATCGTACTATATGTTGAAAGTCGTCATTCCTTTGTTGTGCCTGTTGGATTTGGTTTTTGAAATCATTAGTTAACTTAATTTGGTTTAACTGAATGGCATTGGGGGTTATAAAGATTCCCAAGTTCAGGTCTCAAAAACTCTCTATAAGTTTCATCTCCTTGATCATCATCCATGCCACTGTTAAGGACTTCCTACTTAGGGCATCTGGCGACACGTTTGCTTTGCCAGGATGGTATTTTACCTTAAACTTGTGGTCTTTAAGAAACTCCATCCACCTTCACTGCCTCATGTTTAGTTCTTTCTAGTCAAAAAGATATTTCAAGCTTTTGTGATCACAAAATACTTCAAACTTCACTCCATAGAGATGGTGCTCCATATCTTTAGAGCAAATATCACCGCCGCTAACTCGAGGTCATACGTTGGATAATTTCTTTCATGAGTTTTCAATTGCCTGGAAGCATACATGACGGCATTCCTATTTTGCATTAACATGCACCTTAATCCTTTCTTAGAAGCATCACAGTAGACTTCGAATTGTCCATGAGGATTTGGCAGAGTAAGCACTGGGGCTGTCATCAACATTTCTTTTAATTCTTGGAAACTTTACTCACACTTGGGCGTCCATTCAAATGGGGCATTCATCCTAGTTAACTTCGTTAGGGGCAAGGCTATCTAAGAGAAGTTTTTGACAAATTTCCTGTGGTATCTTGCCAGATCCAAGAAAGTCCTGATTTCCATAATTGTTGTTGGCTGTTCCCAGTTTAATACTATAACACCCTAATAAAGCCATACTATGCTTAAGTTGTATTACGGCGTTTTATTAATTGTTATTTATGCTCGTGGAAAACTAAACTTCACTTGAAATTAAATTATGCGGAAAATACGGTAAGATTTTTTTTTTTGAAATACGTCGTCGCTTTGCAGTATTTTGGAAAGTAAAGCCTTGAGCGAGAAAACAGATAAAGAAAGAACATGTCAAATAAAATACATGCCCAAATATCATAAAACATAAGAAAGGTAAATAAATAGTATTTCATGAATACATTACATTACATAGCTAATCATTACATCCATATGGGTTCAAAATATTTACATACATAAATATATATAACAGCATTACATCGAAGGAAGCTCATGGTCGTGCCATGATCCAAATACTAGGTACTAAATACAAACTTCAATGACAAAGCTCATCTCAGAAAGGAATATGCGAAGATGCAGAGTGATGGTCACTATAAGTCCCAAAATAGCTTCGTCTGGCGTCCCACGTCGTACGTCCGCTCACAGTGTGGGGGATCCATGCTCTACTCCACTGGATGTGCCATCGGATTCTGGTGACGATGCAGAAAAGTAACTAGAGTGAGAAATAAGATTTCTCAGTAGGACTCGAACCAAACACGGAGGTGTCATCGTTATCATCCCAGCCACTTCGGTTTTATAATGAAAACAGTGAGCATGCATAAGGTCTAATTCTTAGATTTTCGAAGACATAGCTATCCAAAGTGGATTCAATTTTAAGTACATATTCTCGTTATAATAACAACATCATGGTATGCATAAAAGCTTATATGACAATTTATAACATGCATGAACATGTTGAGAGTTTCATTCATTACTTGGGTCGGACTGAAGTCCCTTTCTTTTCTTAACTTGACTTTCTCTTAAGTGCTTTTCTTTCCTTAACTTGACTCATCTTAAGTCCTTTTCTTTTCACCCACTAAACATAAGTGGTAATGAGCTCATACCGTGGCCATCGCCACCATAGAATTTTAGTACTTACACTACCTAGGTCGTGCCATGCCTCATGTAAGACCTATCTGCTATACTCATACTAACTGGGTCATGCTATGCCTCATGTGAGTCGTGGGTGAGGGGAGCTTGCTTTGGGTCACCTTCCCTTTTGAAGGATCATACCCTTGGTTCATTATCTTCGTATTAAAGCTTATGATGCAAATTTATTCTGATTCTTTTCCACATTTAGGTGTTACATATCGCCGTCCCCAAATGTGATTCCTTTAATGTATATCATTAAGCATCATATCATCAATATATCATATTCATATCATCACCATATCATACCATCATCATATCATATCATCATCATCAATATATCATTTGATTAGTTAAATTGCTCTTTAAACGATTTCGGTTAATTACACTTTTAAAACATTTTCCTCTAAAAGAATTGATCTTATGAATTATGTAATTAGGTTATAAGAATTTATCTATCTCAATTGGTAAGATGGAACAATTGTCTTGCACTTAATTAATAGGATTGGATTACCTTAATTATATTTCTAAGTTACGAAGTAATGAGGTTCGAATAACTAGGTTTTAATTAAAACATTTAATATGTTATGATTAACCATTGACTTGACTCAATTTACTAAGCTTTTGCTCATCGAGATTAGCCGATTAGTCCTCAGTTAATCGTTAACCTCTCTAATTAGCTAGGATCACTGAGCTAATTAGCTTAGACAAAAATTGGGGATGTTATAATCTCCCCTCCCTAAAAAGGAATTTTGCCCAGAAAATTCGCTACCTGTAAACTGGTCGGGGGCAAGCATACCCTAGATGCATTTCTTTGCAAAATGCCTGGGTTGTCCACATTTGAAACAGACATTTTGTCTGGTGCAGCAAATCCCTTTGTGTTGTCTCTCACACTTTAGGCAGGTGGGATTCATTGCAGGCTTCGGGGGCTGGTCAGCGTGTCTTGAAGGGTTGGCGGATGGCTCTTACGGCTGGTTGCCCTTGAATCCTTCACCATAGTAGGGCTTCTTTTGTAGGGTCTCCTTTGGGTGTTGCTCTCGAGACAGTTGTCTCCTCTTATGGGCCTCTGATCTTTAGATCATCAATTTCCGATTACATTTTTCTGCTATACGGCTCTTATTAACAAGTGCCGCATAATTCTTTATCTCCAGTGGGGCCACTGATGCTAAAATGTCGGCCCGTAATCCTCCCTCATACTTCATGCATCTCCAATGCTCATCCGAGTTCTGCTGATATAGCGTGGAAAACTTACACAGCTCCTCAAACATCGCTATGTATTCGGCAATGCTCATACCTCCTTGGTAGAGCCTCAGGAACTCCATCTCCTTCACGTTCCTTATGGACATCGGGAAGTACTTCTCATAAAAAGCCACCCTGAAGGCATCCCATGTGATCTCCCTCTGATCACTTTCCATCAAGCTTTTCGCTCCTTTCCACCAGAACTCGGCATCCGTCTTCAACATGTAAGTGGCAAAGGCCGCCTTTTGGGTCTCTGAGCAAGCTAGCACAGAGCAGATCTTCTCAATCTCTTTGCTCCATTTGTCGGCTTCATCAGGGTTGAAAGACCCCTTGAAACTGCGCAGGTTCACCTTTTGAAACTTCGAGAACTTCTAATACTTGGCATCAGCTCCATTTCCACCAACAGACTCTTCGGATCTTCGGTTCAGCGGGTCCATCATATGCTTAGTAGCTATAGCTTGAGCTTGCATTGCGTTTGCCATCTGCTGGAAAGTCCTCATGAACTCGGCGAGGTTCGCCTATCGCTGTTCTTGTTGGAGGTACGTTTACGAGTTGCCATTAGTTACTGAACACACTATACAAAGATATCGAGTTGATCAGGCCCAATATTAAGCATAGCATGGCAGCAACTAAAGGCAATCTCACATGACAGTCATGCATTCTAAGTCCTACATCCCATCCTACAGACAGGATTCTTAGCACGACTTAACATAGTGTACGTAGAGTTATGCTTGGAAGCATAGTCAGTCCAACCTTAGGCTTTAACAGGATGAATTGCTCTGATACCATAATGTAACACTCAAATAAACCTATACTACGCTTAAGTCATATTACGGCGTTTTATTAATTGTTACTTATGCTCGTGGAAAACTAAACTTCACTTGAAATTAAATTACACGGAAAATACAATAAGATTTTTTTTTTTGAAATACGTCGTTACTTTGCAGCGTTTTGGAAAGTAAAGCCTTGAGCGAGAAGACAGATAAAGAAAGAGCGTGTCACATAAAATACATGCCCAAATATCATAAAACATGAGAAAGGTAAATAAATAGTATTTCATGAATACATTGCATTATATAGCTAATCATTACATCCATATGGGTTCAAAATATTTATATACATACATATATATAGCAGCATTACATCGAAGAAAGCTCATGGTCGTGCCATGATCCAAATACTAGGTACTAAATACAAACTTCAACGACAAAGCTCATCTCAAAAAGGAATATGCGAAGATGTAGAGTGATGGTCACTATAAGTCCCAAAATAGCTTCGTCTGGCATCCCACATTGTACGTCCGCTCACAGTATGGGGGATCCATACTCCACTCCACCGAATGCGCCACCGGATTCTGGTGACGATGTGGAAAAGTAACTAGAGTGAGAAATAAGATTTCTCGGTATGAGTCGAACCTGACACAGAGGTGTCATCATCATCGTCCCAGCCACTTCGGTTTTATAATGAAAACAGTGAACAAGCATAAGGTCCAATTCTTAGACTTTTGAAGACATAGCTATCTAAAGTGGATTTAATTTTAAGTACATATTCTCGTTATAATAACAACATCATGATTTACATAAAAGCTTATATGACAATTCATAACATGCATGAACATGTTGAGAGTTTCATTCTTTACTTGGGTCGGACTGAAGTCCCTTTCTTTTCTTAACTTGACTTTCTCTTAAGTGTTTTTCTTTCCTTAACTTGACTCATCTTAAGTCCTTTTCTTTTCACCCACTAAACATAAGTGGTAATGAGCTCATACCATGGCCGTCGCCACCATAGAATTTCGGTACTTACACTAGCTGGGTCATACCATGCCTCATGTAAGCCCTATCCCCTATGCTCAAACTAGCTGGGTCATGCCATGCCTCATGTGAGTCGTGGGTGAGGGGAGCTTGCTTTGGGTCACCTTCCCTTTTGAAGGATCATACCCTTGGTTCATTATTTTCTTATTAAAGCTTATGATGCAAATTTATTCTAATTCTTGTCCACATTTAGGCGTTACATATCGCCATCCCCAAATGTGATTCCTATCATTAAGCATCATATCATCAATATATCATATTCATATCATTAAGCATCATATCATCAATATATCATATTCATATCATCATCATATCATATCATCATCATCATGATCATCATCATATCATATCATCATATTGATACATGGAGGCATACATATCATATAAAGTCTTATGAGCTTAGCTTGGTAAAGTTGGTGCAAGGTTTTAATTGAGGTTGCCTCTTGTATAAATTCTTTTATTAGGCCTAGGGCCAATCTTATCTATTATCCTCTTTGAAACTTTTTATGTTGAATTATGAAGGTTTTCCAATACTTAATGTAAGGGACTTAATGTCTTAAAGCTTATTTCTCCTTAACCTTTAAAACTTAACCATAACCCGTTTTACTTTTACAGTGGGGTAGTAATTTCAAAAATTCACTATAATTTCATCTTTTACTTTTTTACTTTGAATTTTGGTATGATTATACTTCTCTGAGTCTATTTTTAAACAAAATAAACCCCACTCAAAAATTCATTTTGTAACTTGAGATATGCACATTTTATTCTGACTGCTCAGCTTTTAAGTTTATTCTCGGTATAGTGACTTTTAGACATTACTGCGAGCTCCTCACAAGGAATCTGCCAAAATTGTTTTCTGGGGATGTTTCTCTATGTCTTAGCTTTCTAACAAACTTGATCCCACTGAAAAATGTTCTGTATAACTCAAGTTATTAAGATTCTATTACATACTACCCGAACAGAAACACATCCGGGAACAACATACTTTGAAAATTGATATCTCTCTCAGTTTAAAGCCAAATTTCATGAATTTTATGTGTATAAAAATATCTATGAGTCTATTTTCATCTAAAATTAGTTTCATTCCATTTGGAGCTATATCAAAAGAATTATTAGTCATGCCACACAGACTGCCAGAATTTTCCAGTTTCCACAGTTTTGGTTTCAATGAGTTTTCTTGTAAAAACATTTAGTCTTTTCTTCAAGTGATCACTTTTCTCTTTCAAACCACTTTTAATCTTTGAGATATTGATATTAACTAAATGTTTTAACTTCTAAAAATTTAGTTCAACAACATTACATCATTCCAACCGAAAATTTCATGCCAAAGAGAAGAACACAACACATGAAAACTCATCATACCAACAAGTATGACCATGAGGCCTTGGAAACAAGTCCTAGAACCATCTAGCTATGGAGAGCTTAGGAGTTCAAGGGCTTGAAGAACACATAAAAGAGAAAGGTTAGAGTCACTACCAAATGAGTTTCTTGAGGAGTAGAAAGAGTTGATGGATTGGAGATGACCTTCCTCCTCCTTGAGCTTGATAATGGGGCTAAGTGAGTGTTTGTTTTGCTCTACCAAAGACCAAATAATGTGATCTTTGATAAGTTATGAGGGTGGTGATAGAAGATGAGGGTGATGGTGGTGGAAAAGTGACAAGAACAACAAGGAGAGTAGGAAGAACAATGAGAGGTGGAGAGAAATGAGAGCTTTTGTGTCTAAGAGATAGAGTGGAAGTTTGCAAAATGAGAGAGTAAATGAGGGGACTGATTGGTGTCTCACATCAAGGCCAAGGAGTAGGTGAGTTTAACTTCTTTTTCAAGCAAGCAAGCTAGGGACCTTGGGGTAAAAGGGTGAGTTGTGTTTCCTTTGAGTCTTGACATTTGGGTAAAGACCATTTAGTGTTTTCTCAAGTGGTTAAAGGCATGATCACTCTTGGGATTGGCTTGGGTGAATATGATCACTTCAAGTGGCATAATCCTAAGGGAGGAAGGTACTTCTCTTGTCTAGATTAAAGAGATGCTACTAACATAGACCCTTGATCTAAGAGTGCATGATGAGAAGGCAAATGGATGGTTGGATTTTGCTCTTGCCCTTGGCTTAAATTTGATGCATCAATTAGGAAAATTTTTTAAATCTTCAAGGCTATTAGAATTACCTAAGTTGTTAATTCAATTTGATTAGTTAAATTGCTCTTTAAATGATTTCGGTTAATTACATTTTTGAAACATTTTCCTCTAAAAGAATTGATCTTATGAATTATGTAATTAGGGTATAAGAATTTATCTATCTCAATTGGTAAGGTGGAACAATTGTCTTGCACTTAATTAATAGGATTGGCTTACCTTAATTATGTTTCTAAGTTACGAAGTAATGAGGTTCGAATAACTAGGTTTTAATTAAAACATTTAATACGTTATGATTAATCATTGACTTGACTCAATTTACTAAGCTTTTGCTCATCAAGATTAGCCGATTAGTCCTCAGTTAATTGTTAACCTCTCTAATTAGCTAGGATCACTGAGCTAATTAGCTTAGACAAAAATTGGGGATGTTACAAATACTGCTTCCACCTTATTGGGATAGTTAGAAATTCCCCCATGGGAGATCACATGGCCAAGAAATTTTACTTCTTTCATCCAAAATTCACATTTGGATAGCTTGGCGTAAAGTTTATTCTTTCTTAAAATTTGCAAAACCCATCATAAATGTTCTGCATGTTCTTGTTTCGTTTTCGAATAAACAAGTATGTCGTCAATGAACGCGACCACAAATTTGTCAAGATATGGTCGGAATATCCGATTCATGTAATCCATGAATATTGCTGGTGCATTCATCAACCTAAAAGACCTTATAGTGTATTCATAATGTGCATAGCAAGTCTGAAATGCCATTTTTGGAATATTTGCTTCTCGAACCCAAATCTAGTGATACCCTGACCATAAGTCAATCTTGGAAAATACAGTAGCCCCTTGCAGTTGATCCATGAGGTCATCAATTATTGACAACGGATACTTATTCTTGATTGTCACCTTATTCAACTACCTATAATCCACACATAGTCGCTTGCTCCCATCTTTCTTCTTAACTAACAGGACTATGGCTCCCCATGGTGATGCACTTGGCCTAATGAATTTCTTTTCCAGGAGTTCTTGAATTTATTTTTTAAGTTTGATTAGCTCCAAGGGTGACATTTGGTACAGCGGTATAGATATCGGCCCTGCTCTGGGTACCAATTCAATGGCGAAGTCAATCTCTCTCTAGGGAGGAAATTCAGGGATATCTTTAGGGAACACATCAGGGTATTCCCTAATAACTGGAATATCATCTAATTTCTGATCAACCTCTGTTACATTGGTTGATAGGAGAATGTACCCTTGATTTTTATCCCTACAGTGGTGTACTGCTATAGAACTTAGATAAAGGTTTACAGGGGTTATCGGCTTAGGGGACGAAACAGAAGGGAACATAATAGCTCTGTTAGAACAATTTAACATGGCTTGGCTAGCAGAGAGCCAATCCATACCCAAAATGATGTCAAGTCTGGACAAGGGAAGGCAAATTAAATTGGCTGAAAAAGTTCGGCCTCCTATATGAAGGGAGACATTCATACAAGTATGATTGGTCATAACGGGCTCACTTGTAGGAGTAGAAACTAGCAAGTCATAGGGTAATTCAGAAATAGTTAATTGCAAAGCTGACATGCAATCATGGGAAATGAAAGAGTGTGAAGCACCTAAATTATATAAAATAGTCAAGGTCTTACCATTCACTTCACATGTATCCTGGATCAAATCTTTTGACCTTTCGACTTCTTGTGCATCCATAGTAAAACTTTTCCTTGGTGCTGCGGCCTGGGAGTCGGCTGAAGGTTCTTGGCCAGGCATTCATAGATCTTGTGGCTTGGTTTGCAATATCCAAAACAGACATTTTGACCTACCAAGCATGGGCGGTTGCCATGATTCTTACCATACTAGCTGTAAGTCTGGTTCCCAAAAGGCTTATGGGGTTGCTTGCCCTTATTACCTGTTGGTTGAAACTTTCTCTATGGCTGAAAGTTGGGTTTAAACTTGGGCCCTGCAGTGCCAAGCCACTCTTGAAGTTACTGCCAACTGATCTAGCAGTGGTTAACTTCCTATTACAATCCTTCACCAATCGGTACTTGTTCACCAAAGTAGGAAAATCTCTAATCTCCATCGGCCCTATGGCGGTAAGAATATCTTCTCGCAGTCCACCTTCAAATTTAACACATTTCCAAATCATATCGGGGTTCCGTTGATATATTGTAGAAAATTTACACAACTCCTAAAATTTAGCAATATACTCTGATATGCTACTGTTCCCTTAATGGAGGTGCATAAACTCCAGCTCCTTAGCATTGTAGACAGAGGTAGGAAAGTACTTCTGATATAATGCATCTTCGAATACATCCCAAGTGATCTCTATTTGGGATCCCTCCAATAACCATCGTACACCATTCCACCAGAACTCTGCATCCGCTTCGAGCATGTAAGTGGCAAAAGTCACCTTCTGGCGGTCTGTGTAGTCTAAAATAGAGAAGACTTTCTCTATAGCTTTAACCTACTCATCGGCCTTATCTGGGTCAAAGGCTCCTCTGAAGCTGGGCAGGTTAACTTTTCTAAACTAGGCAAATTTGAAGTACTCTAGGTCTACTCCTGGACCATTAGGATTCCCTCCATGACCAACCTCAGGCTGCCTACCTAGTTGACCCATCATCTAGGTTCTCGCAGCTGCTTGTTCTTGCATGGCATACGCCATCTCCCTATCTTATTCATGAGTTTGGTAGATTTCTCTTGAGCTGGCGTCTTGCATGGCCTACTCACCTTCCAGAAGCCATCAAGTTCTGAACACATAAAACAAGAGTCATTGAGTTGATCAGGCTCAATACTAAGTCCAATGTGCTAGTAAATAACAGCATACGGTCAGGCAATTTGTTCACATGTATCCTTACATCTTATCTGGATAGACAAGACTGAATACATAATAGTATCTAAGAAACACAAAGCCTAGGTGAAGCATAGTTAGTCCAATCCTCAGGCCTATACTAGGATGAACTGCTCTGATACCAAAATGTAACACCTTACCAGACAAAATACTATGCTTAAGTCATAATATATTATCTGATAAGTTATTATGTATGACTGACTAATTAAATTTCATTTTCGATTCAATGTTAATTCCCCACAAAGAGTTAATTGTTCACTTATTTAATTTCTTTTGGCTGCAGAATAAATAATGGGCAATCATCGAACTGAGATAATAAAATAAAAAAAAAATCTGCGGAATAGACAGAACTATCTAACTGCATTATATATATATATATATATATATATATATATATATATATACATATATATATATACATATATATATATATGTATATATATATATATATATGTATATATATATATAGATGTCTGTTTCCAAAGTTTGTCAAAAAGATATATAAATAGTATAGGGTATGAAAAAAAAATGAGGCTGCTAAAACAGAATAAACTGACATGTCGCTATGGAACGAAACCCTATAAGGTCCCCACAGGACATTTTATATGCTATACCCATCCACTAACCATCTACCCATGGCCTAAACTGCCAGAAGAGGGCCACTCTGTACACCTCCTCCTACTGCACTACGTAAGCTCCCCAAATGGATTCCAAGGAAAGGAATCCATTGGCCATGCCGGCATCTACCTAGGCATAGCTGCCGCTAGGTGCAGAAGACGATGATGATGAACTCGCTGCCACAAAAAAGATCCTCCTCCTCAGAAAATGAGATGGAAGGAGCCTGCAGAGGTGATGCTACCGGTGGTGCTGCAGGGGCTATTGCTGTGGTTGCTGCTGGAGGTGGAAAGGGATATGCTATACAGAGCAACACGGCAATATAAGGTACGGAGGGGTCAAAAAACGGGCAGAGGATTAAGTTGGGCTCAAGGATATTTTTGAATTTTGACATTTGAGGTCTGATAAGAAGAGAGAAAACTGAGACGTGAAGGAGGACTCTCATTGCCAAAATTTTTTTCATTTTTCTTTCTTCTCTTTTCCTCTCCTCTTCTTTTCTTTTCTTTTCCTTTCATTATGTAAGATACTTGTTTTGGCTTCTAGTTTGTAACCTTCATTGATATGGAGGAGTAAGACTTCAAGCTAGTTCAAGGAGACTCCAAGGATATTATGGTTGTAATCTTGAAACCCTATACTTGAATTTCAATCATGTTTGTTTTCTTGATTCTTTGCCCTCTTTTATTTGTAAACTTGCATTGAATGATATTGATATATGGGTTTATGAATCAGGAATTAGTTGGGTGATTGCTAATTGGTCAATTGGCATGAACTTGATTAGTTAAAGAATTAGGAATTGAGTTTGGGTTCAAACCTAGGCTAATATATTTGGGGCTAGAAATCAACATAGGTTAATTAGAGTTGAGGTCTCAATTTTCTAATCAATTATGTGTTGGTTGAATTCCTAGAATTCTCTAGGTAGACTTGTGGGGTTGTTAGTAAAGGTCTCTCTAATAGCTCAAATTAGTCGTACTTCATGTATTTGATATATTGTGCATTAATGATTGATTCACCTTATGACTAAGGAACTCTTTGAACTAGTGTTTTAATTTTCATCTAATTTTCTTTTATAGCTTATTTACTGTATGTTTGGACATACACCCTTGTTTAGCAAAAACATCCTTGGAGACGACCTTGGTTGTACTATACTTCAAATTTAGTGTAATTAAGTATTTTAAAATTATAATTTGGAGTAGGCTGCGACACTTGCTGCCAAATTTTGGCGCCGTTGCCAGGGATGTTGATGCTGTTTAGTTTGTAAATATATGTGTTTACTTGTTGTTGTTGGAGTTTTACATATTTTGGTCATTTTCAATGTTTTTAGGCTAATTTTGGGTGCGGTCCTAATTTGCTCGTATTTAGATTATCTTGAAACTTTCTAATCCAAAGGTTTTTGACATTCTAAGCAAGACTCACTACTATGAAGTGAGCCCACCCTATTTTAGCCAAATTCCATTGTTTTGATCACTTTTTCAAATATTTAATAATCTTTATTGCATTTATAGGTTTCATTTAGGTGCAGTTTTATTTGGGTGGTGCTCAAAAAAATCAAAAAAATCATTTCCTACTGTTTTTATATTTAATTAGTCATTTTTGGTTATTTTTAATTTTTAGTGTTCATTTTAGTATAATATCATTTTGTACATAGTTTCTTTTGTTTGTTTCGTAGTTTTATTTTGCATTTTTTCTTTCATTACTTCCACTTTGTTCATCATGTTTACTAACATACCTCCTAGCTCCCAAATATATGCTACTTGGGATGTTGCAAGAACTGGAGTAGTTGATGAGGATTCTTACCAAAGAATGGAACACCAACTGGATAAGATAAAGTACTTAATAGACCAATATGCCATAAGGAACCAGCAATCACAACAGGGATATGACCCAAGTTCCAGTATGTACTAGTCTGACTGGTACAATGGAGTTGAGCAGGGATATGGGGGGTGTTCCATCACAGCAATTCCAACCTTCACTTCGCTTCATTCAACAACACATGCATCTACTCTAGGAGTCATATGAGCAACCACAGCTTGAGTTACCACCTGCATATCATCAGGCCAGTCTATTAGCCACCTCACTTGAGCCCTCTCTAGAAGATCTTATGAACTAGTTAATGGAGAGTAATCTCCAATGGCAACAGAGGATTGATGAAACTATTCAAGACTTGCAAACACAATTGAGCCAGTTAACATCTACATTGAGTAAATTGCAAGCTCATGACGGGAATATGCCAAATGTGCAATCACATGAGCTAGCTAAGGGGATTAGCGAGAGTCAAGATGTAGCTGGGCCACTAGATGAGATACCATAGGAGACATTGGTTGAGGAGATATCTCATGATCTTGTTGGTGCTGAGAAAATGAATATGTCTACATGCATGGATATTTTCACTTCTTTAGAAGACCCCATGAACACTACCTCTCAGCAGAATTCCCTAAGCTAACTGCTGTTGACACTTTTGCTAGATTCACATGTGCTGACTATGAAGGTGAGTATATCTACCCTATATGTGCAGAGATTGAGGCATGTCTGAGGGGAGATCCTCTAATGCTAGAAAATGGCAAAGTTGTGGCTGATATTCAAAGAGTTGAACTATTGGAGGAACAATTTAAATAAACCACCCAGCCTCTCGCCTCCACTGTCCTTCTACCTACAATTGAGACATACTCAAGTGGTTTAGAGTATGCACCTATACCTTTCCTAGGACTGTTTGAATATGCCCACTTGGACAATGATGCACAACTCCAAACCATTTGTGACATGACAGTTGGCTTACTTCATCTGGGTGCACGAAGGTGCTTGGATTATGCCTATGTGGAAAACAAATCTTACCCCCAAGCTACCTATTTCATCATTGTAGAGGTGTTACTTGGGAGGATGACGAGGCCATCAACACTGACCTATCAAGGCACCAATAGTAAGGATGGAAATGAATTCAAGATCACCTTATGGGATCCTAGAGGAGGCAAAAGATGCAAACCTTGGTGGGAATTCCTAGACCAGTTCAAGCATAAGCCACCATGAGGGAGTTCTCACCACATTTTTCCTTTTTAATTTTCTGTCTTGCATTTTACTTTTAGAATAAAATATGTTGAGTGTTAGTTTTCATATGCTAGTTATGTTGTTTAGTTGGATGTTCCCCCATGGTGATTCTTGAGTTGTTAGCTTTAGGTATTAGACATTCTTGGCTTGAGACTTCAACATGCTTGACTTTTCATCTCATTCTTTATGTCTTGCAAGCTTGGTAAATTGATCTTCAATTGCTTAGATTGAGTATGTTGGACATGACCCATGTGAGCTTTTGAGCCATATTTGGATGGCTATGCTACATGCCATTCTTTTCTTTCTTGTGTGTTTTATTCTCTCATAGGATTTGTCACTCTAGAACTTGCTTTGATTCTTTTTGAGGCTACACCATTCATTTGCATACATGAATATGATTCAGGCATTCATTTTGTGATTAAGCACTTAACCAAATAGCCATCCTTGCATTTTTTTCCCCTACTTAGCCTCTTTGAGCCTTTTTACCTATTCTTTGTTTTTAGCACAGTACAAGCCTAAAGCAAAAAACCATGATTCTACCTAGCCTTAGGGATTAGGAGACCATTGGTTACCATTAGTAATGTGTATTCACATAAGTGTAGGGGTTTGCATGAGGACATGCAAGACTTTAAGTGTGGGAGGTGCAAAGTGATGTAAGGAGAAAAAGGAAAGAAATGAAAAGATTAAAAAAAATGAAGAGGAATCAAAGAAAATGTAAAAAAGAAAAAAGAAAAAAGAAAAAGAAAAAGTCAATAAATTAGGGCAATTTTGATAAAAAAGAAAGTAAAGAAGTGAGACAAAAAAGAGTTGTTTGTTGCATTCTTAGATTTGAGGGGGGCCCTCACATTTGTGACCTCATGTCTTTGCCAATGTTCTTCTATTCTCTTTGGTTTTTACGTTGCATATCCTTACTATTTCCTTACCCTTACCTTGGCCCCATTACAACCTTGAATAAAGTCCTCTTGGTTTGTGTTTGCATGTGTTTGAGTGGTGGAGAATTAGATGATAAGCAAGCTTATGGTGGTGCTTTTCCTTTTGAGGTGATTTGAGCGGTATAATTGAGCCTTAAACACTTGAGAGTAAGAGTGCTAAATGTAACACCCTACCAACTTAATGTTATGCTTAAGTCATAGCATGAAATTAAACAGATTGTGTTACCGTGTTAGTATTCCGTCTATAGCTGTATTCATTATATTATATTCTCTTTTTCTCTAATATATATGTATATATTTGACGAATATACCTACGAAACGGCATGCTGCATATAATAAACGTGAACAGCATTGTAAAACATAATAAAGTTTAATATAACATAATAGGAAAGATAAGAATAAGTGATATATGATCAACTGTATACGTACATATATAGATCAGAAGCCACCGCTTTAGTTTATATATATATATATATATATATATATATATATATATATATATATGTTTCGAAAGCAAAGTGAAATAAAGGAATAGCAACATTCCTATTGCTAAAAAGTAGAGACAGAAATGGCAGGAGCCAGCTATGTACAACGAGTCCAACTCGGGGTCATGGTGGAGCTACAGGTCTAGAATCTCAATGAAAAGTGTAACATCCCCACTTTACCTAAGTTAATTAGCTCGGTGTTCCCAGCTAATTAGAGGGATTAACGATTAATTGAGAACTAATCGGCTAATCTCGAGAGCAAGGGCTTAGTAAATCAAAGGCAAGTCAACAATTGAAGCTTAATGCATTAAACGTTACAATTAAAAGCCTAAATGCCCAATCCTTTTAATTCAAGACTTAGAACATAAAATCAAGGTAATCAAACCTAATTAACTAAAAGCATATAAGTATCACATCCTAATCAAATTAACCCTCACATCTTCTTTACATAATTAAGGAGGAAAAATCCTTTTCGATAAAATGCATTAGTGGCATAATTGAACCAATTGAATTAATTAACATTTAGATAATTGTAACAATTATAAAGATGTAGAAAACTTCCCTTTTATTATTGATTGAAAGTTTGGTCAAAGCAAGAGCCACATCTAACCATTCAATTGCCTTCTCATCATATACCACTAGATCAAGGGTCCATATTAGTAGATCCCTTAAATCATGACAAGAGTTGTACTCTCCTTCATCAAGATTGTCACACTTGGAGTAATCACAATCATCCAATGCCAATCCTAAGGTAGCTCATGCTTTTAACCAATTGACAAAAACACCACAAAGCCTTTTACCCAAGTACCAAGACTCAAAGGAAACACAACACCCCCTTTTGCCCCATGATTTTTCCCACTCCTTAGCTTGTGTAAGAAGCCAAAGTCACCTCACCTTTCCTCCCTCTTTTGCGCCACCCATCAGCCCTCCTCTCTCCTCATTTCATTCTTTCACTCCTCTCCCAAAGACACACACACAAAAGCTCTCACCTCTCTCTAAACCTCTCTTTGCTCTTCCTACTCTTCTTCTTGTTCTTCTTGTTTTCCTACCCTAAGTCCTCACTTTTCTACCACCATCACCCTCATCTCCTATCACCACACTCACCATCCTTTCAAGGACTACCATTTTTGGTCCTTGGAGAAACAAAGCCACTCATACACAAGCCTCAATATCAAGCTCAAGGAGAAGGAGGCCATCTCCAACCATCTTCATCTTCCAAGCCTTCAAGAGGAACTTTTTGGTAGTGACTCTAACCCTTCCTCTCCATATATTTTTCAAGAACTAGAACCCCTAAGCTCTTCATAGCTAGGTGGTTTTAGGACTTGCTTCAAGGCCTCATGACCATTCCTTGTTCTATGAGCTTTCTTGTCTTGTTGAAAAGTGTTGTTTTGAAAGAAAATCTTGTGGCATGATGGTTTTAAGTGTCTTGCTTTATTTTGTTTCAAAATACCGATTTGGTAACTGAAACATTGATTATAGTGTTGAGATAAAACATGAAAATGGTGTTTTGAAGTGATATAACAATTTCTCCATAAGCTTGAAGTGAAAAACTCAAAAACTAGTAAATCTGGAATTCTGGCAGCCTGTAAAGCGTGCGATATATTTATTGCTAAAAAACTCAAAATACAATGAAACTAATTTTCTGTGAAAGTAGACTCAAAGAGCTTTTCATACATATAAAATATGCGAGATTTGGTTTTAAAATGAGAGAGATATGAATTTTTAAAATCTGTTGTTCCTGGATGGGTTTCTGTCCGGGCAGTAGGTAATAAAACGTGTATAACTCAAGCTATACATAACATTTTTGAGTGGGACCAAGTTTTTTGGAAAGCTAAGACATAGAGGAACATCCCCATAAACATTTTTGTCATATCCTTTGTGAGGAGTTAACGGTAGATGTTAAAAGTCACTGACCCGAGATGAACGTTCAAATCTGAAGAGTCAGAATAAAATGTGTATAACTCAAGCTACAAAATGAATTTTTGAGTGGGGTTTCTTTTGTTTAAAAATAGACTCAGAGAAGTACAAGCATACCAAAATTCGAAATAAAAGAGTAAACGATGAAATTATGGTAAATTTTTGAAGTTACTGCCCCACTGTAAAAGTAAAACTGGTTAGGGTAAAAGTTAAAGGTTAATAAAGAATAAGGTTTAAGACATTAATACCCTTACATTAAGTATTGGAAAACCTTCATAATTCAACATAAAAAGTTTTAAAGAGGACAATAGATAAGATTGGCCCTAGGCCAAATAAAAGAATGTATACAAGAGGCAACCTCAATTAAAAGCTTGCACCAAATTTACTAAGCTAAGCTCATAAAACTTTGCTTGAGAATATGCCTATGTTTATGTTGCAAGCATGATGTTATGATAATGATGATATGATGATGATGATATGATGATGACGATATGATATGATGCTGTGATACTGGTTTTCTGTTTGGCAAAATTTTGGGAAGCTTCAGTTTAGCTGTTATGTTGCCGAAATTTTGTAGAAATTGTGGACTTAGAAATATTTTGCATCATAAGTTTAATAAGAAAAGATTCAATAAAGTGTGTGATCCTTCACAAGGGAAGGTGACCTAATTTAAGTTCCCCTCACCCACGACTCACATGAGGCATGGCATGACCCAGCTAGTGTGAGTATAAAGGATAGGGCTTACATGAGGCATGGCATGACCCAACTAGTGTAAGTACCGAAATTTTATGGTGGCGACGGCCACGGTATGAGCTCATTACCACTTATGTTTAGTGGGTGGAAAGAAAGGACTTAAGATAAGTCAAGTTAGGGAAAGAAAGGGACTTAGTCCGACCCAAGTAAAGAATGCAACTGTCAACATGTCGATGTATGTTATGAATAGCCGTATAAGCTTTTATGTATTCTATGATGTTGTTACTACAACGAGGATAAGTACTAAAAATTGAATTCACTTCGGGTAGTAATGTTTTCGAAAATCAAATAATTGAACCTATTAAATGCCCACAGTTTTCATTTAAAAATCGAAGTGGCTAGGACGATGACGATGACACCTGTGTGTCAGGGTTGAATCCTACTGAGAAATCTGATTTCTCATCCTAGTTGTTTTTCCGTCTCGTCACCACATACTCATGGAGCATCACGTGGCATGGAGCATGGAGCATGGAGCCTCCCCACCATGAGTGGGCCTATGATGAGGGCGCCCACGCTATTGTGGCCACGACCACCACAATAGTCCGCACATACTTTTACCCGGGTCGAGTTTTTGAGCAGGAGGAGCCAGAGACCCGGCCTTCCTCTATAGAGGTATCATCGGCACACCTTGGACGGTCCTTGGGATTTCCCGCTCGACCCATTGCCAGAGATCGAGATGGAGCCTATGTCTCCAGGTCTACCCGCGAGCCCGGCGTGCCCTGCCAGAAGTCCCTGTGATCGAAGTGAGTTCGACCGCTACTCCTAGAGCCGCAGCCGCTTTGCCGCTGCTCCCCGAGTATCATCCTGCCACGTCCGAGGAGGATCCCTCTGAGGAACGTTCTTCGGTCGCCAGCTATACTCCTGGCCGTCGCATTCGTCACGTAGAGGTCAACAGCCGGCACCCTCGCATCATCCATACTCCTCATGTTCCCCGAGGCCGAGCAGCGTGGGGGACCAGGCATTCGAGCACCTGAGTCCGTTCGATGGAAGGGCATGGAAGGGGCAGAGAAGCTAGTATATGTCTACGTGGGCCTATCCTATTATTGTTCCTTATCTGTTGTATTTCATTTTGCATTAGACCTTGTTAGACTTGTACTCTTGATATTTTGGGGCCATGGCATGACCATGAGTCCTCTTTTATGTATTTGTTGGATATTATGAGGATAAGTATAAGTATATGGTTGATGTTGTAATTTGAATGCATGATATTATGATTTATCTCCTGTTTCTCCTTTTATACCGAAATCTTTGCGATACGCTCGTTTACCGCTATCTTCTCGCGCAAGGCTTTACTTTCCAAAAGCGACGACATTTTTCCAAAAAAAAAATTTTACTGTATTTTCCGCGTAATTTAATTTCAAGTGAAGTTTAGTTTTCCACGAGCATAAGTAACAACTAATAAAACGCCGTAATACGACTTAAGCGTAATATGGATTTATTAGGGTGTTACATTATGGTATCAGAGCAGTTCATCCTGTTAGAGCTTGAGGATTGGACTGACTATGCTTCCAAGCATAATTCTACGTGCGCTATGTTAAGTCGTGCTAAGAATCCTGTCTGTATGATAGGATGTAGGACTTAGAATGCATGACCGTCGTGTGAGATTGCCTTTAGTTGCTGCCATGCTTATGCTTGATATTGGGCCTGATCAACTTGATATTTTTGTTTTGGTGTGTTCAGGAACTAATGGCAACTCGCAGACGTACCGCCACTGAGCCCAGCGACAGCACGAACATCGCTGATTTCATGAGGACCTTTCAACAGATGGCGAACGCCATGCAAGCTCAAGCTACGGTAGCTGAACACATGATGGATCAGCTAAACCGAAGGTCTGAAGAGTCCATCGGTGGCAACGGAGCAACTACTGAATATCAGAAGTTCTCGGAGTTCCGCAAGGCTAACCCGCCCAGTTTCAAGGGGGCCTTCAACCCTGAGGAAGCTGACGAATGGATTAAAGAGATCGAGAAGATCTACTCCGTGCTGACTTGCTCGGAGACCCAAAAGGTAGCCTTTGCTACTTATATCTTTGGCGGATGCGGTGCAGTGGAAGAGGCGAAGAGCTTGATGGAGAGCGACCAAAGGGAAATCACTTGGGACGTCTTCAAGACAGCTTTCTACAAGAAGTATTTCCCGATGTCTATGAGGAATGCAAAGGAGATGGAGTTCCTGAGGCTCTACCAGGGAGGTATGAGCATTGCCGATTACACAGCAAAGTTTGAGGAGCTGTGTAAGTTCTCCACGCTTTATCAACGAAACCCCGATGAGCACTGGAAGTGCATGAAGTATGAAGGAGGGTTAAGGGCTGACATCCTAGCGTCCGTGGCCCCGCTGGAGATTCGGAATTATGCGGCCCTCGTCAATAAGAGTCGCGTGGTAGAGGACTACAACCGCAAGCTGGCTATCCAAAGGTCGGAAGCCCATAAGAAAAGGCAAGCGTCTCAAGGGCAACACCAGAGGTAGCCCCCACAAAAGAAGCCCTACCATGGTGAAGGTTCTAGAGGCAAGCAGCCACAGAGATCCTCCACCAATCCTCCAAGACCCGCCGACCAGCCTCCGAAGCCTGCAACCAATTCCGTCTGCCCTAAGTGTGGGAAGCAACACAAAGGGGTTTGCTATTGGACAAAACGTTTGCTTCAGATGTGGACAGCCCGGCCATTTTGCCAAGAACTGCACGAAGGACACATCTGCCCCCAAACTGCAACGCCAAGGGAGGGTCTTCACCATGAATGCCGAGGAGACCATGGAGTCTGACGATCTCATTCGAGGTACGTGCGAAGTGAACGGTAACATCTTAACTGTACTATATGACTCTGGCGCTACGCATTCTTTTATTTCCCATGATTGCGTAAGTAGATTAGGGTTGTCTGTTTCTGAACTACCTTATATGTTGCTTGTTTCTACTCCCACTAGGAAACCAGTTAGAACTTGTCTGTGTTGTTTGAAGTGTCAGATTCACATTGAGGGTAGAACTTATGAGTCTGATTTAATCGCCTTCCTTATGCGGTTTAGATCTAATCTTAGGTATGGATTGGCTCTCAGCCAACCATGTTATGTTAGATTGTGCTGCCAAGACAATCGTATTCCCTTCCTTACCTTCTAAACCTATTAGTTTAAGCTTGAAACCTGTGGTGTTATACTGTTGTAAGACTGAGAATCAAGAATACATTCTCCTATCGGCTAGTGAGGTTGAACTAGAGCAAGCTCTTGATGAGATTCCTGTGGTGAATGAGTACCCTGAAGTTTTCCCTGAGGATATCCCTGAATTTCCCCCTAAGAGAGAGATAGAGTTTTCCATAGAATTGGTGCCAGGGACTGGACCAATATCTATTGCCCCCTACCGCATGTCCCTTTTGGAGTTGGAAGAGCTGAAGACCCAATTGGAGGAGTTGCTGGAAAAGAAGTTTGTGCAACCAAGCGTCTCACCTTGGGGAGCCCCGGTGTTGTTTGTTAAGAAGAAGGATGGAAGCATGAGGCTGTGCGTGGATTATCGGCAGTTGAACAAGGTCACAGTGAAAAACAAGTACCCCTTGCCAAGGATAGATGACTTGATGGATCAAGTCAGAGGAGCAGTGGTGTTTTCAAAGATAGATCTAAGGTCGGGATACCATCAAATTAGAGAGAAGGAGGAAGATATTCCCAAGACGGCCTTTAGGACTAGATATGGGCATTATGAGTTTAGAGTAATGTCGTTTTGATTGACCAATGCCCCGGCTGTGTTTATGGATTATATGAACAGGATCTTTAGGCCGTATTTGGATAAGTTTGTGGTGGTCTTTATAGATGACATCCTCATCTATTCAAAGATGAAGGAGGAACACGAAGAGCATCTTAGGATTGTGTTGGAAATCTTGAGGGATAAGAAGCTTTATGCGAAGTTGTCGAAGTGTGAGTTTTGGCTAGAAGAAGTGAAGTTCTTGGGTCACGTCATGACTAAGGGAGGGATATCTGTAGATCCGAGCAAGGTGGAAGCTGTAATGACCTGGGAGAGACCTACGACGACGGTGACGGAGATTCGGAGTTTTCTCGGCCTAGCCGGATATTATCGGAGGTTTATAAAGGGATTTTCTCAGATATCCCTACCTTTGACTAAGCTCACTAGGAAGAATGTTGCTTTTGTGTGGACTGAAGAGTGTGAGAGAAGTTTTCAAGAGTTAAAGGCGAAGTTGACTTCCACACCTGTACTAGTCCTGCCTGACCCTAAGGGAGCCTTTGAGGTTTACTGTGATGCCTCTGGAAGAGGGTTAGGTTGTGTTCTGATGCAAAATCGTAGTGTGGTAGCGTACGCCTCTAGGCAACTGAAACCTCATGAAGTCAACTACCCGACCCATGACCTGGAATTAGCGGCCGTGGTGTTTGCCTTGAAGATATGGAGGCACCATCTATATGGAGTTAGGTTTGAGGTATTTTTGGATCACAAGAGTCTGAAGTACTTGTTTGATCAGAAGGAGCTTAACATGAGGCAGAGGCGGTGGATGGAATTCTTGAAGGACTACGATTTCGGGTTGAACTACCACCCTGGTAAGGCCAATGTGGTGGCAGACGCACTGAGCCGCAAATCATTGCATGTGTCGTGGATGATGGTCAAGGAAGCGGAGTTGATTGAGAGCTTTAGAGACTTGAACCTCGGAGTTACCCTGACCCCTCGTAGCATAAGGTTGAGTCTGATCAAGGTGACAAGTGAGTTCAGAGGACAAATTATGCGGGCTCAGGAAGAGGATGAAGAGTTCTTGAGGATTGTAGCTCAGGTGAAGGAGGGAAAGCTAAAAGAATTTACTCAAGGCATTGATGGCATGTGGAGGTATCAGGGGAGGATATGCGTGCTTGCTAAGGATGACTTGAGGAGGACGATTGTAGAAGAAGCCCACAAAGGTCATTTCACCATGCATCCTGGCATAACGAAGATGTACCAAGACCTCAAGAGGATGTTTTGGTGGCCAAGCATGAAACGAGACATAGCAGACGTGGTGGATAAGTGCTTAGTTTGTCAAAAGGTAAAAATTGAGCACCAAAAACCCTCAGGCATGCTGCAACCATTGGAGATCCCCGAATGGAAATGGGAGGGAATCTTTACGGATTTCGTGATGAGTTTACCCCGAACCCAAGCTGGATTTGATGCCATATGGGTCGTTGTGGATAGATTGACAAAGTCTGCCCACTTCTTACCCATAAGGGCGAATTATCCTTTGGATAAGCTAGCCCAGCTATACATCCAAGAGATCGTGAGACTGCACAGAGTACCTGCAACCATTGTGTCGGATAGGGACCCAAGGTTTACCTCTAGGTTCTGGGGAGCCTTGCAAAGGCATTTGGGACGAAACTTTGTTTAAGTCTGACCTACCACCCCCAGACTGATGGACAATCAGAAAGAACCATACAAACCCTAGAGGATATGTTAAGGGCATGCGTAATGGATCGACCCGGAAGTTGGGACAAACACCTACCCCTCATCGAGTTCACCTACAACAATAGTTTTCATGCTAGTATTGGGATGGCGCCTTATGAAGCTCTGTATGGTAGGAAGTGCCGATCTCTGCTTTGTTGGTATGAACCGGGTGAGCAAAGCCTCTTAGGGCCTGATCTAGTTAGAGAAACCATCGAGCAAATTAAGAGAATAAGGGAAAGGATCCTCACCGCACAAAGCCGTTAAAAGAGCTATGCGGACAAGAGGAGGAAGCCAATCGAGTTCCAAGAGGGAGAACACGTATTCTTGAAAATCACTCCTACAACAGGCATAGGTAGAGCCCTCAGAGTCAAAAAGTTGAGCCCTCGTTTTCTTGGCCCTTTTGAAATTTTGAAACGAGTAGGAACAGTTGCTCTGGGATAGCATTACCACCCCATTTGTCAAACCTTCACAATGTCTTCCATGTCTCCCAACTAAGAAAGTACAACTCCGACCCCAATCACCTTCTTGAGCCAGAAAGTGTACAGTTAAGGGAAGACCTAACCTTCGACCTACCGCCTATGAGAATCATAGATAGGAAGGTCAAGCAGCAGAGGAACAAGTCTATGCCCCTAGTGAAAGTGGCCTGGGGAAAAGGACGCTTGGAAGAGCACACGTGGGAACTCAAGGTAGAGATGCAAAGAGATTTTCCCCACCTATTTACAGGTAACGAATTTTGAGGGCAAAATTCCTTTTAAGGAGGGGAGAAATGTAACATCCCCACTTTACCTATGTTAATTAGCTCGGTGTTCCCAGCTAATTAGAGGGATTAACGATTAATTGAGAACTAATCGGCTAATCTCGAGAGCAAGGGCTTAGTAAATCAAAGGCAAGTCAACAATTGAAGCTTAATGCATTAAACGTTACAATTAAAAGCCTAAATGCCCAATCCTTATTAATTCAAGACTTAGAACATAAAATCAAGGTGATCAAACCTAATTAACTAAAAGCATATAAGTATCACATCCTAATCAAATTAACCCTCACATCTTCTTTACATAATTAAGGAGGAAAAATCCTTTTCGATAAAATGCATTAGTGGCATAATTGAACCAATTGAATTAATTAACATTTAGATAATTGTAACAATTATAAAGATGTAGAAAACTTCCCTTTTATTATTGATTGAAAGTTTGGTCAAAGCAAGAGCCACATCTAACCATTCAATTGCCTTCTCATCATACACCACTAGATCAAGGGTCCATATTAGTAGATCCCTTAAGTCATGACAAGAGTTGTACATTCCTTCATCAAGATTGTGACACTTGGAGTGATCGCAATCATCCAATGCCAATCCTAAGGTAGCTCATGCTTTTAACCAATTGACAAAAACACCACAAAGCCTTTTACCCAAGTACCAAGACTCAAAGGAAACACAACACCCCCTTTTACCCCATGATTTTTCCCACTCCTTAGCTTGTGTAAGAAGCCAAAGTCACCTCACCTTTCCTCCCTCTTTTGCACCACCCATCAGCCCTCCTCTCTCCTCATTTCATTCTTTCACTCCTCTCCCAAAGACACACACACAAAAGCTCTCACCTCTCTCTAAACCTCTCTTTGCTCTTCCTACTCTTCTTCTTGTTCTTCTTGTTTTCCTACCCTAAGTCCTCACTTTTCTACCACCATCACCCTCATCTCCTATCACCACACTCACCATCCTTTCAAGGACTACCATTTTTGGTCCTTGGAGAAACAAAGCCACTCATACACAAGCCCCAATATCAAGCTCAAGGAGAAGGAGGCCATCTCCAACCATCTTCATCTTCCAAGCCTTCAAGAGGAACTTTTTGGTAGTGACTCTAACCCTTCCTCTCCATATATTTTTCAAGAACTAGAACCCCTAAGCTCTTTATAGCTAGGTGGTTTTAGGACTTGCTTCAAGGTCTCATGACCATTCCTTGTTCTATGAGCTTTCTTGTCTTGTTGAAAAGTGTTGTTTTGAAAGAAAATCTTGTGGCATGATGGTTTTAAGTGTCTTGCTTTATTTTGTTTCAAAATACTGATTTGGTAACTGAAACATTGATTATAGAGTTGAGATAAAACATGAAAATGGTGTTTTGAAGTGATATAACAATTTCTCCATAAGCTTGAAGTGAAAAACTCAAAAACTAGTAAATCTGGAATTCTGGCAGCCTGTAAAGCGTGCGGTATATTTATTGCTACAAAACTCAAAATACAATGACACTAATTTTCTGTGAAAGTAGACTCAAAGAGCTTTTCATACATATAAAATATGCGAGATTTGGTTTTAAAATGAGAGAGATATGAATTTTTAAAGTCTGCTGTTCCTGGATGGGTTTCCGTCCGGGCAGTAGGGAATAAAACGTGTATAACTCAAGCTATACATAACATTTTTGAGTGGAACTAAGTTTGTTGGAAAGCTAAGACATAGAAGAACATCCCCATAAAACAGTTTTGTCATATCCTTTGTGAGGAGTTCACGGTAGATGTTAAAAATCACTGACTTTCAAATCTGAAGAGTCAGAATAAAATGTGTATAACTCAAGCTACAAAATGAATTTTTGAGTGGGGTTTCTTTTGTTTAAAAATAGACTCAGAGAAGTACAAGCATACCAAAATTCGAAATAAAAGAGTAAAAGATGAAATTATGGTAAATTTTTGAAGTTACTGCCCCACTGTAAAAGTAAAACTGGTTAGGGTAAAAGTTAAAGGTTAATAAAGAATAAGGTTTAAGACATTAATACCCTTACATTAAGTATTGGAAAACCTTCATAATTCAACATAAAAAGTATACAAGAGGCAACCTCAATTAAAAGCTTGCACCAAATTTACTAAGCTAAACTCATAAAACTTTGCTTGAGAATATGCCTATGTTTATGTTGCAAGCATGATGTTATGATAATGATGTTATGATGATGATGATATGATGATGACGATATGATATGATCTTTGTGATCTTGGTTTTACTGTTTGGCAAAATTTTGGGAAGCTTAGTTTTTGTTATGTTCTTAGAAATTTTGTAGAAATTGTGGACTTAGAAATATTTTGCATCATAAGTTTAATAAGAAAAGATTCAATAAAGTGTGTGATCCTTCACAAGGGAAGGTGACCTAATTTAAGTTCCCCTCACCCACGACTCACATGAGGCATGGCATGACCCAGCTAGTGTGAGTATAGGGGATAGGGCTTACATGAGGCATGGCATGACCCAGCTAGTGTAAGTACCCATATTTTATGGTGGCGACGGCCATGGTATGAGCTCATTACCACTTATGTTTAGTGGGTGGAAAGAAAGGACTTAAGATAAGTCAAGTTAAGGAAAGAAAGGGACTTCAGTCCGACCCAAGTAAAGAATGCAACTTTCAACATGTCGATGTATGTTATGAATAGCCTTATAAGCTTTTATGTATTCCATGATGTTGTTACTACAACGAGGATAAGTACTAAAAATTGAATCCACTTCGGGTAGTAATGTTTTCGAAAATCAAATAATTAAACCTATTAAATGCCCACAGTTTTCATTTAAAAACCGAAGTGGCTGGGACGATGACGATGACACCTGTGTGTCAAGGTCGAATCCTACTGAGAAATCTTATTTCTCATCCTAGTTGTTTTTCCGTCTCGTCACCAGATACTCATGGAGCATCACGTGACATGGAGCATGGAGCCTCCCCACCATGAGTGGGCCTATGATGGCGCGCTGTGGCCACGACCACCACAATAGTCCGCACATACTTTTACCCGGGTCGAGTTTTTGAGCAGGAGGAGCCAGAGATCCTGCCTGCCCCTATAGACATATCATCGGCACACCTTGGACAGCCGCTGGGTCCTTGGGATTTCCCGCCCGAGCCATTGCCTGAGATTGAGATGGAGCCTATGTCTCCAGGTCTACCCACAGCCGAGCCCGTGCCCCTGCCAGAAGTCCTTGTGATTGAAGTGAGTTCGACCACTACTCCTAGATTTGTAGCGCCGCGCCGCTCCTGAGTACCATCTGCCACGTCAGGAGGATCCTGCGAGGAACGTTCTTCGGTCGCCAGCTATACTCCTGGTCGTCGCATTCGTCGCATAGAGGTCAACAGCCGGCACCCTCGCATCATCCATACTCCTCATGTTCCCCGAGGCCGAGCAGCGTGGGGGACCAGGCATTCGAGGACCTGAGTCCGTTCGATGGAAGGGCATGGAAGGGGCAGAGAAGCCAGTATATGTCTACATGGGCCTATCCCATTATTGCTCCTTATCTGCTGTATTTCATTTTGCATTAGACCTTGTCAGACTTGTACTCTTGATATTTTGGGGCCATGGCATGACCATGAGTCCTCTTTTATGTATTTGTTGGATATTATGTGGATAAGTATAAGTATATGGTTGATGTTGTAATTTGAATGCATGATATTATGATTTATCTCCTGTTTCTCCTTTTATACCGAAATCTTTGCGATACGCTCGTTTACCGTTATCTTCTCGCGCAAGGCTTTACTTTCCAAAAGCGACGATATTTTTCAAAAAAAAAAAAAATTTTACTGTATTTTCCGCGTAATTTAATTTCAAGTGAAGTTTAGTTTTCCACGAGCATAAGTAACAACTAATAAAACGCCGTAATACGACTTAAGCGTAATATGGATTTATTAGGGTGTTACAAAAAGAGTGGCCATCGAGTCCATCACCAGCGTCTGAGAATGATGCGGAAATGCAAAACGAGGTAAGAATTTAAAGAAATTCTCAGTAGGGTTCGCGCATGGCATTTAACTAGCATCACATTCATTCTTAGTTGCTTTGGTTTTTATTTAGTTATAAAAACATGGATTCAAACCGAACTATCCATATTTAATAAGTTTAAGAAAACGTCTAGTCCGAGGCAAAGCTCAGTTTTATTTAAGACAGCATAACAAAATAGAATAAACTATTAAGTAGTGATACTCAGAA
Source organism: Pterocarpus santalinus (assembly GCA_031439595.1). Classification (NCBI taxonomy): domain Eukaryota; kingdom Viridiplantae; phylum Streptophyta; class Magnoliopsida; order Fabales; family Fabaceae; genus Pterocarpus; species Pterocarpus santalinus. The sequence continues at coordinate 40,031,273 of CM062532.1, read as the reverse complement.
TAATGAACATACAGCAATAAGTAAATATAACAGACAAACTGTAAACAACTTGTAATCATGCATTCAATGTAATCATGCAAAACTCATTCTTAAACCTTTCTTCATAAACTTTTTCCATTACTTGGTCCCTTGGGAGTTCTTGGCCATTTTAGACTCCTAGGTAATAGTCTGCTTTTTAGGATCGAGCTTGTTCTTATACAGGAGTGCCGGGTTTACTTTCCCCGACCTTCCCACCGATTTATTCCCCTTAACTTTAATCCGGGGTTAGCCCAAGTTTCATGGAACTTTCATCATAACATAGTCTTTAGGTTCATCATAATATGACTTTCATGACTTTCTTAAAAATGCACATGTGTCTAAATGTATATCATCATTCATGCATATGTATCTTATAACTCGTGCATAGATCTTACCAAAATTTCGGTGACATAACGGAATATGTCCGCTTCCCCATGAATAGTGCCAGTACTAAGTACACCAACTTATCAAAGAAATCATGACATTTCATTCATAATTCAACATTAGCTTCATAGGAGCATTAGTTACATTGAGACAGGGTTACTGCCTCAGCACAATCATTCAACTCGGATTTTGTAAATCAAGCCAAAATTTCTATTTAAATCATTTGGATCTCAATTTTGGATATGTTAAATTGTTATGTGTCTATTTTCTAATCTCCTTTGTCCCCTCTAATTTTGATAAATATAGCTCAAGTTATATAGGTTTTATGCCGGCCTGCCCTGTAGTTGGCCAGAATCATACACTTAAAAGTAAAAATCCACTAAAAATCGAAAGCTAATTCAAATCATACGAAATTGGTTTATATTAAAGCTAATAGGACAACCTTTCATTTGCAAAAAGTTCCATTCCATTTGACTAAGTAGGGCTCAAGTTACAAGCCTTGAAATTTGACCTTCCTGAACTGCCCTGTTTTGGCCTAGTTTGGACATAGGGCAATTTTCTTGGACCATTAGGGACAAAGGGGACCATTTCTATCTCTGAAATTTTTGTAAGCATTCTAACAAAGTTGGTTCCATTTAATTCCAAGTAGTATAGGGTGAGTTTTGCCCTAAACAACCTAGTCTGCCTAGAATCAAACTCAAAAGCCTAGGCCGAATTTCAAAAATTCATATCTCTCTCAATACTAATCCAATGGCCTTATATGCTATATGTATGGAAATCCTTGAAAGTCTAGTTTCATTAAAAAATAGTTGCATCAAATTTAATCAGCTGTAGGCGGAGCCATACACTCTGCCGTACAAACTGCCGAGGGTTTTTGGTTTTCCAGCTCCTCACCTCTTCCTACTCTCATCCTTTCTTACTTCCTATTCGATTTCAACATCACAAACAACCAAAATCAACCAAATATCCTCATATTCATTCAATCATCACATCAAGAATTGAGAAAATGAACCACTACCAGACACCCATAATCAGAAAATGAAAACAAGAATTAAACTTTACCTCTTGTTATGTGATTTGGCTTGATTTTGGAGCTTGGATGAATAAAACTTGGTTGAGCTTGATAGTTTGATGGAGTTGGGTGAGTAGAGAAGAGAAGAAGAGAGCTCAACAAAGGGTGAAAGGCAACGCAGAAAATGGGGCTGAATGAAAGGAAAGGAATTGTGTTATAAAAGCCTTGAAGTGGTAGTTGAAATGAAGGCTTTTGATTGGTCTAAAAACACAAGGCTGAATTTCAGCCAACTTTCCCCAATTTTTGTGGCCTTTCTTGTGCCACTTTTATAGGTTAAGTGGTTGAGTTCTCAGCCACTTAATATAGGGTTAATGAGTTGAAAATCCTACTAGTTTAGTTCTGATAGTTTAAAATATCGTAATCTTACCAATTTCCTTTAAGTCGGCAAATCGGTTTCAAGAAAATTTTTATGAAATCGTCTATACTTCTAACCTAATTCCCTCATATCTAAACTGAATTAATTGCTAGTTAGTTGATCCTAAATAATTATTTAGTCGAATTTTATTTAATCTCTATTATTCGATAAAAATCGAACAATTGGACAAAAAATGATAAGAAAATTCCGGTGGATGTTACACTAAACACATTATCTTATGAGATCCTCCATACTTGATCCATACTTTTTGGAGTGATTTTTGCCTTACTTGCACCTTTGTAGAGATGTGTCTTGATTGTTGAATTTCTTGATGCCTTGAATGTGCTTTTTGCCTATATGCTTGACACTCTTGAGGATCCATTGGAAATTTGTTTTTCATAATATTTGGTCATTTTTTGTTTTTAAGACTTGTGTGTTTGTTTTAGATTCTGATGGTTCATTTTCGGCACCCTTAAGTATATTTTGAATTTTGCATGAGGACATGCAAAAAGCTAAATGTGGGAGAATTTGATAAGCAACATTTTGATACATTGATTAACTCTTATATTTAGTTTATTGAACCTCTTTTGTGCTTAATTGAATAATATTGGACACATTTTATAAGTTTGGACTCTAATTGGGCTTAATTGTATTTTTTAGCATTATTACAAATTTATACTCTTTTTGTATTATGACTGTATCTCGAGTTGTAGATATCTAAAAATTACAAATTTTATATTGTAGAAAGTTGAGAGAAAGATCTACAACTTTGATGAAGAAGTCAAAAACTAATTCAGATGTCTAGTGGGTCAAATTCAGCCACGAAGTCAGAACAGGGCTGTTACATTGGAGCCTGATCAATGTCCACTTATTGGGCCATAACGTGAGTTGTAGACATTGGATTGAGATGAAACTGGTGCCATTTGAAAGCTAAGATATAAAGCTTCAATTCAATGAAGAGTACTCTCCAAAATAATGACATCTTGATAGACTTATTGGTTGTTGAATTTGACTGATATGGATAGAGATACAACCTAGACATGCTATAAAGATTGGGCCATAACTCTCTCATTTAAAGTCCAAATTAAGCAAATGGGTGTCCACTTAAAGCTAAGAGGCAGAGGATTAAGTTGGCCTCAAGGTTATTTTTGAATATTGACATTTGAGGTCTGATACGAAGAGAGAAAACCAAGATGCGAAGGAGGACTCTCATGCCAACATTTTTTTCATTTTTCTTTCTTTTCTCTTCCTCTCCTCTTCTTTTCTTTTCTTTCCTTTTCATTTTGTAAGATACTTGTTTTGGGTTCTAGTTTGTAATCTTCATTGCTATGGAGGAGTAGGACTTCAAGCTAGTTCAAGGAGACTCCAAGGATATTATGGTTGCAATCTTGAAACCCTATACTTGAATTTTAATCATGTTTGTTTTCTTGATTCTTTGCCCTCTTTTATTTGTAAATTTGCATTGAATGATATTCATATGTGGATTTATAAATGAGGAATTAGTTGGGTGATTGCTAATTGGTCAATTGGTATGAACTTGATTGGTTAAAGAATTAGGAATTGAGTTTGGGTTCAAACCTAGGCTAATATGTTTGGCGCTAGAAATCAACATAGGTTAATTAGAGTTGAAGTCCCAATTATCTAATCAATTATGTGTTAGTTGAATTCCTAGAGTTCTCTAGGTAGACTTGTGGGGTTGTTAGTAGAGGTCTCTCTAATAGCTCAAATTAGCTGCACTCCATGTGTTTGATATATTGTGCGTTAATGATTGATTCACCTTATGCCTAAGGAACTCTTTGAACTAGTGTTTTAATTTTCATCTAATTTTTTTTATAGCTTATTTACTGCATGTTTGCACATGCACCCTTGTTACTTAACTAGATAGCAACAACATCCTTGGGAGACGACCTTGGTTGCACTATACTTCAAATTTAGTGTAATTAAGTATTTTAAAATTATAATTTGGAGCAGGCTACGACACTTGCTGCCATAGAGAATGTCTGTCACCGCGTTTGCTATGATCTGAGAATGACGTAGAAACATATAGTAGGGTGAGAAATAAAAATTTCTCAGTAGGAATCCTAATTTTATACACCTATGCCATCACTGTCATTCCCAGTTATTTCGAGCCTTTCTTAATTTTAAATAGTACAACATAGTGGTAATATTCAATTTAAATTCATATCATAGAAAATATAACCCGAAACAAAACTAAATTTTAAATTAGAGCAATGAAAATATTGCTAAACAAGTATGCCAATAAAACCAAGATAGTAATTGTAAATAAATAGTAACATATCATGAGAAATAAACAGGTAGCTATAAAAAAATCAATTAGAAATTATCAAATGGAGCATATAAATATATGATTTGCAAAATGCATCTCGTTTTTGAGAGCTTTCAACTTATATAACTTATATTTTCCACTCTTGGTCCCCTGGGAGTCTTTGGCCATATACTGTTGGATAATAGTCTACTTTTCAGGACCAAGCTCGTTCCTATACAGGATTGCCAGGTTTACTTTCCCCGACTTTTCCATTGATTTATTCCCCTTAAATTTCTTTAAGGGCTAGACCAAGTAATATGGAATCCTTTATAATCCTCATAATTTGTATACATAACTAGCATTATCTTGCTTAAGTATCATATGTTCATACATTTATCTCACATAGTTTATGAATTTTCTGCCAAAATTTCAGTAGCATAGTAGATCGAGTCCACTTTCCCGTGAATAGTGCTAGGCTACCAGTAAAAATCAATCAAGCATTCAAATCAATATGGGATAGCAAACTTGTAACCACAATATCAATCATATAGTGTGTCAAAATCAATAGGAATATCAACAGAGTTTTCTGCTCACTTTATCCCCTTCTGCCTGAGTTTTGCAAAACTCACCATTACTACTGTTCAACTCATTTAAACCTGAATTTTGGATATGCTGTAGCTCAATGTGCCTAGTTTTCAACCCTTTTGGTCCCATCTCATTTTGGTTTGTGTAGCTCAAGTTATTTGAACTTTACTCCAGTCTATTCTACTATTCGCTAGAATTGTACCCTTAAAAGTAAAAATGGGATAGTGAAACCATACGAAATTTATACCAAATTAAAGCTAACAGGACAAGCTTTTAAATAAAAGAAGTTGCATTTCATTTGTATAAGTATAACTTGAGATATAAGCCCCGCAAGCAGACCCTACTAGATTGCCCTTTTCTAGCCTGGTTTGAACTTAAGGCAACTTCATTGACTTGTTGGGAATAAATTGCAATGAATCTAACTCTGAAATTTTTATGGAGTGTTTTGTTACGTGTCAGCTTTCAAACAAAGTTAGTTGCACTCAATTTAGAGAGTTGTGTAGGGTGAGTTATACCCTTCTCAACTCATACTGCCCAAAAGAGAATCTAGAATTCTAGGTCAAACTTCAAAAAGTCATAAATAATTCTATACTAACCTAATTGCCTTATATTTTATATGGTTGGAAAGCCCGTCTAGTTTCATATAAAAATAGATTCATTAAGTTTTGATGGCTAGATTTTTCTCTGTACAAGATAGACATACGGATGCCGTAGGGTTTTCACCCAACAGCACCTTGATTCTTTTTATCTTCAAGTTCTTCCCTTCTAACTTCCATCCTAATCACCATATACATGCAAAATCAGCCCGAACACCTCATCTCTACTCAAAATAATATAGAATCATGGAAGAAAGAAAAACCCCAAGTAGCCTTAATCCATGAAAACAAGAAGAGAAGTTGAAATTCCTACCTCTCCTAGGTGAAATCTTGTTGGATTAGTGTCTTGAATTAAAGAAATTTTTTATGAAGCTTGAAGAGTTAATGGAGAAGGAGTGAAGATAAGTTGAGATAGAAGAAAAATGAGGGGAGATCTGCACCTAATGTAGCCGAAAATAATCAAGGTAGCTGGGAGGAATTAGTTGAAAACTTTTGAAGGAAGCTAGCTTTTGATTAGTAAATGTGTCTCATTCTTTCAACTTGACATGGTTGCCCATATGAAGGGCTGAGATTGCGCCATTTGCAAGGGTAAGTTGGCTGAATCTTGGCCATCCATCCCAAGGTTCTCACGGTATAATTTCTAGTGATTCGGTTCCGACAGTTTAAAATACCAAAATCTTACCGATTTCTTTTAAATTAGTAAATCAGTTTTAGAAAAATCCTACGAGGTTTCCTATATTTCTAATCTAATTCCCTCAAATTTAATTCTTCTAAGTGTTACTTAATTGGCTTTAGGTAAATACTTAATCAAATTCTGATTAATCCCAATTATTTGATAAAAATCGGACAATTTGGTTAAAAATGATAAGATTTTTCAGACGTTACAATCGGGTTAGTGCTTGGCTGGCAGCAAAAGAAAAGGAATCCAAGGACAAGCGAATCACAAAAGAATAGGATGGCTCCGAAGGATCAAACTCCGTGGAATATGTCGGGGTTAAGCGAGTGTCAGAGTCAAACACTCCGTCAGTAGGGTACATTAAAGAGTAAGAGGGTGGATGCACATCATCCAGAGTAATTTCATCATATGGCTTATGTGGACGGAAGAATGGGCTCATGACAGGTGCACGAAATTGATGGTTATGAAACATGTAGACCCTCATCGCTACTTAAGCAGTCAAAACTCACGCATTCATCACCAAGTCAAAGTGCCAATGCATAACTAGAACCCCAATGAGGATCACCATCTTTCCCGATAGCATCTTATGAAAAATGACACAGAAAGATGGGGGTGAGAAATACTAGATTTCTCAATAGGATCCTGACTAGACAGTTAATGTGCCATCATCCCAGCCATTTTGGGTTTGATTTTGAAAAGGTGAACAAGCATAGATTCAATTTTAAGGGTTTTGAAAACATAAGTTCTCGAAGAAGGTTTCTTTTAATCTTAATCTAATAAGAATCACATACTGAAACATAAGGCCATATAATAGAAGCATACATACTAAAATATATTCTAAACATGCATGACCATGCATATGAGAAAGTAAAGATGTGTGCACATTCATATAACTTCATGGACTTGACCAGAGTCTTTCTTTAACTTTACTTTCGTACATAGTACATGCTTAACATTATTTACTTTACATACCCGTGGATAGACTGCTTTTGGATATGAGCTCATTCCGTGATCGTCATCACATAATACTAATCTAAAACCAGACTAAGCTAACAAGGGTTCCTCTAAATTGGAGAGGTCTAGTTGTACATCCAAAGTAAAGGAGTCTCTTAATGCGTCACCTTACTTTTTGAAGAATCACGCCCCCTTATCTTGTCTTTGCGGATCACCTTTCCTTTTAAAGGATCATGTCCAATTACTCCATTTTCTTGTATTAAATTTCACATTCTCATATGCATTATGCTCAAAGACAAGAACAAGTAAGCACACAATGGATATGTCTAAGTCCATCATTTTGACGAAAATTCAGCACCATAACAGCTAGACCAGAGCTTCCCCAAAATTGCCAAGCATGAGAATTCAACTAACAATTCATCGTATTCATCACAGAATATCTCATCAAGCATCAATAATCAATCATTCATAAGTCCAAAATAATCATGCTGAGCAACAATCATATATGAGAGTGATAAACATTCATACCCTAATTGGTATCTAGGGGTTTCCTTGCTCTTTGTGAGATATCTTATGAATCATGGTAAGATTGCTCATGTTCATATCTTAAGGGACATATTATTCAAGTTCAGAAGTTCAACACTTATTCTCGCTTATTCTTTCTTGTCATGTCCGAAGCCTATTATAGGAAATTTTAGCCAACATTTTGCATTCAAGACTTTTAGTTTCCCTTGAGATAGTGCATAGGCGATTCCTAGGTTCATGGCATGATAGGAGGCCCTAATCATACTTTTGTTCCCAAAGGATTTTGAGATTCTTCTAGTCCCTTAGGTCATGACAATGCATAACCACACTCATGAACCCAACAACACCATATGCTCACCATCATCAAGGAGTGATTTTTATTCCAAACTAAGTTGCAAGATTGAGCCTTTACTAAATGAAGTTGCAGACTTCACCTTTATGATTTCAAAATCTTAGTCTTGAAGAAAGTTTAAATCTTTATCCATTATTTGACTTCAAGATTTCATCTTTATACTTTAAAGTTGCAAGTTTTTATTATTATGACTAAAAAGTTTCATTCTTATGAAAATTTAAAACCTTATGAAGTGTCTTGTCTTCAAGATTCAACCTTTATGAAATAAAGTGGCAAGTGCTTACTTTTATAATTTTAAAGCTTTATACCTTAAGAGAGTTTAGACTTTTACACATATTCTTATCTTCAAGAAAAGAAAATGAACCTTTAACAAAGCATATACTTTTAGTGCCACTTTTTAAGCATCAAGAAGCAATCTTTTTAAAGTCTTATGCTTTAGAATATTCTTTGATCCCATAAAATCCATGTTGGAAGTGCAAAAAGAGAGTCTTTTCAATCATAACCCATTCATAATAAAAAGAACAACTTTGAGCAAGATACTCTTGGAGAGAGCATTTTTTTTCTATTCACAACCCACAAGAACACCAAGATTACACAGATTTCTCTTGAAAAGTGAAAACTCTTAAGACATCAAGACATAAACTTTTCACTAACAACATAAAACCCTCATGAACTAAGTTCAAGAAGCAAACTTTATCAACAATAAAGAGGTTTTTCTTAAAATCTCACTTGAAGCTCTTGGCCATGGGAGGAGCCAAAGCTTCAAGCTTTCTTGAACAATAAAAGGAAAAAGAAGGAGATCTTGAAGGAGAAGAAGAAGGTGAAGATGACTCTTTCAATAGTGGTGATGGTGGCAATTTTCAATGGAGAAGATGGGAGGTCTTGCGCTCATGAGAAAATGGGGGTTGTAATGTTTAAGTTTTGCCTCCAAAGACCAAAAGATGTGAAGGGCTAGTATGAAGGTTTGGCTATGGTAGTGGGGAAGAAAAGAAGAAGAAGAAGAAGAAGAAGTAGAGAGAACTTAGGAAGTTTGAGAGTTAGAGAGAGAATGAGAAATTGAAAATGAAATGAATGTGTGTGTATGGGGCAAGGAAGGTTGCAACATTCGTAGGAAATTTGGAGAGATATTTTATTTGATTTTGTGTTAATTAGGGTTTAAGGAGACGAATTGGAGGATAAGGGGAACAAAGTATGCACTTACTTTTACAAAAAATGATCTTGTCTTTTGCTTTATACTTTAATGACATCATCAATGCTTTATTTTCTAGTTGACTTGTTTGAATTCTAATGATGTAATTAAGTGTTCTTGAATCTTAATTAACTTGATTAAGCAAGGATTATTAGTGATTAATTTATGTTGGCATGATTAACGAAGTTAAAATTTTAATTATGCTTAATTATTATTAATCAAACTTGATTAAGCTAATCATTGGTGAATAGTATGTAATTCAAAATTATCTAATTTTGATTAAGTATCTTCTCAATTTTTCTCTTCTTAGTTGTCCCTTAATTAAGGCTTCATTCTTTAATTCTTTATTAAGTGCCTAGCTACACAAGATTGTTGAGGTAACCTTAGCATAAGGGAAAATTTGGGAAAGTTATGGTTTTCGATGTTCCGAGTTCTTGCACAATAGGTATTATCGGGTTCTCGAGTTCCCAGTTCAGTTAGAACAAGCAGCTTCGAGTTTTCGAACAGAATTAGCGGCAATGGGTTTTGGTCTTTGAGTTCCGACTTATAGCTAAATGAGTGGCATCAAGCTACCATCTCCGAGTTCCAGCAGAAGAGACAATCTCAGGTTTTAGGATTCAATCTCAAGCAGAACAAGCAACACCAAGTTTCAAGCTCCATGTTGACCTGAGTTCAAACGAAATAGACACAAGTTATGATTTTTGAATTGATCCCTGAGTTCAATAGGAAGAGATGAGTTCTAACTTAGGACATAATGAGCAAAATCAGGTTTTGAGCTGCAGTTTCCATGCTCAATGAAAACAGCAAAATCAAGCTACGAGATCCGAGTTTCGATCTCGAGTAGTACAAATGAAAATTTAGCACAATAAAATTGGCGATGTTATATTGCTTCCCGCCTTTAAAAAGAATTTTGCCTTCAAAATTTGTTACCTGCAAATAGGTCAGGAAACTCTTGCTTCATCTCGGAATCTAATTCCACATATACTTGTCCATGATTCCTCTACCCCAAGCCACCTGGACCAATGGTATGGTTTTGTTCCTTAGCTATTTTATCCCATGATCCATGATACACGATGGTGGTAGATTGAAGGTTAGGTCCTCCCTCAACTGTAAACTTTCGAGTTCAAGTAGATGACTAGGATTGGAAGTGTATTTTCTCAACTAGGACATATGAAAGATATCATGGAGATTTAACAAATTAGGAGGCAAGGCCATTTGGTAAGCAACTGACCATACACGCTTTAGGATTTGGAAAGGACCAAGAAAACAAGGGCTCAACTTTTTGACTTTCATGGCTCTACCTATTCCCATTGTAGGAGTGATTTTCAAGAATATATGTTCTCTTTCTTGGAACTCTAAATACTTTCCCCTTTTATCTGCATAACTCCTTTGGTGGCTTTGAGCCATAAGGATCTTATCCCTAATCCTCCTTACTTGCTCTATGGTCTGCTTCACAAGATTAGGTCCTAACAAACTTTGTTCACCAAGTTCAAACTAACATAGGGGAGATTGACACTTCCTACCATACAAAGCTTCATAAGGTGCCATACCAATACTCGTATGGTGATTGTTGTGATAAGCAAACTTAATTACGGGTAGGTACTTATCCTAACTCCCTCGATTATCCAACACATAAGCCCTTAATATATCCTCCAAAGTTTATATAGCCCTTTCTAATTCTCCATCGGTCTGGAGGTGATAAGCTATACTTAGGTAAAGCCTTGTCCCAAACTCCTTTTGCAAAGCTTCCTAGAATCGAGAGGTAAACCTCGGGTCCCTATCGAGATTATAGTGGAAGGTACACTATGCAGTCTTACTATCTCTTGAACATATAACTGAGCTAACTTTTCCAAATGATAAGTAACTCGAATGGGTAAAAAGTAAGTAGATTTAGTTAACCCGTCAACAATTACCCATATCGTATCAAAACCAACTTGCGTTTTGGATAAACCTATTAAGAAGTCCATGAAGATACTCTCCCATTTCTATTCCAAGATCTCCAATGGTTGTAACATGTCAGAAGGCTTTTGATGCTCGATCTTTATCTTTTGGCAGACTAAACACTTACTTACCAACTTAGCTATGTCCTTCTTCATTCCTGACCACCAAAACATCTTTCTGACATTTTGATACATCTTTGTTACACCAGGGTGTATAGTGAATTGGATCTTGTGAGTCTCCTCTAAAATCCTTGTTCGGAGATCACCACTCTCTGGTATGTAAATTCTTCTTTCGAACCTCCATAGTCCATTTGTACTTCAAGTGAAGCCCTTCAACTTTCTTGCTTCTACCATTGCTACGATTTTCAGGAAATCTTCTTCCTTCTTTTGGGCTTGAGTAATTTGACCCTTGAAATCGCTAGTTACCCTTATCTAATTCAATCTTAGACTATAGAGGGTTAAGACAACTCCAAGATTAAGGTCTCTAAATCTTTCCACAAATTGAACTTCCTTAACCATCATCCAAGACGCATGTAGTGACTTCCAACTTAGGATGTCTACCACCATGTTGGCCTTCCTAGGATGATAGTTCAGCCTAAACTCATAATCCTTTAAAAACTCCATCCATCTCCTTTGCTTCATGTTCAACTCCTTTTGATCAAAGAGATACTTCAAACTCTTATGATCAGAAAATACCTCAAATCTTACTCCATACAAATAATGCCTCCATATCTTTAGGTCAAACACTATGACTGCTAACTCCAGGTCATAGGTTAGGTAATTTACTTCATAAGGCTTCAATTGCCTAGAGGTATAAGCCACCATGTTCTGATCTTGCATCAAGATGTAACACACTAATAATACCATAATATGCTTAAGTCATTTTATGGCATTACTAGTTGTTCCTCTTAACTAGCGGAAGTTCTTATGGTTAAAAATAGTGTAATATACGAAAATAACATGTATTTTTTTTTTGTAAAACCTTTGTGCTTGAAAAATGAGCCATTAAGCGCTTACTTACTCACATACGTATGGACGTTGTTCTTCATATCACGGGGTTGCTAATAAGACATATAACAAAATGGAAACAACATAACACAATACCTTAAGCCAAGAACGTAATCATAGATAATCAAGGTCATCATTACACTTAATAAGTATCACATATATAATAGGTCAAATTAAGCAGCATGACTTCCTACATGCTCTTAATTACACATAAACTGCCCAACCAGGGCTCTTAAGAAAATGAAAATACTATGCTGCTATCTTGATCCTCCTTAGCTAGGTGAAGAAACATGGCAGCTCCTTGTCTTTTCCAGCTAGGTACCGTCAGAAGTGTTACCATGGATGCCATCAACTCCATCTGAAGATGGCACGGAAATATAGGAGTGAGAAATACAAGATTTCTCAGTAAGATAGCGACTAGACAAATATTGTGTCATCGTCATCGTACCAGCCACTTCAAGTTTAATTATAAAAGTAGTGGACAGACATAGGTTCGATTTTAACAATTTTCGAAGATATAAATCCCGAAGTGGATTGCTTTTACATTTATCAACATATTCATAATGTTATACATAGGTATACATGCTAACACATTGGATAAACATTCATAATACTCATGAGAAATATAGAAACATGCATGACTATGTAACTCATCAACTTGACCATGGTTTTACTTTGACTTTACTTTCATTTTTAGCACGTACTTAACATTCTTTACTTTCCTTTAAAATAAACCGCTTTTGGACATGAGCCCATTCTGTGACCGTCATCATGCAGTACTAAACCAAATTAGACTAAGTTGATATTGGTTATACCTAAGTTAGAGGGTCCTCCATGTCACCCTTGCCTCCCTCATAGAGATTCCTTGAGTCTTTATGGATCACCGTCTCTTACTTCCCTTATCGAAGTGATTGAAGGGTCATGTCCCATTATTCTTTTCTTATCATTATACTTTACATGCATAATAATTCTTTGACTAGACACATGCAATGATATGACTAAGTCCATAATTTTGATGGAAATCTGGCAACATAACGGCTAGACTAGAGTTTCCCCCAAAATGCCAATCATAAGCTTTCAACCAACAGTTTATCATATCACAATAATCAATCAATCATGATACAAAGCTCAATCAAACTCATCATTCATCATGCCAAATGGCATCATACATTCATATCCTAAAGGGGGTTTATGATTATGTTATTCTTTGTGAAGAGTCTTATGAATCATCATATGATTTCACGTAGTTATCCATGAGAGAATCACATAGTTAAGATGTATATATATGGTCTTTTAGTTACTTAGTTCTGATATGAAATTATTCTTTACTTGAGTTCATGTCTTATGGAACACTTATTTAAATTAATTAAGTTAATTAAGTTAAATGATTGTTTCCTTTCTTTGAGATAGTACACTTATTGATTCCTAGGTTCATGGTATGCTTAGAGGCCCTGATCATACTTTTGTTCCCTAGGAGTTCGAGATCCCTCTAATCCTTAGGTCATGACAACGCATAACCATATCATGAACCCAACAACACCATATTTACTAAACACCAAGGGTGATTTTTAACTTGACCAAGTTACAATGCTTCAAGCTTTTGTCACTAACATAGGAAGATCCTACCTTAAGTATTGTAAAAGTTATCATTCTTATAAAGTAGTAATAAAGTTTTATTCTTTATGAAAGTAAGTGCCTTTAAAATTAAGCTCTTATCTTAAAGATTAGATCTTCATGAAATAATGATACAAGTTACCAACATTTTAACTAAAAAGTCTTGTTCTTTATGAAAGTTGACTCTTTTAATTATTCTAAGACCTTCAAGGTCTCAACTTTATGATTTAAAGTTGTCTCTACATTAAAAAAGTTTCTACTTTATCAACTAGTGATATAAGACATTAGCTTTAAAGTTATAAAGTCTTGATATTTATAAAAGTTAGCATTTCTATGATCCAAAAGTAACCTTTTTGATTTAAGTTTCAAACTTTATGAAAGGATTTGCTTCCAAGGATCAATCTTTTCATAAAATGACAAGACATCATTTTGCTAACTCAAAAAGACTTATTATTCCAAAAAGCTTAGATTTTTACATGTGTTCTTGTCTTCAAAACAAAACAAAATAAAACCTTATGGAAGCTTAAAAGTTGCGCCACTTTTAAGGAATCAAGAAGCAAACTTTTTAAAGTTTTAAGCTTTTAGGATGTTCATAGTATTATCAAATCATGAAAAACATGTAAAGATGAAACTTTTCTAATCATAAACTCATCATAAGAAAAAGAGCAACTTTAAGCAAGATACCATCAAGAACATCAAGAACATTCAAGAATAAGAGCATGAACATACTTCTCCAAAAGTGGAAACATCAAGAACACTTGAAGAAGAACAAGATCATATGTTTCCAAAAGTAGAAATATCAAGAACACTTGAAGAACAACAAGAATATATTTAATCAAAAATAGAAACTTTTGCTCATAAAGAACATGAAAGATTTCCTCAAGTTTTCACTCAAAGGTCTTGGTCATGAGAAAACCAAGCATCAAACTTTCTTGAGTAAACAAAATAAAAAGATGAAGATCACTACCTTTCTTGAAGATGGCGCAAAAACAAGAGAAGAGGAAAAAGAAGATGATGGCTCCTCTTGATGATGATGGTGGCGGTTTTGGATGAACCAAGAAGAACTCTTGAGTTCTCTTGAAAATGAAGTTTGTAGTGTTTGAATCTCTTCTCCAAAGACCAAAAGATGTGGTCTTTGAAGGGCTATGTGAAAATGGTTTCGTTATGGAGGTAGAGAATGGAAGAAGAAGATGAAGAAGAAGAAGAGAGAACTTTAGAGAGAAGTTGGAGGAGTAGGAAACTTAGAGAGAGAATAGAAGTTGAAAAATGAAAATATGTGTGTGTGTGTGTTGTGTTTTTGTGGCCGTAAGTTGTATAGAGAGAGGGAGGGAGATATGACTTAAAAAGTTAAAAAGTAATTTCTAAAAGGTAATGTTAGTTCCATGAGCAAAAGTAACAACTAGTAATTCCGCAATATGACTTAAATATAGAATGGAACTATTAGGGTGTTACACTGTTTTACATTGAATTGCATACTTAGTTGATTGTATTGGTAGCCTGGCATTATTCACAGGGAAGCGGACTCGATCCGTTATGCTGCCAAAATTTCGGCAAAAATATATGAATTATATGAATGTTATAAACATTTATATGTTATGCTTATATGATTCAATATGCAAGAATAATTTAAGTATGATATGAAGTATATGAATGAATGCATGTAGCATATGCATGTATAATCATGTCCAAAGAAGAATAAGATTTATGAGAACTTGCAAGAAAGACATACCGAGCTACCACGTGAGGCATGGCATAGACCTAGCTAACGTGGATTAGAGCGGTACTGTCTAAGACTTAGGCCAGCCCTCGACCAGATTTAAAGGGAATAGACTGGTGTGGGGGTCGGGGAAAGTAAACTCATCACTCATGTAGAGGTACGAGCTCGGACCTGAAAAGTAGGCCATTACCCAAGGGTGAAAGAGGCCATTCACCTCCGAGGGACCAAGTACAGAAAAGAGCAAGATCAAGTTGTAAGTTAAAGAAAGAGTTGAATTAAGTTAAGTGCACTTGTATACAATCAAGTACAAGCATCTATATGTGCATTTCTAATTATCTCACTATGTCATGATGTTATTATGATTCTTACTGAAGTATATTACTTTGTTCATGTTTCCATGTCTGTCATATAATATGCTAAGTGCTTGTTAAAATATAACCTGCTTCGAGAAAGGTGTTTTCAACTTAAAATTGAACCACTGCTTGCGAATATGTGCTAATGTTTTCATAATAAATCGAAGCAGCTAGAATATTTATGATGGCATTGTAAGAGTAATAGGTCATGTTTACTTACTGAGAACCTTAGGTTCTTACTGCCTGCTTGTATGTTTTTCTTTTCTGTAAACATTCCAGCACCTAAGTTGGAAATCAAGTGTGAGGCCGAGTACTAGGATATTCTTTGAGCAAGACTCGGGCGCAAACCAGACCAAGTGACTATTGGAGCTAGCTAGTGACTAGTCGAAAGCAAGTTCTGTGTATTATGTTAGTCACAATTTCTTTTAAATTGTAGTTATTTTATCATCTATGTTTTAGAGACGACAAAGCTTATGAACTATTAGTTAGTAATAAAGTGTGCAGTTAAAGGGCCATGTATTATATTTTCCACATTTTAAAGATTTCTTAGCATAGTGACAACCTTTTAATATAACTCTATGACTCGAGCATGGCTTATATAATAGAGGGTGTTACAAAATACCCAGCCACTTAATCAACCCTTGGTGGCACCACACAAGCTACAAAAAGGGGGAGATATGGCTGAAATGTGGCCACAAAGTTCCATCCAATCAAAGTTCACATTTCCAACTATCTCATTAAGGCTTTATGACATATTTTTCCTTCCTTTTCCTTTCAACAGATTTGCGCCACCTTCTCTTCTTGTTCTAGCCTTCTTCTTCTCTTCTCCTCTCAACCTACTCCATCAAACCTTCAAGCTTTGATAAGGTTCCATCAATTTAAACTCAAATTTAGCAAGATCACACCTAAAGGAGGTAGAAACTTCATCCTTTCTCTTATTTCTCTCTAATTTGTGGCTACCTAGGGCTCCCCCTTCTCCCTTTGTTTTGATGCTATATTGGTTGGATATGATGGATTATGGGTAGTTTAAGATGTATGATCGAGTTAGGATTGAAAATTGGATGGATTGATTTAAGGAGATTATGAGTTCAAAATGTTGTTAGGGTTTTTGCTCAGTAGTCTGTACGACGAAGATTACGGCTTTGCCCACAACCATTTAAATTTGATGAGTCAATTTTCATATGAAACTAGATATTCATAGATTTCCATACATATAAAACACAAGACCATTGGATTAGTATAGAATTAGTTATGAATTTTTGAAATTTGACCTAGAAATCTGGATTCTCATCTAGGCAGTATGAGTTGAGAAAGGTGTAGCTCACCTACACAACACTAAACTGAGTGAAACAAACTTTGTTTGAAAGCTAACATATAAGGGAACCCCTCATAAAAATTTTAGAGTCAGCTGTATTGCCAATTATTCCCAGAACATCAATGAATTTACCTTAAGTTCAAACCAGATTGGAATAGGGTAGTCTACTAGGGTCAAGTTACGGGACTTATATCTCAAGATATACTCATGCAAATGATATGAAACTTCCTTCTTTTGAAATATTGTTCTATCAGCTTTAAATTGATATAAATTTGGTATGACTTCACTAAGATTTCTATTTTTAATGAATTTTCACTTATAAGGGTGCAATTCTGGCTAAGTACAAGGCAATCTGAGGTAAAATACTAATAACTTGAGTTATACAAATCAAAATGAGATAGGACTAAAAAGATTGGAAGCTAGACACATAGAGCTATGATATATTCAAAATTCAGGTCTAAATGAGTTGAATAGGAGTAAAGGTGGACTTTACAAAATTTGGGCAGAAGAGGGTAGAGTGAGCAGAAAACTCTGCTGATATTTCTATTGATTTTGACATACCATATGATTAATAATATTACTGCAACTTGATATTTTACATTGAATTGCATACTTAATTGATTGTATTGATAGCCTGGCACTATTCACAGGGAACCAGACTCGATCCGTTATGCTACCGAATTTTCGGTAGGAATTTATGAAAACTTATGCTACGTGTGATTATACTTTGGATATATTTACATTTACATGTCATGTTCATCTATGTCATGCATGCAATTATAATGAGAATATGATATGCGAAGTAAGGTGTGAGACATATCCATGAATGCGCAAAGCATCCGCATGCATGATAAGATATGGAAAAGAAAAGATAGTAAGAACTTGCAAGAAGGACGTACTAAGCTACCATGTAAGGTATGGCATAGACCCAGCTAGCGTGAGCCAGAGTGGTATTGTCTAAGACTTGGGCTAGCCCTCGACTAGAATTAATAGGAATAGACCGATGTGAGGGTCAAGGAAAGTAAACCTGTCACTCATGTATAGGTACGAGCTCGAACCTGAAAAGCAGGTTATTACCCAGGGGTGAGAGAAGCCATTCACCTTCAGGGGACCAAATATAGAAGAGCAAGGTTAAGTTGCAAGTTAAAGAAAGATACGAATTAAGTCAAGTGCACTTGCATATAGTCAAGTATAAGCATCTATATGTGCATCTTCAATTATCTCGTAAGTCATAATGTAATTATGATTCTTATTGAAGCATATTATACAATTTGTATTTTTACATCTGTCATATAATATGGCAAGTGGTTGTTAAAATATAATCCGCTTCGAGAAAGGTATTTTGAACTTAAAATTGAACCACTATTTGTCATATTTTCATAATAAACCGAAGCGGTTTGAATGTTTACGATGACATTGTAGGAGTAATGGTTTGAGTTTAGCTACTAAGAACCTTAGGTTCTCACTGCTAGCTTGTATGTTTTTATTTTCCGTAAACATTCTAGCACCCAAATTGGAAATCAAGTGCAAGGTGAAGTACAGGGACATTCACTGAGCAAGTCTCGGGCACAAACTAGACCAAAAGGCTGTTAAAGCTAGCTAACGCCTAGTCGGAAGGAAATGTTGTATATTATGTTAGTCACAATTTCTTTTAAATTGTAATTATTTTATTCTCTATGTATCAAAGACGACGAAGTTTATGAATTATCATTTAGTAACAAAGTGCGCAATTAAAGGGCATATATTATATTTTCCATATTTTAAAGACTTCTTAGCACAGTGACAACCTTTTAATATAACTCCTTGACTCGAGCATGGCTTATATGATAGAGGTTATTACACTCCACTTCTTCTGTTCAAATTATGATCTCTGTGCCTCGATGTATATTTCGTCAATATATATATATATGTTAGAGAAAAAGAGAATATAATATAATGAATACAGGTGTAAACAGAATACTAACACGGTAACGCAATCTACTCAATTTCATGCTATGACTTAAGCATAACATTAAATTGGTAGGGTGTTACATTGAACACTTCCTAGGTAATGGGGGTCTGGGAATCCTTGATCATCCTTCTAGCATTGGCCCACCAAGCTTCAGCATAAGCCTCCAGCAAGTAGGTAGCAAATGTTACTTTCTGCAGCCCCGTGCAACCTAACACAGAGAATGTCCTTTCCAATGCCTCGATCCATCCTTCAACTTCCTTAGGGTTAAAGTCTCCTTGGAAAGCTGGTGGGTTGGTCTTCATAAACTTAGCAAGCTTGAAGTATTCTGGGTCAGCCTTAGTTCCTGCTATTCCTCCTAAGACTCGATTAGTTACAGCAACCTATCCCCTCGCAGCTAAGACCAGTGTAAAAGAAACATTTGTCACATCTGCCATACCTAAGGTGGTAGATTCCCCTCGCAACCTATTCTACCCATCGAAAGTCATCAGTTCTTGGACATGCAAACAAAGATATTAAGTTGATCAAGCTCAATACTGAGCTAAGTGTGGCAGTAGCTAATCACATTCACAACTAGGTAATCATGCCTACCTAACTCTATATCTTACCTCAGTGGTAAGATCCATGGTGTAACATCCCCATTTTACCTAAGTTAATTAGCTTGGTGTTCCCGGCTAATTAGAGAGATTAGCGATTAATTGAGAACTAATCAGCTAATCTCAAGAGCAAGAGCAAGAGCTTAGTAAATTAAGGCAAGTCAACAATTGAAGCTTAAGGCATTAAAAGTTACAATTAAAAGCCTAAATGCCCAATCCTTATTAATTCAAGACTTAGAACATAAAATCACATTAACCCTCACCTCTTCTTATATAATTAAAGAGGAAAATCCTTCTTAATTAAAATGTGCTAATGAGTAATTTAAACCAATTGAATTAATCAACATTTAGATAAGTATAACAATTATAAAGATGTAGAAACTTCCCTTTAGTTATTGTTTAAAAGTTTGGTCAAAGCAAGAGCCACATCTAACTATTCAATTGCCTTCTCATCATATACCACTAGATTAAGAGTCCATGTTAGTAGAACCCTTAAGTCATGACAAAAGTTGTACTCTCCTTCATCAAGATTGTGACACTTGGAGTGATCACAATCATTCAATGCCAATCCAAAGGTAGCTCATGCTTTTAACCAATTGACAAAAACACCACAAAGCCTTTTACCCAAGTACCAAGACTCAAAGGAAACACAACACCCCCTTTTTGCCCTATGGTTTTTCCCACTCCCTAGCTTGTGTAAGAAGCAAAAATCACATCACCTTTCCTCCCTCTTTTGCGCCACGTTCAGCCCTCCCTCTCTTCTCCATTCATTTTTCATTTCCTCTCTCAAGAATAGACACAAAGCTCTCTCCTCTCTCCAAGACCCATTCCTCTTCTCTTGTTCTCCCAATCTTCCTCATTCTTCTTCCAATCTCCCTACTTATTCTCACCTCATTTCCATCACCACCATCACCATCCCTTCAAGGACTACCATTTTTGGTCCTTGGAGAAACAAAACTACTCATACACAAGCCTCAATATCAAGCTCAAGGAGAAGGAGGCCATCTCCAACCATCTCCATCCTTCAAGCCTTCAAGAAAAACTCACTTGGTAGTGACTCTAACCCTTCCTCTCCATATATTTTTCAAGAACTAGAACCCCTAAGCTCTTCATAGCTAGGTGGTTTTAGGACTTGCTTCAAGGTCTCATGACCATTCCTTGTTCTATGAGCTTTCTTGTCTTGTTGAAAAGTGTTGTTTGAAAGAAAATCTTGTGGCATGATGGTTTTATGTGTCTTGCTTTATTTTGCTTCAAAATAATATTTGGTAACTAAAACATTGATTATAATGTTGAGATAAAACATGAAAATGGTGTTTTGAAGTGACATAACAATTTCTCCATAAGTTTGAAGTGAAAAACTTAAAAACTAGTGAATCTGGAATTCTGGCAGCCTGTAAAGCGTGCGGTATGTTTATTGCTACAAAACTCAAAATGAAATGAAACTAATTTTCTGTGAAAGTAGACTCAAAGAGCTTTTCATACATATAAAATATGCGAGATTTGGTTTTAAAATGAGAGAGATATGAATTTTTAAAGTCTGCTGTTCCTGGATGGGTTTCTGTCCGGGCAGTAGGTAATAAAACGTGTATAACTCAAGCTATACATAACATTTTTGAGTGGGACCAAGTTTGTTGGAAAGCTAAGACATAGAGGAACATCCCCATAAAACCGTTTTGTCAGATTCTTTGTGAGGAGCTCACAGTAAACGTTAAAAGTCACTGACCTGAGATGAACTTTCAAATCTGAACAGTCAGAATAAAATGTGTATAACTCAAGCTACAAAATGAATTTTTAAGTGGGGCTTGTTTTGTTTAAAAATAGACTCAGAGAAGTACATCCATAACCAAATTCGAAATAAAAGAGTAAAATATGAAATTATGGTGAATTTTTAAAGTTACTGCCCCACTGTAAAAGTAAATCTGGTTAGGGTAAAAGTAAAAGGTTAATGAAGAATAAGCTTTAAGACATTAATATCCTTATACTAAGTATTAGAAAACCTTCATAACTCAACTTAAAAGATATCAAAAGGACATTAGGCAACATTGGCCCTACAACAATTAAAAGAGGACATCCAAGAGGAAACCTAAATTAAAAGCTTGCACCAAATTTGCTAAGCTAAGCTCATAAAACTTTGCTTGAGAATATGCCTATGTTTATGTTGCAAGCATGATGTTATGATGATGATGTGATTATGATGCCATGATAATGATGATATGATGATGATGATATGATATGATACTGTGATACTGGTTTTCTGTTTGGCAAAATTTTGGGGAAGCTTCGGTCTAGCCGTTATGCTGCCGAAATTTTGTAGAAATTGTGGACTTAGAAATATTTTGCATCATAAGTTTAATAAGAGAAGATTCAATAAAGTGTGATCCTTCAAAAGGGAAGGTGACCTAATTTAAGTTCCCCTCACCCACGACTCACATAAGGCATGGCATGACCCAGCTAGTGTGAGTATAGGGGATAAGGCTTACATGAGGCATGGCATGACCCAGCTAGTGTAAGTACCGAAAATTTATGGTGGTGACGGCCACGGTATAAGCTCATTACCACTTATGTTTAGTGGGTGGAAAGAAAGGACTTAAGATAAGTCAAGTTAAGGAAAGAAAGGGACTTCGGTCCAACCCAAGTAAAGAGTATAACTCTCAACATGTTTATGTATGTTATGAATAGTCATATAAGCTTTCATGTATGCCATGGTGTTGTTAATACAACGAGGATAAGTACTAAAAATGGAATCCACTTCGGATAGTAATGTTTTTGAAAATCAAATAATTGAACCTATTGAATGCCCACAGTTTTCAGTCAAAAACCGAAGTGGCTGGGACGATGACGATGACACCTGTGTGTCAGGGTCGAGTCCTACTGAGAAATCTTATTTCTCATCCTTGTTGTTTTTCTGTCTCGTCACCAGATACTCATGGAGCATCACGTGGCATGGAGCATGGAGCTTCCCCGCCATGAGTGGACCTATGATGAGGGCACCCACGCTATTGTGGCCACGACCACCACAATAGTCCGCACATACTTTTACCTGAGTCGAGTTTTTGAGCAGGAGGAGCCAGAGATCCCGCCAGCCCCTGTGGATGTATCATCGGCACACCTTGGACAGCCGTTGGGTCCTTGGGATTTCCCGCTCGAGCCATTGCTCGAGATCGAGATGGAGCCTATGTCTCCAGGTCTACCCGTAGCCGAGCCCGTGCACCGCCAGAGTCCACGTGATCGAAGTGAGTTCGACCGCTACCCTAGAGCAGCCGCTTCGCCGCCGCTCCCCGAGTACCATCCTGTCGCATCTGAGGAGGATCCCTCCGAGGCACGTTCTTCGGTGGGCAGCTATACTCCGGGCCGTCGCATTCGTTGCGTAGAGGTCAACAGCCGGCACCCTTGCATCATCCATACTCCTCACGTTCCCCGAGGCTGAGCAGCGTGGGGGACTAGGCATTCGAGGACCTGAGTCCGTTCGATGGAAGGGCATGGAAGGGGCAGAGAAGCTAGTATATGTCTACGTGGGCTTATCCCAATATTGCTCCTTATCTGTTGTATTTCATTTTGCATTAGACCTTATCAGACTTGTACTTTTGATATTTTGGGGCCATGGCATGACCATGAGTTCCCTTTTATGTATTTGTTGGATATTATGCGGATAATTATATTATGTAGTTGATGTTGTAATTTGAATACATGATATTATGATTTATCTCTTGTTCCTTCCTTTTATACCGAAATCTTTGCGATATGCTCATTTACCGCTATCTTCTCGCGCAAGGCTTTACTTTCCAAAAGCGACGACATTTTTCAAAAAAAAAAAATTTACTGTATTTTCCGCGTAATTTAATTCCAAGTGAAGTTTAGTTTTCCACGAGCATAAGTAACAACTAATAAAACGCCGTAATACGACTTAAGCGTAATATGGATTTATTAGGGTGTTACACATGGCATGATTTCTAACACATGATAGAGTATGCTTAGAAGCATAGTCAATCCATCCCCAGGCTCTATAAGGACGAACTGTTGAGATCTAGCTGTGCAAACGGCCGGAGGCGGTTTGGGGCACAAATTTTTCAAAAAACCCTCATTTTTCTTAATTTTTAGGATTTTCTAATTTTTCTAATTCAATTTTGAGGTAGCAAACCAACAGATTTTAATTTGAGCTTTTTTGTGCTATATCTACATCCTAAAAATGATCTTATCCAATTCCTCACTATCTGGTTTGAGTGTTTATGCATGTTATTTTATGTGTTTTTGCATTTTTAGTGTTTTTCTTGTATTGCAAGTAATCTTGTTTGGTAGTGCATGACCAGGTCGAAGCCTAGGAATCTGATTGATATTGATCCTGAAATAGATAGAACATTTCATAGACTCATTAGGCTTCAAAGTAGTGTGCATAGTCATTTGAATAGCAGTTGTTTGCATAATAGAGATAGTTTTAGTGAGTTTGCATTTGAATTTACTACTTCAAGTTCTGAAACTGAACATTTGCCTCTTGAAAACATGGATAACAATCAGCATGAGAGAACCCTTAGGGAGTTGGCTGTACCTGATGTGACATATCAACCATTAGGCATTCAATATCCTGAAATTGAAGTCCCTTTCAAATTAAAGTCTGGACTAATCCATTTGCTGCCTAAGTTCAATGGTTCTGCAGGTGAAGACCCTCATAAGCATTTGAAAGAGTTCCATATAGTCAACTCAACCATGAGGCCTCAAGGAGTTCCTGAAGATCACATCAAGCTAAAGGCATTTCCATTCTTGTTAGATGGTGCAGTAAAGGACTGGCTATACTTCCTCCAACCAGGATCAGTTACTTGCTAAAATGACATGAAGAGGCTGTTCTTAGAAAAGTTTTTCCCTGCATTCAGAGCTGCAACAATCAGGAAGAAGATCAGTGGCATTAGACAGCTTCTATGAGTATTGGGGGAGTTTCAAGAAGCTACGTGCAACCTGTCCACACCACCAGATTAGTGATCAATTGCTCATCCAGTATTTCTATGAAGGACTTGCTCCAATGAAGAAGAGTATGCTTGACACAGCCAATGGAGGAGCTCTCATGGATAAAACTCCTAGCATAGCCAGAGCGTTGATTGACAATATGGCAGAGAATTCTCAGCAATTCAGCATAAGAGCCATGATGCCAACAAGAGAAGTCCATCAGTTAGGCCATCCAATTCCACCTGGTCTTAGTAATTCATGGCCTCAAGTAATAGTGGAGAGTAATTATGGCAAAACCTAATCTGGTTCCACTCCTGATCAAGTGATAGTACAAAGTAGCCTAGAAAGCAGAATTGATGAACTAACCACCTTTCTAGGGCAATTGGCTGTTGCACAACAAGATGCTCTACTAAAGATGATGGTGAGAGATTGTCTCATTTACTGTTCCCAAGAGCATACCTCTGATTGTTGGCCTATGCTTCAAGAAAATAATCAGCAAGCTTCTATCCAAGGAGTTTATAGTGGAGCTCAGCAATAATTTAGGCAGCAGCAACAACAACAATAGAATTTTTAACAATTTCCAAAGTAATGGTACCAATACCAGTATCAGTCTCATGATCCTGCACTAAGGAACCATCCAAATATGAGATATGTTCAACCTCCTCAGCAGCAATAGCAACCGGTTCAGTATAGTAACAAACATTAGCCTTCTCGCAGCAGCAAAACATGCAACCAACCCAACCAAGCCAAAATTCTGAACCATCATTGGAGAATTTGATGAAGCAAATGGCCAAAAATAATTTACAGTTCCAGCAAAATGTGAATACTTCTATCCAAGACCTGCAAACACAAATTGGTCAATTAGCTACTACTGTGAACCAGCTAAAATCTCAAGGAAGTGGTCAGTTGCCTTCTCAACTAGAAATTAACCCTCAAGGAAATGTGAGTGCAATAGCCTTGAGGAATGGCAAGGAACTGCCTACAAGAGAGCCAACTAAGAAGCTACACAATAAGCATGAGAAGCTTAACAATCTGCTGCAGAATCAGTCTGATAAGTTGTAGAAAGATCCTGTAGATGATGATGCTATACAGAAAATAGATTTTGCCCCAAGCACTTTAGATAATGCTGCACAAAAACCACCTCTTCCTTTTCCAAAGAGAGTTGCTAAACAAAAATCCGCAGTTGCAAATTCTAATAAGGAGCTTCTTGTGACTTTTAGAAGAATTGAAGTGAATATTCCTTTGCTAGATGCGATCAAACAAGTTCCCAAGTATGCCAAATTCCCTAAGGAGTTGTGTACCAACAAGAGAAAACTGAAGGGAGATGAGAGGATTACCATGGGAAGAAATGTGTCAGCCCTCATTCAACCCAATATGCCTGAGAAATGCAAAGATCCAGGGATGTTCACTGTCCCTTGAACCATTGGGAATTCCACCTTCTAGAATGCATTGCTTGACCCTGGTGCTTCCATCAATGTGATGCCTACATCCATTTACAAGTCTTTGAACCTTGGTCCTTTACAGCCAAGTCGTGTGATCATTACTCTAGCAAATAGAAGCATAGCACACCCTACTGTAGTTGTGGAAGATGTGTTGGTCAGAGTGGACAAGCTAATATTTCCAGTAGATTTCTACATCCTAGACATTGAAAAGGGATTTTCTCCACATAGTCATACTTTGATCCTTGGGAGGCCATTTCTGAAAATAGCGAGGACGAAAATTGATGTGTATTCCGGCATTCTATCCACGGAGTTTGGTGATGAAGTGGTGCAGTTCAACATTTTTGAGGCCATGAAACACCCCATGGAAGATCATAGTGCATTTTAGTTAAATATTATTGAGTTGCTGGTTGATGAATCTTGCTCAAAATTGTTCTTGGATATGCTATAGTCAGAGTTTCCAGAATTTCTCATTGATGACACCTTCACTAATCCTAGTTGCATAGAAACAGAATTATGTAGTATGTGTAAAGAAATTGAGGCATGTTTGCAGAATAAAGATGGTTATTCTAATGCTATTTTAGAGGATCATGCAGCAAGATTATAATGTTTCGGCTTGATCATAGCAAGTACATCTAATTCTGATCTTGTTGCAATATTAGATTCTTCCTCTAGACTACTTCCCTCTATTGTGCAGCCACCTGACTTGGAGCTGAAGCCTTTGCCCAAGTATCTAAAGTCTGTGTTTTTAGAAGCCAATGACAAGCTGCCAATGATAATTTCAGCAGAGTTAGATGCCAAACAAGAGGAAAAGTTACTGCTAACATTAAAGACTCATAAGCAGGCGATAGGTTGGACTTTGGCGGACATTCCAGGAATTACTTTTTCCACATGCATTCATTGGATCCTACTAAATGAGGATGCAAGCCTGTTAGACAGCCCCAAAAAAGACTTAACCCCACCATGCTAGAAGTGGTTAAGAAGGAAGTGAGCAAATTGTTAGCGACTGGCATGATTTACCCCATTTGAGACAGTGAATGGATAAGTCCAGTCCATGTAGTTCCAAAAAAGACCGAGGTGACAGTGATAAAGAACCTGCATGATGAGCTAGCTCCCACCAGAATTCAGAATGGCTAGCGAGTATGCATAGACTACAGAAAGCTAAATAAAGTGACTCACAAGGACCATTTTCCCTTTCCTTTCATTGATCAAGTTTTGGAGCGAGTAGCGGGAAAGTCACATTACTATTTTCTGGATGGATTCTCTAGTTATTTCCAGATTCACATAGTCCCAAAGGACCAGCACAAGACTACTTTCACCTGTCCCTTCGGCATATTTGCCTACTGGAGGATGCCATTTGTTTTATGCAATGTAGCTGGCACCTTCCAGAGGTGTATGATGAGCATCTTTGCTGACTTTCTAGAGACTTTAGTTGAGGAGTTTGATATTGAGATTAGAGATAGAAGTGGTGAAAAAAACTTAGCGGCAGATCAGTTGAGTAGAATTCAACTGCCACTTGAGGATTTCCCCATTCATGATACATTTCCAGATGAGAAGCTATACGAGATAGGAAGGCAGGATCCTTGGTATGCAAACCTAGTGAATTATCTTAATGCTAAAGAGATCCCAGCACACTTTTCAGAGCACAAGCTGCCAAGCTAAAGAGTGATTCCAAGTACTACATATGGGATGATCCTTACTTATGGAAGATATGTAGTGACCAGATCATCAGATGATGTGTGCCAAACCATGAGTTTCAGTCCATACTCAGATTTTGTCATTCCTTGGCTTGTGGTGGTCATTTCGAGCCCCAATGCACAGCCCGAAAAGTCTTGGACTCTAGATTGCATTAGCCCACCTTGTTCCGAGATGCACACAGCTTCTACAAGACATGTGAGCAATGCCAATGGACCCGGAATATTTCATGCAGAAATGAGATGGCTCAACAACTTCTCCTTTTCTATGAAGTGTTTGACGTATGGGGTATAGATTTTATGGGTCTATTTCCTGTTTCATTTGGCTTTGCCTATATACTATTAGTTGTGGACTATGTCTCCAAGTGGGTGGAGGCAAAGGCCACTTATACTGATGATGCTCGAGTTGTTGTAGATTTTGTTAGGTCACACATTTTTCTGCAGGTTTGGATTTCCTAGAGTTTTGATCAATGACCAGGGATCACATTTCTGCAACCGCACGATGGATGCCTTGCTGTGTAAGTTTGGGGTCATGCATTGAGTTTCTACACCATACCACCTCGAAATGAACGGGCAAGCAGAGATCTCCAACCAGGAAATTAAGCAGATCTTGGAGAAGACAGTCTAGCCTAATAGGAAAGATTGGAATTTTCACTTAGAGGATGCTCTGTCAACGTACAGGACTGCCTACAAAACGCTGATAGGGATGTCCCCTTTTCGAGTTGTTTTTGGTAAGGCATGTCATCTTTCGGTGGAAGTAGAGCACAAGGCATTCTGGGCGACAAAGTAGTGCAATATGAATTTGGAAGCATGCAGTTCTCATAGGAAGCTTCAATTGCAAGAGTTGGAGGAGATTCGTAAGGAAGCATATGAGAACTCCAACGTCTATAAGGAGTGGACTAGAGCATTTCATAACAAAATGATAGGGTGCAAATAGTTCAAAATTGGTGAAAAAGTTCTTTTATACAATTCTAGACTTAAGTTGATGCCTTGTAAATTAAGATCTAGGTGGGATGGTCCTTTTCTTGTTGCTAACATTTTTCCTTATGGCGTAGTGAAGCTTCAAGGTTAATGGGCATCAACTCAAGCACTTCATGAGGACCTAAAGGAGCAAATGCTAGAGGAAGCCACCTTTGGGTTGGCTATTTACCCCGATTGTTCATAGGGGAGTGTTCTTACCCCACTTTCATTTAGATTGTTCTACATTGTCCATTATATCTCATGTTGTTTACATTGAAAGCAATGTAATCTTTAAAGTATGGGGGGAGGCACAACATTTTTGTTGTTTTTGCTACTTTTGTTGTTACATTTTGTTTTGCATATTGTTTTGCATGCTATCTATTGGTTTTTAAGTGTTTTCAAGGTTATGAGCATATATCAAGTGCATGAAAAGGTTCATTGTTTGAAAGGATTGAATGACTTGCATTTTGGATTCAATAAGTGAGCTGTAAGAGTCATTGTATGGATCATTGTGAGCATATATCATGTCATTCTTTCTTCCCTTCTTGTGTGTTGCATTCATGATTGTATGTCACACTGAACTTGCCTTGAGTTTTCTTTGAAGTCATATCCTTGAATGCATACATAAATATGATTGAGGCATTATTTCTTGAATAACCTACTTGGCCAATAGCCAACCTTGCATTATATCCTTTGTTGAGCCCATTGAGCATATTTTAACCAATTCTTGTTTTATTAGCTCATTACAAGCCAAAGTGGAAAACCATGAGTTGACCTTACCATTGAGGATAAAAGAGCTTTGGAATTGTTTTGGGAATGATTTAAGAACAAGTGTGGGGGTGGCCTTGAAGTTGTGTTAATAGTAAAAAAAAAAAGAGTAGTAGCATATGTTAAAAGAAATGAAAAAATATAAATTTCAGTCTCAAAAAAAAAAAAAGGGAAGAAACGAAATTAAGGATTGTTGTCTAACATTGGCATTCTTTGGGGTAACTTTCATGCTAGCTTTTATGATCATTCCCTCTTATTCTTTTATGCTGCTTTGGTATTGCCTTGTTTATCCTTACATATCCTTATCTTTTCCCTTGGCCTCATTACAACCTATTAAAGTCCTCTTGATTTTTGTGTACATGTATTTTGAATGGTGGAGAAGTAAAACAATAGGCAAGCTTATGGTTGTGCATGCTTCATGATATACATTTGAGTGATATATAGTAACCTAAACACTTGAGAGTTGAGAGTATGACTTGTGAGGTTTCTTACCTTTGATCCATTCATTTAACTTGATTAGTTTCTCTTGTTGGCTTAAGTGTAAGAAATGATATCCATGATTACTTTGTTCTCTTGACCTTGCTTGGTTTTGTTCATAGTTTTACAACCTTGATTTCCATAAAAAGTGTTGTTTAGTGCATGTTTGTTTCTTATGCATGTTTTGATTTCTATTTCCTTAGTCTTTCATTTTAGCCTTGCCCGAGGATGTGCAAAAGATAAGTGTGGGGGAATTTGATAGAGCATTCATTTATGCATTATTCTAGTGTTATTCCTAGCTTGTTTACAACATAATTGTGCTTTAATTGATGCAAATAAATGAGTTTGATGACATTGACCTTCATTGAGAACTTGTATAAATGTGTGCTAATTTTAGGATTTCATATTTATTTTGACCTTTCTATCTTCTGCAGCTCATATCTTGAGCTACAAATATCGAAATTAAGCAATCTTTAGCTCGTTGGAAAGATAACGAAAAATCCTACACCTTTGCTAAAGACTCAAGACTGAAATCTATCAGATTCTGGACGTAATTTTCATTGCAAAGAGGCTGTAGTAAATGGGCCCAGAATTGACTCCTTCTTGGGCCTATTTGTTTCAAATGGGCTTGGCCCTCTTTTGAGGTTTTTAGTTTTATGAAAACGCTATTAGATATGTAATGGATGTAACATCCCCCACTTTCTTAAGTAGAGTATAATAAAACTTTGAATTATTTCTTTTAGGCAGTGTGGGAATTTCTCAAGTAGTGGTATACCCCGACAATCCTCATACTCAGAAATATAGGGTAGCATAACACTGCCATTAAAAATATGGCATCGCCATATGCTAAAAATTAGGAAAATGACACAAGTGCCCTTGTCAACTTTTGTTAATTGCAATCTTGCCCAACAGTTTTAGAAATTGTACTTTAACCCCAAGTGAATATTTCCATAATAACCCTAAAACTTTTCATAAAACGACCTTTATATCCCCACATCAGCAGAATTAGCAGAATGAGGTTTTAAACGAAGCAGAACCACGTGGTGAAACTGTAGAAGTTTAAATCTCTACCGGTTGGGCCATGGAGGAAGTCTGGTGTGAAATGATGTAGGGTGCCCCTGGACTTGCTCAAAATTATGGAAATGCCATTAGCCATGGAAAATAGAAAATAGGAAAGCTCCAAATTTGCAAGAATGATTATTTCACGTTAACAAGCAATTTATTCAATCTTATTGACTAAGTAGGGTTAATTAGAAGTTAATTAGATGTTAATTAGAGGGATTAGGCTTAGGAACAATTAGAATAGATATATAGAAATTCCTTCAGAGTTATTTAGTAAAGTTTTGTCGATTTGAAGAAAATCAGCGAAGATTCGATATTCTAAACTGTCAGAACCGGACTAATAGAAACTATACTATGAGAACCCTATGATGGAGGGCCAAGATTTAGCCAAAACATCCCTACAAGTGGCACCTCAATCTGTAACATCCACGACTTCCGACTTCCGAGTTCATAGTACTCACAACCTCCAGATTCCACTTCAAGGCTGGACAGACAAGTACTTACGATTTCCGAGTTCGTCTTATAGTTCAGCTTCCGGTCTCAATATTAGCTTGGACATCCAACTTCGTTCCAAGGCTTACAAGGGATTTTTCCGAGTTCCGACCTCATGCATGCAGCTTACGGTCTCCGAGTTAATGCATGAACTTACGATTTCCGACCTGGTAAGCGTGTATAAATTTCGACCTCGTCAGCATGATTTCCGATTTCCGAGTTCAGGAGCTGAAATGAAGTGACTGCTGCTTCCTACTTACGAGTTCGTCTTCGACATCCGCACGAGTTACGACCTACGACCTTAGCGATCAAGGAGTCAAATGTTCGATTTCCGACTTCGTCTCTAAGGCTTAAATGAACTGACTGTATTCCGAATTCCGACATTATGATTCACCAATGTACGAGATCCGATCTTGAGTTCAATATTAGTAGCTCTCATTTCGATATCTTTCGAGTTAGGAATAGAAATTTTATAATTGCGGAGTTCCGACTTTAAGTGCTTGGCTTCACACCAGGCTCTGCTTTCAAGTTTCAACTAGACTGGATGTTTCTGAGTTCCGACTTCATACATATATGAGGTTCACGAGTTCCGACTTTATAGAGCCTACGAGTTCCGATTTCGTTTCCAGAATATGCTGGAAACTCCCACTTTAGGCAATGTGGAGCGTGGAGAGTGATTATACCACACAAAGAGGGCAACGTGGAGAGCAAGGTTGGCTGAAGCTTGGCCTTATGTTTAGGGGCCAATCACAACCTTCCAAGTTAACTCCCACTCATGCCTATATAACACATTCTTCCCTTTTAATTCAGACCCTCATTCACGTTGCATTTCCTCTTCTCCTTCAGCTCTCTTTCTCTCTTGCTCACACATCCAAAACTCAAGTTAAGTTCCAGCCTTGTTCATCCAAACTTCAAGAACTCAGCACCAAACACTTAAATCAAAGGTAGGGGTTTTTAATTTCTTGCATCAAATCCATGTACTTGACTGGCTAGGCTGAATTAGTTTCGCCTTAATTGATGTGTGAATTGGATAATTATGCTTGGATTAATAGAAGATTTTGAGTTAGAAGTAGAATTAGAAGAAGAAAACTAAGAGGATTAAATGGATGGAGGTGCTGTCTTGGTGGAGAGTCCACGGCAGTCCATATGGCGGAGTGTATGGCGCCGCCTACGATCGGTCAAATCCGATGAAACCATTTTTAGATGAAAATAGACATTCAGGGCTTTCCATAGATATATCATATAAGGTTATTGGATTAGTATTGAGGGAGATACGAATTTTTGAAGTTTGACCTAGGGTTTAGAATGTTCATCCGGACAGGGTGACATGAGGAGGGTATAACTCACCCTATACAATTCCGAATTGAGTGAAACCAATTTTGTTAGAAAGCTTATACACAGAGGAACACCCCAACATAAAATTCCAAGTTTGTTATCAACTCAGTTGTTCCCAGCGATTTGAAGAAATTACCCTATGTCCAAACCAGGCCAACATAGGGCAGTTTAGAAAGGCTAAGTTTCGGGGCTTGTAACTCGAGCCCTACTAAGGCAAATGAGATGGAACTTTTTGTATATGAAAGGTTATCCTGTTAGCTTTAATATGAGTCCAATTTCGTCTGATTTGAGTGAGTTTTCGATTTTTAGTGAATTTCTACTTTTAGTTGCCTGATTCTGGCTAGTCAATGGGCAGGCCGAGATAACGTTTAGATATCTCGAGTTATGGATACCGAAATCTGATGGGACCAAAGAGGTTAGAAAATAGACACATAAACCTGTAACATACTTAAATTTGAGGTCCAAATAAGTTAAAATGAAATTATGGCATGAATTACAAGAACCGGGTTGGTTGAATATGCTGAGGCAGGATTTTTGTCTTAATGAATTTGATATGGGTTTGAGTTCTATATTGAAGTATAATTGTGAATTGGTATTTCTTGTGATAAATTGATGTATTGATTGGCTGGCACTATTCATGGGGAAGCGGACACGTTCCGTTACGCTGCCAAATTTTCGGTAGAACCCATGAATAAGTTATGAATTACATGTTAAGGCATATGCATTCTTAAGAAAACCATGAAAGTTATGAAAAGAATTGTGCCATTGTGCAAGTTCCATACTACTTGGGCCAGCCCCGGATAGAAAGTTAATGGGAATAGATCGGTGGAAAGGTCGGGGAAAGTAAACCCGGCATTTCTATATAGGAACAAGCTCGATCCTGATAAGCAGACTATTACCTAGGAGTCTAAATGGCCAAGAACTCCCAGGGGACCAAGAGAGATGGAAAAATGATGAAAAGTAATGAAAAGAATCTATGAAGGAAAGTTCAAGAGTGAGTCTACATGATTACATGAATGCATGAATACATGAGATAGTTGCATCAAGATGTTTACAATTGTATGTTATAATTACTCACTGCTATGCATTTATTTATTTTGATTACCATTCTATGTATCCGTATTAGTAATCTATGTGGTTTCTTGTGTCAATGTAAAGTAAAACTGAACCTTGCCTCGGACCAGACATTTTCTTAAACTCATGAAATGGATTTTTAGTTTGAACACATGTTTTATAATTAAATAAAACCCGAGGCAACTGAGAATGTATGTGATGTCAGTACAAGTATAACCGAATCCTACTGAGAATTTTCCTGAAATTCTCACCCCGTTGTGTGTTTCCCGCATCATTCTCAGACCCTGGTGATGGACTCCACAGCCACCCTTTTTATTGAGATCCCTCGCACTTCGGTTCCACCATGACTGGAGTTGGACTCCTTGTACATAGCCGGTTCATGCAACTTTCGCCTATACCTCTTCAAATGACTGTGAACTTCGATGTTCCTTTACACCATCCCCTCTTCGATCCTGCTACCCTTATATTGCCATCCTCTACATATGGCGCACGCATCCTGCTCCTCCTGCACCCGCGACCACCGACCTGCTCCTGAGTCACCACATGAGCAACCCCGATGTCCCGCTGAGTTCCGAGAGTGACCCCTCCGAGGCCACTGGCTCGTCACCCTCTTCCTCCTCGGGACCTAGTGCAGATTATACACCGGCCGAGCCTGGCATGGCTAACGGCTACCTGACGGAGTAGCTTAGCGGCAGGAGGTGTTGTATAGCATGACCCGCTTTTGCACAGTATGGAGCTTTGGGTCATGGGTTAGCCTATAGGATTAGCGATGAGTTACTGAAATGTCCTTTAAGGACCATAGGGTATTTTGGCAAATGAGGGTATTATGATCTTCCCGATATACTAGCCTTGTATGTGTTTTACTTAGAACCTTGTACATAAATTGAAAAAGTGGCTTCTGATATATATATATATATATGTTTACATGTATGCAGTAACATTATTGCACTATATTTATCTTGATGATATTTTATTTCGGTTCGTTTCATTTTTAATATAACTTTACGCCGTTTCGTCAATAGAGATGATTTAAAGACAAGAATGGTAAGTAAAGCATCATCACGGTAACACGACCTGACTAGTTTCATGCTATGACTTAAGCATAACATAAAATTAGTAGGGTGTTACATTATTGGTATCAGAGCAGTTCGTCCTAGCTAAGGCCTGAGGATTGGATTGACTATGCTTCACGCATATTCTACACTCTAGTTGATAATGTGCACCAGATCTTGCCTGTATGGTGGAGATATAGTTGTGCATATATATGAAATGCCTGACTGTGTGAGCCGTTATTTACTAGCACATTAAACTTAGTATTGAGCCTGATCAACTCAATAACTTTTGTTTTGTGTGTTCAGAACTTAATCGCTTAGGAGGCGAGGAAGACCACGTCGGAACTGCTCGCAGAACCCGATCGACGTGATGGCCACAATGCGGGAAATGGCTCACGCAATGCGAGAACAAGCGGCAGCTCACCAGATGATGGAGCGGCTAGGCGGCGACTGCAGCGGTGTGAGAGAAACCCACAAGGCCAGAGGCTAACCTGGACTACCTCAGGTTTGCGGAGTTCGAGAAGGCAAATCCGCCAAGTTTCCGCCGGGCATATGACCCGGACAAAGCTGATGAGTGGATCAAAGCCATGGAGAAGATTTTCTCAGTCTTGGATTGCCCGGATCATCAAAAAGTGACTTTTGCCACTTACACGCTTGAAGCAGACGCCGAGTTCTGGTGGAACGGCGTACGAGGTTGTTCGAGGAATCTCAGACGATCGTCACTGGACAAAGGTTCAAGGATGTATTTTACCGTAAGTACTTCCCGCTTGATTGAAATGCAAAGGAACTTCGAGTTCATGCAGCTGCGCCAAGGAAATCGGACAGTATCCGAATATATTGCCCGATTTGAGGAGCTATGCAAATTCTCCACCATTTATCAGAGGAACCCAGATGAAGCCTGGAAGTGCATTAAATTTGAAGGTGGGTTACGAGAGGACATTCTCACCGCAATCGGCCCGATGGAGATTAGGGACTTCCCTACATTAGTGAACAAATGCCGACTTGTGGAGGATTGCCACTCGAAATTAACTGCAGCCAGGGCATTTGGCGGGAATTTCAGGAGGGGGTTAGCCCCGCAAGGCCTAAGATTCAAGCCCAATGTACAGCAACAGCGGAGATTTCCGCCAAGAGGCAACAAAGGCAAGCAACCTCAAAGGCCTTTTCCAAATTCAACTTGCACAAAATGCGGCAAGAATCATGGTGATCGGCCGTGCTTGGCAGGCCAGAATGTCTGCTATGGATGTGGCAAGCCAGGCCACAAAATTTACGAGTGTCCGACCAGGAACTCGTCACAGCCGCCTCGACCCCAGCGACAAGGATGGGTCTTTACTATGAATGCGGAAGAAGCCGATAAGTCGGAAGGATTGATCCAAGGCAATTGTGATGTGAATGGTGAGACTCTAACTGTACTCTATGATTCGGGTGCCTCACATTCATTTATTTCTCATAATTGTGTAGCTGCCTTGCAATTGCCAATTTCTGAATTACCTTATGATCTGTTGGTTTCTACTCCTACCAATGGACCTGTTAGAACTAGTCAAATGTGCATCAATGTTCCTCTTCGAATTGAGGCGGGACCTTTGCCGCTAATTTGATTTGCCTCCCTCTATCTGGTCTCGATGTAATTCTGGGCATGGATTGGCTTTCTGCCAATCATGTTGTACTCAATTGCTCACGATAAGGCAGTGGTACTTCCCTCTGTCTTACTACGAATCCCAAACCGCAATACTCTTCTATCTGAACTCTTTCAGGTCAAAGGATCAAGGGTATATCCTCTTGTCAGCTAATGCGGTAGAAGCTGAGCAGGAACTGGAGAAGATTCCGATTGTCAGGGAATATCTAGATGTTTTCCCAGAGGATATTCCTGAATTCCCTCCGGAGAGAGAGATTGAGTTTACCATCGAGTTGGTTCAGTGCGGGACCAATATCCATAGCTCCGTATCGAATGTCAGCTATGGAGTTGACAGAACTAAAAAGACAGATCGAAGAGCTTTTAGAAAAGGGATTCATACGACCAAGTGCATCGCCATGGGGAGCTCCAGTCTTGTTGGTCAAGAAGAAAGATGGAAGCATGCGCTTATGCATGGATTATAGGCAGTTGAACAAAGTAACGATTAAGAACAAGTATCCGCTGCCGAGGATTGATGATCTCATGGACCAACTACAAGGTGCAACCGTATTCTCCAAGATCGACTTGCGTTCTGGATATCACCAAATTCGAGTTCGAGAACAAGATATCCCTAAGACAGCTTTTCGAACTCGTTACAGGCACTATGAATACACCGTGATGGACTGACGAATGCGCGGCGTATTCATGGATTACATGAATCGAATATTCCGTCCATATCTGGACAAATTTGTAGTGGTCTTCATCGATGATATACTTGTCTACTCGAAGACGGAACAAGAACATGTGGAACACTTACGGCTAGTTCTGCAAATTTTAAGAGAAAAGAAGCTCTACGCCAAGTTATCCAAATGTGAATTTTGGATGAAGGAGGTAAAATTTCTCGGCCACGTAGTGTCATCTGGAGGAATCTCTGTCGACCCGACAAAGTAGAAGCGATTACGAGCGGGAGAGGCCAACTACAGTCTCTGAAGTCAGAAGCTTTACGGGATTAATTTGGATATTATAGGCGATTCGTTAAGGATTTTCTCGAATAGCCTTACCTTTGACCAAGCTAACCGAAAGAATGTCACTTTCGAGTGGGCCGGAGTGCGAAGCGAGTTTTCAGATTTGAAGAGAAGGTTGACCACGACACCAAGATTCTAGCTTTACGGACCCTCATGGACCGTTTGAGGTCTATTGCGATGCTTCCCGACAAGGGTTAGGGTGTGTGTTGATGCAAACAGGAAAAGTGGTCGCGTATGCCTCCAGGCAATTGTAGCCACACGAAAAGGAATTACCCGACTCATGATCTTGAATTAGCGGCGATAGTGTTTGCTTTGAAAATATGGAGGCATCACCTGTATGGAGTAAAGTGCGAGGTCTTTTCTGATCATAAGAGTTTGAAGTACCTCTTTGATCAGAAGGAATTGAATATGAGGCAGCGTAGATGGATGGAACTCCTTAAAGACTACGAATTTGAATTGAAATACCACCTAGGTAAGGCAAACATCGTGGCAGATGCGCTAGCGAGGAAATCATTGGTATTGCGTGGATGATGATTAAAGAGCGGAACTTATTGAAAGTCTCAGAAATCTTAATTTGGGAACTCTTATGACCCCCAAACTCTTCACTACACCAAATTCAGATAACGGTAGCTTCAAGGACCAGATTCGGCAAGCACAGCAGCAAGATGCTAACTTTCAACATACGCTTAGTCTCGTGCGATCAGGGAAACTAGCAGGTTTTGCCCAAGATAAAGAGGGTATCTGGCGATGCCACGGCCAGTATGTGTCCACTGAAAGGGACGATCTCCGAAAGAGAATCTTAGAAGAAGCGCATAGAGGCGAGTTTGCCGTACATCCTGGCATAACTAAGATGTATCAAGACCTCAAGAAGATGTTTTGGTGGCCAGGCATGAAGACAGATGTAGCAAACTTTGTTGGCAAATGTTTGATTTGTCAAAAGGTGAAAGCGGAACATCAGAAGCCTTCTGGGATGCTTCAACCCTTGGAAGTCCCTGAGTGGAAATGGGAAAGTATTTCAATGGATTTTGTGATGGGATTGCCAAGAACACTAACAGGATACGATGCCATATGGGTCATCGTGGATAGATTGACCAAGTCTGCCCACTTCCTACCCATCCGAACGAATTATCCGTTGGAAAAATTGGCACAACTATATATTCAAGAGATTATAAGGCTACATGGGACCCCTTCAACCATTATCTCCGATCGAGACCCAAGGTTTACTTCACGGTTTTGGGGAGCCTTACAAAAGGCATTCGGTGCTAAGTTATGCCTAAGCCTTTGCATACCACCATAAGCGGACAGCCAAACAGAAAGGACAATTCAAACCTTGGAGGACATATTACGAGCCTATATATTGGAGCAACGCGGGAATTGGGATCGATATTTACCATTGGCCGAGTTCGCGTACAACAATAGCTATCACGCTAGCATTGGCAATGCTCCTTACGAAGCATTGTACGGACGGAAATGCCAGTCTCCACTGTGCTGGTATGAGACAGGGGAATCAGCTCTACTGGGGCCCGATTTAGTCGAGCAGACTACCGAGCAGATCAAGAAAATACGGAACAAGATGCTCGTCGCTCAGAGTCGCCAGAAGAGTTACGCGGATACCAGGAAGAAACCTCTGGAATTTCAAGAAGGAGATCATGTATTTCTGAAGGTTACTCCTACAACAGGGATTGGTAGAGCTATCAAAGTCAAGAAGTTAAATCCTCGTTTTATTGGCCCCTTCCAAATCCTAAAGCGAATCGGGTCAGTAGCATACCGAGTCGCTTTGCCTCCACATCTATCAAACCTCCATGATGTCTTTCATGTCTCCCAACTCAGAAGGTATCAACCTGACCCTACGCACTCCCTTGAAACCGAATCAATAAAGTTGAAGGAGAACCTGACCTTCTATGTTCAACCAATACGGATCGTGAGCGAGCGCAGACAACTCAGAAACAAATCGTACAACCTCTTGAAGGTAGCATGGGAAAAGAAGGTCTTGAAGATTACACTTGGGAACCGGAATCGAAATGAGAAAAGGATATCTGAGTTATTCTGGGCATTAAATTTTGAGGACAAAATTTTTTTAAGGAGGGTAGTATTGTAACATCCACGACTTCCGACTTCTGAGTTCATAGTACTCACAACCTCCAGATTCCACTTCAAGGCTGGACAAACAAGTACTTACGATTTCCGAGTTCGTCTTATAGTTCAGCTTCCGGTCTCAATATTAGCTTGGACTTGACTTCGTTCCAAGGCTTACAAGGATTTTTCCGAGTTCCGACCTCATGCATGCAGCTTACGGTCTCCGAGTTAATGCATGAACTTACGATTTCCGACCTGGTAAGCGTGTATAAATTTCGACCTCGTCAGCATGATTTCCGATTTCCGAGTTCAGGAGCTGAAATGAAGTGACTGCTGCTTCCAACTTACGAGTTCGTCTTCGACATCCGCACGAGTTACGACCTACGACCTTAGTGATCAAGGAGTAAAATGTTCGATTTCCGACTTCGTCTCTAAGGCTTAAATGAACTGATTGTATTCAATTCCGACATTATGATTCACCAATGTACGAGATCCGATCTTGAGTTCAATATTAGTAGCTCTCATTTCTATATCTTTTCGAGTTCCGGAATAGAAATTTTATAATTCCCGAGTTCCGACTTTAAGTGCTTGGCTTCACACTGTGCTCTGCTTTCAAGTTTCAACTATTGGATGTTTACGAGTTGCGACTTCATACATATATGAGGTTCACGAGTTCCGACTTTATAGAGCCTACGAGTTCCGATTTCATTTCCAGAATATGCTGGAAACTCCCACTTTAGGCAATGTGGAGCGTGGAGAGTGATTATACCACACAAAGAGGGCAACGTGGAGAGCAAGGTTGGCTGAAGCTTGGCCTTATGTTTAGGGGCCAATCACAACCTTCCAAGTTAACTCCCACTCATGCCTATATAACACATTCTTCCCTTTTAATTCAGACCCTCATTCACGTTGCATTTCCTCTTCTCCTTCAGCTCTCTTTCTCTCTTGCTCACACATCCAAAACTCAAGTTAAGTTCCAGCCTTGTTCATCCAAACTTCAAGAACTCAGCACCAAACACTTAAATCAAAGGTAGGGGTTTTTAATTTCTTGCATCAAATCCATGTACTTGACTGGCTAGGCTGAATTAGTTTCGCCTTAATTGATGTGTGAATTGGATAATTATGCTTGGATTAATAGAAGATTTTGAGTTAGAAGTAGAATTAGAAGAAGAAAACTAAGAGGATTAAATGGATGGAGGTGCTGTCTTGGTGGAGAGTCCACGGCAGTCCATATGGCGGAGCGTACGGCGCCGCCTACGATCGGTCAAATCCGATGAAACCATTTTTAGATGAAAATAGACATTCAGGGCTTTCCGTAGATATATCATATAAGGTTATTGGATTAGTATTGAGGGAGATACGAATTTTTGAAGTTTGACCTAGGGTTTAGAATGTTCATCCGGACAGGGTGACATGAGGAGGGTATAACTCAGCCTATACAACTCCGAATTGAGTGAAACCAATTTTGTTAGAAAGCTTACACACAGAGGAACACCCCAACATAAAATTTCGAGTTTTTTATCAACTCAGTTGTTCCCAGCGATTTGAAGAAATTACCCTATGTCCAAACCAGGCCAACACAGGGCAGTTTAGAAAGGCTAAGTTTCGGGGCTTGTAACTCGAGCCCTACTAAGGCAAATGAGATGGAACTTTTTGTATATGAAAATTTATCCTGTTAGATTTAATATGAGTCCAATTTCGTCTGATTTGAGTGAGTTTTCGATTTTTAGTGAATTTCTACTTTTAGTTGCCTGATTCTGGCTAGTCAATGGGCAGGCCGAGATAAAGTTTGGATATCTCGAGTTATGGATACCGAAATCTGATGGGACCAAAGAGGTTAGAAAATAGACACATAAACCTGTAACATACTTAAATTTGAGGTCCAAATAAGTTAAAATGAAATTATGGCATGAATTACAAGAACCGGGTTGGTTGAATATGCTGAGGCAGGATTTCTGTCTTAATGAATTTGGTATGGGTTTGAGTTCTATATTGAAGTATAATTGTGAATTGGTATTTCTTGTGATAAATTGATGTATTGATTGGCTGGCACTATTCATGGGGAAGCGGACACGTTCGATTCACGCTGCCAAATTTTCGGTAGAACCCAAGAATAAGTTATGAATTACATGTTAAGGCATATGCATTCTTAAGAAAACCATGAAAGTTATGAAAAGAATTGTGCCATTGTGCAAGTTCCATACTACTTGGGCCAGCCCCAGATAGAAAGTTAATGGGAATAGATCGGTGGAAAGGTCGGGGAAAGTAAACCCGGCATTTCTGTATAGGAACGAGCTCGATCCTGATAAGCAGACTATTACCCAGGAGTCTAAATGGCCAAGAACTCCCAGGGGACCAAGAGAGATGGAAAAATGATGAAAAGTAATGAAAAGAATTTATGAAGGAAAGTTCAAGAGTGAGTCTACATGATTACATGAATGCATGAATACATGAGATAGTTGCATCAAGATGTTTACAATTGTATGTTATAATTGCTCACTGCTATGCATTTATTTATTTTGATTACCATTCTATGTATCCGTATTAGTAATCTATGTGGTTTCTTGTGTCAATGTAAAGTAAAACTGAACCTTGCCTCGGACCAGACATTTTCTTAAACTCATGAAATGGATTTTAGTTTGAACACATGTTTTATAATTAAATAAAACCCGAGGCAACTGAGAATGTATGTGATGTCAGTACAAGTATAACCGAACCCTACTGAGAATTTTCCTGAAATTCTCACCCCGTTGTGTGTTTCCCGCATCATTCTCAGACCCTGGTGATGGACTCCACAGCCACCCTTTTTATTGAGATCCCTGCACTTCAGTTCCACCATGACCTGGAGTTGGACTCCTTGTACATAGCCGGTTCATGCAACTTTCGCCTATACCTCTTCAGCGACAGGAACTTCGATGTTCCTTTACACCATCCCCTCTTCGATCCTGCTACCCCTTATATTGCCATCCCTCTACATATGGCGCACCCGCATCCTGCTCCTCCTGCACCCGCTGACCCTGCTCCTGAGTCACCACCGCAGGCAGCCCCCGATGTCCCGCTGAGTTCCGAGAGTGACCCCTCCGAGGCCACCGGCTCGTCACCCTCTTCCTCCTCGGGACCCAGTGCAGATTATACACCGGCCGAGCCTGGCATGGCTAACGGCTACCTGACGGAGTAGCTTAGCGGCAGGAGGTGTTGTATAGCATGACCCTCTTTTGGACAGCATGTAGCTTTGGGTCATGGGTTAGACTATAGGATTAGCAGTAGGTTACG
The DNA here is from genome assembly GCA_031439595.1 of Pterocarpus santalinus. NCBI lineage: Eukaryota > Viridiplantae > Streptophyta > Magnoliopsida > Fabales > Fabaceae > Pterocarpus > Pterocarpus santalinus. Next base: position 39,988,539 of record CM062532.1, on the reverse strand, counting down.
AAATGTCCTTTAAGGACCATAGGGTATTTTGGCAAATGAGGGTATTATGATCTTCCCGATATACTAGCCTTGTATGTGTTTTACTTAGAACCTTGTACATAAATTGAAAAAGTGGCTTCTGATATATATATATATATATATATGTTTACATGTATGCAGTAACATTATTGCACTATATTTATCTTGATGATATTTTATTTCGGTTCGTTTCATTTTTAATATAACTTTACGCCGTTTCGTCAATAGAGATGATTTAAAGACAAGAATGGTAAATAAAGCATCATCACGGTAACACGACCTGACTAGTTTCATGCTATGACTTAAGCATAACATAAAATTAGTAGGGTGTTACAAAGATGATTAAGCAAGGATTAGTGATTAATACACAAGAACATGATTAACAAAAATTAATCTTGTGATTAAGCTAATTAAGGGAGATTAGTGCTTAATTAAGCTATAAAGGCTCTGACTTGCTTAATTAGAGATCATCTAATATTGATTAAGCATTCTCTTGACTTTTCTCATCCGAGTTCACTCATAAACTCTTCGTTAATCCTTTAATTAAGCCTTAATCTCATAATTTCTCATTAAGTGCCTAATTACTCAGGGGTACTGAGGTAATTTAGCACGACAAGAAATTGAAGATGTTACAAGAAGAATGTAGCTGTGTTGGATGTTAGGAATAATCAAGTAAAGAGTTGTTCTTTTAAGAAGAAGGTGTTGGGAGGAAAAGTTGACATTTTCCCAAAGGTAGGAGGGGATTTGCTTCAAAATCAATTGGCTATGGCTATACTTAGTTTTGAAGATGGCAAGCCATGAGTGCAAGTTGATGACATAGTTATTCAGCAATGGTCCTTGCCATGGAAAGATGCTCTAGTCATCAAGTTGCTTTCAAAGTCAATTGGCTATGTGATTATGAAGGAAAAATTGTATGGACTCTAGAAGTTGCAAGCAGGATATAACACCATGGTTGTTGGTAGTGGATATTTCACAGTGAAATTTGATTCTCCTTCTAATCAGGACAAAGTGCTTGGAAGGGGACCATGGATGGTTTTGGATTCATATCTAGCCATGAAGCATTGGGCTCCCCAATTTAACCCCTATGAGGAGAACTTTCAATATACAATGGTTTAGGTTAGACTTTCAAATGTTAACTTGCTATATTCTGTCCAGAGTGCATGTGATTATTACTGGGATTGGTAAACCATTTAAGGTTGATCTTACAACCTAGAAAGTTAAGCATGGTATATATGCATGAATATGTGTGAAGATGGATTTATCGATCCCTATTAAGGATGAAGTGCGTAACACCCTAATAGTTCTATATTATGCTTAAGTCATATTACGGGATTATTGGTTGTTAGTTTTGTTCGTGAAACTAACTTGGTTGCTTCAAATTACTTTATACTGAGACTAAGGGTAAAATTTTTCTTGAACAATAAGAAAATAGACCTTTTGAAAACAATGAGAGTCATGAGTGCAACATGAACGCATAATACCAAATGTCATTATTTTGTACATGCAATATGATAAAATAAATAAGGGCATTATACAGAGCAACCATCTTAGATAAACATAATATCACTCCATAGCCATCATAGTTAGATGTAATTAATAGTAATGTAACAAGTCTTATATAATAAGTCATGGGTCTGATATCTACTGTCGACCCTATAAGATAAACCTAACCAAATACATCAAAAGGAAACACAATATGAATCTCGACAACCCATACAAATCATAAAGAAAATGATAACCATATAACCACCAACAAAAAGAGCTATCCTCATAATCAGCTCTGCATGCACCATCCAAGTCAACCATGAATAGAAGGTATCTGTTCCCATACCCACCAGATGCATCATTTCCATGTCCTCCTCCTCGAGCACGGCCACGTCGACGAGGTACAACACGAGTATGAATGAATCCATGTCCTCGAATTGGGGGTGAAGCTAGACTAGCAGAAAGAATCTGACGACAAGTAAATCATGGAGGGATAAGAGAGCTCTGAACAATAGGATCCCATAAGGTAGGTCGAGTAGGATGACTCTGAGGGATCAGACTCCATAAAATTGGTCGGTGTTAGCCGAGTGTCAGAGTCAGACTCCACATCAACGGGGTACTTCAGCAGGTAAAAAGGCGGACGTATGTTATCCAAGGTGATATCCTCATACAAATCATGGAGGCAGGAAAACGGGCTCATAACTGGTGCGCAGAACTGACAACTATGAAACATATAGACCCTCATAACTGTTCGAGCTACCATCATGGATACATTCAGCACCGCGTCAAAGTGCCAATGCATGACTAGGAACTCAATGGAGATCCCCACGATGCTTGACACCAACCTCCTTTGAAGACGACAAGAAAATGTAAAAGTAAGAAATACTAGATTTCTCAGTAGGATAGCGACTAAACAATTACTGTGTCATCATCATCGTTCTAGCCACTTCGAGTTTATCTATAAAAATGGTGTACATGCATAGATTCAATTTTTATGATTGTGAAACCATAAGTTCCAAAGCAGGTTTCTTTTAGGTTTAATCTCATAAACATGGCATAAGCAACATAAAAACATAGGATAGAATCATATGAACTAAGTATAACATTAATAGTCATGACCATGCATATGAGGAAGTAAAAATGCGTGCACTTTCATGTAACCATATGGACTTGACCAAAGTCTTTCATTAACGTAACTTTTGCTCTTAGCATGTACTTAACATTTCTTACTTTCCCTTAGAATAGACTGCTATTAGACATGAATTCATTTTGTGACCGTTGCTATATAATACTAATCTAAAATTAGACTAAGCTGACAAGGGTTCCTCTAGTTTTGGAGAGTTTAGGGCCCTTTTTACTTCAAAGTAGAGGGGTCTTTTATAGGTCACCTTCCCTTACCGAAGGATCATGCCCACTTATCTTGTCTTTGTGGATCACCTTCCCTTATTTCCCTTACCAAAGTAAATGAAGGATCATGTCCAATTATTTATTTTCTCAGCATTATACTTTATATGCATTGTGTTTACTAACAAGACACATGTGGACATGCAATGATATCATTAAGTCCATAATTTTGACGAAAATTCAGCAGCATGACAGTTAGATCGGACCTTCATCAAATGCCAAACGCAAAAATTTCAACCAATAACCATTTGTTTTCACTTCATATCATCATATAAATCATCAACAATCATCTAATCATGAGTCAACTTCATCAATCAAATTTTTCATACATCATGCTTAATAGCATCAAATATTCATACCTTAATAAGTGCCTATGGTTGCAATTTCCCTTTGCAAGAAGTCTTGTGAATCATCATGTAATTCTTCATGCTTACTCATGAGAGAACCACATAGTATAGTATGAATGTGTGTTGTAAACTTTTAGTTACTTGACTCTTAAGTGAAGTCACCCTTTTGCCTTAGAGATTTATTTCCCTTTAATAATTTTATAACATTCTTATGTATACATCTTGTGGAATAATGTGTTAAAGTTAACAAGGTTGATGCTTATTTTTCTTTTCCTCCTTAATGTGGCCAAAGCCTAATATGGTGTTTTAGCCCACATTTTGCATTCTAATCTATTAGTTTCCTTGAGATAGTACACTAGTGATTCCTAGGTTCACAGTATACTCAGAGGCTCTAATCATACTTTTATTCCCAATGGATCTCAAGATCCCTCTAATCCCTTGGGTAAAGACATCGCATAATCACACTCATGCACCCAACAACAGCATATATTTGCTAGTCATCAAGACAAAATATTTATTCCAACAAATTACAAGATTCAACCTTATTTAAAGAAAATAACAAGATTTCATCTTTATGATTATGAAAATTTATTCTTTAATGTACCAACCTTTGCATTATATTCATATCTTCAAGATTCAAACTTTATGAAATAGTAATACAAGATGCTAACTTTATGGCTAAAAAGTCTTATTCTTTAAGAAAGTTGAAACTTTTAATCATTATTATACCTTCAAGATACAACTTTATGGCTTCAAGTTACTCTAAGATTTAACAGATTCATTCTTGAAGAATGTTTAATGCTTAAAATTTTTAACTCAAAATTCAATCTTTATTAAATCAAGTTGCAAGTCTACATTTTTATGACCAAAATGTTACATTCTTGAAGGAAATTTGAAACTTTATGAAGTGTCTTGTCTTTAAGATTCAACGTTTGTGACATAAAGTGACAAGTTTTTACTTTTCATGGTTGAAAAGCTTCATATCTTAAGAAAGTTTGAACCTTTACACATATTCTTGTCTTCAAGAGGAACAAAATGAAACTTTTGGAGAAGCATATACCTCGCACCATTTTTAGTGCTTCAAGAAGTAAACTCTTTAAAGTTTTATGCTTATAGAATGCGCTTAGTCTTTTCAAAACCATGAGGAAGATATAAAAGAGAACTTTTCCAATCATAGGCTCGTCATAAGGAAAGAAGCAAGCTTTAAATAAAATACCACCAAGAAACATCATTCTTTTTCAACAACTCACAAAAACATCAAGAACTCATGTATCAAGGAAGAAAAATGGGAACTTTGAAGCATTCAAGAAGAGAAACTTTTAAATAAACAAGAAACAACTCATGAAAAGCTCAATAACAACTCTACCAAAAATAGAAAATTTTGCTCACGAAGAGCATGGAGTTTTTCTCAAGTTCTCATTTGAAGTTCTTGGACATGACGAGAGCCAAGTTTCAAGCTTTCTTGAGTAAACTAAAGAAGTAATGAAAGACCACTACTTGAAAATGGTGCCTTCTTTAGAGAGAAAGATGAAGAAGATGATGACTTCTCCAAAGGCGATGGCAGGGGTGGCGGTTTTGAATAGAGAAGTAGAAAGCTCTTGAGTTCTTGTGAAAATGAAGCTTATAGTATATAGATCTTGTCTCCAAATATCAAAAGAGGTGATCTTTGAAGGAATTAGTGAAGAAGGTTTAGCTATGGTGATGGAGAATGATGAAGAAGATAAAAAAGAAGAAGAAGAAATGTAAAGAAAAGTTAGAGAGTTTGTAAGATAGAGAGAGAATAAGACGTTGTAAAAATGAAGTGAATGTGTGTGCATGTGTTATTGGATAAGATAGCACAAGAAGGGGTTTTGAATCATGCTTTTAAGTAAGTTTTATATCTGAAAAACTTTAGCAAAAATACTGATCTCAAGTTCAGGACTTGGATTGCGGAAACAATAATGTTTGTTTAAAAATAGTTTAAGTTCTATATAAAACTAAAATAAACTTTTCATTTTGATAAAGTTTAAATAGATATGAACCTAAGTGATAAAATCAAATAACAGGATCAGAGATAGAGATAATCACATAGCAAATTTTATACTGGTTCAGCCAAACCACTTGCCTACTTCCAGTCCTCAACTTTTCGTTGAGATTTTATATACTCTGAGTATTTTTCGTTCAAGCTTCTCCAAGCTTCTTACAAGTGAGTATTCTTTCTACAAGCCTATCCATACTTATAATCCAGTAGTATTTTCCTAACCTTTCTACGCTTTACAAATGAGTAGTTTTTTCCTAGCCTCTCCAAGCTTTATACTGACCACTACTAGGTCCAGATACAAATGATGAGAATGAAATATTTTGTTTGTACACTCACATTAATTTTCTCAACAAAGGATGGACTATAAAGTGCTTTGTATGAGACTTCACTAAATTCGCAAAGAGAGAATGTATCTATTATAGACCAGAAGAGAAGATGTTCTTATATCCTAAAGTTACGATAAGTAACTTTCTGGTGCTTTAGACAGTTAAGAAGGTTGAAGAAAGGAAACTCTTTTACATAGAAAAATATTCAAATAGTCTAACTCTTCTTTCTTCAATTTCTAGCCTTACATAAACTTCCAAATATGACCATTGAAACTTGCAGGCCTTGATCTTTTGATCCTTTTGGTCTGCTGGTCTATGACTGGATAGAGAAGAAATAGCCTTCATTTTCCCTTTTTTCAAAACTTACACAAAAATAGAAATGTAGCCATTTATTGGTTTGCCAACTATTCAGATTTGTCAGTGCTTCTTCTGCATCTTGTCAAATCACCTTTTTTGACTTTTTGAATTTGTCCATTGAAGCGTGCAGAGGAATCTTTGAAGGTGTAGCACTTCATGAAAAGCATGTATCTAAAGATTTTCGCTTGTGGACAAGGCCATCTTTCTATCTAAATAGTGTTCATTCTTGAGCCACCATTTTCCCTTATGATGTTGTAGTTACATCCTTTTGAACCTTCTTTCTTGTTTCTTGTATGATAATTTGAGAATTATACGAAGCATATATTCTATATCAAGTATATTCAATTTAAAGTACCAGTGGATAACCTGACTTAGAAGATTCTCAATCTTATAATGCACATGATTCACAAAGAAATGCTTCTAGAAACAATTCATTTATATATACTAGGATCAACTTAAACTCTGATCTGGTATTAATCAAAACCTTAATTCTCATTCTAGTTTATAATCACAGAATGGTTTCTGAAGGGCATTGGAGCTAACAATCTCCCCTTTTTTTATGATGGCAAATTAGTGTTTAAGAAAAATTCTTGTAAAAAAAATATATGAATTGTTGTTCAGAGAAAGTAACTTTCTAAAAAGTGATGACACTCAAACTATTAGAAAAATTGAATCCTTCTTACATTATTCTAACTAAAAGTGCATGGGACTCTTTTGTCATATTAAATTATCATTGAAGCAGAATGAAGTTTCAAATTATATCAGAGCTATAGTTTAGATAGTTCAAATTAGATTTGAATAATCAGAAAGATTATGTAGCAAAAAATTATATTCATACATATTCCATAATCTTTTATCAGAATAATCTTAGAGTATCAAATTAACTTTGATCTCAATTAGTTTGGTTATCAGAGGTGGTATTAGAGCAATTTTCAAAGCATTTAATAACTCACACATCAGGTCATGTAAACACCCATACATAATATAGTTGCAATGAAAAGAAAAACAATTGATTGAGAGATATGAAGGCATAAGTGTAACGTCCGAAAAATTTTATCGTTAACAACTGAGTTGTTCGGTTTTATCGAATAAGTGGGTTTAATCAGAACTTGATTAAACATTTGCTTAAAGCCAATTAAGGGTGATTTGAGAAGATTAGGCTTGATGGAATTAAATTAGGAGCATAGAAAACCTCACAGAAAAATTTCAAACCAATTTACCGATTTAATGGAAATCGGTAAGATTTCGGTAATTCAAATTGTCGGAACCAGATCAGTAGAATTTTTCTATGAGTGCCCTAGAATCAACGGCTAAGATTTAGCCAAACAACCCACCCAAGTGGTGCCTTGGCAACCCTTGATGATGGAAGCTCAACCAAAATCAAGACTAAACTTGGATCCACCAATCAAAACCAAGCTAGACTCAAATATCTCACTTTTTCTCTCTTTTGCCATCAGAAATTTCGACCTCTTCCAGCACCTAAAGCTTCTCCCTTTCTTTCCTCCTTGCTCTCATTTCTACTCCATTCTCATCCATCTTCAAGTCTTATCCCAAGCCACCACCATCAAAGACACAAACTTAGCATAAATCACACAAGACAAGGTAGGAAATCCTACTTCTCCTTTTAATTTCTCTGATGTGGGGCTCTATGAGGAGTATGCATAATTTGAGATTTGGATGTTTTATAGAGTGATGATGATGTTTTATGACTGGTTTTGTGTAACATCCCTATATAACGTTATAGGAAATAATAAAAATGTCTGTGGGCAAACTTTTATTATTTATAGCCTTGCCCCTAAACTTTTAAAAAAATGACCTTTAGGTCCTTATATATTATTTACAACCTTGTCCCTGAGCTTTTTAAAAAATGACCTTTAGGTCTTCATATCAATTGGATTAGCAGAATAAGGTTTTAAACGAAGCAGAATCGCGTAGTGAAAACGTAGAAATCTAAACCTCGGCCGATTGAGCCACGGAGGTATCCATATATGAAATGACATGGGATGCCCCTAGACTTACCCATAATTATGAAAATGCCATTAGCCATAAACAACAAAAACCAGAAAGGCCCTCAACTTGCAAAACGTTTAATTTACACTGATAATTGATTTATTCAATTTTATTGAATCTTTAAGCTTGATTAGAAATTAATTAAAGGTTGATCAAGAGTTAATCAGATGTTAGATTAGAGATAATTATAATAGAAACATATAAAAACCTCACAGCATTCTTCAAAACCATTTTGCCGATTTGCAGGAAATCGGCAGAAATTCAGCATTTTAAACCACCAAAACCAGATCAATAGAATTCTACACTAGAAACCCTAAAAAGAGTGGCTAAAATTCAGCCACCATTCCCCCACCTAAGTCGCACTGTAATGCCCGAAAAATTTTATCGTTAACAACTGAGTTGTTCGGTTTTATCGAATAAGTGAGTTTAATAAGAACTTGATTAAACATTTACTTAGAGCTAATTAAGTGTGATTTAGACGGATTAGGCTTGATAGATTTAGATTAGGAGCATAGAAAATCCCACAGAAAATTTTCAAACCAGTTTACCGATTTAAGGGAAATTGGAAAGATTTCGGTATTTCGAATTGTCGGAATCGGACCAGTAGAATTTTTCTATGAGTACCCTAGAATCAATGACTAGGATTTAGCCAAATACCCCCTCAAGTGGTGCCTAGACAGCCCTTGATGAGAAGAGGTAAACCAGATTTCATGGTCAACTTGGATCCACCAATCGCAAGCAAGCAACCACCAAATATCTTCACCTTTTTCTCCTTTTCTTCTTATCCATTTTCGAGCTCCCTCTTCAGCTGGCCATTCCTCACTTTTCCTTCTCCCATTTTCACTTCATCTTCCTCAAAACTTCAAGCCTCATCCACTTCTTACACCAAGAGCTCAATTCTAGCTAGTTTCTACATCAATTGGAGATAGCTCGAAAGATTTCGAAGACGGCTGAAGTTGCTGTGAAATAAGGTCCGCTCAGATAGCTCGAAAGATTTCGAAGACAACTGAAGTTGCTGTGAAATAAGGTCCGCTCAGGTAACAGTAACAACTCTTGAGTGTGGTGCTATGACTTAAGAATAGTATTGTACTTAAGAGGGTGTTACATTAATGGTATCAGAGCAGTTCGTCTTAACTGGACCTGAGATGGGCTGATTATGCTTTCAAGAAAGCATACTCTGAAAGGTTAGAAAGGCCGTGCTTTACGTCCTTACATGAAAAGGACATAGATGTTTGTGCATGGTGGTCTTGTTGTAAGTTGTAGCTTATCTGTTGCACTTGACGATATATTGAGCCTGATCACCTCAATATGAAGTTTGGTGTATGCGGAGATCTATGGCATTCAGCTGGCCTTCTAGGGATAAAAGAATTTTGAGGATAAAATTCTTTTTAAGGGCGGTAGTATGTAACATCCCCATGTAACGTTATAGGAAATAATAAAAATGTCTTTGGGCAAACTTTTATTATTTATAGCCTTGCCCCTAAACTTTTAAAAGAATGACCTTTAGATCCTTATATATTATTTACAACCTTTTCCCTGAGCTTTCTAAAAAATGACCTTTAGGTCTTTATATCAGTTGGATTAGCAGAATAAGGTTTTAAACGAAGTAGAATCATGTAGTAAAAATGTAGAAATCTAAACCTCGGCCGATTAAGCCACGGAGGTATCCATAGATGAAATAACATGGGATGCCCCTAGACTTACCCATAATTACGAAAATGCCATTAGCCATAAACAATAAAAACCAGAAAGGCCCTCAACTTGCAAAATGTTTAATTTACACTGATAATCGATTTATTCGATTTTATTGAATCTTTAAGCTTGATTAGGAATTAATTAAAGGTTGATCAAGAGTTAATTAGATGTTAGATTATAGATAATTAGAATAGAAACATATAAAACCCTCACAACATTCTTCAAAACCGTTTTGCCGATTTGCAGGAAATCGGCAGAAATTCGGTATTTTAAACCACCTGAACCAGATCAATAGTATTCTACACTAGAAACCCTAGAAAGAGTGGCTAAAATTCAGCCACCATTCCCCCACCTAAGTGGCAATGTAACGCTCGAAAAATTTTATCGTTAACAACTGAGTTGTTCGGTTTTATCGAATAAGTGAGTTTCATAAGAATTTGATTAAACATTTACTTAGAGCTAATTAAGTGTGATTTAGACGGATTAGGCTTGATAGAATTAGATTAGGAGCATAGAAAATCCCACAGAAAATTTTCAAGCTAGTTTACCGATTTAAGGGAAATCAGTAAGATTTTGGTATTTCGAACTGTCGGAATCGGATCGGTAGAATTTTTCTATGAGTGCCCTAGAATCAATGGCTAGGATTTAGCCAAATACCCCCTCAAGTGGCGCTTAGACAGCCCTTGATGAGAAGAGGTAAACCAGATTTCATGATCAACTTGGATCCACTAATCACAAGCAAGCAACCACCAAATATCTTCACCTTTTTCTCCTTTTGTCCTTATCCATTTTCGATCTCCCTCTTCAACTGGCCATTCCTCACTTTTCCTTCTCCCAATTTCACTTCATCTTCCTCAAAACTTCAAGCCTCATCCACTTCTTCCACCAAGAGCTCTATTCTAGCTAGTTTCTACATCAATTAGAGATAGCTCGAAAGATTTCGAAGACGGCTGAAGTTGCTGTGAAATAAGGTCCGCTCAGATAGCTCAAAAGATTTCGAAGACGGCTGAAGTTGCTGTGAAATAAGGCCCGCTCAGGTAATAGTAACAACTCTTGAGTGTGGTGCTATGACTTAAGAATAGTATTGTACTTAATAGGGTGTTACATTAATGGTATCAAGTAGTTCGTCCTAACCGGACCTGAGATGGGCTGATTATGCTTCCAAGAAAGCATACTCTGAAAGGTTAGAAAGGTCGTGCTTTAGGTCCTTACATGAAAAGGACATAGATGTTTGTGCATGGCGGTCTTGTTGTATGTTGTAGCTTATCTGTTGCACTTGACGATATATTGAGCCTAATCACCTCAATATGAAGTTTGTTGTGTGCAGAGATCTATGATATTCAGTTGGCCTTCTAGGGATAAAAGAATTTTGAGGACCAAATTCCTTTTAAGGGGGTAGTATGTAACATCCCCATATAACGTTATAGGAAATAATTAAAATGTCTTTGGGCAAACTTTTATTATTTACAGCCTTGCCCCTAAACTTTTAAAAGAATGACCTTTAGGTCCTTATATATTATTTACAACCTTTTCCCTGAGCTTTTTAAAAAATGACCTTTAGGTCCTTATATCAATTGGATTAGCAAAATAAGGTTTTAAACGAAGCAGAATCGCGTAGTGAAAACGTAGAAATCTAAACCTCGGCCGATTGAGCCACGGAGGTATCCATATATGAAATGACATGGGATGCCCCTAGACTTACCCATAATTACGAAAATGCCATTAGCCATAAACAACAAAAACCAGAAAGGCCCTCAACTTGCAAAATGTTTAATTTACACTGATAATCGATTTATTCAATTTTATTGAATCTTTAAGCTTGATTAGAAATTAATTAAAAGTTGATCAAGAGTGAATCAGATGTTAGATTAGAGATAATTAGAATAGAAACATATAAAAACCTCACAACATTCTTCAAAACCGTTTTGCCGATTTGCAGGAAATCGGCAGAAATTCGGTATTTCAAACCACCTGAACTAGATCAATAGAATTCTACACTAGAAACCCTAGAAAGAGTGGCTAAAATTCAGCCACCATTCCCCTACCTAAGTGGCACTGTAACGTCCGAAAAATTTTATCGTTAACAATTGAGTTATTCGGTTTTATCGAATAAGTGAATTTAATAAGAACTTGATTAAACATTTACTTAGAGCTAATTAAGTGTGATTTAGATGGATTGGGCTTTATAGAATTAGATTAGGAGCATAGAAAATCTCACAGAAAATTTTCAAGCCAATTTACCGATTTAAGGGAAATCGGTAAGATTTCGGTATTTCGAACTATCGGAATCAGACCAGTAGAATTTTTCTATGAGTACCCTAGAATCAATGGCTAGGATTTAGCCAAATACCCCCTCCAGTGGCACCTAGACAGCCCCTGATGAGAAGAGGTAAACCAGATTTCATGATCAACTTGGATCCACCAATCACAAGTAAGCAACCACCAAATATCTTCACCTTTTTCTCCTTTTGTCCTTATCCATTTTCGAGCTCCCTTTTCAGCTGGCCATTCCTCACTTTTCCTTCTCTCATTTTCACTTCATCTTCCTCAAAACTTCAAGCCTCATCCACTTCTTCCACCAAGAGCTCAATTCTAGCTAGTTTCTACATCAATTGGAGATAGCTTGAAAGATTTCGAAGACGGCTGAAGTTGCTGTGAAATAAGGTCCGCTCAGATAGCTCGAAAGATTTTGAAGACGGCTGAAGTTGCTGTGAAATAAGGTCCGCTCAGGTAACAGTAACAACTCTTGAGTGTGGTGCTATGACTTAAGAATAGTATTGTACTTAAGAGGGTGTTACATTTTGCATGTTTGTTGTGATTAAAATTGGATAGGAGGGCAAATAGCTTGAAGAAGAAGACAAATCTAGAAGTTGTTAGGGTTTTCCCTCGATGGTCCGTACGGCGGAGTGTACGGCTCCGCTTACCGCCATTTAAATTGGATGAAACCATTTTTATGTGAACTAGACATCTAGGGCTTTCCATACATATATATATATATATATATATATATATATATATCATATAAGGCCATTGGATTAGTATAGAATTAGTTATGAATTTTTGAAGTTTACCCTAGAAATCTAGATTCCTATCCGGGTAGTGGGAGTTGAGAAAGGTATAACTCGCCCTATACAACTTCAAATTGAGTGACCCAAGTTTGTTTGAAAGCTAACATGTAAAGGAATATTAGATAAAAATTTCAGAACCAAAATCCTAGTCGTTTGCTCCCAGTGCACCAAGGAAGTTGGCTTAAGTGAACCGGGGTAGTTTAGTAAGGCCAAGTTTCGAGACTCATAAGTCAAAATATACTTATGTAAATGACATAAAACTTAGTTCATTAGCTTTAATTTGACATAAATTTTGTATAAATTCACCTAGTTTTCTATTTTTAGTTAATTTTTATTCAAGAGGACCTAATTTTGGCTGAAACTAGGGCAGTCTGAGATAAATTGTTTATATCTAGAGTTATACCCATCAAAATGAGATGGGACCAAAAGGGTTAGAAACTAGACACATAAGGCTACAACATATCCAAAAATTAGGTTTAAATGAGTTAAATTGAAACAAAGGTGGGATATACCATAACCAGACAGAATAAGGCAAAATGAGCTAAAAGCCCTATTGATGCTTTGTTGAAACTAATGAATGAATCTATGGATGTATATGCATAATTGCTGCTCTATACTGAAATTGCAAATTGTATAAATGTACTGGTTGGCTGGAACTATTCATGGGGAAGCGAACTCAATCCATTATGCTGCCGAAATTTCGGTAAGAAGTTCATATGTTGTGAAACTTTATGATAGCTTGAATGCATTATATTCAAGAGACAAGTTAGATGTGCATTCATTTCATGACATTATAAAGAATTCCACATCACTTGGGCCAGCCTTGGAATAAATTAATGGGAATAGATCAATGGGAAGGTCAGGGAAAGTAAACCCGGCCATCTAGTATAGGAACGAGCTCAGTCCTGAAAAGCGGACTATTACCCAGGAGTATATGACCAATCACTTCTAGGGGACCAAGGATGGAAATAAGTTCTAATAGGCAAAAACTTGAAAGAATAAGATGCATCTTCTCATTGCACATGCATATATATAGTGTGATACTTTACTATTGATTATTCTGGATCCCTGTTTATTATTCTTCACATGCTATTATTCCACCGTGACTATTGCTTGATTTTATCAGTGTATCTGTTAATGAAAATTGAATTTGTTTCGGTGTATGCTTCATAATCAAGCATTTAAGTTAAATATTATCATTTTACCGTACTATTTGAAAATTATCGCACGACCGAAAAAATTGGGAATGACGGCGGTGACACATGTATAGAACTAGGAATTTCTACTGAGAAATTTCTATTTCTCACCCTACTGTATATTACCGCGTCATTCTCAGACTATGGAGCACGCCGCGATAGGAGTTCTCTTCATTGAGTTCCCCGAGCTTCACGTACAACTTGACCCATTTCTAGACTCTGTATATATATTTGGCAGGTGCCAGTTTCATTTGTATTTCTTCTTCCAGAGAGACTTCGTCGTACCACTGACGCACCCACTGTTTGACCCTGCTGTCCCGTATATTGCCATTCCACTTCATATGGCCCATCCCTTTCCACCTCCTCCAGCGGCAGCACCAGCACCAGCACCAGTAGTAGCCCCCGCTCCTATGGCTCCTCCTACTTCACCACCACATCTGATGCTTTCCGCCTTGACACCAGAGGAGGACCCATCGGAGGCAGCGAGTTCCTCCTCATCCTCTGCCCCCAGCACGGGCCACCCTCCTACAAATGCACCCATGGCGAATGGGTTTCTTTCTTCGGATTCTGGTTAGATAATGGGCTTACTATAGTGGTTATAGATGTATAGAATGGCACTCTTTTGGCAGTCTGGGTCATGTGTAGATGGATAGATATTAGGAGATATACATGAAATGTCCCATGGGGACCACCTGGGGTGCTGTTCATAGAAACTGGCCGTTTCATTTTGTATTAGCGGCCTCATTTTGTCACCTTGTATTTTTGACAAACTTTGAAATCAAATATCTATGTATATGTTTATGATGCTGTTTGCAGTTATTCTGTTCTTAATGTATTTTTATTTATGTTACATTATTTACAGTTACCGATTGATCAGTATTTATTCTGCTGTCATGCAAAAAATTTTGTCACGCAATTAAGTATTCTTATGCGAGTAATTGATACTAATACAGAAATTAGAATTAACCCAGTATTACCCGTAATCACTTATCAGATAATTTTTTATGAATTAAGCATAGTACTTTGTCTAGTAAAGTGTTACAATAAGCAATCAAGAAATAAATATTGCTAAGCATAAACTGGAACTGAACTGTAAGCTAATGATAAGGTGCTCAAATAGGAGTAAAGTAAATAGGTGTTTCTGGATTGAGTAAATGACGGTTTCTAAGATGCAAAGAAGAAAAGAAATGAATCCTAAAAACTAATGTATGCAAAAAATTTTATTATGCTTGCTTCCCTTCATTGTTTGCTCTATGCTCCCCCCTCAGCTTGGACTTCTGAAATATCTTCTCTTTCCCCCTTTTAACATCATCCAAAAAATGTGGGATCATGGAAGAGCTATCACTGATTGCCTTTGCCTTTCTGAAAAGTCTTCAGAATTTGTAGCAAGAGTTGTTCAATCTTATCCAATTTGCTGTCAATCCTTCCTTGATGAGCTTGAAGTTTAGCCTGATTGCCCATGATAGTATGCTGATTGGCCAAGAGCAGATCCATCTAGACTTCAATAACATTTAGAAGTACTTTAGCAGATGAAGCGTCTCTAGAAGGCACTTTTTTACTGTGATGGCTATGACCAGCTGAGGATTGTTAGGGCTCAGAAATAGTAGGAGTAGCTATTCTATCTTATATGGGTGTAGAGGATAGCAGCAGCAACGTTTGTGCAGTGACAGAAGTACCAAGAAATTCTTAAGAGGCACTAGCAGGTTGGGGCATTGGAGTACTCTGAGGTACAATCTCACATTCAGCTACAGCAAGTCCAGAGTCTAGTTCTCCTACCAGAATAGGTGTCCTTTCTAGTGTAAGTTTAGCTAGTTGTACTAATGATTATTCTTGATTCAAGGGAATCAAAGGTAGGCTTGAAGGTTGGATGGCAAGTTGTGCTGATCTTCTTGCAGACTCCTTTAAAGGTAAAACAACCTTTCTCATCTTAGAGGGTAGATTGACATCTTCAATGACAATGAAATCTTATTCTACTTCTAAAGAAGTAGATGAGTGTAACACCCTAATAAACCCATACTACGCTTAAGTGTATTACGGTGTTTTATTAGTTGTTACTTATGCTCGTGGAAAATTAAACTTCACTTGAAATTAAATTACGCGGAAAATACGGGAAGAATTTTTTTTTGAAATACGTCATCGCTTTGCAGCGTTTTGAAAAGTAAAGCCTTGAGCGAGAAGTCAGATAAAGAAGGAGCGTGTCGCATAAGATACATAACCCAATCTCATAAAACAAGAGAAAGATAAATAAATAGTAATTTACAAATACATTGCATTACGTAACTAATCATTACATCCATATAGGTTCATAATATTTATATACATGCATATATATAACAGCATTACATCGAAGGAAGCTCATGGTCGTGCCATGTCCCAAGTACTACGTACTAAATACAAGCTTCAATGACAAGCTCCTCTCAAAACAGAATATGCGAAGATGTAGAGTGACGGTTGCTATAAGTCCCAAAATAGCTTCGTCTGGTATCCCACGTTGTACGTCCGCTCACAGTGTAGGGGGTCTATGCTCCACTCCACCGGATGCACCACCGGATTCTGGTGACGATGCGGAAAAGTAACTAGAGTGAGAAATAGGATTTCTCAGTAGGACTCGAACCCGACACAGAGGTGTCATCGTCATCATTCCAGCCACTTCGGTTTTATAATGAAAACAGTGAGCATGCATAAGGTCCAATTATTAGATTTTCGAAGATATAGCTATCCGAAGTGGATTCAATTTGAAGTACATATTCTCGTTATGATAACAACATCATGGTATACATAAAAACTTATATGACAATTTATAACATGCATGAACATGTTGAGAGTTTCATTCTTTACTTGGGTCGGACCGAAGTCCTTTTCTTTTCTTAACTTGACTTTCTCTTAAATCCTTTTCTTTCCTTAACTCGACTTATCTTAAGTCCTTTTCTTTCACCCACTAAATATAAGTGGTAATGAGCTCATACCGTGGCTGTCGCCACCATAAAATTTTGGTACTTACACTAGCTAGGTCATGCCATACCTCATGTAAGCCCTATTCCCTATATTCATACTAGCTGGGTCATGCCATGCCTCATGTGAGTCGTGGATGAGGGGAACTTACTTTGGGTCGCGTTGCCTTTTGAAGGATCATGCCCTTAGTTTACTTTATCTTCTTATTAAGGCTTATGATGTAAAATTATTTTAATTCTTTTTTCACATTTAGGCGTTACGTATCGCCGTCCCCAAATGTGGTTCCTTTAATGGATATCATTAACATATCATATTTGTATCATTATCATATCACCATCATATCACTATCATAACCATCATATCATATCATCATTATCATTATCATGCCATCATCATATCATATCATACCATCATCATATCATATCATCATCATCATTGTCATCATATTAATACATGGAGGCATACACATCACACAAAGTCTTATGAGTTTAGCTTAGTAAATTTGGTGCAAGCTTTTGATTGAGGTTGCCTCTTGTATAAATTCTTTTATTAGGCCTAGGGCCAATCTTATCTATTATCCTCTTTAAAACTTTTAATGTTGAATTATGAAGGTTTTTCAATACTTAATGTAAGGGACTTAATGTCTTAAAGCTTATTCCTCATTAACCTTTAAAACTTAACCATAACTAGTTTTACTTTTACAGTGGAGCAGTAAATTCAAAAATTCACCATAATTTCATCTTTTACTCTTTTATTTCTTATTTTGGTATGATTATACTTCTCTGAGTCTATTTTTAAATAAAAGAAACCTCACTCAAAAATTCATTTTGTAGCTTGAGTTATGCATATTTTATTCTGACTGTTTAGACTTGAAAGTTTATCTTGGGTCAGTGACTTTTAAACATTGCTGTGAACTCCTCACAAGGAATCTACCAAAACTGTTTTATGGGAATGTTCCTCTATGTCTTAGCTTTCTAACAAACTTGGTCCCACTCAAAAATGTTCTGTATAACTTGAGTTATGCACGTTTTATTACCTACTGCCCGAACAGAAACCCATCCAGGAACAGCAGAATTTGAAAATTTATATCTCCCTCGTTTTAAAGTCAAATTTCACGTATTTTATATGTATAAAAATCTCTATGAGTCTATTTTCATTTAAAATTAGTTTCATTACATTTGGAGTTATATTGAAAGTGTTATTGTCGTGCCATACAGACTGCTAGAATTTTTCAATTTCTATGGTTTTGGTTTCAAGGAGTTTTCTTGTAAAAACATTAAGTTTTTTCTTCAAGTGACCATTTTACATTTCAAAACCATCTTTAATCTTTGAGATCATGGTAAAAATCAATATTTTGAGCTCTAAAAATTTGGGTTCAATATAAAACAAAATGCACAACCAAAGTCATTTTTCAAAAGAAGAGCAAAATCACAAACAACCTCATATAATGAAAGCATGGCCATGAGGCCTTTAAAGCAAGCCTTAAAACCGCCTAGCTATGGAGAGCTTAGGAGTTCTAAAGCTTGAAAAACATAGAAGAAGGAGGGGTTAGAGTCACTACCAAATGAGTTTCTCTTGAAAGCTTGAAGGATGAAAATGGTTGGAGATGGCCTTCCTACTCCTTGAGCTTGATAATGGGGCTAAGTGAGTGTTTGTTTTGCTCTATCAAAGACCAAAGAATGTGATCCTTGATAAGTTATAAAGGTGGTGATAGAAGATGAGGGTGATGGTGGTGGGAAAGTGACAAGAACAAGAAGGAGAGTAGGAAGAACAATGAGGGGTGGAGAGAAGTGAGAGCTTTTGTGTCTAAGAGATAGAGTGGAAGTTTGCAAAATGAGAGAGTAAATGAGGGGGCTAATTGTATCTCACATCAAGGCCAAGGAGTAGGTGAGTTTAACTTCTTTTTCAAGCAAGCAAGCTAGGGACCTTGGGGTAAAATGGTGAGTTGTGTTTCCTTTGAGTCTTGGCATTTGGGTAAAGACCATTTAGTGTTTTCTCAAGTGGTTAAAGGCATGACCACTCTTGGGATTGGTTTGGGTGAATATGATCACTCCAAGTGGCATAATCCTAAGGGAGGAAGGTACTTCTCTTGTCTAGACTAAAGAGATGCTCCTAACATAGACCCTTGATCTAAGAGTGCATGATGAGAAGGCAAATGGATGATTCGATTTGCTCTTATCTTTGGCCAAAATTTGGTGCATTAATTAGGAGAAATTTTTTAAATCTTCAATGCTATTAGAATTACCTAAGTTATCAATTCAATTTGATTAGTTAAATTGCTTTTTAACCGATTTCGGTTGATTACACTTTTAAAACATTTTCCTCTAAAAGAATTACTCTAATGAATTATGTAATTAGGGTGTAAGAATTAATCTATCTCAATCAATTAAGGTAGAGGAATTGTCTTGTACTTAATTAATAGGATTGGATTACCTTAATTATATTTCTAAGTTACGAAGTAATGAGATTCGAATAACTAGGTTTTAATTAAAACATTTAGTATGTTATGATTAATTATTGACTTGACTCAATTTAGTAAGCTTTTGCTCATCGAGATTAGCCTATTAGTCCTCAGTTAATCGTTAACCTCTCTAATTAGCCAGGATCACTGAGCTAATTAGCTTAGACAAAAATTGGGGATGTTACAATGAGCTTCGTGTACCTCTAGCTGAGCCACCAAATCTAGTAGCTTTGTCTTTTTGCCTTTGTAACCATGCTACTACTCTCAGCCTATCTTGAGCAGCTTCAAGTAAGGCCTTTTTTATAGGAGAAAGAGGAGATTCACTAGAAGGTTGTGCAGGGGCTTTCCTCAATAGCTTATTCCTTTTACTTCTAATTTCAAGGTTCTCATCATTATTTGAAGCTTTAGCTTCAGGCTATTTTGGTTGCTCTTGAGGGGATTGTTCCCTGATTGTAATTCCTCTTTCTCTTAGTCTAGAGGGTCTTGGTGCTGGTTTTGCAGGTCCAGCAGCATTCACAAGTTATGCAGCAATGGCTGAGGTGTCATTTCTTGCACTAGAGGAAGAGGATTCTTCAGCAAGTTTCGGTAATCTCCTTTTACTAACTTTCTTCTCTTTAGAGATAGGGGAATGACTGCTCTCATGCCTCCTTTTTGTTCTGACTTCTTTAGAAGGTTTGGAATTTTTCCTTTTAAATAGGAGCTTGTCTTTTCTTTGGCTCCTTCTTCTCTTCTTTCTTCTTTTTCTTCTTCTCTTCCTCTTGTTTCTTCTTTTTCTTCTTCTCTTCCTCTTCTTTCTCCCTTTTCTTTTTCTCTCCTTCAGCATTAGGGTCTTAAAACTTTAATCGAAGCTGTGCTCTTATGGGAGCATCCCATAAAGCAAAGCATCATGACTCCTTCTTAAATCATCAATGGCAGTGAGCATATAGTTCAAAATCATCCTTATCAGATTTATCCTTCTTCTAGTCATGAGATAGAACATGACCATATAGTCCATATCGGTCATGAAGTCATACATCAATATTACCTAATTGTTAGAAAATAGAGTAAGCAGCTCTAATATTTGATAGAAAAGAAGCAGTGCGAATATTTCTTGCATGTCTTGCCTACCAGTAAGAACTTTAGAGACTTCCTCCTCAGAGACTTCGAGTTGTTCCCACCATCTTGTACCACCTCGACATAGAACACTTTCATTTTGAGTGTTGGTGATATGAGCGAGATCAAAAGGAAGCACTTGAATCTCGAAGCTTCCAACAATTTTGTTGTCTTCATCAACTGAGGCAAGAGTACTGTAGAATGCAGCAACTACTCTAGTTTACACATCTTCTAAGACTCTTAGAAAGTCGTTCCAACCTTGGAACTCAAATATTTCTATAATCTAAGGAAGGGACAAGAAGTTTTCTATCTCAAATCTTCTTTCAAATGTAATGAGCTAGATGAAAAAATGCCTGTGAAATCTTGTTTACATTTCATCATCATCAAAGATATAGGGAACACTGTAATCTCCCCTTTTGTCATGATGATTGAAATAGTAAAAAGTTGAAGGTGAAGGAGGGGAAGTGTTTATGCTAGGTATATAAGGTGAAAAGCAAAGGTAGAAGAGTTTGTAAATGGCGAAGATGAATAGTGAGAGGTTTCTCAATGATTTGGGAAGTGAAAGGTTGATGTGATGGATGGGGATAGTTTTGAGGGAGAGACTGACTATGTGAAAGGTTTAAGATGAAGCACAACCATTTTAGGTTAAGTGAGTCTTTTGGTTTTCCTACTTCTAGAGATCGTAGTAAACATGTGTAATCATGGAGGTAACCAAAACGACGAATGCCATAGTACAATTTTATTTCTCCAAAAACTAGACATTGATGAGATCTGTCTGATCATCTTTCCAGAAAGATATGTCAATATGTTCTTTCTGAACATGATCTCTTATGAAATGATGCATGATGTCAACGTGCTTAGATCTAGAATGATGAATGGGATTCTTTGTAAGATTAATTGCACTAGTATTATCACATAGAATAGAGATTTTAGTATACGTCATATTGAAATCTTCTAGTTGCTTAATCCACAAGATTTGAGTACTGCAATTTGTAGCAGACACATGTTCAGCTTTTGCAGTTGAAAGAGCAATAGTGTTTTGCTTCTTGCTTGACCAAGTTATTAACTTTCCAAGAAAGCAACAGCAGCCACTAGTATTTTTCTTTTCAGCTTTGTCTCTAGCAAAATCAGCATCACAATAGCCTGTAATAGTGCAAACAGTACCTTTCTCATACCAAAGACCAAGATTAATAGTACCAATTAAATATCTTAGAATTCTCTTGATAGTATCAAGTGTGATTGATTGGGATTAGATTGTAATCAAGTACAAATTCCTATGCTTAATTGTAAGTCAAGTCTACTAGTAGTAAGATATCGTAGAGATCTAATCATAGTAAAGAGTTTCAAAGACTTTATCACCATCTTCATCAGCTACTAGAACTTGAAAAAGATGCATGGGGATACTGATGCTCTTAGGCTTGTCCATGGCAAACTATCTAAGCAAGTCTTTCGCATATTTTTTTTTAATGAATCAGAATTCCATCCTTTTGTTATTTAATTTGGAGTCCCAGAAAGAATTTAAGTTCTCCAATGAAACTCATCTCAAATTCTCCCTACATAAGCTCAAAGAAATTATTGCACAAATTTTGATTAGTTGTACCAAAAATGATATCATTAATATAAATATGAACAATTAGAAGATCATTATTGTCATGAAGAATTATAAAACCATTTTTCATTATAAATGAGCTAAGTTTATCATACCAAGCTCTAGGAGCTTACTTTAAACCATATAAGGCTTTTGAAAGCTTATAGACATGGTGAGGAAAATTTTCATTTTCAAAACTAGGAGGTTGACTTACATAAACTTCCTCCGATATAAAACCATTTAAAAAAGCAAATTTTACATCCATTTGGAATAACATAAAACCTTTATATGACGCATAAGCAAGTAGTATTTTGATTGCTTCTAGTCTTGTTACAAGGGCAAAGGTTTCATCATAGTCAATGCCTTCTTGCTGATTATAACCTTGTGCTACCAGTCTTGCTTTGTTTCTGATAACTTGTCCATTTTCATCAAGCTTGTTTCTGAACACCCATTTTGTCCCTATTGTAGTTTGTCCTTTAGGTAGTAGGACAAGAGTCCAAACTTTGCTCTTCTCAAATTGAGATAGTTCCTCTTTCATTGCTTCAATCTAGTTTTGATCCATCAGAGCTTCATCAATACTTTTTGCCTGAATTTCAAAGATAAAAGCAAGATTGGAGTTGTTTCTAAGTGAAGATCTTGTTCTGATTCCTTGAGAGGATTCACCAATAATTTGGTTTTGAGAGACAGCTCTTAAGTCTCTCATACCAGAGTATCTTCACTTCAGAGATATACCTTCTGGTTCTTCAGAAAGATTATTAGAAACATATTGATGAGTAAGAAGTTCAGGAACATCATCCTCGTTCTTTCTTGTGACAATCTAAATGTTTTGCTGATTCTGGGAAGTGTCATTTAATGACTTATTTTCCATTTCTTTTTCCAGATCTACAGCCTTTTGGTTAAGGTCATTCTTCTTTTCCATGAAGCTTATACGGATGGTTTCTTCCACTATTTGAGTCTTCTTGTTGAACACCTTGCAAGTGTTTGAAACAAAAGAATATCCTAGGAAAATTCCAGGATCAGATTTTGGATCAAACTTTGAAAGTCTATTCTTGGTGTCAAGTACAAAGCACTTAAATCCAAAGACATGAAAATAAGAAATGTTAGATTTTCTTTCCTCCCATAATTCATGTGGAGTTTTCTCGAGAATAAGCCTTAAGAAAATGCGATTTTGATTATAGCAAGTAGTGCTTATTGCTTATACCAAGAAACCTTTTGATAAACCGCTTTCAAGAAGCAAAGTTTTGGCTATTTCTTGCAATGACCTATTCTTCCTTTCCACTACTCTATTTTGCCGAGGAGTTCTAAGAGAAGAAAAGTTATGAGAAATACCATTTTCATTATAGAATTTTTCAACAGAATGATTTTCAAATTCTCCACCGTGATCAAATCTAATGGAAGTGATGCAAAGACCTTTTTCATTTTGAATTCTTTTTGAAAATGATTTGAAGGCCTCACAAGCTTCATCCTTACAGATCAGAAATATAACCCATGTGAATCTAGAAAAATCATCCACAATGGCTAAATCATATTTCTTACCACCAAGACTAGTAGTTCTAGTTGGTCCAAAAAGATCGAGATATAAAAGCTCAAGTGGTCTTGTAGTAAAGACTACATTTTTACTATGAAAAGAACTTTTGATCTGTTTGCCTATAAGATAGAACTCACAAGAAGAGTCATTTTCAAAATTTATTTTAGGCAAACCTTTTACTAGCTCATTCCGAGAAATTTCAAAAATTAGTTTTATATGATTATGACTAAACTTTCCGTGTCATAACCACTTTTTGTCCACAAAGGAAGCTAAGCATTTTACACTTTGATTAAGAAGGTCATCTAGATATAATACATATGTATTATTGTGCCTACTAGCAGTAAGAATGATTTTACCAATAGTGGAATCTTTAATTATACATTGTGAAGGTTGAAACACAACTTTGTAGCCATGGTCACAGAATTAACTAATGCTAGAAGGTTATGAGTTAATCCTTCTACTAACATGACATCAGATATTAGGTTGGAATTGTTCTTACCAACATTACCTATACCAATGACTTCGGATTTGATTTCTTTGGCAAACTTAACTATTTCACCATCCTTGGGTCTAAGGTTTCTAAACCAAGATATTTCTCTAGTCATGTGTCTGGAGCATCCATTGTCTAGATACCATTTTTTCTCCTTTTGATGTGTTGATTTAAGACACACCTACATCAGAAGAAATTTTAACTTTAGGTACCCAGATCTTCTTGGGTGCTTTTGTGTTAGTAAGGCTTTTGGGTTGTTTTACTTTCTATTTGGCTTTCTTTCTAGAAAAACATCTTTCAGAAGAGTGTCCCTTTTTGAAATAATATATACATGTAGGAATTTGATGTAAGGAATCTTTAGATGATTTTTCGTCATCTTCCTTCTCAAAGCCTAGACCAGTTTTGTCAAGATAAGGTTTTTGGCCATCAAGCATCAAATCCAAATTTTTAGAGCTATTAACCATTTTCTCAAGATTTGATTTGAGAAGGTTTACATTTTTCTGAAGCTTAGAAACATCAGAAGATGACTTATGGCGAGTTTTAGAAACCTTGATTTTCAAGGCAATTACATCCTTTTAAAGAAAGATATTGTCAATTTGCAATTTTTCTTTTTTGTGCCCAACCTTCTCTTTTTTAATCTTGAGTTTTTCAAATTCCAAAGATAATTTTCGAAAATCTTTTTTCGAAGAAGCATAATGAGAAGCAAGAGACTTAGAATCATCCAAGAGTTCATCATAAACTTTTTGAAGATTTTCAAAAGTAAGCTCAGGTTCAGAATCATGTACCTCAGTTTCTTCAACAGAAACAATGTCAACAACCATGAAGCAGAGATTTGCTATAATTTCTTCTTCACTCTATGACTCTACATTTTCTTGATCTTCATCTAGATCCTCCCAAGTAGCCATCATTGCTTTTTTCTTTGTGGTCTTCTTTTTCAAGGCTTTCTTCAGTCTTGGACATTCAAATCTGACATGTCTGGATTCCTTGCACTCAAAGCAAATGATTTCATCTTGCTTGACCTTGCCTTTTTTATCTTTCTTGGGAACAAGGTTCTTGATCTTCCTTTT
Source organism: Pterocarpus santalinus (assembly GCA_031439595.1). Lineage (NCBI taxonomy): Eukaryota > Viridiplantae > Streptophyta > Magnoliopsida > Fabales > Fabaceae > Pterocarpus > Pterocarpus santalinus. The sequence continues at coordinate 39,963,435 of CM062532.1, read as the reverse complement.
TATCCATGCTCTTGAAATCTTCCTTACTAAGTATACAATTTCATCACCGTCATCATCATCAGAAGAATCCTCTTCTTCTTCTTCTTTAGATTCTTCTGAGACTTTCAAGGCTTTTGGAGATTGAGTCCTTTTTTGAGTGGACTTTAGAGCAATGGATTTTCCTTTCTTGGTAGCCTCAACAATGACTTCATTTAGCTCAGTCTCATGAGTCTTTAATGACCAATGAGAGCATCTAAGCTAAGTACATTTAAGTCCTTAGCTTCTTCAATAACCATGACTTTTGGACACCAAGCCTTGGAAAGACTTCTTAGAATCTTTCTCACCATTTCTGCATTTATGTATCTTTTGCCTAAGACCTTCAGCTGGTTTATGATATGTATGAATCTAATCGTCATTTCATTAATATTCTTATGTTCTAGCATTTTGAACATTTCATATTAATGAACTAACATGTTGATCTTGGTTTCTTTGACCTGGTCTGTTCCTTTATCTAGCACTTGAAGTCTATCCTAGATTTCCTTAGCTGAATCATAGGATATGATTTTGTCATATTCACTTTTGCTTAAGGCACATGTGAGAAGATATTTTGCCTTAGCATTCATTTGGACCTTGGTTTTGTGTTGATCAATCTATTCATTTAGGGATAGTTCTGACTACAATAGGTGGAGGCAATTCTGGATCAGCAACTACTTGAGGTGCTGGTTGCTTAACTGTGGATATATGGTCACTGCCTTGATTTGCTCGACTAAGGAAGAATGAGCTCGAATATGGGCTAAGAGTAGGCCAAAACTTCCAAGCTCAAAGTGCACACCTGCAACTTCTAATTTGTGGATTTCCTCCACTAAAGGAGCAATATGAGCCAGATTCCCCATAGACTTCCTGCTCAAGGCATCCGCCACAACATTAGCCTTGCTTGGATGATATAAGATAGTACAATCATAGTCCTTGTGCAGCTCTATCCACCTACATTGCCTCATGTTTAAGTCCTTTTGTTGAAAAATATACTTCAAGCTCTTATGGTCAGTGTAGATCTCACATGTTTTGCCATAGAGATAATGTCTCCAGATTTTCAATGTAAAAATAATGGCTGCCATTTCCAAATCATGGGTCGGGTAATTTTGCTCATGTCTCTTTAACTGACGCGAAGCATAGGCAATGACTCTGACGTGTTGCATAAGAACACATCCGAGTCCTACCCAACATGCATCACAATAGACTAAGAAACGCCTAGTCCCTGAAGGCAAAACGAGCACCGGGGCTGAGGTCAAACAAACCTTGTAGTTCTGGAAGCTCTCTTCACAAGTGTCAGACCATTGAAACGGTACTCCCTTTTGAGTCAACTTGGTCAAAGGGACGGAGATCTTCGAGAAATCCTTAACAAACCTTCGATAGTAACCTGCCAAACCCAAGAAGCTACAGATTTCCATCACAATCGTAGGCCTTGGCCACTTTTGAATAGCCTCTACGCTCCTAAGATCTACCTCAATCCCTTTGCTAGATACCACGTGGCCTAGGAAGGTCACCTGGTCCAACCAGAACTCACATTTAGAGAACTTTGCATAAAGTTGATGATTTCTCAAAGTTTGTAGGATGATTCTTAGATAATACTCATGCTCTTCCTGACTCTTGGAATATACCAGAACATCGTCGATAAAGACAATCACGAAGTGATCTAGGAATGGCTTGAATACTCAGTTCATCAAATCTATGAAGGCAGATGGGGCATTGGTCAGATCGAAGGACATTACTAAGAACTCATAATGTCCGTAACAGGTTTGAAAAGCAGTTTTGGGAACATCTTCTTCCCGAATCCTCAATTGATGATATTCGGAATGGAGGTCTATCTTAGAGAAATAGGATGCTCCTTCGAAAGGCCATCTTAGGGACATGTTGTTCTCGAACTCGCATTTGATGATATCTGGAATGCAAGTCAATCTTGGAAAATACCGTTGCACCCTGTAGTTGGTCCATGGGGCCATCAATCCTTGGCAGTGGATATTTATTCTTAATTGTCACTTTGTTTAACTGTCTATAATCCACGCATAGGTGCATGCTCCCATCTTTCTTTTTGACCAACAAGACTGGAGCTCTGCATAACGATGCACTTGGCCGTATGAATCCTTTTTCCAAAAGTTATTCAATCTGTCTCTTTAGTTCTAATAGCTCCAGAGGTGACATTTGATATGGAGCTATAGATATTGGTCCCGCACTTGGAACCAATTCGATGGTGAACTCAATTTCTCTCTTAGTAGGGAATTCAGGAATATATTCTGGGAAAATATCGGGATATGCCTTAACAACTAGGATCTCTTCCAATTTCTTTTCAACTTCCATCATATTAATTGATAGGAGAATGTATCCTTGACTCTTCGACCCACTACAGTTTACTAATAAAGAGTTCGAATAAAAGTGTGTTGAGGCTTAGGATTCAGAAGACGAGATAGAGGAGAATACCACCATCTTATCGAAATAATTGAGCATGACTCGATTGGCGAAAAGCCAATCCATGCCCAAAATGATATCAAGTCCAAATAGAGGGAGACAAATCAAATTAGCTGCAAAGGTCCTCAATTTGGAGAGAAATGTTAATGCAAGTTTGACTAGTTTTAACAGGTTCATTGCTAGAAGTAGAAACCAGTAGATCATAAGGCAATTCAAAAATTGGTAATTACAAAACAGCCACACAGTAATGAGAAATAAACGAATACGAGGCACTCGAATCATAGAGAACAGTTAGAGTCTCACCTTCTGCTTCACAGGTACCTTGAATTAGTCCCTCGGGTTTGTCAGCTTCTTCTGCATTCGTCGTGAAGACCCATCCTTGATGTTGAGGTCTAAAAGTTTATGGCAGATTCCTGGTTGGGCACTCATAAATTTTGTGGCCTGGCTTGCCATATCCATAGCAGACATTCTGGCTTGCCAAACATGGCCAATCACCATGATTCTTATCGCATTTCGTGCAAGTCCGATTCGAAAAAGGCTTCTGGGGTGGCTTGCCTTTATTGCTCACCGGTGGAAATCTTTTCTGCTGTTGAAAGTTGGACTTGAATCTTAGGCCCTACGGTGCCAACCATTTCTTGAAGTTGTCACTAGATGCCTTGGCTGCAGCCAGTTTTAAGTTACAATCTTCCATAAGTCGGCATTTATTTACCAACGTGGGGAAATCTTTAATCTCCATTGGCCCTATTGCTGCAAGAATATCTTCTTGTAATCCTCCCTCGAATTTGACACTTCCAAGCTTCATCAAGATTCCTCTGGTAAATTGTAGAAAACTTATACAGTTCTTCAAACCTAGCAATAAAATCGGATACTGTCCTATTTCCTTGATGAAGCTACATAAATTCGAGTTCCTTGGCATTTCGAACTGAGGTAGGAAAGTACTTTTGGTAGAAGATCTCTCTAAATACCATCCAGGTGACTGCTGTCTAAGATTCTTCGTATAGTCTTTGTATGCCATTCCACCAAAATTCTGCATCTACTTTGAGTATGTAGGTGGCAAAAGTCACCTTCTAATGATTCGAACAATCTAGGACAGAAAAAATCTTCTCCATAGCCTTAATCCATTCATCGCCCTTATCTGGGTCATACATTCCTCGAAAGCTGGGTGGGTTTGCCTTCCTGAACTCAGCAAATTTAAGGTAGTCCAAGTTAGCTCCTAGGCCATGTGGATTTCCTTCATAGCTTGCCTCAAGTCACCTACCTAATTGGTACATCATCTGATGAGCTGCCATGGCCTATTCCCGTATCGCATGAGCCATTTCTCGTATTGTGTCCATAAAGTCAGCCGGGTCCTCTTGAGTAGGTTCTGTGCATGGCCTACTGATGAATTGGATTTTTATACTATTTTTATCCTTCATACTTGTCTCATTAATCCTCCTTTGCACTTAATTGGTTGAGTTTAGATCATTTTCCTTTCTTTGGATCTTAGTGAGACTTAGTTAATTTTTGCAGCATTTCGGTTAGTTTGACCTGCTTCAGTGTTTAGATCATATCTTGAGCTCTATACCTCATTTTATTATGCTTCTTGATTTGTAGGAAAGCTAAGAGATAGAGCTACAATTTCTATGAAGAGGGCAAGGGCTAACTCTGAGATCTTAAAGCCGAAATTGGGCTCGGAACTGAACTGAAGCGTCTGGGCGCGGTTTCTGAGCAGCCTTCAATGATTGGACCATATCTTGGGCTACATGGACTCAATTGAGCCCATTCCGGTGGCATTGGAAAGCTAACATCCAGGGCTTCATTTTATGTTCAGAACACTAAGCCAAGAAGAACCGTTATGAGGCCCAAAAACGTGTTGGAAGTCGCTGCTGAGTCTAAGAGAGCCCACTCAACTTGTTTTGGGCACAACTTTCTCTCTAAGCATCCAAATTGGGCAATTGAGCTATCCAAATTTAGCTTAGGAAAAGAGGATTATTTTAATTAAGTAATTAGTGGCTTTTAATTAGAGGTATATATAGAAATTCTGATTATGCTTCAGGACCTTGGATCTTCTTCTTCTTCTTCTTCTTCTTTTTTTTAGGTATATTTTGTAATTGGAGGGGGATGGAATAAAAAAAACTCTCTCTACCTTTTTCTCTCTCTTTCTCTCTTTCTTTCTTTTGCGTTTTCCTCCATTAATGGAGGGGTGATCCTCCTCTGATCCAAGGCATCAAGAAAAGCATTCAAGCTCTTGAGGATTGGTGCATCAAGACATGGAAATTCCAATTTCGGTTTCACTCCTCTTCTCTTCTTCTTAATCTCGTAATTGAATTGGAGGTTTTCATTCATGCATGTTGATTAAGAGTCAATCAAATCATGTATAATTCGGTTGATATATGTGATTCGATTGTTCAAGAGTGTGATTCATATTTCGGTTCTGAATATGAGATGAGAGCATTGGTTTGGAAGCTAATCCAAAATCAATTCGGTTTTAGAGGTCTCTAAACCGAATGGCTTGAGTGATTAGTTGAATGCATGGAGATTTTCATGTGAATGCTAGGTTTGATTTGAGGTTTCAATTGAATCTAAAATAAATCATCGAATTGGAGTGTGCATGTACATTTGAATCCAATGATTGAGTGTTGATTGCTTTCTTCTTGTGTGTCTTGGATTAGAATTTTAATTCGGTTTAGCCTTTTTTTGTTTTCTGTTTGCTTTGGAATTCAGTATTGCATTTTAAGTGTTTGTTATAAAACCCCCCTGAATTTTCTGATCAAATAGTGTGTTCATCTTTGGGATACGATCCGAGTTGGCTACTATACTATAGTCACTATTCGATTTAATTTGCTCGTGTTACGGCGCTTGAGTCAAATTTTGGCGCACGTCAGGGGATGATACATTATGTTTGATCATGTTCATACTGTGAATATCATGCTAACTCCCTGTTGGTGCTTGTGTCCAGTCGGTGCATGTGTGATTACGTGTCTTTGTGTTCATGAGTTGTTGTGTTTGTGCATAATGCATATTCGCATTTACGCATTTCTGCATTTACGAAGTTTACGCACTAGGAGTAATCTGCATTAAGAGTAGTTACGAATTAGTAGTATTTACGAGTCTTTAGTGTTTAATCTGTTTTATCTTTGTGGTTTTGCATCCATACTGACTCCCAAATTCTCTTGCAGTTTTCTGTTTGTCTTGTTTGATGGTTCTGAGTTGTTAGTTTTAGTGTTAGTGTCCAATTTTATTTTCTTTGTGTGGTCCTACACTCTGCACATTTAGCTTCTATCCTTGCACTCTGGTTTCTCTTCTGCATTCTGCATTCTGCATTCTGCAACTAGGAACCTTCATAAGCTAGGCTAGGCAAATTCCTCATCTGCATAACTAGCTCATAGACTAGTTCGTACATAACATCCATTCTACATTTTCTAGTCTGCAGACATTAATAGAGTTCGCATCATAGAATAGTCATTCATATAAGCCTTAGTCTGCATCCATATCAGTAGCATCTTTAGCCTCACCTTGCATAGCATTTCGAGTACTGTCATAGCACTTTCAAAGATCAACCAATAGAAACGATTGCCTTTCCTTGCTTCTATAGACCACATTAATCATATTAGGATTGTTGTTAACCTTGGTTGTGAGTGCTAACCCTGCTTTTACAGAATTACACCAAGGGAGCATAAGGGGGCCTAATAGGAGGTACGGAAGTGGATCCTAAGTGGGAGTTTGGAACCAAGGATTGCTACCCAAAGTTTCACCATCCTTCTGAGCAAAAGTGACCCATAGGGTCAGGTGACACTTAATTTTGGCAATTTCCATCATTTGTTGTGACTTTTCACAAAAAGTAGACCAAAACTTTGAAAGGGCATAACTTTTTGCATATAATTCCGATTGATGCAAATGATATGTCCATTTCATATAACTTTTTGAGATCTAGCTAGGCAAATCGCCGGAGGCGGTTTGGGCCACCAATTTCTCAAAAAAGACCTCATTTAGGCCACTTTTTCTTCATTTTTAGGATTTTCGATTTTTCTAATTCAATTTTCGGGTAGCAAACAAGCTTATTTTGATCACGAGCTTTCTTGTGCTTCATTTGCATCCTAAAGCGATCTGATCCACCCCTTGACCTAGTTTGGGTGCTTGTGCATGCTGGTTCTTGTGTTCTTGCATTTTCAGTGCTTTTCTTGCATTGCAAGTAATTACATCGATCATGCATGACCAGGTCCAATCCTCAAAATTTGTGTGATATTGATCCTGAGATAGATAGAACATTCCATAGGCTCATTAGGAGTCAGGGTAGTGTGCATAGTCTTCATACTAGTCATTTGCATAGTAATAGCTTGCATAGTGATAGTTTTAGTGAGTGCGCATCTGAATTCAGCGATTTGAGTTACGAGGCTCGACCGGTTGCTTCGAAAACATGGCTAACAATCATGATAGGACTTTGAAAGAGTGGCGACACGGATGTCAACTACCAAGCTCTTGCCATCCAATACCCGAATTGCATGCGGATTTTGAGCTCAAATCGGGATTGATACACTTGCTTCCTAAGTTCCATGGTGCATTTGGAGAAGATCGACACAAGCATCTCAAGGAATTCCATGTGGTGTGCTCCACCATTAGGCCACATGGAGTTGATGAAGATCACATTAAATTGAGAGCTTTTCCTTTCTCACTTGATGGAGCTGCAAAGGATTGGCTTTACTATCTGCATCCTGGTTCCATTACATCTTTGGCAAGACATGAATAGGCTTGTTTAGAGAAATTCTTTCTGCTTCAAGAGCTGCGCAATCGAGAAAAGATATATGTGGCATAAAGCGAGATCCATGGTGAGACTTTACATGAATATTGGGAGAGATTCAAGAAATTGTGTGCAAGTGTCCACACCACAGATTAGTGACCAGCTCCTCATTCAAGATTTTTATGAAGGTCGATGCCAATGGATAGAAGTATGATTGATCTTTATACGGAGGAGCTACGGTAGATAAAACCCCTACATGCAACCGGGACTTGATTGCTAACATGGCTGAAAATGCTCAACAATTTGGTACCCAAGCCATAGTGCCTACAAGAGGAGTGAATGAAGTAAATACCTATAATCCGAACCAGCAGAGGATGGAGAATAGAATAGATGAGTTGACAACTTTAGTGTGGCAAATGGCACTTGGTCGATACAACGACCTCGGCAATCCATACCACCACTAGCAAGCCTTTGTGGAATTTCTTTGTATACCAGGTCATGCAACAGACCAATGTCGCATTGCTGAAAGAAGGCAATGAAACGATTCTTTGGAATTTTTCTGGGAGGCCTTATCAGCGACCACAGAACCAGCAGCAGAGAAATTATGACCCCTTTTCTAATTCATACAATCCTGGATGGAGAGACCACCCAAACCTGAGGTATGGTAATACTAATCAATTCCAACAAAGAAGAAGCCAGCCCTCAATATCGGTTCAAGCACAATGTTGCGAGGACCAAGCATGAGACGGCAGTATCCGCGACAAGCTAAACCAGACCACCACAAAGCGGTAGCTCGAACCAAGTTTGGCGAGAACTTGTGAAGCGAATGGCAACCAGCGGTGTTCGGCCAAGAAAGAACGAAGCTTGACATCCAGTCCGCAAACACAGATTGGTCAGTTGGCTACAACAGTGGTGAGCTGAAATCCCAAGGTTCTGGAAACCTCCCCTCCCAATCCGTGAGCAATCCAAGGAATGTCAGTTCCATCACTCTGAGAAGTGGCAAGCAACTTAAGGTTCCTGATGTTGAACAACCAGATTCTGCAGACTATGCAGAACAACCAAGGATACAAGAAAAATCTGATTCTGCAGAATCAGAGGAAAATTATGCGGAACCAAGCAATAGCAAGCAAGTTGAACAAAGTGAGAAATTGCCACTGCCCTTCCCCAATAGAGTGACACAAAACAAGAAGCGGCGAAGCACTGGACAAGGAGATCATGGAGACATTCAGAAAAGTTGAAGTTAATATTCCACTCCTGGATGCAATCAAGCAAATTCCCAAATATGCAAAGTTCCTCAAAGACTTATGCACTCATAGAAGGAGAAGGTTTGAAGGGAAATGAAAAAGTCAGCATGGGCAGAAATGTATCCGCCATCATCCAACCGAGCATTCCACCTAAATGCAAGGATCCGGGCACTTTTACCATCCCTTGCACCATAGGGAGCAAGCAATTCAATCAAGCCATGCTAGACCTTGGTGCTTCAATCAATGTCATGCCAACATCGGTTTACAAGTCCTTGCACATGGGAGAGCTCAAGCCAACGGGAGTGGTTATTCAACTAGCCAACCGAGCACAACCCACCCGAAGGAGTTTTAGAAGATGTCTTGGTGAGAGTAAATGAATTGATATTCCTGCTGATTTTTATGTGTTGAATATGGAGGATGACATGCATATTAATCAACCAACATTGATCTTAGGTAGGCGATTTCTAAAAAGCGCAAAAACCAAGATTGATGTGCATTCTGGTACCTTATCAATGGAATTTGGAGATAGCAAAGTGAATTTTAACTTGTGTGATGCCATGAAATTCCCACCGGAAGAGCATTATGTTTTTCACTTAGATATCATTGATTCATTGGTTGATAATATGCATGAACATTTGTTGGATGATTTTCCAGAAATTGAAGGCTTTCAACAAGAATCTCAATGTTACGATTGTGATGGAATTCATGATAAATGTGTTGTTTGTGCTGAGATTGATGCATGCCTCCATAATTCAGATTCTGAACCATTTAATTATGCTAATTTACATGCTGAAATTTCTAGTTTTGTTTCTGTTAATTCCAACTCTGATTGTGCAGTTTTTGTAGACTTGAACTCTGCAGGTATTGATTTAGTTTCTCTGAGTTTGAAGTTGTTAACCTTGCTATTGAGAGTGCAAATTCTGCATTTTTCTTTGCAGAAAATTCTGGTTTGGTTGCTATTCCTTCTGTTTTAAATTCTGCATATAGTGACTTTATTTGTGCAGATTCTGTGGATCCAGTTTCTAATAGTATGGATGAATCCACTATTTTTCTTGATTCTAATGCCATTGTGCAAGATTCTTCATGTGTTGCAGGTGCTGAAATTAAACAAATAGAACAAATTCCAAGATTAGCACCCTCCATACAAGAGCCACCCACCTTGGAGTTGAAGCCTCTGCCAGAAAACTTGAAGTATGCATTCCTAGCACCCAATGAGAAGCTGCCAGTCATCATAGCCAAGGATTTGCTGCCAGAACAAGAGGAGAAGTTGTTAAACATTCTAAGGCAGAACATGAAGGCTTTAGGCTGGACATTGGCGGACATACCTGGGATTAGCCCCTCTACGTGCATGCACAGAATTCGATTAGAAGAGGTGTGAAACCAGTGAGGCAACCCCAGAGGAGACTGAATCCTCTGATCTTGGATGTGGTCAAGAGAGAAGTCAGCAAGCTTCTAGCTGCTGGCATCATTTATCCAATTTCAGACAGTAAGTGGGTGAGCCCGGTGCAAGTTGTCCCCAAGAAGACCGGTACAAGAGTGAAGAATTCAGATGGTGAGTTGGTACCCACACGAGTGCAGAACAGCTGGAGAGTCTGCATTGACTATAGGAAGCTGAACCAAGCCACCAGAAAAGACCACTTCCCTCTGCCCTTCATCGGTCAGATGCTAGAGAGATTGGCAGGTCAGTCTCATTACTGTTTTCTTGATGGTTTCTCTGGCTATTTTCAGATTCATATTGCACCAGAAGATCAAGAGAAGACCACTTTCACCTGTCCATTCGGCACATTTGCATACCGGAGGATGCCCTTTGGCTTATGCAACGCCCCAGGTACATTTCAGAGGTGCATGGTGAGTATATTCTCTGACTTTCTAGAGGACTGTATGGAAGTTTTCATGGATGATTTTACGGTTTACGGCTCTTCTTTTGATGCATGTCTGGATAGCCTGGCTAGAGTTTTGGGTAGATGTGTTGAATCACACCTTGTCTTAAATTTTGAGAAGTGTCATTTTATGGTTAGGCAGGGTGTGGTCTTAGGTCATATTATCTCTGGGGAGGGTATTTCTGTTGATAAATCCAAGATAGATGTCATTGCTTCTTTGCCTTATGTAACACCCTACTGCTAACTATTATTATACCGCTTTAATTTTCTTTACTTAAATTGGATAATAATTAACCAGTAAGGTATTACTAAACTTACTAGTTTAATTTTAACGCGGGTAAATTTTTTTTTCGCCGTTTGTTATCATTAATCTTACTTATTGATTAATCATTTCGCTCGGCGGAGATAATGCTATCACATACTAGTCGGAGTTATTACTATTTACTAGTTTGAGAAATTCACTTATAGGGTAAACTACCATTTACAGAAAACATACATCATAACTATTGTATCATAGAGTACATAATGTAGTCATAATACAGGACCCAAAATATCGAAAGGAGATGGATGCCTATACTACTAATCATCTTCACCCAACCCATATACAGCCCACCAATGCTCAAAATAAATATGTTGGATGAAGATGCCAAAAAGGAGTGTCCTAAGCTATATTCTAGCATCCTAAAACAAGTCATTTATTATAGTAATAGTAAGGACACGATTCACAACATGCAATATAACTCTATTATTCAGTATGTCAGGCTCGTAAACAACGTCCATCTTAATATTGAGGATGATTCATGCCATCTGGAAATACCAAAGAAAAAAGGGGTGAGAGAAGTCTCCCAGTAGGGTGATATTCCCAAGGGAATCCCGCTTCATCCCAAAAATGCTAAGAACAAAGACGGGAGTGCAGCAATATGTAAGCCATGTAAACAAACACTGTTAGAACATTTAGCAGCAAAATGACAGATATCTAGGCACAGCAATTAACAAGATAAATTATTATTCCCAGCTATTATTAGTGTCAAACAAGATGGAAGTGTGTCATAATATTAAAAATAGTAAAGCAGTAACATAATCAAGCAATATATAAATTTATTAATCACAAGTATACTATCGATCCTTTTACTACTTCCTTTTCTAGTGACTGAAGTCTGTAGGGCTTGCATTAATCATCCGGATCTGCGAGAGCTCCCTTTGCTAGGGCGTCCCCTAGTCAGATCAGTGAATTACCAAGTCCTTATCCGCTACCTTGGCGGGGCCCAAGGTATTCACATAACAGACACCAAGTCCTTGTCCGCTAACTTGGCGGGGCCCAAGGTACCGTTTCAAGTCCACTGCCAGACTTAGTGATCACCAAGTCTTGATCCGCTAACAAGGCGGGGCCCAAGGTGTCACTTAGTGAAATGCATGGCTTGTCCACTACATGGTGGGGCCCACACACTCACTTATTCATTGAGTCATATATAATAGCCAGACATAAGTGCACATATATAATTTCCATTCAAATGGTGCATAGTTTCATTTCTATCGCAGAGTGCACATAACACAAACTATTTTGAGCATATTTCAGTGCACACATAAAACTTATAATTGCACCAAAAGCACATAATATCTTAGCGGATATGCATGACATTGTGCATACTTAATTCATGGTAAGAAATTCTCATAATCTTGATCATACATAGCAAAAAGAGCTTAATCATAGATTACACATAAGCACGTATTATAACACTTTATTCACATAAGTTCAAAGTGCATAAGGACACACATGATTCACATACATATTCATGCATAAATTTCGAAATTTACATATATAAATGATCATATTCATATGCCAATCAAAGACTTCACAAATATTTCAAAGACTAGTTCAAAATCCTTATCTTTAAAACAAAGTTTAGAAAACCTCTTCAAGCAAGGAGCTAGATAGTTCATGTAACATTTCTAATGGGACCCTTAAATTAAATATTTATGTTTAAGGTTATTTAATGTGATTAATAGTGTGATTTAGTCCATAGTCATAGTTCAAAGTCCATCGTCATAGTACAATGTTCCATAGTTCAAGGTCCATAGTTCATGTTCAAGTATAGGTACTCCATGCATAGGTATGACCCAAAGAGGTCTCAAATAAGTATCATGTAAGTCTCATAGTCTCATAGAAATTCAAATGAGTTCATCTAAACTCCAATAACATAGGTAAGGTCATGAATTCCAAGCAAAGGTAATGATTTATTTTATTAAGTTTTAAGTAGCTTTTAGTGCCTTATTGGTCCCAAAAAGAAACTATCACATAACTACCCTAATTCAATCATGCTCAAAGGCTTGAAAACACTTCAATGTAACAAACTAATTAAAATACCTAACTTATAGAAAGGTAATGCATGGCCAAAATATACATGAGGCCAAAAACAAAGCATTTGATTCAAAACTTCTCATGCTTTTGCACAGAGCTTAATTAAGTGAAATTACATGATTTAAGGCATCAAATGAAGTTTATAAAACATTAAATCAAGAGAAATGGAAATGATGAACATGCTGTCCAAAACAGGGCAGAAAATAAAATCTAACTTTTACTTAGAAAACCAACTCCAAACACAAGAAACTTATCATACAATTACTTAATATGATCACATAGATTCTCTAACATCAATACAACATTTAAGGGCTTAAAAACACTTTCAAAAACCTGCTGGAAGTACACAGCCAATGGGTGCAGAATTTTGAACTCAAACACTTTCAAGATCATCAAGTTATTTAGGTAGGAAAATAGCTTGTAATTTTACATACACTAACTCAAAATTTATTCCAATGAAAACTCATTAATCAAGACCTAAAATCAACCATTTAGATGCTTTAGATACATGATATAAATTAACTTAAACTGCTGCCCAAAACAGGGGAGCCTATGAAACCCATTGAAACACAAAACTTCCATGCACCAAAGTCATGAAAAATTAGCACATAATCACATATAATTAAACTATAGGTTATGTGACACCAATATAACAAATTTTCTCACTTAAATCATTCATGAAACATGTTGGAACATTAGGCACAACACAGGACAGCCCAAGTCTTTCACGTATAGCATGCATAACCCTTACAAAACATCACCAAAATCATGAATTTTCATGTTCTTATGCTTTACAACAAAGGGATACATATCTATATGGATCCAACACTTAAATTTCATCAAAATACAACTCATAACATCTCAAGAACATAACTTATTGTGGCTGCCCTGTACATGGCCGAGATTGAGTTTTGTGACAAGTTATGGTTATTTAGCTTCTAAACTTCAAAGCAAAGCACACAAGGCTTCTACACATAAAAATACATCATCTAAGGCATCAAAACACCACTTCAATATCATAAAATAGATGAGAAAGAATGAGAATATATTCTACCCAAAACAGGACAGCAACATCTTTAAATGAAAATCACAAGTTGCATGAAACCACAAGTAAACATCATTAGAAACACAAATCCTTTCAAAAATTCATCATAAACCCAAACAATCACTAACTATTAGAAGTTCAAAATAACATCATATATTCTAAGAATAAGCACCCAAAGCTTGAAATAACATCACAAGTTAGCAAGAAACTCATGCATGAACCTAAAAGAGTGAAAAAAAAAAACCTACTTGAGTTAGCTCTTGAAAACTCCAACTGCACCAAGTGTTGGGCAGCAGCTAACCACGTGGTTCTTGCTTCTTTTTGAGGGCTTGGATGTGTGTTTCAATGATGAAGATTGATGGTGTATAAGGCTAGTTGGAAAGGGTGAGGATTTGGTGGTGTTTTGAAGGTATTTTTGTGAAGAACTTGAGAGAAAATGGAGGAGGAAGGGGGAGAGGAACGCTGCACGTTTTGGAGGTGGTTGGGGCTGAGGTGAAGGGTTCTAAAGTGTGTGTAGGTCTGATGGAGTGAGTCTTTTTATAGAAAAATGGTGGTTTTAGTTAGTCTTAATCATTTAATTAGTTATTGACTTAATTAGGTAGTTTTGTTAGTTAATTAAGACATCAATCGTTAATTATTCTAACCACCACAACAAACTTATTCAGACATGATATAATACTCATATTATATGGTGATTAAGGTTTAAGAAAAGATTAAAATAGTTTAACCCCTAATTAGTGCATAATTAGTGTTTTTGCTAAAAACTAGTTTTTTTGCAATTCAAGCTTTAATTAATAAAATACTTAGCAAATAATTAAATTTATTTAATATACCATTAAATCCATGTTTAATTATGTGTTAGATGGTACTCAGAATTTTTTCATAATTTTTGTATAATTTTTACTATTTTTAGTGAATTTTAGCCTTAAATATGCCTATTTTGGGTTAATTAGCCTAATTAATTATCCAATAATTAAATGAAAAAAAATCTCTGCTGATCCATGTGAAGTGCTGCGCCCATGTATCAGATTTTGGGTGACAAAATCTGTTATAACATGGTTAAGTCAAAAAGGTAAGGTAAATTAGTAAAAGTAATTTAATGAATTGTTGACTATTTGATGTCTTGGTTAGAATTTTGCTAATCCTTGTTCACATTTTGTTTGAAATTAATTCTAAGGGCTGGAGGACTTTTGGGGGCGTCCTAGGGCTGAGGGTTAGGCTTAGTTGATTTTTTTTTTCAATTTATTTAATTTATTTTATGATTTATGACTTATTTTAGGCCTTTTTGATGTAATTAAGTATAATTAAGCCTAAAATAAATTCAAAAGCTATTTGGCCCAAGGTTTCAGCTGTCAAGGCCCAATTTGAGGCCCATTCACGTGGTCCTTCAAGCCCAAGCCTGGAACTTCAGTGATTCTTTGCCGTACTGCAAGTTCAAGTGGTCTTATATGGTTTTTGGTGCCCATTTTGTACCCCGGTAAAGTTATTTTAGTGTAATTATATAAATATTACTCAAAATTATCAAAACTTGATATTTATCTTCAAAATTATGTTAAAAATGTATTGTAATATTTTTGAGAATTTTTCAGGGCCTTCTGGGTAGTTTTTGGCTTTCTGTAAGCCCTTTAGTGTTTTCTGTCTGTTTTCTATTGGAGTTTCCTCTGTATTTTCTGTTTTGTTTTATAACTAATGGCATTTTCGTAATTTTGACCAAGTCCAAGGGCATCCCATGTCATTTCATATTTGGATACCTCTATGGCTCAGTAGGCTAAGTCTCAGATTTCTATGGTTCCGCTATATGGTTCTGCTCCGTTTGAAACCCTATTCTACTAATTCTTCAGATGCGGGGACCAAAAATGTCATTTTCTAAAGTCTGGGGATCAATATGGAATTATCACCTGGGATCAAAGCTTAATTACAAAAAGTTCTGGGCAAAACTATCGATAACCAAAAGTTTACACTATGGGGACATTTTCATCTTTTCCTAATTTTTTTAGTATACAGCAGTGCAGTAATTTCAATAGCATCGTCATACTACCCTATAGTTTTAAGTGTGAGGATCGTCATGGCATAGTGTTACTAAAGAAATTCTCACACTGCCTAAGTGAAATAATTCAAAATTCCTATTATGCTATATTAAAGAAAAATGGGGATGTTGCACCTTACCCCGCATGTGTGCGGGAAGTGCGGTCTTTTCTTGGCCATGCAGGTTTCTATAGGCGATTCATCCAGGATTTCAGCAGAATAGCACTCCCATTATCCAGACTATTGCAGAAGGAGGTTGACTTCCAGTTCGATGATGAGTGTAGGAGGGCATTTGACCAGCTGAAGCAGCACCTCATCTCTGCCCCGGTGCTTCAACCGCCGAACTGGGAGTATGCATTTGAGCTGATGTGTGACGCTTCCAACTTTGCAGTTGGAGCAGTTTTTTCACAGAGGGTCGGGAAGATACCCCATGTTATAGCCTATGCTTCCCGGACCTTGGACTCTGCGCAGGCCAACTATACCACCACTGAGAAGGAGCTTCTAGCCATTGTCTTTGCTTTAGATAAATTCCGTGCTTACCTTTTGGGAACTAAAGTGACTGTTTTTTCTGATCATGCAGCACTGAAGTTCCTGCTGAAGAAGCCAGATGCTAAGCCTAGGCTCATTAGGTGGATGTTGCTGTTGCAGGAGTTTGATATAGAGATCAAGGACAAAAGTGGAGCCGAGAATCTAGTAGCGGATCACCTGAGCCGAATCCCGCAGACCCTAGAGCCTCTTCCTATCCGTGAGACCTTTCGGGATGAGCAGCTTCTACAGCTGCAAGGTAAGGACCCATGGTATGCTGATCTAGTTAATTATCTGGTTGCTGCTGAGTTACCTGCTTATTTTAAAAAGCATCAGATAGATAAACTTAGGAGTGAGGCTAAGTACTATATTTGGGATGATCCATACTTGTGGAGGATGTGTAGTGATCAGGTCATTCGGCGTTGTGTGCATGAGTCTGAGATGCCATCTATTTTACAGTTTTGTCACACTCTTGCCTGTGGGGGCCACTTTGGTCCACAGCGCACTGCTAGGAAGATTTTAGATGCAGGTTTTTACTGGCCCACTTTGTTTCGCGATGCCTACACATATTGTAGGAATTGTGAACAATGCCAGAAGACAGGTAGTATTTCCCGTAGGAATGAGATGCCTCAAAGACTCTTATTGTTTTGTGAGATATTTGATGTTTGGGGTATTGACTTTATGGGGCCTTTTCCTGTTTCTTTTGGTTTTGTTTACATATTACTGGCTGTTGATTATGTCTCTAAATGGGTGGAGGCCAAGGCCACCCGGACTGATGATTCTCATGTTGTCATAGATTTTGTCAGATCACAGATATTTTGCAGGTTCGGGGTGCCTAGAGCTATCATCAGTGACCAGGGAAGCCATTTCTGCAACCGGAACATGGCTACCTTGCTGAAGAAGTATGGTGTCACCCATAAGGTCTCAACCCCATACCATCCGCAGACAAATGGCCAAGCGGAGGTGTCCAACAGAGAGTTGAAGCAGATCTTGGAGAAAACTGTTCAGCCGAACAGGAAGGACTGGAGCAAGAGACTTGAGGATGCTTTATGGGCCTATCGCACTGCCTACAAGACACCTTTGGGGATGTCCCCCTATAGGATTGTCTTTGGTAAGGCATGCCACCTTCCAGTAGAGATCGAGCACAGAGCTTATTGGGCAGTTAAACACTGCAACTTGGATCTGGACCAGTCCCGGCTTCATAGAAAGCTCCAACTTCAGGAGTTGGAGGAGATCCGTTTAGAGGCCTATGAGAATGCTCGCATGTATAAGGAGAAGGCCAAACTCATCCATGATAGGATGTTGTTGCGGAAGGAGTTCTCAGTCGGCCAGAAAGTGCTCCTCTACAACTCCCGCCTCAAGCTTTTCTCTGGTAAGCTTCGTTCCCGGTGGCTTGGTCCTTATATTGTTACTCAGATTTTTCCCTATGGTGCTGTGCAGATTGTGGAGCCTGGGATGGACAGAGTTTTTATTGTGAATGGCCACCGTCTCAAGTCAAGTTTCATGAGGAGTCAGTGGGACACCATTGAGGAGGTTCGCTTGTTAGCGGCCACCTATGCTTGATAGGGATGTTTTCTTCTTCCCTCTCCTACTTCTTTCTAATTGCCTTGCATTTCATTCTGTTGCATGACATTGAGGGCAATGTTGGGTTGAAATGTGGGGGGAGGATGATTAGTTTTAGTTTATCTCTCGTGCATTTTTCCAGCTAGTCTTGCATTTTGGGTTTGTTTTTGTTGCTGAAATAATCTTTGCTCTTGTTCTTCTTTGATGAATTGATGGTTGTTAAGTTAGGAAATTAAATATTGAGGTGGATGGAATTCCAACATGATTTCATTTTTTCTTTTCCCTCTTGCAATGTGTGAATTGAGTGATTGATCTTGATTTGCTTGGATTGAGTATGATGAATACTACCCTTGTGAGCTTTTGAGCTATGTTTTGGATGGTTGCATTTCATACCATTCCTTTCTTTCTTGTGTGTCAACCCTCATAGTTTATGTCATTCTAGAACTTGCTTTTAATTCTTCTTTGAGGCTACATTTTCATATGCATTCATGGACATGACAGAGGCATTTCTTTTCATTTTTAACCACTTGGCCATGTAGCCCACCTTGCATTAATTCCCCTGTTAACCCCTTTGAGCCTTGTTGACCTTTCTTTCTTTGATTCTAGCACATTACAAGCCTAAACCCATTTGGAAAACCATGATTCTACCCAACCTTAGGGAATAGGAGACATTGGTTTCATTATCACTATTGTGTTAGAGATCAAGTGTGGGGGGGTGCAAAATGAAAGTCATATATGCATCAATTGCAAGTGTGGATGGTTACAAATAAAGCATAAATTGCAAGTGTACAAAAAAAAAAAGAAAAAGAAAAAGAAAAAAAAAGAAAGGGCAAACAAAATGGGAGTGTTCATGAAGGGAATGAATATGTTATGGAATGACTTTGGGAAATCCCCCCACATTTGTGAACTTGGCTTATATCTTAACCAATATTTCTCCTATTGCCTTAGGTTCTACCTTGTCATTTCCCTATTTTTCTTACCCTTACCTTAACCCCATTACAACCATTAATGAAGCCCTCTTGATTTGTGTTGCATATGATTGCAAGTAGTGGAGAAGTAGAAGATTAGCAAGCCTATGGTAATGCATGATCCATTGAGGTGAATTGAGTGAAACATTTCTACCCACACACTTGAGAGTTAGTGAGTTTCATACACTCACCCACCATCTTGTGAGATTCTTCATACTTGATCTTTGCACTTTGAGTGATGTTGCTTGGTTTATACTTTAGAGAGGTGGGGATCATTTGATTTGATTGTTGGAAAATTCTTGATACCTCACATGCTACTTTGTCCCTAAACTTAGCACTTTTGATGATTCATTGGAGAATAAGTTTTTCCACTTTGGTTTGTAGTTGATTTTGGTATTTTCCTTGTTTAGTTTCCTTTAGGTTGAGTCTTGCATGAGGACATGCAAGAGCTAAGTGTGGGGGAATTTGATGAATTGGATTTTTATACTATTTTTATCCTTCATACTTGTCTCATTAATCCTCCTTTGCACTTAATTGGTTGAGTTTTGATCATTTTCCTTTCTTTGGATCTTAGTGAGACTTAGTTAATTTTTGCAGCATTTCGGTTAGTTTGACCTGCTTCAGTGTTTAGATCATATCTTGAGCTCTATACATCATTTTATTATGCTTCTTGATTTGTAGGAAAGCTAAGAGATAGAGCTACAATTTCTATGAAGAGGGCAAGGGCTAACTCTGAGATCTTAAAGCCGAAATTGGGCTCGGAACTGAACTGAAGCGTTTGGGCGCGGTTTCTGAGCAGCCTTCAATGATTGGACCATATCTTAGGCTACAGGGACTCAATTGAGCCCATTCCGGTGGCATTGGAAAGCTAACATCCAGGGCTTCATTTTATGTTCAGAACACTAAGCCAAGAAGAACCGTTATGAGGCCCAAAAACGTGTTGGAAGTCGCTGCTGAGTCTAAGAGAGCCCACTCAACTTGTTTTGGGCACAACTTTCTCTCTAAGCATCCAAATTGGGCAATTGAGCTATCCAAATTTAGCTTAGGAAAAGAGGATTATTTTAATTAAGTAATTAGTGACTTTTAATTAGAGGTATATATAGAAATTCTGATTATGCTTCAGGACCTTGGATCTTCTTCTTCTTCTTCTTCTTCTTTTTTTTAGGTATATTTTGTAATTGGAGGGGGATGGAATAAAAAAAACTCTCTCTACCTTTTTCTCTCTCTTTCTCTCTTTCTTTTGCGTTTTCCTCCATTAATGGAGGGGTGATCCTCCTCTGATCCAAGGCATCAAGAGAAGCATTCAAGCTCTTGAGGATTGGTGCATCAAGACATGGAAATTCCAATTTCGGTTTCACTCCTCTTCTCTTCTTCTTAATCTCGTAATTGAATTGGAGGTTTTCATTCATGCATGTTGATTAAGAGTCAATCAAATCATGTATAATTCGGTTGATATATGTGATTCGATTGTTCAAGAGTGTGATTCATATTTCGGTTCTGAATATGAGATGAGAGCATTGGTTTGGAAGCTAATCCAAAATCAATTCGGTTTTAGAGGTCTCTAAACCGAATGGCTTGAGTGATTAGTTGAATGCATGGAGATTTTCATGTGAATGCTAGGTTTGATTTGAGGTTTCAATTGAATCTAAAATAAATCATCGAATTGGAGTGTGCATGTACATTTGAATCCAATGATTGAGTGTTGATTGCTTTCTTCTTGTGTGTCTTGGATTAGAATTTTAATTCGGTTTAGCCTTTTTTTTTGTTTTCTGTTTGCTTTGGAATTCAGTATTGCATTTTAAGTGTTTGTTATAAAAACCCCCCTGAATTTTCTGATCAAATAGTGTGTTCATCTTTGGGAAACGATCCGAGTTGGCTACTATACTATAGTCGCTATTCGGTTTAATTTGCTTGTGTTACGACGCGCGAGTCACCTACCTTGCCTTCCGGAAGCCATTAAGTTCTGAGCACATAAAACAAAAGTTATTGAGTTGATTAGGCTCAATACTAAGTCTAACGTGCTAGTAAATAACAGCTCACACAGTTAGGCACCTCATACACGTGCACATCTATATCTCAACCATATTGACAAGATCTAGTGCATGTTATCATCTAAAAATACATAATATGCATAAGCATAGTCAATCCAATCCTCAGGCCTTAGCTAGGATGAACTGCTCTAATACCAAAAAAGTAATACCCCACTAATTTAATATTATGCTTAAGTCATAGCATGAAATTTAGTAGTTGCATTACCTTGTTAGTATTCCATCTATTATTTATTTATTATATTATATGCCCTTTTTCTCTTTATTTTTTTTTTGATGAAATATAACTTGGAGCGTAGAATATATATATATATGTAAATGGGAGAAGCAGTACTCTGTATATAATAAACGTGATCGGCATCACAGAATGTTTAAAATTAATAAAAAGCACAACTGAAAAGATAAAGATAAGTAATATATCATCAGCTGTACACATATATACATACAAACAAATATATATATATATATATATATATATATATATATATATATATATATCGGAAGCTAATACTTCAGTTTATGTACAGGTTCAAAAGAGAATACATATGTGGGGCTAGTATACACCAAAAAGACATAAAGCTCGTATCAATGAAAGCAGTCCTGGAAGGTCCTCAAAGGACATTTCAACTAGCTGGTCTATGTAACTATGTACATCTGGCTAAGTCTATGGCCTAATAATACACACTACCAAAAGAGGGCCATATTGTACAATATAGCCTGCGGATTGGAGCCTACTTGGTCATGTAACTGTTGACCATATCAGGCCCGGCCGGGGAGTAATCAACATCAGATCTAGAAGAGGAGGAGGATGAACCGGAAGCCTCAAACGGGTCGCTCTCAAGACTGAGTGGGATGTCCGGGACTACCTATGCAGGTGACGCTAGTGGAGAGCCGGCAAGGGTTGCGCGTGCTGCAGGTGCTGGAGGAGGAGTAAGGTGTACCACATGTAAAGGGATAGCAATGTAAGGGACAGTAGGGTCGAACGCAGGATGAAATAGAGAAGAAGAAAAATCCCTATTACTAAAGAGATAAAGACAAAAGTGGTAGGAACCAACTATGTATAACAAGTCAAACATAGGGTCATAATGGAGCTACATGTCTGAAATCTCAATGACCAGTACGACTGTCGTATTCATCGCCGAAGTCTGAGAATGATGCGGAAAACATAAAGCAAGATGAGAATTTGAAGAAATTCTCAATAGGATTTGAGTACTGTATTAAACTGATGTTGCATTCATTCTCAGTTGCCTCGATTTTCATTTAATTATATAAAAAAAAAAATGGCATCAAAGTGAACTACCCACATTTAACAAGTTTAAGAAAATACTTGGTTCGATGCAAGGTTCAATTTTACTTAAGATAGCAAAAGAAACAGAATAAACTGCTAACTAGCAATATACAGAATAATGAACAGAGTAAATAAACAGATAGCTACAAGTAAACACAATAGTCAATCCCTAACCAACTTACAATGACTATGCAATGCTACCATGCAAATGCTCATTCTTAAACTTAGTATTATAAGCTTTTCCGTTACTTGGTCCCCTAGGAGATCTTGGCCATTCAACTCCTGGGTAATAGTCTGCTTCTCAAGATCGAGCTCGTTCCTATATAGGAATGCTGGGTTTACTTTCCCCGACCTTCTCACCGATCTATTCCCCTTAACTTTAATCCAAGGCTGGCCCAAGTAGTATGGAACTTTTATCATAACATAACCTTTATGAATTTTTTGAAAAATGCACATGTATCTGAATGTATCTTATAACTCATGCACAAGCTTTACCAAAATTTCGGCAGCATAATGCAATGTGTCTGCTTCCCCATGAATAGTGTCAGTACTCAGACAACCAATTTTATAGAAAAATCACAACACTTCATTCCTAATTCAACATCAATTTCATAGAAGCATTAGTTGCATTTAAAGTATAGTTGCTGTCTAAGCACTTTCACTCAACTTGATTTTTGTAAAATAATCCATAATTTATATATAACTCATTTAGACCTATATTTTGGATATGTTGGAGTGTTGTGTGTCTATTTTCTAATCTCTTTGGTCCCATCTAATTTTGATAAATTTAGCTCAAGTTATTTCAGTTCTATTCCGGCCTGCCCTATAGCTGACCAGAATTATACACTTTAAAAGAAAAATCCACTAAAAATTGAAAGCTAGTTCAAATCAAATGAAATTGGTATCATAATAAATCTAATAGGACAACCTTTCATTTGCAACATTATATGTAAACAAATATATATAATGTCTGAGTACATCATTATATATACACAAATATGATTTTGATTATTAAATAAGGAAATTTAATCAATTACCAATTATTTGAGATGATTAAGCTCAAACAAGCATAAATAATTAAGGATTAAAGTAGTAATCTACACTAAATATGATACATGCTCAAGAGGGTAATTTGGTCATTCCAACACTGGAAAATAGCTTGTTTCTAGCAAGTCAGTTCTGCCTTGGAGATCAAGCAATCCAAGAGCTCATTTCAAGTTACTTGGAGATCAAGGAATTAAACTTAATTAAAAGTAACTTGGGGAGCAAGCAATTTGATTATGCTGAAAATATGTTTAGCTTGTGTTTAGATTTATTTTTTATTTGTTTTGGCTTAGTCTAGGTTTGTTTAGATTTAAATTGATTCAGTTTGTCTTTTAGGATTTAAATCAAATATGATCTAATCTATAAAGATAAAATATGATTTAAATTAGTTAGGAATAAATCTTTTACAATAGAATCATATATTTAATTTTTAAATTTTAGTTTCAAATCAGATCTTTTAGATAGGATTAGATAATTTTCAATTTTAGGATTTATGTATAAATAGGCAACTTGGCCTATAGACAATAGAGAATTTGATCATATTTTTTTATCATGGTTTAACTACCAATAAAATTGTGAGGTTTTCCTCATGTTGTTCTGTGTGATGCAGAATGTTCTATCTTTTCCCTGTTATCTACGTTTCCAAGGACAGGTTTCTTGGGGGTTTAGTAGGGAGGGTCTTTATTCTACGTCTTGTTTTTTATCAAAGTGTGTGCCTGGGGTTTCTGGATCTTTATATCCACAGGGTTTCGTCATCATTTGGTATCAGAGCAAGGTCTAGAAAAGTTTCTATTTATCTATCTTTGTGTTTTGCATTTCTCTTTTGTCTTCTTTCCTTGTCCGTTTGGGTTCTCATTTTTTTTTTTTTGTATTTTAGCATTATATCCTTTCGTGTCCACATCTTTGTTCCATCTTTGTGTTTCTCTTGTTTTGCATTCAATCTTTGTTGCTAGTTCAGTTATTAAAAAAAAAAGAGAGAAAAAAAGGAGAAGAAATTAGAAAAGGTGAGGATTATAAGCATAATTTTTTTCCCTCTGATCTAGGTTGTCAAGGACAGGTTCTTTGAAGGTCCAGTAGGGAAATTCTTTCCTTTGATCTAGGTTGCTATGGACAGGTTTCATAGAGGTTTAGTAGGAAAATTCTTTTCCGGTGACCTAGGTTGCTAAGAACAGGTTTCTTAGAGGTCTAGTAGGAAAACCCTATGTTTACTACCCTTTGTTCTATTTCATTTCCGCTTTGTTAATTTTATTTCCCTAGTTTTTTTTTTCTTTGTGTTTTGAGTCTCGTTCCTTAATCGTTGTGTCTACTTTGTCCACATTTTTTTTTTGTATTTGAGGTATATTCAGTTAAAAAAAAAGCAAAAAAAAAAAAGAAAGAAAAAAAAAGAAGTAAAAAAAGGAAAAAAAAGAGAGAAAAAGAAAGAAGGAAAAAAAAAGGAGAGAGAGGAGAGAGTGGTAGTGAGATTCTTCAATTGTAAATTCTTAGATGGCTTCATGAAGGAAAGGCAATGGTGGAGATGTCTTTGAAGATTACAAAGGCAAGATTCGAGGACGAATCTTTTTGAAGAGGGGGAGAATGATACATGCTCAAGAGGGTAATTTGGTCATTCCAACACTGGAAAATAGCTTGTTTCTAGCAAGTCAGTTCTGCCTTGGAGATCAAGCAATCCAAGAGTTCATTTCAAGTTACTTGGAGATCAAGGAATTAAGCTTAATTAAAAGTAACTTGGGGAGCAAGCAATTTGATTATGCTGAAAATATGTTTAGATTGTGTTTAGATTTATTTTTTATTTGTTTTGGCTTAGTCTAGGTTTGTTTAGATTTAAATTGATTTAGTTTGTCTTTTAGGATTTAAATCAAATATTATCTAATCTATAAAGATCAAATCTGATTTAAATTAGTTAGAAATAAATCTTTTTGAATAGAATCATATCTTTAATTTTTAAATTTTAGTTTCAAATCAGATCTTTTAGATAGGATTAGATAATTTTCAATTTTAGGATTTATGTATAAATAGGCAACTTGGCCTATAGACAATAGAGAATTTTGATCATATTTTTTTATCATGGTTTAACCACCAATAAAATTGTGAGGTTTTCCTCATGTTGTTCTGTGTGATGCAGAATGTTCTATCTTTTCCCTGTTATCTACGTTTCCAAGGACAGGTTTCTTGGGGGTTTACTAGGGAGGGTCTTTATTCTACGTCTTGTTTTTTATCAAAGTGTGTGCCTGGGGTTTCTGGATCTTTATATCCACGGGGTTCCGTCATCATTTGGTATCAGAGCAAGGTCTAGAAAATTTTCTATTTATCTATCTTTGTGTTTTACATTTCTCTTTTGTCTTCTTTCGTTGTCCGTTTGGGTTTTCGTTTTTTTTTTTTTTGTATTTTTGTATTCTATCCTTTTGTGTCCACATCTTTTTTCCATCTTTGTGTTTCTCTTGTTTTGCATTCAGTCTTTGTTGCTAGTTCAGTTCTTAAAATAAAAAAGAGAGAAAAAAAGGAGAAGAAATTAGAAAAGGTGAGGATTATAAGCATAATTTTTTTCCCTTTGATCTAGGTTGTCAAGGACAGGTTCTTTGAAGGTCTAGTAGGGAAATTCTTTCCTTTGATCTAGGTTGCTATGGATAGGTTTCATAGAGGTCTAGTAGGAAAATTCTTTTCCGGTGACCTAGGTTGGTAAGAACAGGTTTCTTAGAGGTCCAGTAGGAAAACCATATGTTTACTACCCTTTGTTGTATTTCGTTTCCGCTTTGTTAATTTTATTTCCCTAGTTTTTTTTTCTTTGTGTTTTGAGTCTCGTTTTCCTTAATCGTTGTGTCTACTTTGTCCACATTTTTTTTTATGTATTTGAGGTATATTCAGTTAAAAAAAGCAAAAAAAAAAAGAAAGAAAAAAAAAGAAGAAAAAAAAGGAAAAAAAAGAGAGAAAAAGAAAGAAGGAAAAAAAAAGGAGAGAGAGGAGAGAGTGGTAGTGAGATTCTTCAATTGTAAATTCTTAGATGGCTTCATGAAGGAAAGGCAATGGTGGAGATGTCTTTGAAGATTACAAAGGCAAGATTCGAGGACGAATCTTTTTGAAGAGGGGGAGAATGATACATGCTCAAGAGGGTAATTTGGTCATTTCAACACTGGAAAATAGCTTGTTTCTAGCAAGTCAGTTCTACCTTGGAGATCAAGCAATCCAAGAGTTCATTTCAAGTTACTTGGAGATCAAGAAATTAAGCTTAATTAAAAGTAACTTGGGGAGCAAGCAATTTGATTATGCTGAAAATATGTTTAGATTGTGTTTAGATTTATTTTTTATTTGTTTTGGCTTAGTCTAGGTTTGTTTAGATTTAAATTGATTCAGTTTGTCTTTTAGGATTTAAATCAAATATGATCTAATCTATAAAGATAAAATCTGATTTAAATTAGTTAGGAATAAATCTTTTAGAATAGAATCATATATTTAATTTTTAAATCTTAGTTTCAAATCAGATCTTTTAGATAGGATTAGATAATTTTCAATTTTAGGATTTATGTATAAATAGGCAACTTGGCCTATAGACAATAGAGAATTTTGATCATATTTTTTTATCATGGTTTAACTACCAATAAAATTGTGAGGTTTTCCTCATGTTGTTCTGTGTGATGCAGAATGTTCTATCTTTTCCCTATTATCTATGTTTCTAAGGACAGGTTTCTTGGGGGTTTAGTAGGGAGGGTCTTTATTCTACGTCTTGTTTTCTATCAAAGTGTGTGCCTGGGGTTTTTGGATCTTTATATCCATGGGGTTCCATCATCATTAGGTATCAGAGCAAGGTATAGATAAATTCCTATTTATCTATCTTTGTCTTTTACATTTATCTTTTGTTTTCTTTTCTGTCCGTTTGCATTCTTCTTTTTTTGTATCTTTGCATTAATGATGACGGAACCCCATGGATATAAAGATCCAGAAACCCCAGGCACACACTTTGATAGAAAACAATATGTAGAATAAAGACTCCCTACTAAATCCCCAAGAAACCTGTTCTTGGAAACGTAGATAATAGGGAAAAGATAGAACATTCTGCATCACACAGAACAACATGAGGAAAACCTCACAATTTTATTGGTAGTTAAACCATGATAAAAAAATATGATCAAAATTCTCTATTTTCTATAGGCCAAGTTGCCTATTTATACATAAATCCTAAAATTGAAAATTATCTAATCCTATCCAAAAGATCTGATTTGAAACTAAAATTTAAAAATTAAAGATATGATTCTATTCTAAAAGATTTATTCCTAACTAATTTAAATCAGATTTGATCTTTATAGATTAGATCATATTTGATTTCAATCCTAAAAGACAAACTGAATCAATTTAAATCTAAACAAACCTAGACTAAGCCAAAACAAATAAAAAATGAATCTAAACACAATCTAAACATATTTTTAGCATAATCAAATTGCTTGCTCCCCAAGTTACTTTTAATTAAGCTTAATTCCTTGATCTCCAAGTAACTTGAAATGAACTCTTGGATTGCTTGATCTCCAAGGCAGAACTGACTTGCTAGAAACAAGCTATTTTCCAGTGTTGGAATTACCAAATTACCCTCTTGAGCATGTATCATTCTCCCCCTCTTCAAAAAGATTCATCCTCGAATCTTGCCTTTGTAATCTTCAAAGGCATCTCCACCATTGCCTTTCCTTCATGAAGCCATCTAAGAATTTACAATTGAAGAATCTCACTACCACTCTCTCCTCTCTCTCCTTTTTTTTTTTCCTTCTTTCTTTTTCTCTCTTTTTTTTTTTCTTTTTTTTGCTTTTTTTTCTTCTTTTTTTTCTTTCTTTTTTTTTTTGCTTTTTTTTAACTGAATATACCTCAAATACAAAAAAAAAAATGTGGACAAAGTAGACACAACGATTAAGGAAACGAGACTCAAAACACAAAGAAAAAAAAAACTAGGGAAATAAAATTAACAAAGCGGAAACGAAATAGAACAAAGGGTAGTAAACATAGGGTTTTCCTACTAGACCTCTAAGAAACCTGTTCTTAGCAACCTAGGTCACCGGAAAAGAATTTTCCTACTAGACCTCTATGAAACCTGTCCATAGCAACTTAGATCAAAGGAAAGAATTTCCCTACTAGACCTTCAAAGAACCTGTCCTTGACAACCTAGATCAAAGGGAAAAAAATTATGCTTATAATCCTCACCTTTTCTAATTTCTTCTCCTTTTTTTCTCTCTTTTTTTTTTAATAACTGAACTAGCAACAAAGATTGAATGCAAAACAAGAGAAACACAAAGATGGAACAAAGATGTGGACACAAAAGGATAGAATGCAAAAAAAAAAAAAAAAAAAAAACGAGAACCCAAACGGACAAGGAAAGAAGACAAAAGAGAAATGTAAAACACAAAGATAGATAAATAGAAATTTTTCTAGACCTTGCTCTGATACCAAATGATGACGGAACCCCGTGGATATAAAGATCCAGAAACCCCAGGCATACACTTTGATAAAAAACAAGACGTAGAATAAAGACCCTTCCTACTAAACCCCCAAGAAACCTGTCCTTGGAAACGTAGATAACAGGGAAAAGATAGAACATTCTGCATCACACAGAACAACATGAGGAAAATCTCACAATTTTATTGGTAGTTAAACCATGATAAAAAAATATGATCAAAATTCTCTATTGTCTATAGGCCAAGTTGCCTATTTATACATAAATCCTAAAATTGAAAATTATCTAATCCTATATAAAAGATCTGATTTGAAACTAAAATTTAAAAATTAAATATATGATTCTATTCTAAAAGATTTATTCCTAACTAATTTAAATCAGATTTTATCTTTATAGATTAGATCATATTTGATTTAAATCCTAAACAACAAACTGAATCAATTTAAAGCTAAACAAACCTAGACTAAGCCAAAACAAATAAAAAATGAATCTAAACACAATCTAAACATATTTTCAGCATAATCAAATTGCTTGCTCCCCAAGTTATTTTTAATTAAGCTTAATTCCTTGATCTCCAAGTAACTTGAAATGAGCTCTTGGATTGCTTGATCTCCAAGGCATAACTGACTTGTTAGAAACAAGCTATTTTTCAGTGTTAGAATGACCAAATTACCCTCTTGAGCATGTATCAAAATAGCAAGTAACTCATCTAACATCCCCTTAATCTTTTATGAGTCATCTGAATATCATTCTAATATGTCTTTGAATAAGGTTTATAAACCTTCTAAAATGATTCGTTAATGTCTTGACAATTAACTCACTAACTAAGTAAAAAGGGACAAAATTACCTTATAAAACCTAAAATAAATTAAATAAAAATAATAAATCATATACCCCAGCATATTCACGTCCAGGACAACCCCTAAAGCCCTGGTATTAGTTTTCAACCAAATGTGAAAGGGATTAGTGGAATTTTAACAAGTGACATCATTTAGTCAAAATTTCATTAAATAATCTTTTACTAAATCCTTCGACTTTTGACCCAAATCTTTTACCAAGCTTTTCTTGTCCCCTTGACTCATGAATTGGCATGAAAACCATCACATGGCTGATGGATATTTTTAATTTTCAGCCATAGATAATTTAATTATGTTATTTAACTCAAAATAGACTTAATTAAGGGAAAAATGCACCAAAAATACTAAAAATTATAGAAAAATTCTAAAAAATTCAGAATACCTTCTAACACATAATATCAAATATATTAAATAAATTTAATTGTTTGCTAATTATTTAATTAATTAAAGTTTAAATTGTCTAAACTAATTTTTAGAAAAATCACTAATTAAGCACTAATTAAGTGTTAAACCATGTTTATTTTTTCTTAAACCTTAAACATCATATAATATGAGTATAATATCATGTCTAAATCAATTTGATGTGGTGGTTAGTGTAACATCCCCATTTTACCTAAGTTAATTAGCTCGGTGTTCCCAGTTAATTAGAGAGATTAGCGATTAATTGAGAACTAATCGGCTAATCTCAAGAGCAAGAGCAAGGGCTTAGTAAATCAAAGGCAAGTCAACAATTGAAGCTTAATGCATTAAACGTTACAATTAAAAGCCTAAATGCCCAATCCTTATTAATTCAAGACTTAGAACATAAAATCAAGGTGATCAAACCTAATTAACCAAAAACATATAAGTCTCAAAACTCAATCACATTAACCCTCACATCTTCTTATATAATTAAAGAGGAAAATCCTTCTTAATTAAAATGTGCTAATGAGTAATTTAAACCAATTGAATTAATCAACATTTAGATAAGTATAACAATTATAAAGATGTAGAAACTTTCCTTTAATTATTGTTTAAAAGTTTGGTCAAAGCAAGAGCCACATCTAACCATTCAATTGCCTTCTCATCATACACCACTAGATTAAGAGTCCATATTAGTAGATCCCTTAAGTCATGACAAGAGTTGTACTCTCCTTCATCAAGATTGTGACACTTGGAGTGATCACAATCATCTAATGCCAATCCAAAGGTAGATCATGCTTTTAACCAATTGATAAAAACACCACAAAGCCTTTTATCTAAGTACCAAGACTCAAAGGAAACACAATACCCCCTTTTGCCCTATGGTTTTTCCCACTCCCTAGCTTGTATAAGAAGCAAAAATCACATCACCTTTCCTCCCTCTTTTGCGCCACCTTCAGCCCTCCCTCTCTCCTCCATTCATTTTTCATTTCCTCTCTCAAGAATAGACACAAAGCTCTCTCCTCTCTCCAAGACCCATTCCTCTTCTCTTCTTCCAATCTTCCTCATTCTTCTTCCAATCTCCCTACTACTTCTCACCTCATTTCCATCACCACCATCACCATCCCTTCAAGGACTACCATTTTTGGTCCTCGGAGAAACAAAACTACTCATACACAAGCCTCAATATCAAGCTCAAGGAGAAGGAGGCCATCTCCAACCATCTCCATCCTTCAAGCCTTCAAGAAAAACTCATTTGGTAGTGACTCTAACCCTTCCTCTCCATATATTTTTCAAGAACTAGAACCCCTAAGCTCTTCATAGCTAGGTGGTTTTCGGACTTGCTTCAAGGTCTCATGACCATTCCTTGTTCTATGAGTTTTCTTGTCTTGTGGAAAAGTGTTGTTTGAAAGAAAATCTTGTGGCATGATGGTTTTATGTGTCTTGCTTTATTTTGCTTCAGAATACTGATTTGGTAACTAAAACATTGATTATAATGTTGAGATAAAACATGAAAATGGTGTTTTGAAGTGATATAACAATTTCCCCATAAGCTTGAAATGAAAAACTTAAAAACTAGTAAATCTGGAATTCTGGCAGCCTGTAAAGTGTGCGGTATGTTTATTGCTACAAAACTCAAAATGAAATGAAACTAATTTTCTTGAAAGTAGACTCAAAGAGCTTTTCATGCATATAAAATATGCGAGATTTGGTTTTAAAATGAGAGAGATATGAATTTTTAAAGTCTGCTGTTCCTGGATGGGTTTCTGTCCAGGCAGTAGGTAATAAAATGTGTATAACTCAAGCTATACATAACATTTTTGAGTGGGACCAAGTTTTTTGGAAAGCTAAGACATAGAGGAACATCCCCATAAAACAGTTTTGTCAGATTCTTTGTGAGGATTTCACAGTAAATGTTAAAATCACTGACCCGAGATGAACTTGCAAGTCTGACCAGTCAGAATAAAATGTGTATAACTCAAGCTACAAAATGAATTTTTAAGTGGGGCTTATTTTGTTTAAAAATAGACTCAGAGAAGTGGATCCATACCAAAATTCGAAATAAAAGAGTAAAAGATGAAATTATAGTGAATTTTTAAAGTTACTGCCCCACTGTAAAAGTAAATCTGGTTAGGGTAAAAGTAAAAGGTAAGCTTTAAGACATTAATATCCTTATACTAAGTATTAGAAAACCTTCATAACTCAACTTAAAAGATATCAAAAGGACATTAGGCAACATTGGCCCTACAACAATTAAAAGAGGACATCCAAGAGGAAACCTAAATTAAAAGCTTGCACCAAATTTACTAAGCTAAGCTCATAAAACTTTGCTTGAGAATATGCCTATGTTTATGTTGCAAGCATGATGTTATGATGATGATGTGATTATGATGCCATGATAATGATGATATGATGATGATGATATGATATGATGATATGATATGATGCTGTGATACTGGTTTCCTGTTTGGCAAAATTTTGGGAAGCTTCGGTCTAGCCGTTATACTGCCGAAATTTTGTAGAAATTGTGGACTTAGAAATATTTTGCATCATAAGTTTAATAAGAAAAGATTCAATAAAGTGTGATCCTTCAAAAGGGAAGGTGACCTAATTTAAGTTCCTCACCCACGACTCGCATGAGGCATGGCATGACCCAGCTAGTGTGAGTATAGGGGATAGGGCTTACATGAGGCATGGCATGACCCAGCTAGTGTAAGTACCGAAATTCTATGGTGGCGACGGCCACGGTATGAGCTCATTACCACTTATGTTTAGTGGGTGGAAAGAAAGGACTTAAGATAAGTCAAGTTAAGGAAAGAAAGGGACTTCGGTCCAACCCAAGTAAAGAGTATAACTCTCAACATGTTTATGTATGTTATGAATAGTCATATAAGCTTTCATGTATGCCATGATGTTGTTAATACAACGAGGATAAGTACTAAAAATGGAATCCACTTTGATAGTAATGTTTTCAAAATCAAATAATTGAACCTATTGAATGCCCACGCTTTTCCTTCAAAACCGGCGGTCGAGACGATAACGATGACACTGCGGTGTCGTGGTCGAGTCCTACTGAGAAATCTTATTTCTCATCCTTGTTGTTTTTCCGTCTCGTCACCAGATACTCATGGAGCATCACGTGGCATGGAGCATTGAGCCTCCCCGCCATGAGTGGGCCTATGATGAGGGCGCCCACGCTATTGTGGCCACGACCACCACAATAGTCCGCACATACTTCTACCCGGGTCGAGTTTTTGAGCAGGAGGAGCCGCAGATCCCGCCACCTGTGGACGTATCATCGGCACACCTTGGACAGCCGTTGGGTCCTTGGGATTTCCCGCCCGAGCCATTGCCCGAGATCGAGATGGAGCCTATGTCTCAGGTCTACGCAGCCGAGCCCGTGCCGCTGCCAGGAGTCCCTGTGATCGAAGTGAGTTCGACCGCTACTCCTAGAGCCGCAGCCGCTTCGCCGCCGCTCCCCGAGTACCATCCTGCCACGTCCGAGGAGGATCCTGCGAGGAACGTTCTTTGCCGCCGCCTATACTCCTGGCCGTCGCATTCGTCGCGTGGAGGTGATCAGTCGGCACCCTCGCATCATCCGTACTCCTCACGTTCCCCGAGGCCGAGCAGCGTGGGGGACTAGGCATTCGAGGACCTGAGTCCGTTCGATGGAAGGGCATGGAAGGGGCAGAGAAGCTAGTATATGTCTATGTGGGCTTATCCCAATGTTGCTCCTTATCTGTTGTATTTCATTTTGCATTGGACCTTATTAGACTTGTACTTTTGATATTTTGGGGCCATGGCATGACCATGAGTTCCCTTTTATGTATTGGTTGGATATTATGCGGATAATTATATTATGTAGTTGATGTTGTAATTTGAATGCATGATATTATGATTTATCTCTTGTTCCTTCCTTTTATACCGAAATCTTTGCGATACGCTCGTTTACCACTATCTTCTCGCGCAAGGCTTTACTTTCCAAAAGCGACGACACATTTCAAAAAAAAAAAAAATTTTACTGTATTTTCCGCGTAATTTAATTTCAAGTGAAGTTTAGTTTTCCACGAGCATAAGTAACAACTAATAAAATGCCGTAATACGACTTAAGCGTAATATGGATTTATTAGGGTGTTACAGTTAGATTAATTAATCATTGATAGTTTAATTGGTTAACAAAAACTACCTAATTAAGCCAATAACTAATCATATGATGAAAACTAATTAAACTCACATTTTGTCTATATAAGGACACGCTTAGGTTGACCCCAACACACTTTAGAAAGCCTCCATACTCTGCCCAAACACCTCCAAAACGTGTAACCTCTCCCTGTTCTTTCCTCCTTCATTTTCTCTCAAAAACACCACAAAAACTCCATCAAAGTACCATCAAACCTTCACCCTTTTCAATCACCCTTAAGCACTATCATTCTAAACCCTCAAAGCTCACATCCAAGCCTTCAAAAGAGAGCAAAATCACGTGCATAGCTGCTACCAATCTTGGGTGCAATTCAAGTTTCAACCATACAAAACAAGTAGGGTTTTTTCTTTCACTCTTTAGGCTTCACACATGTATGTTGTGTGATTATGTGTGTTATTTGAAGCTTTTGATTATATTTTTCAGAACATAAACTCAGTTTTGAAGTCTTTAATATGTTCATAAAAGATTGTGGTTTTGATGACTTTCTTTGGTGATTTGAAGTCTTGTTTATATATACATGTGTTCTCATGCATTAGAACTTGTTTCATGCATGTTTTTGAATTAAATCTTCTTGTGTGCCACCTTGAAGGCCATGGCTATGATTAGGGCTGAGGATGCTTGGTTTGTTTAATTAATTTTTTATGGGGATGCTATAAGTATTAAAGCATGATAAAATCTTAAGATTTGGTGGCATGAACCCCACGGCCTCCTCAAGAGCAGTGGGTGATTATTACATTTTCATATGTTCTTGTGTGTGTTTAGATGGTTTAGATGATGGATTAAAGTCTTTGTGGTGCACTTAACATATGGAAGCTTGAATCTTGATTTTAAGCACAAAAGGCTTTTATTTCTTCTTGTTTTCATTTTCGGCCATATGTAGGGCAGCAACTATAAATCATGTTTTTGAGATGTTTTTGATTGCATTTTGATGAAATTTAAGTGTTGGATCCATATAGATATGTATCCCTTTGTTTTAAAGCATAAGAACTTGAAAATACATGATTTTGGTCATGTTTTGTGAGGTTGGTGCATGTTATTCGAGGAAGACTATGGTGTTGCATATCAAATGTTTGATTAATTATCTAAGTGAACCATAGCCAAGTTTCTACAATAGTGATGTTTATAATTTTAATATTTTTCAAGAGGTTTTTGAAGATTTTACACAAAAGCTTTCATGAAAAATCATTAAGTTTATAACCCAAAGCTTTATTTTCTCTATGAACATGTGTGCCGTCCTGTTTTTAATTTATTTTTTCCAGCATGTCTAGTCATGTGAATAAGTGTGACAAATTGTTACTTTGATGTCACATAACCTACATGTTCACATGTGCTAGTTTCACATGATTTTGGTGCACGAAAGCTTATGTTCTAATTGGTTTTGTGACCTGCCCTATTTTGGGCAGTAGCTTATTTCACTTTGATCCACTTAATTTAAGCATTTCAATGATTGGTTTTATGTTTTTGTTAATGAGTTCTCATGAGAATAAGCTTTTGATTTAATGAGTACACTGTTAGAAAACATAAGAGATAAACGCAGCGGAATGATTAAAAAAAATTTTAATCACATGAACACATTCATATAGGATCAAATAACACTCATGAAATCATATCTCATGAGTTTGGTATCACCTCGTATTATTTAAACAACGTAAACACTTGAAAATATAAAAGGATCGTATGAGACATTTACCTCTTGAAGCGATGTCCCGTAGAAATTTGATGTTCGTCTCACGAACACACAATCGCACAATCGCACGACCTCTAGCTCGTCCACACGAACATGATCCGCCAAGGAACTCCTCTTCTCAATCCAAGATCCTTTCTTTGTTGCCCTCTTAAAGAACAAGAATCTCAAATGACTTATGGAGTAGGTGGTGGTGTAACATCCCGATTTCCGAGTTTGGCTTCGCCCTCAGGATTGATCCATCCCGATTTCCGACTTCATCCGTGAAACACAGATAAGATATTATTCTCGAGTTCCGAGTTAGTCTTGCTGAATTCTCGATTTCATGTCCGGTACGACTTCCGAATTCGTCTGGATCATTTTCCACGACTTCCGAGTTTAACCCTCAAGTCCGAACACATAAATGTAATTCCATGAGATCCGACTTCATGTCTCAAGGGAAATGTACACGACTTCCGATTTAAGCTTCAATTTTGATTATGGCCGGTTTCCGACTTAGAGGTATATTGCGCACAATTTTCGATATCCGACTTCAAGTGGCATAATTTACTACTTCACGACTTCCGACCTCATGTCTTAAAGGTATTTATACACGGTTTCCGGGTTTAAGTACTTGGGTTTGGAAATGTGACTCGCGTTCCCGAGTTCCGTCCTTATAGTCGAACTCAATGGATATGATTTCAAATCTTTGGGTTGATTTCAGTCATGCACTAGATCCGACCTCAGATTTGATATCTAGCATTGACATTCCCAAGTTCAAATAGGGAGTTCTGAGATTATAGGATTACCAGTTGCATGGCTTCCGACCTCCGACCTAAGATAACAAGGTTCAAAATAGTGTACGTGGTTTCCGAGTTTGAATTGGGAGTTCCGAAATTATGTGATTGTAAGCGTTAGACTTTCGGAATCCGACATTGATACAAGATTTCCCCAAGTTACAAACAAACTGGTACGAGTTCCGACGTTAGGCTTCAGCTCCAAGCTCAAGTAAAAGCGACACGAGTTCCGACCTCAAGTATAATAAGGATGAGTTCCGACTTGAAATAGAGTAAATGCGAGTTCCGGTTTCAAACAGTATGGCGGCAAGTTACACTGAAGGGGAGACGTAGCTAAATTCTGTCCACAAGAAAATTTAGCCAATCAAAGCCCTCCAAGTTAACTACCACCTCAAGCTTATAAACTCATCTCTTTCTCTCCTTCAGCCCCATTTTCTACACCACTTTCTCCTTTGTTCAGCTCTCTTTTCTCTTCTCCAACTCCATTACTCCTTCAAGCTTAGTAAGGTTCTAACACTCCAAGTTTCAGCACCTAGCTCAAATCATACTCCGAAGAGGTAGGATTCTACTTTTATTCTTGAATTAATTGCCCTATGGCTGTATGAACTTGTCTTCTTCTTCATGTATTCAATGAGTTAATGGAGGTATTATGATGGATTATGACTAAATTCATAGTAGATCTTGATTTAGAATTATGATTAGAAGGAGGAAATTAGGAGAAATGGATGGGTTGGGATGTTGCCTGAGTGAGAATTCCACGGCAGTCCGTACGACGGAGTGTACGGCTCTGCCTACAATCGGTCAAATCCGATAAAACTATTTTTAGATGAAAGTAGACATTTAGGGCTTTCCATCGATATATCATATAAGGTTATTGGATTAGTATTGAGGGAGATACGAATTTTTGAAGTTTGACCTAGGGTTTAGAATGTTCATCCGGGCAGGGTGACATGAGGAGGGTATAACTCACCCTATACAACTCCAAATCGAACGAAACTAAGTTTGAAACTTACATACAGAGGAACACCCCAATATAAGATTCTAAGTTTGTTATGGTCCCAATTGTTCCCAGTGATTCGAGGAAGTTGTCCTATGTCCAAACCAGGCCAAAACAGAGCAGTTCAGGAAGGTCGACTTTCAGGACTTATATCTCGAGATGTACTTAAGCAAATGGAGTGAAACTTGTGGCAAATGAAAGGTTGTCTGTTAGCTTTAATATGAGACCAATTTCGCATGATTTGAGCTTAGTTTCTATTTTTAGTGAATTTATACTTCCAGGAGTGTAACTCAGGCTAGTGACTGAACGAGTTGAGGTAAGATTTGAATATCTTGATTTATATAAATCAGAATGACATGGGACCAAAGAGGTTAGAAAGTGGACATATAGAGCTATGACATATCCAAATTTCAGATTTAAATGAGTTGAATAGAGATAAAGGTGGATTATACAAGATTCGGGCAGAACCGAATAGAATTGGCAGAATGGCCAAGATGATAATTTTACAAGTGTTAGTGGAACACATAGAGTTTGAGTTGAGGATTGCCAGCTTGACATTGACATATATGTGTTAAGTTGATTATGTTGCTATGACTGTTTTATCCGTGAAAGCTAGCACTATTCATGGGAAAACGGACCTGATCCGTTATCTTTGCTGATTTACTATAGAGTCTAAGAAGTTATGAAGGTTTAGATGTGGGGATGAATTGAAATATAAATGGGTATATAGAAACCCTATATTTAAGAATGACATAATTATGTTATGAGGCATGTGAGGGTAAATGATGTAGCATATGTATAACTATGCTTGAATATGTTTGAGAATGAAAGAATGTGAAAATATTGAATGTGAATCCCTTCACTTGGAGGCAGTTGCACTTGAATCCCTCCCTGTGAAGGCAGCTAAGACAATGAGATCCCTCTACCTTGGAGGCACGTGGTCAGATGAGATCCCTCTACCTTGGAGGCACGTGGTCAGATGAGATCCCTCTATGTTGAAGGCACGTGGTCAGATGAGATCCCTCAATTTTGAGGCACGTGACTAGAAGAGATCCCTTCAACTAGAGGCACGTGACCAGAATGAGATCCCTCCAAGAATAGAGGCACGTGAATCCCCTTGCGGGTGAGTCAGTGTGACGACGGTCACGGGTGATACTGACGAGTTCACTCCAAGGCCAGGCTATCCAAGGGCAGTAAATGTACCCTAGGGACGATGATACGGCTAGGTGTGCCAAGTAAAAGACTAAAGACTAAAGATTTTATGACGAAAAGGAAGATGAAGAAAGAAAAGCAAGTTTCATGTATAGGCATGAATTTAAGTACGAGTAATTTTATGTGCAGATGTTATATTCCCAGCATATTGATGTTATCTGTGTTCTAATATGCGACAGTTATTATTCATGGTGTTATAATTAAATGCATTTTATGGGTTCTCCCAAATGCTAAGTGTATGATTAAAATGAACTTTGCTTCGGATAAGACACATTTCGAAATGTAAAATTAAATAGTTGGTGCAGCATGTTCACCTTTCTCAAAATAAACCGAAGCAAACTGGAGACAACCATAATGACCCTATGTATGAAAATTAGAGAATCCTACTGAGAATTTTATAATCCTCACTACTATTTCCATGTTGTCTCCAGATGATTGTAGAAGTTTCCGAAGACGGCTGAAGTTGCTGTCAGATGAGGTCCGCTCAGGTAACAGTAACAGCTCCAGGGTACGGTACTATGACTTAAGCATAGTACTGTGCTTGGGAGGGTGTTGCATTAATGGTATCAGAGCAGTTCTATCCTCTCCGGACCTGAGGATTTGGACTGACTACGTTTCCAATGTACTCTGGAATCTTTAGGAAATGAGACAATGTCATGCGACTAATCTTATCTGCTTAGATAAGATATAGGATAGGAAATTAACTTAGATATGCATGACCGCCTAACTGTGATTGTTATTGGTTGCTGTCACACTTAACTTATTGTTGAGCCTGATCAACTCAATGCTTTGTTGTGTGTGACTAGGAACTAATGGCTTCCAGAGGGCGTAGTAGGCCACTTAACCGTACTCCACCTGCAGGATCCTACAAATTTTATGGATACAATGCGTGAGATGGCTCACGCCATGCGGGAGCAAGCCGTTGCAGCTCATCAAATGATGGACCAGTTAGGTAGGCGGCCCGAGGCCAGCCATGTAGGAAATCCACCTGGGCTAGGAGTAGACCTGGAATATCTCAAGTTTGCGGAATTCAGAAAGGTGAGCCCACCCAGCTTTAGAGGAGCTTTCAACCCTGACAAGGCTGACGAATGGATCAAGACGATGGAAAAGGTTTTCTCTATTTTGGATTGTACAGATCGCCAGAAAGTAGCATTTGCCACTTATATGCTCAAGCGATGCGCACTACGGTGGAATGGTGTGAAGCGGCTATTAGAAGAATCTCAGACAGAAATCACTTGGATTGTGTTCAAGGATGCTTTTTACCAGAAATACTTTCCTCCATCAGTTTGAAATGCTAAGGAGCTGGAATTTATGCAACTCCGTCAGGGAAGCAATAGCATGTCAAAGTACGTCGCCAAGTTTGAGGAGTTATGTAAGTTTTCCACGATCTATCAGCGGAATCCAGATGAGACGTGGAAGTGCGTCAAGTTTGAAGGCGGATTAAGGGAAGATATCCTCGCCACAATAGGCCCTATGGAAATCAGAGATTTTCCTACATTAGTAAACAAGTGCAGACTTGTGGAGAATTGTAACAAGAAATTGGAGAATTCCCAGTCTGATACTTATGGAAAAAGGCTTGCACCTGAAAACCAGGAACTTGAATATGCCTTACCACCAAAGAAACTGCATCAATTAAATGGACGTGGGGATAAACAGTTTCAGGGGCCAAGCGCAGGAAAAACTTGCTCTAGGTGTGGAAAGTATCATGGAGGAAGGCCTTGTCTGGCCGGACAGAATGTATGTTTCAGGTATGGCAAGCCAGGACATATGATCAGAGAATGCCCTGAACACCAACCATTGACTCCTAAACCGCAACGTTAAAGGAGAATCTTCACTATAAACGCCGAGGAAGCAACATCCCAAAGGAGTCATCGCAAGGATTAGGGATAACCTAGGACAAGGGTCCTCTTTTTGTAAAATTACGTTATGTTAAATTATATAACTAGGCCGATTGTATTTTCCTTGACTATGTTTGTTCAACTTCAGTATGTTTGTGTGTGAACTTTCTTTCAAACTCTTACGGCAATAGATAGCCAATTTTGCAATCAAATTTTGAGGACAAAATTTTTTAAAAAAGGAGGGTAGTAATGTAACATCCCGATTTCCGAGTTCGGCTCCGCCCTCAGGATTGATCCATCCCGATTTCCGACTTCATCCGTGAAACACAGATAAGATATTATTCCCGAGTTCCGAGTTAGTCTTGCTGAATTCTCGATTTCATGTTCGGTACGACTTCCGAATTCGTCTGGATCATTTTCCACGACTTCCGAGTTTAACCCTCAAGTCCGAACACATAAACGTAATTCCATGAGATCCGACTTCATGTCTCAAGGGAAATGTACACGACTTCCGATTTAAGCTTCAATTTTGATTATGGCCGGTTTCCGACTTAGAGGTATATTGCGCACAATTTCCGATATCCGACTTCAAGTGGCATAATTTACTACTTCACGACTTCCGACCTCATGTCTTAAAGGTATTTATACACGGTTTCCGGGTTTAAGTACTTGGGTTTGGAAATGTGACTCGCGTTCCCGAGTTCCGTCCTTATAGTCGAACTCAATGGATATGATTTCAAATCTTTGGGTTGATTTCAGTCATACACTAGATCCGACCTCAGATTTGATATCCAGCATTGACATTCCCAAGTTCAAATAGGGAGTTCCGAGATTATAGGATTACCAGTTGCATGGCTTCCGACCTCCGACCTAAGATAACAAGGTTCAAAATAGTGTACGTGGTTTCCGAGTTTGAATTGGGAGTTCCGAAATCATGTGATTGTAAGCATTAGACTTCCGGAA
Organism: Pterocarpus santalinus; assembly: GCA_031439595.1. Lineage (NCBI taxonomy): Eukaryota > Viridiplantae > Streptophyta > Magnoliopsida > Fabales > Fabaceae > Pterocarpus > Pterocarpus santalinus. Next base: position 39,921,929 of record CM062532.1, on the reverse strand, counting down.
TCCGACATTGATACAAGATTTCCCCAAGTTACAAACAAACTGGTATGAGTTCCGACGTTAGGCTTCAGCTCCAAGCTCAAGTAAAAGCGACACGAGTTCCGACCTCAAGTATAATAAGGATGAGTTCCGAATTGAAATAGAGTAAATGCGAGTTCCGGTTTCAAACAGTATGGCGGCAAGTTACACTGAAGGGGAGACGTAGCTAAATTCTGTCCACAAGAAAATTTAGCCAATCAAAGCCCTCCAAGTTAACTACCACCTCAAGCTTATAAACTCATCTCTTTCTCTCCTTCAGCCCCATTTTCTACACCACTTTCTCCTTTGTTCAGCTCTCTTTTCTCTTCTCCAACTCCATTACTCCTTCAAGCTTAGTAAGGTTCTAACACTCCAAGTTTCAGCACCTAGCTCAAATCATACTCCAAAGAGGTAGGATTCTACTTTTATTCTTGAATTAATTGCCCTATGGCTGTATGAACTTGTCTTCTTCTTCATGTATTCAATGAGTTAATGGAGGTATTATGATGGATTATGACTAAATTCATAGTAGATCTTGATTTAGAATTATGATTAGAAGGAGGAAATTAGGAGAAATGGATGGGTTGGGATGTTGCCTGAGTGAGAATTCCACGGCAGTTCGTACGACGGAGTGTATGGCTCCGCCTACACTATTTTTAGATGAAAGTAGACATTCAAGGCTTTCCATAGATATATCATATAAGGTTATTGGATTAGTATTGAGGGAGATACGAATTTTTGAAGTTTGACCTAGGGTTTAGAATGTTCATCCGGGCAGGGTGACATAAGGAGGGTATAACTCACCCTATACAACTCCAAATCGAATGAAACTAAGTTTGTTAGAAAACTTACATACAGAGGAACACCTCAATATAAGATTCCGAGTTTGTTATGGTCCCAATTGTTCCCAGTGATTCGAGGAAGTTGTCCTATGTCCAAACCAGGCCAAAACAGAGTAGTTCAGGAAGGTCGACTTTTAGGACTTATATCTCGAGATGTACTTAAGCAAATGGAGTGAAACTTGTGGCAAATGAAAGGTTGTCTGTTAGCTTTAATATGAGACTGATTTCGCATGATTTGAGCTTAGTTTCTATTTTTAGTGAATTTATACTTCCAGGAGTGTAACTCGGGCTAGTGACTGAACGAGTTGAGGTAAGATTTGAATATCTTGATTTATATAAATCAGAATGACATGGGACCAAAGAGGTTAGAAAGTGGACATATAGAGCTATGACATATCCAAATTTCAGATTTAAATGAGTTGAATAGAGATAAAGGTGGATTATACAAAATTCGGGCAGAACCGAATAGAATTGGCAGAATGGCCAAGATGATAATTTTACAAGTGTTAGTGGAACACATAGAGTTTGAGTTGAGGATTGCCAGCTTGACATTGACATATATGTGTTAAGTTGATTATGTTGCTATGACTGTTTTGTCCGTGAAAGCTGGCACTATTCATGGGGAAACGGACCTGATCCGTTATACTGCCGGATTTACGGCAGGAGTCTAAGAAGTTATGAAGGTTTAGATGTGGGGATGAATTGAAATATAAATGGGTATATAGAAACCCTATATTCAAGAATGACATAATTATGTTATGAGGCATGTGAGGGTAAATGATGTAGCATATGTATAACTATGCTTGAATATGTTTGAGAATGAAAGAATGTGAAAATATTGAATGTGAATCCCTTCACATGGAGGCAGTTGCACTTGAATCCCTCCCTGTGAAGGCAGCTAAGACAATGAGATCCCTTTACCTTGGAGGCACGTGGTCAGATGAGATCCCTCTATGTTGAAGGCACGTGGTCAGATGAGATCCCTCAATTTTGAGGCACGTGACCAGAAGAGATCCCTTCAACTAGAGGCACGTGACCAGAATGAGATCCCTCCAAGACTAGAGGCACGTGAATCCCCTTGCGGGTGAGTAGGTGTGACGACGATCACGGGTGATACTGACGAGTTCACTCCAAGGCCAGGCTATCCAAGGGCAGTAAATGCACCCTAGGGACGATGATACGGCTAGGTGTGCCAAGTAAAAGACTAAAGACTAAAGATTTTATGACGAAAAGGAAGATGAAGAAAGAAAAGCAAGTTTCATGTATAGGCATGAATTTAAGTACGAGTAATTTTATGTGCAGATGTTATATTCCCAGCATATTGATGTTATCTGTGTTCTAATATGCGACAGTTATTATTCATGGTGTTATAATTAAATGCATTTTATGGGTTCTCCCAAATGCTAAGTGTATGATTAAAATAAACTTTACTTCGGATAAGACACTTTTCGAAATGTAAAATTAAACAGTTGGTGCAGCATGTTCACCTTTCTCAAAATAAACCGAAGCAAACTGGAGACGACCATGATGACCCTATGTATGAAAATTAGAGAATCCTACTGAGAATTTTATAATTCTCACTACTATTTCCATGTTGTCTCCAGATGATTGTAGAAGTTTCCGAAGACGGCTGAAGTTGCTGTCAGATGAGGTCCGCAGTAACAAGAATGATACTCCAGGGTACGGTACTATGACTTAAGCATAGTACTGTGCTTGGGAGGGTGTTACAGGTGGTGTCAGAGAGTTTTTCAACAAAAGAGAGAATTTTATATGCTCAAAGGTTTCTGTCTCCTTGTTCTGACCCTCAACCTTCTTTCTCTATTTATTGTAATCAATAGTGGCCTTTCCTTTCTTTTCTCTAGGGTTACAATATTTCAAAATATGGGTTGACATTTATGTCATAATCAATTCCTAATTGATTCCCATAATAAACAAATAAACCATTTTAAACTAGAATTATTTCTCAAATAATTCTTATTTTCAATAGGCCAATTAATATATATAAGTCATCTCATGTCTTATATTAACCCAAAATTGGAAAAGACCAAAAACCCCTCGACATGAGTTTCTAAAATGTGGACCTTCCATTTTATAGAAACTTTCCTTATGAGGATCCACCTTCACCCTGGACTTGACTTCGGGATGTGCTAGCAACCCTGCAATCAAATTGCAAGTCTAATCCAATAATTAAAATTCTAATTAACTATTTTAATTAGACTTAATTCATTCTCGGCGAGTACATGTTTTATTGTGTGTGACTAACTAGGTCCATCTCTAATTGGTAATGAGATTATAAAATCAACCTTTTGATTTTATCTAAACTTATTTTCGCATTCCAAAGTAAAATTCCCAAAATACCCTCGGTTCTCATAAGTCATGGGTAACACCTAGCACAGCATGCCATGACCACCCAATTAGGGATGAATATATATTAATTAAAACATTCTGATGAACCAACAATCATATTTTCCATGCACTCGAATCCTTTCATTACAGCGTCCCGATCCAGCCAGGGTCATGGATAATGTCAAACCCTATAGCTTAGACCATATGGACTTTCTAGGTTTCTATTCTTTGATCAATAGGGCATGAGATAGAAACTCTTTTCATTTAAGTCCAAGTACCTTGGCCAAGGATTTCATGATCAAGAATAACCTTATATCCATAGGACCTATCCTTGTTTACTCAAGGTAATGAATTCCTTCTTAACTGTTCACCTATCTCCATACATAACTAACTATAGCCACAAACTGCCTAACGATAATACATAGGTACATAAGTAGTAGCAAACTATAGTTACCTATGTACAAGATAACCGTGCCATCTCAGGTCAAAGGATTATATGCACTAATATGATCTAGATAATAGTTCATTGACATTAGTAAAATACCATGTAAACATTATCTATACGTCACGTTCGACCCACTTATCACATAAGTGTCCACATATCTGTTTTGACATCTAATGTTATATAGCATGAGACTCACTATTCCATCTTCATTAGTACGTTCTACTAATCATGGAAACAGATAGAGGTGACAATTTTTCGGAAAAATAATGCCCAATTAATATTCCTATGATAGTGAACTATTTTAAAGATCTTGTACTAGACTACTCCGTCACTCATATTCTCAACTCTTGAGAATGAAGTATCTAACAAGTATCTAATGGACTTATTCTAATATACATATATCAGCTCTAGGGCATACAACTAACATACACGATTCATGCTATTTTCTTACTAGATTCACTTGATGCACATGAATACATGCAACTATAATTTCTGCACCTCTTTGGCCATGACATTCACATATGAATTTGAAAGTGTTTTCATGTTCTTAAATGATGGCTTCATGCTTAAGAATTCATGTTATCATGTTAAGTGTTTCTATGACAAGTTTCATCAGATTTTGAGTTGCTTTTCTAAATTGCAAGCTTAATTTCATGATACTCTATTTTTGGACAGCAAGTATTCTAATCTTAATTCTCTTGTTTTAGTGTTTTATAAATCTCATTTGATGTCTTGAATTATGTATTTTCATTTGATTAAGCTTTGTTGACAAGTTTGAGAAGTTTTGAAGCAAAATATATTGTTTTTGACCATATATGTGGTTTCGGCTATATGCTTCTTTTTAGCATGAAAGTTGTTTTAATTACTTGGCTTTGATGAAAGGTTTTCAAACCTTTGAGCATGTTTGAATTAGCTTGGTTTATGTGTTACTTTCTTTTGGGATCATTAAGACTTAATAAGCTTCTAAAAGACACTTAAAACTTATTACAATAAATCATGACCTATGCATTGGAGTTTATGACCTTATGGACTTAACCTATGCTATTAGACTATGTATGGACTTACTGGAATGATTATGAGACTTTGAGAGTTGTTTGGACTTATTTGACACCAACTGTGGTCTTACCTATACTTTGGACCCCTGTGCTTTGAACTATGGACCATGGACTTTGGACTTTGGACTATAGATGTAAACACATATCTATTCACATTAACAGACCTTAGTCATAAATATTTAAGCTAAGGTCCCATTAGAAATTTCATGTAAACTAGCTAGTTCCTTGCTTGAAGTGTTTTTTTTTTTTTTTTTTAGGCTTTGGTTTATGAACGGGTGATTTTCCTAAAAGCTTTGGTGTATAATTAAACAAGTCTTTGTAAGATGTTATTTGAAAGTTGTTTTAAGGCTTTTCTCTAACTTGTACCTACATGCTTAAAGTTACATGAGTATATGTCTAATATGGTATTAAGCATGTTCGAATATGTCTTTAAGAATTGGCTTTGAATATATGCTAGATTGCATTTATATGCATGTGCCATGAGTTATTAGTGGAGAATGGTTTATGTTCAAAGCTTTAGAATTAACACTAGCATAAAAGATAATGATATTAATATTTATCGTGGATGATTTTGATATAAGTCTATTGGAATGTGCACATGAACATGCTTATGGTTGGAGTTCATGCCTTGTTAACTCATGAATATCTAAGTATGTGATCATTACGTGTAAGCTTGCTATGATTGTCTTAAATAAGAGTGTAGTATGAATAACATGTATTAAGTATGCCTATATGCATGAATATGAGTATCCTTGATATGTGCTATGTGATTTTTGAATGATAATGAAATGCTTGATTGTGCACTATGTGAGAAGCATATGGCCTATGTGGTTGTGCACTATATGTCGATCTATGTCTTATGACTCGAAATTAGGTGATTCCATAATTAGTATGAGGCAGTTATGCACTATATGATGGTTGTGGCATACTCGTGCACTACATGATGAGTTTGAAATATATATGTGCACTATGTAACTAAATATGAGATATATGGCTGTTATAAGTGATAAATGAATACGTGAGAATGTGGGCCCCACCGTAGAGTGGACAAGCCATACATTTCACTAAGTGACACCCTGGGCGCCGCTAAAATAGCGGATCAGGGCACGGCGATCACTAAGTCTGGCAGTGGATTGAAATGGTGCCTTGGGCACTGCCAAGATAGCAAATAAGGACACAGTGTTTGTTATATGATCACCCTAGCCCTGCCAAGATAACACATCAGGACACGGTGTTCACAAAGTGATGCCTTGGGCCCTACCAAGATAGCGGACAAGGACATGGCAATCACTGATCTAACTAAGGGACGCCCTAGTAAAGAGAGCTCTTGCAGATCCGGATTATTTATACAGACCCTGCAGACTTCCGCCATAAGAAAAGATCAACAAGCAGTAAAAAGGAATTTGGCAATATACTTGCCATCAATTATGAGATTTTATTAGTGCTTATGATATTTGTGTTGCTGTTTTACTGTTTATATTTATGATTACTATTTATATTTATAGCTATGCACTGCTATCTTGCTTGACATTATGAAATAGTTGGGAATAATAATTTATCTTACCAACTATCTGTACTTTCTTCTGCTGCTAAATGTTCTAATATTTTACTAATGACCTAATTGATTGTATATTATGCATTTTGCTACACTTCCGCCTTCTTCTTATCATTTTTGGGATGAAGCGGGAGTCCCTTGGAAACACTGCCTTACTGGGAAATTTCTCTCACCTTATTTTCTTGGTGTTTCCACATAACAGGATTCGCTTTAATGATGAAGATAATAGTGGCACGAGACCTTGCCCTTGTGAGGAAGTAGATTATGTAGCTAGTTGTGTATTAGCTTCTTGAGAAGTTATGGGCATTAGTGTCTGTCCTCTGGCTTGTAACTCTAGTGTCCCTATTATATTTGTAGAAATGTATCTGAATAGTAGATATTGATAATGATCAGTTGTTTTAAGCTTAGGCTTCTTGTGGATGTAATATAAAGTAACTACTTAATTCATATTTAGAATTGATAGATAAATTTAATATATATTGGGTAAACTAACTAAATATACAAGAGTTTTGTAGCTTCCAAAAAAAAAATTTACTCAAATTTTACTTAAGGTTGGGGTGGTACATAAGGGGTGGATGGAATAGTCATTTAGGCTCAATTAATTCCCTTAATTTAAGGAACCCTCACCCCTAACTCATTCTCCTTGGGGTACCCCCAAGTTAGTTGTCTAGCAACTATCACGCTTTTCTTGTTGAACCTTGGCATTATATTTGACTTATATTGCCAATTTTTCCCCATTTCTTTCTTTTTCATTACTCATGCATTCTTTCACCTTCTTTCTCCTTCTTTTTTTTTTCTTCACTCCACTTTTTGACTTTAGCAAGCATGAGGTTGTGGCAACAGAGATATTACCTTATTCAAATGAGTTTAGAAGTTAATACCTTATTCAAATGAGTTTAGAAGTTAAGGCTTGAGCGTAAACCAAGGGATCAAAGAGGGAAAAGAAAGGAAGGGCATTAGGCTCATAATGTGGTTCAATCCAAGAATAGGCTTAAGGCTTAAAAGGGGTGACTAAGGATCAATGACCAAGGGTGGGTAATGAGGTTCAATTGTGGCTACCAAACATGGCCTAAATCACTTCTCCAGGTATAATTCACTCACATAGTAATCAAGAGAGATTCACATGGATAAGAATGCATGTTTGAACCTAAATAAAGCATAAAAAGCATAACGATCACTTGTCCTGAGTTGCTAACACTTATTAAAGTGTAAGAAAATGATCCTTCTTAATTCAATAATGAAACCACAAAATGATTTTCAAGACTCAAATCAAGGTCCACAATTACTTAGAGGTTAACAAGCAGAGCAGTATTTTATACATAGGCATAGGCATACAATAATCATTTGATTAACAAAAGACACTAAGAACTGAAAATCTTTTTTTTTTTTTTCATATGGAAATAGAAGTTTGAAACCTAATGAAATAACGAAGTAAAAGAAAACAAGGGCAAATAAGAAGTATATTTTATGGACTTTCCAACCTCTAACTTAAAATTATGCATTGTCCCCAATGCATGAAAATAAAATCAAAAGAAAAGGGAAGGGAAATTGACTCCCCAGGTCTAGTCATCATCCTCAAAAGCTTCAAAGTCCTCTGCATCTTTATCCTAAACTACTCCTTCTGCTTCTTCCTCTGACTCCTCCTGTGCATAGGCCTCCTCATCAATAGGGCACTCAAGCTTTGGATCTGCTAGATGTAGAGGCGGAAACTGCAGGAGGAGTTATGGTGATGCTGCTGCCTCATGAGCACCTCCAGACCCTGGATAACTCTATAGATAGAGGAATACTTCCTACTAGCTTGGTTATGGAGAATGGCCCGTGTGCTTCTCATGTCTATACTTAGCTTATCAATCTAGACTTGAAGCTAAAGCCATGAAGGTTGGGATGGATTAGTGCCTGTAGCCTGTGGTAGTGGTGGTGATGGTGTATCTTCCTATCTCTCTGCTTGCCAAGTCCTCTCGGTCCTTCCAGTTGCTCTGTTCAATGTTACAAAAAGGCTCACGTCAGTAATCTTTAGGCCTCTATCGATTATGCACTCTACAGGATCTAGAACAACAACTCTTGCAGGGTAAATGTAGTGGTCAATGAGGGATAGGGTAGTGAATAATTGCTGCTCGCAATCGTCATCATTTGGTCTTTAATCAACTACCCCAGATTAATGTCCCTCTGAGTAATAAGATAGTATAGTAGAATGCACCTCTCCTTTGTGATAGAATGAGTATGCCAGTCAGGCATTAGGCGAAAGAACAATATCTGGGCCAATACTCTAGCTGCTGACTTCAAATATTTGTTCATTAGATGCTTCGACCCGGTAAATGGAGTCTCATAGTATGTCCATGCCCTACCTAGTAAGGCTATGGTGTGGAGTATCTTATACCAATCCACATTTTGCCTTCTAAGTTTGGCGTAGTCATCTTGCTAGATGTCAGGAGTGCAAAAGAAAGTGTTGATGCTAGAGGGATAGACATCTACCTAGTGGCCTCTCACCCATACATGGCCTTCAGGTTGGTTGGCTCTGCTAACCACCATTAGATTGGCAAAGAATTCTCTGAATAAGTTAACGCAACCCAATGGTGACTCGTCCAATAGGCTGTGCCACTGTCTTCTCTCTAACTCCTCCTCATGTACTCTAAATGGGCTAGAGCCTAGCTGAATGCCCTTCTCAACCACTACTTCCCCATTTGTAGAGTAAGGAGGTGTAGCACTGCTAGCAGTTCTCTTGAATGAACTGGTGTCTGTCAAAATTTGTATCAACTTAAGAGGGTTGAGAAGAAGATGAAGCTTCAGTTATCTTGGTTCTCTTCCGAGATGCCATGGTCCTAAAAATAAAACCACCAGAAATCCAAAAGGAAACTTAGTCAGTAATCAATAAATCATAAAAGAACAATCTAAGATAACGACTAACAACTTACTTACTAGCACAGTCAAAAATAGTCTATTAAACACAATTGAAGCACATGCAAGGATTGTAAAGAATGAAGCACGGTGAAATACAATGAATGGAATCCTAAGCATACTCATCAATGGTAATTAAAGAACTCACCTTCAACTTTTAGTCAACCTAGTTTGATCAAATGTGCTTAATAAACCATATAACTCAACCCACAACTTTCAACTAATGCATAGTACTTTAATCTCAAGCTTAGAAGATCATAAAACAAGCATATATTCATAATTAATTCAAGTAAGTGCATTTAGTGAATTGAAAAACATATGTTGTTCATGACAAGAGCCAGTTCAATAACCAACATAGCCATATATGAATCACATACAGATTAAAATTCAAAAATGGAAAAGTAAGAATGTGCAAACCAAGTGTGGATGTCTATCAATGACTCAAAGGAAGCAAACTTTTTAAAGAATGGAGGGAAATTTTCCATCTATCCAAGAAATCCCAATTTTTTGGGTTAAGGTTCAAAAAGGGGGAGATTAGTAGCTATGGTGGTGAGGTGAGTGAAAATATGAGGGGATAGGGGCGATTTTGAGGTGGGAAATTGATTTGAGTTAGAGAAATTGAGTAGGGAAGTGAGGTTTTGTGTTTTGGTGTATAAGGGAGCGAGAGGGAAAAAGAATTCATGTGTATGTGTGCTTTTGTTTATGCTGCAACATTGCTACAATGCATTCTTATATTTTGATGCAAAAAGATGCTCATCTTTTTGCATCAAATTTTTAGAAAATGTTCATACTATGACAACGGGTTGTAGCACAAAATAGCGTACTGTTGCTGATGCAAATTCTGCATTTTATTTGTTGCATGCCAAATGTGGCTTCTTCCTCCACTTATGCACTTCCTAATTGCTCCAACTAACCTACAAAACAAAATAAACAAGATTAAATGAAGTAAAATTAATCAAACCTAAAATTCTACCTAAATCACAAGAAAAACTAAAAAATTACTAAATTAAAAATCAAAGAAAGGTTAGAAAAGTTGAGTTATCTCCCAATAAGCACTTTGGTTTAATGTCCTTAAGTTAGATATGGCTCTATCTATAAGCATGGATCAGAGAGAATAGTTGAAGCCTTGAGTTTATCAAAGCTTCCATCAACCTTTGACCGTTGACTTTAAAAGTGCCCTTTGCAGGAGGTGTGGCCTCTATAGTTCCAAAAGGGGACACTTTAGTGATCTCAAAGGGTCCTCACAACCTTGACCTTAGCTTCCTAGGGAATAGTTTCAAATTGGAATTTAAGAGTAATACTTTCTGGCCTATGTGGAAGTCTCTTCTCAGAATATTCCTGCCATGCCATTTCTTGGTTTTCTCCCTGTAGAGCTTGGCATTCTCATCGTCTTCCTATCTAAACTCATCCAACTTATTAAGTTGTAACAACTTTTTCTCACTTGCCTCCTTGATATGAAAATTGAGCAATTTTGTTACCCAATATGCCTTATGCTCCAACTCAACTGGCAAGTGACAAGCCTTCTCAAAGACCAATCTATATGGAGACATTCCAATAGGAGTCTTCAAAGCTATTCTATATGCCCAAAGAGCATCATCCAACTTAACTGATCAATTTCTCCTTGAGGCATAAACAATTTTTTAAGGATCATTTTTAACTCTCTATTGGACACCTCCACTTGGCCACTTGTTTTGGGGGTGGTAGGGAGTGGCAACCTTGTGATTCACACCATATTTTGCAAGAAGGGCTTCAAATTGGCGGTTTCAAAAATGTGTGCCTCCATCACTTATTATTGTTCTTAGGGTGGCAAATCTTGAAAAAATATTCTTCTTCAGGAACTTTGTAATAACCCGGGCATCATTGGTAAGAGAAGACATGGCTTCCACCCATTTGGAGACATAATCAACTACCACAAGGATGTATTTGTTGCCAAAGAAAGTAGGAAAGGGCCCCATGAAATCAATGCCCTAAACATCAAATAGTTCAACCTCTAAAATATTATTTAGTGGCATCTCATGCTTCCTAGAGATGTTCCTAGTCCTCTGACACTCATTGCAGCTTCTTACATCGTCATTAACATCTCTAAAAATGGTGGGCTAGCAAAACCCACACTGTAGGACCGTAGCAGCTGTTCAGATGGCCCCAAAATGGCCCCTAACTGGTGATGTGTGACAATGGTAAAGAATATTGGCCACTTCTTCTTGAGGAACACATCTTCCAATAATATGATCTAAGTAATGTTTATAGAGAAATGGCTCATCCCAGAAATAGTACTTGAGGTTAGAGAAGAATTTCTTCTTCTGGGAATATGAGAGGCCCTCGGGTAGAATTCTCTTCACTAGATAATTTGCATAGTCTGCAAACCACGGTGTTGTCTATGTTACTCACAACTGTTTATCAGGGAAGGCCTCTCTAATATCTTCCTCCTCATGCAAAGTGGGAGGGGTCAGCCTGGGAAAGTGGCCAGCTACCAAATTCTCTACTATTTTTTTATCTCTGATCTCCAAATTAAATTCTTGAAGTAGTAGAATCCATCTGAGGAGCTTAGGCTTGGCATCCTTCTTGTCCAACAAGAACTTGTGGGCTGCATGGTCCATGTAAACAATCACCTTGGCACCTATCAAATACGAACAAAACTTGTCAAAAGCAAATACAACAACCAAAAGTTCTTTTTCAGTGGTAGCATAATTAAGTTACGCATCATTCAAAGTACTAATGGCATAATAAATAACATGCAACAACTTAACTTTCCTTTGTCCTAAAATAGCACCTATGGCATAATCACTAGCAACACACATGAGCTCAAATGGTAACTCCTAATTAGGTGCAACAAGGATAGGAGCTGAAACTAATTTGCTTTTCAAAAGTTTAAAGGCATGCAAACATTCATTATCAAAATTAAAAGGAACATCTCTAACTAACAAATTACTCAAAGGCTTAGCAATTTTAGAGAAATCCCTAATAAATCTCCTATAAAATCCAACATGACCTAAGAAATTTCTAAATCCCTTTATATTAGTTGGTGGAGATAGTTTCTCAATGATTTCAATTTTGGCCCTATCTATTTCAATTCCTTTGGTTGAGATTCAATGTTTAAGAACTATGCCTTCCTGCACCATGAAATGACACTTCTTGCAATTCAAAACAAGGTTAGTTTCCTAACACCATTTCAAAACCAAAGATAAATGATATAAACAATTATCAAAAGAAGAACCAAAAACAAAAAAATTATCCATAAAAACCTCTATGAAACTCTTCACCATATCATGGAAAATGGCTAGCATGCATTTCTGGAAGGTAGCTAGCGCATTACATAACCCAAATGGCATTCTCCTATAAGCAAATGTCCTATATGGGCAAGTTAATGTGGTTTCCTCCTCGTCCTCTAGGGCAATGTGCATCTAGTTGTAACTAGAGTAGCCATCCAAGAAGAAATAGTAAGCATGGCCTGCTATCCTTTCCAACATCTGGTCCATGATGGGTAGTGGGAAGTGGTCCTTGCAAGTGGCATCATTGAGTTTCCAGTAGTCAATACGCATCATCCACCCAGTCACCTTTCGAGTTGGAATGAGCTCATTATTCTCATTCTTCACTACTGTAATTCCTCCTTTCTTAAGTACCACTTGAACTGGGCTTACCTAAACACTGTCTGAAATAGGATATATAATCCCTGTATCGAGGAGCTTCACCACTTCTTTCATGGTTGGGTTCGGCCTCCTTTGTGATTGAACTAGTGCCTTGAAGTCATCTTTCATAAATATCTTATTCATGCAAAAGGTAGGGCTGATGCTATAACACCCTAATAAACTTATACTATGCTTAAGTCATATTACGGCATTTTATTAGTTGTTACTTATGCTCGCGGAAAATTAAAACTTCGTTTGTAAATTAAGTTACGTGAAAAATATGGTAAATTTTTTTTTTTTGAAATACGTTGTCGTTTTACAGCGTTTTGAAAAAGTGAAGCCTTGAGCATGAATGTAGAAGTCTAGAGAGCAGGTCGCATATAACTCGTATCACAATATCATAAAACATGAGAGCGATAAATCAATAGTAATAACAAATGCATGGCAATTACATAGTTAGTCATTTCATCCATAAAAGTTCATAAAATTAAGAAATACATAAGGAGGCTCCTGGTCGTGCCACAGCCTAAATACTAAATACCCAATACAAATTAAAATGACATAGTTCATCACAAAAGAGGAATACATAAAGGAGCATAGCGACAGTAACTACAAGTCCAAAACAATATAGTCTAGCATTCATACTTCGATCGTGCCTCGTCATAAGTCCATTTACAGTATGGTGGATCCATGATCCACTCCACCGGATGCGCTATCGGAATCTAGTGGCGATACGGAAAAATAGTTAGGGTGAGAAATAATATTTCTTAGTAGGACTCGAACCCGACACAAAAGTGTCATCGTCATCATCCTAGCCACTTTGGTCTTATTAATGAAAATAGTGAGCATTCATAAGGTCCAATTATTAGGTTTTCTAAACATGAATATCTGAAGCAGATTCAATTTTAAGTACATATTCTCGTCATAATAATAACATCATGGTATACATAAGAGTTTATATAACTATTCATATCATGCATGAACATCTCAAGAGTTTCATTCTTTACTTGGATTAGACTAAAGTCTCTTTCTTTCATTAGACTTGACTCTATCATAAGTCTTTTATTTACCACCCACTACACATAGTTGGTAATGAGCTCATACGATAGTCGTTGCCACCATAAGTTCTTGGTACTTACAATAGCTAGGTCCTTTGCCATGCCTCATGTAACACCCTAATAATGCCATACCATGCTTAAGTCATTCTATGCATTACTAGTTGTTACTCTTAACTAGCGGAAGTTCTTATGGTTGAAATTAGCGTAATACATGAAAATACCATGTAATTTTTTTTTGTAAAACCTTTATGTTTGAAAACTATGCCTTTTGGCGCTTACTTACTCATATACACATGGACGTTGTTCCTCATATTGCTGAGTTACTAATAAGACGTATGATAAAATTGAAACAACATAACACAATAACATAAGCCAAGAAGTAATCATAGATACTCAAGAGTCATCATTACACTTAATAAGTATCACATATGTAATAGGTCAAATTAAGCAACATGACTTCCTACATGCTCTTAATTACACATAAACTGCCCAACTAGGGCTCTTAAGAAAATGAAAATACTATGCTACTATCTTGATCCTCCTTAGCTAGGTGAAGAAACATGGCAGCTCTTTGTCTCATGCAGTCAGGTACCAATGGGAGTGCTATTGAGGATGCCATCAGCTTCATCTAAAGACGACACGGAAACGTATCTCAGTAGGATTGTGACTAGACAAACATGGTGTCATCATCATTGTCCCAGCCACTTCGGGTTTGATTATAAAAATAATGGACAGATATAGGTTCAATTTTAACAATTTTCGAAGATATAAATCCCGAATCAGATTGCTTTTACATTTATCATCATATTCATAACATCATACATAGGCATACCTACTAAGACATGGGATAAACATTCATAATATGCATGAGAAATATAGAAACATGCAAGACTATGCAACTCATCAACTTGACCATGGTTCTACTTTGACTTTACATTCATTTTTAGCACATGCTTAACATTCTTTACTTTCCTTTAAAATAGACTGCTTTTGGACATATGCTCATTCCGTGACCGTCGTCACGCAGTACTAAACCAAATCAAACTAAGCCGATATTGGTTACCCCTAAGTTAGAGGGTCCTCCATGTCACCCTTTGATTAATTGGATTTCTATATATTTATTTTCTCTCATATTTAGTTCATTAATCTTCTTTTGTGCTTAATAGGATTAATTAGGGCCATTTTGCATTTTATTGAGTTTTGGTTGGGCTAAATTTAGTTTTTCTAGTATTAAGGTAATTCTGACACTATTTTGGTTTTTTGGGGCATCTCTTGAGTTATAGAGCTCATTTTATTGTGATTCTTGATTTGCAGGAAAGCTAAGAGATAGGCCCACAATTGCTATGAGAGGTCAGAGGCTAATTCTGATGAGAAGAAGCTGAAACTATGCCTACAAGTGAGCTAAAGAGATGCAATCATGGTTTCTAAACTGGGTGCAGTATTTGGATCATATTTTGGTCCATAGTAGCCCAATTAAGCCCATTCCAATGGCATTTTGAAACTAACATCCAAGGCTACAATTCTTCTTCAGAATACAAATCCAAACAGTCACATATTCTTGGCCAAAACCGTGGAAAACTTTACTAGTTGTATTGGAAAACTGAATTTAGTGTTTTTAGCATAATTTTCTCTCTAGAATTCAGAATTTAGCAAATAAGATGTCCAAATTCATCTAAAAGACAGGGGGATTAATGTAATAACTATTAGAGATTGTTTGGAAACTTTTTTGATTCTCTGATGGCCGAATTGAGTAGGGGGCAAAACATTCTTTGAGGAGAGAGACAGATTTGGAGAATATATAATTTTCGATTTTTACTTTTCTTCTTCTCTTTTCTCTCATGCCCCCCACCTTGCCAATTTGTCTTCCTGTATTCATGGAGGCTTGAACTTACTTCTGATCCATGGATTAAAGAAATAACAACAGCACTCTTGAGAATTGGTTTAATTGAACTCGGCATACAATTGGTTTCATCTATTCCTTTTTCTCTTATTTCAATCTTGTTTGAATTGGAGTTCTTCATTTTGAATTAATGATTGAAATTTGATTGGTTGCATAATATTCGGTAGATATATGTAATCAAATTGTGGAAGGAGTATGAATTAGAGTTTCAGGTTTGAATTCTACGATTAACTGCATTGGCGTATGAAATTAACATAATTCACTTAGATTCTAGATGTTTTTGAATTTTAATTGAAATTGTGTTAATCTAATGCATGAAGGTTTTCATGTGAATGTTGAGTATGAATTGATGTTTCATTTAGATTCAATGTTAATCACTGATTCTATTTGTTGAGTTATTTCTAAAATTCAATGATTGAGTGTCTATGGTTGTTCCTTTGATTCTTGGATTAGAGTTTCAATTCTTGATCATTTTCATTTTAATTAGCTACATTTTTATTTGATGAACAACTGCCCCCTACGAATTTCTGATCATATAACATTGTCATCCATGTGAGACGACCCGGATTGCACCCTTTACTGCAAAGTAGTGTAACTTAGTTTTATTGTAATTTGACCAAGCTCGGCACTCAAGTCAAATTTTGGCACTGTTGCCGGGGATGATTGATGTTATTTGGTTAGGTTAATATGTGTTAATATCATTGCATATTCTATTTTGATGTGTGTTTGGTTAAGTTGTTAGTTTTAATTCATAGTTAGCGGCTTGGTTTTACGGTTTTTGATGACTAACTCTTTTCAGTTGATTTCAAGAGACTTAATTCAACAGCAAAACATCATTCTGAGAAAGACTCAATCCTTCAAGGATTGAGCCCCCTTGTTTTTGTCAAATTCTATCTTTTAGATAGGTTTTCAGAGGTTTTTTTATCTTCTCGGTATTTTTTTAGGGACATAATGGATATTTTTGTAAAAGATTTTGTACTTTGATTGACTTGAAAATTGTCAGTTGAAGGAAAATGGCCCTCTGATCAAGATCAACAGCTTTGCTATTGACTTTTTATTTTTAAGCCAAATTCCTTCATTTAGACCTCTATTTTTTTATTTTTTAAGATTTTTCTTTGCAATTTTTTACTCCTTGAGGGTAAAATTTTTGAGGTGTGGTTGTCCCATAATTTTAAAAAATTACTTGGTAGTGTTTTTATATTTATTTTGATTATTTCGAGTGTTTGTGTGCAATTTTTAGTGCTTTGTGTTAGGAGTGAAATAGGTGTGTATATGGTTCTGTTTGCTATTTTGTTAGTGCATGACTAGATCTGATCCAAGTCCTAATTTGGTTGAGTTTGATCCTAAATTAGAGAAGACTCTTAGGCAAATTAGAAGAGCTAAGGGGAGGTTGTTTGAGACTAGTTTTACTAGTAATTCTATTTTTGATTTTATTCCTAACTTTGTTGATAATTCTGATTTTTTAGGAAGCATAGCTAATAGAACCTTGAAGGAACTTGCAGCAACTGATGTCAACTATCAAGCTTTGGCTATCCAGTACCCGAATTTGGATGCAGGCTTCAAGCTAAAATCAGGACTGATACATCTGCTACCTAAGTTTCATGGCTTAGCTGGAGAGGACCCTCACAAGCACTTGAAGGAGTTCCATGTAGTGTGCTCAACCATGAAGCCACATGGAGTGGAGGAAGACCATATCAAGCTGAGGGCATTTCCTTTCTCCTTGGATGGATCTACCAAGGATTGGTTGTACTACTTGCATCCAGGTTCCATCACAAGGTGGCAAGACATGAAGAGGATGTTCTTGGAGAAATTCTTTCCTACATTAAGAGCTGCTGGAATCAAGAAGGACATTTGTGGAATAAGGCATTAGTGGAGAGACATTGCATGAGTATTGGGAGAGGTTCAAGAAGTTGTGTGCAAGCTGTCCACACTATTAGATTAGTGACCAGCTTCTCATTAGTATTTTTATGAAGGTCTCATGTCAATGTACAGAAGTATGGTTGAAGCTACTTCTGGAGGGCCTCTAGTAGATAAAACACCTCCTACAGCTCATGAATTAATTGCAAACATGGCTGCCAATGCACAACAGTTTGGTACTCGAGCCATAGTGTCAACAAGAGGAGTAAATGAAATGCAAACCTCTGATGCAAACTAGTAGAGGATGGAAAACCGAATAGAAGAGTTGACAACCTTGGTGAGGCAATTGGCACTTAGCTAGCAGCCCCAGCCCCAGCAACTAGTAGCTATCATTTGTGGCATTTGCTTTATACCAGGACATCCAACAGATTAGTGTCCACATCTGTAGGAGAGCAATGAAATTGTTGTAGGAATCTTTACTGGTAGGCCTTATCAGCAGCAGCAGCAGCAGAAGAGTTATGATCCATTCTCCAACACATACAATCTTGGCTGGAGAGATCACCCAATTCTAAGGTGTGGTGATCAATCAGTTTCAGCAACCTCAGTTTAAGCAAAATTCTGCTAGACCAAGCTCAAGACAATATTATCCACCAGTTCAGCAAATAAACCATAAAGCAGCAGCTCAAAACCATGCTTGGCAGAATTGGTAAAGTAGATGGCAACCAGTAATGTTCAGTTTCAGCAGAGAATAGAAGCCAGGATCCAGAGTCTACAAACACAATTGGTCAGTTAGCTGCAACAGTAAATGAACTAAAGTCTCAAGGTTTTGGCAACCTTCCTTCCCAATCTATGAGCAACCCAAAGAATGTGAGTTCCATCACTTTGAGAAGTGGCAAGCAGCTTAAGGTTCCTGACGTTGCAGAAAAGAACAACTAAGCAGATTCTGTAGAACAATCAGAGGTAGTAGAAAAATATGATTTTACAGAAATAAAGAAAAATAGTGCAGAACCAAGCAGTAGCAATAGCAAGCAAGCTGAACAAAGTGTTCCATTGCCTTTCCCCAATAGAGTGACACAAAACAAGAAGCGAGCAGAAGCAGAATTAGAGAAGGAGATTATGGACACATTCACAAAAGTGGAAGTCAATATTTTGCTCCTAGAAGCCATCAAATAGATTCCAAAGTATGCCAAGTTTCTCAAGGACTTATGCACTCATAGAAGGAGGCTAAAGGGAAATGAGAAGGTGAGCATGGGCAAAAATGTTTCTGCCATCATTCAGCCAAGTATTCCCCTGAAATGCAAGGATCGAGGGACTTTCACCATTCCATGCATCATAAGAAGTAAGCAGTTCAGTTAAGCTATGTTGGATCTTGGAGCTTCAATAAATGTCATGCCAAAATCAATTTACCGGTCATTATGCATTGGAGAGTTCAAGCCAATAGGAGTGGTCATCCAACTTGCCAATCGAAGCACAACTCACCCTAAGGGAGTTTTAGAAGATGTGTTGGTAAGAGTAAATGACCTTATTTTTCCTGCTGATTTCTATGTGCTAAATATGGAGGATGAATTGCATGCTAATCAACCAACATTAATCTTAGGTAGGCCATTTTTGAAAACTGCTAAGACTAAGATCGATGTGCATTGTGGTACATTATCCATGGAATTTGGAGATAGTAAAATGCATTTTAATCTGTTTGATGCCATGAGATACCCACCGGAAGAGCATTCTATTTTTCATATAGACATTATTGATTCATTGGTTGACGAAGTGCATGAGAACTTGTTGGTTGAATTATATTGTGTTGATTGTGATTGTGATGGTAGTAATGACTTATTTGCTATTTGTGCTGTTTATGCTGAATTTGCTACATGCCTACATGGTTGTGATTCTATTTGTTCAAATTTCGAAAATCCTACAATTTTAGTTTTAGTTTTAGTTTTAGCATTTACTAATTCTGATTTTGTTAATTTTTCTGCTGACAAATCTATTTATGCTGATTCTGATTGTGTTATGTTTAATCCTGCAAATTATGATGTTGATGTTAAATTAAATTCTGGAAATTCTATTTGTACGAATTCTGCCACTATAGATTTTACATGTATTGATTGTATCAAATTTGATTCTGTTGCTACAGTAGCAAATTCTACTGTTATATTTTTAGATTCTACAAATATTGATTTTGCAGTGTCAAATTATGCCAATTCTGCTACTGTCTTTATAAATTCTATTTCTGTAGATTTAAATATTGCACTTACAGTTTCTGCAGGTTCTACATTACCATTTTCTGCACATTCTGCTACTTTAGTTTCTGGTTGCACAAATTTTGCATTTACAGAAATTTCTACTACTGATGAGTTTATTTCTAAAAATTCTATTTATGATGTACAATCTACAATTTCTATTTTTGCAGTTTCTAATGTCGATTTGCAAATTTTAAATTCTGAATTTTTAGATTCTGTGATTTTGAATTCTGTACATCATTTTAACTATGTTGATTCTGTTTTAGCTTCCATAGGATATGATGATGCTGTTGTGTAGAATTTTTCACAGATTGCAGATGCTGAACCCAAATCAACAGAAGCAACTCCAAGATTAGCACCTTTTATCATAAAGCTACCCACCTTGGAATTGAAGCCACTGCTAGAAAATTTGAAGTATGCATTTCTGGCACCAAATGAGATGCTACCAATCATTATAGCCAAAGATCTACAACCAGAGCAAGAAGAGAAGTTGTTCAACATCCTGAGGCAGAACATGAAGGCTATAGGCTGGACATTGGCAGACATACCTGGGATTAGCCCCTCTACGTGCATGCATAGAATTCAGCTAGAGGAAGGAGTGAAACCAGTGAGGTAACCTCAGAGAAGGCTCAACCCACTTATCTTGGATATGGTGAAGAAAGATGTGAGTAAGTTGCTAGCTGCAGGAATCATTTATCCAATTTTAGACAGTAAGTGGGTAAGCCCGGTGCAAGTGGTTCCAAAGAAGACTAGAATAATAGTGGTGAAGAATCCCAGGAGGAGCTGGAGCCTACAAGAGTGCATAATAGCTAGAGAGTCTACATAGGCTATAGGAGGTTGAACCAAGCTACCAGGAAGGACCATTTTCCATTGTCCTTCATTGATCAGATGCTGGAGAGATTGGTAGGTCAGTCACACTACTATTTTCTTGATGGTTTTTTTGGTTATTTTGAGATCCATATAGCACCTGAAGATCAGGAAAAGACAACTTTCACCTATCCATTTGGCACATTTGCATATTGGAGGATGCCCTTTGGTTTATGCAATGCCCCAGGTACATTTCAGAAGTGCATGGTGAGTATCATTTCTGATTTTCTAGAGAATTGTATGGAAGTCTTTATGGATGATTTTACTATTTATGGCACTTCATTTGTTGCATGCTTGGACAGTCTTGCTAAGGTACTGAATAGATATGTTGAGTCTCACCTTGTTTTGAATTTTGAAAAAAGTCATTTTATGGTAAGCAAGGTGTAGTCTTAGGACATGTTATTTCTAGTGAGGGTATTGCTATTGATAGGTCCAAGATTGATGTCATTCCTTCTTTACCTTACCCCACATGTGTGTGGGAAATGTGTTCTTTTCTTGGACATGCAAGTTTTCACAGGTGATTTATCCAGGACTTCAGCAAAATTGCCCTTCTACTTTCCAAGCTGCTGCAAAAGGATATCGATTTCCAGTTTGATGATAACTACAGGAGAATTTTTAACCAGTTGAAGTGACACCTAATTTCTGCTCCTATTCTTCAGCCGCCAAATTGGGAATACCTGTTCGAGCTCATGTGTGATGCATCGAACCTTACAGTTGGAGCTGTTCTTTCCCAAAAGGTTGGGAAGAATCCTCATGTCATAGCATGTGCCTCCCAGACCCTAGACGCTGCACAGGCTAATTACACCACTATGGAGAAGGAGCTTTTAGCCATTATTTTTGCTTTAGATAAATTCTGTGCTTACCTGTTAGGAACTAAAGTAACTATTTTTCTGATCATGCAGCCCTGAAGTTCTTATTGAAAAAGCTAGATGCAAAGCCTAGACTAATCAGGTGGATGTTGCTATTGCAAGAATTTGATATTGAGATCAAGGACAAGGTTGGAGCTGAGAACTTGGTAGCAAACCACTTGAGTCGCATTTCACAGGCCTTAGAGCCTTTACCTATCCATGAGACATTTCCAGATGAGCAACTTTTAGAGTTACGAGGTAAGGATCCATGGTATACTGATTTGGTTAACTATAGTTGCTTCTGAGTTGCCTGCCTACTGTAAAAAGCATCAGATAGATAAACTTAAGAGTGAGGCTAAATATTATGTCTGGGATGATCCTTATTTGTGGTGCATGTATAGTGATTAGATTATTAGGCGCTGTGTGCATGAGCTTGAGATTTCTTCCATTTTGCATTTTTGTCACACAATTGCTTGTGGTGGTCACTTTGGACCACAACGCACTGCTAGGAAGGTCTTAGATGCAGGTTTTTATTGGCCCACATTATTTTGCGATTCTTACACTTATTGTAAGAATTGTGAATAGTGTTAGAAGATAGGTACTATTTCTTATAGGAATGAGATGCCTCAACAACCATTATTGTTTTGTGAGATATTTGATATTTGGGATATTGACTTTATGGGTCCATTTCTTATCTCATTTGGTTTTGTTTATATTTTGCTAGCTGTTGACTGTGTCTCTAAGTGGGTGGAGGCCAAGGCCACTCGAACTGATGATTCTCATGTTGTCATAGATTTTGTCAGATCACACATTTTTTGCAGGTTTGGAGTGCCTAAAGCAATCATCGATGATTAGGGGAGCCATTTCTGTAACAGGAACATGGCAACTCTACTGAAGAAATATTGATACATGCTCAAGAGGGTAATTTGGTCATTCCAACACTGGAAAATAGCTTGTTTCTAGCAAGTCAGTTCTACCTTGGAGATCAAGCAATCCAAGAGATCATTTCAAGTTACTTGGAGATCAAGGAATTAAGCTTAATTAAAAGTAACTTGGGGAGCAAGCAATTTGATTATGCTGAAAATATGTTTAGATTGTATTTAGATTCATTTTTTTATTTGTTTTGGCTTAGTCTAGGTTTGTTTAGATTTAAATTGATTCAGTTTGTCTTTTAGGATTTAAATCAAATATGATCTAATCTATAAAGATCAAATCTGATTTAAATTAGTTAGGAATAAATCTTTTAGAATAGAATCATATCTTTAATTTTTAAATTTTAGTTTCAAATCAGATCTTTTAGATAGGATTAGATAATTTTCAATTTTAGAATTTATGTATAAATAGGCAACTTGGCCTATAGACAATGGAGAATTTTGATCATATTTTTTATCATGGTTTAACTACCGAGATAATTGTGAGGTTTTCCTCATATTGTTCTGTGTGATGCAGAATTTCTTTTATCTTTTCCCTGTTATCTACATTTCCAAGGACATGTTTTTTGGGGGTTTAGTAGGGATTTCCCTGTTATCTAGGTTTCCAAGGACAAGTTTCTTGGTGGTTTAGTAGGGAGGGTCTTTATTCTACATCTTGTCTTCTATCAAAGTGTGTGCCTGGGGTTTCTGGATCGTTATATCCACGGGGTTCCTTCATCATGTGGAACCCCGTGGATATAAAGATCCAGAAACCCTAGGCACACACTTTGATAGAGAAACAAGACGTAGAATAAAAGACCCTCCCTACTAAACCCCCAAGAAACCTGTCCTTGGAAACGTAGATAATAGGGAAATCCCTACTAAACCCCCAAGAAACCTGCCCTTGGAAACGTAGATAACAGGGAAAAGATAGAACATTCTGCATCATACAGAACAACATGAGGAAAAACCTCACAATTATCTCGGTAGTCAAACCATGATAAAAAAATATAATCAAAATTCTCTTTGTCTATAGGCCAAGTTGCCTATTTATACATAAATCCTAAAAATGAAAACTATCTAATCCTATCTAAAAGATCTGATTTGAAACTAAAATTAAAAAATTAAAAATATGATTCTATTCTAAAAGATTTATTTCTAACTAATTTAAATCAGATTTGATCTTTATAGATTAGATCATATTTGATTTAAATCCTAAAAGACAAACTGAATCAATTTAAATTTAAACAAACCTAGACTAAGCCAAAACAAATAAAAAATGAATCTAAACACAATCTAAACATATTTTCAGCATAATCAAATTGCTTGCTCCCCAAGTTACTTTTAATTAAGCTTAATTCCTTGATCTCCAAGTAACTTGAAATAAGCTCTTGGATTGCTTGATCTCCAAGGCAGTACTGACTTGTTATAAACAAGCTATTTTCCAGTGTTGGAATGACTAAATTACCCTCTTGAGCATGTATCATTCTCCCCCTCTTCAAAAAGATTCGTCCTCGAATCTTGCCTTTGTAATCTTCAAAGTCATCTCCGCCGTTGCCTTTCCTCCATGAATCCATCTAAGAATCTACAAGTGAAGAATCTCACTAAGACTCTCTCCTCTCTTTTTTTTTTCCTTCTTTCTTTTTCTTTTTTTTTCACTTTTTTTTCCTTCTTTTTTTTCTTTTCTTTTTTCCTTTTTTTCTCTTTTCTTTTTTTTCTTTTTTTTTCTTTTTGAACTGAATATACCTCAAATATAAAAAAAAAATATGGATAAAGTAGACACAACAATTAAGGAAACGAGACTCAAAACACAAAGAAAAAAAACTAAGGAAATAAAATTAAGAAAACGGAAATGAAATAGAAATAAAGGATAGTAAACATAGGGTTTTCCTACTAGACCTCTAAGAAACTTGTTCTTAGCAACCTAGGTCACCGGAAAAGAATTTTCCCACTAGACCTCTATGAAACCTATCCATAGCAACCTAGATCAAAGGAAAGAATTTCCCTACTAGACCTTCAAAGAACTTGTCCTTGACAACCTAGAGCAAAGGGAAAAAAATTATGCTTATAATCCTCACCTTTTCTAATTTCTTCTCCTTTTTTTCTTTTTTTTTTTAATAACTGAACTAGCAACAAAGATTGAACGCAAAACAAGAGAAACACAAAGATGGAACAAAGATGTGGACACAAAAAGGATAGAATGCAAAAATACAAAAAAAGAAGAATGCAAACGGACAGAAAAGAAGACAAAAGATAAATGTAAAAGACAAAGATAGATAAATAGGAATTTATCTAGACCTTGCTCTGATACCAAATGATGCGGAACCCCGTGGATATAAAGATCCATAAACCCCAGGCACACACTTTGATAGAAAAACAAGACGTAGAATAAAAGACCCTCCCTACTGAACCCCCAAGAAACCTGTCCTTGGAAACGTAGATAACAGGGAAAAGATAGAACATTCTAAATCACACAGAACAACATGAGGAAAAACCTCACAACTATCTCGGTAGTCAAACCATGATAAAAAAATATGATCAAAATTCTCTTTGTCTATAGGCCAAGTTGTCTATTTATACATAAATTCTAAAAATGGAAATTATCTAATCCTATCTAAAAGATCTGATTTGAAACTAAAATTTAAAAATTAAAGATATGATTCTATTCTAAAAGATTTATTCCTAACTAATTTAAATCAGATTTGATCTTTATAGATTAGATCATATTTGATTTAAATCCTAAAAGACAAACTGAATCAATTTAAATCTAAACAAACCTAGACTAAGCCAAAACAAATAAAAAATGAATCTAAACACAATCTAAACATATTTTCAGCATAATCAAATTGTTTGCTCCCCAAGTTACTTTTAATTAAGCTTAATTCCTTGATCTCCAAGTAATTTGAAATGAGCTCTTGGATTGCTTGATCTCCAAGGCAGAATTGACTTGCTAGAAACAAGCTATTTTCCAGTGTTGGAATGACCAAATTACCCTCTTGAGCATGTATCATTCTCCCCCTCTTCAAAAAGATTCGTCCTCGAATCTTGCCTTTGTAATATTCAAAAATATCTCCATCATTGCCTTTCCTCCATGAAGCCATCTAAGAACCTACAATTGAATAATCTGACTAACACTCTCTCCTTTCTCTCTTTTTTTTTTTCCTTCTTTCTTTTTTCCTTTTTTTCGCTTTTTTTTTCCTTCTTTTTTTCTTGCTTTTTTTTTTTTTTTGCTTTTTTCTTCTTTTTTTTTCCTTTCTTTTTTTTTTTTTGCTTTTTTTTTGAACTGAATATACCTCAAATACCAAAAAAAAAAATGTGGACAAAGTAGATACAACGATTAAAGGAACGAGACTCAAAACACAAAGAAAAAAAACTAGGGAAAACACAAAGAAAAAAAAAACTAGGGAAATAAAATTAACAAAGCGGAAACGAAATAGAACAAAGGATAGTAAACATAGGGTTTTCCTACTAGACCTCTAAGAAACCTGTTCTTAGCAACCTAGGTCACCGGAAAAGGATTTTCCTACTAGACCTCTATGAAACCTATCTATAGCAACCTAGATCAAAGGAAAGAATTTCCCTACTAGACCTTCAAAGAACCTGTCCTTGACAACCTAGATCAAAGGGAAAAAAATTATGCTTATAATCCTCACCTTTTCTAATTTCTTCTCCTTTTTTTTCTTTTTTTTTTTAATTGAACTAGCAACAAAGATTGGACGCAAAGCAAGAGAAATATAAAGATGGAACAAAGATATGACCACAACACAAAAGAATAGACACAAAAACAAGAATGCAAACGAACAAGGAAAGAAGACAAAAGGTAAACGTAAAAGACAGATAAATAAGAATTTATCTAGACCTTGCTCTGATACCAAATGATGAAGGAACTCCGTGGATATAACGATCCAGAAACCCCAGGCACGCACTTTTATAGAAAAACAAGACATAGAATAAAAGACCTTTCCTACTAAACCCCCAAGAAACCTGTCCTTGGAAACGTAGATAACAGGGAAAAGATAGAACATTCTGCATCACACAGAACAACATGAGGAAAAACCTCACAACTATCTCGGTAGTCAAACCATGATAAAAAAATAGGATCAAAATTCTCTATTGTCTATAGGCCAAGTTGCCTATTTATACATAAATCCTAAAATTGAAAATTATCTAATCCTATCTAAAAGATCTAATTTGAAACTAAAATTTAAAAATTAAAGATATGATTCCATTCTAAAAGATTTATTCCTAACTAATTTAAATTAGATTTGATCTTTATAGATTAGATCATATTTGATTTAAATCCTAAAAGACAAACTGAATCAATTTAAATCTAAACAAACCTAGACTAAGCCAAAACAAATAAAAAATGAATCTAAACACAATCTAAACATATTTTCAGCATAATCAAATTGCTTGCTCCCCAAGTTACTTTTAATTAAGCTTAATTCCTTGATCTCCAAGTAACTTGAAATGAGCTCTTGGATTGCTTGATCTCCAAGGCAGAACTGACTTGCTAGAAACAAGCTATTTTCCAGTATTGGAATAACCAAATTACCCTCTTGACCATCCGCAGACTAATGGACAGGCAGAGGTATCAAGTAGGGGGCTAAAGCAGATTCTGGAGAAAATAGTGCAGCCTAACAAGAAGGATTGGAGCAAGAGGTTGGAGGATGCATTATGGGCTTACCGCACTACCTACAAGACTCCTTCGGGGATGTCTCCCTATAGGATTATCTTTGGCAAGGCATGTTACTTTTCGGTGGAAATTGAGCACAAAGCCTATTGGGCAGTCAAGAACTGCAACCTTGATATGAGCCAGTCCGGACTTCACAGGAAGTTCCAATTTCAGGAGTTGGAGGAGATCTAGTTGGAAGAGATCTAGTTGGAAGCCTATGAAAACTCCTGCATGTACAAGGAGAAGACAAAACTCATTCATGTAAGAAGTTGCTACGGAAGGAGTTCTCCATTAGCCAGAAAGTGCTTCTCTATAATTCTCGCCTCAAGCTCTTTTCTGGTAAGCTTCATTCTAGGTGGCTTAGTCCTTATATGGTGACTAAGATTTTTCCATATGGTACTGTGCAGATTTTCGAGCCTGGAACGGATAGAGTATTCACAATGAATGGTTGCCACTTGAAGCCATTTCATGAGGACACACCCTTGGAGACCATTGAGAAGGTCCACTTGCTAGTGGCCACTTACACTTGATAGGGGAGTTTCTCTTTCTCCTTCTTTACTTCATTTTACTTGCATTTCCATTATGTATTACATTGAGGACAATGTAAAGTTGAAGTGTAGGGGGATAGTTTAGTCATAGGTTGTTTGGTAATTAGTCTTGCATTTTATATTTGTTTCCTTGGTTTGTTTGTTTGCTTTGAAAAAAAAAATTAGCATTGTTTTTGCTTTTATTCTCCACTGTTAATTTGAAAGTTACTGAGTTAAGGCATTAGGGAGAATAGGGTTCCAACATGATTTGATTTTTCTTTCCCCTCTTGATATGTGTAAGTTGGGTGATTGATTTGCAATGATTGAGTATGTTGGACTTTACCTTTGTGAGTTTTTGAGCCTTATTTTGGATGGTAGCACTTCATGTCATTCTTTTTTTTTCTTGTGTGTTTTCCCTCATAGATTTTGTTATTCTAGAACTTGCTTTGATTCTTCTTTGAGGCTACATTTTTCATATGCATTCATGAACATGATAGAGGCATTTCTTTCATTTTAACCACTTGGCCTTATAGCTTACCTTGCATTTTGCCCCTTGTTTAGCCCCTTTGAACCTCATTGACCATTTCTTGGTTTCTAGCACATTATAAGCTTTAAGTGGAAAACCATGTTATACCCAACCTTAGGGAATAGGGAGTGCATTGGTTTCATCATTATTGTTGCATATCAAGTGTGGGGGTTTGAAAGAATACAAGGAAAGAAAAAAAAAAGGAGAAAAGGAAAAAGAAAAAAATAAAATAAAATGGGGAATCTTGATAAAGGGAAAAGAAAGTTCAAAGAGAGTAAGTGTGTTATGGCTTGATTTGTCTAATGACCAATGTAATTTCTATTCTCTTAGATTGAATCTTGTCATATCCTCATATTTTCCTACCCTTACCTTGGCCCCATTCTTGAATGAAGTCCTCTGGATTTGTGTTTACATATGATTATGAGTAGTAGAGAAGTAGAAGATTAACAAGCTTATGGTAATGCATTGTCTATTGAGGTGATTTGAGTGAAATACTTTTGCCCATACACTTGCGAGTTGAGAGATTCAAACACCATCTTGTTAACCCTTTCATGCTTGATCTATTTGCATTTTAAGAGATATTGCTTAGCTTACATTTTGGAGAAATGGGGTGTTGAATGATTTGATTGTTGGAAACTCTTAATGCCTTATATGCTCTTATGTTCCTAAGCTTAGCAATTTTGATGATTCATTGGAGAATTTGGTTGTTCAATTTGGTTATTCTCTGATTTTTAGGTTGCATGCTTTTGTCCTTTGTTGAATTTTGCACGAGGACATGCAAGAACTAAGTGTGGGAGAATTTGATTAATTGGATTTTTATATATTTATTTTCTCTTATACTTAGTTCATTAATCTTCTTTTGTGCTTAATAGGATTAATTTGGGCCATTTTGCATTTTATTGAGTTTTGGTTTGGTTAGATTTAGTTTTTCTAGCATTAAGCTAATTCTAACATTGTTTTGGTTTTTTGGGCATATCTTGAGTTATAGAGCTAATTTTATTGTGATTCTTGATTTCCAAGAAAGCTGAGAGATAGGCCCACAATTCCTCTGAAGAGGTCAAAGGCCAATTCTAATGATAAGAAGCTGAAATGGGCCTAGAAGTGAGCTGAAGAGATGCACTCGTGGTTTCTAAATTGGGTGCAGTATTTGGACCATATCTTGGTCCATAGTAGCCTAATTAAGCCCATTCCAATGGTGTTTTGAAGCTAACATCCAAGGCTACAATTCTTCTGTAGAATACAAATCCAAACGGTTTCATATTCCTAGCCAAAACAATGCAAAACATTATGAGTTGTATTGGAAAGCTGAATTTAGTGTTTTTAGCATAATTTTCTCTCCAGAATTTAGAATTTAGCAAATAAGATGACCAAATTCATCTAGGAGATAGGGGGATTAATGTAATAACTAATACTGATTGTTTGGAGACATTTTTGATTCTTTGATGGCCGAATTGAGTAGGGGGCAAAACATTCTTTGAGGAGAGAGACAGATTTGGAGAATATACAATTTTTGATTTTTACTTTTCTTCTTCTCTCTTCTCTCATGCCCCCCCACCATGCCAATTTGTCTTCCTCCATTCATGGAGGCTTGAACTTACATCTGATCCACGGATTAAAGAAACAACAACAACACTCTTGAGAATTGGTTTAATTAGACTTGTCATACAATCAGTTTCATCTATTCCTTCTTCTCTTATTTCAATCTCGTTTGAATTGGAGTTCTTCATTTTGAATTGATGATTGAAATTTGATTGGTTGCATAATATTCAGTAGATGTATGTAATCAGATTGTGGGAGGAATATGAATTAGAGTTTCAGGTTTGAATTCTATGATTAACTGCATTGGCATATGAAATTAACATAATTCACTTAGAATCTAGAGGTTTCTGAATTTTAATTGAAATTGTGTTAATCTAATGCATGAAGGTTTTCATGTGAATGTTGAGTTTAAATTGAGGTTTCATTTAGATTCAATGTTAATCACTGATTCTGTTTGCTGAGTTATTTCTAGAATTCAATGATTGAGTGTCTGTGGTTGTTCCTTTGATTCTTGGATTAGAGTTTTAATTCCTATTCATTTTCATTTTAATTAGCTATGTTTTTATTTGATAAACAACCCCCCCCACAAATTTCTGATCATATAACATTGTCATCTATGTGAGGCGACCTAGATTGCACCCTTTACTGCAAAGTAGTGTAACTCAGTTTTATTGTAATTTGACTGAGCCCAGCACTCGAGCCACCATTGCCACCCTCATAGAGATTCCTTGTGGATCACCGTCTTTCACTTCCCAGAAGTGATCGAGGGGCCATGTCCCATTCTTTCATTTCTTATCATTATACTTTACATGCATAGTTCCTCTTTGACTAGACATACGCAATAGTATGTCTAAGTCCATAATTTTGACGAAAATCCGGCAGCATAATGGCTAGACCAAAGCTTCCCTAAAATGCCAATCATCAACTTTCAACCAACAATTCATCATATCTATATCATATCATCATACTCATCATTCAATTATGAGACAGAGCTTAATCAAACTTGTCATTCATCATGCCAAATGGCATCATACATTCATGCCCTAAAGGAGTTCATAGTTGTGTTATTCTTTGTGAAGAATCTTATGAATCATTATTTGATTTCCCATGGTTACCCATGAAAGAATCACTTAGTTAAAATATATGTACATATAGTCTTTGAGTTACTTAATTTTTACGTGAACTTATTCTTTACTTAAGTGCATGTCTTATGGAGCACTTGTTCAAATCAATTAAGTGATTGTTCCTTTTCCTTGAGACAGTGTACTTAGCGATTCCTAGGTTCATGATATGCTTAGAGGCCCTAATCATACTTCTGTTCCCAAGAAGTTCGAGATCCCTTTAATCCTTGGGTCATGACAATGCATAACCACATCATGAACTCAATAACACCATGTTCACTAATCACCAAGGGTGATTTTTAACTTAACCGAGTTATAAAGTTTCAAGCTTTTATTACTAACATAACAAGATCTTACCTTACCTTCAGTATTATAAAAGTTATCATTCTTTATAAAGTAGTCATGAAGTTTTACTCTTTATGAAAGTAAGTGCCTTTAAGATTAAGCTCTTATCTTAAATATTAGATCTTCATGAAATAATGATACAAGTTACTAGCTTTTTAACTAAAAAGTCTTGCTCTTTATGAAAGTTGACTCTTTTAATCATTCTAAGACCATCAAGGTCTCAACTTTATGATTTAAAGTCGTCTCTACATTAAAAAAGCTCCTACTTTATCAACTAGTGATATAAGACATTAGCTCTAAAGTTATAAAGTCTTGATTATTATAAAAGTTAGCATTTCTATGATCTAAACGTGATCTTTTTCATTTCAAGTTTCAAACTTTATGAAAGGATTTGCTTCCAAGGATCAATCTTTGAAACATAAAGTGACAAGACATCATTTTTCTAACTCAAAAAGGCTTATTATTCCAAAAAGCTTAGACTTTTACATGTAGTCTTGTCTTCAAAACAAAAAAAATAAGACTTTTATGAAGGCACTAAACTTGCGCCACTTTTTATGCTTCAAGAAGCAAACTTTTTAAAGTTTTAAGCTTTTAGGGTGTTCATAGTCTTATCAAATCATGAAAAGCATATAAAGATGAAACTTTTCTAATCATAAACTAATCATAAGAAAAAGAACAAGTTTAAGCAAGACACCACCAAGAATATCAAGAACATTCAAGAAGAAGAACATGAACATATTTTTCCAAAAATAGAAACATCAAGAACACTTGAAGAACAACAAGAACATATTTTTGCAAAAGTAGAAATATCAAGAGCACTTAAGAACATATTTTTCCAAAAGTAGAAAAATCAAGAACGCTTGAAGAATAACAAGAATATATTTTTCCAAAAGTAGGAACATCAAGAACACTTGAAGAACAACAAGTAGGAGCATCAAGAACACTTGAAGAACAACAAGAACATATTTTTCCAAAAGTAGAAACATCAAGAACATTTAAAGAACAACAAGAACATATTTTTCGAATAGTAGGAACATCAAGAACACTTGAAGAACAACAAGAATATATTTTGCCAAAAATGGAAAGTTTTGCTCATGAAGAGCATGAAGGATCTTCTCAAGTTTTCACTTAAAAATCTTCGTCATGAAATGAACTAAGCTTCAAGCTTTGTTGATCAAACAAAATAAAAAGATGAAGATCACTACTTTTCTTAAAGACGGCGCAAAAACATGAGAAGAGGAAGAAGAAGATGATGGCTCCTCTTGATGATGATCGTGGCATTTTTGCAAGGAGGAAGGAGAAGCTCTTGAGATCTTGTGAAAATGGAGGTTGTAGTGTTTAGATCTTGTCTCTAAAGACCCAAAGATGAGGTCCTTGAAGGGCTAAGTGAGAGGTTTTGGGCGGTGGTGATGGAGAAAGGAAAAAAAAGATGAAGAAGAAAAAGAAAGCATTTTAGAGAGAAGTTGGAGGAGTAGAAAACTTAGAGAAAGATTAGAAGTTGAAAAATGAAAAGTGAGTGTGTGTTGTGTATGGCCGTAACTTTGAGTAGGGTGGGGGGAGATATTTTTGCCTCATTTTATGTTAATTAGTGATTAAGGAGACAAAGTGGATAATGAGGGATCAAAACATGGTCAAACTCTTACATAAAGCACTCTTGTCTAATGTTTTATGCTTTTATTGTAACATCCCCAATTTTTGTCTAAGCTAATTAGCTCAGTGTCTCCGGCTAATTAGAGGGGTTAGCGATTAATTAAGAACTAATCGGCTAATCTCGAGAGCAAGGGTTTAGTAAATTAAAGGCAAGTCAACAATTGAAACATAATGCATTAAAAGTTACAATTAAAAGCCAAATTGCCCAATCCTCATTAATTCATGATTTAGAACATAAAATCAAGGTGGTCTAACCTAATTAACTAAGAGCATATAAGTATCACATCTTAATCATATTAACCCTCACATCTTCTTTACATAATTAATGAGGAAAATCCTTTTCATTGAAAATGTGCTAATGTGTAATTAAGCCAATTGAATTAATTAGCATTTAGATAATTGTAACAATGGTAAAATTTTAGAAACTTCCCTTTAATTATTGTTTGAAAGTTTGGTCAAAGCAAGAGCTATATCGAACCATCCATTTGCCTTCTCATCATACACCCTTAGATCAAAAGTCCATGTTAGTAGATTCCTTGAGTCAAGACAAAAGGTCTACTCTCCTCCATCAAGATCGTGACACTTGGAGTGATCATAGTCATCCAACACCAATCTTAAGATAGGTCATGCTTTTAACCACTTGAAAACACTACATGGTCCTTAACCAAGTGCCAAGACTCAAAGGAAACACAACCCACTCTTTTACCTTAAAGTTCCTAGCTTTCTTGCTTAAAAAAGAGGTAAACCTCACCTACTCACTCTTGCTTGTTGGAGAAGCAAAAGCCATCAGCCCCCTCACCCATTTTTGTGCCCCAAACTAGCCCTCCCACTCTCTCATTTGTGATTATCATCCTCTCACTACAAGCCCAAGCTCATTGAACCAAATTTTTAGAAGTTCAAACATTGAGTTAATACCAAGATCTCAAAGTATAAAAGTGGTTTGGAAGAGAAAAGTGATCACTTGAGGAAAAGACTTAATGTTTTTACAAGAAAACTCATTGAAACCAAAACCGTGGAAGCTGGAAAATTCTGGCAGCCTGTAATGCATACTGTATAACTCGTTCTACAAAACTCAAAGTGTAATGAAACTAATTTTCGGTGAAATTAGATTCAAAGAGCTTTTCATAAATATAAACATACGCGAGATTTGGCCTTAAAATAAGAGAGATATGAATTTTCAAAGTTTGCTGTTCTTGGATGGGTTTTTGCCCGGGCAGTAGGTAATAAAACGTGCATAACTCAAGTTATACAGAACATTTTTCAGTGGGACCAAGTTTGTTAGAAATGTAAGACATAGAGGAACATTCCCATAAAGTTTTGGTAGATTCCTTGTGAGGAGTTCACAGTAATGTTTAAAAGTCACTGACCCGAGATGAACTTTCAAGTCTGAACAGTCAGAATAAAATGTGTATAACTCAAGCTACAAAATGAATTTTTGAGTGGGGTTTCTTTTTTTAAAAAATAGACTCAGAGAAGTATAAGCATACCAAAATTCGAAAAAAAAGAGTAAAAGATGAAATTATGGTGAATTTTTGAAGTTACTTCCCCACTGTAAAAGTAAAACTGGTTAGGGTAAAAGTTAAAGGTTAATAAAGAATAAACTTTAAGACATTAATACCCTTACATTAAGCATTGGAAAACCTTCATAATCCAACATAAAAAGTTTTAAAGAGGACAATAGATAAGATTGGCCCTAGGCCTAATAACAGAATTTATACAAGAGGCAACCTCAATTAAAAGCTTGCACCAAATTTGCTAAGCTAAGCTCATAAGACTTTGTGTGATATGTATGCCCTTATGTGTCCACAGGATGACACTGACATGATACGATATGATGATGATGAATATGATAAAATGATGATGATGAATATGATAAAATGATGATGATGGCATGATAATGATGCTTAATGATACTGTGATGTTGGTTTCTCTGTTTGGCAAAATTTTGGGAAGCTACAGTCTAGCCGTTATGCTGCCGAAATTTTGTAGAAATTGTGGACTTAGAAATATTTTGCATCATAAGCTTTAATAAGAAGAGATTCAATAAAGTGTGTGATCCTTCAAAAGGGAAGGTGACCTAATTTAAGTTCCCCTCACCCACAACTCACATGAGGCATGGCATGACCCAGCTAGTGTGAGTATAGGGGATAGGGCTTACATGAGGCATAGAATAACCCAGCTAGTGTAAGTACCGAAATTTTATGGTGGCGACGGCCACGGTATGAGCTCATTACCATTTATGTTTAGTGGGTAAAAAGAAAAGGACTTAAGATAAGTTAAGTTAAGAAAAGAAAAGGATTTAAGAGAAAGTCAAGTTAAGAAAAGAAAGGGACTTTGGTCCGACCCAAGTAAAGAATGAAACTCTCAACATGTTCATGCATATTATGAATTGTCATATAAGTTTTTATGTATACCATGATGTTGTTATCATCACAAGAATATGTAATTAAAATTCAATCTACTTCGGATAGCTATGTCTTCGAAAATCTAAGAATTGGACCTTATGCATGCTCACTGTTTTCATTATAAAACCGAAGTGGCTAGGACGATGACGATGACACCTCCGTGTTGGGTTCAAGTCCTACTAAGAAATCTTATTTCTCACTCTAGCTACTTTTCTGCATCGTCACCAGATTTTGTTGGCACATCCAATGGAGTGGAGCCTGGAGCCACTGCACTACGAGTGGACGAACGACGTGGGATACTAGACGAAGCTATTTTGGGACTCATAGCGACCGTCACTCTACATCTTCGCATATTCTTTTTGAGAGGAGCTTTGTCATTGAAGTTTGTAGTTAGTACCTAGTACTTGGGTCATGGCACGACCATGAGCTTCCTTCGATGTAATGCTGTTACATATATGTATGTATATATAAATATTATGAACCTATATGGATGTAACGATTAGTTATGCAATGCAATGTATTTGTAAATTACTATTTATTTATCTTTCTCTTCTCATATGAGATTGGGTTATGTATCTTATGCCACACGCTCCTTCTTTATCTACCTTCTCGCTCAAGGCTTTACTTTCCAAAGCGATGACGTATTTCAAAAAATCTTACTGTATTGCGTAATTTAATTTCAAGTGAAGTTTAATTTTCCACAAGCATAAGTAACAACTAATAAAATGTCGTAATGCGACTTAAGCGTAGTATGGATTTATTAGGGTGTTACAGTATGATATCAGAGCAGTTCATCCTGTTAAAGCCTGGGGTTGGACTGACTATGCTTCCAAGCATAATTCTACGCGCACTATGTTAAGTCGTGCTAAGAATCCTGTCTGTAGGATGGGATGTAGGACTTAGAATGCAAGACCATCATGTGAGATTGCCTTTAGTTGCTGCCATGCTTGTGCCTAATATTGGGCCTGATCAACTCAATATCTTTGTATGGTGTGTTCAGGAACTAATGGCAACTCGCAGACATACCTCCAACGAGAACAGCGATAGCGTGAACCTTACCGAATTCATGAGGACTTTCCGGCAGATGGCAAACGCATTGCAAGCTCAAGCTACAGCTGCTGAGCATATGATGGACCAGTTGAATCGAAGATCCGAAGAGTCTTTTGGTGGAAATGGAGTTGATGCCAAGTATCAGAAGTTCTCAGAGTTTCGTAAGGCGAACCCGCCCAGTTTCAAGGGGACTTTCAACCCTGACGAAGCTGACGAATGGATCAAGGAGATTGAGAAGATCTACTCCGTGCTAGCTTGCTCAGAGACCCAAAAGGTGGCCTTTGCCACTTACATGTTGAAGGCAGATGTCGAGTTCTGGTGGAAAGGAGCGAAAAGATTGATGGAAAGTGATCAGAGGGAGATCACATGGGATGTATTCAAGGTGGCTTTTTACGAGAAGTACTTCCCGATGTCAGTAAGGAACGCGAAGGAGATGGAGTTCCTGAGGCTCTACCAATATGAGCATTGCCGAATATACAGTGAAGTTTGAGGAGCTATGTAAGTTTTCCACGCTATATCAGCGGAACCCGGATGAGCATTGGAAATGCATGAAGTATGAGGGAGGATTACGAGCTGACATTTTAGCATCAGTGGCCCCATTGGAGATAAGGAACTATGCGGCACTTGTTAATAAGAGCCGTGTAGTAGAAGAATGTAATCGGAAATTGATGATCCAGAGACCAGAGGCCCATAAGAGGAGACAGGCGTCTCAAGAGCAACACCCAAAGGAGCCCCTACAAAAGAAGCCCTACTACGGTGAAGGATCCAAAGGCAACCAGCCACAAGAGCCTTCCGCCAACCCTCCAAGACCCGCCGACCAACCCCCGAAGCCTGCAACGAATCCCACCTGCCCAAAGTGTGAGAAACAATATAAAGGGATTTGCTACGCCGAACAAAATGTTTGCTTCAAATGTGGACAACCTGGGCATTTTGCAAGGAAATGCATCTAGGGCATGCCTACCCCCGACCTGTTTACAGGTAACGAATTTTGAAGGCAAAATTCTTTTTAAGGAGGGGAGATTGGTATAATTGCCCAATCCTTATTAATTCGTGATTTAGAACATAAAAGCAAGGTGGTCTAACCTAATTAACTAAGAGCATATAAGTATCACATTTTAATCATATTAACCCTCACATCTTCTTTACATAATTAAGCAAGAAAATCCTTTTCATTGAAAATGTGCTAATGTGTAATTAAGCCAATTGAATTAATTCGCATTTAGATAATTGTAACAATGGTAAAATTTTAGAAACTTCCCTTTAATTATTGTTTGAAAGTTTGGTCAAAGCAAGAGCTATATCCAACCATTCATTTGCCTTCTCATCGTGCACCCTTAGATCAAGAGTCCATGTTAGTAGATTCCTTGAGTCAAGACAAAAGGTCTACTCTCCTCCATCAAAATCGTGACACTTGGAGTGATCATAGTCATCCAACACCAATCCTAAGATAGGTCATGCTTTTAACCACTTGAAAACACTACATGGTCCTTACCCAAGTGCCAAGACTCAAAGGAAACACAACCCACTCTTTTACCTCAAAGTTCCTAGCTTTCTTGCTTAAAAAAGAAGTAAACCTCACCTACTCACTCTTGCTTGTTGGAGAAGCAAAAGCCATCAGCCCCGTCACCCATTTTTGCGCCCCAAACTAGCCCTCCCACTCTCTCATTTGTGATTTTCATCCTCTCACTACAAGCCCAAGCTCCCACCTCTCTCTAAACTTCATCCTAGCTCTTTTGTTCTTTCAACTTTTCTTGTTTTTCTTCTCTCTTCCCCCCCACCCATCCAACACTCTTTCCTTTCACCACCCTCACAAGCCCTTCAAGGACCACCCTCTTTGGTTCTTGAGGAAGCAAAACAAACCCTCACTTAGCCCCATTATCAAGCTGAAGGAGGAGGAAGGTCATCTCCAACTCATCAACTATTTCTACTCCTCAAGAAACCCATTTGGTAGTGACTCTAACCTTCTTCTTTTATGTGTTCTTCAAGCCCTTTAACTCCTAAGCTCTCCATAGCTAGGTGGTTCTAGGACTTGTTCACAAGGCCTCATGGCTATGCTTGTTGATATGATGAGTTTTATGTGTTGTATCCTTCTCTTTGGCATGAGATTTTCGGTTGGTATGTCTATTGCTATTGAACCAAATTTTTAGAAGTTCAAACATTTAGTTAATACCAAGATCTCAAAGTATAAAAGTGGTTTGGAAGAGAAAAATGTAACACCCTACTAATTTTATGTTATGCTTAAGTCATAGCATGAAATTAGTTAGTCTGTGTTACCGTGTTAATACTCTACTTAATTTTTGTGTTTAGTGTCTCCGACAGTTGTGACGATGCACTATTATAAAATAAAACGTGAATAGCGTTATCAAATGTAATAAAGTTTAATGTAATCTAACAGAAAAGATATAAATAAGTGATATATATTCTCCATAGTATATATACATATATAGGTCGGAAGCCGACGCTTCGATTTATACCTATGGATATATATTAAAAACAGATGAAAAAAATGAAGAAACATCATAATTCCTATTTGCTAAAAGTAGAGGCAGAACTAGCAGGGGCAGACTGTGTCCAACGAGTCCAACTCGGAGTTGTAGTGAAGCTGCAGATCTGGGATCTCAGTGATAGGAGTGGCCGTTGAGTCCTTCGCCAGCGTCTGAGTGTGATGTGGAAATACAACACGGGGTGAGAATTTCAAGAAATTCTCAGTAGGGCCTATGTATGACGTTTGTCTGACGTCACATTCATTCCCAGTTGCCTCGGTTTTTATTTAATTATAAAAATATGTATTCAAACTGAAATGTCCATGTTAATGAGTGTAAGAAAAAGTCTGGTCCGAGGCAAGGTTCAGTTTTACTTTAATTGACATAAGAAACAGAACATATTATTGATAATGATTCACAGGATAATAAACAGTATAAACGAACAAATGGCAGTAAAGAAACATGGTAAATAACTGGACATATCTTAACATAACCATTTCATATAATCATACGTTCATGTAATCATGCATGCTCATTCTTGATTCTTTCTTCATAAGCTTTTCCATTACTTTTCATCATTTTCCATCTCTTGGTCCCCTGCGAGTTCTTGGCCATTTAGACTCCTGGGTAATAGTCTGCTTACCAGGATCGAGCTCGTTCCTATACAGGAATGCCGGGTTTACTTTCCCCGACCTTCCCACCGATCTATTCTCCTTAACTTCTTATCCAGGGCTGGCCCAAGTAGTATGGAACTTGCATAATAACATAATCCTTTTCATAAATTTCATAGCTTTCTTAAGAATGCATATGCATTAACATGTAATTCATAGCTTGTACATGGGTTCTACTGAAATTTCGGCAGTATAACGGAATGTGTCCGCTTCCCCATGAATAGTACCAGCCAATCAATACATCAATTTATCACAAAGATCACAACATCACATTTATATTCCAACATTAAACTCATATCAACATCAAATTCATTAAGGCAGAATTCCTGCCTCAGCATATCCAACCAACCCGGTTTTTATAATTCAAGCCATAATTTCATTTTAACTCATTTGGACCTCAAATTTGAGTATGTTAAAGTTTTATGTGTCTATTTTCTGACCTCTTTGGTCCCACCTCATTTTGGTATCTACAACTCAAGATATCTAGATTTTATCCCGGCCTGCCCATTGGCTAGCCAGAATCAGGTAAATAAAGGTAAAAATCCACTAAAAATCGAAAAATGACTCAAATCATACAAAATTGGTCTCTTATTAAATCTAACAGAACCAAATTTCATTTAGAAAAAGTTTCACTGAATTTGGCTCAGTAGGGCTCGAGTTACAAGCCCCAAATTTGAACCTTCCTACACTGCCCTATTCTAGCCCGGTGTGGACATAGGGCGAATTACGTGGAGAACTGGGAGCAACTGGGACCTTATTAAATTCTGAAATTTTTATGGGATATTCTCCTATGTGTAAGCTTTCTAACAAAGTTAGTTTCACTCATTTTTGAGTAGTATAGGTCAATTTCTACCTTAAACAACCTAATCTGCCCAGAGCTAGAGTCAAAACCCTAGGTCAAAATTCAAAAATTCATAACTCCCTCATTTCTAATCCAAAAGCCTTATATGATATATCTATGGAAAACCCTGAATGTTTAGTTTCATATAAAAATAGCTCCAGCCAATTTAATCAGTTGTAGGCGGAGCCGTACACTCCGCCGTACGGACTACCGAGGGGTTTGATTCCCCAGCCCCTCAGCTCTTCTTATTTCTATTCTTTCTTGCTTCAAATTCGATTTTAACCAAACCAACAACCCAAAGCCAATCACATATCATCATAATCCTCCATTTAACACATCAAGAATCATAAAAATAATCCAAGCTCAACCAGCCAAATATCACAAATCTGATGCAATTAATAAACTCCTACCTTTGATCCAAGTGTTTGTGCTGGATTCTTGAAGTGTGGATGAATAATGCTGGATTTGGCTTGAGTTTTGGGTGTGTGAGTAAGAGAGAAAGAGACCTGAAGGAGAAGAGGGAAAGTGCCGTGAATGAGGGTCAGAATTGGTGATAAAGCAGCAGAAAATCTGATGGCTTGGAGTGACCTTTTTGCTTGAATTTGATTGGCTCAAATTGCTTGGCTGAAATTCAGCCAAGCTTCTCCATGGTTTAGTGGCCTTGTGGCGCCACTTTTTGGCTGGTAAGTGACTGAGCCATCAGCCACTCAAAATAGAGTTTGAGGCTTGCAATTCTATTGGCCCGGTTTCGACAGTTTAAAATACCGTAATGTTACCGATTTCCTTTAAATCGGTAAATCGGTTTTCAATAAAATTTTATGAAATCTCCTATGCTCTAACTTAATTCTCTCTTATTTAGACTCAAGTAATTGCTAATCAATTGAGTCTAAATAATTGCTTAATCAAATTTTAATTATTCTCAATTACTCAGTAAAACCAAATAACTAGGCGAAAAACGGTGGATGTTACAAAAAGTGGTCACTTGAGGAAAAGACTTAATGTTTTTACAAGAAAACTCATTGAAAACCAAAACCGTGGAAGCTAGAAAATTCTGGCAGCCTGTAATGCATACTGTATAACTCATTCTACAAAACTCAAAATGTAATGAAACTAATTTTCTGTGAAATTAGATTCAAAGAGCTTTTCATACATATAAAATATATGAGATTTGGCTTTAAAATGAGAGAGATATGAAATTTCAAAGTTTGCTGTTCCTGGATGGGTTTCTGTCCGGGCAGTAGGTAATAAAACATGCATAACTCAAGTTATACAGAACATTTTTCAGTGGGACCAAGTTTGTTAGAAATGTAAGACATAGAGGAACATCCCCATAAAACAGTTTTGGCAGATTCCTTGTGAGGAGTTCACAGTAATGTTTAAAAGGCACTAACCCGAGATGAACTTCCAAGTCTAAACAGTCAGAATAATATGTGTATAACTCAAGATACAAAATGAATTTTTGAGTGGGGTTTCTTTTGTTTAAAAATAGACTCAGAGAAGTATAAGTAAACCAAAATTCGAAATAAAAGAGTAAAAGATGAAATTATGGTGAATTTTTGAAGTTATTGCCCCACTGTAAAAGTAAAACTAGTTAGGGTAAAAGTTAAAGGTTAATAAAGAATAAATTTTAAGACATTAATACCCTTACATTAAGCATTGGAAAACCTTCATAATTCAACATAAAAAGTTTTAAAGAGGACAATAGATAAGATTGGCCCTAGGCCTAATAAAAGAATTTATACAAGAGGCAACCTCAATTAAAAGCTTGCACCAAATTTGCTAAGCTAAGCTCATAAGACTTTGTGTGATATGTATGCCCTTATGTGTCCACACGATGACACTGACATGATACGATATGATGATGATGAATATGATAAAATGATAATGATGGTATGATAATGATGATATGATATGATGCTTAATGATACTGTGATGTTTGTTTCTCTATTTGGCAAAATTTTAGGAAGCTTCGATCTAGCCATTATGCTGCTGAAATTTTGTAGAAATTGTAGACTTAGAAATATTTTGCATCATAAGCTTTAATAAGAAGAGATTCAATAAAGTGTATGATCCTTCAAAAGGTAAGGTGACCTAATTTAAGTTCCCCTCACCCACGATTCACATGAGGCATGGCATGACCCAGCTAGTGTGAGTATAGGGGATAGGGCTTACATAAAGCATAGCATGACCCAGCTAGTGTAAGTACCAAAATTTTATGGTGGCGACGGCCACGGTATGAGCTCATTACCACTCATGTTTAGTGGGTGAAAAGAAAAGGACTTAAGATAAGTCAAGTTAAGGAAAAAAAAGGATTTAAGAGAAAGTCAAGTTAAGAAAAGAAAGGGACTATGTTAAGTCGTGCTAAGAATCCTGTCTGTAGGATGGGATGTAGGACTTAGAATGCATGACCATCATGTGAGATTGCCTTTAGTTGCTGCCATGCTTGTGCTTAATATTGGGCCTGATCAACTCGATATCTTTGTATGGTGTGTTCAGGAACTAATGGCAACTTGCAGACGTACCTCCAATGAGAACAGCGCTAGCGCAAACCTTGCCGAATTCATGAGGACTTTTCGGCAGATGGCAAACGCAATGCAAGCTCAAGCTACAACTGCTGAGCATATGATGGACCAGTTGAACCGAAGATCCGAAGAGTCTTTTGGTGGAAATGGAGTTGATGCCGAGGATCAGAAGTTCTCGGAGTTTCGTAAGGCGAACCTGCCCAGTTTCAAGGGGGCTTTCAACCCTGACGAAGCCGATGAATGGATCAAGGAGATTGAGAAGATCTACTCCGTGCTAGCTTGCTCAGAGACCCAAAAAGTGGCCTTTACCACTTACATGTTGAAGGCGGATGCCGAGTTCTGGTGGAAAGGAGCGAAAAGCTTGATGGAAAGTGATCAGAGGGAGATCACATGGGATGTATTCAAGGTGGCTTTTTACGAGAAGTACTTCCCGATGTCCGTAAGGAACGCGAAGGAGATGGAGTTCCTGAGGCTCTACCAAGCAAGTATGAGCATTGCCGAATATACAGCGAAGTTTGAGGAGCTGTGTAAGTTTTCCACACTATATCAACGGAACTCGGATGAGCATTGGAAATGCATGAAGTATAGGGGAGGATTACGGGCTAACATTTTAGCAGCAGTGGCCACATTGGAGATAAGGAACTATGCGGCACTTGTTAATAAGAGTCGTGTAGTAGAAGAATGTAATCGGAAATTGATGATCCAGAGACTAGCGGCCCATAAGAGGAGACAGGCATCTCAAGAGCAACACCCAAAGGAGCCCCTGCAAAAGAAGCCCTACTACGGTGAAGGATCCAAAGGCAACCAGCCACAAGAGCCTTCTGCCAACCCTCCAAGACCTGCCGACCAGCCCCCGAAGCCTGCAACGAATCCCACCTACCCAAAGTGTGAGAAACAACATAAAGGGATTTGCAATGCCGGACAAAATGTTTGCTTCAAATGTGGACAACCTGGGCATTTTGCAAGGAAATGCATCTAGGGCATGCCTACCCCCGACCTGTTTACAGGTAACGAATTTTGAGGGCAAAATTCTTTTTAAGGAGGGGAGATTGGTATAATTGCCCAATCCTTATTAATTCGTGATTTAGAACATAAAAGCAAGGTGGTCTAACCTAATTAACTAAGAGCATATAAGTATCACATCTTAATCATATTAACCCTCACATCTTCTTTACATAATTAAGGAGGAAAATCCTTTTCATTGAAAATGTGCAAATGTGTAATTAAGCCAATTGAATTAATTAGCATTTAGATAATTGTAACAATGGTAAAATTTTAGAAACTTCCCTTTAATTATTGTTTGAAAGTTTGGTCAAAGCAAGAGCTATATCCAACCATCCATTTGCCTTCTCATCGTGCACCCTTAGATCAAGAGTCCATGTTAGTAGATTCCTTGAGTCAAGACAAAAGGTCTACTCTCCTCCATCAAGATCATGACACTTGGAGTGATCATAGTCATCCAACAGCAATCCTAAGATAGGTCATGCTTTTAACCACTTGAAAACACTACATGGTCCTTACCCAAGTGCCAAGACTCAAAGGAAACACAACCCACTCTTTTACCTCAAAGTTCCTGGCTTTCTTGCTTAAAAAAGAAGTAAACCTCAC
Source organism: Pterocarpus santalinus (assembly GCA_031439595.1). NCBI lineage: Eukaryota > Viridiplantae > Streptophyta > Magnoliopsida > Fabales > Fabaceae > Pterocarpus > Pterocarpus santalinus. The sequence continues at coordinate 39,877,506 of CM062532.1, read as the reverse complement.
CTACTCACTCTTGCTTGTTGGAAAAGCAAAAGCCATCAGCCCCCTCACCCATTTTTGCGCCCCAAACTAGCCCTCCCACTCTCTCATTTGTGATTTTCATCCTCTCACTACAAGCCCAAGCTCCCACCTCTCTCTAAACTTCATCCTACCTCTTTTATTCTTTCAACTTTTCTTGTTCTTCTTCTTTCTTCCCCCCCCCCATCCAACACTCTTTCCTTTCACCACCCTCACAAGCCCTTCAAGGACCACCCTCTTTGGTTCTTGAGGAAGCAAAACATACACTCACTTAGCCCCATTATCAAGCTCAAGGAGGAGGAAGGTCATCTCCAACTCATCAACTATTTCTACTCCTCAAGAAACCCATTTGGTAGTGACTCTAACCTTCTTCTTTTATGTGTTCTTCAAGCCCTTTAACTCCTAAGCTCTCCATAGCTAGGTGGTTCTAGTACTTGTTCCCAAGGCCTCATGGCTATGCTTGTTGATATGACGAGTTTTATGTGTTGTATCCTTCTCTTTGGCATGAGATTTTTGGTTGGTATGTCTATTGCTATTGAACCAAAATTTTAGAAGTTCAAACATTGAGTTAATACCAAGATCTCAAAGTATAAAAGTGGTTTGGAAGAGAAAAGTGGTCACTTGAGGAAAAGACTAAATGTTTTTACAAGAAAACTCATTGAAACCAAAACCGTGGAAGCTGGAAAATTCTGGCAGCCTATAATGCGTACCATATAACTCATTCTACAAATCTCAAAATGTAATGAAACTAATTTTCTGTGAAATTAGATTCAAAGAGCTTTTCATACATATAAAATATACGAGATTTGACCTTAAAACGAGAGAGATATGAAATTTCAAAATTTGCTATTCCTGGATGGGTTTCTGTCCGGGCAGTAGGTAATAAAATGTGCATAACTCAAGTTATACAGAACATTTTTGAGTGGGACCAAGTGTTTATAAATGTAAGGCATAGAGGAACATCCCCATAAAACAGTTTTGGCAGATTTCTTGTGAGGAGTTCACAGTAATGTTTAAAAGTCACTGACCCGAGATGAACTTTCAAGTCTGAACAGTCAGAACAAAATGTGTATAACTCAAGCTAAAAAATGAATTTTTGAGTGGGGTTTCTTTTGTTTAAAAATAGACTCAGAGAAGTATAAGAATACCAAAATTCGAAATAAAAAAGTAAAAGATGAAATTATGGTGAATTTTTGAAGTTACTACCCCACAGTAAAAGTAAAACTAGTTAGGGTAAAAGTTAAAGGTTAATAAAGAATAAACTTTAAGACATTAATACCCTTACATTAAGCATCGGAAAACCTTCATAATCCAACATAAAAAGTTTTAACGAGGACAATAGATAAGATTGGCCCTAGGCCTACTAAAAGAATTTATACAAGAGGCAACCTCAATTAAAAGCTTGCACCAAATTTGCTAAGCTAAGCTCATAAGACTTTGTGTGATATGTATGCCCTTATGTGTCCACAGGATGACACTGACATGATACGATATGATGATCATGAATATGATAAAATGATGATGATGGTATGATAATGATGCTTAATGATACTATGATGTTGGTTTCTCTGTTTGGCAAAATTTTGGGAAGCTTCAGTCTAGCCGTTATGCTGCCGAAATTTTGTAGAAATTGTGGATTTCGAAATATTTTGCATCATAAGCTTTAATAAGAAGAGATTCAATAAAGTGTATGATCCTTCAAAAGGGAAGGTGACCTAATTTAAGTTCCCCTCACCCACGATTCACATGAGGCATGGCATGACCCAGCTAGTGTGAGTATAGGGGATAGGGCTTACATGAGGCATGGCATGACCCAATTAGTGTAAGTACCGAAATTTTATGGTGGCGACGGCCATGGTATGAGCTCATTACCACTTATGTTTAGTGGGTGAAAAGAAAAGGACTTAAGATAAGTCAAGTTAAGGAAAGAAAAGGATTTAAGAGAAAGTCAAGTTAAGAAAAGAAAGGGACTTCGGTCCGACCCAAGTAAAGAATGAAACTCTCAACATGTTCATGCATATTATGAATTGTCATATAAGTTCTTATGTATACCATGATGTTGTTATCATAACAAGAATATGTACTTAAAATTGAATCCACTTCGGATAGCTATGTCTTTGAAAATCTAAGAATTGGACCTTATGCATGCTCACTGTTTTCATTATAAAACCGAAGTGGCTGGGACGATGACGATGACACCTTCGTGTCGGGTTTGAGTCTTACTAAGAAATCTTATTTCTCACTCTAGTTACTTTTTCACATCGTCACCAGATTTTGTTGGCACATCCAATGGAGTGGAGCCTGGAGCCACTGCACTACGAGCGGACGTACGACGTGGGATGCCAGACGAAGCTATTTTGGGACTCATCGACCATCACTCTACATCTTCGCATATTCTTTTTGAGAGGAGCTTTGTCATTGAAGTTTGTAGTTAGTACCTAGTACTTGGGTCATGGCACGACCATGAACTTCCTTCGATGTAATGTTGTTACATATATGTATTTATATATAAATATTATGAACCTATATGGATGTAACGATTAGTTATGCAATGCAATGTATTTGTAAATTACTATTTATTTATCTTTCTCTTTTCATATGAGATTGGGTTATGTATCTTATGCCACACACTCCTTCTTTATCTACCTTCTCGCTCAAGGCTTCACTTTCCAAAACGATGACGTATTTCAAAAAATCTTACTGTATTTTCCGTGTAATTTAATTTCAAGTGAAGTTTAATTTTCCACGAGCATAAGTAACAACTAATAAAACGCCGTAATATGACTTAAGCATAGTATGGGTTTATTAAGGTGTTACATTTATGATATCACTCTTTACTTTATTGTTTAGTTGACTAAGTTTGAATTTAATCATGTGATTAAGTGCTCTTGCAACTTAGTTAGGATGATTAGGCAAGGATTAGTGACTAACACACAAGAATATGATTAACAAAAATTAATCTTATGATTAAGCTTAATTAACTTTAATTAAACTCGATTAAGTTAATTTAGGGTGATTAGTGCTTAATTCAGCTATAGAGGCTCTGACTTACTTAATTAGAGATTATCTAATCTCAATTAAGTATTCTCTTGACTTTTCTCATCCGAGTTAACTCATAAACTCTTCGTTAATCTCTTAATTAAGCCTTAATCTTATAATTTCTCATTAAGTGCCTAATTACTCACAGTTACTGAGGTAATTTAGCACGACATGAAATTGAGGATGTTACACCTCATGTAAGCCCTTCCCCGGTACTTACACTAGCTGGGTCCATTGCCATGCTTCATGCAAGTCCGTGGGTAGAGGGGGAGTTTCTTATTACAGGCCACCTTCCCTTTCGAAGGATCATACTCTTAGTTCAATCTCTTTTTATTAAGGCTTATGATGCAAAATTATTCTAAGTCCATAACCTTTGCGGAATTCTGGCAGCATGACGGCTAGACCGGAGCTTCCCAAATTGCCAAACAGAGAGTTCAACCTCACATATAATTAAGCATCATTATCATCATCATGTGATCATCATATCAATGCTATTATCATTATCATATCATCATCATCATATCATGTTGGCACATAGAGGCATACATAGCATGCAAAGTCTTATGAGCTTAACTTAATAAATTAGAAGTAAGCTTTTAATTGAATTTGCCTCTTGTGTCGATTCTTTTATTAGCCATAAGGCCAATTTTGTCTATTATCCTTTTTAAATCTTTAAGTTGAATCATGAAGTTTTCCAATACCTTAGTTTGAGGGTCTTGATATCTTCAAGTTTGTTTCTTATTATCATTTAAAACTAACTTTAACTAGATTTACCTTTACAGTGGGGCAGTAATTTCATAAATTTACCATAATTTCATATTTTCTTATTTTAACTTGAATTTTTGTATGATTATACTTCTATGAGTCTATTTTTAAATAAAAGAAATTTCACTGATAAATTCATTTTTTAACTTGAGATATGCACATTTTAATCAGACAGCTTAGTCTTCTAGTTTTATCTCAGAATAGTGAATTGTAAACTCTACTGGGAGTTCCTCATAAGAAATCTATGAAAACTATTTTATGGGGGTGTTCCTCTGTGTCTTATCTTTCTAAAGAACTTGGTCTCATTGAAAAATGTTTTGTATAGCTCAAGTTATTAAACTTTTTGCACAGATAGCCCGAACAAAAACATATCTAGGGATAGCCCACTTTGAAAATTCATATCTCCCTTGTTTTAATGCCAAATTTCCCATATTTTCTATGTATAAAATACTCTATGAGTTTATTTTCATTTGTAATTAGTTTCATTGCATTTAGAGTTGTATTGAATGAGTTATTGGTCGCAAAATACAGACTGCTAGAATTTCTAGCTTAAACAATTTTTGTTTTCATTAGTTTTCTTGTAAAAACATTTAGTTTTTTCCCCAAGTGACCACTTTTCTCTCCTAAACCACTTTTATACTTTGAGATCTTGATGGAAAATCAATATTTTGAGTTTTAAAAAGTTAGGTTCAAGCAACATATGTGCATAACTAGAAATATATTACAAGGAAAGAGCCATAACACAAGAAAAAAAACTTCATAACAAGAAGTAAGGCCATGAGGCCTTAGAGCAAATCCTAGAACTACCTACTTATGGAAAGCTTAGGAGTTCTAGAGCTTGAGAACACATAAAAAGAAAAGAGATTAGAGTCATTGCCACAAAGATTGCTTAGGAAGCTTGAAAGATGAGAGTGGTTGGAGATGGTCTCCCTCGTTAGAGCTTGAAAGAATGGTGCCTATGTGTGTTTACTTTCTTTCTCCAAAGACCAAAGAAGGTAGTGCTTGAAGGGCTTGTGAGGGTGCTGATAGGAAAAGAGGGTTGGATGGGGTGAGAAAATGGGAAGAAGAACAAGAGAGATTGGAAGAGCAAGAGAGCTAGAATAAAGTTTAGAGAGAGGTGAGAGTGATAAGTAACATTTTAATATATTGATTAACCCTCATGTTTAGTTTATTGGACCTCTTTTGTGCTTAATTGAATAATATTGGACACGTTTTATAAGTTTGGACTCTAATTGGGCTTAATTATATTTTTAAGCATCATTACAAATTTATACTATTTTGTTATTATGGGCGTATCTTGAGTTGTAGATATCTAAAAATTACAAATTTTATGTTGTAGAAAAGATGAGAGAAAGATCTGCAACTTTGATGAAGAAATCAACAACTAATTCAGGTGTCTATTAGGTCGAATTAGGCCACGAAGTCAGAACAAGGATGTTACATTGGAACCTGAGTAGTGTGCACTAATTGGGCCATAACTTGAGTTATAGACATTGGGTTGAGGTGAAACTATTGCCATTTGAAAGCTAAGATATAAACTTTCAATTTATATGAGATCACTCTCCAAAATAATGACATCTTTATGGACTTATTAGCTATTAAATTTGACTAATGTGGATAGAAGTACAACCTAGGCATGCTATAAAGATTCCACCATAACTCTCTCATTTCAAGTCCAAATTAAGCAAATTGGGTGTCCACTTAAAGCTAAGAGGCAGAGGATTAATTTGGGCTCAAGGGCATTTTTGGATTTTGAATTTGAGATCTAATAAAAAGAGAGAAAATCGAGATGCAAAAGGGAACACTTACATCTCCAACATTTTTCATTTTTCTCTCTTCTATTCTCCTCCCCTCTTCTTTTCTTTTCTTTTCCTTTCATTTTGTAAGATACTTGTTTTGGGTTCTAGTTTGTAACCTTCATTGCTATGGAGAAGTAGGACTTCAAGCTAGTTCAAGGAGACTCCAAGGATATTATGGTTGTAATCTTGAAACTCTATGCTTGAATTTCAATCATGTCTGTTTTCTTGATTCTTTGCCCTCTTTTATTTGTAAACTTGCATTGAATGGTATTGATATGCGGGTTTATGAATGAGGAATTAGTTGGGTGATTGCTAATTGATCAATTGGTATGAACTTGATTAGTTAAAGAATTAGGAATTGGGTTTGGGTTCCAACCTAGGCTAATACAATTGGGGCTAGAAATCAATATAGGTTAATTAGAGTTAGGATCTCAATTATCTAATCAATTATGTGTTGGTTGAATTTCTAGAATTTTCTAGGTAGAATTATGAGGTTTTTAGTAGAGGTCTCTCTAATAGCTCAAATTAGCCACACTCCATGTGTTTGATATATTGTGTATTAATGATTAATTCACCTTATGTCTAAGGAACTCTTTGAACTAGTATTTTTATTTTCATCTAATTTTCTTTTATAGCTTATTGACTGCATGTTTTCACATACCCCTTTGTTACTTAACTAGATAACAACAACATCCTTGTGAGACAACCTTGGTTGCACTATACTTCAAATTTAGTGTAATTAAGTATCTTAAAATTGTAATTTGGAGCAGTTGCGACACTTGCTACCAGAGATCTTGGGCTTGTAGTGAGAGGATAAAAGCTTGCAAATGGAGGGGAGAGAAGGGCAAGAGGGCATCCTTACTAAGGTTAGGTAGGAGGTGATTTTTGCCTCCTTCAACAAGCAAGAGGGTTAGGAACCTTAGGGTAAAAGAGGTGGTTGTGTTTCTTTAGAGTCTTGGTGCATAGCAAGGACCATTTTGTGTTTTCTCAAGGGTTTAAAGGAAGGCACTACTCTTGGGATTTATTTGATGGAGTATGATTTACCCATGTGGCATGATCCAAGTGGTGGATAGCCTTTCTTTGGTCTTGCCTAAGGTGATGCTACTAACACAAGCTTAGATCCAAGGGTGCAAGATTTAAGAGACAAATGGAGGGTTGGATTTAGCTCTTCCTTGGCCAAAATTTTCATGCAATAATTAGGGGAAATTTTTTAATTTTCCAAGCTATTAGAATTATCTAAGTTGCTAATTAAGTTGATTAGTTTAATTGCTCTTTCGTCAATTTTAGTTAATTATACTTTTGAGACATTTTCTTCCAAAAAGAATTGTTCTTACTAATTATGTATTTAGAGTGTAAGGATTAATTGATCATAATTGATTAAGGTAAAACATTTGTCATGTGCTTAATTAATAAGGTTATATTAGCTTAATTATGCTTCTAGATCATGGATTAATGAGGTTTCATCGATTAGGCTTTAATTAAAACGTTTAGTGTGTTATGATTCAATTGTTGACTTTTTCTAATTGATCATTGACTTTTAGTTGTCTTGTCTCTAATTTACTAAGCTCTTACTCATCGAGATTAACCGATTAGTCCTTAGTTAATCAGTAACCTCTCTAATTAGCCATGAACACTAAGCTAATTAGCTTACACAAAATTAGGGATGCTACAAATGCCCCTTAAGTCTGAAATCTGCCATCCAATAGCTGTTTTATGATCGTTGAATACTCTAAGTAGCTTCTCTTATTCTACAATACTCAATGAAGCACTGATAATGACAGGGTATGTGTCACCTTTACCAAGGAATGCATATCTCAAATGGATAGACAGTAGTTCAATTTAATTTAAACGCGGATTTTGTATCTTACTTATCGAAGTAACAACCTTGCACAGTTAAATTCATAAGATAAGGCATAGGACGTCGGAAAGTACGAAAATAAAAGTGCTAAAAGGAATTTTACAGTAAATATTTACAAAACATTTATAGAATATATACAATCTCATGCATTCATTCATAAGTTCTGAGTACACCATCTAAACATATACTCGGTTCATGTCTCAAAGTACAATCTCAATATAAGTCCTCAAAGGGACATCAAAAGCTAGTAAGAATACATGAGAGCAAAAGGAGAACAAAACTACGTCTGTGGCCTAAGGCCATACAAAAAGATACCAAAAGAGGGCCACTCTATACGATACTACTGTCTCATAAAGGTCTAGTAAACTCCTCTAGACAGACCCTGAAGAAAGGAATCTGTTCGCCATAAGACCCCTAGACTTAGGGTCACCAGGTGCATAACCATCATCGGGGGCAGATGAAGAAGAGGAGGAAAAAGCACTCATCCATGGTGGGTCACTTTTAGGAAACTCAAGAGGTGCAGGCGGAGGCAGTACAGCAGCAATAGGCTGGGCCATGTAAGGTGGCACGGGATCTGGATAAGCTATATATAGTGGGATCCCTTCAAACGAAGCTATGGGATCAAAAAGTAGGCTAAAGACAAGTATGGAAAAAACACGTTGAATACACACACATAAACACACACACACACACACATATATATATATATATAAACAGACATGGGAGGGAACGGTCAGGTATAGGGAGTCCATGGCAAGGTCATAATGCCACTGCCATTTAGGCACTTCGGTAAAAAATGACATCACTGCCATCTTTACCATCTGAGAATAACACGGATATACAAATAGGATGAGAATTCAAAAATTCTTAGCAGGTGTAACATCAATTTCCTTTCATGCTAAATTACCTCAGTACTCCTAAGTAATTAGGTATTTAATGAGAAATTAACTTATTAAGGTTTAAGTGATTAATGAGGTAACTATTGGAACAAAAGTCAAGATAGTGCGTAACTAAGGTTAGAGAATCTATAATTAAGCGGGTCAAACTCTTAATCGCTTAATTAAATGTAACACCCTCCCAAGCACAGTACTATGCTTAAGTCATAGTACTATACCTTGAGTCATTCTGTTACGAGCAGCACTGCCTGACAAAGAACTTCAGCTGTCTTCGAAAACTTCTACAATCATCTGGAGACAACATGGAAATAATAGTGAGAATTATAAAATTCTCAGTAGGATTCTCTAATCTTCATACATAGCGTCATCATGGTCGTCTCCAGTTTGCTTCGATTTACTTTAAAAAAAGTGAACATACTGCTCAAACTGTTTAATTTTACATTTCGAAAAATGTCTTATCCGAAGCAAAGTTCATTTTAATCATACACTTAGCATTTGGGGGAATCCATAAAATCCTTTCAAGTATAATACCATGAATAATATCTGTAGCATAGTAAAACGCACACAACATCACTATGCTAGGAACATAACATCTACACATAAATTACTCGTACTTAAATTCATGTTTATACATAAAACTGGCTTTTCTTTCTGCATCTTTCTTTTCTTTTGTCATCATGAAATCTTTACGTGCTACATTCCAGAGTATGATCGCCATGTCATACCCCATCAGAGCGTGATCGCCATGTCACGTTCCTTAGGAATATGGGATCTTCCTTTGATACTTACACTAAATGGGTCAAGCCATGCCTCATGTAAGTTCTGTCCCCTATATTCACACTAGCTGGGTCAATGCCATGCCTCATGTGAGTGGGGTACCTGCATAAGCTTTAATCTTTAATCTTTAATCTTTATTCTTTAGCTTTTACTTGGCACACCTAGGCGTTACGTATCGTCGTCCCTAGGGTGCATTTACTGCCCTTGGGTAGCCTGGCCTTGGAGTGAGCTCGTCAGCCTTACCCGTGACCGTCGTCACACCGACTCACCCGCAAGGGGACCCACGTGCCTCTAGTCTTGGAGGGATCGATTCTGGTCACGTGCCTCTAGTTGAAGGGATCGATTCTGGTCATGTGCCTCTAGTTGAAGGGATCGATTCTGGTCACGTGCCTCAAAATTGAGGGATCTCATCTGACCACGTGCCTTCAACATAGAGGGATCTCATCTGACCACGTGCCTTCAACATAGAGGGATCTCATCTGACCACGTGCCTTCAACATAGAGGGATCTCATCTGACCACGTGCCTCCAAGGTAGAGGGATCTCATTGTCTTAGCTGCCTTCACAGGGAGGGATTCAAGTGCAACTGCCTCCAAGTGAAGGGATTTCATATCTTTATCATTTAACTGCCTTCATAGGGAGGGATTTCAAATAACTGCCTCCAAGTGAAGGGATTCACATTCAATATATTCACATTCTTTCATTCTCAAACATATTCAAGCATAGTATACATGTGCTACATCACTTACCCTCACATACCTCATAACATAATTATGTCATTCTTGAATATAGGGTTTCTATCTACCCATTTATATTTCAATTCATCCTTACATTTAAACATTCATAACTTCTTAGACCTCTGCCGTAAATCCGGCAGTATAATGGATCAGGTCCGTTTCCCCATGAATAGTGCCAGCTTTCACGAACAAATCAGTCATAGCAACATAATCAACTTAACACATATGTACCAATGTCAAGCTGGCAACCCTCAACTTCAAACTTTATATGTTCCACTAACACTTGTAAAATTATCATTTTGGCCATTCTGCCAATTCTATTTGGTTCTGCCCAAATTTTTGTATAATCCACCTTTATCTCTATTCAACTCATTTGAATCTGAAATTTGGATATGTCATAGCTCTATATGTCTACTTTCTAACCTCTTTGGTCCCATGTCATTCTGATTTATATAATTCAAGATATTCACCTTTTACTTCAGCCTGTTCAGTCACTAGCCCGAATTACACTCCTGGAAATATAAATTCACTAAAAATCGAAACTAGGCTCAAATCTTACAAAATTGGTCTCATATCAAAGCTAACAGGACAACCTTTCATTTTCCACAGGTTTCACTCCATTTGCTTAAGTACACCTCGAGATATAAATCCTGAAAGTCGACCTTCCTGAACTGCCCTATTTTGGTCTGGATTTAGACATAGGACAACTTCCTCGAATCACTGGGAACAATTGGGACCATAACAAACTCGGAATCTTATGTTGGGTGTTCCTCTGTGTGTAAGCTTTCTAACAAAACTGGTTTCATTCAATTCGGAGTTGCATAGGGTGAGTTATACCCTCCTCATGTCACCCTGCCCGGATGAACATTCTAAACCCTAGGTCAAACTTCAAAAATTCGTATCTCCCTCAATACTAATCCAATAACCTTATATGATATATCAATGGAAAGCCCTGGATGTCTACTCTCATGTAAAAATGGTTTCATTGGATTTGACCGATTGTAGGCGGCGCCGTACGCTCCGCCATACGGACTGCCGTGGACTCTCCACCAAGACAGCACCCTCATCCATGTACTTCTCTTAGTTTCCTTCTTCTAATCTTAATCCCAACTCAATATTTCATGTTAATTCAATCATGATCCATCATAATACATCTATTAACTCATCAAATACATGAAGAAGAATACAAGTTCATACAGCCATAGGGCAAATAATTCAAGAATAAAAAGTAGAATCCTACCTCTTTGGAGCAAGATTTGGCTAAGTGCTGAAATTTGGAGTTTGGATGAACAAGGCTGGAACATAGCTTGAGTTTTGGGTGTGTGAGCAAGAGAGAAAGAGAGCTGATGGAGAAGAGGAAATGCAACGTGAATAATGGTCTGAATCAAAGGAGAAGGATGTGTTATATAGGCATGAGTGGGAGTTAACTTGGAGGGTTTTGATTGGCTGAATTTTCTTGTGGACAGAATTTAACTACGTCTCACTTTCAGAGTAACTTGCCGCCATACTGTTTGAAATCGGAACTCGCATTTACTCTACTTCAAGTCGGAACTCATCCCTATTATACTTGAGGTCGGAACTCGTGCCGTTTTTACTTGAGCTTGGAGCTGAAGACTAATGTCGGAAATCGTACCAACTTGGTTGTGACTTGGGGAAATCTTTGTAGCAATGTCGTAGGTCGGAAGTCATACAGTTCCCATTCATATAATCTCGGAACTCCCTATTTGAACTCGGGGAATGCCAATGCTGGATGTAAAAATCGGAACTCGTGTGACTGAGGATTTGCTCAAGGGTCCGAACTCGTGTCCATTCCAAGTGAGTTGAACACTAAGGTCGGAACTCGGGAATTCGAGTCACATTTCCAAACACAAGTTCTTAAACTTGGAAGTCGGAATTTATATACTGTATGGTTGGTTACATCGGAAACCGGATATACTTCCCTTGAGGCACGAAGTCGGATCCCATGGAATTACGTTCATGTGTTTGGACTTGAAGGTTAAACTCGGAAGTCGTGGGAAATGATCCATACTAAGTCGGAAGTCGAACAAGGCATGAAGTCGGGAATTGCCCAAAATTAACTCGGAACTCGGAAAATGGTCATCCTATTGAAATCCAAAGATGAAGTCGGAAATTGGAATTGATCAATCCGGAGGGCGAAGCCGAACTCGGAAATCGGGATGTTACATTAAACACTAATTACCATAATTAGCTTAATCGAGTTTAATTAAGGGTAATTAGGCTTAATTAAAAGTTTAATTCTTGTTAACCATATTCTTGTAAGTTAATCACTAATCCTTGCTTAATCAAGTTAATTAAGTTGCAAGAGCACTTAATCACATCATTAAAATTCAAATTTAGTCAACTAGACAATAAAGCATTTAACGATGTCACTAAAGTATAAAGCATAAGACAAGTTTGCTTTTTGTAAAAGTAGTACACTCTTTGTCTCCCCTATCATCCAATTAGTCCCCTTAATCCTTAATTAGCACAAAAGCAAGCAAAATATCTTCCTATATGCTATGGCCACAACAACAACAACACACACGTATTCACTTTTCATTTTTCAACTTCTATTCTTTCTCTAGTTCTCAAACTCTCTAATCTCTCTCTACATTTCTTCTTCTTCTTCTCTATGTTCTTCATCATTCTCCACTACCTCTATAACCAAACCTTTACTACTAAGCCCTTCAAAGACCATATCGTTTGATCTATGGAGACAAGATTTACACACTACAACCTCCATTTCATCAAGAACTCAAGAGCTCTCTTCCTCTCTATTCAAAGTCATCACCTTCACCACTTGGAGGAGTCATCGTCTTCTTTACTTTCTCCTTCAAGAAGGTACCATTTTCAATACTAGGTAGTGATCTTCACTCTTTTTCCTTTGTTTAATCAAGAAAGCATGAAACTTGGCTCTCCCCATGGCCAAGATCTTCAAGTTAGCACTTGAGAAAAATCGATGCTTTCTTTGAGCAAAAATTTTCATTTTTAGCAAAGTATTTTCTTGATCTTGTGCATGAGTTGTTTCTTGTTTATTTGAAAGTTTCCCTCCTTGAATGCTTCAAAGCTTCAATTTTTCTTTCTTGATGCATGAGTTCATGATGTTTCGTGTGAGTTGATGAAAAAGAATGATAACTCTTGGTGGTATTTTGTTCAAAGTTTGCTTCTTTTCGTATATTGAGTTTATGATTGGAAAAGTTCTCATCTTTACATCTTTTTCATGATTTTGATAAGACTATGAAACGTTCCAAAAGCATAAAACTTCAAAAAGTTTTCTTCTTGATACATAAACGTGGCACTATATTTCATGCTTCATAAAGTTTCATTTTGTTCTTCTTTAAGATAAGAACACGTAAAGGTCCAAACTTTCTTGAAATATGAAGTTTTCAATCATAAAAAGTAAGGTTTTGTTACTTTATGTAACACATATTAAAACTTGTAGATAAGACTTTATAAAGATTCAAGCTTTCTTCAAGAATGTCTCTTTTAGGTCACAGAAATGTTAACTTGCAACCTCTAACTTGTAAAGATTGAATTTTGAGTCAAAATAATGAGTAAAATATTAAACTTGCTTCAAGAAAGAATCTTTCAAACTTTAAGGCAACTTTAAATCATAAAGTTGGAATCTTGATGGTCTTATAATGATTAAAATTATCAACTTTCTTAAAGAATAAGACTTTTTATTCATAATGCATCTTGTATCCTTTTCTTATAAAGATTGAACCTTTAAGACAAGAATATAATTTTAGAGGCTCATACTTTCATAAAGGATAAAACTTTATAATCAATTTCACAAAGAATGATAACTTCATAATAGTAAAGGTGAAATCTTGTTGTGCTAATTGTAAAAGTTTGAAATCTTGCTACTTGGATAAGTTAAAAATTACTTCTTGATGATTAGTAAGCATCTGGCGTTGTTGGGTTTATGAGTGTGGTTATGCGTTGTCATGACCCATGGGACTAGAGGGATCTCGAAATCCTTTGGGAATAGAAGTATGATTAGGACCTTTGAGTAGACTATCAACCTAGAAATCACTTATGCAATATCTCAAGGGAATTTAAAAAGTTTTGAATGAAAAACTTTGGCTAAAAACTCTGTAATACGCTTCGGCCATAATGGAGTAAGTAAGAGACAAATATGTGTTAAACTTTAAATCTAAGAATGTGTTCTTTAAGATGTGATCATAAAGAACCTATTAAGCTTAAAGTGATGCCTCACTTGAGGAGTTATAGATTAAAAATTTATAATATATATCCTCTTTAGATGGCGTGATCCTCTTATGGGAAACATGAGGAATTTTACCATGATTCATAAGATGTTACACAAAGTACAAGGAAACCCTAAAAACCAAATAGGGTACGAGTGTATGTCACTCTCATATATGATTATTGATTGGTGTGATTTATTCGAGTATGGATTCATGGATATGATGGATTATTGATACTTGATGAGATATTTTATGATGATATGAGATGGATATTATTGGTTGTTAGTTGAAATTTCCATGTTTAGCATTTTGGGGAAGCTCCAGTTGAGCCATCATGCTATTGGATTATGGACTTAGTCATACCATTGCATGTCTACATGTGTCTTGTTAATAATTTCAATGCATGTAAGATGTGACTATAACAACAAAAAGAAATAATCGGATATAATCCTTCAATCACTTCTGTAAGGCAAGAGAGGGAAGGTGATCCACTAAGCCTTAAAGACCCTTTATGATGGAGGACCCTTCAACTTAGAGGCATGAAAAGCCCTTGTCAACTTTGTTAGAATTGGTTTTGTATTGTGTGATGATGGCCACGGAATGAGATCATATCCAATAGCAGTCTATTCGAAGAAAACAATTGAATAATGTTAAGCACATATGAAGTATTAAAGTAAAGTTAAAAAAAAAAAGACTCCGGTCAAGTAAATGAGGTTACCTAAATGTGCATGCATCTTTATTCTCTCATTGCATGATTGTGAATGATTATACTATGCTCTCATATGTATGTGCTCTTATCTTGTGGCTTTGAGTTCCTTTATATTATGTTTATATGATGAAATTACAAGAAAACCACTTCAAAAATTATGTTTTTGAACTCTATGAAGATGAAATCTATGCATGTTCACTATTTTCATAAATAAAATCGAAGTGGTTGAAATGACAACAATGACACATTGTTGGATGAGATGACATGAGAAGAGAGGTTGAATCATGTCTTCACTTGTTATTTTTAACCTGTCAAATTTTTAAAATAACTTTCTCAAGTCTTAGACTTGGAGTATGGAAGTGATGTGGCTAAAAATAACAGTTGTTAACTTTGTTCAGTAATGTATTTGAAAGATTTTAAAGGCTACAAAAGTTTGAAAATTGCATGAAGATAGCTAATAAAGAGAAAGAGAAAGAATGATCACACAGCAAGGTTTATCTTGGTTCGAACAACCAAATGCCTACGTCCAGTCCTCAACTCTTCGTTAAGATTTGTATATCATGAGTGTTCTTTTTTCAAGCCTTTCCAAGCTTTTATAGTTGAGTAGTCTTTCTCTACTCTCTCCAAGCTTTATAATCTAGTAGTGTTTATCCTAGCCTCTCCAAGCTCACTTTGACCATTAACGGGTCTCGATATAAGAGATTTTGTAGAAAGAGCTTTGTGTTTACTCTCACACTAAAAGCTCTTTACAGAGTATAGATCAAATGCGCACAGTATGTGACTTCTCTAAATTCTTGATGTGACAATGTTATCTATTACAATCTAGTAGAGAAAATTTATAAATAGAAGTTACTATGAGTAACTTTCTGAGTATTAGGGTAGAGAAAGGTTGAAGAATGAAAAATAGTTGTAGCTTGAAAAAATTTGAGTAGCATCTCTATTTTCTTCTTCGTGTAATAACTTTATATAGACTTCAAGATATTACCGTTGAAGCTTATAGAACTTGAGCCTTGTGCTATTCCAATCCACTGGTCTATGACTAGAAAGAGAAGATGCAACTTTCTTCTTCAATAAGTAGTGATAACACAAAAAAGAAAAAATAGTTGTTTGAAGTCTTCACCTACTTTTTAGACTTGTCAGTGGTTCTTTTGCATTATGTCAAATCATGTTTGACTTTTTAAATTTTTCAAAAAAGTGTTCGAAAGAAGCTTTCAAGGTGAGATACTTCATAAGTAGCAAGTTTTTGATAATTACTTTTCTGGACTGAGTCTGTAACATCCCCCATTTGTTTAAGTGGAGTATAATAAAAATTTTGAATTCTTTCTCTTAGGCAGTGTGACAATTTCTCAGGCAGTGGTATATCCCGAAAATCCTCACGCTCAGAAATATAGGGTAGCATAACACTGCTGTTAAAAATATGGCACTGCCATATGCTAAAAATTAAGAAATGACAAAAGTGTCCCTGCCAACTTTTGTTAACTGCAATCTTACCCAAAAGTTTTAGAGATTGTACTTTAACCCCAAGTGAATATTTCCACAATAACCCTCGAACTTTTCATAAAATGACATTTATATCCCCATATCGGTAGAATTAGCAAATGGGGTTTTAAACGAAGCAAAATCACGTGGTGAAACCGTAAGAGTTTAAATCTCTACCGTTTGGGCCATGGAAGCAGTCTGGTGTGAATTGACGTGGAGTGCCCCTAGACTTGCTCAAAATTATGAATATGCTATTAGCCACTGAAAATAGAAAACAGAGAAGCTCTAAATTTGCAAGAACGATTATTTCACGTTAACAAACAATTTATTCGATCTTATTGACTAAATAAGGTTAATTAGGAGTTAATTAGATGTTAATTAGGGGGGATTAGGCTTAGGAACAATTAGAATAGAGATATAAAATTTCTCTCAGAATCATTTAGTGAAGCTTCGTTGATTTGAAAAAAATCAACGAAGATTCGGTATTTTAAGCCACCAGAACCGAACCAGTAGAATTTTCTATTGGAATCCCTCACTTAAGTGGTTGAAATTCAACCACCCTTACCACATATGAGTGGCGCCAAGTGTTGCTCAAGATAGTGGAAAAACTTGGCCTTACCTTCATCAGATTTTTTATCATTTTCGCCTAGTTGTTCGGTTTTATCAACTACTTAAGATTAATTAGCATTCAATTAAATTTTTACTTAGAGCCAATTAAGTATCATTTATAGAAATTAGATATGAGAGAATTAGATTGAAAGCATAGGAAACTTCATAGGATTTTTCCACAACCGATTTACCGATTTAAAGGAAATCAGTAAGATTTCGGTACTTTGAACTGTCGGAACCGAACCAAGAGAAATTATGCTGTGAGAACCCTAGGATGGATGGCCAAGATTCAACCAACACACCCTACAAGTGGCGCCACAATTAACCTTCAAGAAGGCATCCAAATCAGATTGGAGAAGGAAAACACATCCACCAATCACAATCTAACTTCCTTCAAAAGTCTTGAAATAATTCCCTTCTCCTCCCCTTCAATTTTCGTCCATATAAGCTGCTGAACTCTCATCCTTTTACTTCTATTCACACTCCCCTTCACTCCATCTTCAACCCCTCTTCAAGTCTCATCAAGAGTTTCTTCAATCTAGGACATCAAATGAACAAGATTTCAACTAGACAAGGTAGGAATTCCAACTTCTTTTCTTGTTTTCATTGAATTGGGATGATTGGAACTCCACTTTCATCCCTCTTTCTTGTATGATTCTGATGTTATCTTGAGTGATGATGATGAATTAAGGCTGGTTTAAATTGTATATGTGAGTTTGAATTGAAGATTGGATGGATTGATTTAAGGAAAACATGAATTCAAGAAGAATTCAAGAAGCTGTTAGGGTTTTCCCCTTGACGGTCCATACAGCAGAGTGTACGGCTCAGCCTACAGCCGTTTGAAGTTGATGAATCTATTTTTATATGAAACTAGACATTCAGAGATTTCCATACATATAAAATATAATGTCATTGGATTAGTATAGAATTAGTTATGAATTTTTGAAGTTTAACCTAGAAATCTGGATTCTTATCCGGGCAGTATAAGTTGAGAAGGGTATAACTCACCCTATAGAACTCCAAATTGAGTGCACCAAAGGTTGTTTGAAATATAACATGTAAGGGAACACCCCATAGAAATATCAGAACCAGATTCATTGTCATTTGTTCCTAGCACACCAATGAAGTTGACTTAAGTTCAAATCAGACTGAAGCAGGGTAGTCTAGTAGGGTCAATTTTCGGGACTCATAACTCAAAATATACCCATGCAAATGATATGCAACTT
Organism: Pterocarpus santalinus; assembly: GCA_031439595.1. Lineage (NCBI taxonomy): Eukaryota > Viridiplantae > Streptophyta > Magnoliopsida > Fabales > Fabaceae > Pterocarpus > Pterocarpus santalinus. Next base: position 39,859,390 of record CM062532.1, on the reverse strand, counting down.
GTTGGAAGTGTCCCGTTATCTTTAATTTGGTATAGGTTTCGTATGGTTTCACTTAGATTCCTATTTTTAGTGAACTTTTACTTCTAGAAGTGTAATTCTGGCTTGTGACCGAATAGGCTGAGGCAAAATTTAAATATCTTGAGCTACACATATCAAAATGGGATAGGACTAAAAGGATTGGAAACTAGACACATAAGGCTATGACATATTCAAAATTTAGACTTAGATGAGTTGAATTGAGCAGAGAGTGGATTATACCAAAATCGGACAGAATAGGAGGGAGTAAGCCGAAAATCGTATAGATGCTTGAATTGAACTTGATGAATGATGCAATGAATATCTATATAGTTGCTAATCCATATTGAATTGCAAGTTTAAAAGATTGTACTAGTTTTCTGGCACTATTCATGAGGAAGCGGACTCGATCCGTTATGCTGCTGAATTTTCGGCAGGAATTTATGAGAACTTATGTTATGGGTGATTATGCTTTGAATATATTTACATTTATATGTCATGTTCATGTACATCATGCATGCAAGCATAATTAGAATATGATATGAGAAATAAGGTATGAGATATATTCATGAATGCACCAAGCGTCCGCATGCATGACAAGATATGAAAAGGAAAAGATAATAAGAACTTGCAAGAAAGACGTACCAAGCTACCACGTGAGGCATAGTATAGACCCAGCTAGCATGGGCCAGAGCGGTACTGTCTAAGACTTGGGCCAGCCCTCGACCAGATTTAAGGGGAATAGACCGGTGTGAGGCTTGGGGAAAGTAAACCCGTCACTCATGTATAAGTACGAGCTCGGACTTGAAAAGCAGACTATTACCCAGGGGTGAGAAAGGCCAGTTACCTCCGGGGGACCAAGTATAGAAGAGCAAGATCAAGTTACAAGTTAAAGAAAGATATGAATTAAGTCAAGTGCACTTGCATACAGACAAGTACAAGCATCTTTATGTGCATCTTCAATTTTCCCATTAGGTCATAATGCTTTTATGATCCTTGTTGAAGCATATTATACTATTCGTATTTATATATCTGTCATATGAAATGGCAAGTGGCTGTTAAAATATATCCCAATTTGGGTAAGATGTTTTCAACCTAAAATTGAACCACTATTTGTTTATATGTACTCATATTTTCATAATAAAGCGAAGCGGCTGGAATATTTATGATGACGCTGTAAGGTTGGTTTGAGTTTACCTACTGGAAACCTTAGGTTCTTACTGCCTGCTTGTATATTTTTCTTTTCCGTAAACATTCTAGTACACAAGTTAGAAATCAAGTGTGAGGTAGAGTACAGGGCCTTTCATTGAGCAAGAATCGGGCGCAAGCCAGACCAAGAGACTATTGAAGCCAGCTAACGACTAGTCGAATGTAAACGCTGTGTATTATGTCAGTTACAATTTCTTTTAAAGTGTAATTATTTTATTCTCTATGCATCAGAGACTATTTGTAACGTCCGATTTCAGACTTCCGATCCCAATTAATGTTGAAATTTCCGATTTCCGAGTTTGTCTTATAATTCCGCTTCCGACCTCAATATTAGTTCCGATTTCCGACTTCGTACCAATGCTTACAAAGGGATGGCCGTATCTTCCGATTTCCGACATAATGCATGAAGCTTACGATTTCCGACATTATGCTCGAGTACGTGATATCCGAGTTCCAACATTAGGTGATTCAAAATGGACATGAAATGCGACTTACGAGTTTTAGCTGAATTGGATTCCGAGTTCATTACCAAGTTCTTTTCTTCTCATTCCCGAGTTCTGCGATCGAGTTGGAGTGCCAGGTCCTATAAATTATGAGTTCCGACTTCATTCGAATAGATATGCACGAATCCCAACTTCCGACTTGGACCTCTCATTCGGACACATGAACGTAATTCCATGAGATCCGACTTCATGTCTCAAGGAAGATATACCCGACTTCCGATGTCACCAACCATATAAGTCACGACTTCCGAGTTGAAGTACTTGGGTTTGGAAATGTGATTCGAATCACCCGAGTTCCGACATCTGAGCTTATTACAAGGAGTCCCGACTTTGAACTAGGAGTTCCGAGATCAGTTGATTGTCAACTGCATTTCTTCCGACCTCCGACCTTGATTCCAAGTCTCAACATAAACCGGATTTCCTCAAGTCACAAATAAGTGGACGAGTTCCGATTTCAGATAGGATGGAAGCAAGCTGCACTTTTGGAACGACGTGGAGAGCAACACAGCCACAAAAACAGGCAACATGGCCGAACTTCAATCACAAAACTTCAACCAATCAGCACCCTCAATTCCTAACTACCCCCATCTATTTAAGTCAGACTTCTCTCTTCATTCCCAGCTGATTTACGTCTCCCTCTCCTCCTTGCTCCAGCCTTCGTCTTCCTTTCCTCTCTCAAATCCATCTCCATCAAATCTTCAGGCTTTGGCAGGTTCCATCTATCCAAACTCCAATTCAGCAAGATCACACTCCGAAGAGGTAGGATTCTACTTCTATTCGATCCTGCTTCTATTCTTGAATTCCTTGCACCATGATTGCATGAGATTGTGCTCTTCTTTATATATTTGATGAATTACTGAATGTATTATGATGGATTATGATGAATTATGATTGAATTAATAGAAGGTTTTGAATTAGAATTAGAAGTAGAAGAAGAAAACTAAGAAATGGATGGATTAGGATGCTGTCTGGATAAGGAATTCCGCGGCAGTCCGTACGACGAAGTGTACGGCTCCGCCAACAATCGGTCAAGTCCAATGCAACCATTTTTAGATGAAAGTAGACATTCAGAGCTTTCCATGGATATATCACATAAGGTTATTGGATTAATATTGAGAGGGATACGAATTTTTGAAGTTTAACCTAGGGTTCAGGATTCTCATCTGAGTAGGGTGACATAAGGAGCGTATAACTCGTCTTATACAACTCCAAATCGAGTGAAACTAATTTTGTTAGAAAGCTTACACACAGGGGAACACCCCAATATAAGATTACGAGTTTGTTATGCCCCCAGTTGATCCCAGTGATTCGAGGAAGTTGTCCTATGTCCAGTGTAGGCCAAAACAGAGTAGTTCAGAAAGGTAGACTTTCAGGACCTATAAATCGAGGTGTACTTGAGCAAATGGAGTGAAACTTTGGCAAATGAAAGCTTATCATGTTAGCTTTGATATGAGACCAATTTTGTAAGAATTGAGCTTAGTTTCGATTTTTAGTGAATTTATATTCCCAGGAGTGTAATTCGGGCTAGTGACTGAACAGGCTGAAGTAAAAGTTGAGTATCTTGGTTTATATAAATCAGAATGACATGGAACTAAAGAGATTAGAAAGTAGACATATAGAGCTATGACATATCCAAATTTCAGATATAAATGAGTTGAATAGAAATAAAGATGGATTATACAAAATTCGGGTAGAACCAAATAGAATTGGCAGAAACAACCAAGTTGATGGTTTCACAAGTGTTAGTAAACATATAAGACTTGAGTTGACGGTTTTAAGTTTTACCTTGATAGAAATTTTAGATTGATTATACTGCTATGACTGATTTGCCTGTGAGAGCTGGCACTGTTCATGGGGAAACGGATATGATCCGTTATGCTGCCAAATTTACGGCAGAAGTCTATGAATGTTATGCTCATAAGGTTTAGATATGCAAGTACGAATTTAAGTATGATATGAGTTATGAGAGATTATGCTTTGAATATATTATATTCACATGTTATGCTCATGTATGCCATGCATGCAAGCATAATTAGAATATGATATGCAAAATGAGATATGAGGCATATTCATGTATGCACAAAGCATTTGCACGCATGACAAGATATGGAAAGGAAAGATGATGAGAACTTTCAAGAGGGACGTACTAGCTACCACGTGAGGTATGGCATAGACCCAGCTAGTGTGGGCCAGAGCGGTACTGTCTAAGACTTGGGCCAGCCCTCGACCAGATTAGTGGGAATAGGCCGGTGTGAGGGTCGGGGAAAGTAAACCCGTCACTCATGTATAGGTACGAGCTCGGACCTGAAAAGCAAGCTATTGCCCAGGGGTGTGAAAGGCCATTCACCTCCGAGGGACCAAGCACAGAAAAGTAAGACTAAGTACAGGAAAGAGCAAGATCAGGTTGCAAGTTAAAGAAAGATACAGATTAAGTCAAGTGCACTTGCATACAGATTAGCACAAGCATTTCTATGTGCATCTTCAGTTATCCCATTAAATGATAAGATCATTAATATTCTTGTTGAAGCATATTGCGCTATTGGTATTTCTATGTTTGTCATATAATATGGCAAGTGATTGTTAAAACATAACCTGCTTCGAGAAAGATGTTTTCCACTTAAAATTGAACCACTGTTTGTGTATAGGTGCTCACATTTTCATAATAAACCGAAGCGGCTGGAATGTTTATGATGACATTATAAGATTTGTTTAAGTTTACCTACTGAGAACCCTAGGTTCTCACTGCCTACTTGTATGCTTTTCCTTTCCGTAAACATTCCAGTACCCCAGTGGAAGTCAAGCACGAGGCGGAGTACAAGGCCACTTATTGAGCAAGAGTTGGGCGCTAGCCAAATCAAAAGACTATCGAAGCTAGTTATCTCAATCACAATTTCCTTTAAAGTGTAATTATTTTATCATCCATGTATCAAAGACTATTAGTCAGAAATAAAGGGAGCAGTAAAACGGCCATGTATTGTATTTTTCATATTTTAAAGTTTACTTAGCATCGTGACAACCTTTTTATATAACTCCATGACTCGAGCATGGCTTATATGATAGAGGTTGTTACATTTTGGTATCAGAGCTATTCGTCCTGTATGGGCCCGTGGATGGATTGATTATGCTTCTGAGGCATACTCTGAGAATCTAGATAAACCATGCTTTAGGTCCTTGCATTAAGAGGACATAGAAATACTATGCGTGGTAGTCTTGTTGTGAGTGTTGTGGACTACCTGTTGCACTTGACTGAATGTTGAGCCTGATCACCTCAATATAAGGTTCTGTCTAACCAGAAGCCTACGGCACCCAACAGGCTTATTAGGCACCTTCTATATATAATTATTAGGAACAAGTCTCCTAGAAAGTAATGACGGTATAAAGGAATTGACAATGGAGCAAGTTGAAGAGTACAGAGAATTGGAGAGTAAATCAAAGGAGTTATATCGAACGATTTACTATGGACATAGTAAACCTAGTTAAGTCCAGGGGAGGTTGTTTGCAAGGTGTTGCCAGGTGGCTGAAGACTTCTTATCGTCAAGGGCAGAAATGTTAATCGGAAACGATTGTGATGGGGCTTGGCTCAAGCTTTCTTGCAATTATCTAATCTGACCCATCTTTTCTAAGATTGAATCTAGGGGATTCTTCTGCCTAGCTTTGTATCTTTAGTACTTGACAAAAGCAAGATTATTAATTGCTGATGAGGTCATCTTATGCGACAAGGAAGGTATCCTTATTAACAGGACTACCCTAAAGATGCCTTGTCAGTAAATTTAGTCCATGGTTTTTACTTTGGATTATGGTAATGCCACATTATAAAGACCTAATCCTCCATTAAGAAAATTTGTAGAGTGAACGAATGAAGCAGAGCACTAGAAAAAGAAGCTAGGGGCAGAAGTTTCGATTAAGTATATGGAAGCCTTTTGTAAGCCCACATCTAGAGGTTGGAGTAAGTTTTTCCTCAAGAATAATTAAAATCTACTCCTTAGTGATCACAATCATTTAGACCTCAACATTTAGGACGAGTCTTTATAATGAATGTAGAAGAAGCTGACAAGTCTGATGGATTGTACCTTTGAAGTGGACGGTACGGATTGGCTTCCCGCTAATTGAGTCATGCTTGACTATCTGATATGATGATGGTATTCTCCTCTGTCTCAACTTCTGAATCCCAAGCCTCAACACTCTTTTATCTGAACTCTTTTAGGTCGAAAAGTCAAGGATACATCGTCTTGTCAGCTAATATGACAGAAGTTGAGTAGAAACTAGATAAGATTCCGGTTGTTAGGAATATCCTGATGTTTTTTCAAAAGATATTCCTGAATGCCCTCCTAAGAGAAAGATTAAGTCCACCATTGAGTTGGTTCCAGGCGTGGGGATCGATATCGATAACTCTGTATCGAATGTCACTGTCGGAGCTAATAGAACTAAAGAGATGGATTGAGGAGCTTTTGGAAAAAGATTCATACGGCCAAGTGCGTCACCATGAGAAGCTCCAGTCTTATTGGTTAAAAAGAAAGATGGAAGCATGCGCTTATGCATGGACTATCGACAACTGAATAAGGTGACAATTAAAAATAAATATCCACTACCAAGAATTTATGACCTCATGGACTAACTACAAGGTGCGATGGTATTTTCCCAAGATTGACTTGCGTTCCGGATATCATCAAATTCGAGTTCGGGAGCAAGATATCCCTAAGACAGTCTTTCGAACTCGTTACGAGCATTACGAGTGTACCATGATGTCATTTAGGCTAACAAACGCACCAACAGTATTTATGGATTATATGAATAGGATATTCTGCCCATATTTGGACAAATTTGTAGTGATTTTCATCGACGACATACTTGTCTATTCTAAGACAGAGAAGGAGCACGCAAAACATTTACGGCTGATTCTACAAATTTTAAAAGACAGAAAACTCTATGCTAAGTTATCTAAGTATGAATTTTGGATGCAAAAAGAAAAATTTCTCAGCCATGTGGTATTCCAAGGAGGGATTTCCGTAGACCCCAGCAAAGTAAAAGTAGTATTAGTTTGGGAGAGGCCAACCACGGTCACTGAGGTTAGGAGTTTTCTGGGCTCAGCCGGATATTATCGACAATTTGTTAAGGATTTTTCTTAAATAGCTTTGCCTTTGACCAACCTACCTCGAAAGAATATTCCCTTTGAATGGACGCCAGAATACGAGCAAAATTTTCAAAACTTGAAAAGGAGGTTAACCACGACACCAGTGTTAGCCCTGCAAGACCCTAATGGACCATTTGAGGTCTCTAGTGATGCTTCCAGGCAAGGAATAGGATGTATGTTGATGCAAGCCGGAAAGGTGGTCGCGTATGCCTCCAGGCAATTAAAGCCACACGAAAGGAGCTACCTGACTCACGACCTCGAATTAGCAGCAGTAGTATTTGCTTTGAAGATATGGAGACATCACTGGTATGGAGTGAAGTTCGAGGTCTTTTTCTGATTAGAAGAGTTTGAAGTACCTCTCTGATCAGAAGGAATTAAACATGGAACAGCAAAGACGGATGGAACTCCTTAAAAACTATGAATTTGAATTGAAGTACCACCAGGTGAGACAAACATTGTGGCAGATGCTTTGAGTAGAAAATCTCTGACTATAGCTTGGATGATGAACAGAGAGACGGAACTTATTGAAAGCTTCCGAAATCTTAATTTGGGGATCCTTATAACTCCTAAAGCCCTTCAGCTACATCAAATTAAGATAGTCAGTAGCTTTAAGGAGTTGATTCGGCAGGCACAGCAACAGGATGCTAATCTTTAACATACGGTCAACTTTGTGCAATCAGGAAAATAAACGGGTTCTGTTCAGGTTAAAGAAGACATCTGGCGACATCATGATGGGGTATGTATCTTGGAGGAAGCACATAAGGGTGAATTCACCGTACATCCTGGCATTTCTAAGATGTATCAAGATCTTAAGAAGATATTTTGGTGGCCAGGCATGAAGTTCGACGTGGCAAACTTCGTAAGCAAATGCTTGACTTGTCAGGAGGTGAAAGCGGAACATCAGAAACCCTCCGGGATGCTTCAACCCTTGGAAGTCCCCGAGTGGAAATGGGAAAGTATTTCCATGGATTTTGTGATGGGATTGCCAAGAACGCCAACAGGATACGATGCCATATGGGTCATCGTGGATAGATTGACTAAGTCTGCCCACTTTCTACCCATCCGAGCGAATTATCCGTTGGAAAAATTGGCACAACTGTATATTCAAGAGATTATAAGGCTGCATGGAACCCCTTCAACCATTATCTCCGATCGAGACCCAAGGTTTACTTCATGGTTTTGGGGAGCCTTACAAAAGGCGTTTGGCGCTAAGTTGTGCTTAAGCATTGCATATCACCCCCCAAACGGACGGCCACACAGAAAGGACAATTCAAACCTTGGAAGATATGTTGTGAGTTTATATACTGGAACAACACGAGAATTAGGATTAATACTTACCGTTGACTGGAATTGCATACAACAATAGTTATCATGCTAGCATCGATATGGCTCCTTACGAAGCATTGTACGGATAGGAGTGCCGATCTCCCCTGTGTTGGTATGAAACAGGAGAATCAACTCTATTGAGGTCTAATTTAGTTGAAGCGGACCAGGCGAGCGATTAAGAAAATACGAAGCAAGATGCTTACCGCTCAAAGCCGCCAGAAGAGTTACGCGGATACCAGGAGGAAACCTCTGGAATTTCAGGAAGGAAACCATGTATTTCTGAAGGTTACTCCTACAACAGGGATTGGTAGAGCTGTCAAAATCAAGAAGCTAAATCCTCGCTTTATAGGTCCTTTCCAGATCTTGAGGCAAATCGGACCAGTTATCAAGTCGCTTTGCCTCCACATCTGTCAAACCTTCATGACGTGTTCCATGTTTCTCAACTTAGGAGATATCAACTTGACCCTACGCACGTGCTAGAACCCAAATCATTAAAGTTAAAGGAGGACCTGACTTTCCATGTACAACAGCGGATTGTAAGGCGAAGCGTGAGACAACTCGAAGCAAATCCGTGCAGCTAGTAAGGGTAGCATGGGGAAAGAGAAGATGCTGAAAACTACACTTGGGAACTGGAATCAAATATGAAGAAAGAGTATCCTGGACTATTCTTAAGTACTAAATTTTGAGGACAAAATTTTTTTAAAGGAGGGTAGTAATGTAACGTCCGATTTCAGACTTCCGATCCCAATTAATGTTGAAATTTCCGATTTTCGAGTTTGTCTTATAAATCCGCTTCCAACCTCAATATTAGTTCCGATTTTCGACTTCGTACCAATGCTTACAAAGGGATGGTCGTATCTTCCGATTTCCGACATATTGCATGAAGCTTACGATTTCCGACATTATGCTCAAGTACGTGATATCCGAGTTCCGACATTAGGTGATTCAAAATGGACATGAAATGCGACTTACGAGTTTTAGCTGAATTGGATTCCGAGTTCATTACCAAGTTCTTTTCTTCTCATTCCCGAGTTCCGCGATCGAGTTGGAGTGCCAGGTCCTATAAATTATGAGTTCCGACTTCATTCGAATAGATATGCACGAATCCCGACTTCCGACTTGGACCTCTCATCCGGACACATGAACGTAATTCCATGAGATCCAACTTCATGTCTCAAGGAAGATATACCCGACTTCCGATGTCACCAACCATATAAGTCATGACTTCCAAGTTGAAGTACTTGGGTTTGGAAATGTGATTCGAATCACCCGAGTTCCGACATCTGAGCTTATTACAAGGAGTCCTGACTTTGAACTAGGAGTTCCGAGATCAGTTGATTGTCAACTGCATTTCTTCCGACCTCTGTAACACCCTAATAAATCCATATTACGCTTAAGTCGTATTACGGCGTTTTATTAGTTGTTACTTATGCTCGTGGAACACTAAACTTTACTTGAAATTAAATTACGGAAAATACGATAAAATTTTTTTGAAATATGTCGTTGCTTTTAAAAGTAAAGCCTTGCGAGAAGATAGCGATGAAACGAGCGTATCGCGAGATTTCAATATAAATGGATGGAACATGAGATAAATCATAAAGTCATACATTCAAATTATAACATCGATTACATAAAATACTTAATCTCATAATATCCAAACGAGTACATATAAAGGAAACTCATGGTCATGCCATGGCCCCAAATATCAAAGGTACACAAGTCTGATGAGATACAATACTAAATGAAATACAAGAGTTAGGGAGCACAAATCAAAATAAGCCCTCGTAGACATATCTTTGACTTCTACGCCCTTCCATGCCCTTCCATCGAACTCGGGTCCTCGAATGTCGAGTCCCCATCTTTGCTCGGCCTCGGGAGCAGCAGTGCGAATGATGCGAGGTGCTGTTGATCACCTCTCTATCGACCGGACGTGACGGCGGTAGGGAACATAGCTGCCACCGAGGCGTGCCTCGGAGGGATCCTCCTCGAGCAGCGACAGGCGATGCTCGGGAGTGGCGGCGAAGCTGCTACGACCTAGGGGTGGCGTCGAACTCACCTCGACCACGGGAACCTCTGGCGGCGGCATAGGCTCGACTACGGGTAGACCGGAGACATAGGCTCCATCTCGATCTCGGGCAATGGCTCGGGCGGAAATCCCAAGGACCCAATGGCTGTCAAGGCGTGGCGAAGATCGTCCATGGGGCTTGGCGGAATCTCACAGCTCCTCTTGTTCAAAAACCCGAGCCGGATAGAAGTAGGTGCGAACTACCGTGGTGGTCGTGGCCACGATAGCGTGGGCATCCTCATCATAAGCCCACTCATGGTGGGGAGGCTCCATGCTCCACGTCACGTGAGGCTCCATGAGTATCTGGTGGCGAGGCCGGAAAACAACTAGGATGAGAAATAAGATTTCTCGGTGGGACTCGACACGACACACGGTGTCATCGTCATCGTCCCGACCCGCCGGTTTTTAAGCAGCGTGGGCATACAATAGGTTCAATTATTTGATTTTCGAAAACGTTACTATCCGAAGTGGATCCCATTTTTAGTACCTATCCTCGTTGTATTAACATCATCATGGCATACATGAAAGCTTATATGACTATTCATAACATATATAAACAGATCGAGAGTTATGTTCTTTACTTGGGTTGGACCGAAGTCCCTTTCTTTCCTTAACTTGACTTATCTTAAGTCCTTTCTTTCCACCCACTAAACATAAGTGGCAATGAGCTCATCTGTGGCCGTCGCCACCATAGACTTCGGTACTTACACTAGCTGGGTCATGCCATGCCTCATGTAAGCCCTATCCCTATACTCACACTAGTGGGTCATGCCATGCCTCATGTGAGTCGTGGGTGAGGAAACTTAAATTAGGTCACCTTCCTTTTGAAGGATCATACTTTATCCAATCTTTCCTTATTAAACTTATGATGCAAAATATTTCTAAGTCCATAATTTCTACAAAATTTAAAGATAATCTGGCTGAAGCCAAGACTTCCCAAAATTTTGCCAGAGAAAGATACCAAGTAGTATCACAGCATCATATCATATCATCATATCATATCATCATCATCATATCATCACATCATATCATCATATCATGGCATCATAATCACATCATCATCACATCATACTTGCAACCTAATCGTGAGGCATATTCTCAAGCAAAGTCTTATGAGCTTAGCTTAGTAAATTAGATGCAAGCTTTACATTGGCTTTCATGTTATTGGTTTCCTCTTCTCATTTATTCTAACTTGACTTATATGATTTTCATATTTTAAATTTGGAAGAGTTATGGTTTAGGTTTTGCATTATAGTTTGATTAAAATCTTATGAACTTAATCTAGTACACTAACTACATTTACATTCGGTTTTTCGTTTTATTTGCTTCTTTTATTAAGGATTAGGCAAGCTTAGTATTTTATTCCATCTAGTCTTCATTAAGTAAATTATGAAGTTTCATTACTTTAGGTTAAGCCCTTTTACCTTTTAGGTCACTTATGCATAGTTTTACTTAAGGTTAAATTTTGACAGTTTTACTTTTTACCCCAGGCAGTAACTTTAAAAATTCACCATAATTTGGTATTTTATCATTTTAATGCGAAATTTTATATTCTTATAGGGTTCTGAGTCTAGTTTTTAACAAAAGAAGTCCCACTCAAAAATTCATTTTCTAACTCCAGTTATGCATATTTTATTCTGACTTGTTCAGTTTCTAGGTTCACTCAGTACAGTGGATTGTGACCTCTCATTATAATTGCTCAGAAGGAATCTGAAAATACTGTTTTATGGGTCTGTTCCCCTATGTCTTAGCTTTCATTGAAACTTGGTCTCACTCAAAAATCATTTTTGTAGCTTGAGTTATACTCATTTTAGTGTAGACTGCCCAGGCAGAAACCTAGCCGAGAACAGTCCACTTTGAAAAATCACATCTCACTCATTTTAACTCCGAATCTTATGTATTTTATATGTATGGAAAGCTCTTTGAGTCTATTTTCATATAAAATTGGTTCCACTCATTTCTGAGTTTTCTGGAAAAAGTTATACCATTCGGTTTACAGACTGTCAGAAAATCCAGGATTCACGTCTTGCTTTTTCTCATGTTTTCTCCAAAACACTCAACCTCACTTTCAAGAAACCATTCTCAAGTTATAAGACACTCATATACCATGGAAGATTAGTGAAAAACTAACATGTTGGAGTTCAAAAATAGTGGATTTAGCCATGCATCACACCAAACCGAAAACATATTTTCAACAAACAACCATACTAGCAACAACATCTCATTTTATGACAAGAATGGCTATGATGCCCATAATCAATCTTTAAAACCACCTAGCTATGGAGAGCATAGGAGTTCTAAAGCTTGAAAAACAAGAGAGAAAAAGGGTTTAGAGTCACTACCAAGAAGCTTTCTTTGAAGGAACTTGGGATGGAAAAAGAGATGATGGTGGTGGTGGTGCTCCTCCTCTTGGATCTTGGAAGAGGCTTGATATGTGAGTGTCTTTGATTCTCCAAGAGCAAGAAATGGTGGCTCTTGAAGAGTTTGTGAGTAGGATGAGGAGAGGAAAGGATGAGAGAAGTGGGAGGAGAATTCTAGAGAGAAGTTAGAGAGTTTAGAGAGAAGGAGGAGAATTTGAAATTGAAGAGAGAGAAGAGAGCTTTGTGTGTGTCTTTGGGAGAGGAAATGAAAAATGAATGGAGGAGAGAGAGTATGGCTGAAGGTGGCGCAAAGAGGGAGGAAAAGGTGATGGGACTTTAGCTTCTTACAACAAGCAAGAGAGTGGAAAAACCTTGGAGCAAAAGGGTGAGTTGTTTTTCCTTGAGTCTTGGAGGCATTCTAATGTCCATTTTAAGCTTTTCTCTAGGGGTTAAAGGGGAGGACCCTCTTAGGATTTGGTTGCTTGTCTAAGACTCATCCAAGTGTCAAGATCTAATGGTGGATGACAAGGATCCTAGTCTTGGCTTTTGATCTAATGGTGTAGGATTAAAGAGTTTGAATGAAGGGTGAGATGTTGCTCCTCCTTGGTAGGTCTTTCTAGGGCATATGCATGGAAGAACCTTTATCTCTAAATGTTATTAGAATTATTTAAATGTAGTTTAACTTAATTGGCTTAATTACCCATGAGTTAACTCTTGTCAATTATACCTTTTATGATGTCTTGCATTACGGTTAAGCATATGCTTAATTTGGGGTTTAATTTTTTCAAGAGTTGTCTTAATCATTATAAACTTAATTAGTAAGGTTAGATTGTCTTACTCTTGTTTTGGCACCTTGAGTAATTAAGGATTAGGCGATTAAGGTTTTATTAAGGCAGCTTAGGACATTATGACTAAATTGTTTGGCTAGACTTAATTTACTAAGCTCTTGCTCTCGGGATTAATCGATTAGTTCTCAATTAATCGCTAATCCCTCTAATTAGGCCGAAACACCGAGCTAATTAGCTTAGGTAGAAATGGGCATGTTACATTACTCCTCGCCTTAAAAAGAATTTTGCCCACAAAATTAGATTTGCACAATAAGCAGTGGGGAAAATCTCTTTGCATCTCTGCCTCGAGTTCCCACGTGTGCTCTTCCAAGTGTCCTCTTCCCCAAGCCACTTTCACTAGGGGCACAGGACTTGTTCTCACCTGCTTGACCTTCCTATCTATGATTCTCATGGCGTGGAGGTCGAAGGTCAGGCCTTCCCTTAACTGTACACTTTCCGGCTCAAGAAGGTGATTGGGGTCGGAGTTGTACTTTCTTAACTGGGAGACATGGAAGACATTGTGAAGATTTGACAAATGAGGTGGTAACGCTATTTGGTAGGCAAGCTGTTCCTACTCGTTTCAAGATTTCAAAGGGCCAAGAAAGCGAGGACTCAACTTTTTGACTCTAAGGGCTCTACCTATGCACATTGTAGGAGTGATTTTCAAGAATACGTGTTCTCCCTCTTGGAACTCGATTGGCTTCCTCCTCTTATCCGCATAGCTCCTCTGACGGCTTTGTGCTGTGAGAATCCTTTCCCTTATCCTCTTAATTTGTTTGGTGGTTTGTCTAACCAGATCAGGCCCTAAGAGGCTTTGCTCACCCGGTTCATACCAACAAAGCGGAGATCGGCACTTGCTACCATATAGAGCTGCATAAGGTGCCATCCCAATACTAGCATGAAAACTATTGTTGTGGCGAACTTCGATGAGGGGTAGGTGCTTGTCCCAACTTCCGGTCGATCCATTACGCATGCCCTTAACATATCCTCTAGGGTTTGTATGGATCTTTCTGATTGTGCATCAGTCTGAGGGTGGTAGGCTGTACTTAAACAAAGTTTCGTCCCAACTGCCTTTTACAAGGCTCGCCAGAACCTAGAGGTAAACGTTGGGTCTCTATCAGACACAATGGTTGCAGCTACTCCGTGCGGTCTTACAATCTCTTGGATGTATAGCTAGGCTAGCTTATCCAAGGATAATTAAGCCCTTATGGGTAAGAAGTGGGCAGACTTTGTCAATCTATCCACAACGACCCATATGGCATCAAATCCACCTTGGGTTCGGGGCAAACCCATCACAAAATCCATAGAGATTCCATCCCATTTCCATTCAAGGATCTCCAATGGTTGCAGCATGTCTGAGGGTTTTTGGTGCTCAATCTTCACCTTTTGACAAACTAAGCACTTATCCACCACATCTGCTATGTCTCGTCTCATGCTTGGCCACCAAAACATCCTCTTGAGGTCTTGGTACATCTTCGTTATGCCGGGATGCATGGTGAAATGACCTTTGTGGGCTTCTTCTACAATTGTCCTCCTCAAGTCATCCTTAGCGAGCACGCATATCCTCCCTTGATACCTCCATACGCCATCAATGCCTTGAGTAAATTCTTTGACTTTCCCTCCTTCGCTGAGCTACAATTCTCAAGAACTCTTCATCCTTTTCACGAGCCTGCATAATTTGCCCTCTGAACTCACTTGTCACCTTGATCAGACTCAACCTTATGCTACGAGGGGTCAGGGTAACTCCGAGATTTAAGTCTCTAAAGCTCTCAATCAACTCCGCTTCCTTGACCATCAACCATGACACATGCAATGATTTGCGGCTCAGTGCGTCCGCCACCACATTGGCCTTACCAGGTGGTAGTTCAATCCAAATCGTAGTCCTTCAGAATTCCATCCACCGCCTACGCCTCATGTTAAGCTCCTTACGATCAAACAAGTATTTCAGACTCTTGTGATCCGAAAATACCTCAAACCTAACTCCATATAGATGGTGCCTCCATATCTTCAAG
This sequence comes from Pterocarpus santalinus, assembly GCA_031439595.1. Taxonomy (NCBI): domain Eukaryota; kingdom Viridiplantae; phylum Streptophyta; class Magnoliopsida; order Fabales; family Fabaceae; genus Pterocarpus; species Pterocarpus santalinus. The sequence goes on along the minus strand of CM062532.1, from coordinate 39,843,942 downwards.
GCAAACACCACGGCCGCTAACTCCAGGTCATGGGTCGGGTAGTTGACTTCATGAGGTTTCGATTGCCTAGAGGCGACGCTACCACATTTCGATTTTGCATCGAACACAACCTAACCCTCTTCCGGAGGCATCACAATGAGACCTCAAAGGCTCCCTTAGGGTCGCAGGCGGGGACCCGATCTGCAGTGTAGAAGTCAACTTCGCCTTCAACTCTTGAAAACTTTTCTCACACTCTTGATCCATACAAACGCGGACATTCTTCCTAGTGAGCTTAGTCAAAGGTAGGGATATCTGAGAAAATCCCTTTATAAACCTCCGATAATATCCGCTAGGCCGAAAAACTCGAATCTCCGTCCACCGTCCTCGGTCTCTCCCAGTTCATCACAACTTCCACCTTGCTCGGATCTACGGATATCCCTCCCTTAGTCACGCCGTGACCCAAGGACTTCACTTCTTCTAGCCAAAACTCACACTTGATGGCTTCGCATAGAGCTTCTTATCCTCAAGATTCCCAACACCATCCGAAGATGCTCTTCGTGTTCCTCCTTCGTCTTTGAATAGATGAGGATGTCATCTATAAAGACCACCACAAACTTATCCAAATACGGCCTAAAGATCCTGTTCATATAATCCATAAACACAGCCGGGGCATTGGTTAATCCAAACGACATTACTCTAAACTCATAATGCCCATATCTAGTCCTAAAGGCCGTCTTGGGAATATCTTCCTCCTTTACTCTAATTTGGTGGTATCCCGACCTTAGATCTATCTTTGAAAACACCACTGCTCCTCTGAGTTGGTCCATCAAGTCGTCTATCCTTGGTAACGGGTACTTGTTCTTCACTGTGACCTTGTTCAACTGCCGATAATCCACGCACAGCCTCATGCTTCCATCCTTCTTCTTGACAAACAGCACCGGGGCTCCCCAAGGTGAGACACTCGGTCGCACAAACTTCTTCTCCAACAATTCCTCCAATTGGGTCTTCAACTCTTCCAACTCCAAAGGGGACATTCGGTAGGGTGCAATAGATATTGGTCCAGTCCCTGGCACCAATTCTATGGAGAATTCTATCTCTCTCTCCGGGGGAAACTCCGGAATATCCTCAGGAAAGACCTCAGGGTACTCATTCGCCACAGGAATCTCCTCAAGAGCTTGCTCCAGTTCAACCTCACTAGCCGATAGGAGAACGTATTCTTGATTCTCAGTCTTACAACAGTATAACACGATAGGTTTCAAGCTTAAACTAACAGGTTTAGAAGGTAAGGAAGGGAATACGATTGTTTTGGCTGCACAATCTAACAGAACATGGTTGGCTGAGAGCAGTCCATGCCTAAGATTAGATCTAAACCAGACAAAGGAAGGCAGATTAAATCGGACTCATAAGTCCTACCCTCAATATGAATTTGACACTTCAAACAACACAGACAAGTTCTAACTGGTTTCCCAATGGGAGTAGAAACAAGCAACATATAAGGTAGTTCAGAAACAGACAACCCCAATCTACTTACGCAATCATGAGAAATAAAAGAATGCGTAGCGCCAGAGTCATATAGTACGGTTAAGATGTTACCATTTACTTCGACTTACCTCGAATGAGATCACCAGACTCAGTGGTCTCCTCGGCATTCATGGTGAAGACCTCCCTTGGCGTTGCGGTTTGGGGCGCGATGTGTCCTTCGATGCGATTCTTGGCAAAATGGCCGGGTTGTCCACATCTGAAGCAGACGCGTTTTGCTGGCGTAGCAAAACCCCTTTGTGTTGCTTCCCACACTTGGGGCAAACGGAATTGGTTCTGCGAGCCGGTTTGGTGGCGGGTCTTGGAGGATTGGCGGAGAGGTCTCTGGGTCGCTTGCCTCTAGAACCATCGCCACTGGTAGGGCTTCTTTTGTGGGGCTGTCTCTGGTGTTGCCCTTGAGATGCCTACCTCCTCTTATGGGCTTCCGATCTCTGGATAGCGACTTGCGGTTGCGATCCTCCACCACGCGACTCTTATTGACAAGGGCGCATAGTTCCGAATCTCAGCGGGCCATCGATGCCAGGATGTCACCTCAAACCTCCTTCGTACTTCATGCACTTCCAAAGGTGCTCATCAGGTTTCGGGCTGATATGAAGCGTGGAGAACTTACGGCTCCTCAAACCCGGGCTGTACTCAAACGCTTTCATACCTCCCTGGTAGAGCCTCGGAACTCCATCTCCTTTGCGTTCCTTACCGACATCGGAAATACTTCGTAGAAAGTCTGTCTTGAAGACGTCCCAAGTGATTTCCTTTGGTCACTTTCCATCAAGCTCTTCGCCCCTTCCACGAGTCGGCATCCGCCTTAGCATATAGGTAGCAAAGGCCACCTTTGGGTCTCCGAGCAAGTCAAAGACCGAGTAGATCTTCTCGATCTCTTTAATCCACTCATCAGCTTCCTCAGGGTTGAAGGCCCCCTTGAAACTGGGCGGGTTAGCCTTGCGGAACTCCGCGAACTTCTGATATTCCGTACTTGCCCCATTTCCGCCGACGGACTCTTCTGACCTCCGATTTAGCTGATCCATCATATGCTCAGCAGCTGTAGCTTGGGCTTGCATTGCGTTTGCCATTTGTTGGAAAGTCCTCATGAACTCGGCGATGTTCGGTGTTGTCGCTGGGCTCGTGGGCGCACGCTCTGCGAGTTGCCATTAGTTCTGAACACACCAAAACAAAAATATCGAGTTGATCAGGCCCAATATCAAGCATAAGCATGGCAGCAACTAAAGGCAATCTCACATGACGGTCATGCATTCTAAGTCCTACATCCTATCATCTGCAGGATTCTTAGCACGACTTAACATAGCGCCGTAATTATGCTTGGAAGCATAGTCACCCAATCCTCAGGCTTTAACAGGATGAATCGCTCGATACCATAATGTAACACCCTAATAAATCCATATTACGCTTAGAAGTCGAAGTATTACGGTGTTTATTAGTTGTTACTTATGCTCGTGGAACACTAAACTTTACTTGAAATTAAATTACGCGGAAAATACAGTAAAATTTTGTTTTTGAAATATGTCGTTGCTTTTAAAAAGTAAAGCCTTGCGCGAGAAGATAGCAGTAGACGAACGTATCGCAGAGATTTCAATATAAATGGATGGAACATGAGATAAATCATAAAGTCATACATTCAAATTATAACATCGATTACATAAAATACTTAATCTCATAATATCCAAACAAGTACATATAAAGGAAACTCATGGTCATGCCATGGCCCCAAATATCAAAGGTACACAAGTCTGATGAGATACAATACTAAATGAAATACAAGAGTTAGGGAGCACAAATCAAAATAAGCCCTCGTAGACATATGCTGACTTCTCTCCCCCCTTCCATGCCCTTCCATCGAACTCAGGTCCTCGAATGTCGAGTCCCCATGCCGCTTGCTCGGCCTCGAGAGCAGTGCGAATGATGCTGGGTGCTGGCGATCACCTCTATACGACGGACGCCACGGCGCGGAACATAGCTGCCCACCGAGGAACGTGCCTCGGAGGGATCCTCCTCAGACGCGACAGGCCGATACTCGGGGAGTGGCGGCGAAGCTGCTACGGCCCTAGGGGTGGCCGTCGAACTCACCTCGACCACGGGAACCTCTGGCGGCGGCATAGGCTCCGCTACGGGTAGACCGGGAGACATAGGCTCCATCTCGATCTCGGGCAATGGCTCGGGCGGGAAATCCCAAGGACCCAATGGCTGTCCAAGGCGTGACGAAGATACGTCCATGGGGGGTGGCGGAATCTCACAGCTCCTCTTGTTCACAAACCCGACCCGGATAGAAGTAGGTGCGAACTACCGTGGTGGTCGTGGCCACGATAGCGTGGGCATCCTCATCATAAGCCCACTCATGGTGGGGAGGCTCCATGCTCCACGTCACGTGAGGCTCCATGAGTATCTGGTGACGAGACGGAAAAACAACTAGGATGAGAAATAAGATTTCTCAGTAGGACTCGACCCTGACACACCGGTGTCATCGTCATCGTCCCAACCACTTCGGTTTTTAAACGAAAACTGTGGGCATACAATAGGTTCAATTATTTGATTTTCAAGCGTTACTATCAAAGTGGATCCCATTTTTAGTACCTATCCTCGTTGTATTAACATCATCATGGCATACATGAAAGCTTATATGACTATTCATAACATATATAAGCAGATCGAGAGTTATGTTCTTTACTTGGGTTGGACCAAGTCCCTTTCTTTCCTTAACTTGACTTATCTTAAGTCCTTTCTTTCCACCCACTAAACATAAGTGGTAATGAGCTCATACCGTGGTGTCGCCACCATAGACTTTCTCGGTACTTACACACTGGTGGGTCATGCCATGCCTCATGTAAGCCCTATCCCTATACTCACACTAGTCGGGTCATGCCATGCCTCATGTGAGTCGTGGGTGAGGGGAAACTTAAATTAGGTCACCTTCCCTTTTGAAGGATCATACTTTATCCAATCTTTCCTTATTAAACTTATGATGCAAAATATTTCTAAGTCCATAATTTCTACAAAATTTCGTTGACAAAGATAAGGCTAGACCAGCACTTTCCCAAAATTTTGCCAGACGATATACCAGAGTAGTATCACAGCATCATATCATATCATCATATCATATCATCATCATCATATCATCACATCATATCATCATATCATGGCATCATAATCACATCATCATCACATCATACTTGCAACCTAATCGTAGGCATATTCTCAAGCAAAGTCTTATGAGCTTAGCTTAGTAAATTAGATGCAAGCTTTTACATTGGCTTTCATGTTATTGGTTTCCTCTTCTCATTTATTCTAACTTGACTTATATGATTTTCATATTTTAAATTTGGAAGAGTTATGGTTTAGGTTTTGCATTATAGTTTGATTAAAATCTTATGAACTTAATCTAGTACACTAACTACATTTACATTCGGTTTTTCGTTTTATTTGCTTCTTTTATTAAGGATTAGGCAAGCTTAGTATTTTATTCCATCTAGTCTTCATTAAGTAAATTATGAAGTTTCATTACTTTAGGTTAAGCCCTTTTACCTTTTTAGGTCACTTATGCATAGTTTTACTTAAGGTTAAATTTTGACAGTTTTACTTTTACCCCAGGCAGTAACTTTAAAAATTCACCATAATTTGGTATTTTATCATTTTAATGCGAAATTTTATATTCTTATAGGGTTCTGAGTCTAGTTTTTAACAAAAGAAGTCCCACTCAAAAATTCATTTTCTAACTCCAGTTATGCATATTTTATTCTGACTTGTTCAGTTTCTAGGTTCACTCCCGGTACAGTGGATTGTGACCTCTCATTATAATTGCTCAGAAGGAATCTGAGAAAACTGTTTTATGGGTCTGTTCCCCTATGTCTTAGCTTTCATTGAAACTTGGTCTCACTCAAAAATCATTTTTGTAGCTTGAGTTATACTCATTTTAGTGTAGACTGCCCAGGCAGAAATCTACCCGAGAACAGTCCACTTTGAAAAATCACATCTCACTCATTTTAACTCCGAATCTTATGTATTTTATATGTATGGAAAGCTCTTTGAGTCTATTTTCATATAAAATTGGTTCCACTCATTTCTGAGTTTTCTGGAAAAATTTATACCATTCGGTTTACAGACTGTCAGAAAATCCAGGATTCACGTCTTGCTTTTTCTCATGTTTTCTCCAAAACACTCAACCTCACTTTCAAGAAACCATTCTCAAGTTATAAGACACTCATATACCATGGAAGATTAGTGAAAAACTAACATGTTGGAGTTCAAAAATAGTGGATTTAGCCATGCATCACACCAAACCGAAAACATATTTTCAACAAACAACCATACTAGCAACAACATCTCATTTTATGACAAGAATGGCTATGATGCCCATAATCAATCTTTAAAACCACCTAGCTATGGAGAGCATAGGAGTTCTAAAGCTTGAAAAACAAGAGAGAAAAAGGGTTTAGAGTCACTACCAAGAAGCTTTCTTTGAAGGAACTTGGGATGGAAAAAGAGATGATGGTGGTGGTGGTGCTCCTCCTCTTGGATCTTGGAAGAGGCTTGATATGTGAGTGTCTTTGATTCTCCAAGAGCAAGAAATGGTGGCTCTTGAAGAGTTTGTGAGTAGGATGAGGAGAGGAAAGGATGAGAGAAGTGGGAGAATTCTAGAGAGAAGTTAGAGAGTTTAGAGAGAAGGAGGAGAATTTGAAATTGAAGAGAGAGAAGAGAGCTTTGTGTGTGTCTTTGGGAGAGGAAATGAAAAATGAATGGAGGAGAGAGGTATGGCTGAAGGTGGCGCAAAGAGGGAGGGAAAGGTGATGGGACTTTGCTTCTTACAACAAGCAAGAGAGTGGAAAACCTTGGGGCAAAAGGGTGAGTTGTTTTTCCTTGAGTCTTGGAGGCATTCTAATGTCCATTTTAAGCTTTTCTCTAGCGGTTAAAGGCGAGTACCCCTCTTAGGATTTGGTTGCTTGTCTAAGACTCATCCAAGTGTCAAGATCTAATGGTGGATGACAAGGATCCTAGTCTTGGCTTTTGATCTAATGGTGTAGGATTAAAGAGTTTGAATGAAGGGTGAGATGTTGCTCCTCCTTGGTAGGTCTTTCTAGGGCATATGTATGGAAGAACCTTTATCTCTAAATGTTATTAGAATTATTTAAATGTAGTTTAACTTAATTGGCTTAATTACCCATGAGTTAACTCTTGTCAATTATACCTTTTATGATGTCTTGCATTACGGTTAAGCATATGCTTAATTTGGGGTTTAATTTTTTTCAAGAGTTGTCTTAATCATTATAAACTTAATTAGTAAGGTTAGATTGTCTTACTCTTGTTTTGGCACCTTCGAGTAATTAAGGATTAGACGATTAAGGTTTTATTAAGACGCTTAGGACATTATGACTAAATTGTTTGGCTAGACTTAATTTACTAAGCTCTTGCTCTCGGGATTAATCGATTAGTTCTCAATTAATCGCTAATCCCTCTAATTAGCCGGAAACACCGAGCTAATTAGCTTAGGTAGAAATGGGGATGTTACAACCTCCGACCTTTATTCCAAGTCTCAACATAAACCGGATTTCCTCAAGTCACAAACAAGTGGACGAGTTCCGATTTCAGATAGGATGGAAGCAAGCTGCACTTTTGGAACGACGTGGAGAGCAACACAGCCACAAAAACAGGCAACATGGCCGAACTTCAATCACAAAACTTCAACCAATCAGCACCCACAATTCCCAACTACCCCCATCTATTTAAGTCAGACTTCTCTCTTCATTCCCAGCTGATTTACGTCTCCCTCTCCTCCTTGCTCCAGCCTTCGTCTTCCTTTCCTCTCTCAAATCCAACTCCATCAAATCTTCAGGCTTTGGCAGGTTCCATCTATCCAAACTCCAATTCAACAAGATCACACTCCGAAGAGGTAGGATTCTACTTCTATTCGATCCTGCTTCTATTCTTGAATTCCTTGCACCATGATTGCATGAGATTGTGCTCTTCTTTATATATTTGATGAATTACTAAATGTATTATGATGGATTATGATGAATTATGATTGAATTAATAGAAGATTTTGAATTAGAATTAGAAGTAGAAGAAGAAAACTAAGAAATGGATGGATTAGGATGCTGTCTGGGTAAGGAATTCCACGGCAGTCCGTACGACATAGTGTACGGCTCTGCCTACAATCGGTCAAGTCCGATGAAACCATTTTTAGATGAAAGTAGACATTCAGAGCTTTCCATGGATATTTCATATAAGGTTATTGGATTAATATTGAGAGAGATAGGAATTTTTGAAGTTTAACCTAGGGTTCAGGATTCTCATCTGAGTAGGGTGACATAAGGAGCGTATAACTCGCCCTATACAACTCCAAATCAAGTGAAACCAATTTTGTTAGAAAGCTTACACACAGGGGAACACCCCAATATAAGATTCTGAGTTTTTTATGTAACGTCCGATTTCCGACTTCCAATCCCCTCTAATGTTGAAATTTCCGATTTCCGAGTTTGTCTTATAATTCCGCTTCCGACCTCAATATTAGCTTCGACTTCTGACTTCGTTCCAAGGCTTACAAGGGATTTCTTCCGATTTCCGACCTAATGCACGCAGCTTACGATTTCCGATTTAAGGAGCTAAAATGAAGTGACTGATGCTTCCAACTCACGAGTTCATCTTCGACTTCAGCACAATTTATGACTTCCGACCTTAGCGATCAAAGATCAAAATTTCGATTTCCGACTTCGTCTCTAAGGCTCAAATGAACTGGCTATATTCCGAATTCCGACATTATGATTCACAAATGTACGAGATCCGATCTTGAGTTCAATGTCAGTAGCTCTCATTTCTGTATCTTTTCGAGTTCTGAGATCGAGATTCTATAATTCACGATTTCCGACTTTAAGTGCTTGGCTTCACACCAGGCTTTACTTTCAAGTTTCGACTAAACTGGATTTTTCCAAGTTCCGACTTAATATGCATGATGTTCACGAGTTTTGATTTCGTTTCCAGAATATACTGGAAACTAGTCCCACTTTAGCCGACGTGGAGAGTGATTTTACCACACAAAGAGGGCAACGTGGAGAGCAAGGTTGGCTGAAACTTGGCCTTATGTTTAGAGGCCAATCAAAACTTTCCAAGTTAACTCCCACTCATGCCTATATAACACACCCTCCTCCTCTGATTCAGACCCCCTTCTACGTAATTTCTTCTTCACTTCAGCTCTCTATTTTCTTTTCATCTCTCACCCAACTCCATCATATCTTGAACTTCTACCAAGTTGTAGCTACAAGCTTAAATCAAAATTATTCACGATAAGAGGTAGGAGTTCTAAATTCTTACTTGACTTTTAGATTTCTTGAAGTATTGATGGTGGTCTAAATTTTATTTTGATGTGTGGATTAAATAATTATGCTTGAATTAATAGAAGATTTTGAGTTAGAAGTAGAATTAGAAGAAGAAAACTAAGAAAAGTAAATGGATGAGGGTGCTGTCTTGGTGGAGAGTCCACGGCAATCCGTATGGCGGAGTGTACGGCGCCGCATACAATGGGTTAAATCCGATGAAACTATTTTTACATGAAACTAGACATCTAGGGCTTTCCATAGACATATCATATAAGGATTTTGGATGAGAATTGAGGGAGATATGAATTTTTGAATCTCGACCTAGGGTTTTGACTCTGGCTCTGGGCAGATTAGGTTCTTTAGGGTAGAACTCGACCTATACTACATGATGAAACGAACTTTTTTAGAAAGCTTACACATAGGAGAATATCTCATAAAAATTTCATAATTTAATACGGTCCCAGTTACTCCCAGTTCTCCATAATTAAGCCTCTATGTCCACAGACTAGAAACGAGGCGTGTAGGAAGGTCCGAAATCGGGGCTTGTAACTCGAGGCCTACTAAGCCAAATTGAGTAGGACTTTTTCTAAATGAAACTTTGTTATGTTAGATTTAACATGAGACCAATTTCGTATGAATTGGGTCAGTTTTCGATTTTTAGTGGATTTTTACTTTTAGTTGCCCGATTCTGGCTAATCAATGGGCAGGCCGAAATAAAATCTAGATATCTTGAGTTGTAGATACCAAAATTAGATGGGACTAAAGAGGTTAGAAAATAGACACATAACACTTTAACATACTCAAATTTGAGGTCCAAATGAGTTAAAATGAAGTTATGGCTTGAATTACAAAAACCGGGTTGGTTGAATATCTTTGGCAGAATTGCCTTAATGAATTTGATGTTGATTTGAGTTTTATGTTGGAATATAAATGTCAAGTTGTGTTCCTTGTGATGAATTGATATACTGGTTGGCTAGCACTATTCATGGGGAAGTGGACAAGTTCCGTTATGCTACCTAAATTTCGGGAGAACCCATGTACAAGTTATGAATTACATGTTAATGCATATCCATTCTTAAGAAAGCCATGGAAGTTATGAAAAGAATTGTGTTATTATGCAAGTTCCATATTACTTGGGCCAGCCCCGGATAGAAAGTTAATGGGAATAGATCGGTGGGAAGGTCGGGGAAAGTAAACCCAGCATTCCTGTATAGGAACGAGCTCGATCCTGATAAGCAGACTATTACCCAGGAGTCTAAAATGGCCAAGAACTCCCAGGGACCAAGAGATGGAAAATGATAGAAAGAAATGAAAAAGTTTATGAAGGAAAGTTCAAGAACGAGTCTACATGATTACATGAATGCATGAATACATGAAATAGTTACATCAAGATGTTTACAATTGTATGTTATAATTGCTCACTGTTATGCATTTATTTATTTCGATTATCATTCTATGTATCAGTATTAGTAATCTATTTTGTTTCTTATGTCAATTAAAGTAAAACTGAACCTTGCCTCGGACCAGACATTTTTTAAACTCATGAAAATGGACTTTTTAGTTTGAACACATATTTTATAATTAAATAAAACCCGAGGCAACTGAGAATGTATGTGACGTCAGTACCAGTATAACCGAACCCTACTGAGAATTCTTTTGAAATTCTCACCCCGTTTTGTGTCTCCCGCATCATTCTCAGACACCGGCGATGGACTCCACAGCTACCCTTTTTATTGAGATTCCTGTGTTACAGCTCCACCATGATCCAGAGTTGGACTCTTTGTACATAGCTGGTTCATGCAACTTCCGATTTTACCTCTTCAGCAACAGGAACTTTGATGTTCCTTTACACCATCCCATCTTCGACCCTGCTACCCCTTATATTGCCATCCCTCTACACATGGCGCACCCACATCCTGCACCTCCTGCACCCGCAGCACCCGCTGACCACCTTTGAGTCACCACATGGCGGTCCCGACATCCGTTGAGTTGGAGAGTGACCCCTCGAGGCCACCGGCTTGTCGCCCTCTTCCTCCTCGGGACCCGGTCACGGACTATACACCGGCCGAGCCTGGCATGGCTAACGGCTACCTGACGGAGTAGCTTAGTGGTAGGAGATGTTGTACAGCATGACCCTCTTTTGAACAGCATGTAGCTTTGGGTCATGGACTTGACTGTAGGGTTAGCGATGGATTCTGAAATGTCCTTTGAGGACCATAGGGTATTTTGGCGGATGAGGGCATTATGATCTTTACGATACACCACCGTATGTGTTCTACTTTAAAACTTTGTACATAAAGCTAAAGCAGTGGCTTCGATATATATATATATATATATATATATATATATATATATATATATGTTTACATGTATGCAGTAACACTATGGTACTATACTTATCTTGGTGATATTTTGTTCGGTTCGTTTCGCTTTTAATATAACAGCACGCCGTTTCGTCAATAGAGATGATTTAAAGAGAAATTAAAAACAGGAAAGGTAAATAGAGTATCAACACGGTAACAAAACCTGACTAGTTTCATGCTATGACTTAAGTATAACATAAAATTAGTAGGGTGTTACATTTTTGTATCGAGCTTGATTCGTCTAGCTAAGGCCTGAGGATTGGGTGACTATGCTTAGCATATATTCTGTATTTTAGTTGATAATGTGCACCAGATCTTACCTGTATGGTTGAGATATAGTTGTGCATGTGTATGAAGTGCCTGACCGTGTGGGCTGTTATTTACTAGCACATTAAACTTAGTATTGAGCCTGATCAACTCAATAACTTTTGTTTTGTGTGTTCAGAACTTAATGGCTTCCGGAAGGCGAGGAAGACCACGTGCAGAACCTGCTCCAGAGAACCCGACTGACGTGATGGCCACAATGCGGGAAATGGCTCACACAATGCGGGAACAAGCCGCGGCAGCTCACCAAATGATGCAGCGGCTAGGCGAGGCGACTGCGGCGGTGTGAAAGGAACCCACAAGGCCCAGAGGTTAACCTGGACTACCTCAGGTTCGCAGAGTTTAGGAAGGCAAATCCGCCAAATTTCCGAGGGGCATATGACCCGGACAAAGCTGACGAGTGGATCAAAGCCATGGAGAAGATTTTCTCCGTCCTGGATTGCTCGGATCATCAGAAAGTGAATTTTGCCACTTACACGCTTGAAGCAGACGCCGAGTTCTGGTGGAACGGCATACGAAGATTATTTGAGGAATCTCAGACAGTAGTCACCTAGACAATGTTCAAGGATGTATTTTACCAGAAGTACTTCCCCGCTTCAGTTCGAAATGCCAAGGAACTCGAGTTCATGCACATTGCGTAAGGAAATCGGACAGTATCCGAATATATTGCCCGATTTGAGGAGCTATGCAAATTCTCCACAATTTACCAGAGGAACCCAGATGAAGCCTGGAAGTGCATTAAATTTGAAGGTGGGTTACGAGAGGACATTCTCACCGCAATCAGCCCAATGGAGATCAGGGATTTCCCTACATTAGTGAACAAATGCCGACTTGTGGAGGATTGCCACTCGAAATTAGCTGCAGCCAGGGCATTTGGTGGGAATTTCAAGAGGGGGTTAGCCCCGCAAGGCCTAAGATTCAAGCCCAATGTACAACAACAGCGGAGATTTCTGCCAAGAGGCAACAAAGGCAACCAGCCCCAAAGGCTTTTTCCAAATCCAACATGCATAAAATGCGGCAAGAATCATGGCAATCGCCCGTGCTTGGTAGGCCAGAATGTCTGCTATGGATGTGGCAAGCCAGGCCACAAAATTTACGAGTGTCCGACCAGGAACTCATCACAGCCGCCTCGACCCCAGCGACAAGGACGGGTCTTTACTATGAATGCGGAAGAAGCCGATAAGTCAGAAGGATTGATCTAAGGCACTTGTGATGTGAATGGTGAGACTCTAACTGTACTCTATGATTCGGGTGCCTCACATTCATTTATTTCTCATAATTGTGTAGCTGCTTTGCAATTGCCAATTTCTGAATTACCTTATGATCTATTGGTTTCTACTCCTACCAATGGGCCTGTTAGAACTAGTCAAATGTGCATCAATGTTCCTCTTCGAATTGAGGGCAGGACCTTTGCCGCTAATTTGATTTGCCTCCCTCTATCTGGTCTCGACATAATTCTGGGCATGGATTGGCTTTCTGCCAATCATGTTGTACTCAATTGCTCAGATAAAACGGTGGTACTTCCCTATGTCTCACTTTCTAAATCCCAAACCGCAATACTCTTCTATTTGAACTCTTTCAGGCCAAAGGATCAAGGGTATATCCTCTTATCAACTAATGCGGTAGAAGTTGAGCAGGAGCTGGAGGAGATTCCGATTGTCAGGGAATATTCGGATGTTTTCCCAGAGGATATTCCTGAATTCCCTCCGGAGAGAGAGATTGAGTTTACTATCGAGTTGGTTCTAGGTGCGGGACCAATATCTATAGCTCCGTATCGAATGTCACCTATGGAGCTGACGGAACTAAAAAGACAGATCGAGGAGCTTTTAGAAAAAGGATTCACATGACCAAGCGCATCGCCTTGGGGAGCTCCGGTCTTATTGGTCAAGAAGAAGGATGGAAGCATGCGCTTATGCGTGGATTATAGGCAGTTGAACAAAGTGACGATTAAGAACAAGTATCCGCTGCCAAGGATTGATGATCTCATGGACCAACTACAGGGTGCAACGGTATTCTCCAAGATCGACTTGCGTTCTGGATATCACCAAATTCGAGTTCGAGAAAGATATCTCTAAGACAGCTTTTCGAACTCGTTACGGGCACTATGAATACACCGTGATGTCGTTTGGGCTAACGAATGCGCCAGCGGTATTCATGGATTACATGAATCGAATATTCCGCCCATATCTGGACAAATTTGTAGTGGTCTTCATCGATGATATACTTGTCTACTCAAAGACGGAACAAGAACATGTGGAACACTTACGGCTAGTTCTGCAAATTTTAAGAGGAAAGAAACTCTATGCCAAGTTATCCAAATGTGAATTTTGGATGAAGGAGGTAAAATTTCTCGGCCACGTAGTGTCATCTGGAGGAATCTCTGTCGACCCCAGCAAAGTAGACGATTATAGGCGATTCGTTGAGTTTGAAGAGTGACCCCTCCGAGGCCACCGGCTCGTCGCCCTCTTCCTCCTCGGGACCCAGCGCAGACTATACACCGGCCGAGCCTGGCATGGCTAACGGCTACCTGACGGAGTAGCTTAGTGGTAGGAGATGTTGTACAACATGACTCTCTATTTGAACAGCATGTAGCTTTGGGTCATGGACTTGACTGTAGGGTTAGCAGTAGGTTACGAAATGTCCTTTCAGGACCATAGGGTATTTTGGCAGATGAGGGCATTATGATCTTTCTGATACACCAGCCCCGTATGTGTTCTACTTTAAAACTTTGTACATAAACTGAAACAGTGGCTTCTGATATATATATATATATATATATATATATATATATATATATATATATATATGTTTACACGTATGCAGTAACACTATGGTACTATACTTCTCTTGGTGATATTTTGTTCGATTCGTTTCGCTTTTAATATAACAGCACGCCGTTTCATCAATAGAGACGATTTAAAGAGAAATTAAAAACAGGAAAGGTAAATAGAGTATCAACACGGTAACAAAACCTGACTAGTTTCATGCTATGACTTAAGCATAACATAAAATTAGTAGGGTGTTACATGTTATGTCCCCAGTTGATCCCAGTGATTCGAGGAAGTTGTCCTATGTCCAATCTAGGCCAAAACAGAGTAGTTCAAAAAGGTAGACTTTCAGGACCTATAACTCGATGTGTACTTAAGCAAATGGAGTGAAACTTGTGGCAAATGAAAGGTTATCCTGTTAGCTTTGATATGAGACCAATTTCGTAAGAATTGAGCTTAGTTTCGATTTTTAGTGAATTTATATTCCCAGGAGTGTAATTCGGGCTAGTGACTGAACAGGTTGAAGTAAAAGTTGAGTATCTTGGTTTATATAAATCAGAATGACATGGAACCAAAGAGGTTAGAAAGTAGACATATAGAGCTATGACATGTCCAAATTTCAGATATAAATGAGTTGAATAGAAATAAAGATGGATTATACAAAATTCGGGCAGAACCAAATAGAATTGGCAGAAACAACCAAGTTGATGGTTTAACAAGTGTTAGTGAACATATAAGACTTGAGTTGATGGTTTTAAGTTTTACCTTGATAGAAATTTTAGATTGATTATACTGCTATGGCTAATTTGCCTGTGAGAGCTGGCACTGTTCATGGGGAAACGGATACGATCCGTTATGCTCTCAAATTTACGGCAGAAGTCTATGAATGTTATGTCATAAGGTTTAGATATGCAAGTACGAATTTAAGTATGATATGAGTTATGAGAGATTATGCTTTGAATATATTACATTCACATGTTATGCTCATGTATGCCATGCATGCAAGCATAATTAGAATATGATATGCAAAATGAGATATGAGGCATATTCATGTATGCACAAAGCATTTGCACGCATGACAAGATATGGAAAGGAAAGATGATGAGAACTTTCAAGAGGGACGTACTAGCCACCACGCGAGGTATGGCATAGACCCAGCTAGCATGGGCCAGAGCGGTACTGTCTAAGACTTGGGCCAGCCCTCGACCAGATTAGTGGGAATAGACCAGTGTGAGGGTCGGGGAAAGTAAACCCGTCACTCATGTATAGGTATGAGCTCGGACCTGAAAAGCAGGCTATTGCCCAGGGGTGAGAAAGGCCATTCACCTCCGAGGGACCAAGCACAGAAAAGTAAGACTAAGTACAAGAAAGAGCAAGATCAGGTTGCAAGTTAAAGAAAGATACAGATTAAGTCAAGTGCACTTGCATACAGATTAGCACAAGCATTTCTATGTGCATCTTCAGTTATCCCATTAAATGATAAGATCATTAATATTCTTGTTGAAGTATATTGCGCTATTGGTATTTCTATGTTTGTCATATAATATGGCAAGTGATTGTTAAAACATAACCTGCTTCGAGAAAGATGTTTTCCACTTAAAATTGAACCACTGTTTGTGTATAGGTGCTCACATTTTCATAATAAACCGAAGCGGCTGGAATGTTTATGATGACATTATAAGATTTGAACCCTAGGTTCTCACTGCCTACTTGTATGCTTTTCCTTTCCATAAACATTCCAGTACCCCAGTGGAAGTCAAGCACGAGGCGGAGTACAAGGCCACTCATTGAGCAAGAGTTGGGCGCTAGCCAAATCAAAAGACTATCGAAGCTAGTTATCTCAATCACAATTTCCTTTAAAGTGTAATTATTTTATCATCCATGTATCAAAGACTATTAGTCAGAAATAAAGGGAGCAGTAAAAGGGCCATGTATTGTATTTTTCACATTTTAAAGTTTACTTAGCATCGTGACAACCTTTTTATAGAACTCCATGATTCGAGCATGGCTTATATGATAGAGGTTGTTACAACTGAGCTCGTTCCTATACAGGATTACTGGGTTTACTTTCCTCGACTTTCCTGCTGATTTATTCCCCTTAAACTTATTTAGGGGCTAGCCCAAGTAATAAGGAATCCTTTATAATATTCATGAATTGCATACACAACTAACTTTATCCTTTCAAACATCATGTGTTCATGTAAGTATAACTCATACAACATATGAATTTTTTGCTGAAATTTCGACAGCATAATGGATCGAGCTCGCTTTCCTATGAATAGTGCCAGACTATCAGTAAAATCATTCAAACATGCAAATCAATATGGAACAACAATTATATATTCACAATATCATTCATCAAAGTTGATACAAACATCAATAGAGTTTTTTGCTTACCTCATCCTATTCCGCCCGAATTTTGTATGATCCACCTTTAGTCCAATTCAACTCATTTAAACCTAGATTTTGACTATGGCATAGTTCTATGTGTCTAGTTTCCAACCCTTTTAGCCCCATCTCATTTTGATTGGTATAACTCAAGTTATTAGTATTTTACCTCAGACTGCCCTGTACTTAGCCATAATTGCACCCTTATAAGTGAAAATTCACTAAAAATAGAACTCTAGG
This sequence comes from Pterocarpus santalinus, assembly GCA_031439595.1. Lineage (NCBI taxonomy): Eukaryota > Viridiplantae > Streptophyta > Magnoliopsida > Fabales > Fabaceae > Pterocarpus > Pterocarpus santalinus. The sequence continues at coordinate 39,827,025 of CM062532.1, read as the reverse complement.
TGAAATTAGACGAAATTTATATCAAATTAAAGCTAACAAAACAAGATTTCAAATGAAGAAGTTGTATATCATTGGAATTAGCATATTTTGAGATATAAGCCCCGTAACTTGACCCTACTAGACTACCCTATTCTAACCCAGTTTGAACTTAAGGTAAATTCATTGATATGTTGGGAATAATTGGGAACTAATCTGACTCTAAAATTTTTATGGGATATTATCTTATATGATAGCTTTCAAACAACGTTAGTTTCACTCAATTTAAAGTTATGTAGGATGAGTTACACCCCTCTCAACTCACATTGCCCAGATGGGAATCTAGGATTCTGGGTCAAAATTCAAAAATTCATAACTAATTCTATACTAATCCAATGGCCTTATGTTTTATATTTATGGAAAGCCCTGAATTCCTAGTTTTATATAAAAATGGATTCCTCAAAAATTGCTATAGGCGAAGCCATGCACTTAGCCCTGAATTCCTAACAGCTTCTTGAATTCTCTTTATTCTTCAAGTTCTTTCATACCAATTCCAATTCTAATCACAACATACATGCATAATCAACCATAATCCATCATCATCTCTCTAAATCACATCAGTATCATGAGAAAAACAAGATCCCCACATAGCCCCACATCAGTGAAAACTAAGAAAAGAAGTTGGATTCCTACCTTGTCTAGTTGAAATCTTGTTGGTTTGGTGTCTTAGATTTGAAGAAACTTTTGATCAGACTTGAAAAGGGGATGAAGATGGAGTGAAATGAGTATGAATAAAAGAGAAATGAAGAGAGGTTTACCCCTTTTTGATGGCCGAAATTGAAAGGATAGGAAGGAAAGGAAAAATTTTGAAAACTTTGGAGAGAAGCTATCATATAATTGGTGGATCTCATCTCTCCTTCCAATTTGGCTTGGCTACCCTTCTTCATGGCTATTGGTGGGACCACTTGTGAGGGTGTGGTGGCTTAATCTTGGTCATCCATCCTAGGGTTTTACAATATAATTTCTATTGGTTCGGTTCCGACAGTTTAAAATACCGAAATCTTACCTATTCTCTTAAATCGGTAAACCGATTTTAAAAAAATTCTATGAGATTTCCTATATTTCTAATCTAATTTCATCAAATCTAATCCTTCTAAATCACACTTAATTGGCTTTAAATGAATGCTCAATTGAATTCTATTTAGTCACAATTATTTGAAAAAATCGAACAACTCGATTGAAAACGATAAAATTTTTCGAACGTTACATTTCTATCCTCCTAAAAAAAATTTTGTCCTCAAAATTTAGTACCTGAGAATAATTCAGGATACTCCTTCCTCATATCGGACTCTAATTCCCACATATAGTTCGCTGAGTGGTGAGTGCTTCTCTTGATGCCTTGGATCAGAGGAGGATCACCCCTCCATTAATGGAGGAAAACGCAAAAGAGAGGAAGAGAGGAAGAGTTTTCTATTTCCAAAGAAGGTCCAATTTACAAAATGAGAAAAAGAAGGTCAAAAGTCCCTGAAGCATAATCAGAATTTCTATATATACCTCTAATTAAAAGTCACTAATTACTTAATTAAAATAATCCTCTTTTCCTAAGCTAAATTTGGATAGCTCAATTGCCCAATTTGGATGCTTAGAGAGAAAGTTGTGCCCAAAACAAGTTGAGTGGGCTCTCTTAGACTCAGCAGCGACTTCCAACACGTTTTTGGGCCTCATAACGGTTCTTCTTGGCTTAGTGTTCTGAACATAAAATGAAGCCCTGGATGTTAGCTTTCCAATGCCACCGGAATGGGCTCAATTGAGTCCCTGTAGCCCAAGATATGGTCCAATCATTGAAGGCTGCTCAGAAACCGCGCCCAAACGCTTCAGTTCAGTTCCGAGCCCAATTTCGGCTTTAAGATCTCAGAGTTAGCCCTTGCTCTCTTCATAGAAATTGTAGCTCTATCTCTTAGCTTTCCTACAAATCAAGAAGCATAATAAAATGAGGTATAGAGCTCAAGATATGATCTAAACACTGAAGCAGGTCAAACTAACCGAAATGTTGCAAAAATTAACTAAGTCTCACTAAGATCCAAAGAAAGGAAAATGATCTAAACTCAACCAATTAAGTGCAAAGGAGGATTAATGAGACAAGTATGAAGGATAAAAATAGTATAAAAATCCAATTCATCAAGTGGTCGTTTCCCCATGCTATCTTCACTAACTGTACGGCTTTGTTCCAAAGGTGTTTGATGCTCCTGTCCACTATCAGTGCTGGGGGTACATGAAAAGTTAAGTCATCCCTTAACTGGATTGATTTAGGCTCCAAGAAGTGAATAGGGCCAGGCTGGTATTTTCTGAGTTGAGAAACATGGAAAATATCATGGAGGTTTGGTAGATGCGGAGGTAAGGCAACTCGATATGCAACTAGCCCAATTCGCTTCAAGATTTGAAAAGGACCTATAAAGCGAGGGCTTAGCTTTCTAACTTTAATAGCTCTGCCTACTCCAGTTGTGGGTGTGATCTTTAAGAACACATGGTCTCCTTCTTGAAACTCCAAGGGCTTTCTCCTGACATCTGCGTTGTTCTTCTGACGGCTTTGAGCTGCAAGTATCTTAGTACGGATCCTTTTGATTTGCTCTATAATTTGCTTGATTAACTCCAGTCTTAGCAGACTCTGCTCCTTTGATTTATACCAACATAGTGGAGATTGGCATTTCTGTCCGTATAATGCTTCGTACGGGGCTATGCCAATGCTTGCATGATAACTATTGTTGTATGCAAATTCGGCCAATGGTAAATATTGATCCCAGCTCCCACGCTATTCCAAGATATATGCTCATAGCGTATCTTCTAAAGTCTAAATAGTTCACTCGGTCTAACCTTCTATTTGTGGATGGTACGTAGTACTTAAACAGAGTCTGGTGCCGAATGCTTTTTGGAATGCTCCCCAAAATTGTGAGGTAAATCTCAGATCTCGGTCTGAGATGATTGTTGAAGGAATACCATGTAGTCGCACCACTTCGTGGATGTACAATTAAGCCAACTTCTTCAGAGGATAATTTGTTTGAATGGGTAAAAAGTGAGTAGACTTGGTTAGTCTATCCACTATGACCCAGATAGCGTCATATCCCGAGGGTGTCCTTGGTAAGCCTATAACAAAATCCATAGAAATGCTCTCTCATTGCTATTTCGGAATCTCTAAGGGTTGCAAAGTTCCTGCTGATTTCTAATGTTCTATTTTTACTTTCTGGCAAGTTAAACATTTATTCACAAGGCTCGCCACATCCTTCTTGAGGCCTGGCCACCAAAACATCTTCTTGAGGTCTTGGTACATCTTGTTAATGCCAGGATGTATAGCAAAATCATTCTTATGGGCTTCCTCCAAAATTCTCTGCCTAAGGTTGTCTTCCTCAAGTACACATATCCTTCCCCGATATCACCATACACCTTCTGCATCTCAAGTAAATCCTGCTAGCTTTCCGGATTGCACTAGTTGCACTGTATGTTGAAAGTTATCATTCCTTTGTTGTGCCTGTCAGATTTGGTCTTTGAAATCACTGGTTATCTTAAGTTGGTTTAACTGAATGGCATTGGGGGTTATAGAGATTCCCAAGTTGAGGTCTCAAAAACTCTCTATAAGTTCTGCCTCCTTGATCATCATCCATGCCACTGTTAAGGACTTCTTACTTAGGGCGCTTGCCACCACGTTTGCCTTGCCAGGATGGTACTTTAGCTCAAACTCGTAATCTTTGAGAAACTCCATTCACCTCTGCTGCTTTATGTTTAATTCTTTCTAATTAAAAAGGTATTTCAAGTTTTTGTGATCAGAAAATACTTCAAAGTTCACTCCGTAGAGATGGTGTCTCCATATCTTTAGAGCAAATACCACTATCGCTAACTCTAGGTAATGCATTGGATAATTTCTTTCATGAGGTTTCAATTGCTTGGAAGCATACATGATGACGTTCCTACTTTGCATTAATACGCACCCTAATCATTTCTTAGATGCATCACAGTAGACTTCAAATGATCCATGAGGATTCGGTAGAGTAAGCACTAGGGCTGTCGTCAACTTTTCTTTTAATTCTTGGAAACTCTGCTCGTACTCTAGAGTCCATTCGAATGGGGCATTCTTCCTGGTTAGGTTTGTTAGGGTTAGGGCTATTTGAGAGAAGTTCCTGACAAATCTCTTGTAGTATCTTGCCAGACTTAAGAAACTCCTAACTTTCGTGACTATCGTTGGCCATTTCCAGCTTAATACTGCTTCCACCTTACTAGGATCCACAGAAATTCCCCCATGGGATACCACATGACAAAGAAATTTTACTTCTTTCATCCAAAATTCACATTTGGATAGCTTGGCGTAAAATTTCTTCTCTCTTAGAAGTTGCAGAACCAATCGCAATTGTTCTACATGCTCTTGCTTTATCTTCAAGTAAACAAGTATGTCATCAATGAATACCACCACAAATTTGTCAAGATATGGTTGGAATATCTGATTCATATAATCCATGAATATTATTGGTGCATTCATCAACCTGAAGGACATCATAGTGTATTCATAATGTCCATAACGAGTTTGAAATGCCGTCTTCGGAATATCTTCTTCTCAAACCCGAATCTAATGATATCCAGACCATAGATCAATCTTGTAAAATACAGTTGCCCCTTGTAGTTGATCCATGAGATCATCAATCCTTGGCAATGGACACTTATTCTTGATCTTCGCCTTATTCAACTGCTTGTAATCCACACATAGTCGCATGCCTCTATCTTTCTTCTTAATTGAAAGGACTGGGGCTCTCCATGATGATGCGCTTGGCCTAATAAATTTCTTTTCCAGGAGTTCTTCAATTTTCTTTTTAAGTTCGGTCAACTCCAAAGGTGACATTCTGTATGGCGCTATAGATATCGGCCCTGCTCCTGGTACAAATTCAATAGCGAACTCAATTTCCCGCCCGAGAGGAAAATCAGGGATATCCTCACGGAACATATCAGGATATTCCCTAACAACTGGAATATCATATAACTTCTGATCAACCTTCATTATTGTAACATCCCCATTTCTACCTAAGCTAATTAGCTCGGTGTTCTCGGCTAATTAGAGGGATTAGCGATTAATTGAGAACAAATCGATTAATCCCGAGAGCAAGAGCTTAGTAAATTAAGTCTAGCCAACAATTTAATCATAATGTCCTAAGCGTTTTAATAAAACCTTAATCGTCTAATCCTTAATTACTCGAAGGTGCCAAAACAAAAGTAAGACAACCTAACCTTACTAATTAAGTTTATAATGATTAAGACACTTAAGACAACTCTTGAAAAATTAAACCCCAAATTAAGCATATGGTTAACCGTAATGCAAGACATCATAAAAAGTGTAATTGACAAGAGTTAACTCATGGGTAATTAAGCCAATTAAGTTAAATTACATTTAAATAATTCTAATAACGCTTAGAGATAAAAGTTCTTCCATGCATATGCCCTAAAAAGACATACCAAGGAGGAGCAACATCTCACCCTTCATTCAATCTCTTTAATCCTACACCATTAGATCAAAAGCCAAGACTAGGATCTTTGTCATCCACCATTAGATCTTGACACTTGGATGAGTCTTAGACAAGCAACCAAATCCTAAGAGGGGTACTCCCCTTTAACCCCTAGAGAAAAACATAAATTGGACATTAGAATGCCTCTAAGATTCAAGAGAAACACAACTCACCCTTTTACCCCAAGGTCCCTAGCCCTTTTGCTTGAAAAAGAAGCAAGACACACCTACTCTCCCTTGCTTGTTAGAGAAGCAAGGGCAATCAGCCCCCCTCCCCCCTTGTACGCCTCCCTCCCTCTCTCTTTCTCTCTTCATTTTCATTTCACTCATCCTCTTCTCTCTCCTCAATTCCAAAGTTCTCCTCCTTCTCTCTAAACTCTCCAACTTCTCTCTAGAATCCTCCCACTTCTCTCATCCTTTCCTCTCCTCATCCCACTCACAAACTCTTCAAGAGCCACCATTTCTTGTTCTTGGAGAATTAAAGACAATCACATATCAAGCCTCTTTCAAGATCCAAGAGGAGGAATATCACCACCATCACCTTCTTCCATCACCAATTCCTTCAAAGAAAGCTTTTTGGTAGTGGCTCTAAACCCTTTTTCTCTCTTGTTTTTCAAGCTTTAGAACTCCTATGCTCTCCATAGCTAGGTGGTTTTAAAGATTGATTATGGGCATCATAGCCATTCTTGTCATAAAATGAGATGTTGTTGCTTGTATGGTTGTTTGTTGAAAACATGTTTTCGGTTTGGTGTGATGCATGGCTGAACTCAATATTTTTGAACTCCAACATGTTAGTTTTTCACTAATCTTTCATGGTATATGAGTGTTTTATAACTTGAGAATGTTTTCTTGAAAGTGAGGTTGAGTATTTTGGAGAAAACATGAGAAAGATCAAAACGTAAAATCTGGATTTTCTAGCAGTCTGTAAACCGAATGGTATAACTTTTTCCAGAAAACTCAGAAATTAGTGGAACCAATTTTATATGAAAATAGACTCAGAGAGATTTCCATACATATAAAATACATAAGATTCGGAGTTAAAATGAGTGAGATATGATTTTTCAAAGTGGACTGTTCTCGGATTGGTTTCTGTCTGGACAGTCTACACTAAAATGTGTATAACTCGAGCTACAAAAATGATTTTTGAGTGAGACCAAGTTTAAATGAAAGCTAAGACATAGAGGAACAAACCCATAAAACAGTTTTCTCAGATTCCTTCTGAGTAATTATAATGAGAAGTAACAATCCACTGTACCGGGAGTGAACTTAGAAACTGGACAGTCAGAATAAAATACGCATAACTGGAGTTAGAAAACGAATTTTTGAGTGGGACTTATTTTGTTAAAAACTAGACTCAGAACCCTATAAGCATATAAAATTTCGCATTAAAATGATAAAATACCAAATTATGGTGAATTTTTGAAGTTACTGCCCCAATGTAAAAGTAAAACTGGTTAGGGTAAAAGTTAAAGGTTAATGAAGAATAAGTTTTAAGACATTAATGCCCTTATACTAAGTATTAGAAAACCTTCATAACTCAACTTAAAAAGTATCAAGAAGTATATTAGATAAAATTGGCCCTACAACTAATAAAAGAGGACACACAAGAGACAACCTCAAGTATAAGCTTGCACTAAATTTACTAAGCTAAGCTCATAAGACTTTGTGTGATGTGTATGCCTTCATGTATTAATATGATGACAATTATATGATGATGATGATCATGATATGATGATAGTATGCTATGAAGATGATGTTGACATGATAATGATAATGACGATATGATATGATATAGTATGCTATGATGATGATGATGGCATGATAATGATAATGATGATATGCTATGATGATGTGATGCTGGTTTTCTGTTTGGCAAAATTTTGGGAAGTCTCGGTCTAGCCGTTATGCTGCCGAAATTTTGTAGAAATCGTGGACTTAAAAATATTTTGCATCATAAGCTTTAATAAGAAGAGAAAGTAAACTAAGGGTGTGATCCTTCAAAAGGGAAGGTGACCCAAAGTAAATTCCCCTCACCCACGACTCACATGAAGCATGGCATGACCCAGCTAGTGTGAGTATAGGGGATAGGGCTTACATGAGGCATGGCATGACCCAGCTAGTGTAAGTACCGAAATTTTATGGTGGCGACGGCCACGGTATGAGCTCATTACCACTTATGTTTAGTGGGTGAAAAGAGAAGGACTCAAGATGAGTCAAGTTAAGAAAAGAGAAGGACTCAAGATGAGTCAAGTTAAGAAAAGAAAAGGACTCAAGATGAGTCAAGTTAAGAAAAGAAAAGGACTTAAGATAAGTCAAGTTAAGAAAAGAAAAGAAAAGGGGCTTCGGTCCAAACCTTTAAAGAGAAAAAGTTAAGAGAAGCTTATAGTACAGTCATGCATGTTTTATGTGCTTATACTTATGCCCATGTACGTTATGATATAAATGATTAGAGAGTATGTTAAAATTGAATCCACTTCAGATACTCACATTTTCGAAAACCTAAGAACTGAACCTTATGCATGCCCACTGTTTTCATTATAAAACCGAAGTGGCTGGGACGATGACGATGACACCTCTGTGTCGGGTTTGAGTCCTACTGAGAAATCTTATTTCTCACTCTAGTTACTTTTCTGCATCGTCACCAGATTTTTGTTGGCACATCCAATGGAGTGGAGCTTGGAGCCACCGCACTACGAGCGGACGTACGACGTGGAATGCCAGACGAAGCTATTTTGGGACTCATAGCGACCGTCACTCTACATCTTCGCATATTCTTTTGAGAGGAGCTTTGTCATTGAAGTCGGTAGTTAGTACCTAGTACTTAGGTCATGGCATGACCATGAGCTTTCTTCGATGTAATGTTTATATATATATATATATATATATATATATATATATATTATGAACTCATATGGATGTAATGATTAGTTAATTAATGCAATGTATTTGTGAATTTCTATTTATTTACCTTTCTCTTGTCTTATGATATTTGGGTATTTATTTTATGCGACACGCCCTTTCTCTATCTACCTTCTCGCTCAAGGCTTTACTTTCCAAAGCGATGACGTATTTCGAAAAAAGAAAATCTTACCGTATTTTCCGCGTAATTTAATTTCAAGTGAAGTTTAATTTTCCACGAGCATAAGTAACAACTAATAAAACGCCGTAATACGACTTAAGCGTAGTATGGGTTTATTAGGGTGTTACAATTATATTGGTTGATAAGAGAATATACCCTTGACTCCTACGCCCATGGTGGTATACTACTATAGAGCTTAGATAAAGGTTTACAGGGGTTATTGGTTCAGGGGACGATACAGAAGGAAACACAACAGCCTTGTTAGAACAATTTAACATGGCTCGATTGGCAGAGAGCCAATCCATACCCAAAATGATGTCAAGGCCGGACAAGGGAAGACAAATTAAATTGGCTGAAAAAGTCTGACCTCTTATATAAAGGGAGACATTCATACAAATATAATTGGTCTTAACAGGTTCACTTATAGGAGTAGAAACTAGCAAGTCATAAGGTAATTCAGAAATAGGTAATTGCAAGGCTGACATCCAATCATGAGAAACGAAAGAGTGAGATGCACCTGAATTGTATAAAATAGTCAAGGTCTTACCATTCACCTCACACGTATCTTGAATCAAATCTTTTGAATTATTGACCGCTTGTGCATCCATAGTGAAAACTCTTCCCTGGCATTGTGGCCTGGGAGTCGGCTGAGGGTTCTAGCCTGGCTTGCCACATCCAAAACAGACATTCTGACCTGCTAGGCATGGGTGATTGCCATGATTCTTGCCACACTGGCTGCAGGTCTAGTTTCCAAAAGGCCTCTGCGGTTGCTTGCCCTTATTGCCTACTGATTGAAACTTTCTTTGCGGCTGAAAGTTAGGTTTAAACCTTGGGCCCTGTGTTGCCAATCCTTTTTTGAAGTTGCTGCCAGCTGATCTAGCAGCGGTTAACTTCTTGTTACAATCCTCTACTAATCGGCACTTGTTAACCAGAGTGGGAAAATCTCTGATCTCCATCGGTCCTATGGTGGTAAGAATATCCTCTCGCAGTCCACCTTCTAACTTTATACATTTCCAAACCTCATCAGGGTTCTCTTGATAGATTGTGGAAAATTTACACAACTCCTCAAATTTAGCAATATACTCCGATATGCTACTATTCCCTTGACAGAGGTGCATAAACTCCAATTCCTTAGCATTGCGGATAGAGGCAGGGAAGTACTTCTGATAGAACATGTCTCTAAATACTTTCCAAGTAATATCTATTTGGGATCCCTCTAGTAACCGCCGTGCACCATTCTACTAGAACTTTGCATTTGCTTCCAGTATATAGGTGGCAAAGGACACCTTCTGATGGTTTGTATAGTCTAAGATGGAAAAGACTTTCTCCATAGCTTTAACCCACTCATCTACCTTATCTGGGTCGAAGGCTCCTTTAAAGCTGGGCGGGTTAGATTTTTGGAACTCGACAAATTTAAGGTATTCTAGGTCTATTCTTGGACTATTAGAATTCCCTCCACGACTAACCTTAGGCTGCCTTCCTAATTGGTCCATCATTTGGGTTGCCCCAGCTACTTGTTCTCCCATGACGTACGCCATTTCCCGCATTGTGTCCATAAACTCAATAGATTCCTCCACAGTTGAATCTATTCGTGGCTTACCCCACCTTCCGAAAGCCATCAAGTTCTGAACACACAAAACAAGAGTAATTGAGTTGATTAGGCTCAATACTAAGTCCAATGTGCTAGAAAATAACAGCATACGACTAGGCAATTCTGTCATATGCATCCTATCCAGATGGACAAGACTCAATGCATGATAATGTCTAAGAAACTCAAAGCATATGTAAAGCACAGTCAGTCCAACCCTCAAGCCTATATTAGGATGAATTGCTCTGATACCAAAAATGTAACACCTTACCAAACAAAATACTATGCTTAAGTCATAATATATTACTTGATAAGTTATTATGTGTGGTGGTCTAATTAAATCCCATTTTCTGATTCAATGCTAATTACCTATATAGAGTTAACTGTTCACTTAATAAATTTCCGTTTGACTGTGGAATGAGCAATAAATAATCATTGTAATAGAAATAAAATAAAATAAATAAAAAATGCAGAATAGACAGAACTACTGAAACTACATCATATATATATATACACACACACACATGGACGTCTATTTTCAAAGTTTGTCAAAAGATACATAAACAGTACAGGGTAATAAAATGAGGCCGCTAAAACAAAATAAATTGGCCTGTCTTTATGAACAGTACCGTAACTAGTCCCCAAAGGACATTTCTTGTGCTAACCATACACATATAACATATACTAAACTACTGCCTATGGCCCAATAATGCCAAAAGAGGGCTACTCTATATATTTCCAATTGTAGCACTACATGGGCACCCTTGATGGACTCCGAGGAAAGGAATCCACTCGCCATGCTAGCGTCAACTGGAGTGTAGTTCATGCTCGGGGCAGAGGATGAGGAAGACAAGCTCGTCACCTTTGACAGATCCTCCTCAGACAGTGAGGCAAAGGGGATCTGCAGCGGTGGTGAAGCTAACGAAGCCATGGGAGTTGTTGCTGCTGCTACTGTGGGTGGAGGTGGGAAAGGATGTGCCATGTGGAAAGGAATGGCAATATGAGGAGCAAACGGGTAAAAAGGGGGGTGAGTAAGTGGGACTGCAAAATCTCTACTGAAGAAAAAATAAAGGCAGAATCGACAACTACCAGATATGTACACAGAGTCTATAAACGGGTTGAGGTGAATATGAAGCTCAGGGAACTCAATGAATAGGACTCCTGTTGCCGCATTCTCCATGATCTGAGAATGACGCAGAAATATACAGTAGGCTGAGAAATAAAAATTTCTCAATAGAAATCCTAATTCTATACACTTCTGGCATCGCTGTCATTCTCAGTTATTTCAGTTTTTCTTAAGTTTAAGTAATACACTAAGACAATAATATTCAACTTTAATTTGTATTATGAAAAGTGTAACCCGAAACAAGCTTTATTTTAAATTAGAGCAATAAAAGGACATTTAAACCAAGTATGTCAACATGACTAAAATCATAATCATAGTTAAACAGTAACATAATATGAGGAACACTGATAACAGTAAAAGCAGTTAGGAATCAACAAACATAGCATATATATATATATATATATATATATACACTAAAAAAAATACACTTTGCCTTTGAGAGCCTTCAACTCTTGTAACTTATAATTTCCATTCTTGGTCCCGTAGGAGTCATTGGCCATATACTCCTGGGTAATAGTATGCTTCTCAAGACCGAGCTCGTTCCTATACACGATTACCGGGTTTACTTTGCCTGACTTTTCCACTGATCCATTCCCCTTAAACTTATTTAGGGGCTGGCGCAAGTAATATGGGATCCTTTATAATATTCATGAATTGCATGCACAACTAACTTTATCCTTTCAAACATCATGTGTTTATGCAAGTATAACTCACATAACATATGAATTCTTTGCCGAAATTTTGTCAGCATAATGGATCGAGTCCGCTTCCCCATGAATAGTGCCAAACTACCAGTAAAATCATTCAAACATGCAAATCAATATAGAACAGCAATTATATATTCACAATATCATTCGTCAAAGTCAATACAAATATCAATAGAGTTTTCTGCTTACTTTATCCTATTCTATCCGAATTTTGTATGATCCACCTTTAGTCCAGTTCAACTCATTTAAACCTAGATTTTGGATATGTAATAGCTCTATGTGTCTAGTTTCCAACCTTTTTAGCCCCATTTCATTTTGATTTGTATAGCTCATGTTATTAGTATTTTTCTCAGACTGCCTTGTACTTAGCCAGAATTACACTCTTATAAGTGAAAATTCACTAAAAATAAAAATCTGGGTGCAAAAGAAATTTACATCAAATTAAATCTAACAAAACCAGCTTTCAATAAAATAAATTGCATATCATTTGCTGAGTATATTTTGAGATATAAGCCCCATAACTTGACTCTATTGGACTACCTTATTCCAGCCCGATTTGAACTTAAGGTAAATTCATAGATATTCTAGGAATAATTGGCAACGAATTTGACTCTGAAATTTTTGTGGGATATTCTCTTATATGTTAACTTTCAAAAAATGTTACACTCAATTTAGAGTTATGTAGTGTAAGTTACACCCCTTTCAACTTACACTGCCCAGATGGGAATCCAAGATTCTAGGTCAAACTTCAAAAATTCATAACTAATTCTATACTAATCCATTTGCCTTATATTTTATATGTATGGGAAGCCTTGAATGTCTAGTTTCATATAAAAATAGATTCATTAAATTTACATGGCTGTAGGAGGAGCCATACACTCCACCATATGGACCGTCGAGTGAAAACCCTAACAGCTTCCTGAATTCTCTTTATTCTTCAAGTTCTTTCATACCAATTCCAATTCTAATCACAACATACATGCATAATCAACCATAATCCATCCTCATCTCTCTAAATTGCTTCAGTATCATGAGAGAAACAAGATCCCTACACAGCCCCACATCAATGAAAACTTTGAAGAGAAGTTGGATTCCTATCTTGTCTAGTTGAAATCCTGTTGGTTTGGTGTCTTAGATTTGAAGAAACTTTTGATGAGGCTTGAAGAGGGGATGAAGATCGAGTGAAGATGAGTGTGAATCAAAGAGAAATGAAGAGAGATCTGCCCCTTTTTGATGGCCAAAATTGCAAGGGTAGGAAGGGAAAAATTTTGAAAACTTTGGAGAGAAGCTATCATATAATTGTTGGATCTCATCTCTCCTTCCAGTTTGGCTTACCTACCCTTCTTCACGACTGGTGGTGGCGCCACTTGTGAGGGTGTGGTGGTTGAATCTTAGCCATCCATCCTAGGGTTTTATAGTATAACTTCTATTGGTCCGGTTTTAACAGTTTAAAATACCAAAATTTTACCGATTTCTCTTAAATTGGTAAACCGGTTTTAGAAAAATTCTATGAGGTTTCCTATATTCCTGATCTAATTTCATCAAATCTAGTCCTTCTAAATCACACTTAATTGGCTTTAAATGAATGCCCAATCAAATTCTATTTAGTCACAATTGTTTGATAAAAACCAAACAACTCGGTTGAAAACAATAAAATTTTTTGAACGTTACAAAGGGTGTGATCTTTCAAGAGGGAAGGTGACCCGTATTAAACTCCCCTTCCACCCACGACTCACATGAGGCATGACATAGACCCAGCTAATGTAAGTATAGGGGATAGGGCTTACATGAGGCGTGGCATTGAAGAAGCTAGTGTAAGTACAGAAAATTTATAGTGGCGACGACCACGGTATAAGCTCATTACCACCTATGTTTAGTGGGTGAAAAAGACTTAAGATAAAGTCAAGTTAAGAAAAAGAAAGGACTTCGGTCTGACCCAAATAAAGAGTGAAACTCTCAAGATATTTATGCATGATATAAATTGTCATATAAACTCTTATGTACACCATGATGTTATTGTTATAATGAGAATATGTACTTAAAATTGAATCCGCTTTGGATATTCATGTTTCAAAAACCCAATAATTCGACCTTATGAATGCTCATTATTTTCATTAATAAAATCGAATTGGCTGGAACAATGATGATAACACTTCCGTGTTGGGTTCAAGTCCTATTAAGAAATATTATTTCTCACCCTGGCTATTTTCCATATCATCACTAGATTCTGATGGCACATTCGGTGGAGTGGAGCATGGATCCACCACACTGTGAATAGTCGCATGACGAGGCATGATTGGAGTATGGATGCCAGACTATGCTGTCTTGGACTCATTGTTACTATTACTCTGCGCCTTCATGTATTCCTTTTTTGTAATGAACTTTGTCATTTTAGTTTGTATTTTGTATTTGGGTCGTGGCACGACCATGAGCCTTCTTCTATGTATTCGTTAACATTATGAACCCATATGGGTGAAACGATTTGCTATGTATTGCAATGTATTTGTGATTACTAATTATTTATCTTTCTCATGTTTTATGATATTGTGTTATGATTTATGTACGACATGCTCTCTAGATCTACATTCTCACCCAAGGCTTCACTTTCCAAAGCGCTGCAAAGCGATGATGTATTTCAAAAAAAAAAAAAATTACCTTATTTTCCACATGACTTAATTTAAAAAGTGATGCTTAAGTCTTCCACAAGCATAAGTAATAACTAATAAAATGTCGTAATGCGACTAAAGCGTAGTATAGGTTTATTAGGTTGTTACATTATGGTATCAGAGTAGTTCATCCTGATAAAGCCTGAGATTGGACTAACTATGCTTTCAAGCATAACTCTATGTATGCTATGTTAAGTTATGCTGTAGATCCTATTTGTATAATGGGATGTAGGACTTAGAATGCATAACCATCATGTGAGATTGCCTTTAGTTGCTGCCATTCTTATGATTAATATTGGGCCTACTCAACTCAATATCTTTGTTTGGTGTATTCAAAAACTAATGGCAACTCGCAGACTTACCTCCAACGAGAACAGCAATAGCATGAATATAACATCCCTAATTTTGTCTAAGCTAATTAGCTTAGTGATCCTAGCTAATTAGAGAGGTTTACGATTAACTGAGAACAAATCGGCTAATTTCGATGAGTAAAAGCTTAGTAAATTGAGTCAAGTTAATAATTGAATTATAACGCACTAAATGTTTTAATTAAAACTTAATTATTCAAGCCTCATTAATTCGTAACTTAGAAATATAATTAAGCTAATCCAATCTTATTAATTAAGTACAAAACAATTGTTTTACCTTAATCAATTGAGATGGATTAATTCTTACACCCTAATTACATAATTCATAAATGCATTTCTTTTAGAGGAAAAATGTCTTAAAAGTGTATCTAACCGAAATTGACTAATGAGCAATTAAACTAATCAAATTAATTAAAAACTTGGGTAATTCTAATAGCTTTAAAAGTTAAAAAATTTCTCTTAATTGTTGCATTAAAATTTTGGCCAAGACAAGGGGACATCTAACCATCTATTGCTTCTTAATCTTGCACCCTTAGATCAAGCCTATTTTGGCATCATTCTCTACCCAAGCCTAACCTACGGAAGAGCTAGTCTTCACTTGAGTCTTGTCACAAGAGTGGTAGGCCTTGCCTTTGTCCACTTGAGAAAACACAAAATGGTCCATAGCATGCACCAAGACTCAAAGAAAACACAAACTCGCCCTTTTATCCCAAGGCTCCTAGCTTTCTTACTTGAAAAAGAAGCTAAACTCACTTACTTCCTCTTGCTTGTTGGAGAAGCAAAACTAATCAGCCCACTCCCCTATTTCTTGCGCCAAATCAGCCCCCCTCACTCTTTCATTTGTGATTTACATTCTTTCCCAAAGACACCAAGTAGCCACTCTTTTTCCTCTCAACCTCTCCTTGTTCTTCCTATTTTCCTCCTTGTTCTTCTTACTTTTTCACTATCATCAACCTCATTTCCTTTCACCACCCTCACAAGCACTTCAAGGACCACCTTCTTTGATCTTTGGAGAAGCAAAGTACACACATATTAGCCACATTCTCTCAAGCTCTAAGGAAGGAGGCCATCTCCAACCATTTTCACTCTTCGAGCTTTCAAGAAACCTTTGTGGTAGTGACTCTAATCCCTCTTTCTTCTATGTTTTCAAGCTCTAGAACTCCTAAGCTCTCTATAGCTAGGTGGTTTTAGAACTTGCTCTAAAGGCCTCATGGTCATACTCTTGTTTCAAGAAGTTGTTTGTGATTGTTGCTCTTCTCTTGGAAAATGACTTTAGTTGTGAATTTTGTTTTATGTTGGACTCAACCTTTTAGAACTCAAAATATTGATTTTTCATCAAGATCTCAAAGATTAAAAGTGGTTTGGAAGAGAAAAGTGATCACTTGAAGAAAGGACTTAATGTTTTATAAGAAAACTCATTGAAACTAAAACTGTTAAAGCTGGAATTCTAGTAATCTATATGGCACGACCAATAACTCATTGAATACAACCCCAAATGTAACGAAACTAATTTTAAATGAAATAAGACTCATAGAGCTTTTTATATATATAAAATATGTAAATTTTGGCCTTAAAACGAGAGAGATATGAATTTTCAAAGTCTGTTGTCCCCATATGTGTTACTATTCGGGTAGTATGTAATAAAACATTTTTGAGTGGGATCAAGTTTGTTAGAAAGCTAAGATACAGATAAACATCTCCTTAAAACAATTTTGGTAGATTCCTTATAAGGAGTTCCCAGTAAAGTTTACAATTCACTATTCCAGAATGAATCTAAAAGACTGAACAGTCAGACTAAAATGTGCATATCTCAAGTTATAAAATGAATTTTTGAGTAGGGTTTGTTTTGTTTAAAAATAGACTCATAGAAGTATATTCATACCAAAATTCAAATCAAAAGAGTAAAAAGTGAAATTATGGCAAATTTTTGAAGCTACTGCCCCACTGTAAAAGTAAAAACTGGTTATAGTTATGTTTAAAGGTTAATGAGAAATAAGCTTAAAGACATTAAGACTCCCAAATTAACATATTGGAAAACCTTCGTAATTCAACTTAAAAAGCTTCAAAAAGGATAATAGATGAAATTGGCCCTACACCTAATAAAAGAATTGACATAAGAGGCAAATTTAATTAAAAGCTTGCACCAAATTTACTAAGTTAAAGCTCATAAGACTATGTGTGTTATGAATGCCTCTATGTACCAACATGAGAATGATGATGATATGATGCTTAATGACGTGTGCTATTGGATTCTCTATTTGGAAAAATTTTGGTCAGTTTCAGTTTAGCCTTTATACTGCCGAAATTACGCAAAATTCATGGACTGCGAATAATTTTAGTATCATAAGTCTTAATAAGAAGATATTGAACCAAGGGTATGATCCTTCAAAAAGGAAGGTGACCTGCATTAAGCTCCCCTTACCCACGACTCAGATGAGGCATGGCATCGACCCAACTATTGTGAGTATAAGGGATAGGGCTTACATGAGGCATGGTTTAACCCAGCTAGTGTAAGTACCGAAAAGTGGTGGCGATGGCCATGGTATGAGCTCATTACCAGTTATATTTAGTGGGTGAAAAGAAAAAGACTTAAGATAAAGTCAAGTTAAGAAAAGAAAATGGACTTTGATCCAAACCCTTGAAGGCAAGAAGTTAAGAGAAGCTTATAACATAGCCATGCATATTTTATGTAATTATACTCGTTCCCATGCATGTTATGATATAAATGATTAGAGGGTATATTAAAATTGAATCAGCTTTGGATATTTATGGTTTTGAAAACCTAAGAATTGGATCTTATGAATGCTTACGTTTTCATTTATAAAACTGAAGTGGCTGGGATGATGATGATGAAACTTTTGTGTCAGGTTTGAGTTCTACTTAGAAATTTTATTTCTTACCTTAGTTATTTTCCGTATCATCACTAGATCTCGAAGGTGTACCTAGTGGAATAGAGCATGGATCCGCTTCATCATGAGTGGACTTTCGACAAGGATGCTCTAGCCATCATGGCGATGACCACCATGGTGGTGCGCACCTACTTTTACCCTAGTCGTATACATGAGGATGTGGGGCTCGATGTTCCGCCTACCCCAGCTAACATTCCTGCCACCTACCTGGCAGCAAGTGTCGCAGCCTACTCCAAATTACAATTTTAAAATACTTAATTACACTAAATTTGAAGTTTAGTGCAATCAAGGTCGTCTCCCAAGGATGTTGTTGCTCTCTAGTTAAGTAACAAGGGGGTATGTGCAAACATGCAGTAAATAAGCTATGAAAGAAAATTAGATGAAAATAAAAACACTAGTTCAAAGAATTCCTTAGGCATAAGGTGAATCAATCATTAACGCACAATATATCAAACACTTGGAGTGCGGCTAATTTGAGCTATTAGAGAGACCTCTACTAACAACCCCACAAGTCTACCTAGAGAACTCTAGGAGTTCAACCAACACATAATTGATTAGATAATTGAGACCTCAACTCTAATTAACCTATGTTGATTTCTAGCCCCAAATGTATTAGCCTAGGTTTGAACCCAAACCCAATTCCTAATTCTTTAACTAATCAAGTTCATACCAATTGACCAATTAGCAATCATCCAACTAATTCCTCATTTGTAAACCCACATATCAATATCATTCAATGCAAGTTTACAAATAAAAGAGGGCAAAGAATCAAGAAAACAAACATGATTGAAATTCAAGTATAGGGTTT
Organism: Pterocarpus santalinus; assembly: GCA_031439595.1. NCBI lineage: Eukaryota > Viridiplantae > Streptophyta > Magnoliopsida > Fabales > Fabaceae > Pterocarpus > Pterocarpus santalinus. Next base: position 39,808,259 of record CM062532.1, on the reverse strand, counting down.
CAAGATTACAACCATAATACCCTTGGAGTCTCCTTGAACTAGCTTGAAGTCCTACTCTTGCATAGCAATGAAGGTTACAAACTAGAATCCAAAACAAGTATCTTACAAAATGAAAGGAAAAGAAAAGAAAAGAAGAGGAGAGGAGAAGAGAAGAAAGAAAAAAATGAAAAATGTTGGAGATGAGAGTCTTTTTTCGCGTCTCGATTTTCTCTCTTCTTATCAAACCTCAAATGTCAAAATTCAAAAATACCCTTAAATCCTCTGCCTCTTAGCTTTAAGTGGACACCCAATCTGCTTAATTTGGACTTAAAATGAGAGAGTTATGGCCCAATCTTTATAGCATGTCTAGGTTGTATCTCTATCCACGTTAGTCAAATTCAACGGCCAATAAGTCTATCAAGATGTCATTATTTGGGAGATTGCTCTTCATATGAATTGAAGCTTTATATCTTAGCTTTCAAAAGGCACCGGTTTCACCTCAATCCAATGTCTACAACTCACGTAATGGCCCAATTAGTGCACACTGATCAGGTTCCAGCGTGACAGCCCTGTTCTGACTTCGTGGCCCAATTCGACCCACTAGACATCTGAATTAGTTTTTGACTTCTTCATCAAAGTTGTAGATCTTTCTCTCAGCTTTCCTACAATATAAAATTTGTAAGTTTTAGATATCTACAACTGAATATACAGCCATAATACAAAAAGAGTATAAATTTGTAATAATGCTGAAAAATACAATTAAGCCCGATTAGAGTCCAAACTTATAAAATTTGTCCAATATTACTCAATTAAGCACAAAAGAGGTTTAATAAACTAAATATGAGGGTTAATCAATGTATCAAAATGTTGCTTATCAAATTCCCCCACACTTAGCTTTTTGCATGTCCTCATGCAAAATCCAAAATATACTCAAGGGTGCCGAAAATGAACCATCTAAATCTAAAATAAACACATAAGTCCTAAAAGCAAAAAATGACCAAATACTATGAAAAACAAATTTCCAATGGATCCTCAAGAGTGTCAAGCATATAGGCAAAAAGCATATCCAAGGCATCAAGAAATTCAACAATCAAGACACATTTCTACATAGGTGCAAGCAAGGCAAAAATCACTTCAAAAAGTATGGATCAAGCATCGAGGATCTCGCAAGATAATGTGTTTAGCACTCTTACTCTCAAGTGTTTAAGGCTCAATCATACCACTCAAATCAGCTCAAAAGGAAAAGCACTACCATAAGCTTGCTTATCATCTAATTCTCCACGACTCAAACATATGTACACACAAATCAAGAGGACTTTATTCAAGGTTGTAATGGGGCCAAGGTAAGGGTAAGGAAATAGTAAGGATATGCAAGGTAAAAATCAAAGAGAATAGAAGAACATTAGCAAAGACATAAGGTCACAAATGTGAGGGCCCTCCTCAAATCCAAGCAATGCAACAAACAACTCTTTTTTATTCTATTTCTTTACTTTCTTTTTTCATCAAAATTGCCCCAATTTATTGACTTTTCTTTTTTTTATTTGCTTTTTTTTTTTACATTTTCTTTGCTTCTTCTTTTTTTTTTTTAATCTTTTCATTTCTTTCCTTTTTTTTTTTCTTTTCACCACTTTGCACCCCCACACTTAAAGTCTTGCATGTCCTCATGCAAACCCCTACAATTATGTGAACGCATATCACTAATGGTAACCAATGGTCTCCTAATCCCTAAGGCTAGGTAGAATCATGGTTTTTTGCTTTAGGCTTGTAATGTGTTAAAAACAAAAAATAGGTAGAAAGGCTCAAAGGGGCTAAGCAAGGGTAAAAATGCAAGGGTGGCTATTTGGCTAAGTGGCTAATCATAAAATAAATGCCTCAATCATGTTCATGTATGCAAATGAATGGTGTAGCATCAAAAAGAATTAAAGCAAGTTCTAGAGTGACAAATCATATGAGGGATTACAACACATAAGAAAGAAAAGAATGGCATGCAACATAGCCATCCAAATATGGCTCAAAAACTCACATGGGTCATGTCCAACATACTTAATCCAAGCAATTGAAGATCAATCCACCAAGCATACAAGACATAAAGAATGAGATGCAAAGTCAAGTATGTTGTAATCTCAAGCCATGAATCTCTAATGCCTAAAGTTAACAACTCAAGAATCACCATAGGGAAACATCCAACTAAACAACAAAACTAGTATATGAAAACTAACACTCAACATATTTTATTTTAAAAGTAAAATGCAAAATAGAAAATTAAAAAAAAGAAAAATTGGTAAGAACTCCTTCATGGTGGTTTTTGCTTGAACTGGTCTAGGAATTCCCACCAATGTTTGCATCTTTTGCCTCCTCCAGGATCCCATAAGGTGATCTTGAATTCATTACCATCCTTGCTATTGGTGCCTTGATAGTGTTGATGGCCTCAGCATCCTCCTAGGTAGCACCTTTACAATGACGAAACAGGCAGCTTGGGGGCAAGATTTGTTTTTCATGTAGGCATAATCCAAACACCTTTGTGCACCCAGATGAAGTAAGCCAGTTGTCATGTCATAAATGGTTTGTAGTTGGGCATCATTCTCCAAGTAGGCATATTCAAACTGCCCCAAGAAAGTTGAAGGTGCATACTCTAAACCACTTGAGTATGTTTTAGTTGCAGGTAGAAGGATAATGGAGGGGAAAGGCTGGGTGGTTTCTTTAACTTGTTCCTCCGACATCTCAACTCTTTGAATATCAACTACAATCTTGCCATCTTCTGGCATTGGAGGATCTCCTCAGACATGCCTCAATCTCTGCACATATAGGGCAGATATACTCACCCTCACAGTCAACACATGTGAATCCAGCAAAAATGTCAACAGTAGTTAGCATGGGGAATTCTGCTGAGAGGTCACTCATGGGGTCTTCTAAAGAAGCGGAACTATCCATGCATATAGTCATGTTCATTTCCTCAGCACCAACAAGATCATGAGATATCTCCTCAACCAATGTCTCCTGTGGTATCTCATCTAGTGGCCTAGCTACATCTTGACTCTCACCAATCCCCTCAGCTAGCTCATGTGATTGCACATCTGGCATATTCCCTTCATTAGCTTGCAATGCTCAATGTAGAAGTTAACTGGCTCAATTGTGTTTGCAAGTCTTGAATGGTTTCATTAGTCTTCTGCTGCCATTGGAGATTACTCTCCATCAACTAGTTCACAAGATCTTTTAGAGAGAGCTCAGGTGAGGTGGCTAGTGGATCAACCTGATGATATACAGGTGATAACTCAAGATGTGGTTGCTCATGTGGCTCCTGGAGTAGATGCAGGTGTTGTTGAATGAAGAGGAGTGAAGGTTGGAACTGCTGCTGAAAATATGGGGGTTGTTGTGGCGAAACACCCCATATCCCTTATCAACTCCATCATACCAATCAGATTGGTATATACTGGAACTTAGGTCATATCCCTGTTGCGGTTGCTGGATGTGATTCCTCATGGCATATTGCTCTATTAAGTACTTTATCTCATCCAGCTGGTGTTCCATTCTTTGGTAAGAATCCTCATCAACCGCTCCAGTTCCTGCAACATTCCAACAACCATATGTTTGGGAACTAAAAGATGAGTTAGTGAACGTGTTAGAAAAGTAGAAATGAGTAAACTAAATGGAAGAAAAAACTAAAAACTACTCTAAAATGGCTTAAAACAACTAAGAAAATACTGCAAAAGATGTTTTGGGTTATATACACAAGAAACAAAAAAGGGAAGACATAAAAGAAAATATTAAAAATTGTAAGTAAAATCAAAATAAATAAAAAAAGGGGTCAAAACGATTGAATTTGGCAAAAATAGGGTGGGGCTCACTATAGTGAGTCTCGCTTAGAATGTTGAAAAACTTTGGACTAAAAAGTTTCAAGGTAATCTGAATATAAACAGAACAAGACAGCACCCAAAATTAGCCAAAAAACACTGAAAATGACTAAAATATGCAAAACACCAACAAAAGCAAGTAAACACATATTTACAAAGTAAATAGCATCAATATCCCTGGCAACGGCGCCAAAATTTGGCAACAAGTGTCGCAGCCTGCTCCAAATAATAATTTTAAAATATTTAATTACACTAAATTTGAAGTATAGTGCAACCAAAGTCGTCTCCCAAGGATGTTGTTGCTCTCTAGTTAAGTAACAAGGGGGTATGTGCAAACATGCAGTAAATAAGCTATGAAAGAAAATTAGATGAAAATAAAAACACTAGTTCAAAGAATTCCTTAGGCATAAGGTGAATCAATCATTAACACACAATATGTCAAACACTTGGAGTGCGGCTAATTTGAGCTATTAGAGAGCCCTCTACTAACAACCCCACAAGTCTACCTAGAGAACTCTAGGAATTCAACCAACACATAATTGATTAGATAATTGAGACCTCAACTCTAATTAACCTATGTTGATTTCTAGCCCCAAATGTATTAGCCTAGGTTTGAACCCAAACCCAATTCTTAATTCTTTAACTAATCAAGTTCATACCAATTGACCAATTAGCAATCATCCAACTAATTCCTCATTTATAAACCCACATATCAATATCATTCAATGCAAGTTTACAAATAAAAGAGGGCAAAGAATCAAGAAAACAAACATGATTGAAATTCAAGTATAGGGTTTCAAGATTACAACCATAATACCCTTGGAGTCTCCTTGAACTAGCTTGAAGTCCTACTCTTGCATAGCAATGAAGGTTACAAACTAGAATCCAAAACAAGTATCTTACAAAATGAAAGGAAAAGAAAAGAAAAGAAGAGGAGAGGAGAAGAGAAGAAAGAAAAAAATGAAAAATGTTGGAGATGAGAGTCTTTTTTCGCGTCTCGGTTTTCTCTCTTCTTATCAGACCTCAAATGTCAAAATTCAAAAATACCCTTAAATCCTCTGCCTCTTAGCTTTAAGTGGACACCCAATTTGCTTAATTTGGACTTAAAATGAGAGAGTTATGGCCCAATCTTTATAGCATGTCTAGGTTGTATCTCTATCCGCGTTAGTCAAATTCAACGGCCAATAAGTCTATCAAGATGTCATTATTTGGGAGAGTGCTCTTCATATGAATTGAAGCTTTATATCTTAGCTTTCAAATGGCACCGGTTTCACCTCAATCCAATGTCTACAACTCACGTTATGGCCCAATTAGTGCACACTGATCAGGTTCCAGCGTGACAGCCCTGTTTTGAATTCGTGGCCCAATTCGACCCACTAGACATCTGAATTAGTTTTTGACTTCTTCATCAAAGTTGTAGATCTTTCTCTCAGCTTTCCTACAATATAAAATTTGTAAGTTTTAGATATCTACAACTCAAGATACAGCCATAATACAAAAAGAGTATAAATTTGTAATAATGCTGAAAAATACAATTAAGCCCGATTAGAGTCCAAACTTATAAAATGTGTCCAATATTACTCAATTAAGCACAAAAGAGGTTTAATAAACTAAATATGAGGGTTAATCAATGTATCAAAATGTTGCTTATCACTACCCTGGATAGCTGCTGGATCCTTGGGACTTCCTGCTCGAGCTGTTGCCGGATATTGAGATGGAGCCGATGTCTCCGAAGCTACTTGCAGCCGAGCCCCCACCTTAGCCACCAATTCCTGTGATTGAGCTGACCTCCACGGCCATCCCTAGGGTCGCAGCCGTCTCACCGCCATATCCTGAGTATCATCTGAATACTTTGGAGGAGGATCCTTCTAAGGAGCGGTCCTCAACAGCTAATTGTGACCCAAATCAGGTTGACCTAAATCAGGCCGACTCGAGTCACTGCGTTTGTCAAATTGAGGTGATTCGTAGCACCCCCTCATCATGCACACACTTCATGTGCCTTAAGGGTGAGGAGCTAGGAGGAGCTGCATCTTTGGACTATGACATCTGTAGATCGGAGGGTGCATCATAGGAGACTGATCTTAGGCTTTGGTGTGGAGCCAAGGCACATAGATTTTTGAGATTCCTGCTTCCTCATGTATCTCTTTTGCTTTAAAGCTTACTGTATTAAATTGCATTCTATATGTAATGATGACTTAATTATGAGTATCTTTAGGTAATGATGGATATTATGAATCATATTTATGTGGTATGGGAATGTGAGAAATTTCTATTTATTAATATATCTTGTATTGCTTTTATTCCACGTATGATTTGGACTCTCGTATGTCATGCTCGTTTATATCTATCTTCTCGCTCACGGCTTTACTTTTCAAAATGCTACAAAACAACGATGTATTTTAAAAAAAAAAATCTTACCATATTTTCCACGTAATTTAATTTAAAAGCGAATTTTAGTTTTCTGCAAGCATAAGTAACAACTAATAAAATGCTGTAATACGACTTGAGTATAGTATGGGTTTATTAGGGTATTACAGCAAACCTCACTAAATTCATGAGAACTTTCTAGCAGATGGCAAATGCAATGCAAGCTAAAGCTACAGCTGCTGAGTACATGATGGACCAGCTGAACCGATGGTCCGAAGAGTCCGTTAGCAAAAATGGAGCTGATGCCGAGTATCAGAAGTTCTCAGAATTTTGAAAGGCGAACCTGCCCAGTTTCAAGGGGGCATTTAATCCTAATGAGGTCGACGAGTGGATCAAAGAGATTGAGAAGATCTACTCTGTATTGGATTGCTCAGAGACCCAAAAGGTGACCTTTGCCACTGCCGAAGGCGAACGCTGAGTTCTAGTAGAAGGGAGTGAAGAGCTTGATGGAGAGTGCCAAAGAGAAATTACCTAGGATTATTGAAGGAAGCCTTCTACGAGAAGTCTTTTCTGATGTTTGTAAGGAATGCAAAAGAGATGGAGTTCTTGAGGCTCTACCAAGGAGGTATGAGTATTGCGGAATACACAGCAAAGTTTGAGGAGTTGTGTAAGTTTTGCATGCTCTATTAGCGAAACCTTGATGAGCACTGGAAATGCATGAAATATGACGGAGGACTACGGGCCGACATTCTAGCATTGGTGGCCCTATTAGAGATAAGGAACTATGTGGCACTTGTTAATAATTGTCGCATAGTAAAAGAATGTAATTGGAAGCTGGCCATTCAGAGATTGGAGGCCCACAAGAGAAGACAGGTGTCTCAAGGTCAATACTCAAAGCAGCCCCTGCAAAAGAAGCCCTACCATGGTGAAGGTTCTAAGGGCAAACAACCACAAAAGCCCTCCACCAATACTCCTAGAGCCGCCGCCCATCCCCCGAAGCCTACAATGAATTTCGCCTGCCCAAAGTGTGGGAAGCAACATAAAGGGGTTTGCTATGGTAGACAAAATGTTTGCTTCAAATGTGGACAGCCTGGGCATTTTGCTAAGAATTGCACCAAGGACATGCCTGCCCCTAAACCATAATGCCAAAGGAGAGTCTTCGCCATGAATGCTGAGGAGACCACGGAGTCTAATGATCTTATCCAAGGCATGTGCAAAGTAAATGGTAACATCTTAACTATACTTATGACTCTGGTGCTACGCATTCTTTTATTTCTCATGATTGTGTAACTAGGCTAGGATTGTCTGTCTCTGAAATGCCCTATATACTGCTTGTTTCTACTCCTACTTGGAAACCAGTTAGAACTTGTCTGTGTTGCTTAAAATGTCGATTTCATATTGATGATAGAACCTGTGTGTCTGATTTAATTTGTCTTCCTTTATCTGGTTTGGACGTAATCTTAAGCATGGATTGGTTTTCGGCCAACCGTGTTACACTAGATTGTGCTACAAAAATATGTTGCATTTCCTTCTACACCTGTTAAACCTGTTAGTTTAAGTTTGAAACCTGTCGCATTGTACTATTGTAAGACTGAGAATCAAGAATACATTCTCCTATCAGCTAGTGAGGTTGACCTTGACCAAGCTTTGAGTGAGATTCCTATAGTTAAGGATTACCCCGAAGTCTTCCCTGAGGATATCCCTGAGTGAGATAGAGTTCTCCATAGAGTTGATGCCGAGAATGGAACCAATATCCGTAGCGCCCTATAGGATCTCCCCATTGGAGCTAATGGAGCTAACGACTTAATTAGAAGAGCTACTAGAGAAGAAGTTTGTGACACCCAGTGCCTCAACTTGGGGAGCTCCAGTGTTATAAGAAAGATGGAAGCCTGAGATTGTGTGTCTTCTACTGGTAGTTAAACAAGGTCATAGTGAAGAACAAGTACCCCCTGCTTAGGATAGAGACCTAATAGACCAATTGAGAGGAGCAAAGGTGTCATCAAAGATTGACCTGAGGTCCGGATACCATCTGATAATTCCATTTGATGAGTCATATTTTTAGTTAGTTTTTGTTGAATTTGAGTTATGGTTGTTTAATTTAGCTCTTATTTTAGTTGTATTTTAGTATATAGTTTGGGTTAATTCGTAATTTTAGCCTTTTATTATTTTCTGTTATTTGTTTGGATACTTATTTTGGTTTTATTTGATTTATTTTAGGTGCAAGTGGGCCCAAAAGAAGTTAGAAGAGGCCAAGTCATGAATTCAGACTCAACACCTTGCGCTACAGCACAGGCCAGTGTGCTACAATACACTGCCGCACAAGGAAGAAAATGCCACATTCATGTTGCGCTATAGCGCAACTATAGTGCGCTCCCGTTTTGTCAAATTCCCAAGGTTTTTAAGTTGCGCTATAGCGCAACCAAGCGCGCTATAGCACGCTGCCATGCTTGCAGACTCTGTCAACAATTTTTACTGTGCCATAGTGCAACCCAGCGCGCTATAGCGTGCCACCGTATTCTGCAAATGAGCCAAGAATTGAGTCTTGCATTATAACGCAATCCTTTGCGCTATAGCGCAAGCCCGTTTGCAATAGACTAGCAGTTTGAGCTGAAAGTTAAAAGGGGGCGATCTATGCACTATAAAAAGGAGGTCACACAGATCACAAAGGGATCCCTAGACACTTTACACACTTTCCAAGGCAAAAAACTTTTGCAGAGAGATTGAAAGTGGAGATTCAAGGATTTCGGAGCTTAATCATCAACACGGAGAGATCCAAAATTTTCTGAATTCCTTGTTTCTAGCCAGAATTCTCCATAGCTTTTTGTTTTTGTACTTCCTCCTTTTTATACTCTGTTATTGGTTTCTTTTCTTTAGACATGAACTAAATTTCTCTTGCTAGGGTGTTAATGGACCCTTTTGTATGACAAATTTCTTCACGGATTAATGTTAATCTTGTTTCTATTTCAATTGCTTAGTGTTTTTGTTTGTGCTTTTGTTTGTGCTTAATGCTTTTGGGTGATTAGCCACTATTCAATCGATTTGTTGGTTTGCAATAACTAGAGATAGGGTTTGTAAACAAAGCTTCTTAACATAAACACCTTGAGCTGAGCGAAAACTAGAGATAGACAAACACGGTTCATGCGGTCAACATAGGATCCCATAGAACTTCAACCCTTTCCTGGATTAGTTTGTGCTAAGAGATTAGGCAATCAATTTAGGATAAAAAGAGTATTGCTTGATCTTGAGAGAGGCTAGGAATAAATTAAGGGGAACTAACCGTGAGTCAATTAGGGTAGAACGGATTAACAGAAATTCATAAGCAAGGTGTACACTGTAGGTGAAATTTATTAGCTCTAATGTTCATTCCATTGCATTTAGTCAACAGTTCTTGCATCCATCCTAGTTACTATTTTTCGTATTTATGAACTTCTTCTTTTTATTTTAATTTCCTCATCAGTAATTCCATTCTGTTCGAATAGTTATTCCCTTAGACTATTTTAGCATTTGGTCTGTCCTCGTGGAAACGATACTTTACTTATCACTTTATTACTTGTACGATCCGGTATACTTGCCAGAGCCGCACCAAGTTTTTGGCGTTGTTGCCGAGGATAGTATCAATATCATTTTTTAGTTGATGGGATACTAGATTGGATATTTTGTATTTTATTTTATTTTATTTTATTTTGTTATTTATTTCCATTTAGCCTTATTATTTTGTTCACCTATTCTTGTGTTCTATTTTAGAAGTTCATGCGAAGGAGCCAATCTATTGAAGACTTGCTCTTTGATCCAGAAATCGAGCGTTCCTTGAAGGGTGATATAGTACGGAGAGCAATTAAAGAAGTCCTTGAAGTTACCATGGCCAATGAAAATGAGCATGATGATAGAGTCATGAAGGACTACTTGGCACCTACTCTTGAAGGGTGCTCATCAAGTATTATGAGATCGCCTATCCGAGCAAACAACTTCGACCTGAAAACATCACTCATTCAGTTTGTGCAACAAAACTGCCAGTTTGCTAGACTACCTAGTGAGGATCCAAACGAACACCTCAATAACTTCCTGGAAATCTGTGACACCATAAAAATTAATGGTGCCACGGATGATGCTATTCGATTGAGGCTGTTCCATTTTTCATTAAGGGACAAAGCCAGAACTTAGTTGAAGTCTCTAGCACAAGGTACTCTCACTACTTAGGATATGGCGGCTAGGAAATTCTTGGAGAAGTACTTTCCTCCTGCCAAGTCTGCGAAGATGAGGAATGACATCACTTCCTTTACCCAAGCAGATGAAGAATCCTTCTATGAGTCTTGGGAGAGGTATAAGGAATTATTGGCCAAGTGTCCATATCACGGCATCTCGCTTTGGATGCAAATCCAAACATTGTATAATGGTCTCCTCATGTCCACCCAAATCATGGTTGATGCAGTAGCTGGCGGCTCTCTGAATAATAAGACACCAGAGCAGTCATGGGAGCTATTTGAAATAATGGCTAGCAATAATTACCAGAGACCTAGTGAGAGAACTCAGAAGAGGGGAGTTTTGGAAGTTGACACTACCACTGCCCTTTTAGCCCAGATGCAAGCTCTCTCTATCCAAAATATAGCCATTCAGAGGCAATTAGATATGCTCAATACCACTTCCTCAGCACCAATCTTGCGGTGTGACTTCTGACAAGGGAATCATCCTAATGGAGAATGTGCCATACAGCCTACTTCTGATGAACAAGTCAATTACATGAATGGTCAAAGGCACAATTTTCATTCCAACAGCTATGCTCCAGGACACAGAGACTATAGCCATTCCGGTCAGTTCCGTAGGAATCAGGGTACTCCCAGGTGCTCATACAACCCACCTATCCAAGAGAAGAAGTCTAACTTGGAGGAAATGTTCCAACAATTCATGCAGACTCATTCTAATTTTGTGGACAGAACTGAAGCACAATTCAAGAACCAGGAGGCATCCATTAGAAACCTTGAAACTTTGTTAGGGCAGATATCCCAACAACTAGCTGAAAGATCACAGGGTACTTTGCCTAGCAATACAGTGAAAAATCCAAGAAAGCAAGTTAAGGCAATTACCCTACAAAGTGGTAAGGAACTAGAAGAACTTGAGATGCAAGAAGTGGAAGAAGAGCAACCTGTTGAGACTGAAGTGCAAACTACAAAAGGGAAGAAATATGAGATTCCTATGAGGCGTAGCAAGGGTGTGAGAGAAGAAGAAAAGACGCTAGAGTATGTAGCACCACCTGCCTATGACCCCTCCCATTCCCTATCCACAAAGGGTGAAGCAACTGAAGAAAGAGCAGTAAGATAAACAATTTGAAAATTTTTTGCAAGTATTCAAGAAGTTGCAAATTAATATACCCTTTGTGGAGGCATTGACTCAAATGCCTAGTTATGCTAAGTTTATGAAGGAAATCCTCTCTCATAACAGAGAAATCAAAGATGATGAGACTATCCTACTTACTGAAGAGTGCAGTGCCATCTTACAGAACAAGTTGCTTCCCAAGCTTAAGGATCCAGGGAGTTTTACTATTCCATGTGTTATTGGTGATGTTTATTTTAATAAAGCTCTTTTGTGATCTCGGCGCCAGTATTAATTTAATGCCTTTGTCTATTTTCAGGAAGCTTGGAGTTGGAGAAGTCAAGCCTATCATGATGTCTCTACAGCTGGCTGACAGATCAATCAAGCATCCAAGAGGCATTATTGAGGATGTTTCTAGTAAAGGTGGATAAGCTCATATTCCCAGTGGATTTTGTAGTGCTTGACATGGAGGAAGACAGGGAAGTACCCCTCATTCTTGGGAGACCTTTCTTAGCCACTAGGAGAGCTCTCATAGATGTCCAAGAGGGAAAGTTAGAATTGCGGGTACAAGATGAGAAAGTCACCTTCAATGTTTTTGATGCAACTAAGTTTCCCTTGGAAGCTAATTCGTGCCTTATAGTTGATGTCGTTGAAGAGGTGGTAACTTCTTCCTTTGGAGCTGTTTCAGCCACCATTCCCTTAGAGGCATACTTGGTGAACTCTAAGATGGCAGAAGAATTGGAGGACAGCAACTTACAGCTATGCCATGAACTTTTGGAAGCTCAACTGGTAGTTTCCCAGCCCTTTTTTAATACTTTGACATGGGATAAGGAACTACAACCAATGAGTGAGGAGCCACCAAAACTAGAGCTCAAGCAACTTCCTATCCATTTGAGATATGCATTCCTGGGTGAAGGTGACACATATCCTGTTATTATTAGTGCCTCACTGAGTAGCATAGAAGAAGATAAGTTGCTAAGGGTACTAAGAGTTCATAAAACAGCTATTGGGTGGCAGATTTCAGACTTAAGGGGTATCAGTCCCACCTTTTGCATGCATAAAATCTTCATGGAAGATGATTTCAAGCCATTGGTCCAACCACAAAGGAGGCTGAACCCAACCATGAAAGAGGTTGTAAAGAAGGAAGTGGTGAAGCTCCTAGATGTAGGGATCATATATCCCATTTCAGACAGTGTTTAGGTGAGCCCAGTTTAGGTGGTACCTAAGAAAGGAGGAATTACAGTGGTGAAGAATGAGAATAATGAACTCATTCCAACTCCTACGGTCACCGGGTGGACAATGTGTATTGATTACCAAAAGCTTAATTATGCCACCCGTAAGGACCATTTCCCACTACCCTTCATGGACCAGATGTTGGAGAAGATAGCAGGCCATACTTACTATTGCTTCTTAGATGGCTACTCTGGTTACAACCAGATATACATTGCCCCAGAGGATCAGGAGAAGACTACATTCACCTGCCCATATGGGACATTTGCGTATAGGAGAATGCCATTTGGGTTGTGCAATGCCCCAGCCATCTTCCAGAGATGCATGCTGGCTATTTTCCATGATATGGTGGAGAGGTTTATAGAGGTTTTTATGGATGATTTTTCAGTTTTTGGTTCTTCTTTTGATGATTGTTTGTATCATTTATCTTTGGTTTTGAAATGATATCAGGAAACTAACCTTGTTTTGAATTAGGAGAAGTGTCATTTTATGGTGCAGGAAGGCATAATTCTTGGACATCGGATCTCAATTAAAGGAACAAAAGTGGATAGAGCCAAAATTAAAGTCATTGAGAAGTTACCTCCACCAACCAATATGAAGGGAGTTAGAAGTTTCTTAGGCCATGCTGGATTCTACAAGAGATTTATTAGGGATTTCTCTAAAATTGCTAAGCCTTTGAGTAATTTCTTAGCTAGGGATGTTCCTTTTAATTTTGATAATGAATGCTTGCATGCCTTTGAACTTTTGAAACAAACTAGTTTCAACTCCCATTCTTATTGAACCTAATTGGGATTTGCCATTTGAGCTCATGTGTGATGCTAGTGATTATGCCATAGGTGCTGTTTTAGGACAAAGGAAGAATAAGTTGCTGCATGTTATTTATTATGATAGTAGAACTTTGAATGATGCACAACTTAATTATGCTACCACAGAAAAAGAACTTTTGACTGTTGTTTTTGCTTTTGACAAACTCCGTTCTTATTTGATAGGTGCTAAGGTGATTGTCTACACGAACCATGCAGCCCTGAAGTTCTTGTTGGATAAGAAGGATGCCAAGCCTAGGCTCCTTAGATGGATTCTACTGCTTCAAGAATTTGATTTGGAAATCGAAGATAAAAAGGGAGCAGAGAACCTCGTAGCTGACCACCTGTCTAGACTGACCTCCCTCTTTCTGCATGAGAAAGAAGAGATTAGAGAAACATTTCCTGATGAGCAGTTATGGGTAGCATAAGTAGCACCGTGGTTTGCAGACTATGCCAATTACCTAGTGAAGAGAATTCTACCTGAGGGCCTCTCATACTCCTAGAAAAGGAAATTCTTTTTTGACCTCAAATACTATTTCTGGGAGGAGCCATTCCTTTATAAACACTGCTCAAGTCTGATTATCAGAAGATGTGTCCTTCAAGAAGAAGTGGCTAGCATTCTTTACCATTGTCACACATCACCAGTTGGGGGTCACTTCGGAGCCACCCAAATAGCTGCTAAGGTCCTCCAATGTGGGTTCTATTGACCCACTATTTTCAGAGATGCCAATGACTATGTGAGAATGTGCAATGAATGCCAAAGGACTGAGAATATTTCTAGGAAGCATGAGATGCCATTGAATAACATCTTGGTCGTTAAGCTGTTTGATGCTTAGGGTATTGACTTCATGGGCCCCTTTCCCACTTCCTTTGGCAACAAATATGTGCTGGTAGCAATTAACTATGTGTCTAAATGGGTGAAAGCCATGGCATCTCCTACTAATGATGACCGGGTCGTCACAAAGTTTCTAAAGAAGAATATTTTCTGAAGATTTGGCACCGCAAGAGCAATAATCAGTGATGGAGGCACACATTTCTACAACCATCAATTTGAAGGCCTTCTTGCTAAATATGGTGTGAATCATAAGGTTACCACTCCCTACCAGCTTCAAACAAGTGGCCAAGTGGAGGTGTCTAATAGAAAGTTAAAGAGAATCCTTGAGAAGATTGTTAATTCCTCAAGGAAGGATTGGTCGGTTAAGTTGGATGATGCTCTTTGGGCTTATAGGACAACTTTCAAGACTCCCATCGGGATGTCTCCATATAGATTGTCTTTGGGAAGGCTTGTCACTTGCCAGTTGAGTTGGAGCACAAGGCATACTAGGCAACAAAACTGCTCAATTTTGATCTCAATGAGGCAAGTGAGAAAAGAATGCTACAACTTAATGAGTTGGATGAGTTTAGGCAGGAACCTTATGAAAATGCCAAGCTCTATAAGGAGAAGACTAAGAAGTGGCATGATAGGAATATATTGAGAAGAGACTTCCACATAGGTTAGAAAGTCCTACTATTCAATTCTAAATTGAAGCTATTCCCTGGGAAGCTGAGATCAAGGTGGTCAGGACCTTTTGAGATCACTAAAGTATCCCCTTTTGGAGCCATTGACATCACACATCCTACAAAAGGCATGTTTAAAGTTAATGGCCAAAGGTTAAAGCCATATATTGATGGAAGCTATGATAAACTCAAGGCTTTAGCTCTTTTCTCTGATCCATGCTGATAGATAGAGTCATGTCCAACTTAGGGACATTAAATCAAAGTGCTTGTTGGGAGACAACCCAACTTTTCCTAACTTTTCTTTGATTTCTTTTAATTTTTCTTATTTAGGATCATTTTAGTATTTTTTTTATTATTGTTACTTTTTATTTAGGTATAAATTTGTTTAGAATCAATTTAATTTGTTCAAGTCTTTTTTATTTTTTTTAGGTTCACGGAGCAATTAGGAAGTTCATAAGTGGAGAAAGTGAAGAAATTGGGCGTGTAGTAGAGAAAACACAGAAGTTGCAGCAGCAACAGCATGCTATAGCGCGCTGCATTGCGCTATAGCACGATGTCGAAGGGAGTATGCATTTTGGAAAATTTTCTTGAGCTATAGCACGGTGTCTTGCACTATAGTGCAAGCTTGTGTCTACAGAAAGTAAAGAAAACATTTTCTTGCGCTATGGCGCAAGCCCGTTTTAGTGATGCACCAAAGGATATTTTGGTTGTGCTATAGCGTGCTACCTTACGCTATAGCGCAAGCCCAATTTCATGACAAATTCAAATATTGTGTTGTAGCTTCACTGTAGCATAAACACAAACACACACCCCCATAGTTCTCTTCTCTCTTCACTCCCTCACACACCTAAATAAACACAAACACACACCCCCATAGTTCTCTTCTCTTCACACCCTCACACACCTAAACACAATCACCCACTCTCCCACTCAATTCCTTTCACTCAAATTCATTCTTCACCTCAAAACTGCCCTCACCCCCCACATTTTCACATATTTCTGCATCATAATCACTGTTTTCCCCTAATTAAGCCATAACTCGCAGAATTGGGAATTCTTGGGTGGGAGGCAAAACTCTCACCAATTTTTTTTGAAGGAGTTGCTTCACTTGAGTTGTTGAGAGTTGTTGAGAGTCATCCATACCTGGTTTGCATCGTCTTACTCTCTCAATTTTGATTTTTGATGTTACGTGTGATACCTACATTGCCATGTTTAGTTCTCACCTTGAATTTATCATAAATAACGTATGCTCTATTATGGTAGAATGCATTGATGCTGCTTCATTTGATTAAACACAGTACTTGAGTCAGTTGTGAGCGTCATTGCTATATTATATTATTGGCTTGAGTTATTGAATGTTTGGCGCTGAATTGAGAATATGAGATGAGTCATTTGAGTGTTTATGCATATTTGATCTAAGTCAATTAGGTTTTAAAATAGGATTGGAAGATTTACTTGACTTGGTCCATATTTGAATGTGCTTAGGATCCATATCCTCATTGATTATTTTCAGAATTCTTGCATTTGCTCTATTATGTTAGATGGAATTGTAGTGCTTGGATTCTGAGTTATTTCCTTTTACGAATTGATTCTGACTGTGCCAGTAAGTAAGTTAGGGGTCGTTATCTTGGAACATTCTGTTATGATTTATTGATTACTGACTGGTTGCCTTTGGATTTTTGGCTGTTTTAATTGTGTTTTCAGGACCATGGCATCCAGAAAGAGAACCAAGACTACCGGAGCCTCCTCTTCTTCCCAACCTTCTCATACAAAGGAAAACTTCGACAGACATCGATTCATCAGGGCATACTGTCAGCATCAGTACAATTCCTCCCTCCAAAAATGGAAGTTGGTGATAGAGAAGGGCATTCAGCTGAGTTCGGGCACATTTTGAGCACATATGGAAGAGATGGAGAGGAGAGGGTGGCACAGCTTGTTGGATGAGCCACCATTAGGTTATCTCAATTTAGTGAGAGAATTTTATGCCAACCTTATGATGGTTAGTGGGGCCAACCAACCTGAAGGCCACGTCTAGGTGAGAGGCCAGTGGGTAGACATCCATCCCTCCAGCATTAATTCCCTCATGCACACTTCTGATATCCAGTAGGATGATTTCTCTACATTGAGAGGGCAGAATGTAGATTGGGATGAGATTCTTCAGACCATAGCCTTGCCAAATGGCGAGTGGGCTTATTATGATACTTCATCTACCGGCCCGAAGCATTTGCTGAATAAGTACCTTAACCCAGCAGCCAGAGTATGGGCTCAGATTATGTTCTCTTGCTTCATGCCTAGCAGGCACACCTATTCTATCACTAGGGAGAGGTGTAACATTCCCATATAACGTAAAAGAAAATAATAAAAATAAACTCTTATTATTCACAACCTTGCCCCTAAACTATTTAGAAAATGACACTTAGGTCCCTAGATCAATAGAATTAGCATAATAAGGTTTTAAACGAAGCAGAATCGCGTAGTGAAAACGTAGAAACCTAAACCTCGACCGATTGAGCCACGGAGGCATCCATATGTGAAATGACATGAGATGCCCCTAGACTTACCCATAATTACGAAAATGCCATTAGTCATAAATAACAAAAACCAGAAAGGGCCCTCAACTTGCAAAACGTTTAATTTAGACTGTTAATTGATTTATTCGATTTTATTGAATCTTTAAGCTTGATTAGAAATTAATTAAGGGTTGATCAAGAGTTAATTAGATGTTAGATTAGAGATAATTAGACTAGAAGTGTAACATCCCCATTTCTACCTAAGCTAATTAGCTCGGTGTTCCCGGCTAATTAGAGGGATTAGCGATTAATTGAGAATTAATCGATTAATCCCGAGAGCAAGAGCTTAGTAAATTAAGTCTAGCCAACAATTTAATCATAATGTCCTAAGCGTTTTAATAAAATCTTAATCAATTAATCCTTAATTACTCGGAGGTGCCAAAACAAAAGTAAGACAATCTAACCTTACTAATTAAGTTTATAATGGTTAAGACACTTAAGGCAACTCTTGAAAAATTAAACCCCAAATTAAGCATATGCTTGACTGTAATGCAAGGTATCATAAAAAGTGTAATTGACAAGAGTTAACTCATGGGTAATTAAGCCAACTAAGTTAAATTACATTTAAATAATTCTAATAACATTTAGAGATAAAAGTTCTTCCATACATATGCCCTAGGAAGACATACCAAGGAGGAGCAACATCTCACCCTTCATTCAGTCTCTTTAATCCTACACCATTAGATCAAAAGCCAAGACTAGGATCCTTGTCATCCATCATTGGATCTTGACACTTGGATGAGTCTTAGACAAGCAACCAAATCCTAAGAGGGGTACTCCCCTTTAACCCCTAGAGAAAAGCATAAATTGGACATTAGAATGCCTCCAAGACTCAAGGAAAAACAACTCACCCTTTTGCCCCATGGATTTTCCCACTCCTTAGCTTGTGTAAGAAGCCAAAGTCACCTCACCTTTCCTCCCTCAAACTCGCCACCCATCAGCCCTCCTCTCTCCTCATTTTCATTCTTTCACTCCTCTCCCAAACACACACACAAAGCTCTCTTCTCTCTCCTCAATTTCAAATTCTCCTCCTTCTCTCTAAACTCTCCAACTTCTCTCTAGAATCCTCCCACTTCTCTCATCCTTTCCTCTCCTCATCCCACTCACAAACTCTTCAAGAGCCACCATTTCTTGCTCTTGGAGAATCAAAGACAATCACATATCAAGCCTCTTTCAAGATCCAAGAGGAGGAGCACCACCACCACCACCACCATCTCTTCCATCACAAGTTCCCTCAAAGAAAGCTTCTTGGTAGTGGCTCTAAACCCTTTTTCTCTCTTGTTTTTCAAGCTTTAGAACTCCTAAGCTCTCCATAGCTAGGTGGTTTTAAGGATTGATTATGGGCATCATAGCCATTCTTGTCATAAAATGAGATGTTGTTGCTAGTATGGTTGTTTGTTGAAAACATGTTTTCGGTTTGGTGTGATGCATGGCTGAACTCAATATTTTTGAACTCCAATATGTTAGTTTTTCACTGATCTTTCATGGTATATGAGTGTTTTATAACTTGAAAATGTTTTCTTGAAAGTGAGGTTGAGTGTTTTGGAGAAAACATGAGAAATATCAAAACGTGAAATCTGGATTTTCTGACAGTCTGTAAACCGAACGGTATAACTTTTTCCAGAAAACTCATAAATTATTGGAACCAATTTTATATGAAAATAGACTCAGAGAGCTTTCCATACATATAAAATATATAAGATTCGGAGTTAAAATGAGTGAGATATGATTTTTCAAAGTGGACTGTTCTCGGATTGGTTTCTGTCTGGGCAGACTACACTAAAATGTGTATAACTCGAGCTACAAAAATGATTTTTGAGTGAGACCAAGTTTCAATGAAAGCTAAGACATAGAGGAACAAACCCATAAGACAGTTTTCTCAGATTCCTTCTGAGCAATTATAATGAGAAGTAACAATCCACTGTACCGGGAGTGAACTTAGAAACTGAACCAGTCAGAATAGAATATGCATAACTGGAGTTAGAAAATGAATTTTTGAGTGGGACTTATTTTGTTAAAAACTAGACTCAGAACCCTATAAGCATATAAAATTTCGCATTAAAATGATAAAATACCAAATTATGGTGAATTTTTAAAATTACTGCCTAGGGTAAAAGTAAAACTGTCAAAACTTAACCTTAAGTAAGACTATGCATAAATGACTTAAAAAGGTAAAAGGCCTTAGCCTAAAGTAATGAAACTTCATAATTTACTTAATGAGGACTAGATAGAATAAAATACTAAGCTCACCTAATCCTTAACGAAAGAAGCGAATAAAACGAAAAATCGAATGTAAATGTAGTTAAGGTACTAGATTAAGTTCATAAGATTCTAATCAACTATAATGCAAAACCTAAACTATAAAACTCCCAAATTAAAATATGAGAATCATATAAGTCAAGTTAGAATAATTGAGAAGTAGGAATCAATAAAACGAAAGCCAATGTAAAAGCCTGCACCTAATTTACTAAGCTAAGCTCATAAGACTTTGTTTGAGAATATGCCTATGTTTAGGTTGCAAGCATGATGTGATGATGATGTGATTATGATGCCATGATAATGATGATATGATATGATGATATGATGATGATGATATGATATGCTGATATGATGATATGATATGATGCTGTGATACTGGTATTCTGTCTGGCAAAATTTTGGGAAGCTGCGGTATAGCCGTTATCTTTGCGAAATTTTGTAGAAACTAATGGACTTAGAAATATTTTGCATCATAAGTTAATAAGAAAAGATTTGATAAAGTGTGATCCTTCAAAGGAAGGTGACCTAAGTTAAGTTTCCCCTCACCCACGACTCACATGAGGCATGGCATGACCCAGCTAGTGTGAGTATAGGGGATAGGGCTTACATGAGGCATGACATGACCGGCTAGTGTAAGTGCAGAAATTTTATGGTGGCGACGGCCACGGTATGAGCTCATTACCACTTATGTTTAGTGGGTGGAAAGAAAGGACTTAAGATAAGTCAAGTTAAGGAAAGAAAGGGACTTCGGTCCAACCCAAGTAAAGAGCATAACTCTCAATCTGTTTATGTATGTTATGACTAGTCGTATGAGCTTTCATGTATGCCATGATGTTGTTAATACATCGAGGATAAGTACTAAAAATGGGACCCACTTCAGATAGTAACGTTTTCGAAAATCAAATAATTGAACCTCTTGTATGCCCACAGTTTTTCATTTAAAAACCGAAGTGGCTGGGACGATGACGATGACACCAGTGTGTCAGGGTCGAGTCCTACTGAGAAATCTCATTTCTCATCCTAGTTGTTTTTCCGTCTCGTCACCAGATACTCATGGAGCCTCACGTGTCATGGAGCATGGAGCCTCCCCACCATGAGTGGGCCTATGACTTGCGGGACGCCACGCTTATCGCGGGGCTACGACCACCACGTTTATAGTTCGCACCTACTTCTATCCGGTCGAGTTTTGAGGAGCCAGAGATCCCGCTTAGCCCTGTGGCCGTATCATCATCACGCCTTGGACAGCCGTTGGGTCCTTGGGATTTTCCGCCCGAGCCATTGCTCGAGATCGAGATGGAGCCTATGTCTCTGGTATACCGTAGCGAGCTGTGCGTCGCTGCCAGAGGTTCCCGTGGTCGATGTGAGTTCGACGGCCACCCTGGCGCAGCAGCTGACGCCGCCACTCCCGAGTATCGGCCGCTGCATCGGCGGGATCCTCCGAGAGGCATGTTCTTGGTGGGCAGCTATGTTCCCTACCGCCGCATCCGTCGCATCGAGGTGATTAGCAGGCACCCCCGCATCATTCGCACTCCTCGCGTTCCCCGAGGCCGAGCAGCATGGAGGACTAGACATTCGAGGACCTGAGTCCGTTCGATGGAAGGGCATGGAAGGGGCAGAGAAGTCAGCATGTGTCTACGTGGGCTTATTTTGATTTGCGCTCCTTAACTATTGTATTTCATTTTGTATTGGATTTCATCAGACCTATGTACCTTTGATATTTGGGGCCATGGCATGACTATGAGTTCCCTTTATATGTATTTGTTTGGATATTGTGAGATTAAGTATATTATGTAATTGATGTTATAATTGGAATGTATGACTTTATGAAATCTCTGTGATACGCTCGTTTACTGCTATCTTCTCGCACAAGGCTTTACTTTTCAAAAGCAACGACATATTTCAAAAAAAATTTACTGTATTTTCCGCGTAATTTAATTTTAAGTGAAGTTTAGTTTTCCACGAGCATAAGTAACAACTAATAAAACGCCGTAATACGACTTAAGCGTAATATGGATTTATTAGGGTGTTACAAGAAGCATATAAAACTTCACAAATTTCTTCAAAATCGTTTTACCAATTTGAAGGAAATCGGTAAGATGACGATATTTTAAACTGTCAAAACCGAATTAATTTAATAACACACACTAAACCCTATGTTAATTGGCTGAAAATTCAGCCACATAGCCACTTAAAAGTGGCCCATATCAGCCTCACAAAGAGAGGCCTTGTTGGCTTATTTGTGAGCCACTTGAAGAGCCAACCAATGGGAGGCCAAGACTTCAACCACCCACTTTATTAACGTCAGATTTTTCTCTCCTTACTCTCTTTATGCAACGTCCAAGAGAAGGAAAGGAGAAGGAATCTAGCTGCTCACTTTCACCTTGTGTTGTTCTAATCACCTTAGTTCTTCAAGAATTCCTCTTCCTTACTAGTTACTCTACCAACTCAAGGTAGGATTCCAATTCTTGTCTTGATTTTCTGATTTGGGTGGCTAGTGGTGGTTTATTTTCTCAATTTTTGAGGTATTGATTGAATTATTAAGATGATATATGGCTGGTTTATTGGCTTTTTGTGAGGTTAAATTCGAATTGGAAGCAATAAAGGATGAAAATAGGAAGAGCTGAAGGGCTGGAGAACCAAAAACCCTCGATAGTCCATACGGCGAAGTGTACAGCTCCACCTATCGCCGATTAAATTCAATGAAAATATTTTTATATGAAACTAGACATTTAGGGATTTCTATACATATATCATATAAGGCTTTTGGATTAGTATTGAGAGAGTTATGACTTTTTGAATTTCAACCTAGGTTTTCGACTTTGATTCTAGGTAGACTGGGTTGTTCAGGGTAGAACTCGCCCTATACTACTTGAAAATGAATGAAATCAACTTTTTTAGAAAGCTTACACATAGGAGAGTTTCCATAAAAATTTTCAGAATTAAATAAGCTCCCGTTTGCTCCTAGTGATCCAAGAAATTTGCCCTATGTCCAAACCAGGCCAAAACAGGGAAGTTCAGGAAAGTCAGCTTTCAGGGCTTATAACTTGAGCCCTACTAAGTCAAATGGAATGAAACTTCTTGTAAATGAAATATTGTTCTGTTATCTTTAACATGAGACTAATTTCGTATAATTTGAGTCAGTTTTCGATTTTTAGTGGATTTTTACTTTTAGGTGTCTAATTCTGGCTAGCCCCTGGGTAGGCCGGGATAAAACCTAAATAACTTGAGCTATGCTAATCAAAATTACATGGAACTAAAGAGATTAGAAAATAGACACATAGCACTTCAACATATCCAAAATTCAGGTCTAAATAAGCTAAAATGAATTTAGGGCTTCATTTCTAAAAATTGGGCAGAATTGATATAATGAGCAGAATTGTATATAAGGGTCTAATCCCTACATGATTGATATTAATATGATATATAAGGGTTCAATCCGTACATGATTGACATTATTGTGACATGTTTGCTGCTCTATGTTGAACTTTTGCCTGATTGGTTTTACTGGTAGCTTGGCACTATTCATGGGGAAGCTGTAACATCCCCATTTTACCTAAGTTAATTAGCTCGGTGTTCCGGCTAATTAGAGAGATTAGCGATTAATTGAGAACTAATCGGCTAATCTCAAGAGCAAGAGCAAGAGCTTAGTAAATTAAGGTAAGTCAAAAATTGAAGCTTAAGGCATTAAAAGTTACAATTAAAAGCCTAATTGCCCAATCCTTATTAATTCATGATTTAGAACATAAAATCAAGGTGATTTAACCTAATTAACTAAGAGCACGTAAGTCTCAAAACTCAATCACATTAACCCTCGCATCTTCTTATATAATTAAAGAGGAAAATCCTTCTTAATTAAAATGTGCTAATGAGTAATTTAAACCAATTGAAGTAATTAGCATTTAGATAATTGTAACAATTATAAAGATGTAGAAACTTCCCTTTAATTATTGTTTAAAAGTTTGGTCAAAGCAAGAGCCACATCTAACCATTCAATTGCCTTCTCATCATACACCACTAGATTAAGAGTCCATGTTAGTAGAACCCTTAAGTCATGACAAAAGTTGTACTCTCCTTCATCAAGATTGTGACACTTGGAGTGATCACA
The DNA here is from genome assembly GCA_031439595.1 of Pterocarpus santalinus. Lineage (NCBI taxonomy): Eukaryota > Viridiplantae > Streptophyta > Magnoliopsida > Fabales > Fabaceae > Pterocarpus > Pterocarpus santalinus. Next base: position 39,784,291 of record CM062532.1, on the reverse strand, counting down.
ATCATTCAATGCCAATCCAAAGATAGCGCATGCTTTTAACCATTTGACAAAAACACTACAAAGCCTTTTACTCAAGTGCCAAGACTCAAAGGAAACACAACACCCCCTTTTGCCCTATGGTTTTCCCACTCCCTAGATTGTGTAAGAAGCAAAAATCACATCACCTTTCCTCCCTCTTTTGCACCACCTTCAGCCCTCCCTCTCTCCTCCATTCATTTTTCATTTCCTCTCTCAAGAATAGACACAAAGCTCTCTCCTCTCTCCAAGACCCATTCCTCTTCTCTTGTTCTTCCAATCTTCCTCATTCTTCTTCCAATCTCCCTACTACTTCTCACCTCATTTCCATCACCACCATCACGATCCCTTCAAGGACTACCATTTTTGGTCCTTGGAGAAACAAAACTACTCATACACAAGCCTCAATATCAAGCTCAAGGAGAAGGAGGCCATCTCCAACCATCTCCATCCTTCAAGCCTTCAAGAAAAACTCATTTGGTAGTGACTCTAACCCTTCCTCTCCATATATTTTTCAAGAACTAGAACCCCTAAGCTCTTCATAGCTAGGTGGTTTTAGGACTTGCTTCAAGGTCTCATGACCATTCCTTGTTCTATGAGCTTTCTTGTCTTGTTGAAAAGTGTTGTTTTGAAAGAAAATCTTGTGGCATGATGGTTTTATGTGTCTTGCTTTATTTTGTTTCAAAATACTGATTTGGTAACTAAAACATTGATGATAATGTTGAGATAAAACATGAAAATGGTGTTTTAAAGTGATATAACAATTTCTCCATAAGCTTGAAGTGAAAAACTTAAAAACTAGTAAATCTGGAATTCTGGCAGCCTATAAAGCGTGCGGTATGTTTATTGCTACAAAACTCAAAATGAAATAAAACTAATTTTCTGTGAAAGTAGACTCAAAGAGCTTTTCATACATATAAAATATACGAGATTTAGTTTTAAAATGAGAGAGATATGAATTTTTAAAATCTGCTGTTCCTGGATGGGTTTCTGTCCGGGCAGTAGGTAATAAAACGTGTATAACTCAAGCTATACATAACATTTTTGAGTGGAACCAAGTTTGTTGGAAAGCTAAGACATAGAGGAACATCCCCATAAAACATTTTTGTCAGATTATTTGTGAGAAGTTCACAGTAAATGTTAAAAGTCACTGACACGAGATGAACTTTTAAATCTAAACAGTCAGAATAAAATATGCATAACTCAAGCTACAAATTGAATTTTTGAGTGGGGTTTCTTTTGTGTAAAAATAGACTCAGAGAAGCGTAAGCATACCAAAATTCGAAACCAAATACTAAAAGATGAAATTATGGTGAATTTTTGAAGTTACTGCCCCACTGTAAAAGTAAAACTGGTTAGGGAAAAGTTAAAGGTTAATGAAGAATAAGTTTTAAGACATTAATACCCTTATACTAAGTATTAGAAAACCTTCATAACTCAACTTAAAAAGTATCAAAAAGTATATTAGATAAAATTGGCTCTACGACAATTAAAAGAGAACACCCAAGAGGTAACCTAAATTAAAAGTTTGCACCAAATTTACTAAGCTAAGCTCATAAAACTTTGCTTGAGAATATGCCTATGTTTATGTTGCAAGCATGATGTTATGATGATGATGTGATTATGATGCCATGATAATGATGATATGATGATGATGATATGATATGATGCTGTGATACTGGGTTTTCTGTTTGGCAAAATTTTGGGAAGTTTCGGTCTAGCCGTTATGCTGCCGTATTCCGCAAATGAGCCAAGAATTGAGTCTTGCATTATAACGCAACCCTTTGCACTATAGCGCAAGCCCGTTTGCAGTAGACTAGTAGTTCGAGCTGAAAGTTAAAAGGGGGGGATCTATGCACTATAAAAAGGAGGTCGCACAGATCACAAAGGGATTCCCAGACACTTTACACACTTTTCAAGGCAAAAACTTTTGCAGAGAGATTGAAAGTGGAGATTCAAGGATTTCGGAGCTTAATCATCAACACGGAGAGATCCAAAATTTTCCGAATTCCTTGTTTCTAGCCAGAATTCTCCATAGCTTTTTGTTTTTGTACTTCCTCCTTTTTATACTCTGTTATTGGTTTCTTTTCTTTAGACATGAACTAAATTTCTCTTGCTAGGGTGTTAATGGACCCTTTTGTATGACAAATTTCTTCACGGATTAATGTTAATCTTGTTTCTATTTCAATTGCTTAGTGTTTTTGTTTGTGCTTTTGTTTGTGCTTAATGCTTTTGGGTGATTGGCCACCATTCAATCGATTCGTTGGTTTGCAATAACTAGAGATAGGATTTGTAAACAAAGCTTCTTAACATAAACACCATGAGCTGAGCGAGAACTAGAGATAGACAAATACGGTTCATGCGGTCAACATAGGAACCCATAGAACTTCAACCTTTTCTTGGATTAGTTTGTGTTAAGAGATTAGGCAATCAATTTAGGATAAAAGAGTATTGCTTAACCTCGAGAGAGGCTAGGAATAAATTAAGGGGAACCGACCGTGAGTCAATTAGGATAGAACGGATTAATAGAAATTCATAAGCAAGGTGTTCACTATAGGTGAAATTAGTTAGCCATAGCATTCATTTCATTGCATTTACTCAACAGTTCTTGCATCCATCCTAGTTACTATTTTTCGTATTTATGAACTTCTTCTTTTTATTTTAATTTCCTCATCAGTAATTCCATTCTGTCCAAATAGTTATTCCCTTAGACTATTTCGGTATTTGGTCTATCCTCATGGGAATGATACTTTACTTATCACTTTATTACTTGCACGATCCAGTATACTTGCCGAAGCCACACCACCATTAGATTAGAGTAATTGAGGAAGATATTCCTAAGATGACCTTTAGGACAAGGTATAGGCATTTTGAGTTTTGGGTTATGTCATTTGGATTGACTAATGCCCTGGCAGTGTTTATGGATTACATGAATAGAATCTTTAGGCCGTATTTGGATAAGTTTGTAGTCATCTTCATAGATGACATCCTCATATATTCAAAGACAAAGGAGGAACACGAAAAGCACCTTAGAATGGTATTGGACATTCTAAGAGATAAAAGGCTTTATGCTAAATTGTCGAAGTGTGAGTTTTAGGTGGAGGAAGTGAAGTTTTTGGGCCACGTGGTGTCAAGAGGAGGAATTTCCGTGAATCCAAGTAAGGTAGAGGCGATGATGAATTAGGAGAGACCAATGACGGTGACAGAAGTCAGGAGTTTTCTTGGTTTAGCTAGATACTATCGGAGATTTATAAAGGGATTTTCTCATATATCACTACCTTTGATCAAGCTAACTAGAAAAAATGCTGCTTTTGTATTCCAAGAGTTGAGGGAGAAGTTGAGCTCAGCACCTATCCTAGTTTTACCCAACCCATGACTTGGAGCTGGCAGCTGTGGTGTTTGTATTAAAGATATGGAGATATCACTTATATGGAGTTAGGTTTGAGGTATTCTGATATCACAAGAGTTTGAAATACCTGGTTGATCAGAAGAAACTTAATATGAGGCAAAGAAGGTGGATGGAGTTCTTGAAGGATTAAGATTTTAGTTTGAACTACCACCCTGGTAAGGCCGATGTGGCTGCTGATGCATTGAGTTGCAAATCACTACACGTGTCATGGATGATGGTTAAGGAGACCGAGCTAGTTGAAAGTTTTAGAGACCTTAACCTCGGAGTCACCCTAACCCTATGTAGCCTAAGGTTGAATCAAACAAAAGTGATGAGCAATTTCAAGAGTCAAATTGCCCGGAGCCAAAGGGAAGATGAAGAGCGTTTTAGGATAGTAGCCCAAGTGAAGGAAGGAAAACTCAAAGGGTTTGCTCAAGATGTTGAAGGGATGTGGAGGTATCAAGGGAAAATATGTGTGCCTGCTAAGAATAACCTGAGGAATATGATTGTAGAAGAAGCTCATAAGGGTCATTTCACCATGCATCCTGGCATGACAAAGATGGATCAAGACCTCAAAAGGATGTGGCAGACATTGTGAATAAGTGCTTAGTTTGTCAAAAGGTGAAAATTGAGCTCCAAAACCCTCGAGCATATTGCAGCCTTTGGAGATCCCTGAATGGAAGTGAGATGGAATCTCCATGGATTTTGTGATAGGTTTACTTCGTACACAAGCTGGGTTTGATGCCATATGGATCATCATGGATAGATTGACAAAGTTTGTGCACTTTTTTCCTATAAGAGCGAATTATCTGTTAGATAAGCTAGCCCAGCTATACATCTAAGAGATTGTACGACTACATGGAGTACCTGCAACCAATGTATCTGATAGAGAGACCCAAGATTCACCTCTAGGTTCTAGGGAGCCTTGCAAAAGGCATTTGGGATGAGACTATGTCTAAACACAACATATCACCCCCAGACTGATGGACAATCAGAGAGAACCATACAAATCCTAGAGGACATGCTAAGAGGATTCTCACTGCTCAAAGCCGTCAAAATAGTTATGCTGACAAGAGAAGAAAACCAATCAAGTTCCAAGAAAGAAAACACGTATTCTTGAAAATCACTCATACAATAGGTATAGGTAGAGCCCTTAGAGTCAAGAAGTTGAGCCCTCATTTTCTTGGTCCTTTCCAAATTTTGAAACGGATAGGGACAATTGCCTACTAGATAGCCTATCTGTAACATCCACTGTTTTTTGCCTAATTATTCGATTTTATCGAATAATTGAGAATAAATCAAAATCGGTTAAATAATTATTTAGAATCAATTGATTAGCTATTACTTGAGTTTAGATATGAGGGAATTAAGTTAGAAGTATAGGAGATTTCATAAAATCTTATTGAAAACCGATTTACCGATTTAAAGGAAATCGGTAAAATTACGGTATTTTAAACTGTCAGAACCGAACCAATAGAATTCCAATTCTTTTACCCTACCTTGAGTGGCTGATAACTCAACCACTTACTGCCCAAATGTGATGCCACTTTGGCCACAATTCATGGGGAGGCTTGGCTGAATTTCAGCCATACAAGTTCAATCAATCATAAGCGAAGGAAGCCACTTATTTATACTCCTTCAATCAGAATTTTTCCACCCCTTCTTCACCCATTCAGACTGTGCCTCTTCTCCTCTCCTTTCAGCTCTCTTCTTCTCTTCTTCACTTACATAACTCCAGCCAACCATCAAGCCTAATCAAGTTTTGTTCATCCAAGCTTCAAAAATCAAGCAAAATCACTTACAACAAAGCTAGAGGTTTAATTCTTGCATTAATTCTGTGGTCTTGGCTGGCTGAGGTTGGATTATTTTCACAATTTTTGATGTGTTAAATGAATGATTATGATGATATATAGCTGGTTCTTGGCTGTTTGTTTGGTTAAAACCGAATTGGAAGCAAGAAAAAAAATGAAAATAGGAAGAGCTAATGGGTTGGAGAACCAAAAACCCTCGACAGTCCGTACAAATGAAGTGTACTGGCTCACTTATAAATGGATTAAATTTGATGAAACCATTTTTATATGAAACTAGACATCTAGGGATTTCCATACATAAATCATATAAGGCTTTTGGATTAGTTGAGAGAGATATGAATTTTTGAATTTCAACCTAGGGTTTTGACTCTGATTCTGGGCAGACTGGGTTGTTCAGGGTAGAACTCACCCTGTACTACTTGAAAATGAATGAAACTAACTTTGTTAGAAAGCTTACACAAGAATGTCCCATAAAAATTTCAGAATTAGATAAGGTCCCATTTGCTCCTAGTGATGCAAGAAAGTTGCCCTATGTCCAAACCGGGCCAGAATAGGGTAGTTTAGGAAGGTCAGAATTCGGGGCTTATAAGCCCTACTAAGTCAAATGGAATGAAACTTTTTGTAAATAAAACTTTGTCCTGTAAGCTTTAAGATGAGACCAATTTTGTAAGATTTGAATCTGTTTTCAAATTTTAGTGGATTTTTACTTTTAGGTGTCTGATTCTGGTCAGCCACTAGGTAGGCCGGGATAAAACCTAAATATCTTGAGCTATAGATATCAACATTAGATGGGACTAAAGAGGTTAGAAAATAGACACATAACACTTTAACATACCCAAAATTGAGGTCCAAATGAGTTAAATAGAAGCTATGGCTTGAATTATAAAAACTAAGTTGGCTAACTATGCTGAGGCAGAAACTCTGCCTTAATGAGATTAATGTTATTATGTGTTCAATGTTAAACTATGTATGCAATGTTGTGACCTTTATGATAAATTGGTGTTCTGATATACTGGCACTATTCATAGGGAAGCGGATTCGTTCCGTTATACTGCCGAAATTTCAATAGAATCCATGCATAAGTTATGAATTACATGTTAATGCATGTGCATTTTCAAGAAAGCTATGAAAGTTATGATAAGAATTATGTCACTATGAAAATTCTATGCTACTTGGGCCAGCCCCGGATAAGAACTTAAGGGGAATAGATTAGTGGGAAGGTCGGGGAAAGTAAACACGGCATTCCTGTATAGGAACGAGCTCGATCCCGAAAAGCAGACTATTGCCCAAGAATCTAAATGGCCAAGAACTCCTAGGGGACCAAGAGATGGAAAATGATGAAAAGTAATGGAAAAGCCTATGAAGAAAGAATCAAGAATGAGTTTGCATAATTGCGTAAATGTATGATTTCATGGGATAGTTATGTTAAGATGTTTACAGGTATTTATTATGTTTATTTACTGTCATTTATTCATTTATTCTGTTTATTATTATGTGAATTATTATTAGCAATCTATTTTGTTTCTTATGCCAATTAAAGTAAAACTGAATCTTGCCTCGGACCAGACCTTTCCTTAAACTCATTAAAATGGATAGCCTAGTTTGAACACATGTTTTTTATAATTAAATAAAACCCGAGGCAACTGAGAATGCATGTGATGTCAGATAACCACTACACACGAACCCTATTGAGAATTTCTTTAAATTCTCACCTCGTTCTGTATTTTTTGCATTATTCCCAGATGCTGGCGATGGACTCCACGGCTACCCTCTTCATTGATATCCTAGATTTGCAGCTTCACCATGACCTAGTATTGGATTCTTTGTATATAGCCGGTTCCTGTAACTTCCGCCTTTACCTATTTAGCAATAGGAACTTTGCTGTCCCTTTGCATCATCCTATTTTCGATCCTGCGACTCCTTACATTGTTGTCCCACTACACATGGCACACCCACCTCCAGCTCCTCCCCGCAATCGCAAAGATAGGCAGACTCTGCCGACCTTGCACTGCAGTCACCTCTGCAGGAAGTTCCGTGCAGGTGGCGCTGCTCGAGAGTGACCCTTCCGAGGCCACCGGCTCATCACCCTCTTCCTCCTCGGGACCGAGTGCAAAGTATTCTCCAGCCCGGCTTAGCATGGCCAACGGCTACCTGACAGAGTAGGTCAGCCAGTAGGAGATGTTGTATAGCATGACCCTCTTTTGATAGCACATAGCTCTAGGTCATAATAGGACTAGCAATAAGTTATGAAATGTCCTCTGAGGACCATAGGATCTTTTTGACTGACACGAGCCTTATTGTCTTTTTGGTACGCCGGCACACTTATGTATTCTACTTTGAAACTCTGTACATAAACTGAAGCAGTGGCTTCTGATAGATATATATGCACATGTACAATAATGTTATTATACTACTCTTATCTTTTGTGATATTTTGTTAAATTGATTTCGCTCTTAGTATAGCTGCGCGTCGTTTCGTCAGTTTAAAAAAAAAAGAGAAAAATGATGATAAGAGGAAACACGAATCATGAAAGGTAAACAGAGTGTTAATCCGGTAACACAATATACTTGATTTTATGCTATGACTTAAGCATAACATCAAATTAGTAGGGTGTTACATTTTTGCTATCAGAGCAGTTCGTCCTAGCTATGGCCTGAGGATTGGACTGACTATCCTTCGCATATATTCCGTACTTTTAGCTGATAATGTGCACCAGATCTTGCCTGTATGGTTGAGATATAGTTGTGCATATGTATGAAGTGCCTGACCGTATAAGCTGTTATTTACTAGCACATTAGACTTAGTATTGAGCCTGATCAACTCAATAACTTTTGTATTGTGTGCTCAGAACTTAATGGCTTCCGGAAGGTGAGGTAGACCTTGTGCAGAACTTGCTCAGGAAGACCTGACTGATTTTATGGCCACAATGCGAGAAATGGCCCATGCAATGCGGGAGCAAGCTACGGTGGCTCACGAGATGATGGATCAGCTAGGTAGACGACCTGAGGCAAGCTATGGAGGGAACACTCATGGCCCAAGAGTTGACCTGGACTATCTCAAGTTTGCTGAGTTCAGAAAGGCAAATCCGCCAAGTTTCCGAGGGGAGTATGATCCTGATAAAGCTGACGAATGGATCAAAGCCATGGAGAAGATTTTCTCTGTCTTGGATTGCTAGGATCATCAGAAGGTGACCTTTGCCACTTACATGCTCAAAGCAGACGCTGAGTTTTAGTGGCACGGCATACGAAGATTGTTCAAAGAATCTCAAATGGTATTCACCTGGACGATGCTCAGGGATGTATTTTACCAGAAGTACTTTCCGGCTTTCGTTCAAAATGCTAAGGAGCTTGAGTTTATGCAGCTTCGTTAAGAGAATCGGACGATATCTGAATACATTGCCATGTTCGAAGAGCTGTGCAATTTTTCCATGATTTACGAGAGGAACCTGGATGAAGCTTGGAAGTGCGTTAAATTTGAAGGAGGGTTACGAGAAGACATTCTTACCGCAATAGGGCCAATGGAGATTAGGGATTTCCCCACGTTGGTGAACAAATGCCGACTTGTGGAAGATTGCAACTCAAAATTAGCTATAGCCAGGGCATCTGGTGAAAATTTCAAAAGGGGGTTGGCCCTACAAGGCCCAAGATTCAAGCCCAACATACAATAACAGCGGAGATTTCCGCCGGTAGGCAACAAGGGCAAGCAGCCCCAAAGGCCTTTTCTAATTCCAACTTGCACAAAATGTGGTAAGAATCATGGTGATCAGCCGTGTTTGGCAGGCCAGAATGTCTGCTACGGATGTAGCAAGCCAGGCTATAAAATTTATGAGTGTCCAACCAGGAACTCATCACAGCCTCCTCGACCCCAACGTCAAGGACGGGTCTTTACAATGAACGCAGAAGAAGTTGATAAGTCGAAAGGACTAATCCAAGGCACTTGTGACATAGACGGTGAGACTCTAACTATACTCTATGATTCGGGTGCTTCACATTCGTTTATTTCCCATAACTGTGTAACTACTTTGCAATTGCCAATTTCTGAATTACCTTATGATCTATTGGTTTCTACTCCTACCAATGTGCCTGTTAGAACTAGTCAAATATGCATCAATGTTCCTTTTCGAATTGAGGGTAAGACCTTTGCCGCCAATTTGATTTGTCTCCATCTGTTTGGCCTTGATGTAATTCTGGGCATGGATTGGCTTTCTGCCAATCGAGTTATACTCAATTGCCCTGATAAGATGGTGGTACTCCCCTCTGTCTTACTTTCTAAATCCCAAACCACAACACTCTTTTATCTGAATGCTTTTGGGTCAAAGAATCAAGGGTATATCCTCTTGTCAGCTAATGTGACAGAAGCTGAGCAAGAATAAGAGGAGATTCCAGTTGTCAGGGAATAACCAGATGTTTTTCCTGAGGATATTCCTGAATTCCCTCCGGAGAGAGAGATTGAGTTTACCATTGAGTTGGTTCCAGGTGCGGGACAATATCTATAGCTCCGTATCAAATGTCACCTATGGAGCTGATGGAACTAAAAAGACAGATTGAAGAGCTTTTAGAAAAAGGATTCATACAGCCAAGCAGATCACCATGGGGAGCTCTGGTCTTGTTGGTCAAAAAGAAAGATGGAAGCATACGCTTATGCGTGGATTATAGGTAGCTGAACAAAGTGACAATTAAGAATAAATATCCACTGCCAAGAATTGATGATCTCATGGACCAACTACAAGGTGCAATGGTATTCTCCAAGATCGACTTGCATTCTGGATATCACCAAATTCAAGTTCGGGAACAAGATATCCCTAAGACAGCTTTTCAAACTCATTACGGACACTATGAGTATACCGTGATGTCTTTTGGACTGACAAATGCACCAGCAGTATTCATGGATTACATGAATTGAATATTTCACCCATATCTGGACAAATTTGTAGTGGTCTTCATTGACGACATACTTGTCTACTCGAAGATGGAGCAAGAGCATGCGGAACACTTGCGGCTAGTTCTGCAAATTTGAAGAGAAAAGAAACTCTATTCTAAATTATCCAAATGTGAATTTTGGATAAAGGAGGTAAAATTTCTCGACCATGTAGTGTCATCTGGAGGAATCTCTGTAGACCCCAGCAAAGTAGAAGCAGTTCTAAATTGGAAAAGGCCAACCACAATCTCTGAAGTCAGGAGTTTTCTGGGCTTTGCTGGATATTACAGGCAATTCGTTAAGGATTTTTCTTGAATAGCCTTGCCCTTTACCAAGTTAACCAGAAAGAATGTTCCATTTGAGTGGACATCGGAGTGCAAACAGAGTTTTCAGGATTTGAAGAGGAAGTTGACTAGGACACTGGTGTTAGCCTGGCTAGACCCTCAGGGACCATTTGAGGTCTATTGTGATGCTTCCCAACAAGGGTTAGGGTGCGTGTTGATGTAAACCGGAAAGGTGGTCGCGTATGCCTCTAGGCAATTGAAGCCACACGAAAGGAACTACCCGACTCACCACCTCGAATTAGCAGTAGTAGTATTTGCTTTGAAGGTATGGAGATATCACCTGTATGGAGTGAAGTTCGAGGTCTTTTCTGATCATAAGAGTTTGAAGTACCTCTTTGATCAAAAGGAATTAAACATGAGGCAACAGAGATGGATGGAACTCCTTAAAGACTATGAATTTGAATTGAAATACCACCCAGGTAAGGCAAACATCATGGCAGATGCGTTGAGCAGAAAATCATTGACCGTAGCCTGGATGATGATTAAAGAGACGGAGCTTATTGAAAGCTTCTGAAATCTTAATTTGGGAATCCTTACAACTCCCAAGACCCTTCAATTACACCAAATTAAGATAACCAGTAGCTTTAAGGACCAGATTTAGCAAGCACAGCAGCAAGATGCTAACTTTCAACATATAATTAATCTCGTACAACCAGGGAGATTGACGGGCTTTGCCCTAGATAAAGAGGGCATCTGGCGGTGCCACGACAGAGTATGTGTTCCAGAACGGAACGATCTCCGAAGAAGAATCATAGAAGAAGCACATAAAGGTGAATTCATTGTACATCCTGGCATAACCAAGATGTATCAAGACCTCAAGAAAATGTTTTGGTGGTTGGGCATGAAGTCAGATGTAGCAAGCTTCGTGGGTAAGTGTTTGGTCTGTCAGAAGGTGAAAGTGGAACATCAGAAACCTTCTGGGATGTTACAACCCTTGTAAATCCCTGAATGGAAGTGGGAAAGTATCTCCATGGATTTTATAATGGGGTTACCAAGGACATCAATGGGATATGATGCTATATGGGTCACTATGGATAGATTAACCAAATTTGCTCATTTCCTACCCGATCGAGCAAATTATCCGCTGGAAAAACTAGCTCAACTGTACATTCAAGAGATTATAAGGTTGCATGGCACCCTTTCAACTATTATCTTTGATCGAGACCCGAGGTTTACTTCACGGTTTTGGGGAGCTTTACAGAAGGCGTTCGGTGTGAAGCTGTGTTTAAGCACTGCGTATCACCCGCAAACAGATGGCTAAACTGAAAGGATGATTCAAACCTTGGAAGATATGCTACGAGCTTATATACTGGAGCAACGCAGAAATCAGGATCGATACTTACTGTTGGCCAAGTTTGCATACAACAATAGTTATCACGCTAGCATCGGCATGGCTCCTTACGAAGCATTGTATGGACGAAAGTGCCAATCTCCCTTATGCTAGTATGAGACGGGAGAATCAACTCTACTAGGGTCTGATTTAGTCGAGCAGACCACTGAGCAGATCAAGAAAATACGAAGCAAGATGCTTGCCGCTCGAAGCCACCAAAAGAGTTATGCGGATACTAGGAGGAAACCTCTGAAATTTCAGGAAGGAGACCACGTATTTCTGAAGTTTACTCCTACAACAGGGATAGGTAGAGCAGTTAAAGTCAAGAAGCTAAATCCTCGCTTTATTGGTCCCTTCCAAATCTTGAAGCGAATCGGATCAGTTGTATACCGAGTCACTTTGCCTCCACATCTATTAAACCTTCATGATGTCTTTCATGTCTCCCAACTCAGAAAGTATCAACCTGACCCTATCCATTCCCTAGAACCTAAATCAATACAGTTAAAAGAGGACCTAACTTTCTCCATACAACCAGCACGGATCGTAGACAGAAGTACCAGACAACTTCGGAATAAGACCACACAGCTGGTAAAGGTAGCTTGGGGAAAAGGAGATGCTGAGGACTACACCTGGGAGCTGGAATTAGATATGAGGAAAAAGTATCCTGAATTATTCTCAGGTACTAAACTTTGAGGACAAAATTTTTTTTAAGGAGGGTGGTAATGTAACATCCACCGTTTTTCGCCCAATTATTCGGTTTTATCGAACAACTGAGAATAAATAGAAATCGGTTAAATGATTATTTAGAATCAATTGATTAACAATTATTTGAGTTTAGATATGAGGGAATTAAGTTAGAAGTATAGGAGATTTCATAAAATCTTATTGAAAACCGATTTACCGATTTAAAGGAAATCGGTAAAATTACGGTACTTTAAACTGCTAGAACCGAACCAATAGAATTCCAATTCTTTTACCCTACCTTGAGTGGCTGATAATTCAGCCACTTACCACCCAAATGTGGTGCCACTTTGGCCACAATTCATGGGGAGGCTTGGCTGAATTTCAGCCATACAAGTTCAACCAATCACAAGCCAAGGAAGCCACCTGTTTATACTCCTTCAATCAGAATTTTTCCACCCCTTCTTCACCCATTCAGACTGTACCTCTTCTCCTCTCCTTTCAGCTCTCTTCTTCTCTTCGTCACTCACATAACTCCGGCCAACCATCAAGCCTAATCAAGTTTTGTTCATCCAAGCCTCAAAAATCAAGCAAAATCACTTACAACAAAGGCAGAGGTTTAATTCTTGCATTAATTCTGTGGTCTTGACTGGCTAAGGTTGGATTATTTTCATAATCTTTGATGCGTTAAATGAATGATCATGATGATATATAGCGGGTTTTTGGCTGTTTGTTTAGTTAAAACCGAATTGGAAGCAAGAAAAAAATGAAAATAGGAAGAGCTGATGGGTTAGAAAACCAAAACCCTCGGCAGTTCATACGGTGGAGTGTACGGCTCTGCCTCAGCCGATTAAATTTGATGAAACCATTTTTATATGAAACTAGACATCTAGGGCTTTCCATACATATATCATATAAGGCTTTTGGATTAGTATTGAGAGAGATATGAATTTCTGAATTTCGACCTAGGGTTTTGACTCTGATTCTAGGTAGACTGGGTTTTTCGGGGTAGAACTCGCCCTGTACTACTTGAAAATGAATGAAACTAACTTTGTTAGAAATTTTACACATAGAAGAATATCCCATAAAAATTTTAGAATTAGATAAGGTCTCGTTTGCTCCCAGTGATCCAAGAAATTTGCCCTATGTCCAAACCAGGCCAGAATAGGGTAGTTTAGGAAGGTCAGAATTCGGGGCTTATAAACTCGAGCCATACTAAGTCAAATGGAATGGAACTTTTTTTAAATGAAACTTTGTCCTGTTAGCTTTAATATTTCCAATTTTGCAAGATTTGAATCAGTTTTTTGATTTTTAGTGGATTTTTACTTTTAGGTGTCTGATTCTGGCCAGCCACTGGGCAGGCCGGGATAAAACCGAAATATCTTGAGCTATAGATATCAAAATTAGATGGGACTAAAGAGTTTAGAAACACATAACACTTTAACATATCCAAAATTGAGGTCCAAATGAGTTAAATAGAAGTTATGGCTTGAATTATAAAAACTGAGTTGGCTGACTATGCTGAAGCAGAAACTCTGCCTTAATGAGATTAATGTTATTATGTGTTCAATGTTAAACTATGTATGCAATGTTGTGACCTTTATGAAAAATTGGTGTTCTAATGTACTGGCACTATTCATGGGGAAGTGGACTCATTCCGTTATGCTGCCGAAATTTCGGTAGAATCCATGCATAAGTTATGCATTAGATGTTAATGCATGTGCATTTTCAAGAAAGCTATGAAAGTTATGATAAGAATTATGTCACTATGAAAGTTCCATGCTATTTGGGCCAGCCCCGATAAGAAGTTAAGGGAAATCGATTAGTGGGAAGGTCGGGGAAAGTAAACCCGGCATTCCTATATAGGAACGAGCTTGATCCTGAAAAGCAGACTATTACCCAAGAGTCTAAATGGCCAAGAACTCCCAGAGGACCAAGAGATGGAAAATGATGAAAAGTAATGGAAAAGCCTATGAAGAAAGAATCAAGAATGAGTTTGCATAATTGCGTAAATGCATGATTTCATGGGATAGTTATATTAAGATGTTTACAGTTATTTATTATGTTTATTTACTGCCATTTGTTCATTTATTCTGTTTATTATTATGTGAATTATTGTTAGCAATCTATTTTGTTTCTTATGCCAATTAAAGTAAAACTGAACCTTGCCCTGGACCAGACCTTTCCTTAAACTCATTAAAACGGATAGCCTAGTTTGAACACATGTTTTTATAATTAAATAAAACCCGAGGCAACTGAGAATGCATGTGATGTCAGATAACCACTACACACGAACCCTATTGAGAATTTCTTTAAATTCTCACCTCGTTCTGTATTTTTCGCATCATTCTCAGACGCTGGCGATGGACTCCACGGCTACCCTCTTCATTGAGATCCCAGATTTGCAGCTTCATTATGACCCAGTATTGGATTCTTTGTGTATAGTCGGTTCTTGTAACTTCCGCCTTTACCTATTTAGCAATAGGAACTTTGCTGTTACTTTACATCATCCTATTTTCGATCCTGCGACTCCTTACATTGCTGTCCCATTACACATGGCACACCCACCTCCAGCTCCTCCTGCACTCGCAGCACAGGCAGCTCCTGCTAACCCTGCACCAGAGTCACCTCCGCAGGTAGTTCTAGAGGTGCCGCTTAGTTCAGAGAGTGACCCTTCCGAGGCCACTGGCTCATCACCCTCTTCCTCCTCGGGACCCAGTGCAGAGTATTCTCCTGCCGGGCCTAGCACGGCCAATAGCTACCTGATAGAGTAGGTCAGCCAGCAGGAGATATTGTACAACATGACCCTCTTTTGACAGCACATAGCTCTGGGTCATAATAGGACTAGCAGTAGGTTATAAAATATCCTCTGAGGACCATAGGATCTTTTTGACTGACACGGGCCTTATTGTCCTTTTGGTACGCTGGCCCACTTATGTATTCTACTTTGAAGCTCTGTACATAAACTGAAGCAGTGGCTTCTGATATATATATATATGCACGTATGCAGTAATATTATTGTACTATTCTTATCTTTTGTGATATTTTGTTAAATTCGTTTCGCTCTTAGTATAGCAGTGCGCCGTTTCGTCAGTTTACAAAAAAAAAAGAAAAAGAAAAAGAAAAATGATGATAAGAGGAAACACGAATCATGAAAGGTAAACAGAGTGTTAATACGGTAACACAATCTTCTTGATTTCATGCTATGACTTAAGCATAACATCAAATTAGTAGGGTGTTACACAATCACCCCCGTGGTCAAACCTTCACAATGTCTTTCATGTCTCTCAATTGGGAATGTACAACTCCGACCCTAGTCATCTTCTTGAGCTTGAAAGTGTACAGTTAAGGGAAAACCTAACCTTCAACCTGTCACCTATGAGAATAGTCCATAGGAAGGTCAAATAGCTAAGGAGCAAGTCTATGACCTTGGTAAAAGTGGCCTGGGGAAAAGGTAGCTTGGAGGAACAAACTTAGGAACTTGAGTCAAAAATGAGAAGAGATCACCTTCACTTATTTACAAGTAACAAATTTTGAGGGCAAAATTTTTGTCTAAGCTAATTAGCTCAGTGTCCTTGGTTAATTAAAGGGGTTAGTAATTAACTGAGGACTAATCGGCTAACCTCGATGAGAAAAAGCTTAGTAAATTGAGTCAAGTCAATAATTAAATCATAATACACTAACATTTTAATTAAAGCCTAATTATTCGAACCTCATTAATTCGTAACTTAGAAAATATAATTAAGCGAATATAATCTCATTAATGAAGTACATGACAATTATTTTACCTTAATCAATTGTGATAGATTAATCCTTGCACCCTAAGTATATAATTCATAAGAACAATTCTTTTAGAGGAAAAACGTCTTAAAAGTGTAATTAACCAAAATTGACTAAAGAGCAATTAAACTAATCAAATTAATAAACAACTTAGATAATTCTAATAGCTTTGAAAATTCAAAAAATTTCCCTTTAATTATTGCATGAGAATTTCGACTAAGGAAGAGCCAAATCCAATCCTCCATTTGTCTCTTAAATCTTATACCTTTGGATCTAAGCTTGTGTTAGTAGCGTCACCTTAGGCAAGATCAAAGAAAGGCTATCCACCACTTGGATCATGCCACATAGGTAAATCATACTCCATCAAGTAAATCCCAAGAGTAGTGCCTTCCTTTAATCCCTTGAGAAAACACAAAATGGTCCTTGCTATGCACCAAAACTCAAAGGAAACACAACCACCTCTTTTACCCCAAGGTTCTTAACCCTCTTGCTTGTCGAAGGAGGCAAAATTCACCTTCTACCTACCATTAGTAAGGATGCCCTCTTGCCCCTCTCTCTCCTCCATTTGCAAGCTTTCATCCTCTCACTTCAAGGCAAAAAGCTCTCACTTCTCTCCACCTCTCCTTGTTCTTTCTATTCTCCTTCTTGTTCTTCTTACTTTTCCACCACCATCATCTTCATCTTCATCTTCTATCACCACCCTCACTAACTTATCGAGGATCACCTTCTTTGGTCTTTGGTAGAGCAAAACAAACACTCATTTAGCCTCATTTGCAAGCTCAAGAGGAGGAAGTTCACCTCCGACACTTATCTTTCCCTTCAAGCTGTCCAAGAAACTCTTGAGTTAGTGACTCTAACCCTTTTCTTTTTATGTGTTCTTAAGTTCTAGAACTCCTACGCTCTCCATAGCCAGGTGGTTCTAGAACTTGCTCTAAGGCTTCATGGCCGAAGTGTTTTCTTGTGATATGGCTCTTTTCTAGTAAATTGTTTCTAGTTATGTACATCTATTGCTTGAACCCAACTTTTTAGAACTCAAAATATTGATTTATCATCAAGATCTCAAAGTATAAAAGTGGTTTAGAAGAGAAAAGTGGTCACTTGAAGAAAAGACTTAATGTTTTTACAAAAAAGCTAATTGAAACAAAAACTGTTGAAGTTGGAAAATCCTAGCAGTCTATTTTATGCGACCAATAACTCATTGAATAAAACTCCAAATGCAATGAAACTAATTTTAAATGAAGATAGACTCATAGAACTTTTTATACATATAAAATACGTAAGTTTTATCCTTAAAACGAAGGAGATATGAATTTTTAAAGTGGGCTATCCCCTGATGCATTTCTGTTCGGGCAGTTTGTACAAAAATTTTAATAACTAGAACTATACAAAACATTTTTGGGTAGGATCAAGTTTTTTAGAAAGCTAAGACATAGAGGAACACCTCCAAAAAGTAGTTTTGGCAGATTCTTTGTGAAGAGCTGCCAGTAAAGTTGACAAGTCACTATTGTGAAATGAATCTAAGAGACTGAATAGTCAAAGTAAAATGTGCATATTTCAAGTTATAAAATGAAATTTTGAGTAGGGCTTATTTTTTTTAAAAATAGACTTAGATAAGATAATCATAACAAAATTCATGCCAAAATAATTAAACATGAAATTATGGTAAATTTTTTACATTACTGCCCCACCGTAAAAGTAAATCTAGTTATGGTTAAGTTTAAAATGTTAATGAGAAACAAGCTTGAAGACATTAAACTCTCAAATTAAGATATGGGAAAACTTCATAATTTAACTTAAAAGTTTCAAAATAGATAATAGACAAAATTGGCCTTATGCCTAATAAAAGAATCGTCACAAGAGGCAAATTCAATTAAAAGCTTGCACCAAATTTTCTAAGTAAAGCTCATAAGACTTTGTATGTTATGTATGCCTCTATTTGCCAACATGATGATGATGTCAATGTTGATATGATGATTACATGATGATGATAATGATGCTTAATGATATGTGAGATTTAAACTCTCTGTTTAGCAATTTTGGGGAAGCTCCGGTCTAGCCGTCATACTATCGATATTCGGCAAAATTTATGCACTTAGAATAATTTTTGCATCATAAATCTTATAAGAAGAGATTGAACTAAAGGTGTAATGCTTCAAGAGGGAAGGTGACCCATACTAAACTCCCCTTCCACCCACAACTCACATGAGGCATGACATAGACCCAGCTAGTATGAGTATAGGGGATAGGGATTACATGAGACATATCATTGACTCAGCTAGTGTAAGTACCGAAAATTTATGGTGGTGACAGCCACGGTATGAGCTCATTACTACCTATGTTTAATGAGTGAAAAAGGCTTAAGATAAAGTCAACTTAAGAAAAAGAAAGGATTTCGATCCAACCCAAGTAAAGGGTGAAACTCTCAAGATATTTATGCATGATACAAATTGTCATAGAAACTCTTATGTACACCACGATGTTATTGTTACAATGAGAATATGTATTTAAAATTGAATCTGCTTCAGATATTCATGTTCTGAAAACATAATAATTGGACCTTATGAATGCTCACTATTTTCATTAATAAAACCAAAGTGGCTGGAACAATGACGATGACACTTCCGTGTCAGGTTCGAATCCTATTGAGAAATATTATTTCTCACCTTAGCTATTCTCCGTATCATCACTAGATTCCGATGGCGCATTCGGTGGAATGGAGCATGGATCCACCACACTGTGAATGGATGCATGACGAGGCACGATTGGAGTATGGATGCCAAACTATGCTATTTTGGACTTGTAGTTACTATCGCTCTGTGCCTTCATGTATTCCTTTTTTGTGATGAACTTTGTTATTTTAGTTTGAATTTTATATTTGGGTCGTGGCATGACCATGAGCCTTCTTCCATGTATTTGTTAACATTATGAACCCATATGGGTGAAATGATTAGCTATGTATTGTGATGTATTTGTGATTACTATTCATTTATCTTTCTCATGTTTTATGATATTGTGTTATGATTTATGTACGGCATGCTCTCTATATCTATATTCTCGCTCAAGGCTTCACTTTCCAAAACATTGCAAAGCAACAACGTATTTCAAAACAAAATATTTACCTTATTTTCCATGTAACTTAATTTAAAAAGCGATATTTAAGTTTTCCACAAGCATAAGTAACAACTAATAAAATGCCGTAATGTGACTTAAGCATAGTATGGGCTTATTCGGGTGTTATAAGCTTCTTCTACTTATAACTGAGGCACCAATTCCAGCCACTTTGTCTTTTTGCTTTTGCACCTAAGCTTCTGATCTCATTCTATTCTTTATTGCTTTAAGTAATGCCCTTCTAAAAGGAGAAGGAATGGATTCTCCAGAGGGTTCCATAGGGCTTTCTTTAATGGTTTCTTCTGTAACATCCCGATTTCCGAGTTCGGCTTTGCCCTCAGGACTGATTCATTCCGATTTCCGACTTAGTCTTTGAAACACAGATAAGAGTATTTTTCCGATTAGAGTTCATGTTTGCCCAATTCTCGACTTCATACCTTTCACGACCTCGTATGGATTATTTCCAACTATTTCAGAGTTTAACCTTCAAGTCCAAACACATGAGCGTAATTCCATGAGATCAGACTTAGTGCCTCAAGACAAGTATATCCGGTTTCAGTGACCAACACCATCTGAGTATATAAATTACTGACTTCGAGCTTTAAGGTCTTGTGTTTGGAAATCGACTCGCGTTCAGAGTTAGACCTTAGTGTTGAGCTCAATTTAGTGGACGAGTTAGGACCCTTGAGTAAACCTTGATCACACGAGTTCAGATTTTATATCGAGCATTGACATTCGAGTTTATTCGAGATTATAGGATTGCGATTACATGAGTTAGACCTCAGACCTAAGATAACAAGGTTCAAAGCGATTAATGTCGTGGTTTCAGAGTTTGAATTGGGAATCAGAAATTATGTGATTGTAATCTTTCGACCAGGAATCCGACATTGATGCAAGATTTCCTCAAGACACAAACAAGGCGATACAGTCGACGTTAGGATTCGATTCAAGCTCAAGTAAGGCGACACGAGTTGACCTTAAGCGTAATATGGAGCGAGTTAGGCTTGAAGTAGGATGGATCACGAGTTAGATTCGTTCCAGAATATGCTAGAAGCGCTACCACTAGGCGGCGTGGAAGTGATTCTACCATACAAGAGGGCAACCAATCACAACCTTCAAGTTAACTCCCACTCATGCCTATATAACACCATCCTCCTTTGAATCAGACCAGACCATTATTCACGTTGCTTTTCCTCTTCTCCATCAGCTCTCTTTTCTCTTGCTCACATCCAAGACTCAAGCTAAGTTCCAGCCTTGTTCATCCAAACTCCAAGTTTCAGCACTTAGCCAAATCTTGCTCCCAAGAGGTAGGATTCTGCTCTATTCTTGAATTTCTTACACTATGATTGTATGAGATTGTGCTATTCTTTACGTATTTAATGAACTATTGGATGTATTGGATGAATTTATGATTGAATTAATAGAAGACTTTGAGTCAGAATTATGATTAGAAGGAGAAGATTAGAAGGAGTGGAGAAGTGAGATGCTGTCTTGGTGAGAAGTCCACGGCAGTCCGTACGGCGGAGTGTACGGCGCCGCCACAATCAGTCAAATCCGATGAAACCATTTTTAGATGAAAGTAGACATTCAGGGCTTTCCATAGATATATCATATAAGGTTATTGGATTAGTATTGAGAGAGATACGAATTTTTGAAGTTTGACCTAGGGTTCAGGATCTTCATCCGAGCAGGGTGACATGAGGAGGTATAACTCACCCTATACAACTCCAAATCAGTGAAACCAATTTTGTTAGAAAGCTTACACACAGAGGAACACCCCAATATAAGATTCCGAGTTTATTTATGGCTAATTGTTCCCAGTGATTCGAGGAAGTTATCCCATGTCCAATCTAGGCCAAAACAGGGTAGTTCAGAAAAGTAAACTTTCAGGACTTATATCTCGAGATGTACTTAAGAAAATGGAGAGAAACTTGTGGCAAATGAAAGGTTGTCCTGTTAGCTTTAATATGAGACCGATTTCGCATGATTTGAGCTTAGTTTCTATTTTTGGTGAATTTATACTTCCAGGAGTGTAACTCGGGCTAGTGACTGAAGCTGAGTTGAGGTAAGATTTGAATATCTTGAAGTATATGTAAATCAGAATGACATGGGACCAAAGAGGTTAGAAAGTAGACATATAGAGCTATGACATATCCAAATTTCAGATCTAAATGAGTTGAATAGAAATAAAGGTGGAATATACAAGATTCAGGAGCAGAACCGAATAGAATTGGCAGAATGGCCAAAATGATAATTTTACAAGTGTTAGTGGAACATATAAGGTTTGAATTAGGGATTACCCAGCTTGACATTGTTGTTATATGTGTGTTAAGTTGATTATGTTGCTTTGACTAATTTGTCCGTGAAATCTGGCACTATTCATGGGGAAAGCGGACCTGATCCGTCATCTTTGCGGATTCTGGCAGTCTATAAAACTAGGAATGTTTACGGTAATGATGAATTAGAGTATGAATGGGTATATAGGAACCCTATATTCAATAATATAAGTATGAGATGAGATATATGAAAGTAAAGAAGCAAAAAGCATATGTATGAGTGTCGGTAGAATGGTAAAGAGGCTCACGAGCCTTTATACGTTCTGAATATGTACGTGAAGATCATGTGTGCAATGATACATGAAAATAAATAAGTACATGCATGAGTACATTCTTTATAATTATGCTTGAATATGCATGAGAATGAAAGAAGGTAAATATATTGAATATGGGTCCCTTCACTCAGGCGATTATTGAGTCCCTCCTTGTGAAGCGCTAAATAAGATAAAATGTGGGTCCCTTCACTCGAGGCTTGATTAATTGAGGTCCTCCTGTGAAAGCGATTAAATGATAAAGACATGGGTCCACTTCACAGGCGGTTGCACATAGGGTCCCTCCTTGTGAAGGCAGCTAAAGACTTGGGTTCCCTCTATGTTGGGCGGTTGCACTTTGGGTCCCTCCAACCTAGAGCGATGGATCCCCTTGTGGGTGAGTCGGTGTGACGATAGTCACGGGTGGTAGCAGGCTCACTCCAGAGCCCAGGCTACCCAAAGAGCGTCAAATGCACCCTAGGACGGCGATCGTGCCTAGGTGTGCCAAGTAAAAGCTAAAGAATAAAGATTAAGATTAAAGCTCATGCAGTACCCCACTCACATGAGGCATGGCATCGACTTGCTAAATAGTGTGAATATGAGGACAGAACACATGAGGCATGGCTTGGCCGATTAATGTAAGTACCAAAGGAAGATCCCATATTCCTAAGGAGCGTGACATGGCGATCACGCTCGATGGGGTATGACATGGCGATCATACTCGGAATGTGGCACGTAAAGATTTCATGATGACAAAAGAAAAGAAAGATGCAGAAAGAAAAGCAAGTTTTATGTATAAACATAAATTTAAGTATGAGTAAAGTTATGTGTAGATGTTATGTTCCTAGCATAGTGATGTTGTGTGCGTTTTACTATGCTACAGGTATTATTCATGGTATTATACTTGAATGGATTTTATGGGTTCTCCCAAATGCTAAGTGTATGATTAAAATGAACTTTCTTGGATAAGACATTTTTTGAAATGTAAAATTAAACAATTTGTCTTGCATGTTCATCTATCTTCAAAAATAAGCAGAAGCAAGCTGGAGGCGACCATGATGACATTATGTATGAAGATTAGAGAATCCCTCTTTGAAAATTTTATAATTCTCACTCCTATTCCATGTTGTCTCCAGATGATTTTAGAAGTTTCAAGGGCGGCTGAGATTCTTGTCAGGCGAGGTCCTTCAGTAACTTGATAACAGCTCCAGGGTATGGTACTGTGACTTAAGCATAGTACTGTGCTTAGGAGGGTGTTACATCTTCCTTTTCCTTTTAATCTCAGGGTCCTCATCTTTATCTGAAGCTTTTGCTTTAGCTTGTATCTAGTGTTCTTCTTGAGGAACTTCTTCCCTAATCACAATTCGTGTTTCTTTAGCTCTAGAGTGTCTGTGTGCTTGTTTTGCGGGTGCTACAGCATTCATTGGCTTGGCAACAATGGCAAATGTTTCATCTTCTGCACTGGAGGAGGAAGTTTCTTCAGCAACTTCAGCAGTCTTCTTTTGTGGATCCCCTTTCTTTGGAGATAAGGGGGACTCCTCTCTTGCCTGTTCTTCTTCCTCAGCTCTTTAGAAGGTTTGGATTGAAATTTCTAGAAAGGAGCTTGCCTTTTCTTTGGGTCCTTCTTCTTCTCTTCTTTCTTCTTCTTCTTCTTCTTATCTTCTTCTTCCTTCTTTTTCTTCTTCCCTTCTTTCTTAGGGCCTTAAGGTTTCAAGCCCATGGCTCAGAACGTTTTCATGGTGGTAGCAGGGCATTTTTCATCCTTCTTATGTCCATCAATAGGAAGTTGTGCTCTTGCAAAGACATAAGTGAAAAGCATGCCATAGGGCAAGGCAAGATGACTCCTTCTTGCATTATCAATGGCCGAGAGCATGTAGTCCAAAATCAGCCTAACCAGATTTTTCCTTCTTTTGTTTATAAGACAAAACATGACCATATGGTCCACCTCTATCATAACATTAGTGTTTCCCATCTTGG
Source organism: Pterocarpus santalinus (assembly GCA_031439595.1). Taxonomy (NCBI): domain Eukaryota; kingdom Viridiplantae; phylum Streptophyta; class Magnoliopsida; order Fabales; family Fabaceae; genus Pterocarpus; species Pterocarpus santalinus. The sequence continues at coordinate 39,760,353 of CM062532.1, read as the reverse complement.
GAAGCGCAATGCATTGGACTACAAAATATACAGCCCTAACAATAGTGAGAAGATTGGAAGTATAAATGCTTCTCACATGCATATTTTTCTTGCCAATCAAAACTTTAGAAACTTCCTTTTCTATTTGTTCAAGTTGTTCCTACCATTGGGCACCACCTCTACACAGGACACCTTCATAGGGTGTGTTGGTGATATGGACAAGATCAGAAATAAGCACTTGAATCTCAAAAGTTCCAATAATGCAATAACCAACCCAGTGTAGACATCCTCAGAAAATCATTCCACCCCTAGAACTCAAATATTTCAACAATCTGAGGGAGAGAAGAGAAGTTTTTCAAGGCAAAACTCCTTCCTAAGGCAATAGGCCTGATGAATAAGTTTTTGTGGAAGTTTGTCTCCATTTCCTCATCATCAAATATGATAGGAATGCTATAATCTCCCTTTTTCGTCATGATGGTTTGAAATGGTAGAAGGTTGAAAAGTGAAGCAGGGAATGTGTATAGGCTAGGGGTATAGAGAGAAGTGTGAAGGTAAAAGGTCTTTGAACGAAGAAGATGAACAAATGTGAAGTTTTTCTCTGTAACTTGGTAAGTGAAACATTTGAGAGAGAATTTGATGTGACAGGTGAGGATTAATGAGGGTAACTGATGGTTAAAGCATGCGAATAGTTTTTAAAGTGAAAATGACATTGTTTGAGTCTATTCATTTTCCTACTAGCTTGGATGGTGTCATTGTGGCATGAGCAGAAATAACCAATTACCCCACATTTAAAAAACAGTTTCTAATCAGAGATAAGAACTAACTTTCTGGAACAAGGACCTTTTTGATTTAATGAATTTATCTCATCCTTTTTCTGAATAGACCATGATACACTCCTCTTCCTTAGATAGCTCTGATTCCTTTTTTCTCGACTTATACTGCACACCTAACTTTCTCAACTGGTTTAGTAACCTATTTTGAACTAACTTTTTGAACCAATTCTTCAACCGTTTTTGAGGTGAACTTTTTGATGCACATTTCTTTGTTCTTACTAAACTTTCTCCGATATATAGCATCTATAGTCTTTCTTTAGAAAGGAATTCCAACAAAGAGCAGCAATCTCAGCTTTAAATCTAGCTCAAGAAGGGAAGCTTCAAGGCATTATGAATGCATGTTCAAAACCTAGTCATGTTTAGAAGGTTTCCTCCAAGGTAGAAACGATCTTCAGCTAAGGGTTTTGTAAAAATGTCAGCAATATGACCTGCAATATTTATGAACCTATGCTCAATATCTCCTTTTTGAACATGATCTCTTATGAAATAATACTTAATATTTATATGCTTAGATCTATAATGCTTAATGAGATTATTTGTGAGATTAATTGCACTAGTATTGCCACATAAGATAAAGATTTTGGTATACCTCAAATTGAAATCTTCCAACTGATGCTTGATCCACAAGATCTGTGTACTTTAGTTTATAGTAGACACATATTCAACCTCAGCAGTTGATAGAGCAATTGTGTTTTGCTTCTTGCTCAACCAAGTTATTAGTGATTTTCCAAGTAAGCAATAGCAACCAGTTGTTCTTTCTCTTTCAATTCTATCTCCAGCTAAATCAACATCATAATAACCTATAACATTGCAAGCAGTACCTTTCTCGTACCAGAGACCAAGATTAGCAGTACTTACTAAATATCTTAAGATTCTTTTAACAACATTTAAATGAGACTATTTAGGATTAGCTTGATATCTGGCACAAACCCCTACACTTAATTGTCGATCAGGTCTACTAGCAGTAAGGTAGAGTAGATAGCCTATCATACCTCTATATAGTTTCTTAGAAACTTTTTCACCATCTTCATTAGCTTATAGAACTTGCGAAGGATACATGGGAGTACTGATACTCTTTGCTTTGTCTATATTGAACCTTTTGAGCAAATCCTTAGCATATTTCTCTTGATGATTAAGAATTCCTTTCTTCTGTTGCTTGATTGGTAGTCCCAGAAAGAACTTTAGTTCACGCATCATGCTCATCTCAAATTCTCCTTGCATTAGCTTAGAGAAATTCTTGCATAGATTTTGATTAGTTGCACCAAAAACTATCTCATCAACATAAATTTGTACAATTAAAAAATTATTTTTCTCATGCAAGATGAATAACATAGTGTCAACCTTTCCTCTTTTAAAACCGTTTTTTGAGAAGAAATGAGCTAAGCCTATCATACCAAGCTCTATGAGCTTGTTTTAATCCATGTAAAGCTTTAGAAAGTTTAAAGACATGCTAAGGAAGATTTTTATTTTCAAAACTAGGAGGTTGTTTAACATGAACTTCCTCGAAAATGAAGCCATTTAGAAAGGTAGATTTTACATCCATCTAAAATAAAACAAACCCTTTATAAGTAGCATAGACAAGCAGCATTCTGATAGCTTCCAGTCTAGCCACAAGAGCAAAGGTCTTATCATAATCAATATCTTTTTGTTAGTTGTAACCTTGTGCCACTAGTCTTGCTTTGTTTCTAATTACTTTCCCATTTTCATCAAGTTTGTTTTTGAATACCCATTTTGTCCCAATAGGATATTGTCCTTTTGGTAAGGGGACTAGAGTCTAGACATTGCTTTTCTCAAATTGAGTAAGCTCTTCCTTCATAGCTTCAATCCAGCTTAGGTCTCGAAGAGCTCCATTGGAACTTTTTGTTTGAATTTCAGAGATGAAAGCAAGTTTGGATTATGTTCTAAGTGAGAATTTAGTTATGATTCCTTGAGAAAGTTCACCAATAATTTGATTTTAGAGACAGTTCTCAAGTCTTTTACACCAATATATTGTCTCTTTATGGATGTACCTTCTAGATTGTCAGAAATATCATCAGAAACATGTTGATGAGAAGGAACATTATAAACGTCATTATCCTCATTTCTTGTGGCAATCTAAAGGTTCAGTTGATGCTAGACATTGTTGTTTAAAGACATATTTTCCATTTCTTCTTCGAGATCAGCAACCTTTAAGTTGCAGTCATTTCTTCTCTCCATGAAACAATATTCTTCCACAATTTGAGTTTTCTTATTGTATTCCCTGTAAGCTTTTGAAATAGAAGAGTATCCTAGAAAGATTCTAGGATCAAACTTAGGATCAAACTTTGAAAGCTTGTTCTTGGTGTTAAGTATAAAACATTCAGATCTAAAGATATGAAAGTATGAAATGTTGGGTTTTCTTCCTTTCCATAATTCATAAGGAGTTTTCTTGAGAATTGGCCTTAAGAAAACATGATTTTGAATGTAGCAGGCAGTATTAACTGCTTCTGCCCAAAATCCTTTTGATAAACCACTTTCAAGAAGCATAGTTCTGGCTATTTCTTGCAATGATCTATTCTTCCTTTCCACTACTCCATTTTGTTGAGAAGTTCTAGGAGAAGATAAATTATGTGAAATGTCATTTTTATTATAGAAAGTTTCAAAAGAATGATTTTCAAATTCTTTACCATGATCTAATCTGATGAAAGTAATGCAAAAACCTTTTTGTTTTGAATTCTTTTTGAAAAAGTTTTGAAGGCCTCATAGGCTTCATCCTTATGGATCAGAAATATAACCCATATAAATCTTGATAAATCATCCACTATGACTAGCCCATATTTTTTACCACCTAAGCTAGTAGTTCTACTTGGTCCAAATAAATTAAGATGTAAAAGCTCAAGTGGTCTTGTAGTAGAAACTACATTTTTACTATGGAAGAAACTTTTGATCTGTTTACCTCTAAGACAGAACTCACAAGATGAGTTATTTTCAAAACAAATTTTGGGTAAATGTTTGACTAGTTCTTTCTAAGAAATCTTAGGAACTTACTCAATCTGAGAAAAGCAATGTCTAGACTTTAGTCCTCTTACCAAAAGGACAATATACTATTAGGACAAAATGGGTGTTCAGAAACAAACTTGATGAAAATGGGAAAGTAATTAGAAACAAAGCAAGACTAGTGGCATAAGGTTACAACTAACAAAAATGCATTGATTACGATGAGATCTTTACTCCTATCGCTGGACTGGAAGCTATCAAAATGCTGTTTGGCTATGCTGCTTATAAAGGGTTTATTTTATTTCAGATGGATGTAAAATATGCCTTTCTAAATGGCTTCATTTTTTAGGAAGTTCATGTAAACAACCTCCTGGTTTTGAAAATAAAAATCTTCCTTACCATGTCTTTAAACTTTCTAAAGCTTTACATGGATTAAAAGAGGCTTAGCTCATTTCTTCTCAAAAATGGTTTTAAAAGAGGAAAGGTTGACATTATGTTGTTCATCTTGCATAAGAAAAATGATTTTTTAATTGTACAAATTTATGTTGACAATATAGTTTTTGGTACAACTAATCAAAATCTGTGTAAGAATCTCTCTAAGCTAATACAGGTAGAATTTGAGATGAGCATGATGGGTGAACTGAAGTTCTTTCTGGGACTGCAAATCAAGCAACAGAAGAAAGGAATTCTTATTCATCAAGAGAAATATGCTAAGGATTTGCTCAAAAGGTTCAATATGGACAAAGTAAAGAGCATCAGTACTCCCATGCATTCTTCTCAAGTTCTAGAAGTTGATGAAGATGCTGAAAAAGTTTTTGAGAAACTAAACAAAGGTATGATAGGCTCTCTACTCTACCTTATTTCTAGTAGACCTAATCTACAATTAAGTATAAGGGTCTGTGCTAGATTTCAAGCTAATCCTAAACAGTCTCATCTAAACATTGTTAAAAGAATCTTAAGATATTTAGTTGGTACTACTAATCTTGGTCTTTAGTATGAGAAAGGTACTGCTTGCAATGTTACAGGTTATTGTGATGCTAATTTTGCTAGAGATAGAATTGAAAGAAAAAGCACAAGTGGTTACTGTTGCTTTCTTAGAAAATCACTAATAACTTGGTCGAGCAAGAAGCAAAACAGAAATGCTCTATCAACTGCTGAGGCTGAATATATATCTACTGCAAACTGCAATACACAAATCTTGTGGATCAAGCATTAGTTGGAAGATTTTAATCCGAGGTGTACTAAAATCCCTATCTCATATGACAACATTAGTGCAAGTAATCTTACAAAGAATCCTATTTAGCATTCTAGATCAAAGCATATAGATACTAAGCATCATTTCATAGGAGATCATGTTCAAAAAAAAGATATTGAGCTAAGGTTCATAAATACTGAAAGTCAGATTGTTGACATTTTTTCAAAACCCTTCATTGAAGATCGTTTCTGCCTCATAAGAAACTTTCTAAACATGACTAGCTTTTGAACATGCATTCATAGTGCCTTGATGCTTCACCCCTTAATTGTTGCTATCTGCTTGAGTTCCTTTTTGAAGAAAGACTATAGAGGCTATATTAGAGAAAGTTCAATAAGAATAGGGAAATATGCATCAAAAAGTTCTCCTCAAAAAAAGTTAAAGAACTGGTTTAGAAAGTTAGCTCAAAACAGGATGCTAGCCCAATTAAGAAAGTTGGGTGTGCAATATAAGTTGGGAAAGAAGGAATTAGATGTATCTGAGGAAGAGGAATGTATCGTGGTATACTAAAAAAAAGGATGAGATAGATTCATGAAATCAGAAAGGTCCTTGTTGTAGAAAGTTGGTTCTTGTTTCTAATCAAAAACCATTTTTTAAACGTAGGGTAATTGGTTATTTCTGCTCATGCCATGATGACACCATCTAAACAAGCAAGAAAATGAAAAAACTCGAATGATGTCATTTTCACTTTGAAAACTGTTCGTATGCTTTAACCATCAGTTACCCTCATTAACCTTCATCTATCACATCAACTTCTCACTCAAAACTTTCATTTACCAAATTACAGAGAAAAACCTCACACTGTTCATCTTCTTCGTTCCAAGACCTTTTACCTTTACACTTCCCTCTATACACCTAGCCTATACACATTCGCTGCTTTACTTTCAACTATCTACCATTTCAAGCCAACATGACGAAAAAAGGAGATTACAGTATTCCTAGCATATTTGATGATGAGGAAATGTAGACAAACTTCCACAAAAACTTCTTCATCAAGCCTATTACCTTAGAAAGGAGTTTTGCCATGGAAAACTTCTCTTCCCTCCCTCACATGGTTGAAATATTCGAGTTCCAAAGGTGGAATAAGTTCCTAAGGATGTCTACATTGGGTTGGTTGCTGCTTTCAACAATACCCTTGCTCAAGTTAATGAAGACAACACATCTCTAAGGAGCATCATTGGAAACTTTGAGATCCAAGTGCTTCCTTCTAATCTTGTCCATATCACTAACAAACCCTATGAAGGTGTTGGTGAAGAGGTAGTGCCAAATGGTGGGAACAATTTGAAGCCATAGAAGAGGAAGTCTCTGAAGTTCTAACTAGCAGAAAAAACATAAACGTAAGAAGCATCTGTACTTCTAATCTTTTCATTATTGTTAGGGCTGTATATTCTATAGTCTAATACACTATGCTTCCTAAGATGGGAAACACTAATGTTATGATAGAGGTGGACCATATGGTTATGTTTTGCCTTATGACCAGAAGAAGGATACATCTGGTTAAGCTGATTCTGGACTACATGCTCTTGGCCATTGATGATGAAAGAAGGAGCCATGATGCCTTGCCCTATGGCATGCTTCCCACTCATGCCTTTACGAGAGCACAACTTTCTATTGATGGACACAAGAAGGATGAAAAATGCCCGACTACCATGAAAACATTCTTAGCCGTGGGCTTGAATCCTCCAAGCCTTGAGAAAGATAGGAAGAAGAAATAAAAGGAAGAAGAGATGAAAAAAAAGAAGAAACAATAGAAGAAGAAGGACCGAAAAAAAAGGCAAGCTCCTCTCCAAAATGTTCAATCCAAACCTTCTCAAGAACTGAGGAAGAAGAAGAAGCGAGAGAAGAGTCTCTCCCCCCATCTTTGGAGAAAAGAGAATCAGCAAGAGAAGACTATTGAAACTTGCTAAAGAAACTTCCTCTTCCAGTGTAGAAGATGAAACATCTGCCATTGCCGCCAGCCAATGAATGATGTAGCACCTTCAAAACAAGCACACAGACCCTCCAAAGCTAGAGAAAGAGGGATTATGATCAGGGAAGTACTTCTTTAAGAAGAACAATAGATGCATGCTGAAGCAAAAGCTTTAGAGAAAGATGAAGACCCTTAGATCAAAGGGAAGGGGAAAAAACCATTAAAGAAAACCCCTATGAAACCCTCTAGAGAATCCATTCCTTCTCCTCTTAGAAAGCAGTGCTTGAAGCAGCAGAGAACATAATGAGATCAGAAGCTTGGGTATAAAAGCAAAAAGATAAAGTGGCTAGAATTGGTGCCTCAGCTAGAACTACAAGAAGCTTATTTGCTTCTCTAGAGGTGGACCAATAGTATATAATGATTGAAGATGTCAACCCACCCTCTAAGACGAGAAGAGTAGCACTGCCTTCTAAAGTTGCAAACAAAATATCAAAATATACTACTATTCAACCTATAAGCTTGCCATTGATTCCTTTCAGTCGAGAAAGATCATCTGGTTTTAGAGTACAACTGCACTAAAAAGAACAAAGCCTGACAGAACACCTGCTCTAGCGACAAAAACTAGGATTGCAGTTGCTAGTTCTGAAACTAAGGTTGCACCTCTAAGCACTCCAATGCCACATCCAGACACTGACACAGTCTAACGAGAAGTTCCTACAACCCCTGTCACTGCATAAACCTTTCTGCTACTCTCCTAAATATGATAGAATAGCTACTCTAATTGTCTCTAAACATCAATTATCCCCAGCCAGTCATAGGCAAAATATGGTGAAATTGCCTTCTAGAGACCCTTTATTTGCTGATGTCTTTTCAAATACTGTTGAAGTCCTGGTGGATCTATTGCTGGCCAATCACCATACTATCATGGCTAATCAAGCTAAACTTTAGACTCATCAACAAAGATTGGAGAGAAAAATGGACAAATGGAAAATCTTCTATTGCAGATTCTGAAGACAATTCAGAAAGGAAAAGGTAATCCATGATGGCTCTTCTATGATCCCACATCTTCAATTTTTCTTTTTTTTCTTTTTTTTTTTTTTTTGATGATTCAAATGGGGAGAAAAGTAAAACATTTAAGAAAAGCTTACATTGAAGGAGAGGATATCTTTAGGGGGAGCATATCATATTAGTCTTAGGTCTCATTTTCTTTGGCATATTCACTTTTTGGCATACAAGAAACATTTCATTATTTTTTTTTTAACTATATTTATACATTTCTAGACAATTTATTTTATGATTGTGGATATCAATTCAGTTTATTTATAATTATCACTGTAATGCTCTATCTCTCTGATGATTATGCTTTAATATCCTATGATCTAATCTTTTATCTCTACCATTACATTGCATCTCTGATATCATATCTGTAACATCCAAAAATTTTTCAAGCACCCGATTTATGTTATTAATCGAATTATTTGATTAATTTGCATGAACAAGGTTAGTTAGAGGCCAATTAAAAGCTAATTAGAAATTAATTAGCTATTAATTAAAAAGATTAGAGTTCAATAAATTAGAATAACCATATAGAAAACTTCACAGAGATTTTCCAAACCATTTTACCAATTTGAAAGAAATCAGTAGATATTCGGTATTTTAAACTGTCAGAATCGAATTAATAAAATTGCACACCCAAAACCCTATGTTTAGTAGCTGAAAATTTAGCCATTTACCTACATAGAAGTGGCACAAGGCACCCAAAAAATTTCAAGCCTTGTTGGTTCATTTGTGAGCCACTTGAAGCATCAACCAATAGAAAGCCAAGTCTTCAACCACCATCATTATTAACATTAGATTTTTTCTCCTTTGCTTCTTGCATGCTATGTCCAAGAAAGAAAGAAAAAGGAGGAACTCAACTGCTCTCTTTCATCTTGTTCTTGAAGCTCCAACAATGAAACTCTTTAAGAATCCCTTCCCTTATGAGTTACTTTACTAGATCAAGGTAGGATCCTCTTGATTTGGCTATTGTTCTTAACTTGGTGGCTGATTGTTGGTTTTTTTTTTCATGAAGGTGATGTTGTATGATGTTTATTAGGTGGTCTAAGGATGATTTGGTATAGTTTTGCTTGGGCTAGCTTGAAGTTTGAATGATAATTACTAAAAAGAACCAAAATAAAACTAGGTTTTCCTCAAAATCCCTATGGCATTCGTACTTGCATACTATATGGACTCGCCTATGACACCAAACTGAGATGAAACTATTTTTTGATGATACTAGATTTATAGGGCTTTCTATACATATAAATTATAAGGCCATTGGGTTAGTATTGAGGGAGATATGAATTTTGAAAATTTGCCCTAGGTTTCTAAGTTTGATTCTAGGCAGGAGAGGTTGTTCAGGGTAAAACTTGCCCTAGGCAACTTGGAATGGAGTGAAACAAAATTTTTGAGAAAGGTAAGACATAGAAGAACATGCTATTAAAATTTGATGAGCAAATTCATTTCTGTAGTTCCCAATAAATTATTGAAGTTGCCCTTTGTTCTATTGGAATAGAGACAGGATAATCCGAGTCTATCAACGTTGTGAGCTCATAACATGAGTTCTCCTTAGTCAAATGAAGTGAAACTTTTTGGATATGAAAATTTGATCAATAATCTTATAGGTTTGATAGTAAGTTTCGATTTTTAGTGGATTTTTACTTTTTAGTATACAATTCTGGCTAGTGGCAAGGCAGCCCGAGGTAAATTTCCAATAACTTGAACTACATGTATCAAAACGAGATGGGACCAAAAGGGTTGGAAACTAGACAAATTGAACTCTAACATATTCAAAATTTATGTCCAAATGAATTAAATAGAAATTATGGATTATTTTACAAAAATTGGGCAGAATGAAGGTACATAGACAATAACTTAAATTCAGGTGTAAATATTATCTCCATGAGATTGATATTGATATGTGAATGCACTCTTGTGATTTTTTGAATAATTGGTTGTCTATGCTACTAGCACTATTCATGGGGAAGCAGACATGATCTGGCATGCTACCGAATTTTGACAGAAATTATGCAAAAATCATGAAATATACTTGATGCATATGCTACTAGCATGAATTCTTTTATGGATTATGTCATGAGAAAGGTTCTATAATACTTGGGCCAGTCTTGGATTAAAGTAAAGGGGAATAGATCAGTGGAAAGGTTGGGGAAAGCAAACCCAACATTCTTATATAGGAATATGCTTGGTCTTGAAAAGCAGACTATTACCCAGGAGTTGTATGGCCAAGAACTCCCTAGGGGACCAAGTAACAAAAAAGTTTATGATGCCAAGTTTAAGAACTAAAGAGAAAAAGAGGACTCATGAGCACATACATGATTGCATTTCATAGTTATGTTAGCTGTTTATGAGTTGAATATTACATTCTTTTACTACTACCTGCTTATTCATTCTACTCTTTATACTATATATTGTCATATAATTGCTTACTCTGTTTTTGCTGTCTTAAGTAAAATTGAATCTTGCTTCAGACCAGGTATTTCTTAAACTTAATAAATGAGGGCAGTTTACTTTGATATAAATCTTTTTGTAATTGTAACATCCTTATTTTCATCTAAGCTATTTAGCTCAGTGTCTCTGGCTAATTAGAAGGGTTAGCGATTAATTGAGAACTAATTGACTAATCTCGAGAGCAAGGGCTTAGCAAATTAAAGGCAAGTCAACAAGATAATTGAAAGTCAACAATTAATTAGAAAATTCAACAATTGAAGCATAATGCATTAAAAGTTACAATTAAGAGCCTAATTGCCCAATCCTTGTTAATTCATGATTTAGAACATACAATCAAGGTGACCTAACCTTATTAACTAAGTGCATGATAAGCATTACATCTTAGTCACATGAGAAATTAACCATCATACTCTCTACACATAATTAATGAGGAAAATCCTTTTCAATGAAAATGTGTTAAGGTATAATTGAACCAATTGAATTAATTAGCATTTAGATAATTGTAATAATTGTAAAAATTTAGAAACTTCCCTTTAATTATTATTTGAAAGTTTGGTTAAGGCAAGAGTCATATCCAACTATCCATTTTCCTTCTCATCATGCACCATTAGATCAAGAGTCTACATTAGTAGTATTCCTTGAGTTAAGACAAGAGATGTACTATCCTCCATCAAGAATTTGGCACTTAGAGTGATCATATTCACCCAAGCCAATCCCAAGAGTGGTCATGCTTTTAACTATAACGTCCTCCTCTGTACAGTACTATGCTTAAGTCATAGTACTCTGCTCTGGAGTTGTTACTGTTACCCGAACGGATCTTACCAGACAACAACTTCAGCCGTCTTAGAATCTTCTCGATCTATCTGGAGATAACACGGAAACAAGAGTGAGAATTTTAAATTCTCAGTAGGGTTCGCTAAGAAATTCTGTACGGTGCCATCATTATTATCTTCAGCTGCTTCGATTTATAAAAGAAAATGTGAGCATGCTTACTAGACTGTTCAGTTTTATAGTTCGAAAAATACATTATCTGAAGCAGAAATCATTTTATTCATGCACTTGTCATTTGGGAGAGCCAATACACGAAAAAGTCACGAAGCATATTACGCATAATAACTATAACATATTAAAATATAATAACACTAACATACTGGAAACTTGAAATTTTCAACTGCCTTCACTTGTACTTGAACTTATGTAGATATACATAATTGTCTTTCCTTTCTTAGTCTTTCTTTACTTGTCATGCACATTCCAGAGTATGATCGCCATGTCATCCCCCATCGGAGTGTGATCGCCATGTCACATTCCTTAGGATGTGGTCATCATACCATATTCTAGAGTATGATCGCCATGTCATACCCCATCAGGGTGTGATCGCCATGTCACACTCCTTAAAATATTTTCACCCTGCCACATCCCAGAGTATGATCGTCATGTCATACTCGCTCGGGATGTAATCACCATGTCACATTCCTTAGGGGTGGGGTCCTTATGCCACATTCTAGAGTATAATCGCCGTGTCATACCCTATCAGACCGTGATCGCCATGTCACGTTCCTTTGGAATATGGACTCGTCATCATATCTTTTATTATAAAGTCATAAATACATAGGCTTCGTGCCTTAACCTCAAACAAATATACTTGCTTAATGTTCATACACATCACAAAACAACATTAACACAACAACCTTTAGGATTATCACTAACTTCTGCCAGAAATTCGGCAGCGTAACGGATCGAGTTCGCTTGCCCATGAAGAGTGCCAACCAACCAGTACAATTGTACAAATTACAATTCAATATAATTCAGCAATCATACATGTACGTTCATAGATTTGTTCATTAGTTTCAACAAAGCATCAATGGAGCTTTTAGCTCATTCTGCCTTATTCTGCCCGGTTATGATATATCCCCCCTTTATTTCAATTTAGCTCATTTAAACCTAATTTTTGGGTATGTTGTATCCTTATGTGTCTAGTTTCTAACCTCTTTAGTCTCATCTAATTTTGATATCTATAGCTCAAGATATTTAAATGTTATCCTGGCCTGCCCAATGGCTAGCCAGAATCAAGCAACTAAAAGTAAAAATCCATTAAAAATCTAAAACTAACTCAAATTATACGAAATTGGACTCATATTAAAGCTAATAGGGAAAAGTTTCATATGCAAAAAGTTCCATTCCATTTGACCAAGTAGAGCTCGAGTTACAAGCCCCGAATTCTGACCTTCCTAAACTGTCCTGTTCCGGCCCGATTTTGACATAGGGCAACTTTCTTGGACCACTGGGAGAAACTGGGACCTTATCTAATTCTGAAATTTTTATGGGACATTTTTATTTGTGTAAGCTTTCTAAAAAAGTTTGTTCCACTCATTTCCAAGTAGTATAGGGCGAGTTCTACCCTGAACAACCCAGTCTGCCCAGAACCAGAGTCAAAACCCTAGGTCGAAATTCAAAAAATCATATCTCTCTCGTTTCTAATCCAAAAGCCTTATATGATATATATATGGAAATCCCTAGATGTCTAGTTTCATATAAAAATGGTTCCACCCAATTTAATTTGCTGTAGGTTGAGCCATACGGACTGCCGAGAGTTTTTGGTTCTCTAACCCATCAGCTCTTCCTATTTTCATTCTTTCTTACTTCCACTTCGGTTTTAATCAAACAAACAGCCCAAAACCAATCACATATCATCATAAACAATCATTTAACACATCAAAGAAGGTGAGAATAATCCAAGCCCAGCCAGCCAAGTCCACAGATTTGAGGCAAATATTAAACTCCTACCTTAGTTCCAAGTGATTTTGCTGGATTTTGAAGGCTTGGATAAGCAAAGCTTGAAGTGGTTTGATGTTGGCTGGAGTTTTGTGTATGAAGAAGAGAGAAAGAGAGCTGAAAGGAAGGGGAGAAAGTGGCGCAAGAATGGGTCAGAATTGCATGATAAAGGAGTTGAAAAATCTGATCACATGGGTGGTGTCTAGGTGGCCTTCTTCTTGAAATTTGATTGGCTTAGAATGCTTGGCTGAAATTCAGCCAAGCTTCTCCATGGGGTGTGGCCAAAGTGGTGCCACCTTTGGGGCTTAAGTGTTTGAGTTATCAGCCTTAGATGCTAGGGTTTTAAGCTTGCAATTCTATTGGTCCAGTTCCGGCAGTTTAAAATACCATAATTTTACCGATTTTCTTTAAATCGGTAAATCGGTTTTGAAGAATTGTGTGAGGTTTATATGAGTTTCTATCTTAGCTCTAACTTCTCTAATTTAACCTCTAATCAACTTCTAGTTAACCTCTGATTAACTTTTTAATTAACTCTACAAACCCAATAAAATCGAGTAAATCAATTAATTGTGTACGTTAAATGTTTTTCAAAATTTTAGGGACTTTTGTTTCTGTTTTTCAAAGCTAATGGCATTTTCATAATTATGGGTAAGTTTAGGGGCATCCCATGTCATTTCACATATGGATACTTTTGTGGCTCAATCGGCTGAGGTTTAGGTTCCTACATTTCCGCTACGTGATCCTGCTTCGTTTAAAACCTTATTCTACTAATCTTATTAATATGGGGACCTAAATGTCATTTTATTAAAAGTTTAGGGGCAAGGTGGTGAATAACAAAAGTTTGTTGTCATTATTTCCTATTACGTTATATGGGGATGTTACATACTAAGCCCCTTAAAAAGAATTTTGTCCTCAAAATTCGATTATAAAACTAACTAACTATAATTATAACAGTTTAAATAAAGTTCATACATAAACACACAATAGATGTAAAACCACTCAGCATAATAGGGTCAACTAAAACTAGATTAGCCAATTCTTTATTCTAATTTATTCCTAATTCTCGCTCTGGCTCCCTAGGGGTGTAGTCCCCTCCGCGTTTATAGTGAAAACCCTTCCTGAACGTTGCGGTTTAGGAGTCGGTGGTAGGTTCTCGGGGCATTCTCTGATCATATGTCCTGACTTGCCACATCGGAAACACACATACTGTTTAACCAGGCAGGGCTTATTTCCATGATTTTTCCCACACTTCGGGCATCGTTGCTTAACCATCAATCCCTGTAGCTGCTTGCCCTCATACTTGCTAAGGTGAAATTGCTTCTTTGGTGGTGCGACATCTTCGAGTTCTTGGTTTTCAGGTGTCGGCCTTTTTCTACAAGTATCAGACTGGGCAATCTTCAACTTATTATTATAATCTTCTACAAGTTTGCACTTGTTTACCAAAGTAGAAAAATCCCTGATCTCCATAGGGCCTATAGCTGCGAGGATGTCTTCCCTCAATCCGCCTTCGAATTTGACGCATTTCCACGCCTCATCGGGATTCCGTTGATAGATTGTGGAAAATTTGCATAACTCCTCGAACTTAGCAATGTACTCCGAGATGCTATTGCTTCCCTGGCTGAGTTGCATAAATTCCAACTCCTTGGCATTCCGAACTGATGGAGGGAAGTATTTCTGGTAAAAAGCGTCCTTAAACATGAGCCAAGTGATCTCCGTCTGGGACTCTTCCAATAGCTGTTTCACATCATTCCACCAGAACTCTGCGTCTGCTTCGAGCATATAAGTGGCGAAGGCCACTTTTTGGTGGTCAGTGCGGTCGAAAACAAAGACCTTCTCCATTGTCTTAATCCACTCGTCAGCCTTATCAGGATGAATACCTCCTCTAAAACTAGGCGGGTTCGTCTTTCAAAATTCCGCGAACTTGAGGTATTCTAGGTCCAGGCCTGAGTTATTCGGGTTCCTACCGTGACCTGCTCCAGGTTGTCTTCCCAGCTGATCCATCATTTGGTGTGCTGCAGCAGCTTGTTCTCGCATGGCATATGCCATCTCTTGTAGAGTGTCCATGAAGTTAGCAGGGTCTTCTGAAGCGGGTGCAAATTATGGCCAACCACGCCCCCTGGAAGCCATTAGTTCCTAGTCACACACAACAAAAGGTTGAGTTGATCAGGCTCAATAATAAGTTAAGTGTGACAGCAACTAATAACAATCACAGTTAGGCGGTCATGCATATCTAATTCCATATATCTTATTAGAGCAGATAAGATTTATCGCATGACATTTTCTAAGGATTCCAGAGTGCACTGGAAGCATAGTCAGTGCAGCCCTCAAGTCCGGTTAGGACTGAACTGCTCTGATACCATTATGTAATGTCCTCCTCTGTACAGTACTATGCTTAAGTCATAGTACTCTGCTCTGGAGTTGTTACTGTTACCTGAGCGAACCTTACCAGACAACAACTTCAACCGTCTTAGAATCTTCTCGATCTATCTGGAAATAACACGGAAACAAGAGTGAGAATTTTAAATTCTCAGTAGGGTTTGCTAAGAAATTCTGTATGGTGCCATCATTATTATCTCCAGCTACTTCGGTTTATAAAAAAAATGTGAGCATGCTTGCTAGACTGCTCAGTTTTATAGTTCGAAAAATACATTGTCCGAAGTAGAAATCATTTTATTCATGCACTTATCATTTAGGAGAGCCAATACACGAAAAAGTCACGAAGCATATTACGCATAACAACTATAACATATTAAAATATAATAACATTAACATACTGGAAACTTGAAATTTTCAACTGCCTTCACTTGTACTTGAACTTATGCAGATATACATAATTGTCTTTCCTTTCTTGGTCTTTCTTTACTTGTCATGCACATTCCAGAGTATGATCGCCATGTCATACTCCATTAGAGTGTGATCGCCATGTCACATTCCTTAGGATGTGGTCATCATACCATATTCTAGAGTATGATCGCCATGTCATACCCCATCGGGGTGTGATCGCCATGTCATACTCCTTAAAATATTTTCACCCTACCACGTCCCAGAGTATGATCGTCATGTCATACTCGCTCGGGATGTGATCACCATGTCACATTCCTTAGGGGTGGGGTCCTTATGCCACATTCCGGAGTATAATCGCCGTGTCATACCCTATCAGAGCGTGATCGCCATGTCACGTTCCTTTGGAATATGGACTCGTCATCATATCTTTTATTATAAAGTCATAAATACACAGGCTTCATGCCTTAACCTCAAACAAATATACTTGCTTAATGTTCATACACATCACAAAACAACATTAACACAACAACCTTTAGGATTATCACTAACTTCTGCCGGAAATTCGGCAGCATAACCGATCGAGTCCGCTTCCCTATGAATAGTGCCAGCCAACAGTACAATTGTACAAATTACAATTCAATATAATTCAGCAATCATACATGTACATTCATAGATTCATTCATTAGTTTCAACAAAGCATCAATGGAGCTTTTAGCTCATTCTGCCTTATTCTGCCCGGTTATGGTATATCCCCCTTTATTTGAATTTAACTCATTTAAACCTAATTTTTGGATATGTTGTAGCCTTATGTGTCTAGTTTCTAACCTCTTTGGTCCCATCTAATTTTGATATCAATAGCTCAAGATATTTAGATTTTATCCCGGCCTGCCCAATGGCTAGCCAGAATCAAGCAACTAAAAGTAAAAATCCACTAAATATCGAAAACTGACTCAAATTACACAAAATTGGACTCATATTAAAGCTAACAGGGTAAATTTTCATATTAAAAAAGTTCCATTCCATTTAACTTAGTAGGGCTCGAGTTACAAGCCCAGAATTCTGACCTTCCTAAACTACCCTGTTCTGGCCCAGTTTGGAAATAGGGCAAGTTTCTTGGATCACTGGGAGCAACTGGACCTTATCTAATTCTGAAATTTTTATGGGCCATTTTATATGTGTAAGCTTTCTAACAAAGTTAGTTCCACTCATTTCCAAGTAGTATAGGGCGAGTTCTACCCTGAACAACCTAGTCTACCCAGAACCAGAGTCAAAACCCTAGGTCGAAATTCAAAAAATCATATCTCTCTCGTTTCTAATCCAAAAGCCTTATATGATATATCTATGGAAAGCCCTAGATGTGTAGTTTCATATAAAAATGGTTCCACCCAATTTAATCCGTTGTAGGCAGAGCCGTACACTCCGCCGTACAGACTGCCGAGGGTTTTTGGTTCTCTAACCCATCAGCTCTTTCTATTTTCATTCTTTCTTGCTTCCACTTCGGTTTTAATCAAACAAACAGCCCAAAACCAATCACATATCATCATAAACATTCATTTAACACATCAAATAAGGTGAAAATAATCCAAGCCCAGCTAGCCAAGTCCACAGATTTGAGGCAAATATTAAACTCCTACCGTAGTTCCAAGTGATTTTGCTGGATTTTGAAGGCTTGGATGAGCAAAGCTTGAAGTGGCTTGATGTAGGCTGGAGTTTTGTGTATGAAGAAGAGAGAAAGAGAGCTGAAAGGAAGGGGAGAAAGTGGCGCAAGAATGGGTCAGAATTGCGTGATAAAGGAGTTGAAAAATCTGATCACATGGGTGGTGTCTAGGTGGCCTTCTTCTTGAAATTTGATTGGCTTAGAATGCTTGGCTGAAATTCAGCCAAGCTTCTCCATGGGGTGTGGCCAAAGTGGTGCCACCTTTGGGGCTTAAGTGGTTGAGTTATCAGCCTTAGGTGCTAGGGTTTTAAGCTTGCAATTCTATTGGTCCAGTTCCGGCAGTTTAAAGTACCGTAATTTTACCGATTTTCTTTAAATCGGTAAATCGGTTTTGAAGAATTGTGTGAGGTTTGTATGAGTTCCTATCTAAGCTCTAACTTCTCTAATTTAACCTCTAATCAACTTCTAGTTAACCTCTAATTAACTTTTTAAATTAACTCCACATATCCAATAAAATCGAGTAAATCGATTAATAGTATACGTTAAATGTTTTGCAAAATTTTAGGGACTTCTATTTCTGTTTTTCAAAGCTAATGGCATTTTTGTAATTATGGGTAAGTTTAAGGCATCCCATGTGATTTCACATATGGATACCTCTGTGGCTCAATCGGCTGAGGTTTAGGTTCCTACGTTTCCGCTACGTGATCCTACTTCGTTTAAAACCTTATTCTACTAATCTTACTAATATGGGGACCTAAATGTCATTTTTTTGAAAGTTTAGGGGCAAGGTGGTGAATAACAAAAGTTTGTTGTCATTATTTCCTATTACGTTATATGGGGATGTTACATTAACCACTTGAAAAACACTACATGGTCTTTACCCAAGTGCCAAGACTCAAAGGAAACACAACTCCCTCTTTTGCCCCAATGTTTCCCTCCACTCCCTTACTTGTTGTAAGAAGCAAAATCACATCACTATTCCCTCTCAATTTGGGCCATCAGCCCCCTCTCTCCCCCCTCATTTCATTTTTCATTTCCTCTCTCAAGACACAAAGCTTTCTCCTCTCTCCAAGTCTCATCCCCACTCTTTTGTTCTTCCAACCCTCTTTGCTCTTCTTCTAATCTCCTTACTACCTCCTACCTCATTTCCATCACCATCCTCACAATCTCTCCAAGGACCACCATTTTCGGTCTTTGGAGAAACAAGACAGCCCATACACAAGCTCCATTTCCAAGCTTTCAAGGAGGAAGGCTATCCCCAACCTTCTTCACACTCCAAATTCTTCAAGAAGCTCTCTTTGGTAGTGACTCTAACCCTTCTTTTTCATCTATTTTTCAAGCACTAGAACCCCTAAGCTCTTCATAGCTAGGTGGTTTTAGGACTTGCTTCAAGGTCTCATGACCATATCTTATTTTATGAGCTTTTCTTGCCTTGTTGAAAATGTTGTCTTAAAATGAGATTATGTAGTATGATGGTTTTTATGTCTCTTACTTTATTTTTATTCTAAAATACTGATTTGGTGATTAAAACCTTGAATATGATGGTGAGATAAAAGATAAAAATGGTGATTTGAAGTGGGATAGCAACATCTCCACAAGTTTGAAATGGAAAACATAAAGACTAGTTGAGCTGGAATTCTGGCAGTCTGTAATGCATACTATATAACTTGTTCTATAAAACTCAAAATGTGATGAACTAATTTTTTGTAAAAGCAAACTCAGAGAGCTTTTCATACATATAAAACCTGAACTTTGGCTTTGAAACGTGGGAGATATGAATTTTTGAAGTGGGCTGTTTCCATATGTGTTTATGTCTGGGCAGTCAGTATTAAAACATGCATAACTCGAGTTATACAAAACATTTTTAATTGGAACCAAATTTTTCTGAAAGCTAAGACATAGGAGAATACCCCCATAAAATAGTTTTGCCAGATTCCATATGAGGAACTCCCAGTGGAGTTGACAAGCTACTAACCTGAGATAAACTTTCAAGTCTGAGCAGTTAGAGTAAAAAGTGTATAACTTAGGCTACAGAACGAATTTTTCAGTGGGACTTATTTCATTTGAAAATAGACTCAGAAAAGTATAACCCTACCAAAAATCAAGTTAAAACAATAAAAGAAAAATTTATGGTGAATTTTTAAAATTACTGCCCTGCAGTAAAAGCAAAAACTAGTTAAGGTAAAATTTCTAGCACTAATGAGAATCTCACTTAAGCACACTAAGACTCTTAATTTTAAGGTAATGGAAACTTCATAATTCAACTTAAGAAGGTTTAAAAGAAGTGATAGGCGGTACTTGCTCTATAATTAATGAAAGAATCGAATAATACGAAATTCAACTAAAAGCTTGCACCAAATTTATTATACCTATGTTTATGTGCAAGCATGATGCTATGATGATGATGAATGATAATGATGATATGAATATGATATGTTGATGATATAATGCTTAATGATATGTGATATTGGATTCTCTATTTGGCAAAATTTTGAGAAGCTTCAGTGTGGTCGTTATGCTGCTGAAATTCTGCAAAAATTGTGGACTTAGAAATAATTTGCATCATAACCTTTAATAAGAAGAGATTGAATAAAGTGTGTAATCCTTCAAAAGGGAAGTTGGCCTAATTTAAGCTCCCCTCACCCACGACTCACATGAGGCATGGCTTGACCCAGCTAGTGTAAGTACCGAAATTTTATGGTGGCGGCCATGGTATGATCATTACTACTTATGTTTAGTGGGTGAAAAGAAAAAGACCTAAGATAAAGGTTAAGTGAAGAAAAGAAAGAGTCTTCGATTCGACCCAAGTAAAGAATAAAACTCTCAAGATGTTCATGCATGATACGATTGTCATATAAGTTATTATGTATACCATGATGTTAGCATATGAGAATATGTATTTAAAACGGAATCCCCTTCGGATATTGATGTTTTCGAAAAACCTAAGAATTGAACCTTATGAATGCTCACTATTTTCATTTATAAAATCGAAGTGACTGGGACGATGATGATGATACTTTTGTGTTGGGTTCAAGTCCTACTGAGAAATCTTATTTCTCACTCTAGTTACTTTTTGTTTCATCACCAGATACTTATGGCGCACCCATTGGAGTGGAGCATGGACCCTCCCCAACATGAGTAGACCTACGATGCTAATGCCCAGGCTATCGTGGCTATGACCACCATGGTTGTAACACCCTCCCGAGTACGGTACTATGCTTAAGTCATAGTACCTCACCTAGGAGTTGTTACTGTCACTTTATCGGACCTTGTCTGCTAGCAACCTTCGGCCACCTTCAATCTTACTAGTCAACTCTGCCTCGGAGGACCTTTTTCAAAACTGCTGAATTATCTGGAGATAACACGGAAATAAACATAGGAGTGAGAATTATAAATTCTCAGTAGGCTTTATTAAACTAACATAAACTGTGTCATCGTTGCCATCTCCAGTTTGCTTCGGTTTATTATGAAAAGGGTGAACATGCTATACAAACTGTTCAATTTTAAAGTTCGAAAATATAATGTCCGAAGCAAAGTTCATTTTACTCACACACTTGGCAATTTGGGAGAGCCCAAACGAAACAAATTTCATGAATTATATTAGGAATAGTAGCTGGAACATAATAAACTATAATAGCATCAATATACTGGGGACATAACATCTGCACATAACTTTACTTGTACTTAAATTCATGCATACACATAAAGTTTACTTTTCTTTCTTTTCCTTCCTTTTCATCATAAAATCTTTACATGCCATATTCCAAAGTATGATCGCCATGTCATACCCCATCAGAGCGTGATCACCATGTCACGTTCCTTAGGAATATGGGACCTTCATTCGGTACTTACATTAGCTGGGTTATGCCATGCCTCATGTAAGTCCTAGCCCCTATACTCACACTAGCTGGGTCGATGCCATGCCACATGTGAGCGGGGTGCTTGCATATGCTTTAATCTTTAGTCTTGAGTCTTTAGTCTTTAGGCTTTACTGCCCTTAGGTAGCCTGGCCTTGGAGTGAGCTCGTCAGCTCGAGTCGTGACCGTCGTCACACCGACTCACCCACAAGGGGATTCACGTGCCTCTAGTCCTGGAGGGATCTCATTTTGGTCACGTGTTTCTAATTGAGAGATCTCTTCTAATCACGTGCCTCCAAGATAGAGGGTAGCTGCCTTCACAAGGAGGGATTCAAAGTGCAACTGTCTCCAAGTGAAGGGATTCATATCTTATCTTATTTAACTGCCATCACAAGGAGGGTTCTCATAACTACCTCCAGGTGAAGGGACCCACATTCAATATATTCATACGCTTTCATTCTTATACATAATCATGCATAGTCATGCTGAGTGCATTCATACTTATGGTTCATCATTTACTTTCACATATTCTTGCATACATGATTCCCACATACATATTCATAACATATAGACGCTTACAACCTTCTTACAATTCTGCCAAAAATTCGGTAGCATAACGGATCAGATCTGCTTTCCTATGAATAGTGCCAGTCTACCAGTAAAACCAATCAGGCAAAAGTTCAACATAGAGTAGCAAACATATCACAATAATGTCAATCATGTAGGGATTGAACCCTCATATTCAATTTTGCTCATTATATCAATTCTGCCCGGTTTTTAGAAATAAAGCCCTAAATTCATTTTAATTCATTTAGACCTGAATTTTGGATATGTTAAAGTGTTATATGTCTATTTTCTAACCTCTTTGGTCCCATCTAATTTTGATATCTATAGCTCAAGATATTTAGGTTTTATCCATGCCTGCCTGGTGGCTAGCCAGAATCAGACACCTAAAAGTAAAAAGCCACTAAAAATCGAAAACTAATTCAAATTACACAAAATTAGACCCATATTAAAGCTAACAGGGTAAAGTTCCATTTACAAAAAGTTCCATCCCATTTGACTTTACAGGCCCCGAATTCTGACCTTCCTAAACTGCCCCGTTCTGGCCCGGTTTGGACATAGGGCAACTTTCTTGGATCACTGGGAGCTACTGGGACCTTATCTAATTCTGGAATTTTTATGGGACATTCTTCTATGTGTAAGCTTTCTAACAAAGTTGGTTTCATTGATTTCCAAGTAGTATTGAGCGAGTTCTATCCTAAACAACCTAGTCTGCCCAGAATCAAAGTCAAAAACCTAGGTCGAAATTCAAAAATTCATAACTCTCTCAATACTAATCCAAAAGCCTTATATGATATATGTATGGAAAGCCCTAGATGTCTAGTTCATATAAAAATAGTTTCATCAAATTTAATAGGCTATAGGCAGAGCCGTACACTCCGCTGTACGGACTGCCGAGGGTTTCTAGGTTTCCAGCTTCTCACCTCTTCATCCTTTCACCTTTTCTTACCTCCTAAACGAATTTAACACCAACAACAGCCAACAAACCAGCTAAATAACATCATAATCATTCAATTATCTCATCAAGAATTGAGTAAATCGAGTCACCTATAGCCACCCATGATCAGAATAACAAGACAATAATTGGAATCCTACCTTTATTTTGAAGCAACAATTAGCTAGTCTTGAGTTCTAGGGATACAAGAAGCTTGAGGGAGGCTGAAAGTGGAAGAAGGAGATGAAGAAGATGAAGAAAAGAGGAGAGGAAGGCTACTGGAAGAGGGAGCTCGAAAATTCTGCTGAAGGAAGAGAGAAATATATTATGAAAGTGTTGGTGGTTGAAATCTTGTAATTTGATTGGTTGGAGTTTGTATGGCTCATATTCAGCCATGCTTCCCTCCCTTTTTGGCTGTCTTGTGCCACTTTGGTGGGTTAAGTGGCCGAGTTTTCAGCCACTTGATGCAAGGTTTAGAGCGTAAAATCCTATTGGTTCGATTCCGACAGTTTGAAATACCGTAATCTTACCGATTTTCTTTAAATCAGTAAATCGATTTTGAAGAAATTTGTCAAGTTTTATATGTTTCTATTCTAATTATTTCTAATTCTAACTCTCTAATTAGCATCCAATCAATACCTAATTAATCCTGAATTAACTTCTATTTAACTTACTTATGCATTAAAATCGAATAAATCGATTAATGGTGTAAATTAAACGTTTTACAAATTGATGGCCATTCTCGCTTGCATTTTCATGGCTAATGGTATTTTCGTAATTATGGATAAGTCTAAGGGCATCCCATGTCATTTCACATATGGATACCTCCGTGGCTCAATCGACCGAGGTTTAGGTTTCTACGTTTTCGCTACGTGATTCTGCTTCGTTTAAAACCTTATTTTACTAATCCTGTTGATATAAGGACCTAAATATCATTTTCTAAAATGTTCAGGGGCAAGGCTGTAAATAATATATAAAGGCCTAAAGGTTATTCTTTTAAAAGTTCAGGGACAAGGTTGTAAATAAAAAAAAGGACCTGAAGGTCTTTATTTTAAAAGTTCAGGGGCAAAGTTATAAATAATAAAAGTTTATTTTTATTATTTCCTATTACGTTATATTGGGATGTTACATACTACCCCCCTTAAAAAGAATTTTGTGCTCAAAATTCCTTTATCCCTAGAAAGCCAGCTGAATGCTGTAGATCTCCGCACGCACCGAACTTCATATTGAGGTGATCAGGCTCAATATGTTGTCAAGTGCAACAGATAAGCTACAACATACAACGAGGCTGCCATGCATAGATAACTATGTTCTTGTCATGTAAGGACCTAAAGCACGGCCTTTCTAAACTTTCAGAGCATGCCTTCTTGGAAGCATAATCAACCCATCCCAGGTCCGGTTAGGACGAACTGCTTTGATACCATTAATGTAACACCCTCCCGACTGTAGTACTATGCTTAAGTCACAGTACCTCAACTAGGAGTTGTTACTGTCACTTGATCCGACCTTGTCTGGCAGCAACCTTCGGCCACCTTCAATCTTGCTAGTCAACTCTGCCTCGGAGGACC
Source organism: Pterocarpus santalinus (assembly GCA_031439595.1). Taxonomy (NCBI): domain Eukaryota; kingdom Viridiplantae; phylum Streptophyta; class Magnoliopsida; order Fabales; family Fabaceae; genus Pterocarpus; species Pterocarpus santalinus. The sequence continues at coordinate 39,735,779 of CM062532.1, read as the reverse complement.
TTCTTCGAAATTGCTGAACTATCTAGAGATAACACGGAAATAAACATAGCAGTGAGAATTATAAATTCTCAGTAGGATTTATTAAACTAATATAAGCTGTGTCACCGTTGTCATCACCAGTTTGCTTCAGTTTATTATGAAAAGGGTGAACATGTTATACAAACTGTTCAATTTTAAAGTTCGAAAATATGATGTCCGATGCAAAGTTCATTTTACTCACACACTTGGCAATTTGGGAGAGCCCATACGAAAAAAATTTCATGAATTATATTAGGAATAGTAGCTGAAACATAATAAACTACAATAGCATCAATATACTGGGGACATAACATCTGCACATAACTTTACTTGTACTTAAATTCATGCATATACATAAAGTTTACTTTTCTTTCTTTTCCTTCCTTTTCATCATAAAATCTTTACATGCCATATTCCAAAGTATGATCACCATGTCTTACCCCATCAGAGCGTGATCGCCATGTCACATTCCTTACAAATATGGGACCTTCATTCGGTACTTACATTAGCTGGGTTATGCCATGCCTCATGTAAGTCCTAGCCCCTATACTCACACTAGCTGGGTCGATGCCATGCCTCATGTGAGTGGGGTGCTTGCATATACTTTAATCTTTAGTCTTGAGTCTTTAGTCTTTAGCCTTTACTGCCCTTGGGTAGCCTGGCCATGGAGTGAGCTCGTCAGCTCGACTCGTGACCGTCATCACACCGACTCACCCACAAGGGGATTCACGTGCCTCTAGTCCTAGAGGGATCTCATTTTGGTCACGTGCCTCTAATTGAGGGATCTCTTCTGACCACGTGCCTCCAAGGTAAAGAGGGTAGCTGCCTTCACAAGGAGGGATTCAAAGTGCAACTACCTCCATGTGAAGGGATTCATATCTTATCTTATTTAACTGCCTTCACAAGGAGGGTTCTCATAACTAACTCCAGGTGAAGGGACCCACATTCAATATATTCATACGCTTTCGTTCTCGTACATAATTATGCATAGTCATGCTGAGTGCATTTATACTTATGGTTCATCATTTACTTTCACATATTCTTGCATACATGATTCCCACATACATATTCATAACATATAGACGCTTATAACCTTCTTACAATTTTGCCGAAAATTCGGCAGCATAACGGATTAGATTCGCTTCCTCATGAATAGTGCTAGTCTACCAATAAAACCAATCAGGCAAAAGTTCAACATAGAGCAGCAAACATATCACAATAATGTCAATCATGTAGGGATTGAACCCTCATATATCATATTAATATCAATCACGTAGGGATTAGACCCTTATATTCAATTCTGCTCATTATATCAATTATGCCCGTTTTTTAGAAATGAAGCCCTAAATTCATTTTAACTCATTTGACCTGAATTTTGGATATGTTAAAGTTTTATGTGTCTATTTTCTAACCTCTTTGGTCCCATCTAATTTTGATATATATAGCTCAAAATATTTAGGTTTTATCCCGGCCTGCCCGATGGCTAGCCAGAATCAGACACGTAAAAGTAAAAATCCACTAAAAATCGAAAACTGACTCAAATTACATGACATTAGACCCACATTAAAGCTAATAGGGTAGTTCCATTTACAAAAAGTTCCATCCCATTTGACTTAATATGTCTCGAGTTACAGGCCCCGAATTATGACCTTCCTAAACTGCCCTGTTCTGGCCTGGTTTGGACATAGGGCAACTTTCTTGGATCACTGGGAGTAACTGGGACCTTATCTAATTCTGAAATTTTTATGGGGCATTCGTTATATGTAAGCTTTCTAACAAAGTTGATTTCATTCACTTCTAAGTAGTATAGAGCGAGTTCTATCCTGAACAACCTAGTCTATCCAGAGTCAAAGTCAAAAACCTAGGTCAAAATTCAAAAATTCATAACTCTCTCAATACTAATCCAAAAGCCTTATATGATATATGTATGGAAAGCCCTAGATGTCTAGTTTCATATAAAAATAGTTTCATGAAATTTAATTGGCGGTAGGTGGAGCCGTACACTCCGTCGTACAGACTGCCGAGAGTTTCTAGGTTTCTAGCTTCTCACCTCTTCATCCTTTCACCTTTTCTCACCTCCTAAACGAATTTAACACCAACAACAGCCAAAAAACCAACCAAATAACATCATAATCATTCAATTATCTCATCAAGAATTGAGTAAATCGAGTCACCAACAGCCACCCATGATCAGAATAACAAGACAATAATTAGAATCCTACCTTTATTTTGAAGCAACAACTAGCTAGTCTTGAGTTCTAGGGATGCAAGAACCTTGAGGGAGGCTGAAAGTGGAAGAAGGAGATGAAGAAGATAAAGAAAAGCGGAGAGGAAGGCTACTGGAAGAGGGAGCTCGAAAATTCTGCTGAAGGAAGAGAGAAATATATTATGAAAGTGTTGGTGGTTGAAATCTTGTAATTTGATTGGATGGAGTTTGTATGCCCATATTCAACCATGCTTCCCTCCCTTTTGTGCCTGTCTTGCGCTACTTTGGTGGGTTAAGTGGCTGAGTTTTCAGCCACTTGATGCAGGGTTTAGAGCGTAAAATCCTATTGGTTCGGTTCCGACAGTTTGAAATGCTGTAATCTTACCAATTTCCTTTAAATCGGTAAATCGATTTTGAAGAAATTTGTCAAGTTTTATATGTTTCTATTCTAATTATTTCTAATTCTAACTCTCTAATTAGCATCCAATCAATACCTAATTAATCCTGAATTAACTTCTATTTAACTTACTTATGCATTAAAATAGAATAAATTGATTAATGGTATAAATTAAACGTTTTACAAATTGATGGCCATTCTGTTTTCTGTTTTTCATGGCTAATGGTATTTTCATAATTATGGATAAGTCTAGGGGCATCCCATGTCATTTCACATATGGATACCTCCGTGGCTCAATCGACCGAGGTTTAGGTTTCTACGTTTTTGCTACGTGATTCTGCTTAGTTTAAAACCTTATTTTACTAATCCTGTTGATATAAAGACCTAAATGTCATTTCTAAAATGTTCAGGGGCAAGGCTGTAAATAATATATAAAGACCTAAAGGTCATTCTTTTAAAAGTTCAGGGACAAAATTGTAAATAAAAAAATAAGGACCTAAAGGTCATTTTTTTAAAAGTTCAGGGGCAAAGTTATAAATAATAAAAATTTATTTTTATTATTTCCTATTACGTTATATGGGGATGTTACAATGGTAGTCTACACCTACTTTTACCTGGATTGTATACATGAGGGAGAGGAGCCCGATGTTCCACCAGCCCCAGTAGACATTTCTTCAGCATACCTTGGACAGCCGCTGGGTCCTTGGGATTTTCCCCGGATCCCTTGTCGGACATTGAGATAGAGCCGATATCTCCGGACCTGCCTGCAGCCAAGCCCGTGCCACAACCTGTGATTCCTGTGGTTGACGTGAGTTCCACGGCTACTCCGAGGGCTGCAGCCGCTTCACTGCCACTCCCTAGGTATCACCCCATTACGTCTAAGGAGGATCCCTCCGAGGAACATTCTTCGGTAGCCAGCTATACTCCAGGTCGTTGTGTTTATCGCATCGAGGTGATTAGCAGGCACCCTTGTATCATTCGTACTCCTCACGTTCCTCGAGGCCGAGGAGCGAGGGGAACCAGGCACTTGAGGATCTGATTGAGGGGCACGGAAGGGGCAAAGAAACCAGAACGTGTCTACTTGGGCCTATTTTATTATTGCTCCTTATCTTATGTATTTCATTTTGTGACGAACCTTGTCATATTAGCTTATGCTTGATATTTTGGGGTCACGGCATAACCATGAGTTTCCTTTTCATGTATTGTTGAATATTATGAAACTTTATATATGGTTGTTTAAGTAAGGTGAATGCATTATATTTCTATTTATCCATTGTCCCCTTATTTTATGGCTTAAATTTATGCGACACGCTCATTTATATCTGTTTTCTCGCTCAAGGCTTTACTTTCCAAAATGCTGCAAAGCAATGACATATTTCCAAAAAAAAAAAATTTACTGTATGTTTCGCATAACTTAATGTATAAAAGAAGTTTAGTTTTTCACGAGCATAAGTGATAACTAATAAAACTTCATAATATGACTCAAGCATAGTATAGGTTTATTAGGGTGTTATAGTAATCAAATAAAAATTGAAGCAACTGAGAATGAATGGGATCCCAGTATAACACAGCACACGAATCCTACTGAGAATTTCTTCAAATTCTCACTTTGTTTCATATTTCCGCATCATTCTCAAACTCTGGCGATGGATGCGACAGCCGTACTTTTCCTTAAGGTCCTTGATATGCAGTTGCATTACGATCAGATGTTTGACTCGCTATACATAATTGCCTTTTGTCGTTTTCGTCTTTACCTTTTTAGTCATAGAGACTTTGTGATTCCCCTATTTCACCCCGCGTTTGACCTTGTTATTCCATATTTTGCCATCCCTCTGCATGTAGCACACCTTGCACGTCCTCCACTGCCCACAGAACCAGCAACACCTGTAGCCCAGGCAAACCTTCCGCCAGCTTCACCTCTACAGGTGGTCCTAAACATCTCGCTTAGCTCTAAGAGCGACCCTAGCTACTAATTCATCTTCCTCCTCCTCTAGACCTAATGCAGACTACGCTTTGACTAGGCCTGGTATGGCCAACGACTACCTAACGGAGTAAACTTCAACTCGTAGACCACGTTGTATAGTATGGTCCTCTTTTGGCGGTGTACAGCATTGGACGATAGGCTTAGTCATATGTATGTAGTTAGTTAGATTCCACTAGTTTGAAATGTCTACTGAGGATCCTGTAACACCCTAATAAACCCATACTACGCTTAAGTCGTATTACGGCGTTTTATTAGTTGTTAATTTTGCTCGTGGAAAATTAAACTTCACTTGAAATTAAATTACGCGGAAAATACGGTAAGATTTTTTTTTTTGAAATACGTCATCGCTTTGGAAAGAAAAGCCTTGAGCGAGAAGGTAGATAAGGAAGGAGCGTGTGGCATAAGATACATAACCCAATCTCATATGACAAAAGAAAGATAAATAAATAGTAATTCATAAATACATTGCATTGCATAACTAATCATTACATCCATATAGGTTCATAATATTTATATATACATACATATATGTAACAGCATTACATCGAAGGAAGCTCATGGTCGTGCCATGACCCAAGTACTAAATACAACTTAAATTGACATTATTCATCACAAAAAGGAATGTATACGGCAACTACAAGTCCAAATCAACATTGTTTGGCATCCCTCATCCTACGTCCGCTCGTAGTGCGGTGGCTCCAGGCTTCACTCCATTGGATGTGCCAACAAAATCTGGTGACGATGTGGAAAAGTAACTAGAGTGAGAAATAAGATTTCTCAGTAGGACTCGAACCCGACACGGAGATGTCATCGTCATCATCCCAGCCACTTCTGTTTTATAATGAAAACAGTGAGCATGCATAAGGTCCGATTCTTAGATTTTCGAAGACATAGCTATCCGAAGTGGATTCAATTTTAAGTACATATTCTTGTTATGATAACAACATCATGGTATACATAAAAGCTTATATGACAATTCGTAATATGCATGAACATGTTGAGAGTTTCATTCTTTACTTGGGTCGGACCGAAGTCCCTTTCTTTTCTTGACTTATCTTAAGTCCTTTTCTTTTCACCCACTAAACATAAATGGTAATGAGCTCATACCGTGGCCGTCGCCACCATAAAATTTCGGAACTTATACTAGCTGGGTCATGCCATGCCTCATGTAAGCCCTATCCCCTATACTCACACTAGCTGGGTCATGCCATGCCTCATGTGAGTCGTGGGTGAGGGGAGCTTAAATTAGGTCACCTTCCCTTTTGAAGGATCACACCCTTAGTGTACTTTCTCTTCTTATTAAAGCTTATGATACAAAATCATTCTGATTCTTTTCCACATTTGGGCGCATGTATCGGGTCCCCAAATGTGATTCCTTTAATGTATATTATTAAGCATCATATCAACATATCATATTAATATCATCATCATACCATCATCATAATCATTATCATCAAATTATCATAATCATCATCATCATATCATATCATCATCATCATACCATTATCATAATCATCATCATCATATCATTTCATCATCATCATCATGATTGTCATCATATCATTATCATATCAGTGTCATCATATGGACACATAGAGGCCTATACATCACACAAAGTCTTATGAGCTTAGCTTAGCAAATTTGGTGCAAGCTTTTAGTTGAGGTTAACTCTTGTATAAATTCTTTTATTAGGCCTAGGGCCAATCTTATCTATTGTCCTCTTTAAAACTTTTTATGTTGGATTATGAAGGTTTTCCAATACTTAATATAAGGGTATTAATGTCTTAAAGCTTATTCTTTATTAATCTTTAACTTTTACCCTAACCAGTTTTACTTTTATAGTGGGGCAGTAACTTCAAAAATTCACCATAATTTCATCTTTTACTCTTTTATTTCGAATTTTGGTATGCTTATACTTCTCTGAGTCTATTTTTAAACAAAAGAAACCCCACTCAAAAATTCATTTTGTAGCTTGAGTTATACACATTTTATTCTGACTGTTCAGACTTGAAAGTTCATCTCGGGTCCGTGACTTTTAAACATTACTGTGAACTCCTCACAAGGAATCTGCCAAAACTGTTTTATGGGGATGTTCCTCTATGTCTTAGCTTTCTAAAATACTTGGTCTTCTCAAAACTGTTCTGTATAATTCGAGTTATGCATGTTTTATTACATACTACCCGAACAGAAACATATCCGGGAACAGCAGACTTTGAAAATTCATATCTCTCTTGTTTTAAGGCCAAATCTCACATATTTTATATGTATAAAAATCTCTATGAGTCTATTTTCATCTAAAATTAGTTTCGTTCCATTTGGAGTTGTATTGAAAGAGTTATTGGTCGCACCATATAGACTGCCAGAATTTTCCAGTTTCCATGGTTTTGGTTTCAATGAGTTTTCTTGTAAAAACATTAAGTCTTTCCATCAAGTGATCACTTTTCTCTTCCAAACCACTTTTAATCTTTGAGATCTTGGTAAAAATCAATATTTTGAGTTCTAAAAAGTTGGGTTCAACATAAAACAAAATACACCACCAAAGACAATTGCCAAGAAGAGAGCAAAATCACAAACAACTTCATATAATGAAAGCATGGCCATGAGGCCTTTAGAGCAAGTTCTAAAACCACCTAGCTATGAAGAGCTTAGGAGTTCTAGAGCTTGAAAAATATAGAAGAGAAAGGGATTAGAGTCACTACCACAAGGATTCTCTTGACAAGCTTGAAGGGTGAAAATGGTTGGATATTGCCTCCTTCCTCTTGAGCTAGCAAATGAGGCTAAATGAGTGTTTGTTTGACTCTACCAAAGACCAAAGAATGTGGTCCTTGATAAGTTAGTGAGGGTGGTGATAGAAGATGAGAGTGATGGTGATGGAAAAGTGACAAGAACAAGAAGAGAACTAGGAAGAACAAGGAGAGGTTGAGAGGAAAAGGAGTGGCTACTTGGTGTCTTTGGGAAAGAATGGAAATCACAAATGAGAGAGTGAGGGAGGGGCTTAGTTGGTGCAAAATGGGTGAGGGGTGTAACATCCCCATTTCTACCTAAGCTAATTAGCTCGGTGTTCCCCGCTAATTAGAGGGATTAGCGATTAATTGAGAACTAATCGATTAATCCCGAGAGCAAGAGCTTAGTAAATTAAGTCTAGCCAACAATTTAATCATAATGTCCTAAGCATTTTAATAAAACCTTAATCGCCTAATCCTTAATTACTCGAAGGTGCCAAAACAAAAGTAAGACAACCTAACTTTACTAATTAAGTTTATAATGATTAAGACACTTAAGACAACTCTTGAAAAATTAAACCCCAAATTAAGCATATGCTTAACCATAATGCAAGGCATCATAAAAAGTGTAATTGACAAGAGTTAACTCATGGGTAATTAAGCCAATTAAGTTAAACTACATTTAAATAATTCTAATAACATTTAGAGATAAAAGTTCTTCCATGCATATGCCCTAGAAAGACTTACCAAGGAGGAGCAACATCTCACCCTTCATTCAAACTCTTTAATCCTACACTATTAGATCAAAAGCCAAGACTAGGATCCTTGTCATCCACCATTAGATCTTGACACTTGGATGAGTCTTAGACAAGCAACCAAATCCTAAGAGGTACTCCCTTTAACCCCTAGAGAAAAGCATAAAATGGACATTAGAATGCCTCCAAGACCCAAGGAAATACAACTCACCCTTTTACCCCAAGGTTTTTCCACTCTCTTGCTTGTTGTAAGAAGCAAAGTCACATCACTCTTTTCCCTCCCCTTGTGCGCCATCAGCCCACCTTTCTTTCCCCCTCATTTCATTCTTTCATTCCTCTCCCAAACACACACACAAAGCTCTCTTCTCTCTCTTCAATTTCAAATTCTCCTCCTTCTCTCTAAACTCTCCAACTTCTCTCTAGAATCCTCCCACTTCTCTCATCCTTTCCTCTCCTCATCCCACTCACAAACTCTTCAAGAGCCACCATTTCTTGCTCTTGGAGAATCAAAGACACTCACATATCAAGCCTCTTCCAAGATCCAAGAGGAGGAGCACCACCACCACCATCATCTTTTTCCATCACAAGTTCCTTCAAAGAAAGCTTCTTGGTAGTGACTCTAAACCCTTTTCCTCTCTTGTTTTTCAAGCTTTAGAACTCCTATGCTCTCCGTAGCTAGGTGGTTTTAAGGATTGATTTGGGCATCATAGCCATTTTTGTCATAAAATGAGATGTTGTTGCTTGTATGGTGGTTTGTTGGAAACATGTTTTCGGTTTGGTGTGATGCATGGCTGAATCCATTATTTTTGAACTCCAACATGATAGTTTTTCACTAATCTTTCATGGTATATGAGTGTTTTATAACTTGAGAATGGTTTCTTGAAAGTGAGGTTGAGTGTTTTGGAGAAAACATGAGAAAAAGCAAAACGTGAAATCTGGATTTTCTGACAGCCTGTAAACCGAACGGTATAAATTTTTCCAGAAAACTCAGAAATTAGTGGAACCAATTTTATATGAAAATAGACTCATAGAGCTTTCCATACATATAAATTATATAAGATTCGGAGTTAAAATGAGTGAGATATGATTTTTCGAAGTGGACTGTGCTCGGATTGGTTTCTGTCTGGGCAGTCTACACTAAAATGTGTATAACTCGAGCTACAAAAATGATTTTTGAGTGAGACCAAGTTTAAATGAAAGCTAAGACATAGAGGAACAAACCCACAAAACAGTTTTCTCAGATTCCTTCTGAGCAATTATAATGACAGGTCACAATCCACTGTACCGGGAGTGAACTTAGAAACTGAACAAGTCAGAATAAAGTATGCATAACTGGAGTTAGAAAATGAATTTTTGAGTGGGACTTGTTTTGTTAAAAACTAGACTCAGAACCCTATAAGCATACAAAATTTTGCATTAAAATGACAAAATACCAATTTATGGTGAATTTTTAAAGTTACTGCCTAGGGTAAAAGTAAAACTGTCAAAACTTAACCTTAAGTAAGACTATGCATAAATGACTTAAAAAGGTAAAAGACCTTAGCTCAAAGTAATGAAACTTCATAATATACTTAATGAAGACTAGATGGAATAAAATACCAAGCTTGCCTAATCCTTAACAAAAGAAGCAAATAAAACGAAAAATCGAATGTAAATGTATTTAGTGTACTAGATTAAGTTCATAAGATTTTAATCAAACTATAATGCAAAACCTAAACCATAAATCTTCCAAATTTAAAATATGAAAATCATATAAGTCAAGTTAGAATAATTGAGAAGAAGGAATCAATAAAACGAAAGCCAAGGTAAAAGCTTGCACCTAATTTACTAAGCTAAGCTCATAAGACTTTGCTTGAGAATATGCCTATGTTTAGGTTGCAAGCATGATGTGATGATGATGTGATTATGATGCCATGATATGATGATATGATGTGATGATATGATGATGATGATATGATATGATGCTGTGATATTGGTATACTGTCTGACAAAATTTTGGGAAGCTGCGGTCTAGCCTTTATGCTGCCGAAATTTTGTAGAAATTATGGACTTAGAAATATTTTGCATCATAAGTTAATAAGAAAAGATTAGATAAAGTGTGATCCTTCAAAAGGGAAGGTGACCTAATTTAAGTTCCCCTCACCCACGACTCACATGAGGCATGGCATGACCCAGCTAGTGTGAGTATAGGGGATAGGGCTTACACGAGGCATGGCACGACCCAGCTAGTGTAAGTACCGAAATTATATGGTGGCAAAGGCCACGGTATGAGCTCATTACCACTTATGTTTAGTGGGTGAAAAGAGAAGGACTCAAGATGAGTCAAGTTAAGGAAAGAAAGGGACTTCGGTCCACCCCAAGTAAAGAACATAACTCTCAATCTGTTTATGTATGTTATGACTAGTCGTATGAGTTTTCCCTCAGATGCCATGATGTTGTTAATACAACGAGGATAAGTACTAAAATGGGGTCCACTTCGGATAGTAACGTTTTCGAAAATCAAATAATTGAACCTATTGTATGCCCACAGTCTTCATTTAAAAACCGAAGTGGCTGGGACGATGACGATGACACCGGTGTGTCAGGGTCGAGTCCTACTGAGAAATCTTATTTCTCATCCTAGTTGTTTTTCCGTCTCGTCACCAGATACTCATGGAGCCACACGTGGAATGGAGCATGGAGCCTCCCCACCATGAGTGGGCTTACGATGAGGATGCCCACGCTATCGTGGCCACGACCACCACGATAGTTCGCACCTACTTCTATCCGGGTCGAAGCTTTTGAACAAGAGGAGCCAAAGATTCCGCCACCTCTATGGGCGTATCTTCGCCACGTACGCCTTGGACAGCCGTTGGGTCCTTGGGATTTCCGCCGGAGCCATTGCCCGAGATCGAGATGGAGCCTATGTCTCCTGGTTGCCTACCCGTAGCCGAGAGCCTATGCCGCCGCCAGAGGTTCCCGTGGTCGAGGTGAGTTCGACGGCCACCCCTAGGGCGTCAGAGCGACTTCGCCGCCACTCCCGAGTATCGGCCTGTCGCCTGGAGGAGGATCCCTCCGAGGCACGTTCCTCGATGGGCAGCTATGTTCCCGCCGTCGCGTCGTCAGATGAGGTGATCAGCCAGCACCCTCGCATCATTCGCACTCCGCGTTCCCCGAGGCCGAGCAGCATGGAGGACTCGACATTCGAGGACCTGAGTTCGATGCAAGGGCATGGAAGGGGCAGAGAAGTCAGCATATGTCTACGAGGGCTTATTTTGATTTGTGCTCCCTAACTCTTGTATTTCATTTAGTATTGTTTCTCATCAGACTTGTGTACCTTTGATATTTGGGGCCATGGCATGTCCATGAGTTGCCTTTATATGTATTTGTTGGATATTGTGAGATTAAGTATATTATGCAGTTGATGTTATAATTTGAATGTATGACTTTGTGATTTATCTCATGTTCCTTCCATTTATATCGAAATCTCTGTGATACGCTCGTTTATTGCTATCTTCTCGCGCAAGGCTTTATTTTTCCATCGCAACGACATATTTCAAAAAAAAAAATTTACTGTATTTTCCGCGTAATTTAATTTCCAGTAAAGTTTAGTGTTCCACGAGCGTAAGTAACAATTAATAAAACGCCGTAATACGACTTAAGCGTAATATGGATTTATTAGGGTGTTACAAGGGGGGCTGATTGGTTTTGCTTCTCCAACAAGCAAAGGGAAGTAGGTGAGTTTAACTTCTTTTTCAAGCAAGAAAGCTAGGGACCTTGGGGTAAAAGGGTGAGTTGTGTTTTCTTTGAGTCTTGGCAATTGGGTAAGGACCATGTAGTGTGTTTTTCAAGTGGTTAAAAGCATAAGCTCTCTTAGGATTTGGCTTAGATGGCTATGATCACTCCAAGTGTCACCATCTTGATGGAGGAGAGTACATCTCTTGTCATGACTTAAAGAATACTACTAACATAGACTCTTGATCTAATGGTGCATGATGAAAAGGCAAATGGATGGTTGGATTTTGCTCTTGTCCTTGGCCAGGATTTGGTGCATCAATTGGGAGAAATTTTTAAATCATCAAAGCTATTAGAATTACCTAAGTTGTTAATTCAATTTGATTAGTTAAATTGCTCTTTGACCGATTTCGGTTAATCACACTTTTAAGACTTTTTCCTCTAAAAGAATTGACCTTATGAGTTATGTAATTAGGGTGTAAGGATTAATCTATCTCAATCGATTAAGGTAAAACAATTGTCTTGTACTTAATTAATAGGATTGGATTAACTTAATTATAATTCTAAGTTACGAATTAATGAGGTTCGAATAATTTAGTGCGTTATGATTCAATTATTGACTTGACTCAATTTACTAAGCTCTTGCTCATCGAGATTAGCCGATTAGTTTTCAATTAATTGTTAACCTCTCTAATTAGCTAGGATCATGGAGCTAATTAGCTTAGACAAAAATTGGGGATGTTACAAATCCTGTAGGATTCCATTTCACTGACACAGGCCATATGTCTTTTTGGTGTGTACTGGCCCAGCATATGTATCCATCTTTTGCACATGTACAAAAACTGAAGCTTTAGCTTCCGATACATATATATAGTGGATATTATAATACTTTACCTCATCTTCTCTGTTATATTATTTATTCATTTCTAATGCTCTGCAATGCCGATCATGTTTATTATATACGAAGCGTTGTGCCTTCTGTTTGTATATTCTTTGTGCCCCAAGGTATACTTCGTCAAAGTAAAAGTAAATGGAATACTAACATGGTAGCGCAAATACTAAATTACATGCTATAATTTAAACATAACATTAAATTAGTAGGGTGTTACAATATCTTACCAATACTCAAGTAATCTATGTATTATTGAATGCTCTGATATCATGGTTATTTTTTTTGTCAACTAGTTCATTTTGCTAAGTGATATTTGTGTGGTTGTTCTGGGTTGAACACTCTTACTTGTTGAAAATCTATGTAACTAAGTTCTCTTTCTGAAAATTATTACTATCTGCTTGATTGCTCTGTTTATCTGGGTATTAACTGAACAAATCTGTATCCTTGCTTTGATACACTCACACTTGCCTAAAACTGTTAGAAAACATTGTGATTTTATCTATCATAGGAATCCTATGGAACTCGTACTTGAAATTATGCTCATAACCATCTAGTTTGTAAAAGATTTTCTCTATGCTCACTCTAGTTTCTTTTGTGAAGTTTTTGGATATCTTGACTCTTTCAACTCACTTCAGAAAATAACTTATTTCAAATAACAAATCATATTCTTTTGAGATAATATTTTGATAAACAAGACCTTTTCTTAAATATTGATTTACCATCATCAAAAAGGGGGAGATTGTAAGCTCCAAGCCCAACTAAAACAGTCTTATATCGGTAGATGTTTTAAGTTTTAAGGTTTTAATGAATATCAAATCAAGATTTAAGTAAATCTCGTGGACAGTAAATGATTTGGTTTAGCTAAATGTATTCATCTATAAGTAAAATCTTCTACTTTGAAGTCAAATGATTTTTGTACAAATCAAAGCATCTAAATCCATGGTACTTCATGAAAATATGATTATATTGGAAAAATCACTTTGTGTTCTATATGTTTACTCATGCAGGAATAAGAAAGCAAGTTCAAAAAGATGTGATACAACATCAGAAAGGAAAAAAAATGTCATGAGAAAGATCACACTGCATTCAAAAGAATGACTCAGTCAGAAAAGGTGATCATCAGAAACTTGCTACTTATGAAGTAACTCACCTTGAAAGCTTCATCCATATGCTTCATTCAAAAATTCAAAAACAAGTTTGAAAAGTTGGTGAAGACTTTCAATGGCTATTTTTCCTCTTATGTGTTATCACTACTTGTTGAAGAAGAAAGTTGCATCTTCTCTTTTCAATCATAGACCAATGGATAGATATAGCACAAGGCTCAAGATCTACAAGCTTCAACAGTAATATCTTGAAGTCTATATAAAGCTGGAATAAGAAGATAGAGACGCTACTCAAATTTTTTCAAGCCACAACTATTTTCATTCTTTAACCTTTCTTTACTTTCTGATACTCTAGAGAGTTACTCATAGTAACTTCTGTTTGTAAATCTTCTCTATTGGATTGTAATAGATAACATTATCACATTGAGAATTTAGAGAGGTCACACACTATGTGTATTTGATCTATACTCTATAAAGAGCTTTTGGTGTGAGAGAAAACAGAAATCTCTTTCTACAAAATCTCTTGTACCCAAACCCGTTAGTGGTCAAAGTGAGCTTGGAGAGGCTTGGAAAACACTACTCAATTATAAAGCTTGGAAAGGCTAAAGAAAGACTACTCAACTGTAAAAGCTTGGAGAGGCTTGGAAAAAGAACACTCGTGATATACAAATCTCAACTAAGAGTTAGGGACAGGACGTAGGCATTGGGTTGGCCAAGCAAAGATAAACCTTACTGTGTGATCATTCTATCTCTTCTTCTTTATTAGCTGTCTTCATTCAATCTTCAAACTTTTGCAGCCTTTAAAATCTTTTAAATACATTATTGGACAAAGTTAATAATTGTTATTTCTAACTACATTGCTTCTGCACTCAAACTCTAGCACTTGAGAAAGTTGTTTTAAAAGTTTTCACAAGTTAAAAATAACGAGGGAAGACATGATTCCCTTTCTCGTGTCATCTTATCCAACAATAAAGTCACAAGATTACATTTTTTTATGACCAAAAAGTTACATTCTTAAGGAAGGTTCAAAACTTTATGAAATGTCTTCTCTTCAAGAAAAACAAAATGAAACTTTATGAAACATAAATAAGGTAGGGCCATTTTTAGTGCATCAAGAAGCAAACTTTTAAAAGTTTTATGCTTTAGAATGTTGTTTGTCTTATCAAAATCATAAGGAAGATTAAAAAAAAAAAAAGAATCTTTCAAATCATGAGCTCTTCATAAAGAAAGAAATGATCAACAAAATACTACCAAGAAAGCATATTTCTTTTTCAACAACTCGCAAAAACATCAAAACATATGCATCATAAGAGAAAAAAGAAAATTTTGGAAGCATTCAAAAAGAGAAACACACAAGATCTCATGAAACAAACTCAGAGTAAACTTTGCCAAAAGTAGAAACTTTGCTCATGAAGAGCATAGAGTTTTTCTCAAGTTCCCACTTGAAGTTCTTGGCCATGGTGAGAGCCAAGCTTCAAGCTTTCTTAAGTAACAAAATGAACAAGTAAGAGATCACTACCTAAGGTGATGAATGGAATCTTCTTGAAGGAGAAAATAAAGAAGATAATGGCTCCTCCAAGTGGTGGTAGTGGCAGTTTTTGGCTTAAAGAAGGTGAGAACTCTTAAGTTCCTGTGAAAATGGAGGTTGTAATGTTTGAATCTTGTCTCCAAAGACCACAAAATGTGATCTTTGAAGAGCTAAGTAGTGAATGTTTGGTTATGGTGGTAATGGAGAAAGGAAAAAGAAGCTGAAGAAGAAGAAAAAAGGGCAGAGAGATGTTAGAGGATTTGAGAATTAGAGAGAGAATAGAAGTTGAAAAATAAAAAATGGATGTGTGTATGTATGTATGTGTATGTGTGGAGTGCATGGCTGTAGCATATAGGGCATGGGGGGAGATATTTTCTTCATTTTGTTGTAGTTGAGGGTACAAAATGGTTAATTATGGGGTTTACTTTAAACAAAGCATAGTACCTACCTTACATAAAGCAAACTTGCCATTTACTTTTCTACTTTAGTGATGTCATCAACGTTTTATTGTCTATTTGACTAAATTTGGATTTTAATGATATAATTAAGTGCTATTGCAACTTAATTAACTTGCTTAAGTAAAGATTAGTGATTAACTCATATGACCATGATTAACAAAATCAAACTTTTAATTAAACTTAATTACCCTTAATTAAACTTGATTAAGATAATTATTAGTGACTAGCATTTAATTAAGCTATTAAGATTTTGACTTATTAACTAGAGATTCTCTAATCTTGATAAAGCATTCTCACAAATTTTCTCTTCCTAATTACCTTATTAATCCTTTAATTAAGCCTTAATCCCTTAATTTATCATTAAGTGCCTATTTACTCAAGGTTATTGAGGTAATATAGCATGAAAGAAAATTGAGGATATTACATTTAGAGCTTGTGAAGTTGGATTAGTGAGTGATATTGAGTTAGAGAAGCAAAAAAGCATGAAACAGAAATTCTACCCTAGGAGTAAAACTAGATAGTCGTGAATTCATGAAATATAACTCAAGCTACAAAGTTCAAAAGAAGGTGGATCCAATTTTGTAGGATAAGTGACTCATAAAAAAATATACCTACTATAACACCCTAATAAACCCATACTATGCTTAAGTTGTATTACGGCATTTTATTAGTTGTTACTTATGCTCATGGAAAGCTAAACTTCACTTGAAATTAAGTTATGCGGAAAATATGGCAAGATTTTTTTTCTTTTTTTCTTTTTGAAATACATCGTCGCTTCACAGCGTTTTGGAAAGTAAAGCCTTGAGTGAGAAGATAGATAGAGAAAGAGAATGTCACATAAAGTACATACCCCCAATATCAAGAAACAGGAGAAAGGTAAAGAAATAGTAACTCACAAATACATTGCATTACATAGCTAACCATTACATCCATATGAGTTCATAACATATATACATATATATCAGCATTACATCAAAAGAGGCTCATAGTCGTGCCATGACCCAAATACTAAATACAAACTTAATTTGACATCATTCGTCACAAAAAGGAATGTATGAAGATGCAGAATGACGGCAACTACAAGTCCAAATCAACATCGTCTGGCATCCCACATCATATGTCCGCTCACAGTGTGGGGGATCTGTGCTCCACTCCACCGGATACACCATCGGAATCTGATGACGATGCGAAAAATAACCAAAGTGAGAAATGGGATTTCCCAGTAGGACTCGAACCCGACACGGAGGTGTCATCGTCATCGTCCCAGCCACTTCAGTTTTATTAATGAAAATAGTGAGGATTCATAAGGTTCAGTTCTTAGGTTTTTGAAATCGTGAATATCCGAAGTGGATATAATTTTAACATACCCTCTAATCATTTATATCATAACATACATGGCACAAGTATAATCACATAAAACATGCATGACTGTGCTATAAACTTCTCTTAACTTCTTCCTTTCAAGGGTTTGGACCGAAGTCCCTTTTCTTTTCTTTACTTGACTTTATCTTGAGTCCTTTTCCTTTCACCCACTAAACATAAGTGGTAATAAGCTCATACCGTGGCCATCACCACCATAAATTTTCGATACTTACACTAGCTGGGTCATGCCATGCCTCATGTAAGCCCTATCCTCTATACTCACACTAGCTAGGTCATGTCATACCTCATGTGAGTTATGGGTGAGGGAAGCTTAAATTAGGTCACTTTCCCTTTTGAAGGATCACACACTTAATTATTAAAGCTTATGATGCAAAATATTTCTAAGTCCATAATTTTTTGCAGAATTTCGGTAGCATAACTACTAGACCGAAGCTTCCCAAAATTTTGCCAAACAGAGAATCTAATATCATATATCATTATGCATCCTATCATCAACATATCATATTCATATCATCATCATCACTCATCATCATCATAGCATCATGCTTGCCCATAAACATAGGCATATTCTCAAGCAAAATTTTATGAGCTTAGCTTAATAAATTTGGTGCAAGTTTTTAGTTGAGATTGCTTCTTGTATAAAATTCTTTTATTAGGCATTGGGCCAATTTCCTCTATTATCCTTTCTAAAACTTTTAAGTTGTATTATAAAAGTTTTCCAATACTTAATATAAGGGTCTTAATGTCTTAAAGCTTATTTCTTATTAACCTTTAAAACTTAACCATAACCAATTTTACTTTTATAGTGGGGCAGTAAATTAAAAAATTCACCATAATTTCACCTTTTGCTTTTTTGCTTTGAATTTTAGTATGATTATACTTCTCTGAGTCTATTTTTAAATAAACTAAACCCACTCAAAAATTCATTTTGTAACTTGAGATATGCACATTTTATTCTGACTGCTCAGCCTTTAAGTTTATTCTCGATACAGTGAATTTTAAACCTTACTCTAAGCTCCTCACAAGGAATTTGCCAAAACTGTTTTATCGGGATGTTTCTCTATGTCTTAGCTTTCCAAAAAACTTGGTCTTACTCAAAAATGTTCTGTATAACTTGAGTTATTAAGATTTTATTACATACTGCCTGAACAGAAACACATCTGGGAATAGCACGCTTTGAAAATTCATATCTCTCTCGTTTTAATGCCAAATTTCATATATTTTATCTATATAAAAATCTCTAAGTCTATTTTCATTTAAAATTAGTTTCGTTTCATTTGGAGCTATATTGAAAGAGTTATTAGCCGTGCCATATAGACTGCCAGAATTTTCCAGTTTCCACGGTTTTGTTCTCAATGAGTTTTCTTGTAAAAACATTAAGTCTTTTCTTCAAGTGACCATTTTACATTTCCAAACCACCTTTAAATTTTGAGATCTTGGTAAAAATCAATATTTTGAGTTCTAAAAAGTTGGGTTCAACATAAAACAAAATGCACAACCAAAGACATTTTCCAAGAAAAGAGCAAAAATCCCAAACAACTTCATATAATGAAAACATGCCCATGAGGCCTTTAGTGCAAATTCTAAAACCACCTAGCTATGAAGAGCTTAGGAGTTGTAGAGCTTGAACAACATGGAAGAGAAAGGGGTTAGGTCACTACCACAAGGATTTTCTTGAAAGCTTGTAGAATGGAAATGGTTGGAGATGGCTTCCTCCTCCTTGAGCTTGATAATAGGGCTAAGTGAGTGTTTGTTTTTGCTTCCTTAAGAACCAAAAAGGGTGGTTCTTGAAGGGCTTATGAGAATGGTGGTGGAAATGAGATGAGTTAGAGTAGGAAAGCAAGAAGAACAAGAAAAAGATTAGGAAGAACAAAGAGGGGTTTAGAGAGAGGTGAGAGCTTTGTGGCTTAGTGAGAGAATGAAATTGCAAAAATGAGAGTGTGAGAGGAGAAAGAGTGGCATCCCACTCTAAGCAATAGGGTGGTTGGATTTTGCTTCTTTTGCAAGCAAGAAGGCTAGGAACCATGGGGTAAACGAGAGAATTGTGTTTCTCTTGAGTCTTGGTGCTTGGGTAAAGACCATTTTGTGTTTCCTCAAATGGTTAAAAGCATGACCACTCTTGGGATTGGCTTGGGTGGATAGGATCACTCCAAGTGTCCCAATCTTGATGGAGGAGAGTATATCTCTTAGCTTGACTCAAGGAATATTACTAACATAGACTCTTGATCTAATGATGCATGATGAGAAGGCAAATGGATGGTTGGATTTTGCTCTTGTCCTTGGCCAAGATTTGGTGCATCAATTAAGAGAAATTTTTAAATCTTTAAAGCTATTAGAATTACCTAAGTTGTTGATTAAATTTGATTAGCTAAATTGTTCTTATGAATTGTATAATTAGGGTGTAAGAATTAATCTATCTCAAATGGATAGGGTAGAACAATTGTCTTGTACTTAATAAGATTGGATTAGCTTAATTATATTTCTAAGTTATGAATTAATGAGGTTCGAATAATTAGATTTTTCTTTTTTTTACTAAAACATTTAGTGCATTATGATTTCAATTATTGACTTGACTCAATTTACTAAGCTCTTGCTCATCGAGATTAGTCGATTAGTTCTCAATTAATCGCTAACCTCCCTAATTAGCTAGGATCGCTGAGCTAATTGGCTTAGATGAAAATGAGGATGTTACACGGACAATATTCGAGATCAATTGGACTTAGGATGAGTGAGTTTTGAATTTTTGAAGTTGACTGTGAGTTGAGGAAAGGAAACCTAAGCAATAGGTGTTCCAACGAGCATAACTTGCTCTATAGACCTTCAATTTGAGTGTAAGCAATTTTCTTACAAAGCTAACACCTAGGAGAACAAGCCTATAAATTTTCAGATGTGAGTTATACCCGGTAATTTCATGAATTTTCCATGTGAGTGTCAATATAAGGCAGTCCCAATGTGGAGCTTGTAACTTAAATTCTGCTTAGTCAAATTAAGTGGACTTAGTTTGTTTGAAATAAGGTTTATATAAGTGTAGGCATGTAAAATTTTAGAGTAAACTAATAGGAGGTGAATTTTTAGTAATTTTCCGCTTTCGACAGTTCAAGTATGTCCCATAATAGGATAGTAGTAGGGAAAACTTGGATAACTTGAGTTAGACACCTCAAAATTGAGTAAGATCAAAGAGATTTAAAAATAGACAAGTAAAACATCAACACTGTAAAGTTTGAGATAAAAATGAATTAGCTCGACATTTTGGTGCATTTTTGAATTTCTAGGCAAAATTGACTAATCACACTTAACTTGTACCATAAGTGAGTATAATTCAAACTAAGGGTTCCCAAAGGTCTTAGGGCCAAATCTACTTGGAAAATCTTATATGATGTATTTATTTTGTATGATTTAGGTGTATTCATTATATAATAACTAGTCACTTAGAAATTGTGAAGTTTAGTATCTTCTTACCTTGCTCAGTTACATGTATGTTGAAATGTTGCAATATATCATTAATGAAACGTAAAACTTTGCATTTTTGGATGGTCTATTATCTGTTGGCAATTTGGGGAGCTTCGTATTATAGCCATTATGCTGCTGAATTTTGGGTAAAAATATCTTGATAATGGAATTATGAACCTTGAGAATATCATTATGCACAATTATGAGAATAAATGCACAAGCAAACATGAGGTTTTCAATATTATCAAGATGAACATAAATTTTCTTATTACATGCGCCCGAAAAAGTGAATCCAGTTAAAGTAAATCTAACTTCCCTTGAGTTGATTTAAGGAAAGTAAACCTGGCCAAATCTAACTTCCTTTGAGTTAAGTTAGGGAAAGTAAACCTGGCCAGGAATAGCTCTGTGTGAGTAGCAGAGAAAGTAAATCTAACAATCACATATAGGAATGAGCTTGGTCTTGATAAGCAACTTATTATCCAGAAGTGGACAAGGCCACTTATCTCAGGGGTCACCAAGTATAATTGCTCATGTTATGAAATAAAGGAAAAAGATAATGAGATGATCATAATTTCATAATTTAGTACATGACTTGTATTTGCATAATTTATTTTTCTGCATTTCTATGACTTTTATCATTTAATTTTTTAACTACAAGTACGTGACCAAAAGGAATCTACTTTGGAGAAAGAGTTTTAAAAATCAATTAATTGAACCTTACTTTCTTATTTGTTACAACATGTTTTTATAAACTAAATCGAAGCAACTGGGGATGACAATGATGACAGTGCATGTGATAGTCTATGATCCCTAATGAGAATTTAACATTCTTACACCTATGTATGTGTATCATGTCTTCCTCAACACATCAGCAATATCTTTGGTGGTAATCTTCCTCGAGATACCTGATAAGTTCTAGCACTATGACCTAGCCCTCGACTTTATGTTCCTAATAGGGTAGGCCCGAGTCCACATGTATATATTCTTCAATAGGCCCTTTGCTCTTACTATTTTGAGAATGTAGTTTGATCTAGAGTTTCCATTTGATGGTATTTCCTTGCACATGGCACATCTAGCTTTTGATCTACCACATCCTTTGCTTGTTATGGACATGGAGATAGATCTGTCAAAGGCTAGTTCTCCTTCCTCCGAAACTTAGTCATTCGGCCCATCTACCCTGTATGGGGGCCACCAGACAATCCCAAACACAAAATCTATAGCCGTTATGGAGAATGGCTTCTACTCTCCATAACTGGACTAGTAGTGACGTAGTAGGTTTTTTTTTTAGGACTGTAAGCCTTTTTACAGCTGTAGCTAGGACCAATTGTTGACCAGAGACCCCACTGAAACTTTAATGTATAGTGTGGTTATCCTTGAAATTGTATTTTGTTATAGGCCATTGACATAGGGATAGTCTCTTTTTGTAATACCCTAGTGCAGATTGTAGTTGTCTATCATTATTGAATCCTGAAAATTCTAAGTTTAAATCCTATGCCTCCCTGGAGGACTATAGGATCAAGACATTTTTTTAAGATCAAAAGTCCTGGAAATAGTTCCTTGGGCATCAATGAGTTAAAAAAGATTTTTAATAAATTTTAGAGAACAAGTAACCCCTTTATTTTTAACCCAAGAGTTTGTAAAAATACAAGTTTTCAAAAAATTGTACTAAAATCTAAAAGTTGGATTTTGATTCTTAAGGATTTTGTTTTATTTGATATTTTTATTGAATCCGAATAGGGGGCATTCCATTCTTTACATTTATGTCTTTATAGTTAATAGAGAGTAAAGTTAAAGAAATGTAAATAAGTGTGTGATATACTAAGTCTAAATGACACTTGAATCAGGAACTAAGTTTTTGGACAGTGTAATTGATTACTCGTGGGCTGGTAATCGATTACAATCCTCTCTATATGCCATGGACTAAAATTTTTCATTTTGGTAATCAATTACCACTTATGGTAATCGATTACAGGATCCAGGCTTGTGGTAATCGATTACGAAGAGTGGTAATCAATTACCACGACATTATATATAGCCCCTAGACATGTTCCTTCATCTCATTTGGCCACTTTCCTTCTCTCTCTACCCATTCAAACTCTCTCCCTTCCCTCTAAACTCATTCCTTCACTCCCCCCTGCCTTTAT
This sequence comes from Pterocarpus santalinus, assembly GCA_031439595.1. Lineage (NCBI taxonomy): Eukaryota > Viridiplantae > Streptophyta > Magnoliopsida > Fabales > Fabaceae > Pterocarpus > Pterocarpus santalinus. The sequence continues at coordinate 39,713,024 of CM062532.1, read as the reverse complement.
CTCAAATTTTCTCATTCAAATCACACACTCTATCCTTCCTATAACATAAATCTCTCATCTAGATTCTTAATCCTTTCTTCCAAAACTAACCCTAAGGAGGGAAGATTTGAAATAAGTGCCACCAAGGCACTTGGATCTTTCTTTTTTTACTTTCAAACAATATGTAAGCCTCTAAACATATTTTTCTTCCTCATTATAATAGAAATTCGAATCTTTCACTCTATTGGGATTTTGGTAGAACCATGTGGAACATTAGATTAGGTGATTTAGGAATTTTGATATTTGGGGGTGGTATATGTTAATCCTTAATCCAAATAATTAATTTTTGGATAAATTATCATGATTGTCATATTAGATTGCTCCGAAGATCCCGTGAGTGGCTTCAAGACTCTGTGTGATTAAAATCTTGCTACTGGGGGTTAGAATTATGAGTAGATAAGGCATCCATAGCTTAATTTATATTTCAATTAGTCTATTCTACTAAATTCTGATAATTTATGAAGTTTGAGCATCTCTTTTGATAATGGTATTATTTTAAAGAACTTTACACATGAGTCGATGAATTGGATTTTGGCAAATTATGTAAAGATTATGCATAGTACATAAGAAAAAGATTTAGGAAAGTTTAAATAGGATCTGTCTGCTAATGGCAGTAGACGTTAGCCTTGGTGCACCTTAGATTATTATTTTACACAGTCACACACATAGTGTGGTGCGTGACAGACTTACATAGCCACTCTAAAAGTGCTACGTGATGGATTACGAGATTCACATGAAGAAGTGGCCACCTAAGTGTGAATCCTAATGGATTATCCTGTGATAGATAGTTTCCTCCGGGTTTTAAGAAGTTTAATTTCATTTTTTAGTGATATTTATTGGTCAACTTTTGCACATTGACTCATGTGGGTTAAGGGTCTCCTATCTCTCACTGAGTTGTATAAACTCACTCCGTTGCTTCTCTTTCTTTTCAAATATAGGTGTGGACTTGGAAGTTGACCCTCTCGCTTCTCAGTTTTAATCCCTGATTTCTCTAGTGAATCCTCGTGGATGAGAATTTAGCATGTTTTAGGTTATTAGTGCACTATTAGAACTATGTAGCTCCATGGCATTATAGGCAAGTCTGACCCTTGCTGGATTATGGCGATGTTTGTGTTGTAGTTTTTGTAATGAATTTGCTGGGTTTATATAGAAACGGAACTATGCATTTGAATTTTTAGTTGTTTGAAAAGATATTTGTATCTGTGTATATATCTGATTTACCATGTTTTGGTAATTAAGTATATTGTGTTCTGAGGGGTGCATTCTGAGAATGCTTGGATCCCCGATAGATGAGTGTGATTGTTTATTTATGCAAGTAGAGGACCTATATTTGGAAATCATCCTAAATACAAAAGGGACTTTGCCCAATTTTCATGGAAAAATGGTGTGGTAAAGGCTTGCTTCGGGACTTGTCCCCTATGCACCGGTCACAACTTGGGATAGGCCGTGATAAAGTTGATATCAAAGCCTAGGTTTCCCTGTGTACCATGGAGCAAATATCCTTTAGTAGAACCACAATTGTGCAAATGGAAGCTGACCCATTTTCACAAAGTGTGATGCTACCAGAGGCCTTTAGGATTATCATTCTTGTGTTTATACCTCAAGTTATATGCACTTCGAGTGCTCTTTCATCTTAAAATTCAATCAAGTTCTGACCTTAATAATTCTTCCTTTAGGTGAAATGCCGCCTAGAACTCGCACTCGTGTTGCAGAATAGAAGTCCATGACGCTTCTGATGCTGAATCTGATCGGGTCCCCTTTCCTCCATCGAGAAGGAGAGGCCGTGGTCGAGGAAGAGGCCGTGGAAGACTGGCCAGACAAGCAGAGGAGCTAGTTCTAAAGGATGAGCCAGTTAATCTAGCAGCTGAAATAAGGGGAGTTCACCAAACCCTTAACATTCTGGTAGAACTCCTAGCCCAGCAGAGAAAGGGTGAGCCACAAACCCATGCTGAGCCAAACCTACCTATCAAGGGGCATCATCAACCTCATGAAGGGGTACAAGTGAAGATTAAATCCTTCCTCAAACTGAACCTACCAAGCTTCTCCGGGAATCCTCTAACTAATGATCCACAGCAGTTCATTAACCACACTAATAAGGTCTTTAGATCCTTAGATATCCGAGTGAAAGAGCAGTGTAATTAGTAGCTTACAACCAAAATGGGCCTACCTCCCTTTACGTAGGAGGAATTCACTGAGATTTTCATGATTAGTTTCCTCCCTGTTAACAAGAGGGAGAAGTATGCTGCTAATTTTGAGAGATTAAAGCAAAGTCCCGGGATGTCTATAGCAGAATATGTGGAACAATTCACTAATTTATCTTTATATGTAAATCATCTAGTATCCAGTGAGACCGTGAAGGCCAGGAGATTTATTTGAGGCCTAGCCAACCTTTTATTCTCCAACCTACTTCCTATGGTTAGAAGAATGTCATATGCTACGATTGGGAGAGAAAAGCGGAGAGCTACCAAGGAGTCAAGAAAGAGGCAAAAAATGAAAGGAACTTTTTCTGGTAGATCCAGCTCTGGAGGAGTTCAAGGATATCAGGGGCGATGACAGGCACCATTGGGTAGGGCTACTGCTTCTGGCCTTGTTCCAATGAATGTATCTGCCTTAGGATCCCATGCTAGCAGTGTGTCACAGTTAGGCATTCAAGTGTTAAGACAGTCGAATTTTCCGAGGTAGCCATGTCATTTTTATGGAAACTACCACTCAAAGCTGTGTCATTAGGCCACCGGAGCTTGTTTTGGGTGCGGATAGCTACGACAAATCAAGAAAGATTATCCCTATTCTAAGGGAACTTTTGGATAGAGTTTTGCATGTCTCGTAACGCCTGCACCATCCCACTCAGCTTTATCTCCAAGATTTCCATCTGGGCCTACCGGTAGAGGATCAGGCAGGGAAGCTAGTGGTAGAAGTCCCAGTGGTAGAGGATCGAGGAGAGGCCAACCTAGAGCTTTGGCATTGACAAGACAAGATGCTCAAGCTTCAAATGCTGTGGTGGCAGGTAGCTTGCATGTCTATTCTTTCGAGGCATATGTGTTGTTTGACCCGGGTTCCTTTCACTCTTATGTGTCCCCATATTTTGCCTCTCTATTTGGCAAGCAACCGATGATGATGGACCACTCATTTTAGGTTAACACCCTAATGGGGGAACCCTTGATTGTCCAATTGGTGTTCCCATCATGATAATCAGTGTTAATGGAGTGGATACACTAGTTGATTTAATGCTACTGGAGATGGTGGACTTTCATGTCATCGTGGGCATGGATTGGTTATCCTCATGCCATGCCACAGTGGATTATTTCTTCAAAACAATGAAGTTTGAGGTTCTAGACGGACCATCTTTTGTATTCTAGGGGACAACTGCTACTCTTGCCAGCTTAATCTGTTCTATAAGTTCTATGCACTTAATGAATAAGGGGAATGAAGTTTATCTTGCAACAATTCAGGATGTTGAGGATATAATATTGAGTCTTGAATTGGTCTCGATCGTCAGGGAGTTCTCGGATGTTTTCCCAAAGGAATTACCGAGAGTGCCTCCTGATAGAAAGATTGAGTTTTGCATAGATCTAGCTCCTGATGTCCAACCCGTATCCATTCCTGCCTATTGTATGGCTCCAACTAAATTGCGAGAATGAAAGGTTCAATTGCAAGATATGCTAGAGAAGGGCTTTGCCGGCCTAAACATGTCACCATGGGGTGCTCTACTCTAGTGCTCTTTGTAAAGAAAAAGGATAGGACAATATAGTTATGTGTGGATTATAGACAACTCAACTGATTGATTGATCGTAATAAGTATCCATTACCCAGAATTGATGACTTGTTTCATCAGTTCCAAGGGACTTCATGCTTCTCTAAGATTGATCTCTGCTCTGGGTATCACCAGCTGAGAATTCAGGAAGAAGAAGTTCCTAAGACTACATTCCAAACCCGTTATGGACATTACGAGTTCTTAGTGATGTCTTTCGGGTTAACCAATGCCCCAGCTACTTTCATGGATTTGATGAATCATGTGTTCAAACCTTTCCTGGATCACTTTGTGATTGTCTTTATTGACAACATCTTGGTATATTCCAAGAGCAGGGAAGAACATGAGTACCACTTGAGAATTATCTTGCAAACCTTGATAAATCACCAACTCTATGCTAAGTTCTCCAAATGTGAATTTTGGTGAGATCAAGTGACCTTTCTAGGTCTCTAAAGAGGGGATTATGGTGATTCCTAGGAAGGTGAAGGCTATTCAGAAATAGCCAAGGCCGACAACCATGACAAAAATCTGTAGCTTTTTGGGTTTGGCAGGTTACTATCGAAGATTTGTTAAAGATTTCTCTAAGATCTCTGCCCCTTTAAGCAAGTTGACCCAGAAGGGAGTACCATTTCAATAGTCTGATACTTGTGAAGAAAGTTTCCAAAGACTCAAAATTTGTTTGACCTCAACTCCTGTGCTCATGTTGCCTTCAGGTTCTAAGGGTACTCAGTCTATTGTGATGTATCCTAAGTAGGACTCGGGTGTGTTCTTATGCTATATGGCCGAGTCACTGCATATACTTCAAGGCAATTGAAGAGGTATGAACAGAATTACCCAACCCATGGTTTGGAAATGGTAGCTATTATCTTTGCATTGAAGATTTGAAGACATTACCTCTATGGTGAAACATGCGAGATTTATACTGACCATAAGAGCCTAAAGTACATTTTTCAACAGAAAGACTTAAACCTAAGGCAATGAAGGTGGATGGAACTACTCAAGGATTATGATTGTACTATCTTATACCATCCAGGTAAGGCCAATATGGTGGCGGATGTATTGAGCAAGAAGGCCATGGGTAGTTTGGCGCATATAGCCCTTGTGAGGGACAATTGGTGGAAGAGATCCACAAGTTAGAAGCTGAGGGTGTGCACTTTGAGATTGGAAGCTCCAGCCCACTTGTAGCTCATATTTGGGCTCAATCTTCCTTGATTGAGCAAATCAAGATTGTCTAGTCTGAATATCAAAAGTTAAACAAATTAAAGGAGACAGTCTGTAATGGAAGGAATTTGAATTCTCTCTTGATCAAACAGGTGCATTAAGGTGTGGTTGCCGTCTATGTGTGCCTGATGTAGGCAACTTGAGAAGGACTCTCTTGGAGGAAACCCATAATTCCGGATATACGATACATCCAGGTTCCACAAAGATGTACAAGGATTTGAAATAGTTAGTTTGGTGGAAAGGCATGAAGAGGGATATAGGGGACTTTGTGTCATGCTGTTTGGTATGTTAGCAAGTTAAAGCTGAACATCAACGACCTACCGGGTTACTACAACAGATTGAAATATCGAAGTGGAAATGGGAAAGAATTACCATGGACTTTGTGTCCATATTACCTCGCAGCTCAAGGGTTTTGACTCCATTTGGGTAATAGTAGATAAATGACTAACTCAGCTCATTTCCTTCTGGTCAAGACTACCTATAATGCTTCCCGTTATGCCAAACTCTATGTTGATGAGATTGTTCGACTTTATAGAATTCCAATGTCCATTATCTCAAACTGTGGACCTCAATTCACTTCTCATTTTTGGAAGGCCTTTCAAAAGGCCTTAGGGACTCGACTAGATCTTGGTATAGTGTTCCACCCTTAGAGGGACGGGCAATCGGAAAGGACCACCTAGATATTAGAGGATATGTTAAGATCCTGCGTTTTGGGCTTTGGTGGTAATTGGGATAGCTACCTACCTTTAATCAAATTTTCCTATAATAACAGTTTTCAAGCTAGTATCCAAACAGCACCATTTGAAGCCCTTTATAAGAGATGTAACACCCTAATAAACCCATACTACGCTTAAGTCGTATTACGGCATTTTATTAGTTGTTACTTATGCTCGTGGAAAATTAAACTTCGCTTGAAATTAAATTACGCGAAAAATACGGTAAGATTTTCTTTTTTTTTTTTTGAAATACGTCATCGCTTTGGAAAGTAAAGCCTTGAGCGAGAAGGTAGATAGAGAAAGAGCGTGTCGCATAAAATAAATACCCAAATATCATGAGACAAGAGAAAGGTAAATAAATAGAAATTCACAAATACATTGCATTAATTAACTGATCATTACATCCATATGAGTTCATAATATATATATATATATATAAACATTACATCGAAGAAAGCTCATGGTCGTGCCATGACCTAAGTACTAGGTACTACTACAGACTCCAATGGCAAAGCTCCTCTCAAAACAATATGCGAAGATGTAGAGTGACGGTCGCTATGAGTCCCAAAATAGCTTCGTTTGGCATTCCGTCGTACGTCCGCTCGTAGTGCGGTGGCTCCAAGCTCCACTCCATCGGGTGTGCCAACACAAAAATCTGGTGACGATGCGGAAAAATAACTAGAGTGAGAAATAGGATTTCTCAGTAGGACTCAAAACCCGACGCAGAGGTGTCATCGTCATCGTCCCCAGCCACTTCGGTTTTCTTAAGAAATAGGTGTGAACATACAAGATTCAGTTACTAGGATTTTCGAAAACATAATTATCCGAAGTGGATTCACTTTTAAGCATACGTTCTTATTAGAAGCATTGAAGTAAAATAGGTAAACATATGAAAGCAGACATTTCATGAGTTAGTAGTTTTCTTGACCGAAGTCTCTTTCTTATCTCTCTTATCTGGTTTACTTGACTTGTAACTTTCCCGCTTCTGGCTATGCCTCCTTCACGGGGTGGACCGAAGTCCCTTTTCTTTTCTTTTCTTATCTTAAGTCCTTTTCTTTTCTTAACTTGACTCATCTTGAGTCCTTCTCTTTTCACCCACTAAACATAAGTGGTAATGAGCTCATACCGTGGCCGTCGCCACCATAAAATTTCAGTACTTACACTAGCTGGGTCATGCCATGCCTCATGTAAGCCCTATCCCCTATACTCACACTAGCTGGGTCATGCCATGCCTCATGTGAGTCGTGGGTGAGGGGAAACTTAACTTAGGTCACCTTCCCTTTTGAAGGATCACACTTTATCAAATCTTTTCTTATTAAGTTATGATGCAAAATATTTCTAAGTCCATAATTTCTACAAAATTTCGGCAGCATAACGGCTAGACCGCAGCTTCCCAAAATTTTGCCAGACAGTATACCAGTATCACAGCATCATATCATATCATCATCATCATATCATCACATCATATCATCATATCATGGCATCATAATCACATCATCATCACATCATGCTTGCAACCTAAACATAGGCATATTCTCAAGCAAAGTCTTATGAGCTTAGCTTAGTAAATTAGATGCAAGCTTTTACATTGGCTTTCGCTTTATTGATTTCCTCTTCTCAATTATTCTAACTTGACTTATATGATTTTCATATTTTAATTTGGAAGATTTATAGTTTAGGTTTTGCATTATGGTTTGATTAAAAATCTTATGAGCTTAACCTAGTACACTAACTACATTAACATTCGGTTTTTCGTTTTATTTGCTTCTTTTGTTAAGGATTAGACAAGCTTGGTATTTTATTCCATCTAGTCTTCATTAAGTATATTATGAAGTTTCATGACTTTGAGCTAAGGTCTTTTACCTTTTTAAGTCATTTATGCATAGTCTTACTTAAGGTTAAGTTTTGATAGTTTTACTTTTACCCGAAGTAGTAACTTTAAAAATTCACCATAAATTGGTATTTTATCATTTTAATGCGAAATTTTATATGCTTTTAGGGTTCTGAGTCTAGTTTTTAACCAAATAAGTCCCACTCAAAAATTCATTTTCTAACCCCAGTTATGCATACTTTATTCTGACTTGTTCAGTTTCTAAGTTCACTCCCGGTACAGTGGATTGTGACCTCTCATTATAATTGCTCAGAAGGAATCTGAGAAAACTGTTTTGTGGGTTTGTTCCTCTATGTCTTAGCTTTCATTTAAACTTGGTCTCACTCAAAAATCATTTTTGTAGCTCGAGTTATACACATTTTAGTGTAGACTGCCCAGACAGAAACCGATCCGAGAACAGTCCACTTTGAAAAATCATATCTCACTCAATTTAACTCCGAATCTTATATATTTTATATGTATGGAAAGCTCTCTGAGTCTATTTTCATATAAAATTAGTTCCACTAATTTCTGAGCTTTCTGGAAAAAGTTATACCATTCGCTTTACAGACTGCCAGAAAATCCAAATTTCACGTTTTGCTTTTTCTCATGTTTTCTCCAAAACACTCAACCTCTCTTTCAAGAAACCATTCTCAAGTTATAAAACACTCATATACCATGAAAGATTAGTGAAGAACTATCATGTTGGAGTTCAAAAATAATGGATTCAGCCATGCATCACACCAAACCGAAAACATGTTTTCAACAAACCACCATACAAGCAACAACATCTCATTTTATGACAAGAATGGCTATGATGCCCAAATCAATCCTTAAAACCACCTAGCTATGGAGAGCATAGGAGTTCTAAAGCTTGAAAAACAAGAGAGAAAAAGGGTTTAGAGTCACTACCAAGAAGCTTTCTTTGAAGGAAAAGATGGTGGTGGGGGTGGTGCTCCTCCCCTTGGATCTTGGAAGAGGCTTGATATGTGAGTGTCTTTGATTCTCCAAGAGCAAGAAATGGTGGCTCTTGAAGAGTTTGTGAGTGGGATGAGGAGAGGAAAGGATGAGAGAAGTGGGAGGATTCTAGAGAGAAGTTGGAGAGTTTAGAGAGAAGGAGGAGAACTTTTGAATTGAGGAGAGAGGAGAGGGTGAGTGAAATGAAAATGAAGAGAGAAAGAGAGAGGGAGGGAGGCGTACCAAAGGGGGGGGCTGATTGCCCTTGCTTCTTCAAGAAGCAAGAGAGAGTAGGTGTGTCTTACTTCTTTTTCAAGCAAAGGGCTAGGGACCTTGGGGCAAAAGGGTGAGTTGTGTTTCTCTTGAGTCTTGGAGGCATCCTAATGTCCAATTTATGCTTTTCTCTAGGGGTTAAAGGGGAGTACCCTTCTTAGGATTTGGTTGCTTGTCTAAGACTCATCCAAGTGTCAAGATCTAATGGTGGATGACAAGGATCCTAGTCTTGGCTTTTGATCTAATGGTGTAGGATTAAAGAGATTGAATGAAGGGTGAGATGTTGTTCCTCCTTGGTATGTCTTTTTAGGGCATAAGCATGGAAGAACTTTTATCTCTAAATGTTATTGGAATTCTTTAAATGTAATTTAACTTAATTGGCTTAATTACCCATGAGTTAACTCTTGTCAATTACACTTTTTATGATACCTTGCATTACGGTTAAGCATATCCTTAATTTGGGGTTTAATTTTTCAAGAGTTGTCTTAATCATTATAAACTTAATTAGTAAGGTTAGGTTGTCTTACTCTTGTTTTGGCATCTTCGTGTAATTAAGGATTAGACGATTAAGGTTTTATTAAAATGCTTAGGACATTATGATTTAATTGTTGGCTAGACTTAATTTACTAAGCTCTTGCTCTCGGGATTAATCGATTAGTTCTCAATTAATCGCTAATCCCTCTAATTAGTCGGGAACACCGAGCTAATTAGCTTAGGTAAAATGGGGATGTTACAAGAGATGTTGCAGGTCTCTTATTGGATGGTTTGATATTGGTAAGGTCAAGCTTTTGGGACTAGACCCGATTCAAGATTCCATGGAGAAAGTTCAGTTGATCAGAGAATAATTATTAGCAGCCTAACGTAGGCAAAAAGCCAATGTTGACCATCGAAGACGAGATCTAAAATTCTCCATAGGTGACCTTGTGTTCCTTCATGTGTCCCCTATAAAGGGTGTGATGAGATTTGAAAAGCTTAGCCCTCGTTACCTTGGCCCTTTTGAGATTTTAGATAGAGTTGGCCTAGTGGCATACCATTTGGCCTTGCCATCTAAATTGTCCATGATTCATCCGTTGTTCCATGTATCCATGTTGCGGAAATACCTTCTCGACCCATCACATATGCTCGCTCCATAAACTATCCAACTGGATGAAGACTTGACCTATGAGGAAAAGCCCATGGCACTAGTTGATAGTCAAGTAAAAAAGCTACGTTCAAAGGAAGTGGCTGTAGTAAAGGCAATTTGGAAGAATCATTCAAGAGAGGAAGCAACTTGGGAAGTTGAAGAAGTAATGCAAGCAAAGTATCCCCACCAATTTGATTCTTGAGGTAAATCTTACTTTGTTTAGAATTCGGGGATGAATTCTTTTGAGGGAGGAAGAATGTAATACCTTAGTGTGGGTTGTAGTTGTCTGTCGTTATTGAATCCTGAAAATTCTAAGTTTGAATCCTATACCTCCTTGAAGGGCTGTAGGATTAAGACATTTTTGTAAGATCAAAAGTACTGATAATAGTTCCTTGGGCATTAATGAGTTGAAAAATGATTTTTAATGAATTTTAAAGGACGGGTAACCCCTTCGATTTTAATCCAAGAGTTTGTAAAAATGCAAGTTTTCAGAAAATTGTACTAAAATCCAAAAGTTGGATTTTGATTCTTAAGAATTTTGATTTATTTGATATTTTTATTGAATCCAAATGGAATGTATTCCATTATTTACATTTATATTTTAAAGTTAAGGCAGAGTAAAATTAAAAAACTGTTTTAAAGTTAATATTAAAGAAATATTTTAAAGTTAATGGAGAGTAAAATTAAAGAAATGTAAATAAGTGTATAATATACTAAGTCTACATGACACTTGAATCAGGGAACTAAGTTTTTGGACAGTGTAATCAATTACTCGTGGGCTGGTAATCGATTACAATCCTTTCTGTATACCACAGACTAAAATTTTTCATTTTGGCAATTGATTACCACTTATGGTAATCAATTACAAGATCTAGGCTCATGGTAATCGATTACCAGGAATGGTATTACCAGAAGTAGTAATTGATTACCATGATTACATAGAGCCTTGAGACATGTTCCTTCATCTCATTTCACCACTCTCCTTCTTTCTCTGCCCATTCAAACTCTCTCCCTTCTCTCTAAACTCATTCCTTCGCTCCCCTTTGCCTTTATCTCGAATTTTCTTATTCAAATCACACACTTTATCCTTCCTATAACATAAATCTATCATCTAGATTCTTAATCCTTTCTTCCCAAAATTACCTTAAGGAGGGAAGATTTGAAGTTGGTAAGTGCCACCAAGGCACTTGGATCTTTCTTCTTCCACTTCCAAACAATATGTAAGTCTCTAAGCATATTTTTCTTCCACATTACAAAAGAAATTTGAATCTTTCACTCTATTAGGATTTTGGTAGAACCATATGGAACCTTAGGTTAGGTGATTTAGGAATTTTGATATTTGGGGTGATATATGTTAATCCTTAATCCAAATTACTAACTTTTGGATAAATTATCATGATTGTGATATTAGATTGCTCCGAAGATCCCGTTAATGGCCCCAAGACTCCGTGCGATTATGATCTTGCTACTAGGGGTTAGAATTGTGAGTAGATAAGGCATTCTTAGCTTAATTTATATTTCAATTAGTATGTTATTCTGAATTTTGATAATTTATGAAGTTTGAGCATCTCTTTTAATAATGGTATTATTTTAAAGAACTTTACACATGAGTCGATGAATTGGATTTTGGCAAATTATGTAAAGATTATGCATAGTAGATAAGAAAAAGATTTAGGGAAGTCTAAACAGGATCTGTCTGCTAACAGCAGTAGATGTCAGCCTTGGTGCACCTCAAATTATTATTTTACACAACCACACATATGGTGTGTGACAAACTTACACAGCCACTCTAAGAGTGGTGCGTGATGGATTATGGAATTGACACAAAGGAATGGCCACCTAAGTGTTAATCCTGACGGATTATCCTGTGATAAATACTTTCCTACGGGTTTTGAGAAGTTTAATTTCATTTTATATTGATATTTATTTGTCAACTTTTGCACATTGACTCATGTGCGTTAGGGGTGTCCTATCTCTCATTAAGTTGTATAAACTCACTGTTGCTTCCCTTTCTTTTTAGATACAAGTGTGGACTTGGGAGTTGACCCTCCCACTTCTCAACTTTGATCCCTGATTTCTCTGGTAAACCCTCATGGATGAGAATTTAGCAAGTTTTAGGTTATTAGTGTATTCTTAGAACTATGTAGCTCCATGGCATTACAGGCAGGGTCCAACTGTTGGATTATGGCGACGTTTGTGTTGCAGTTTGTGTAAAGAATTTGCTGGGTTTATATAGAGACGGAACTATGTATTTGAATTTTTAGTTGTTTGAAAAGGTATTTGTATCTGTGTATCTATCTGATTTACCATGTTTTGATAATTAAGTATGTTGTATGCTGAGGGGTGCATTCTAAGAATGCCTGAATCCCCGATGGATGAGTGTGATTGTTTATTTATGTAGGTAGAGGACCCATATTTGGAAATCATCCTAAATACGAAGAGGACTCTGCCCAATTTTTGTGTGGTAAAAGCTTGCTAGGGGACTTGTCCCCTATGTGCTGGTCATGGCCCAAGATGGGTCATGACACTTTTCTTTTGTTCATGTATTTCCTTTATCCACTAGTAGGTAATCCCTATATGCACTTTACTCAAGTTCCTTATTACCCCTAACATAGACTTTGTACTTAGGTTTCAGTTGTACTCAAATTACCTGATAAGGATGCATGAGTCCATATATATTTTGTGACAATTGTATGTACATGTCTAATTATGACTTTATTTTCATGTTCCTTTCCAGCTTTCATAGTATTTGTTTTCAAAAAGAAAATTTTCTTCGTCTTACACAAGAATTTTTACTATGTAACTGACATTTTAAATATTTATATACACGCACACCGAAAATAGCGACTATCAATATGGTATAGGCTCATGTTATCACCATATAAAATGGACATTTGAAGCATAAATTAAATTAGGTTATAAGCTTTCTTGTAGCAACTTCTCACTGTAGTTCTATGACTTAAGCATAGTACTATGGTAGGAAAGGTATCACATTTTGTTATCAAAGCAGTTGTTCCTAGCAGAGCCTGAGGATTGGATTGGCTATGCTCCAATGCATACTCTAAAATTTGTAGTCATTGTCATGCACTAAATCTTGTTTGTTTAGGATGAGATATAGAATTATACTTGCATGACTACTTATTGTGAAAGCAGTTAGTTACTATCACACTTAGCCTAGTATTGAGCCTAATCAACCCAATGTCTTTTGTTTTATGTGACAGGAACCAATAGCTTCCATTAGGTGTGGTAAGCGACAAGCAAAACCTATGCTTGAAGACCCTGCAAACCTTATGGGTACCCAGTGGGAAATGGCCTTCACCATCTGGGAGCAAGCTGCTGTAACTAACCTTATGATGGAACAAAAGGAAAAGCAACCCAAAGTGGATAATGGCAGGAACATGGGGGCATGAGGTTGCACATGGTGTTATGCTTCCAATATGGCAGTTGGAAAAAAATTTATCTTTTTCCACGTACCATCATTGTTTTTCTTTTGCCTTTTTCCAAACACATTATCAAAGTTTTCTAATTACGCAAAGATTTCCGTGCCACTTAACATTTGTGGTGGAGATCTAAATTCTATATTTCCATTAAAATACCTTTTATTAGATCTCCATTGAAGACCTATTGGAAAAAAAAAAAATTCAATGTTCCATATAACACATCTTTTGACTATGTTTTACATAGGTCAAGCAAGTTTCATAATTACAACAAGGACAAGCCAACTTTCCTTTAGTACTCTAACTAGACAATATAGCATAAGCAAGGAAATCACTAATGGACCATAAAAGAGCTACCTGCATTCAAAAGGTCCGGTTGCTTAAAGCATCATATTTTTCTATTCCTGCATCCCATAACACCTTTAACTCTTCAATTAATGGTTCTAGTTAAATATCAATGTCATTTCCAGGTGATTTTGGCCTCGAGATTAGCAAGGATAGCATGCAATACTTTCCCTTTATCCACAACCACGGAGGTAATTTGTATACCATTAACATCATAGGCCATGTACTATGAGATATACTCATAGTGCAATGAGGGTTGAATCCATTGCTAACTAACCCAAGCCTTAAATTGTGAGCATAGTTTTGCAAAATCAGGATAAGCACTATCAAAGTCCTTCCATACTTGACCATTTGCATGATGTCTCAATTTTCCCTTTTTTGGACACTCGTCTTCATGCCACCTAAGCGTATTGGTTGTCTTTGAAGACATAAATAGCCTTTGGGCTCTTGGAATTAAGGGAAAGTATCTCAAAACTTTAGCAGGAACATTATTAAGTTTCTTGGAAGATTCAAACTCATAATTGACGCCAAGATACTGACTATATCTTGAAGTTCCACATATATGGCAGGACTCCTTATTCTCATGATGACCCCTGTATAGATGCAATCGTTTGAACATGCATCGATCTTCTCGTAGTCAAGACCCGTCCTTTATCATGGCCTTGTTATTGTTGAAAGATGACGGAATATTCAAATTAGGAATAACTTCTTTCAACAACTCAAGGAGAGCTGTGAAATACGCATTGTTCCATTTGTGAAGACACTTCAACAAATAAAGTTAGATGACAAATGATAATGTAGAGAAGTTTTCACAACCTAGGTACAGTTCTTGATGTGCCTTCTCAACTAGTTTATGAAATTTCTTTGCATCATCATTAGCGCCCTCATACAATCCATCCTCCTATAGTACATCTCTAAATGTCTCTTTTAATAAGTGATCAATGTCATCGTGTAGGTTTTCAACATCTATGTTGGCATCAATGCTCATCGAGTTTAACCCTTCTCCATGGAAGATCCATTTTTGATAACCCACGACAAAGCCCTTACATACTAAATGTTCATATATGACATCTCTTATTCTCCAATAAGAATTTGCACATTTTGCACAAGGGCACAATATCTGCTCTCCTTTAGGTTCCCCGATAGAAAATGTAAAATCCAAAAAAAACTTAACACCATCCATATATTCCTTGCTAAACCTTAGTGAATCCATCCACTCCTTGAACTCATCTTTTAGTTCACTAATAAGGAAGTTAAATTTTTGCATTAAGATTCAAATACTAACACAAATATTCTAAATACTAAGTAGGATAAAACAAATATATCAAATACCCTAGTTGAAGTAAACAATGCAAGATAACATGTAAGACTTCAATAAAAGAATTTATCTTAGGTAAAAGAGTTGGGATTAGCCATCCTTTTGAGCTTAAACTCTAAAAATTAGTTGAGTATCTTCACAAAAGTCTACCCAAAAAAAAGGGAGTCAAGGATTTTGAAGTGTTAATGTACCAAAAGATATATTGTGCATATCAACTAATGTATTTTAGAAAGGTTCACGTCATATATATGATTCCAGAAGCTTTAATGTACCAATATATATATAGATTAGTCACATGCATAAATTTAAAAATATTGATTTATTGACCTCATATTGTGTGAAATTTATATATTTTTTTGTGTCTATGTTAAATTCGTATTCAAATCCACAATAAGAAAAATTTATTACTTGATTAATGCAATGAACTACAATTTAGTAAAAGTCACAATTGTTGCCAGTGATATAAGAAACACAAACTTCTATGCACGATAACAATGATTTGTCTCTTTGTAGACAATAAATCCACTGGGATACTATGATTTGTGTAACATTCTCCACTATACAGTACCATGCTTAAGTCATAGTACCACACTCAAGAGTTGTTACTGTTACCTGAGCGGACCTTATCTGACAACAACTTCAGCCGTCTTTGTAACTTCTCGACTTATCTGGAGATAACACGGAAACAGGAGTGAGAATTTTAAATTCTCAGTAGAATTCTTTAATTATTATACATAATGTCATCATTGTCATCTCCGGTTTGTAATATCCTAATAAACCCATACTACGCTTAAGTCGTATTACGGCGTTTTATTAGTTGTTATTTATGCTCATGGAAAATTAAACTTCACTTGAAATTAAGTTACGCAGAAAATACGGTAAATTTTTTTTTTTTTTGAAATACGTCGTCACTTTGGAAAGTAAAGCCTAGAGCGAGAAGGTAGATAGAGAAAGAGCGTGTCGCATAAAATAAATACCCAAATATCATAAAACAAGAGAAAGGTAAATAAATAGAAATTCACAAATACATTGCATTAATTAACTAATCATTACATCCATATGAGTTCATAATATATATATATATATATATATATATATATATATACAAATATTACATCGAAGAAAGCTCATGGTCGTGCCATGACCCAAGTACTAGGTACTAACTATAGACTTTAATGACAAAGCTCCTCTCGAAAAGAATATGCGAAGATGTAGAGTGACGGTCGCTATGAGTCCCAAAATAGCTTCGTTTGGCATCCCACGTCATATGTCCGCTCGTAGTGCGGTGGCTCTAGGCTCCACTCCATTGGATATGCCAACAAAATCTGGTGACGATGCGGAAAAGTAACTAGAGTGAGAAATAAGATTTCTTAGTAGGACTCGAACCCGACACGGAGGTGTCATCGTCATCGTCCCAGCCACTTTGGTTTTATTAATGAAAACAATGAGCATTCATAAGGTTCAGTTCTTAGATTTTCAAAAACATGAATGCCCGAAGTGGATTCAATTTTAACATACTCTCTAATCATTTATATCATAACATACATGGGCATACATATAATCACATAACATATGCATGACTGTGCTATGAGCTTCTCTTATCTTCTTCTCTTCAAGGGCTTGGACCGAAGTCTCTTTCTTTTCTTCACTTGACATTATCTTGAGTCTTTTTCTTTTCACCCACTAAACATAAGTGGTAATGAGCTCATACCGTGGCCGTCGCCACCATAGAATTTCGGTACTTACACTAGCTGTGTCATGCCATACCTCATGTAAGCCCTATCCCCTATACTCACACTAGCTGGGTCATGCCATGCCTCATGTGAGTCGTGGGTGAGGGGAACTTACTTTGGGTCACCTTCCCTTTTGAAGGATCACCCCCTAGTTTACTTTCTCTTATTATTAAAGCTTATGATGCAAAATCATTATGATTCTTTTCCACATTTGGGCGTTACGTATCGCCGTCCCCAAACGTGATTCCTTTAATGTATATTATTAAGTATCATATCAACATATCATATTAATATCATCATTATTCATTTTCATATCATCATCATACCATCATCATAATCATTATCATCATATTATCATAATCATCATCATCATATCATTTCATCATGATCATCATGATCATCATCATACCACTATCATAATCATCATCATCATATCATATCATCATCATATCAGTGTCATCATATGGACACATAGAGGCATACATATCACACAAAGTCTTATGAGCTTAGCTTAGTAAATTTGGTGCTAGCTTTTACTTGAGGTTGTCTCTTGTGTAAACTCTTTTACTAGCCATAAGGCCGATTTCATCCATTATCCTTTTGAAACTTTTAAGTTAAATTATGAAGGTTATCCAATACTTAATGTGGGGGACTTAATGTCTTAAAGCTTATTTCTTATTAACCTTTAAATTTTTACCATAACTAGTTTTACTTTTACAGTGGGGCAGTAGCTTCAAAAATTCACCATAATTTCACCTTTTATTATTTTATTTCAAATTTTGGTATGATTATACTTCTCTGAGTCTATTTTTAAACAAAAGAAACCCCACTCAAAAATTTATTTTGTAGCTTGAGTTATGCACATTTTATTCTGACTGTTCAGAATTGAAAGTTTATCTCGGGTCAGTGATTTTTAAACCTTACTGTGGACTCCTCACAATAAATCTGCCAAAACTATTTTATAGGGATATTCCTCTATGTCTTAGATTTCTAAAAAACTTAGTCCCACTCAAAAATGTTCTATATAACTCGATTTATGCACGTTTTATTACCTACTGCCCGGACAGAAACCCTTCCAGGAACAGCAAACTTTGAAAATTCATATCTCCCTCATTTTAAGGCCAAATCTCACATATTTTATATGCTTGGAAAGCTCTTTGATTCTACTTTCACAGAAAATTAGTTTCGTTCTATTTGAATATATATCGAAAGAGTTATTAGTCGCGCCATACAGACTGCCAGAATTTTCCAGTTTCCACGGTTTTAGTTTCAATGAGTTTCTTGTAAAAACCTTAAGTCTTTTCTTCAAGTGACCATTTTATATTTCCAAACCACTTTTATACTTTAAGATCTTGGTGAAAATCAATATTTTGAGTTCTAAAAAGTTGGGTTCAACATAAAACAAAATGCACAACCAAAGACATTTGCCAAGAAAAGAACAAAATCATAAACAACCTCATATAATGAAAGCATGGCCATGAGGCCTTTAGAGCAAGCCTTAAAACCACCTAGCTATGGAGAGCTTAGGAGTTCTAAAGCTTGAAAAACATAGAAGAAGGAGGGGTTAGAGTCACTACCAAAAAGAGTTTTCTTGAAGGATTTGGGATGAGGTGATGGTTGAAGTGAGCCTTCCTTCTTGTAAGCTTGAAAATGGGGCTTGTGTATGAGTGGCCTTGTTTCTTCAAGGACCAAAAATGGTAGTCCTTGAAGGGATTATGAGTGTGGTGATGGAGATGAGGTAGGAAGTAGTAAGAAGGTTGGAAGAAAAACAATGAAGCTTGGAAGAAGAAGAGAGTATGAGACTTGGAGAGAGGAGAGAGCTTTGTGTGGGTCTTGAGAGAGGAAGTGAAAAAATTAAATGAGGGGGGGAGAGAGGTGGGCTGATTGGCGCAAAAGGGGAGGGAAAAGAGTGATGTGATTTTGCTTCTTTTGCAAGCAAGGAGGCTAGGAACCATGGGGTAAAAGGATGAGTTGTGTTTCTCTTGAGTCTTGGTGTTTGGGTAAAGACCATTTAGTGTTTTCTCAAGTGGTTAAAGACATGAGCTCTCTTAGGATTTGGCTTGGATGGCTAGGATCACTCCAAGTGTCACCATCTTGATGGAAGAGAGTACATTTCTTGTCTTGACTAAAGAGATGCTACTAACCTAGACTCTTAATCTAATGGTGTATGATGAGAAGGCAAATGAATGGTTGGATTTTGCTCTTGTCCTTGGCCAAGATTTGGTGCATCAATTAGGAGAAATTTTTAAATCTTCAAAACCATTAGAATTACCTAAGTTGTTAATTCAATTTGATTAATTAAATTGCTCTTATGAATTATGTAATTAAGGCGTAAGAATTAATCTATCTCAATCGATTATGGTAGAACAATTGTCTTGTACTTAATCAGATTAGATTAACTTAATTATATTTCTAAGTTATGAATTAATGAGGTTCGAATAATTAGGTTTTAACTAAAATATTTAGTACATTATAATTCAATTATTGACTTGACTCAATTTACTAAGCTCTTGCTCATCGAGATTAGCCAATTAGTCCTCAGTTAATCGTTAATCTCTCTAATTAGCCAGGATCACTGAGCTAATTAGCTTAGACAAAAATTAGGGATGTTACATGGTTACTTCGGTTTATTATGAAAAGGTGAACATCTTATACAAACTGTTTGGTTTTATAGTTCGAAAGTGTAACATCCACCAAAATTTTCTTATCGTTTTTCGCCTAATTGTTCGATTTTTATCGAGTAACTAAGATTAAATAAAATTCGACAAAATAATTATTTACGATCAATTGATTAGCAATTAATTGAATTTAGATATGAGGGAATTAGGTTAGAAGTATAGAGCATTTCATAAAAATTTCTTGAAACTGATTTACTAATTTAAAGGAAATCGGTAAGATTATGGTATTTTAAACTGTTGGAACCAAACCAATAGGATTTTACACCCAATAACCCTACATTAAGTGGCTAAACCTATGAAAGTAGCGCAAAGAAGGCCACAAAGAATGAAGAGGGTTGGCTGAATTTCAACCTTATGATTTAGACCAATCAAAATGCAATAATTCAACTACCCTCTTTTATTTGAATCAGATTTTTCCTCCCTTATTTCTTGCTGACTTCGACCCCTTCCAGCAACCTTCCTCTCTTCTTTTCTTCATTCTCTTCATCTCCTTCCTCCCTTTTCAGCTTCCATTAAACCTCTTGCATCCATATCCTTCACTAAAACTCAAGAGTAGCTAGTGGTTGGTTCAAGATAAAGGTAGAGGTTTAATTCTTATTTTGATTTTCTGATTATGGGTGGCTGGTGGTGGTTCATTTTCTCAATTTTTAATGTGATGATCGAATGAATATGAGGATATTTGGCTGATTGGTTGGCTATTTGTCATGTTGAAATCGAATAGGAAGCAAGAAAAGATAAGAGTAGGAAGAGGTGAGGAGCTGGAAAACCAAAAACCCTCGGCAATCCGTACGGTGGAGTGTACGACTCTGCCTACAGCTGATTAAATTTGATGAAACTATTTTTATATGAAACTAGACTTTCAGGGCTTTCCATACATATATCATATAAGGCCATTGGCTTAGTATTGAGAGAGATATGGATTTTTGAATTTCGACCTAGGTTTTTGAGTTTGATTCTGGGCAGACTAGGTTTTTTAGGGCAAAACTTGCCCTATACTACTTTGAATTGAATGAAACTAACTTTTTTAGAAAGCTTACACATAGGAGAATATCTTAAAATTTTCAAAGTTAGATAAGGCCCCATTTGTTCCCGACAGTCCAAGAAAGTTGCCCTATGTCCAAACTGAGCCAAAATAGGGCAGTTTAGGAAGGTCAAATTTCGGGGCTTATAACTCGAGCCCTACTAAGTCAAATGGAATGGAACTTTTTTCAAATGAAAGGTTGTCCTATTAGCTTTAATATGAGACCAATTTCATATGATTTGAATGGTTTTTGAATTTTAGTGGATGTTGTGCGATTCTGGCTAACTACAGGGTAAGCCGAGATAAAACCTATATAACTTGAGCTATATTTATCAAAATTAGATGGGACCAAAGAGGTTATAAAATAGACACATAACACTTTAACATATCCAAAATTCAGGTCTAGATGAGTTAAATAGAAATTGTGGCTTGATTTACAAAAACTGGGTTGAATGATTGTGCTAAGGCAGTAACCTTGTCTTAATGTAACTAATGCTCCTATGAGTTAAATGTTGAATTATGAATGCAATGTTATGACTTCTATGAGAAACTGGTGTACCGAGTATTGGCACTACTCATGGGGAAGCAGACATGTTCCGTTATGCCATCGAAACTGCGGTAAGACCTATGCATGAGTTATAAAATACATGTGCATTTTTAAGAAAGTCATCAAAGTTATGTTATGATGAATATAAAGATTAAGTTATGATGAAAGTTCCATGATACTTGGGCCAGCCCCGGATTAAAGTTAAGGGGAATAGATCGGTGGGAAGTCAGGGAAAGTAAACCCAGCATTCTTGTATAGGAACAAGCTCAATCTTGAAAAGCAGATTATTACCCAGGAGTCTAAAGTGGCCAAGAACTCCTAGGGGATCAAGTAATAGAAAAGTTTATGAAGAAAGGTTCAAGAATGAGTTTTGCATTACTACATTGAACGCATGACTACAAGTTGTTTACAGTTTGTCTGTTATATGTACTTATTGCGGTATGTTCATTTATTCTGTTCATTATTCTGAGTATCACTACTTAATAGTTTATTCTATTTTCTTATGCTATCTTAAATAAAACTAAACCTTACTTTGGACCAGACATTTTCTTAAACCTATTTAAATATGGCTAGTTCAGTTTGAACCCATGTTTTTATAATTAAATAAAAATCGAGGCAACTGAGAATGAATATGACGTTAGTTAAACACCATACACGAGCCCTACTGAGAATTTCTTTAAATTCTTACCTCATTATGCATTTCTGCATCATTCTCAGACGCTGGCGATAGACTCGACGGCCACTCTCTTTATTGAGATTCCAGACCTGCAGCTCTACCATGACCCCGAGTTGGACTCATTGTACAAAGTTGGCCCCTGCCATTTCTGTCTCTACTTTTTAGCAATAGAAATTATGCTATTCCTTTATTTCACTCTGTTTTTGAAGCATATATATATATATATATATATATATATATATATATATATATATAACTGAAGCGTCAGCTTCCGACTTATATATGTACGTATACAGTTGATGATATATCACTTATTCTTATCTGTTCTGTTGTGTTTTATTAAACATTATTACGTTCTACAATGCTATTTGCGTTTATTATATACAGCGCGTCGTTTCGTAGGTATATTAGTCAATTCTATACATATATACCAGGGAAAGAGAGAATATAATATAATGAATACAGCTATGGACAGAATACTAATACGGCAACACAACCTATCCAATTTCATGCTATGACTTAAGCATAACATTAAGTTGGTAGGATGTTACATTTTTGGTATCAGAGCAGTTCATCCTAGTTAAGGCCTAAGGATTGGTTTGACTATGCTTCGCACATATTCTGTATTTTTAGTTGATAACATGCACTAGATCTTGCCTGTACGGTTGAGATATAGATGTGCAAGTGTATGAAGTGCCTGACCGTGTGAGCTGTTATTTACTAGTACATTAGACTTAGTATTAAGCCTGATCAACTCAATAACTTTTGTTTTGTGTGCTCAAAACTTTATTGCTTCCGGAAAGGTAGGCTACGTACAGAACCTGCTCAAGAAAACCCAGCTGACTTTATGGACACAATATGAGAGATGGCTCATGCAATGTGGGAACAGGCCGCAACAGCTCACCAGATGATGGATTAGCTAGGTAGGCAACCTAAGGCAAGCTGCGGAGGAAACCCACATGGCCCAAGAGCTGACTTGGACTATCTCAAATTTGCTGAATTTACGAAGGCAAACCCGCCAGCTT
This sequence comes from Pterocarpus santalinus, assembly GCA_031439595.1. NCBI lineage: Eukaryota > Viridiplantae > Streptophyta > Magnoliopsida > Fabales > Fabaceae > Pterocarpus > Pterocarpus santalinus. The sequence continues at coordinate 39,690,297 of CM062532.1, read as the reverse complement.
TCGAGGGGTGTATGACCCTGACAAAGCTGATGAATGGATCAAGGCTATAGAAAAGATTTTCTTTGTCCTGGATTGTTCGGATCATCAGAAGATGACTTTTGCCACCTATATACTTGAAGCAAATGCAGAGTTTTGGTGGAATGGTGTACAAAGACTATTCAAGAATCTCAGACAGCAGTCACCTGGATGGTGTTTAGGGATGTATTTTATCGGAAGTACTTTCCTGCTTTTGTTTGAAATGCCAAGGAACTTGAATTTATGTAGCTTCGTCAGGTAAATCGGACAATATCCGAATACATTGCCAGGTGTGAAGAGTTATGTAAATTTCCTACAATTTACCTGAGAAACCCAGATGAAGCATAGAAGTGCGTCAAGTTTGAAGGAGGGTTACGAGAAGATATTCTTACTGCAATAGGGCCAATGGAGATTGGGGATTTCCCCACATTGGTAAATAAACGCCGACTTGTGGAAGATTGCAATTTGAAACTAGCTGCAGCCAGGGCATCTGGTGGTAGTTTCAAGAAGGGGTTGGCCCTACAGAGCCCTAGATTCAAGCCCAACTTACAACAGCAAAGAAGATTCCTACTGACAAGCAACAAAGGCAAGCAGCCCCAAAAGCCTCTTCTGAATCCAACTTGCACGAAATGCGGTAAGAATCATGGTGATCGGCCGTGTTTAGTAGGCTAGAGTGTCTACTATGGGTGTGGCAAGCTAGGCCACAAAATTTATGAATGTCCAATCCACCACAGTCGTCTAAACCACAATGTCAAGGATGGGTCTTTATGATGAATGCAGAAGAAGCTGACAAGTCCAAGGGACTAATCCAAGGTACATGTGAAGTGGACGGTGAGACTCTAACTGTGCTCTATGATTTGAGTGCCTCAGATTTGTTTATTTCTCATAATTATGTGGCTGTTTTGCAATTACCAATTTCTGAATTGCCTTATAATCTACTGTTTTCTACTCTTACTAATGAACTAGTTAAAACTAGTCAAATTTGCATCAATGTTCCTCTTCGAATTGAGTGTAGGACCTTTGCAACTAATTTGATTTGTCTTCCTCTGTCCTTGACATCATTCTGAGCATGGACTGGCTTTCCGCCAATCGAGTCACACTCAATTGCTCTAATAAGACGATGGTATATCCCTCTGTCTATCTTCTGAATCCCAAGCCTCAATACTCTTTTATCTAAACTTTTTATTAGTAAACTGTAGTGGGTCAAAGAATCAAGGATACATCCTCTTATCAGCTAATGTGACGGAAGTTGAACAAAGACTAGAGCAGATCCCAGTTGTAAAGGAATATCTTGATGTTTTTCCAGAAGATATTCCTAAATTCCCTCCAGAGAGAGAAATTGAGTTTACCATCAAGTTGGTTCCAGGTATGGGACTAATATCTATAGCTTCGTATCGAATGTCACCTTTGGAGCTGACAAATCTAAAGAGACAGATCGAAGAGCTTTTCGAAAAAGGATTCATACGGCCAAGCGCATCACCATGGGGAGCTCCAGTCTTGTTGGTCAAAAAGAAAGATGGGAGCATGCATCTATGCATGGATTATAGGCAGTTGAATAAAGTGACGATTAAGAATAAATATCCAATGCCAAGAATTGATGATCTCATGGGCTAACTACAAGGTGTAACAATATTTTCCAAAATCGATTTGCGCTCCAGATATCATCAAATTCGAGTTTAGGAACAAGATATCCCTAAGACAGCTTTTCAAACTCGTTACAGGCACTATGAGTATACTGTGATGTCGTTTGGACTGACAAATGCACCAGCAGTGTTCATGGATTACATGAATCGAATATTTCGCCCATATTTGGACAAATTTGTAGTGGTTTTCATCGACGACATACTTATCTACTTGAAGACAGAGCGAGAGCATATGGAACACTTGCGGCTGGTTCTGCAAATTTTAAGAGAAAGACAACTCTATGCTAAGTTATCCAAATGTGAATTTTGGATAAAAGAAGTAAAATTTCTCGGCCATATAGTGTCCTATGAAGGAATCTTTGTAGACCCCAGCAAAGTAGAAGCAGTTCTAAATTGAGAAAGGTCGACCACAGTCACTAAAGTCAGGAGTTTTTTGGGCTTAGCTGGATATTACAGGCGATTCAGTAAGGATTTTTCTCGAATAGCTTTGCCCTTGACCAAGCTAACTAGGAAGAATGTTTCATTTTAGTGGATGCTAGAATGCGAACAGAGTTTTCAAGACTTGAAGAGAAGGTTGACTATGACACCAGTGTTAGCCTTGCCAAACCCTCGTGGACCATTTGAGGTCTATTATGATGCTTCCAAACAAAGATTACGGTACATGTTGATGCCAACCTGAAACATGTTCGCATGTGCCTCCAGACAATTAAAGCTACATGAAACGAACTATCTACTCATGACCTCGAATTAGTAGTAGTAGTATTTGCCTTAAAGATATGGAGACATTGTAACACCCTAATAAACCCATACTACGCTTAAGTTGTATTACTGCATTTTATTAGTTGTTACTTATGCTCGTGGAAAATTAAACTTCACTTGAAATTAAATTACGTGGAAAATACGGTAAGATTTTTTTTTTTTTTGAAATACGTCATTGCTTTGCAGCGTTTTGAAAAGTAAAGTCTTGAGCGAGAAGTTAGATAAAGAAGGAGTGTGTCACATAAGATACATAACCCAATATCATAAAACAAGAGAAAGATAAATAAATAGAAATTTACAAATACATTGCATTACATAACTAATCATTACATCCATCTAGGTTCATAATATTTATACACATACATATATATAACAGCATTACATCGAAGGAAGCTCAAGGTCGTGCCATGACCCAACTACTAGGTACTAAATACAGACTTCAATGACAAAGCTCCTCTCAAAAAAGAATATGCGAAGATGTAGAGTGACGATCGCTATGAGTCCCAAAATAGCTTCGTCTGGCATCCCACGTCATACGTCCGCTTGTAGTGCGGTGGCTCCAGGCTCCACTCCATTGGATGTGCCATCAAAATCTGGTGACGATGCGGAAAAGTAACTAGCGTGAGAAATAAGATTTCTCAGTAGGACTCGAACCCGACACGGAGGTGTCATTGTCATCGTTCCAGCCACTTCGGTTTTAAAATGAAAATAGTGAGCATGCATAAGGTTCAGTTCTTAGGTTTTCGAAAACATAGCTATCCGAAGTGGATTCAATTTTAAGTACATATTCTCGTTATGATAACAACATCATGGTATACATAAAAACTTATATGACAATTCCTAACATGCATGAACATGTTGAGAGTTTCATTCTTTACTTGGGTTGGACCGAAGTCCCTTTCTTTTCTTAACTTGACTTTCTCTTAAATCCTTTTCTTTCCTTAACTTGACTTATCTTAAGTTTTAACTTGACTTATCTTAAGTCCTTTTCTTTTCACCCACTAAACATAAGTGGTAATGAGCTCATACCGTGGCCGTCGCCACCATAAAATTTCGGTACTTACACTAGTTGGGCCATGCCATGCCTCGTGTAAGCCCTATTCCCTATACTCACACTAGCTGGGTCATGCCATACCTCATGTGAGTCGTGGGTGAGGGGAACTTACTTTGGGTCACCTTCCCTTTTGAAGGATCACGCCCTTAGCTTACTTTATCTTCTTATTAAGGCTTATGATGCAAAATTATTTTAAATCTTTTCCACATTTGGGCGTTACGTATCGCCGTCCCCAAATGTGATTCCTTTATCACATATCATTAAGCATCATATCCTCAACATATCATCTTCATACCATCATCATTATATCATATTATCATCATCATATCATATCATCATATCACTATCATAATCATCATATCATATCATCATCATCATCATCATCATCATCATCATATCATTGTCATCATAATGATACATAGAGGCATACATATCACATAAAGTCTTATGAGCTTAGCTTAGCAAATTTGGTGCAAGCTTTTAATTGAGGTTACCTCTTGTATAAATTCTTTTATTAGGCCTAGGGCCAATCTTATCTATTATCCTCTTTAAAACTTTTTATGTTGAATTATGAAGGTTTCCCAATACTTAATGTAAGGGTATTAATGTCTTAAAGCTTTTTCTTCATTAAGCTTTAACTTTTACCCTAACCAGTTTTACTTTTACAGTGGGGCAGTAACTTCAAAAATTTGCCATAATTTCATCTTTTGCTCTTTTATTTCAAATTTTGGTATGTTTATACTTCTCTGAGTCTATTTTTAAACAAAAGAAACCCCACTCAAAAATTCATTTTGTAGCTTGAGTTATACACATTTTATTCTGACTGTTTAGACTTGAAAGTTCATCTCGGGTTAGTGACTTTTAAACATTACTGTGAACTCCTCACAAGGAATCCACCAAAAATGTTTATGGGGATGTTTCTCTATGTCTTATCTTTCTAACAAACTTGGTCCCACTAAAAAATGTTCTTTATAACTTGAGTTATGCACGTTTTATTACCTACTGCCGGAACAGAAACCCATCCAGGAACAGCAGAATTTGAAAATTCATATCTCTCTCGTTTTAAGGCCAAATCTCACATATTTTATATGTACAAAAAGCTTTATGAGTCTATTTCATTTAAAATTAGTTTCGTTCCATTTGGAGTTATATCGAAGAAATTATTGGTCGTGCCATACAGACTGCCAGAATTTTTCAGTTTCCATGGTTTTGTTTTTAATGAGTTTTCTTGTAAAAACATCAAGTCTTTTCTTCAAGTGACCATTTTACATTTCCAAACCATCTTTAAACTTTGAGATCTTGATAAAAATCAATATTTTGAGTTCTAAAAAGTTGGGTTCAACATCAAGCAAAATGCACAACCAAGGTCATTTTCCAAAAGAAGAGCAAAATCACAAACAACATCATATAGTGAAAGCATGGCCATGAGGCCTTTAGAGCAAGTCCTAAAACCAGCTAGCTATGGAGAGCTTAGGAGTTCTAGAGCTTGAAAAACATGGAAGAGAAAGGGGTTAGAGTCACTACCAAATGTGTTTCTTGAGGAGTAGAAAGAGTTGATGGGTTGGAGATGACCTTCCTCCTCCTAGAGCTTGATGATGGGGCTAAGTGAGTGTTTGTTTTGCTTCTTCAAGAACCAAAGAGGGTGGTCCTTGAAGGGCTTGTGAGAATGGTGATAGGAAAGAGAGTTGGGTAAGGTGAGAAAGAGAGAAGAGGAACAAGAAAGGTTGGAAGAATAAAAAAGCTAGAATGAAGTTTAGAGAGAGGTGGGAGCTTGGGCTTGTAGTGAGAGGATGAAAGTCACAAATGAGAGAGTGGGGGAGGCTATTTGGGGTGTAAAAATAGGTAAGGAGGCTGATTGGTTTTGCTTCTCTAACAAGCAAGAGTGAGTAGGTGAGTTTTACTTCTTTTTCAAGCAAAAGGGCTAGGAACCTTGGGGTAAAAGGGTGGGTTGTGTTTCCTATGAGTCTTGGCACTTGGGTAAAGACCATTTAGTGTTTTCTCAAGTGGTTAAAGGCATGGCCACTCTTGGGATTGGCTTGGGTGGATATGATCATTCCAAGTGGCATAATCCTAAGGGAGGAAAGTACTTCTCTTGTCTAGACTTAAAGAGATGCTATTAACATAGACCCTTGATCTAAGAGTACATGATGAGAAGGCAAATAGATGGTTGGATTTTGCTCTTATCCTTGGCCAAGATTTGGTGCATCAATTAAGAGAAATTTTTAAATCTTCAAAGCTATTAGAATTACCTAGGTTGTAGATTCAATTTGATTAGTTAAATTGCTCTTTAACCGATCTCGGTTAATTACACTTTTTAAAATGTTTTTCCTCTAAAAGAATTGACCTTATAAATTATGTAATTAGGGTGTAAGAATTAATCTATCTCAATCGATTAAGGTAGAACAATTGTCTTGTACTTAATTAATAGGATTGGATTACCTTAATTATATTTCTAAGTTACGAATTAATGAGGTTCGAATAATTAAGTTTTAATTAAACCATTTAGTGCGTTATGATTCAATTATTGTCTTGACTCAATTTACTAAGCTCTTACTCATCGAGGTTAGCCGATTAGTCCTCAGTTAATCGTTAACCTCTCTAATTAGCCAAGATCACTGAGCTAATTAGCTTAGACAAAAATTGGGGATGTTATAGACATCACCTGTATAGAGTGAAGTTCGAAGTCTTTTCTGATCATAAGAGTTTGAAATATCTCTTTGATTAGAAGGAATTAAACATGAGGCAGCGAAGGTGGATAGAACTTCTTAAGGACTACGAATTTGAATTGAAATACCACCTAGGTAAGATAAACATTATGGCAGATGCTTTGAGCAAGAAATCGTTGACCATAGCCTAGATGATGAATAAAGAGATGGAGCTCATTGAAAGCTTCCAAAATCTTAATTTGGGAATCCTTATCACTCCCAAGACCCTTCAGTTACACCAAATTAAGATAGCTAGTAGCTTAAAGGAACAGATTCAGCAAGCACAGCAGCAGGATACTAGTTTTCGACATACAATCAATCTCATGCAATCAGGAAAATTAACGGATTTTGCTCAAGATAAAAAGGGCATATGGTGGTGTCGTGACAGGGTGTCTGTACTCGAGGGAAATGACCTCCAAAGATGAATCTTGGAAGAAGCACATAAGGGTGAATTTATCGTACATCCCGGTATTACCAAAATGTATCAAGACCTCAAGAAAATGTTTTGGTGGCCAAGCATGAACTCAGATGTAGCAAACTTTGTGAGCAAGTTCTTGACCTGTCAGAAGGTGAAAGCAGAACATCAAAAATCCTCCGGGATGTTATAACCTTTGGAAATCCTTGAGTGGAAGTGGGAGAGTATCTCCATGGATTTCATAATGGGGTTACCAAGAACGTCAACAGGATATGATGCCATATGGGTCGTTGTGGATAAATTAACTAAATCTACTCACTTCCTACCTGTTCGAGCAAATTATCCATTGGAAAAATTGGCACAATTGTATATCCAAGAAATTATCAGGCTACATGGTACCCCTTCAACCATTATTTCTAATCGAGACCCAAGGTTCACTTCACGTTTTTAGGGAGCCTTAAAAAAAAGGTTTGGTGCTAAGTTATGCCTAAGCATTGCATATTATCTACAAATGGATGAACAAATAGAAAAAACAATTCAAACCTTGGAAGATATGTTACGAGCCTATATGATAGAGCAACGTGGGAATTGGGATCGCTACTTATCGCTAGCCGAATTTGCATACAACAATAGTTATTACACTAGCATCGGCATGGCTCCTTATGAAGCATTGTACGGACGGAAGTGCCAATCTCCATTGTGTTGGTATGAGGCAGGAGAATCAACTCTATTAGGGCCTAATTTAGTCAAACAGACCATTGAGCAAATCAAGAAAATTCAAAGTAAAATGCTTGCCGCTCAGAGCCGCCAGAAGAGGTACGCGGATACTAGGAGGAAACCTCTGGAATTTCAAGAAGGAGACCACGTATTTCTGAAGGTTACACCTACAACTGGGATAGGTAGAGCCATTAAGGTCAAGAAGCTAAATCCTCGCTTTATTGGTCCCTTCCAAATCTTGGAGCGAATCGGATCAATTATATATCGAGTCGCTTTGCCTCCACATTTATCAAACCTTCATGATGTTTTCCATGTTTCTCAACTTAGAAAGTATCAACTTGACCCTACACACTTCCTAAAACCCGAATCAATACAGTTAAAAGAGGACCTAACTTTCCGTGTACAGCCAGCATGGATCATAGACAGAAGTAGTAAGCAACTTCGAAACAAAACCGTGCAGGTAGTAAAGGTAGCATGGGGAAAAGAAGATGCTGAAGACTACAAATGGGAATTAGAATCAGACATGAGGAAAGAGTATCCTGAACTATTCGCAGGTACTAAATTTTGAGGACAAAATTGTTTTTTTGGGAGGGTGGTAATGTAACATCCACCAAAATTTTCTCATCGTTTTTCACCTAATTGTTCGGTTTTTATCAAGTAATTGAAATTAAATAAAATTCGACTAAAAAATTATTTAGGATCAATTGATTAGCAATTAATTGAATTTAGATATAAGGGAATTAGGTTAGAAGTATAGAAGATTTCATAAAAATTTTCTTGAAACCAATTTACCGATTTAAAGGAAATCGGTAAGATTATCGTATTTTAAACTGTCAGAACCAAACGAATAGGATTTTACACCCAATAACCCTACATTAAGTGGCTAAGAACTCAGCCACTTAACCTATGAAAGTGGTGCAAAGAAGGCCACAAAGAATAAAGAAGGTTGGCTGAATTTCAGCATTATGATTTAGACCAATCAAAATGCAAGAATTCAACTACCCTCTTTTATTTGAATCAGATTTTTCCTCCCTCATTTCTTGCCGACTTCGACCCTTTCCAGCAACCTTCCTCTCTTTTTTTCTTCATTCTCTTCATCTCCTTCCTCCCTTTTCAGCTTCCATCAAACCTCTTGCATCCATAACCTTCACTAAAACTCAAGACTAGCTAGTTGTTGGTTCAAGATAAAGGTAGAGGTTTAATTCTTGTTTTGATTTTCTGATTGTGGGTGGTTGATGGTGGTTCATTTTCTCAATTTTTGATGTGATGATTGAATGACTATGATAATATTTGGCTGATTTGTTGGCTGTTTGTGATGTTGAAATTGAATAGGAAGCAAGAAAGGATGAAACTAGGAAGAGGTGAGAAGCTGGAAAACCAAAAACCCTCAACAGTCCGTACGGTGGAGTGTACGGCACGGCTCTACCTACAGCCAATTAAATTTGATGAAATCATTTTTGTATGAAACTAGACTTTCAGGGCTTTCCATACATATATCGTATAAGGCCATTGGATTAGTATTGAGGGAGATATGAATTTTTGAAGTTTGACCTAGGTTTTTGAGTTTGATTCTGGGCAGACTAGGTTTTTCAGGGCAAAACTCGCCCTATACTACTTTGAATTGAATGAAACGAACTTTTTTAGAAAGCTTATACATAGGAGAATATCTCATAAAAATTTCAGAGTTCGATAAGGTATCGTTTGTTCCCAGCGATCCAAGAAAGTTGCCCTATGTCCAAACCAAGCCAAAACAGGGTAGTTCAGGAAGGTCAAATTTCGAGGCTTGTAACTCGAGCCCTACTAAGTCAAATGGAATGGAACTTTTTTCAAATGAAAGGTTGTCCTGTTAGTTTTAATATGAGACCAATTTTGTATGTTTAGTGGATGTTTACTTTTAGGTGTGTGATTCTAGCCAACTATAGGGCAGGCCAGGATAAAACCTATATAACTTGAGCTATATTTATCAAAATTAGATGGGACCGAAGAGATTAGAAAATAGACACATAACACTTTAATATATCCAAAATTCAGGTCTAGATGAGTTAAATAGAAATTGTGGCTTGATTTACAAAAATCGGGTTGAATGATTGTGCTGAGATAGTAACCTTGTCTTAATGTAACTAATGCTCCTATGAGTTAAATGTTGAATTATGAATGCAATGTTATGACTTCTATGAGAAACTGGTGTACAGAGTATTGGTACTATTTATGAGGAAGCGGACACATTCCATTATGCCGCCGAAATTTCGGTAAGACCTATGCATGAGTTATAAGATACATGTGCATTTTTAAGAAAGTCATAAAAGTTATGTTATGATGAGTATAAAGATTAAATTATGATGAAAGTTCCATGATACTTGGGCCAGCCCCGGATTAAAGTTAAGGGGAATAGATCGGTGGGAAGTCGGGGAAAGTAAACCCGGCATTCCTGTATAGGAACAAGCTCGATCCTGAAAAGCAGACTATTACCCAGGAGTCTAAAGTGGCCAAGAACTACCAGGGGACCAAGTAATGGAAAAGTTTATAAAGAAAGGTTCAAGAATGAGTCTTGCATGATTACATTGAATGCATGATTACAAGTTATTTACAGTTTGTCTGTTATATTTTCTTATTGCTGTATGTTCATTTATTTTGTTCATTATTTTAAGTATCATTACTTAATAGTTTATTTTCTTTTCTTATGCTGTCTTAAATAAGATTGAACCTTGCCTCGGACCAGACGTTTTCTTAAACCTATTTAAATATGGCTAGTTCAGTTTGAACCCATGTTTTTATAATTAAATAAAAATTGAGGCAATTGAGAATGAATGAGATGTCAGTTAAACACCATACGTGAGCCTTACTGAGAATTTCTTTAAATTCTCACCTCGTTTTGCATTTCCGCATCATTCTCAGATTCTGGCGATGGACTTGACGGCCACTCTCTTTACTCAAATTCCAGATATGCAGCTCTACCATGACCCTTAGTTGGACTCATTGTACAAAGCTGGCCTCTGCCATTTCTGTCTCTACTTTTTAGCAATAGGAATTTTGCTGTTCCTTTATTTCACTCTGTTTTTGAAGCATATATATATATATATATATATATATATATATATATATAGACTGAAGCATCAGCTTCCAACCTATATATGTATGTATACAGTTGATGATATATCACTTATTCTTATCTGTTCTGTTGCGTTTTATTAAACATTATTACGTTCTACAATGCTATTCCTATTTATTATATGCAGCGCATAGTTTTGTAGGTATATTTGTCAATTCTATACATATACATCAGGGAAAGAGAGAATATAGTATAATGAATACAACTATAGACAGAATACTAACACAGTAACGCAACCTATCCAATTTCATGCTATGACTTAAACATAACATTAAGTTGGCAGGGTGTTACAGAAAACATACTGTTCGAAGCAAAGTTCATTTGATTCACACACTTGTCATTTGGGTAAGCCAATACAAAATTAATTGATGAATTACACTATGAATACTGTAACAACCTCTATCATATAAGCCATGCTCGAGTCATGGAGTTATATTAAAATGTTGTCACTGTGCTAAGAAAATCTTTAAAATATGGAAAATATAATACATGGCCCTTTAACTACTTACTTTATTACTGACTAATAATCTTTGATACATAGAGAATAAAATAACTACACTTTTAAAGAAATTGTAATTGACATAGTACATAGTGTTTACATCTGATTAGTCGTTAGCTAGCTTCAATAGTTTCGTGACCTGGTTTACGCCCGATCCTTGCTCAATGAGAGGCTCAGTACTCCACCTCGCACTTGATTTCCAACTTGGGTACTAGAATATTTACGGAAAAGAAAAACATACAAGCAGGCAGTGAGAACCTAAGGTTCTCAGTAAGTAAACTCAAACCAATCTTATAGCGTCATTATAAACATTCCAGCCGCTTCGATTTATTGTGAAAATATGAGTACATATAAACAAATAGTGGTTCAATTTTAGGTTGAAAACACCTTACTCGAAGCGAGATATATTTTAATAGCCACTTGCCATTTCATGTGACAGACATATAAATACGAATAGTATAATATGCTTCAACAAGAATCATAAAACCATTATGACTTAATAGGATAATTGAAGATGCACATAAAGATGCTTATACTTGTATGTATGCTAGTGCACTTGACTTATTTCATTTCTTTCTTTAACTTGCAACTTGATCTTGCTGTTTTCTATACTTGGTGCCCTCGGAGGTGAATGGGCTCTCTCACCCCTGGGTAATAGCCTATTTTTTAGGTCCGAGCTCATACCTATACATGAGTGATGGGTTTACTTTCCTCGACCCTCACACCGATCTATTCCCCTTAAATCTGGTCGAGGGCTGGCCCAAGTCTTAGATAGTACCGCTCTGGCCCACGCTAGTTGGGTCTATGCCATGCCTCACGTGGTAGCTTGGTATGTCCTGCTTGCCAGTTCTTATTATCTTTTCCTTTCCATACCTTATCATGCATGCAGATACTTTGTGCATTCATGGATATGTCTCATACTCTATTTATCATATCATATTCTAATTATGCTTGCATACATGATGTACATGAGCATGACATATAAATGTAAATATATTCAAAGCATAGTCATCCATAGCATAAGTTCTCATAAATTCCTGCCGAAAATTCGGTAGCATAACGGATCAAGTCCGCTTCCCCATGAATAGTGCCAGACAACCAGTACAATCTTTCAAACTTGCAATTCAATATGGATCAGCAACTATACATATATTCATAGCATCATTCATCAAGTTCAATTCAAGCATCTATAGGGTTTTCAGTTTACTCCCTCTTATTCTACCCGATTTTGTTATAATCCGTCCTTTACTTAAGTCGACTCATCTAAGTCTAAATTTTGGATATATCATAGCTTTATGTGTGTAGTTTCCAACTCTTTTAGTCCCATCTCATTTTGATATGTGTAGCTCAATATATTTAAATTTTGCCTCAGCCTATTCGGTCACTAGCTAGAATTACACTCCTAGAAGTAAAAATTCACTGAAAATAGGAATCTAAGTGAAACTATACGAACCTATACCAGATTAAAGATAATAGAACAAGCTTTTACTTACAGCAAGTTTCATATCATTTGCATGAGTATATTTTGAGTTATGAGTCCCAAAAGTTGACCTTACTGGACTACCCTGCTTCAGCACAGTTTGAACTTAAGTCAAATTCATTGGTGTGCTGGGAACAAATGCCAATGAATCTGATTCTAAAATTTTTATAGAATATTCCTTTACATGTTCGCTTTCAAAAAACCTTAGGTTCACTTAATTTGGAGTTCTGTAGGGTGAGTTATACCCTTCTCAACTCATATTGCCCGGATAAGAATCCAGATTTCTAGGTTAAATTTCAAAAATTCATAACTAATTCTATACTAATCTAATGGCCTTATATTTAATATGTATGGAAATCCCTGAATGTCTAGTTTCATATAAAAATAGATTCATCAACCTCAAATGGCTGTAGGTAGAGCTGTGCACTCCGCCATACGGACCATCGAGGAGAAAACCCTAATAGCTTCTTGAATTCTTCTTGAATTCATGTTTTCCTTAAATCAATCCATCCAATCTTCAATTCAAACTCATATATACAACTTAAACCAGCCTTAATTCATCATCATCACCCAAGATAACATCATAATCATACAAGAAAGAGGGAAGAAAGTGGAGTTCCAATCAGCCCAATTCAAAGAAAACATGAAAAGAAGTTGGAATTCCTACCTTGGTGGTATGAAATCTTGGTTGAAATTGATCTTGCAGTGAAGTTGATCGTTGGAGCTTGAGTTTGGAGATGAGAGGAAGTGGAAGAAGATGAAGGAAAGTGGGAAAATGAGGCTGGTTGTGGGGAGGCCGAAATTTAAAGGGAGAAGGAAAAGAAAATGAAAACTTTTGAAGCAAGTTTTCATTTGATTGGTGGATGTAACTCCATCATAGAATTTGGTTTAGGTTCCCTCCCTCAATGGCTGATCAAGGCGCCACATGAGGGAGTGGTTTGGCTAAATCCTAGCCATCCATCCTAGGGTACTCATTGCATAATTTCTATTGGTCCGGTTCCGACAGTTTAAAATACCGAAATCTTACCGATTTCTTTTAAATCGGTAAACCGATTTTAGAAAAATCCTATGAGATTTCCTATGGTTCTAATCTAATTCCATCAGGTCTAATCCTTCTAAATCATACTTAATTCGCTTTAAGTGAGTGCTTAATCGAATTCTAATTAATCTCAAGTAGTTGATAAAACCGAATAGCTTGCTAAACAAAAACGATAGAATATTTTCGGACGTTATACTAAATAATTTCTCACAGTATTTTACATAACAATCTAAATTTTTTTTTAGCTCTAATATTTATAATTCATCCTTACTTATCCTTATTTTTTTGATAAGTTGATTAGCAGCGCAAATCAATTGCACCATTTCTTTGAACTGTTATATTTTTGCTTTTTCATAAATCCTTTAGCATTTTCTATTTGGTTTTCATAACTAATGGTATTTTCGTAATTTTGAGCAAGCCCATGGGCACCCTACGTCATTTCACACCAGACTGCCTCCATGGCCTAATCGGCAGAGACTTGAATTCTACGGCTTCGCCACGTGATTCTGTTTTGTTTAAAATTTCATTCTGCTAATTCTACAAATATGGAGACATGAAGGTCATTTCATGAAAAGTTCTACGGTCATTGTGGGAATAAGTCTTTCGGGTCAAAATATAGTTTCTAAAAATTTTGGGCATGATTGCAATTGACAAAAGTTTACAAGGGTATTTTTGTTATTTCTTAATTTTTAACATATGGTAATGCCATATTTTCGCGGCAGTGTTACATTACCCTATAATTCCAAGTGTGAGGATCGTCATGACATATCACTATCTAAGAAATTCTCACATTGCCTAAGGGAACTAATTCAAAATTTTCATTATGTTCTGTGTACGAAAGTGGGGATGTTACAAAAAATAACTAAAATGTATTAAAATATAATAGCACCAATATACTGAAAATATAAAATCTACACACGCTTTACTTGTACTTGAATTTATGTAGACACACATAATTTTCTTTTCTTCCTTTATCTTCCTTTACTTGTCACACATATTCTAGAGTATGATCGCCATGTCATACTCCATTGGGTGTGATCACCATGTCACACTCCTTAGGAATATGTTCTTCCTGCCACATCCCAGAGCATGATTGTCATGTCATACTCCATCGGGATGTGATCGCCATGTCACATTCCTTAGGGTGTGGTGCCACATTCCAGAGTATGATTGCCATGTCATATCCCTTCAGAGCGTGATCGCCATATCACGTTCCTTAGAAATATGGACTCGTCATCATAGAATCTTTATATGCCACATTCCAGAGTATGATTGCCATGTCATACCCCATCAGAGCGTGATCACCATGTCATGTTCCTTAGAAATATGGAACCTTCATCATATTTTTTAACTGCCTTCATAGGAAGGCACCCAATCTTATCTTATCTAACTGCCTTCATGAGGAAGGACCTCATAATTGCCTCCAGGTGAAGGGATCCATATTTAATATATTCATATCCTTTCATTCTCATACATAATCACGCATAGACATGCTGAATGCACTTATACATATACTTCATCAGTTACTTTTATATATCCTTGCATCTAGAATTTCATATTCATAACTTAAATCTTCATAACACAAGCTATTATAACTTCATATGACTCTGCCGAAAATTCGACAGCATAACGGAACGTGTCCGCTTCCCCATGAATAGTGCCAGACAACCAGGAAATTTTAATCAAATAGCAAACCCAATATAAAACATCATATCCCCATTAGTTGTTACACACAACAAAGTCTTAAAGCTTAGGTAGTTAGGTTTAAATTTTAAAATCTTAAGTCTTAATTTATCTTGCAAGTGTTAAACTTTTATTAATATTCCCGATTTTGAGCTTGGGACCGACTTCCAAGATTATATAAGTTCCAACTTTCGAGGTTATGTATATAAGGTTAATGTTTTGATTCCCAACTTCCGGGGCTATGTTTAGAATCGATCTCTGAAATTGATTTTGGATCAAGTTCCGAGGTTATATGCTTACTAAAAAATATCGAGTTTTGGAATTACGGGTATAAAAGTGTTAAAACGTCCTAGTTCTCGACTTCCGAGGTTGTTTTATGTGCTGTGTAATTACGATTTCCAACATTAATCCATAATTGTTCTTCTAAGACTTTTATGAATGTTTTTCCTAAGTTCCAAGTTCTGATATTAATTTTTATTAATCTAGTTTTCTATTCGCTTAGTCCCAAGTTCAATATTATGTATACCTAATCTAGCTCTTTGTTTGCTAAGTTCCGAGTTACAAGTTCCGATATTAACTCAAGTTATTTGTGTTTTATTCCAGACTGCCCTATTTCCAGCCAGAATTGCACTCTTATAAGAGAAAATTTATCAAAAATAGAAATCTGGGTGAAATCATGCAAATTTTATATCAATGTAAAGTTAACAGAGCAAGCTTTCAAATAAAACAAGTTGCATATCATTTGAATGATATAACTCGAGATATAAGCCCCGAAATTTGACCTTCCTAAATTGCCCTAATTTAGCCCGATTTGGATATAAGGCAACTTCTTCAAACCATTGGGATAAAAGAGTGCTGTATCTAACTCTATAATTTTTATGGGATGTTCTCCTATATGTAAGCTTTCTAACAAAGTTAGTTTCATTCAATTCCAAGTTGTATAGGGCAAGTTTCGCCCTGAAAAACCTGGTCTGTCCAGAATCAAACTCAAAAACCTAGGTCAAATTCCAAAATTCATATCTCTCTCAATTCTAATCCAACAACCTTGTATTATATATGTATAGAAAGCCTTAAATGTCTAGTTTCATATAAAAATAGTTTCATTAAATTTAAATGGCTGTAGGTAGAGCCATACACTCTGCCGTATGATCTACTGAGGGATTTTAGTCTTCCAATCTCTCACATCTTTCTATTCTCATCCTTTCCTACTCCTTAATCGATTTTAAACACAAAAACAGCCATCAAACCAACCAATGATCATCATATACATCCAAACATCACATCAAGGAGCAAGAAACAAAAGCCCCAAATCAGTCACACATAACTAAAAGAACAAGAATAAAGTTGAATATCTACCTTTATTTTGATGTAACAACTAGCTAGTCTTGAGTTCTAGTGAAGGATATGGATGCAAGAGGCTTGATGGAGGCTGAAAGTTGAAGAAGGAGATGAAAAGAATGAAGAAAAGGAGAGAGGAAGGCTGCGGAAAGAAGGTGTAAGTCAGCTGAAATGAAGGGAGAAAAATCTGATTCATGTATTAAGTGGATAGTTGGAAACTTGCAATTTGATTGGTTGATAACTTACGGCCAAGTTTCAGCCAACTCTCTTCATTTTGTGGCCTTTGTGTTGCCACCAAGGAGGGATGGAGTAGTTGAGTAATTAGCCTTGAGTCATAGGATTTTGGGTATACAATCCTATTGATTCAATTCTGATAGTTTAAAATACTGAAATCTTACCGATTTCTCTTAAATCGGTAAATCGGTTTTAGAAAATTCCTAGGTGATTTCCTATGATTCTAATCTAATTTCCTCAAGGTTAATTCTTCTAATTGTTACTTAATTAACTTTGAGTAAATACTTAATCGAATTCTAATTAATCCCAATTATTTGCTGAAAACCAAACAACTCGGTTGAAAACGATTAAAATTTTTCAGACGTCACAATTTGTCTCTTGTAACACCCTAATAGTTCCATTCTATGCTTAAGTCATATTGTGGAATCATTAGTTGTTACTTTTGCTTGTAGAACGAACATTACCTTTTAGAAATTACTTTTAACGAAAATATGGGGTAAATTTTTTTGAATAATAACAAGTAAGCTGTTTTGAAAACCAAGAGTCATGAGCGCATCGTGAACGTGCAATACAAACGTCCCTATATCATTCATACATCACATTTAACATAAATAGAAGCAATGAAAATAACCACAATCTAGATGAAGATAACATTCATTCCATAGTTAATATAATAGTAGTGATAGCAGAAGTCATACACAAAGATAATAATGGGTCCAATACTTACTGTCATCCCTACAGAGTACCCTAACAAAATACATGATAAGAGGAAATACATAAGAAATCCTAATCTGCCCATACATGCCGAATGAAAATGATAACCCTCGCTACAACCAAAAAGGGGCTATCCTCATGCTTAGCTTCACATACAGATCAACACCTCACTCATCTGGAGGGAGGAAACCGATCCCGAATCCACCGGAAGTAACATCACCACGTCCCCCACCTCGAGCATGGCCATGCCCATGAGACACGGCATAGGTGCGAATAAACCCACGACCGCAAACCGGGGGTGGTGTGTGATGAAGGGCTGCAGAAGAAGAAGATGAATCGGATGACAAACAGATCACAGATGGGTAGGAAGGCTCAGACGGGTCCATCTCCACGTGATAGCTCGGATAAGACGGCTCCGAAGGATCGGAATCCAACGAAACTGTCGGCATCAGAGCAGTGTCCGAATCGAAATCTGCATTAGTGGGGTACCTCGGAGGATGGAAAGGCGAGCGAACGTCATCCATAGTGATGTCCTCGAATGGCTCATGAGGGCGGAAAAACGGGCTCATCACAAGTGCACGGAACTGGCGGCTATGGAACATGTAGACCTTCATCACTGCCTGAGCAGTCAGCACAGATGCATCCAACGCCGGGTCAAAGTGCCAATGCATCACCGGAAACTCAATGAAAATCACCATCGTGCCCGACACTGACATCCTCTGAAGACGACATGGAAACGTAGGAGTGAGAAATACTAAATTTCTCAGTAGGATCGCGACTAGATAAAGACAGTGTCATCATTATCGTCCCAGCCACTTGGGGTGAATTGTAAAAGCAATGGACAGATATAAGTTCAATTTTAATAGTTTTGAAAACTTAAACTCCGAAGCGGATTGCTTTTAAACTTACATCATAACTTCATCATCATAACTAACATATATACTGAAACATAGAAAGAACATTCATGATGCAAATGGACAATGTAATTTACATGCAAAGACATGCATCATTATAAACTTAACTATGGTTATACTTTGGCTTTACTTGCATTTTTTTTTTTTAGCACGTGCTTAACATTCTTTACTTTCCTTTGAAATAGACTGCTTTTGGACATAAGCTCATTCCGTGACCGTCGTCATGCAGTACTAACCAAATCAGACTAAGCCGATATTGGTTGCCTCTAAGTTGGAAGGTCCTCCATGTCACCCTTGCCTCCCTCATAGAGGTTCCTTGTGGATCACCGTCTTTCACTTCTCAGAAGTGATCGAGGGGTCATATCCCATGGTTTCTTTTCTTATCATTATACTTTACATGCATCATACTTTTTGACTAGACACATGCAATGATATGACTAAGTCCATAATTTTGACGGAAATCTGGCAGCATAATGGCTAAACTAGAGCTTCCCCAAAATGCCAATCATCAACTTTTAACCAACAGTTCATCATATCTATATTATATCATCATACTCATCATTCAATCATGAGACAAAGTTCAATCAAACTCATCATTCATCATGCCGCATGGCATCACACCTTCATACCCTGAAGGGGTTTATAGTTGCATTATTCTTTGTAAAGAATATTATGAATCATCATATGATTTCCCATAGTTACCGATGAGAGAATCACATAGTTAAGATGTGTGTATATGATCTTTTAGTTACTTAATTCTCATATGAAATTATTCTTTACTTTAGTTCATGTCTTGTGGAACACTTATTCAAACTAATTAAGTTATGTGATTGTTTCCTTTCCTTAAGATAGTGCACTTAGTGATTCCTAGGTTCATGGTATGCTTAGAAGCCCTAATCATACTTCTGTTCCCAAGGAGTTCGAGATCCCTCTAATCCTTGGGTCATGACAACGCATAACCACATCATGAACCCAACAACACCATGTTCACCAAAAGCCAAGGGTGATTTAACTTAATCAAGTTACAAAGCTTCAAGCTTTTATCTTAAAGATTAGATCTTTATGAAATAATGGTATAAGTCACTAGCTTTTTAACTAAAAAGTCTTAATCTTTACAAAAGCTAACACCTTTTTGCATTGTTTTGCTTCAAGATTTAAACTTTATGAATTAAATGTTACAAAACAACACTTTTATGACTTAAAGGTTTTACTCTTAATTAAAGTTTGAAACTTTATGAAAGGTCTCTTCTTTAAGGTGTGATTTTTAAGACATTAGTGACAAAATATCATTCCTCTAACTTAAAAAGGCTTACTATACCAAAAAGCTTAGACTTTTACATGTATTCTTGTCTTCAAAACAAAACAAAAGAAGACTTTATGATGGTACTAAAACTTGCACCACTTTTTATGTGTCAAGAAGCAAACTTTTTAAAGTTTTAAACTTTTAGGATGTTCAAAGTCTTATCAAATCATGGAAACATAAAAAGATGAAGCTTTTCTAATCATCAACTAATCATAAGAAAATGAACAACTTTAAGCAAGATACCATCAAGAACATTCAAGAACATATTTTGCCAGAAGTAGAAACTTAAGAACACTTGAAGAACATCAAGAACATATTTTTCTAAAAGTAGAAACTTAAGAACACTTGAAGAACATCAAGAACATTCAAGAACATATTTTGCCAAAAAGGGAAACTTTTGCTCCTGAAGAGCATGAAGGATTTTCTCAAGTTTCTACTTAGAGATCGTGGTCATGAAAGAACCAAGCTCCAAGCTTTCTTGAGCAAACAAAATGAAAAAGATGAAGATCACTACCTTTCTTGAAGATGGCGCAAAAACAAGAGAAATGGAAGAAGAAGATGAAGACTCCTCTTGATGATGATGGTGGCGGTTTTGAATGAGCAAGGAGAGAACTCTTCAGTTCTCTTGAAAATGAGTCTTATAGTGTTTAGATCTTGTCTCCAAAGACCCAAAGATGAGGTCTTTGAAGGGCTAAGTGAGTGGTTTATGTGGTGGTGGTGGAGAAAGGAAGAAGAAGATGAAGAAGATGAAGAGAGTTTTAGAGAGAAGTAGGAGGATTTAGTTTGATGAGAGAGAATAGGATGAGTGAAAGTGAAAATGTGAGTGTGTGTGTGTGTGTGTGAAAGTAGCGTCCACATAAAGGAAGGAGAATGAGATATTTTTGCTTCACTTTGTGTTAATTAGTGATTCAGGGGACAAATGGGATGATAGGTAGACAAAACATGGTCAAACTCTTACATAAAGTAGTCTTGTCTCATGCTTTGTGCTTTTATGACATCACTCTTTACTTTATTGTCTAGTTGACTAAATTTGAATTTAATCATGTGATTAAGTGCTCATACAACTTAATTAAGATGATTAAGCAAGGACTAGTGATTAACACACAAGAACACAGTTAACAAAAATTAATCTTGCGATTAAGCTTAATTAACCTTAATTAAACTCGATTAGGCTAATTAAGGGAGATTAGTGATTAATTAAGCTATAGGGGCTCTGACTTACTTAATTAGAGATTATCTAATCTCGATTAAGCATTCTCTTGACTTTTCTCATCCGAGTAACCCCTTAATTAAGCCTTAATCCTATAATTTCTCATTAAGTGCCTAATTACTCAAGGTTACTGAGGTAATTTAGCACGGCATGAAATTGAGGATGTTACATCTCTTCAGATCATTTTACTAGACAACTAGTAATTAAAAAATTTAGAACCATAAAACACTTCTAAGCAATTGATTGAAGTTTCATAGGCAAAGGTAGAGAGAATCACAATACTGACCCACATAAAATTGAAGAAAGCAACATTACAAACCAAAAAAGAAAAAAAAAATCATTTGCTAACTATACCATAATTGAAGACAGGAGCCCAAGACATACAATAAATGAATTGCTAAAACAAGCATTAAATTTAATTGTTCACTACATATAGCAGAAGCCACTAATATTTTGCAAGAATTCTTTACACACTAAACCAAACCGTTAGTGATAGCTCCCATCAAATAAGTTGCAGACAAGCAGTTTTAGCGTCAATTTTTCTTCATGCTAAATTACCTCATAACCCTAAATAACTAAGCACTTAATGAGAACTTAAAGAATTAAGGCTTAATCAAAAGATTAATGAGATAATTATGAAAAGGAAAGTTAACAAAATGCTTAATTAAGATTAGAGAATCTCAAATTAAGTGAGTCAAACTCTTAAAAACTTAATTAAACACTAATCACTAAGCTTAATCAAGTTTAACTAAGGGTAATTAAGCTTAATCAAAAAGTTTAATTTTTATTGATTATGGTCATATGAATTAATCATTCATCCTTGCTTAATCAAGTTAATTGAGTTGTATGAGCACTTAATCATATCGTTAAAATTCAAATTTAGTCAACTAGACAATAAAGTAACAGTGATATCATTAAAGCATAAAGCATGAGACAAAGTTGCTTTTTGTAAGAGTTGGCTATGCTTTGTCTCCTCCATCGTCCAATTTGTCCCCTGAATCCTTAATTAGCACAAAATAAAACAAAAATATCTCCCCCCATCTACATGAAGGCTACCGCTAGAAAAAGGACATACACATACATCCATTTTAATTTTGTGTCATCTCATTCTCTCTCTAGTTCTCAAACTCTTTGTCTTCTCTCTGCAATTTTCTTCTTCTTTTTCTTCATCTTCTTCATCATTCTCCACCACCATAATGAAACCTTCCTCACTAAGCCCTTCAAAGATCACATCTTTTGGTCTTTGAAGACAAGATTCAAACACTACAACCTTTACTCTCACAAGAACTCTAGAGCTCTCACCTTCTTGAAGCCAAAACTACCATCACCACCACTTGGAGGAGCCATCATCTTCATTTTTCCACTTCAAGAGGATACCACTTACGCCCTTAGGTAATGATCCCTCACTTTCTCTTTTTGTTACTCAACAAAGCTTGAAGCTTGGCTCTCACCATGGCCAAAAACTTCAAGTGAGACCTTGAGACAAACTCCAAGCTCTTCTTGAGCAAAAGTTCTATTTTTAGCGAAGTTTGTTCTTGAGCTTGTTCATGAGTTGTTTCTTTTTCATTTGAAAGTTTCTCTTCTTGTTCATGAAAGCTTCATTTTTTTTTCTCATAATGCATGTGTTCTTGGTATCTTGTGAGTTATTGAAAAGGTTGATGCTTCTTAGTGGTATATTTGTTTAAAGTTTGTTTCTTTATAATGAGCTTATGATTGGAAAGGTTCTCTTTTTCATCTTCTTCATGATTTTGATATGAACAAGAATATTCTAAAGCATAAGACTTTAAAAAGTTTGCTCTTTGATGCCTTAAAAGTCGCGCAAATAGTATATATTTCCCTTAAAGATTCATTTTGTTTTTCTCGAAAACATTAGTAGTGATAAAAGCCTAATCTTTCTTAAAACATGAAGCTTTTTAGTCAAAAAGTAAAAACTTGTCACTTTATGTCTTAAAAATTGAAAATTGAAGACAAGACCTTTTATAAAGTTTTAAACTTTGTTCAAGAATGTTTTAGTCATAAAAATGTATACTTACAACTTTACCTTGTTAAGTTTAAATCTTGTGGTAAAAATATTGAGTAAAGCTTCAAATTTTCTTCAAGAATGAATCTTTTGAACTTTTAAGGTAACTTTAAGTCATAAAGTTGGAATCTTGAAGACACAATAATGATTAAAGGTTTCAACTTTCTTAAAGAATGAGACTTTTTAGTCGTAAAGCTAGCATCTTATATCATTATTTCATAAAGGTTTGTTCTTGAAGACATGAATATAACTTAAAGGTTTATACTTTCATATAAAATGAAACTTTATAGTATTAAAGGCGAAATTTTGAATCTTGCAACTTGGGTAAATCAAAAATCACTTCTCGATGATTGGTAAGCACATGGTGTTGTTGGGTTCATGAGTATGGTTATGTGTTGTCATAACCCAAGGGACTAGAGGGATTGCTAAATCCTTTGGGAATAGAAGTATGATCAGGACCTCTGAGCATATTGTAACACCCTAATAAACCCATACTACGCTTAAGTCGTATTACGGCATTTTATTAGTTGTTACTTATGCTCGTGGAAAATTAAACTTCGCTTGAAATTAAATTACGTAAAAATACTAAGATTTTCTTTTTTTTTTGAAATACGCCATCGCTTTGGAAAGTAAAGCCTGAGCCAGAAGGTAGATAGAGAAAGAGCGTCGCATAAAATAAATACCCAAATATCATGAGACAAGAGAAAGGTAAATAAATAGAAATTCTACAAATACATTGCATTAATTAACTGATCATTACATCCATAAGGAGTTCATACACATATATATATATAAACATTACATCGAAGAAAGCTCATGGTCGTGCTATGACCTAAGTACCTAGGTACTACTACGTACTTCAATGACAAAGCCTCTCAAAAGAATATGCCAAGATGTAGAGTGACTGCTGCCATGAGTCTCAAAAATAGCTTCGCTTGGCATTCCACGTCAGACGTCCGGTCAGAGTGCGGTGGCTCCAAGCTCCACTCCATCTAGCGTAAAGCAACACAAAAAATCCGTGACGATGCGAAAAATAACTAGAATATGAGAAACAGGATTTCAAAAGAGGGACTCTAAAACCCGACGCAGAGGTGTCATCGCACATCGCCCCTACCACTTTTCTCAAGGTTTTTCTTAAGAAATAGGTGTGAACATACAAGATTCAGGCTACTAGGATTTTCGAAAAACATAATTATCCGGCGGATTCACTTTTTAAGCATAATGCTCTTATTAGAAGCATTGAAGTAAAATAGGTAAACATATGAAAGGTATATTTCATGAGTTAGTAGTTTTCTTGACCAAGTCTCTTTCTTTATCTCTCTTATCTCGGTTTACTTTGACTTGTAACTTTCTCCCTTCTCGGCTATGCCTCCTTCACTGGGTGGACCAAGTCCCTTTCTTTCTTTTTCTTATCTTAAGTCCTTTTTCTTTCTTAACTTGACTCATCTTGAGTCCTTCTCTTTTCACCCACTCAAACATAAGTGGTAATGAGCTCATACCGTGGGTCAGTCGCCACCATAAAATTTCTGCATTTACACTAGCCGGTCATGCCATGCCCTCATGTAAGTTCTCTATCCCCTATACTCACACTAGTCGGGTCATGCCATGCCTCATGTGAGTCGTGGGTAGGGAAACTTAACTTAGGTCACCTTCCTTTTGAAGGATCACACTTTATCAAATCTTTTCTTAAGGTTGCTACGATGCAAAAATATTTCTAAGTCCATAACTTCTACAAAATTTCTAAGAAAGATAACTTAATCAACCGCAGCCTTCCCCAAATTTGCCAGACAAAGATACCAAGATCACAACACATATCATATCATCATATCATATCATCATCATCATATCATCACATCATATCATCATATCATGGCATCATAATCACATCATCATCACATCTAAGGCTTGCAACCTAAACATAGGCATATTCTCAAGCAAAGTCTTATGAGCTTAGCTTAGTAAATTAGATGCAAGCTTTTACATTGGCTTTTCACTTTATTGATTTCCTCTTCAATTATTCTTAACTTGACTTATATGATTTTCATATTTTAATTTGGAAGATTTATAGTTTAGGTTTTCCATTATGGTTTGATTAAAAATCTTATGAGCTTAACTCTAGTACACTAACTACATTAATATTCGGTTGCTTTCATTATTGCTTCTTTTGTTAAGGATTAGACAAGCTTGGTATTTTATTCCATCTAGTCTTCATTAAGTATATTATGAAGTTTCATGACTTTGAGCTAAGGTCTTTTTACCTTTTTAAGTCATTTATGCATAGTCTTACTTAAGGTTAAGTTTTGACAGTTTTACTTTTTACCTCCTAAGCAGTAACTTTAAAAATTCACCATAAATTGGTATTTTATCATTTTAATGCGAAATTTTATATGCTTTTAGGTTCTGAGTCTAGTTTTTAACCAAATAAGTCCCACTCAAAAATTCCATTTTCTAACCCCAGTTATGCATACTTTATTCTGACTTGTTCAGTTTCTAAGTTCACTCCCGGTACAGTGGATTGTGACTCCTCATTATAATTGCTCAGAAGGAATCTGAGAAAAACTGTTTTGTGGGTTTGTTCCTCTATGTCTTAGCTTTCATTTAAACTTGGTCTCACTAAAAATCATTTTTGTAGCTCGAGTTATACACATTTTAGTGTAGACTGCCCAGACAGAAAAACCGATCCGAGAACAGTCCACTTTGAAAAAATCATATCTCACTAATTTAACCTGAATCTTATATATTTTATATGTATGGAAAGCTCTTCTGAGTCTATTTTCATATAAAATTAGTTCCACTAATTTCTGAGCTTTCTGGAAAAAGTTATACCATTCGCTTTACAGACTGCCAGAAAATCCAGATTTCACGCTTTGCTTTTTCATGCTTTCTTTCTCCAAAACACTCAACCTCTCTTTCAAGAAACCATTCTCAAGTTATAAAAACACTCATATACCATGAAAGATTAGTGAAGAACTATCATGTTGGAGTTCAAAAATACTGGATTCAGCCATGCATCACACCAAACCTAAAACATGTTTTCAACAAACCACCACACAAGCAACAACATCTCATTTTATGACAAGAATGGCTATGATGCTCAAATCAATCCTTAAAAACCACCTAGCTATGGCTGAGAGCATAGGAGTTCTAAAGCTTGAAAAACAAGAGAGGAAAAGGGTTTAGAGTTACTACCAAGAAGCTTTCTTTGAAGGAAAAGATGGTGAGGTGGGGGTGGTGCTCCTCCCTGATCTTGGAAGAGGCTTGATATGTGAGTGTTCTCTTTGATTCTCCAAGAGCAAGAAATGGTGGCTTCTCAAGAGTTTTGTGAGTGGGATTTGAGTGAGGAAAGGATGAGAGAAGGGAGGATTCTAGAGAGAAGTTGGAGAGTTTAGAGAGAAGGAGGAGAACTTTTGAATTGAGGAGAGAGGGCAGGGTGAGTGAAATGAAATGAAGAGAGAAAGAGAGAGTGAGTGGAGGCGTATCAAAGTGGGGGTTGATTGCTCCTGATTTTCTTCAAGAAGCAAGAGAGGTGTGTCTTACTTTTTCAAGCAAAAGGGCTAGGACCTTGGGGCAAAAGGGTGAGCTGTGTTTCTCTTTGAGTCTTCTGGAGGCATCCTCTAATGTCCAATTTATGCTTTTTCTCAAAGTGGGTTAAAGTGAGTACTCTTCTGTGATTTTGATTGCTTGGTCTATGCTTACACTCATCCAAAGGTCAAAATCTAATGGTGGATGACAAGGATCCTAGTTTCGGCTTTTGATCTAATTAAGTGGAGGATTAAAGAGATTGAACACAAGGTGAGATGTTGCTCCTCCTTGGTATGTCTTTTTAGGGCATAAGCATGGAAGAACTTTTATCTCTAAATGTTATTAGAATTATTTAAATGTAGTTTAACTTAATTGGCTTAATTACTCCATGAGTTAACTCCTTGTCAATTATACCTTTATGATGTCTTTGCATTACTAAGTTTTTTTCAAGCATATGCTTAATTTGGGGTTTAATTTTTTCAAGAGCTGTCTTAATCATTATAAACTTAATTAGTAAGGTTAGGTTGTTCTCTTGTTTTGGCATCTTCTGCGGTAATTAAGGATTAGACGACAAGGTTTTATTAAAAATGCTTAGGGACATTATGATTTAATTGTTGGCTAGACTTAATTTACTAAGTTTGTTTCTCGATTAATCGGGACAGGTTCTCAATTAATCGCTAATCCCTCTAATTAGTCGGGAACACCGAGCTAATTAGCTTAGGTAAAATGGGGATGTTACACATATCGTGAACCTAGGAATCACTAGTGCACTATCTCATGGAAACTAAAAAATTTGAATGAAACACATTAGTTAAAATGCCATGTAGGCTTCGACCATGATAAACTAAGACAAGAGACAAATAAGTGTTAAACTTTTAACTTGAAAAATGAATCCTTTAAGATGTGAACATGAAGAATCTATTATGTTATATGGTGAAATGAATGTAAAGTATGGTCTTGCTTGAGGAGTTATTGATTAAAAGTTTATAACATATATTCACTTTAAGCTATATGATTCTTCCATGAGGAATCTTATTCTAATTCATAAGACATTACACAAAGTGCATGGAAACCCTAGATACCAATTAGGGTATGAGTGTATATCACTCCCCTTTATGATTGTTGATTGGCATGATTGATTTGAATATGGAGTTATGATTGATGGATTATTGATGCTTAATGGGATATTCTATGATGAATATGATGGATTATTGGCTGATTTCACATGCTTAGCAATTTTGGGAGGCTCTGGTCTAGCCTTTATGCTGCCGAATTTTCGTCAAAATTATAGACTTAGACATATTCATTGCATACCTACTTGCTCTTGTCTTCGAGCATAATGCATATGAAAATATGAGATGTGATATAAGAAAATGAAGTAATTAGACGTGATCATTCGATAAGGGAAGGTGATCCACAGAGACAAGATAATCGGGCATGATCCTTCAGTAAGGGAAGGTGACCCCCAAGATACCCCTATACTTTGGAGATAGTGTAACACCTTACTAATACCATACTATGCTTAAGTCATTTTATGGCATTACTAGTTGTTACTCTTATCTAATGGAAGTTCTTGTCTTTGAAATTAGCATAATATACGAAAATAGCATATAATTTTTTTTCTTGTAAAACCTTTATACTTGAAAACTGAGCCTTTAAGCACTTATTTACTCGTATACATATGAACGTTGATCTTCATATCGTTGAGTTACTAATAAGATATACGACAAAATGGAAACAACATAACACAATACATTAAACCAAGAACATAATCATAGATAATTAAGGTCGTCATTACACTTAAGAAGTATCACATATGTAATAGGTCAAAGTAAGCAGCATGACTTCCTACATGCTCTTAATTACACAAAAACTGCCCAACTAGGGCTCTTGAGAAAATGAAAATGCTATGCTACTATCTCGATCCTCCTTAGCTAGGTGAAGAAACATGGTAGCTCCTCGTCTTATCCAGTCAGGTACTATCAGAAATGTTACCATAGATGCCATTAGCTCCATCTGAAGATGACATGGAAACATAGGAGTGAGAAATACAGGATTTCTCAGTAGGATTGTGACTAGACAAACATGGTGTCATCATCATCATCCCAACCACTTCGGGTTTGATTATAAAAATAGTGGACAAATATAGGCTCAATTTTAACAATTTCCAAAGATATAAATCCTAAAGTGGATTGCTTTTACGTTTATCATCATATTCATAACATCACACATAGTCTACCTACTAACACATGGGATAAACATTCATAATACGCATGAGAAATATAGAAACATGCACGACTATGCAACTCATCAACTTGACCATGGTTCTACTTTGATGTTACTTTCATTTTTAGCACGTGCTTAACATTCTCTACTTTCCTTTAAAATAGACTGCTTTTGGACATGATCTTATTCTGTGACTGTCATTACACAGTACTAAACCAAATCAAACTAAGCTAATATTGGTTACCCCTAAGTTGGAAGGTCCTCCATATCACCTTTACCTCCCCCATAGAGGTTCCTTGTGGATCACCATCTCTCACTTTCGGAAGTGATCGAAGGATCATATCCCATTCTTTCGTTCCTTATCATTATACTTTACATGCACAATACTTCTTTGACTAGACACATGCAATGATATGACTAAATACATAATTTTGATGGAAATCCGGCAGCATAACAGCTAGACTGGAGCTTCCCCAAAATACCAATTAGAAACTTTCAACCAACAGTCCATCATATCTATATCATATCATCACACTAATCATTCAATCATGAGACAAAGCTCAACGAAACTTGTCATTCATCATGCCGAATGGCATCATATATTCATACCTTAAGGGGTTCATAGTTATGTTATTCTTTGCGAAGAATCTTATGAATCATCATTTGATTTCCCGTGGTTACACATGAGAGAATCACTTAGTTAAAATATATGTACATGTAGTCGTTGAGTTACTTAGTTGTCACGTGAACTTATTCTTTACTTAAGTGCATGTCTTATGGAATACTTGTTCAAATTAATTAAGTTAGGTGATTATTCCCTTTCCTTGAGATAGTGTACTTAGTGATTCCTAGGTTCATGGTATACTCAGAGGCCCAAATCATACTTTTGTTCCCAAGGAGTTCGAGATCCCTGTAATCCATGGGTCATGACAACGCATAACCACATCGTGAACCCAACAACACCATGTTCACTAATCACCAAGGGTGATTTTTAACTTAACCGAGTTACAAAGTTTCAAGCTTTTATTACTAATATAACAAGATCTTACCTTAAGTATTATAAAAGTTATCATTCTTTATAAAGTAGTCATAAAGTTTTATTCTTCATGAAATAATGATATAAGTTACTAGTTTTTTAACTAAAAAGTCTTGTTTTTTTATGAAAGTTGACTTTTTTAATTATTCTAGGACCATTAAGGTCTCAACTTTATCATTTAAAGTTATCTCTACATTAAAAAGGTTCCTACTTTATCAAGTAGCGATATAAGACATTAGCTCTAAAGTTATAAAGTCTTGATCTTTATAAAAGTTAGCATTTCTATGATCCAAAAGTGACCTTTTTGATTTCAAGTTTCAAACTTTATGAAAGAATTTGCTTCCAAGGATCAATCTTTGAAACATAAAGTGACAAGACATCATTTTTCTAACTCAAAAATGCTTATTATTCCAAAAAGCTTAGACTTTTACATGTAGTCTTGTCTTCAAAACAAAACAAAATAAGACTTTTATGAAGGCACTAAAGCGCCACTTTTTATGCTTCAAGAAGCAAACTTTTTAAAGTTTTAAGCTTTTAGGATGTTCATAGTCTTATCAAATCATGAAAGCATGTAAAGATGAAACTTTTCTAATCATAAACTCATCATAAGAAAAAGAACAACTTTAAGCAAGACACCACCAAGAACATCAAGAACATTCAAGAAGAAGAACATGAACATATTTTTCTAAAGTAGAAATATCAAGAATACTTGAAGAACAACAAGAACATATTTTTCCAAAAGTAGAAACATGTAGAAACATCAAGAACAAGAACAACAAGAACATATCTTGCCAAAAATGGAAACTTTTGCTCATGAAGAGCATGAAGGATCTTCTCAAGTTTTCACTTAAAGATCTTGGTCATGAAAAGAACCAAGCTTCAAGCTTTCTTGAGCAAACAAAATAAAAAGATGAAGATCACTACCTCTTCTTAAAGATGGCGTAAAAACAAGAGAAGAGCGAGAAGAAGATGATGGCTCTTCTTGATGATGATGGTGGCGATTTTGCAAGAAGGAAGGAGAAGCTCTCGAGATCTTGTGAAAATAGAGGTTGTAGTATTTAGATCTTGTCTCCAAAAACCCAAAGATGAGGTCTTTAAAGGGCTAAGTGAGAGGTTTTGGGTAGTGGTGGTGGAGAAAGGAAGAAGAAGAAGATGAAGAAGAAGAAGATAGTTTTAGAGAGAAGTGAGAAGATTTGGTTTGAAAAGAAAGAATAAGATGAGTGAAAATGAAAATGGATGATGGTGGGAGAGGGAGAAAGTGGCGTCCATTATTCGAGGGGAAGGAGGGAGATATTTTCTTAATTTTGTGTTAATTAAGGTTTAGGGAGACAAATTGGATGATGGGGGAACAAAGTATGTAATAACTCTTACACAAAACACTCTTGTCTTAGACTTTATGCTTTAATGACATCACTTTTTACTTTATTGTCTAGTTGACTAAATTTTAATTTAATCATGTGATTAAGTGCTCTTGCAACTTAATTAAGATGATTAAGCAAGGATTAGTGATTAACACACAAGAACATGATTAACAAAAATTAATATTGCGATTAAGCTTAATTAACCTTAATTAAATTTGATTAAGCTAATTAAGGGTGATTGGTGCTTAATTAAGCTATAAAGGCTCTGACTTGCTTAATTAGAGATCATCTAATCTCGATTAAGAATTCTCTTGACTTTTCTCATCCGAGTTAACTCATAAACTCTTCGTTAACCCCTTAATTAAGCCTTAATCTCATAATTTCTCATTAAGTGCCTGATTACTCAAGATTATTAAGATAATTTAGCACATCACAAAATTAAGAATGTTACAGGTAGCGGCCGAACAACCCTCCAGTTGTAGAGGTAGACCCCCCTGCCAGCTAGAGTCTGATTTAGATTAGTACTGTATGACGATGATCACAAAATGAGCTCATGTCCAATAGCAGTCTATTTTAAGAACATGTAAAGTAAAAAAAAGTTAAGCACGTGCTAAATATGAAAGTAAAGTTAAAGAAAG
The DNA here is from genome assembly GCA_031439595.1 of Pterocarpus santalinus. NCBI lineage: Eukaryota > Viridiplantae > Streptophyta > Magnoliopsida > Fabales > Fabaceae > Pterocarpus > Pterocarpus santalinus. The sequence continues at coordinate 39,658,663 of CM062532.1, read as the reverse complement.
ACTATAGTCAAGGTCATTAAAGTTACATGAATGTGCATGCATCTTTAACTTCTCATATGCTTGATCATGGATGTTTATATTGTATTTTAGCATGAATGTTTCTCTTTTGTGACCTTATATTGCTTTATACCATGCTTATAAGATTAAGTTGATAACTCCATTTGGTAAGTCATATTTTTAGTTAGTTTTTGTTGAATTTGAGTTATGGTTGTGTAATTTAGCTCTTGTTTTTGTTGCATTTTAGTATATAGTTTGGGTTAATTCGTAATTCTAGCCTTTTATTATTTTCTGGTTTTTGTTTGGATACTTATTTTGGTTTTATTTAATTTATTTTAGATGCAAGTGGGCCCAAAAGAAGTTAGAAGAGGCCAAGCCATGAATTCAGACTCAACACCTTGTGTTATAGCGCAAGCCAGTGCGCTACAGCGCACTGCCGCATAAGGAAGAAAATGCCATATTCATGTTGCACTATAGCGTAACCAAGCGCACTATAGCACACCACCGTATTTCGCAAATGAGCCAAGAATTGAGGCTTGCGCTATAGCGCAACCCTTTGCGCTATAGCGCAAGCCCGTTTGCAGCAGATTTTCAGTTTGAGCTGAAAATTAAAAGTGGGGATCTATGCACTATAAAAAGGAAGTCACAAGATCACAAAGGCATCCCCAAACACTTTACACACTTTCCAAGGTAGAAAACCTTCTCAGAGAGATTGAAGGTGAAGATTCAAGGATTTCGGCGCTTAATCATCAACACGGAGAGATCCAAAATTTTCTGAATTCCTTGTTTCTAGCCAGAATTCTCCATGGCTTTTTGTTTTTCTATTTCCCCATCTTTATACTCTGTTATTGGTTTCTTTTCTTTAGACATGTTCTCTTGCTAGGGCGTTAATGAACCCTTTTGTGTGACAAATTTCTTCATGGATTAATGTTAATCTTGTTTCTATTTCAATTGCTTAGTGTTTTTGTTTGTACTTAATGCTTTTGGGTGATTGGCCACCATTCAATTGATTCGTTGGTTTGCAATAACTAGAGATAGGGTTTCTAAATAAAGCTTCTTAACATAAACACCGTGAGCTGAGCAAAAACTATAGATAGACAAACGTGGTTCATGCGGTCAACATAGGAACCCATAGGACTTCAACCTTTTCTTGGGGTGCTAAGAGATTAGGCAATCAATTTAGGATAAAACAGTATTGCTTGAACTCGAGAGAGGCTAGGAATAAATTAAGGGGAACCTTCCGTGAGTCAATTAGGATAGAACGGTTTAACAGAAATTCATAAGCAAGGCGTCTACAATAGGTGAAATTAATTAGCCTAGCATTCATTCCATTGTATTTAGTCAAAGTTCTTGCATCCGTCCTTGTTACTATTTTTTGTATTTATGAACTTCTTCTTTTTATTTTAATTTCCTCATCAGTAATTCCATTCTGTCCAAATAGTTATTCCCTTAGACTATTTCGGTATTTGATTTATCCTTGTGGGAATGATACTTTACTTATCACTTTATTACTTGTACGATCCGGTATACTTGCCAGAGACGCATCAAGTTTTTAGCGCCGTTGCTGGGGATAGTATCAATATCATTCTTAGTTGATGGGATAGTAGATTGGATATTTTATTTTATTTTATTTGTTATTTATTTCTATTTAGCCTTGTTATTTTGTTCACCTATTTTGTGTTCCATCTTTTTTTTTATAGTTTATGCGAAGGAGCCAATCTGTTGAAGACTCACTCTTTGATCTAGAAATTGAGTGTTCCTTGCATCAACTCAGGAAAGCACGAAGAGCAATTGAAGAAGTGCCTAAAGTTACCATGGCCAATGAAAATGAGCATGATGATAGAGTTATGAAGGACTACTTGGCACCCACTCTTGAAGGGTGCTCATCAAGTATTATGAGACCACCTATCCAAGCAAACAACTTCGAGCTAAAAACATTACTCATTCAGTTCATGCAACAAAACTGCCAGTTTATTGGACTACCTAGTCAGGATCCAAACGAACACCTCAGCAACTTCCTGGAAATCTATGACACCATAAAAATTAATGGTGCCGCGGATGATGCTATTCGGTTAAGGCTGTTCCATTTTTCATTGAGGGACAAAGCCAAAGCTTGGTTGAAGTCTCTACCATAGGGTACTCTCACTACCTGGGATATGGTGGCCAGAAAATTCTTGGAGAAGTACTTTCCCCCTGCCAAGTCTGCTAAGATGAGTAATGACATCACTTTCTTCACCCAAGCAGATGGAAAATCCTTCTATGAGTCTTAGGAAAGGTATAAGGAATTATTAGCCAAGTGTCCACATCACAGCATCCCGCTTTGGATGCAAATCCAAACATTCTACAATGGTTTCCTCATGTCTACCCAAATCATGGTTGATACGGCAACTGGCGGCTCTCTGAATAATAAGACACCAAAGTAGTTATGGGAGCTATTTGAAACAATGGCTAGCAATAATTACCATAGATGTAACGTTCGATTTCCGACTTCCGATCCCATCTAATGTTGAAAATTTCGAGTTCCGAGTTTGTCTTATATTTTCCGCTTCCGACCTCAGCATTATCTTCGACTTCCGATTTCGTTCCAAGCTTACAAGGGATTTATTCCGATTTCTGACCTCATGCATGTAGCTTACGATTTCCGACCTTATGCTCAAATAGGAACAAACGTGATATCCGAGTTCTGATATTAGGTGATTCAGAATAGACACAAGCGACCTAGAGTTTATCTAAATTGGATTAGAGTTCATTACCAAGATCTTTTCTCCTAGTTCCCAAGTTCAGATCGAGTTGGAGTGCCAGGTTCTATAAATTCCGAGTTAGGGTACCTGTGAGTTCATGTTTTGAATCCTTATATCCGATGCTATGCTTAAAAATCGATTCAAGTTTACAGGATGACCCCGACTTCCGGGTTTGAGTGTTTTGATTTCACGTTCTGGCCCTAACTTTCGCTTTTAAGGTAGCTGTGCCTTGCGATTTCCGGATTACGACTTTATACCCAAATTCTGACTAAATGAGAAGATAATTACGAGTTCAAGACTTCATCCGAATAGCTATGCACGACTCCGACTTTAACAATCTCACGAGTTCAAAGTCACATTCCTATGTCTTTGGCGGCGAGTTCCACTTCTTAAGCGACGTGGAGAGCATTTTTGTCACACAAGAAGGAGATATGGCTGAATTTTACCCACAAGAATTTCACCCAATCAAAGCTACATATCCTAACTACCACTTCAGAGCCTTGTGTATATATATCCTCCTCCTGCCTCTTCAGCCCCACTCTTCCCACGTTGTCTTCTCTTCCTCAATTCAACCCCTCTTTTCTCTTTCCACTCCATCCAACTCATTTCAGCTACCAACTCAACAAGCTTAACCTGATCATAAAGGTAGAGGTTTTCTTCTTGCTTGATTTTCTGACTCTTGGATGATTGATGGTGATTTAAATCCTTAATTTTGACATGTTGATTGATTGATTATGATGAATTATAGCTGGTTTATTGGCTATCAATAAGATTAAAACTGAATTAGACACAAGGAAGGATGAAGATAGGAAGAATTGAGAGGCTGGAAGACTCAAAACCCTCGGCAGTCCGTACAGCGGAGTGTACGGCTCCACCTTCCGCCATTCAAAAATTAATGAAACCATTTTTATGTGAAACTAGGCATCTAGGGCTTTCCACACATATATCATATAAGACCATTGGAGTAATATTGAGAGAAATATGAATTTTTGAAGTTCGACCTAGGAATCAGAACATCCACCCGGGCAGTATGGGTTGAGAAGGGTGTAACTCACCCTATACAACTCCAATTCGAGTGAAACCAATTTTGTTAGAGAGATTACACACAGGGGAACACCCCAATATAAGATTTCGATTTTGTTACTAACTCAGTTGTTCCCAGTGATTCGAAGAAATTACCCTATGTCCAAACCGGGCCAACACAGGGCAGTTCAGGAAGTCTAAGTTTCGGGGCTTGTAACTCGAGCCCTCCTAAGGCAAATGAAATGGAACTTTTTGTATCTGAAAATTTGTTAGCTTTAATATGAGGCCAATTTCACATGATTTGAGCCAGTTTTCGATTTTTAGTAGATTTTTACTTCTAAGTGTGCAATTACGCCACCCAGAGGCGGTAGGGATAAAACCCGAATATCTTGAGTTAAGGTTATCCAAACCAGATGGGACTAAAGAGGTTAGAAAATAGACACATAACCCTTCAACATATCCAAAATTTAGGTCCAAACAACCTAAATAGAAATTATGGCATAATTTACAAGAACCGGAGTTGAATCTGGCTGGTGGCAGAAGCATATTCTAAAGTGCAATACTTATATCTTGAATTGAGGATTGAAGCATGAATGAAATATGCTGATTTATGTATGAAATGAAGTGTTTCTCTTGACAAATTGATATGCTAAATACTGGCACTATTCATGGGGAAGCGGACCGTTCGCCAATTAAAGTGCGGTAAAGCTTATGCATGAATTATGAGATACATGTAGAGGCATGTGCATTTTCAAGAAAGCTATGAAAGCTATGTGATGATGAACTCAAAGAACATGTTATGATGAGATTTCCATGCTATTTGGGCCAGTAGATAAAAAGTTAAGGGAATAGATCGGTGGGAAGGTAGGGAAAGTAAACCCGGCATTCTTGTATGAAACAGGCTTCGATCCTGATAAGGCACTATTACCTGAGGAGTCTAAAATGGCCAAGAACTCCCAGGGGACCAAGTGATGGAAATGATAAAAGTAAGAGGAAAAAGTTATGCAAGAATGAGATTTGCATAATTACATCAAGTGCATGGCTGCATTTAACATATCATTGCATCTTGTTTGCGATTTTGTCCGTTGTGTTTACTTGGGTTGTATATACCATTATCTTGCCCCTTTGTCCTATGTATTAGTGCTGATGGTTTATTCTATTTCTTATGTTATTTAAGTAAAGGTGAACCGTGCCTGGGAGTAGACATTTTCTCAACATTACCAAGTATATATAGTTAAGTTTAATCTCATGATTTAAGAAAATTTCATAAAACCTGAGGCAACCGAGAGAATGAGCAGTGAGGTCGGTATACACTATATGCAAACCCTACCGTGAAATTTCCAAATTCTCACCTCGCTTCGCATTTCGCCTCATTCTCAGGCGTGGGCGATGGACACGACTACCCTTTTCGTTGAGATTCGGACTTGCAGGCTCCACCATGATCGTGAAGAGGCTCATTGTATAGCGGCCCTTGCCGGTTCGCTTGTATCTGTTTAGTGATAGGGATTTCTGTCCTTACACCATCCTGCTTTTGATCCTACCATACTTTGAGGTCCGTTGTGCAGCGGCATCCTCCACCAGCGCCCCTGCTGCGGCACCTCAGCTCCCGCTGACCACCTTGCAGTCACCTCATGGTAGTATGAATATCCGCTGGACTCAGGCGACCTCGAGGCCACCGGCTCATCTTCCTCCTCCTCAGGATCGACTCGACTACTCATCCACAACCGGGTAGTGGCCAACGCATCGAGTAGGTCGACCACATTGTATAGCATGACCCTGTTTTGGTAGTATGCGGCTTTGGGTCATACATGCAGTGATAGATTTGAAACGTTTACTGAGGACCACGTAGGATCGGATCGACTGACATAGGTCTTATGTTTCTTTTTGGTACCTGACCCCACTTATGTATCCTATTTTGAAACTTGTGCAGTAAATCAAAGCGATGGTTCCTGTATATATATATATATATATATATATGTATATATATATATACCTATATGCAGTTGATAGTATGTGTGTTATGTATGCTTACTGTGTACTTATAACGAGATGAACTCTATCACGTTCATTGTATGACATCCCATTTCCCCCAAATGATTCGGATTTCGGATAAAAGAAACGTAAATAGAATATTAACACAGTAACACAAACTACTTAATTTCATGCTATGACTTAAGCATAACATTAAATAAGTAGGGTGTTACAATAGACCTAGTGAGAAAACTCAAAAGAGGGGAGTTTTGGAAGTTGACACTACCACTGTCCTTTTGGCCCAGATGCAAGCTCTCTCTATCCAAAATACAGTCATTCAGAAGCAATTAGATATGCTCAATACCACTTGCCCAACACCAATCTTGACGTGTGACTTCTGCCAAGGGAATCATCCTAATGGAGAATGTGCCACAGAGCCTACTTCTGATGAATAAGTCAATTACATGAATGGTTAGAGGCACAATTTCCATTCCAATAGCTATGCTCCTGGATACAGAGACTATGGTCATTCCGGTCAGTTCTGTGGGAATCAGGGTGCTCCCAAGCACTCATACAACCACTTGTCCGAGAGAAGAAGTCTAACTTGGAGGAAAGGTTCCAACAATTCATGCAGACTCATTCTAATTTTGTGGACAGAACTGATGCACAGTTCAAGCACCAGGAGGCTTCCATTAGAAACCTTGAAACTCAGTTAGGGCAGATATCCCAATGACTAGTTGAAAGACCATAGGGTACTTTGCCTAGCAATATAGTGAAAAATCCAAGAGAGCAAGTTAAGGCAATTACCCTGCGAAATAGCAAAGAATTAGAAGAACTTGAGATACCAGAAGTGGAAGAAGGGCAACCTGCTGAGACTGAAGTGTAAACTACAAAAGGGAAGAAATATGAGATTCCTATAAGGCGTAGCAAGGGTGTGGGAGAAGAAGAAAAGATGCCAGAGTATGTGGCACCACCCACCTATGACCCTCCCATTCCCTATCCACACAGGGTGAAGCAACTGAAGAAAGAGCTGCAAGATAAACAATTTGAAAAATTTTTGCAAGCATTCAAGAAGTTGCAAATTAATATACCCTTCGTGGAGGCATTGACCCGAATGCCTAGTTATGCTAAGTTTATGAAGGAAATCCTCTCTCATAAGAGAAAAATCAGAGATAATGAGACTGTCCTACTTACTGAAGAGTGCAGTGCCATCTTACAGAACAAGCTGCCTCCCAAGCTTAAGGATCTAAGGAGTTTTACTATTCCATGTGTCATTGGTGATGTTTATTTTAATAAAGCTCTTTGCGATCTTGGTGCCAGTATTAATTTAATGCCTTTGTCTATTTTCAGGAAGCTTGGAGTTGGAGAAGTCAAGCCTACCATGATGTCTCTACAGCTGGCTGGCAGATCAAGCAAGCATCCAAGAGGCATTATTGAGGATGTTCTGTTAAAGGTGGAAAAGCTCATATTCCTAGTGGATTTTGTACTGCTTGACATGGAGGAAGACAAGGAAGTACCCCTCATTCTTGGGAGACCTTTCTTAGCCACTAGGAGAGCTCTCATAGATGTCCAAGAGGTAAAGTTAGAGTTGCGGGTACAAGATAAGAAAGTCACCTTCAATGTTTTTGATGCAACTAAGTTTCCCTTGGAAGCTGATTCGTGCCTTAGAGTTGATGTCGTTGAAGAGGTGGTGACTTCTTCCTTTGGAGCTGTTTCCACCACCATTCCCTTAGAGGCATACTTGGTAAACTCTAAGATGGCAGAAGAATTAGAGGACAGCAACTTGCAGTTGTGCCATGAACTTTTGGAAGCTCAACCGGTAATTTCCCAGCCTTTTTCTAACACTTCGACACGAGATAAGGAACTACAACCAATGAGTGAGGAGCCACCAAAACTAGAGCTCAAGCGACTTCCTATCCATCTGAGATATGCATTCCTTGGTGAGGGTGACACATATCCTGTTATTATTAGTGCCTCACTGAGTAATGTAGAAGAAGATAAGTTGCCAAGGGTACTAAGAGATCATAAAACAACTATTGGGTGGCAGATTTCAAACTTGAGGGGCATCAGTCCCATCTTTTGCATGCATAAAATCTTCATGGAAGATGATTTCAAGCCACTGGTCTAACCACAAAAGAGGCTGAACCTAACCATGAAAGAGGTTGTGAAGAAGGAAGTGGTAAAGCTCCTAGATGCAGGGATCATATATCCAATTTTAGACAGTGTTTGGGTGAGCCCAATTCATGTGGTACCCAAGAAAGGAGGAATTACAGTAGTGAAAAATGAGAAAAATGAGCTCATTCCAACTCATACGATCACCGGGTAGAGGATGTATATTAATTACCGAAAGCTTAACGATGCCACCTGCAAGGACCATTTCCCATTACCCTTTGTGGACCAGATGTTGGAGAAGATAGCAGGCCATACTTACTATTGCTTCTTAGATGGCTACTCTAGTTATAGCTAGATATACATTGCCCCAGAGGATCAGGAGAAGACTACATTTGTAACATCCTCAATTTTATACCGTGCTAAATTATCCTAGTAACCCTAAGTAATTAGGCACTTAATGAGAAATTTTGAGATTAAGGCTTAATTAAGGGGCTGACTTAGATGAAAAGGGTCAAGAAAATGCTTAATCGAGGTCAGATAATCTCTAACTAAGCAAGTCAGAGACCCTATAGCTTACTTAAGCACTAATCACCCTTAATTAGCCTAATCGGGTTTAATTAAGGTTAATTAAGCTTAATCGCTAAATTAATTTTTGTTAATCATGCTCTTGTGTGTTAATCACTAATCCTTGCTTAATCACCTTAATTAAGTTGTATGAGCACTTAATCACATGATTAAATTCACATTTAGTCAACTAGACAATAAAGTAAAGAGTGATGTCATAAAAGTATAAAGCATTAGATAAGAGTGCTTTATTTAAGAGTTTGACCATGTTTTGTCTCCCCATCATCCACTTTGTCCCTTTAATCACTAATTAACACAAAATTAAGCAAAATATCTCACTCTCCCTCCCTTAATGAAGACGCCACTTTCTTGCACACACACACACATTCACTTCATTTTCAACTTCTCATTCTCTCTCTAAAGTTCTCAAACTCTCCAACCTCTCTCTACATTCCTTCTTCTTCTTCTTCTTCATCTTCTTCATCATTCTCCACCTCCATAACCAAACCTTCCTCACCAAGCCCTTCAAAGATCACATCTTTTGGTCTTTGGAGACAAGATCAAAACACTACAAGACTCATTTTCAAGAGAACTCAAGAGTTCTCTCTTTGCTCATTCAAAACTGCCACCTTCATCATCAAGAGGAGCCATCATCTTCTTCTTCCATTTCTCTTATTTTTGCGCCATCTTCAAGAAAGGTAGTGATCTCCATCTTTTTCATTTTGTTTACTCAAGAAAGCTTGGAGCTTGGTTCTTTCATGACCAAGATTTCTAAGTGAAAGCTTGAGAAGATCCTTCATGCTCTTCAAGAGCCAAAGTTTTCATTTTTAGTAAAATATGTTCTTGATGTTCTTCATGTGTTCTTAAATTTCCTCTTTTGGAAAAATATGTTCTTGCTATTCTTCATGTGTTCTTAAGTTTCCTCTTTTGGAAAAATGTGTTCTTGATGTTCTTCATGTGTTCTTAAGTTTCCTCTTTTGGAAACATATGTTCTTATTGTTCTCTTGCTTAAAGTTGTTCCTTTCCCTTTATGATGAGTGAATGATTAGAAAAGGTTCACCTTTCTATGTTTCCATGATTTGATAAGACTATGAACCTTCTAAAAGCTTTAGACTTTAAAAAGTTTGCTTCTTGATTCCTTCAAAGTGGGGCAACTTTTAAGCTTCCATAAAGTTTTATTTTGTTTTGTTTTGAAGACAAGAATACATGTGAAAGTCTAAATTTTTTGAGTTAGAAAAATGATATCTTGTCACTTTAGGCTTTAGAAATCAAACCTTAAAGAAAAGACCTTTCACAAAGTTTCAAACTTTATTCTAGAATAAGATCTTTAAGTTATAAAAATGTTGTTTTATAACATTTCATTCATAAAGATTAGACGTTGACCAAAATAATGCAAAAAGGTGTTAACTTTTATAAAGAACAAGACTTTTTATTCAAAAAGCTAGTAACTTGTATCATTATTTCATAAAGATCCAATCTTAAGATAAGAGCTTAATGTCAAAGGCACTTACTTTCATAAAGAATAAGACTTTATGACTACTTTATAAAGAATGACAACTTTAATAATGTTTAAGGCAAAACCTTGGTATGTTATTAGTAAAAGTTTAAAACTTTGTAACTTGAATAAGTTAAAAGTCACCCTTGGTGATTAGTGAACATTGGTGTTGCTGGGTTCATGATGTGGTTATACGTTGTCATGACTCAAGGATTAGAGGGATCTCGAACTCCTTAGGAACAGAAGTATGATTAGGGCCTCTGAGCATACCATGAACCTAGGAATCACTAAGTGCACTATCTCAAGGAAAGGAAACAATCACATAATTTAATTAATTTGAACAAGTGTTTCATAAGACATGTACTTAAGTAAAGAATACTTTCATCCAAGGACCAAGTAACTAAAAGACTACAAACACATATCCTAACTATGCGATTCTATCATGGGTAACCATGGGAAATCATATGATGATTCATAATGTTCTTCACAAAGAACAACACAACTATAAACCCCTTTAGGGTATGAATGTGTGATGCCACTCGGCATGATGAATGATGAGTTTGATTGAGCTTTGTCTCATGATTGAATGATGAATGTGATGATATGATATAGATATGATGAACTATTGGTTAAATGTTGATAATTGGCATTTTGGGGAAGCTCCGATCTAGCCGTTATGCTGCCGGATTTCTATCAAAATTATGGACTTAGTCATATCATTGCATGCGTCTGGTCAAGGAAATGTTATGCATGTAAAGTATAAAGATAAGAAAAGAATCAATGGGACGTGACCCTTCAATCACTTCAATAAGGGAAGTGAGAGACGGCGATCCACAAGGAACCTCTATGAGGGAGGCAAGGGTGTTTTGGAGGACCATCCAACTTAGAAGTAACCAATATCGGCTTAGTCTGATTTGGTTAGTACTGCGTGACGACGGTCACGGAATGAGCTCATGTCTAAAAGCAGTCTATTTGAAAGGAAAGTAAAGAATGTTAAGCACGCACTAAAAATGAAAGTAAAGTCTAAGTATGACCATGGTTACGTCTATGATGATGCATGTCTTTGCATGTAAGTATATTGCCCATTTGCATTATGAATGTTTATTCTATGTTTTAGTATGTATGTTAGTCATGATGATGTGGTTATGATCTTAAGTTTAAAAGCAACCCTCTTCGGGGTCTAAGTTTTCAAAACCATAAAAAAAATTGAACTTATATCTGTCCACTATTTTTATAATTAAACCCCAAGTGGCTGGGACGATGACGATGACACTGTGTTTGTCTAGTCGCGATCCTACTGAGAAATTTAGTATTTCTCATTCCTACATTTCCGTGTCGTCTTCAGAGGATGTCGATGTCGGGCACGGTGGTGATCTACATTGAGTTCCCGGTGTGGCGTTGGCGCTTTGACCCGGTGCTGAACGCCTCTGTGCTGTCGGCGAGCGCAGCGATGAGGGTCTACATCTTCCACGATCGCCAGTTTCAGACTCCCGTGATGAGCCCATTTTTCCAACCACATCAGCCATTCGGCGAGGTTACTATGGATGACATCCGCCCTTACTTTCAGCCACCGAGATACCCCACTGATGATGATGAGACTGACTCGGATACCCGTTTGACTCCGACTGTTTCACTGGATTCTGATCCCTTGGAGCCATCTTATCCAAGCTTCTATGTAGAGACCGATCCGTTTGAGACCCTCTATCCGACTTATTTTGGGGGGTCTCACCATTCAGGTTCGTCGCAGCCTTCGGTGATTCGTCTATCTTCTGATTCTTCTGCTTCATCTGCTGGCCCAGCTTCACTCCCGGTTCGCGGGCGTGGGTTCATTCGTACCCGCGCTATGCCCCGTGGGCGAGGACGTGCTCGAGGAGGGGGACGTGGTGGCACTTTTCCCAGTGGATATGGGAACGGTTTCCTCCCGCCTGATGCTTGATGTGATGACTGCATGCGGAGCCAAGCACGAGGATAGCCCCTTTTGGTTGTAGTTATAGGGTTATCATTCTGTTATGTGGCATGCTTAGGTAGTAGGATTTTCTGATGTATTTCTTTTTATTATGTATTGGTAGGCTTTTTGTGTAGGGCCGACGATAGATGTCGGACCCATTATTATCTCATGTATGACTCTGGTATGACTATTATTGTATTATCATGGATGACCGTGGAATGAATGTTACATTTATCTAAAAATTGAGATTACTCTTATGGTTTCTATGCTTGTTAAATGCGATGTATGTATGGGATAGTGGCGTTACTTTATATGTTCACGATGCACTCATGGCTCTCGGTTTCAAAAATGGTTCACTTGTTTTGTAAAAAACAAAAAAAATTTCCCTTATTTTCGGTACAAAGTAATTTCCAAAAGGTAATATTAGTTCCACGAGCAAAAGTAACAACTAGTAATTCCACAATATGACTTAAGCATAGAATGGAACTACTAGGGTGTTACATTTTGGTATCAAAGCAGTTCGTCCTTAAAGAGCCTAGGGATGGACTGACTATGCTTCTAAGCATACGTTTTAGTTAAGTCATGCTTTGAGTCTCGTTTGTACGATGAGGCGTAAGAATTAGATGTGCATGATCTTCTGTTCTGAATGTGGTCAGTTGCTGGTTCACTCAACATAATTGTTGAGCCTAATCAACTCAATGTCTTTTGTCTTGTGTACCAGGAACTAATGGCTTCAAGAAGACATGGTAGGCCCCGCAACGAGCCAGAAGGTCCCGAGGAAGTCATGGGGACACTTCGCGAAATGGCTGCTGCTATGAGGGAGCAAGCTGCTGCTGCCCATCGAATGATGGAGCGAATGGAGCAAAGGGATGAGGAGAATCCCGAGGGGCACAATGGAGGAGCTGAGGTGGATCTTGAGTACCTCAAGTTTACTGAGTTCAGGAAGGCAAATCCATCGAGCTTTAGAGGGACGTACAACCCCGATCGAGCTGAGGAGTGGATCAAGGCCATTGAAAAGATTTTCACAGTGTTGGCCTACACCGAGGAGCAGAAGATAGCCTTTACTACCTATATGTTGGAAGCTGATGTTGAGTTCTGGTGGGTAGGCGTAAAGAGGCTTTTGGAGGGAGCCCAAACCCACATCACCTGGGAGATTTTCAAGTCGCACTTCTATGAGAAGTATTTTCCTGCATCCATGAGGAATGCGAAAGAGCTGGAGTTCATGAGTCTGCATCAAGGGACCATGAATATTGCTGAGTATACGGCCAAGTTCGAAGAGCTGTGCAAGTTCTCGACAATTTACTAAGGGAACCCGGATGAGCGTTGGAAGTGTGTGAAGTTTGAAGGGGGATTGCATGAGGAGATACTGGCATCTGTAGGACCAATGGAGATCCATGACTATGCTGCACTCGTCAACAAGTACCGTTTGGTGGAGGATTGCAACCGTAAGCTGTCAGTGGCAAGGTCCGAGGCCTACAAGAAGAAGCTGGCACCGCAAGGGCAGAAGTTCAAGCCCCAACCTCTGAGGAAGCCATTTCAGGGTGGAGGTTTCAAAGGAAAGCAACCCCAGAAGCCTGCTGGGAATCCACCCAAGCCGATGAATGGTCAAGCTTGCCCTAAGTGTGGTAAACACCATGGAGGACGCCCTTGTTTAGCTGGCTAGAATGCTTGTTTCCGATGCGGAAAGCCTGGGCATATGGCAAGAGACTGCACTGTCAAGCTGTTGTGATGCGGAACCCCGTGGATATAAAGATCCAGAAACCCCAGGCACACACTTTGATAGAAAACAAGATGTAGAATAAAGACCCTCCCTACTAAACCCCCAAGAAACCTGTCCTTGGAAACGTAGATAACAGGGAAAAGATAGAACAGAAATTGATTGAATATTGCAAGGAATTTACCTTAGGATGAATTCTCTCAATTTCTTGATGCAACAAGCAAAGCAAATCACTCACCTCACTTGCACACAAAACCACTGTTTTCTTGAAAGAAAACAAAACATAATTTCAATTAATCAAAAAACTGATAAACAATGTGTTCCTTGAGGTATTTATAACCTCTTACACTAGGTTAAACACTTAAACTAAGTCCAAGCCCAATAAGAAGTGTTCTAATGCTAAATAATATGAATTGGGCTGGATAAAACATAAAACATAAAATATGGGCTAAATAAAATAACTAAAAGTTTAGATATCCTAAATACTTAAACTAACTAAACTAAACAAGACCAAAATAGGATAATGGCCCAACATGGCGATAAGCTTCTAAGCCCAATTAGCAGCAAATAACAAGATCTTGGGTTGTCCATTAGTATGTGTTGGCATCTTCTTGGCCCATTTTTGATACATGTCTTCTACAATTGCTTTAGCCAAGTTCCCAAAGCTTTCCTTCAGCATCTTTGCTCTTGCCCTTGTAATAGGTCCCACGGGCATGCTGAAATTCCCATCTTGCCCTTTAGTGCTGGAACGTCCAATTTGTCCTCGAGCACGTATCATTCCTCCTCCTCAAAAAGATTCGTCCTCGAATCTACATCCATGTCAAAAGGAGAAAGGTCAGAAACATTAAAAGTAGCTGAAACATTGTACTCACCTAGTAGGTCAATCTTATATGCATTGTCATTGATCCTCTCTAGCACTTGAAATGGACCATCTCCCCTAGCATCAAGCTTGGATTTCCTTTGAGTAGGAAACCTCTCCTTTCTCAAATGAACCCAAACCCAATCACCAGGTTCAAACACAATTTGTTTACGGCCCTTATTCACTCTTTGGGCATCGACAACCTTCTCTTCTTAATCATCTCACGTGCCTTCATGTGCATCTCTTTAACCCTTTCAGCCTTGCCTTCACCATATTGACCTTTTAGGTGCTTCAAAGACTCATGATCAGTGTGAATCACGAACTCTTTGGGCAGCAAATAATGTTGCCAAACCTCCAAAGCTCGAACCAAGGCATAAAGCTCCTTGTCATAGGTAGAATACTTGAGTTGAGCTCCATTCAACTTCTCACTGAAGAATGCAATGGGACGTTTTTCCGTTATCTTGTTGACTGCACGGCAATCCATACACATCCTCCAAGTGCCATCTTTCTTTGGAACCAACAAAACTGGAACAGCACATGGACTCATGCTTTCCCTCACATACCCTTTAGCCAGCAAATCATCCACTTGCCTTTGAAGCTCCTTTGTCTCCTCAGGATTACTTCTATAGGCTGATCTATTTGGAATACTAGCTCCATGCACAAAATCAATTTGGTTCTCAATCCCTCTCAATGGTAGTAATCCACTTGGCACCTCACTAGGGAACACATCTTCAAACTCCTACAACAAAGAAAGAAAACAACTAGGCAAATTTGGGTTAAGTTCAGTTTCATAGAGTAAAACCTCCTTAAATCGAATCATAATCAAACACCAAGGAAGGGTCTTTGCCCTCAATGCTGAAGTGGTCACTCGGTCCGACGATCTCATCCAAGGTAAGTGCGAGGTCAATGGTAAGACCTTAACTGTGCTATATGATTCTGGAGCTACACACTCCTTTGTTTCTCATGATTGTGTAGATAGATTAGGATTATCTGTGTCCGAATTGCCTTATATGTTAAATGTTTCTACTCTATTGGAAACCAGTTAAGACTTGTCATTGTTGCTTGAGTTGTCAATTCCAAATTGATGGTAAGTCTTTCATAGCGAATTTGATTTGTTTGCCTTTGTGCAGTGCGGATCGATTCTAGGCATGGATTGGCTTTCGGCTAATCATGCTATGATAAATTGTTCAGAAAAGTCTGTTGTTTTCCCCTATACCTGATAAGCCCGTGGAGGCTGTTAGTTTGTTCTTGAACTCTGTTAGGGTGGGAAGTAGTGAGTTTGGTGATCAGGGATATGTTCTCCTCATGACAAGTGAAGTGGAACTCGAGCAGGTGTTGGATGAGATCCCCGTAGTTAGGGAATACCCAGATGTATTCCCTGACGACATACCCGAATTTCCCCCGGAAAAGGAAATCGAGTTTTCTATAGAGTTGGTGCCGGGTACTAGGCCAATCCCTATAGCACCCTATAGGATATCCCCACTTGAGTTGTCAGAGTTGAAGGGACAATTAGAAGAGTTGTTAGAAAAGAAGTTCATAAGACCTAGTGCCTCACCCTGGGGAGCCCCGGTGTTATTTGTGAAAAAGAAGGATGGCAGTATGAGGCTATGTGTGGATTACAGGCAATTAAACAAGGTGACTATTAAGAACAAGTATCCCTTGCCTAGGATAGATGACCTCATGGACCAATTGCAAGGTGCAGCTGTGTTCTCTAAGATTGATCTGAGATCTGGATATCATCAAATAAGGGCGAAAGAGGAGGATATACCTAAGACAGCTTTTAGGACAAGGTATAGGCATTATGAGTTTATGGTGATGTCATTTTGATTGACTAATGCCCCTGCTGTTTTCATGGATTATATGAACAGGATCTTTAGACCCTATTTGGACAAGTTTGTAGTTGTTTTCATAGATGATATTCTCATCTATTCGAGGACAAAGGAGGAACATGAAAAACATTTGAGAGTTGTCTTAGGGATCTTAAGGGAAAAGAAGCTTTATGCCAAGTTATCTAAGTGTGAATTTTGGATGGAGGAAGTAAAGTTCTTAGGGCATGTGGTGTCGCAGGGGGGTATTGCTGTGGATCCGAGTAAGATTAAGGCTGTGATGAGTTGGGAGAGGCCAACCTCAGTGACTGAGATAAGGAGTTTCTTAGGTTTAGCCGGTTACTACCGCCGATTTATAAAAGGATTTTCTCAGATATCTCTACCCTTAACCAAGTTGACAAAGAAGGATGCCCAGTTTGTGTGGATAATGAACTGTAAGAAGAGCTTTCAAGAGCTAAAAGGTAAGTTAACCTCAACCCCAGTATTGGTTTTGCCGGACCCTAGTGGACTGTTTGAGGTTTACTGTGATGCCTCTGGGAGAGGTTTAGGTTGTGTCTTGATACAGAATAGGAACGTGGTGGCTTATGCCTCTAGACAGTTGAAGACTCATGAAGTGAACTACCTAACCCATGACTTGGAATTAGCGGCCGTAGTGTTTGCCCTGAAGATATGGAGGCATTATCTGTATGGTGTGAGGTTCGAGGTGTTCTCTGCTCATAAGAGCTTGAAGTATCTCTTTGATCAAAAGGAGCTGAATATGAGGCAAAGGAGGTGGATGGAGTTTATGAAGGATTATGATTTTGGGTTGAACTATCACCTTGGAAAAGCCAATGTGGTGGTCGACGCATTAAGTCAGAAATCCTTGCATGCATCATGGATGATGGTTAAGGAGGATGAGCTAGTAAGGAGCTTTAGAGACCTTAACCTTGGAGTTACGTTGACCCCCCATAGTTTAAGATTGAATTAGCTTAGGGTGACGAGCAATTTCAAAAATCAAATTGCTCAAGCCTAAGGCGAGGAAGAAGATTTCTTGAAAACACTAGCGTTGGTGAAGGAAGAAAGGTTGAAGGGTTTTGCACAAGGTGCAGATGGACTATGGAAATTTGAAGGAAGAGTTTGTGCACCTGCAAGTGGTGACCTCCGAAGAAGGATTTTGGAGGAGGCTCATAAGAGCCATTTCACCATACACCCTGGTGTGACGAAGATGTATCAAGACGTCAAGAAGATGTTCTGGTGGCCAGGATTGAAGAGGGATGTTGCGGAGTTGGTAGGCAAGTGTTTAGTCTGCCAAAAAGTAAAGATTGAGCACCAAAAGCCCTCTGGTATGCTGCAACCACTGGAGGTCCCAGAATGGAAATGGGAAGGTATCTCTATGCACTTCATGATGGGTTTACCCAAAACGCAGGCTGGGTTCGATGTAATATGGGTAATTGTTGACAGATTAACCAAGTCTGCTCACTTTTTGCCCATTCGAGCTACTTATCCTTTGGAAAAGTTAGCCCAACTGTATGTTCAAGAGATAGTAAGATTGCATGGCGTACCTTCAAGCATAATCTCCGATAGAGACCTGAGGTTTACCTCTAGATTCTGGGGAGCCTTGCAAAAGGCATTTGGGACGAAGCTTTGCCTAAGTACAGCTTATCATCCCCAGACGGATGGACAGTCAGAGAGGACCATCTAAACTTTGGAGGATATGTTGAGAGCTTGTGTATTGGATAACCGAGGAAGTTGGGATAAATACTTACCTTTGATAAAGTTTGCCTATAACAATAGTCATCATGTAAGTATTGGTATGGCACCCTGTGAAGCTTTGTATGGAAGGAAGTGCCAATCTCCCCTATGTTGGTTTGAACCGGGTGAGCGAAGCCTACTAGGACCTGATCTTGTGAGGCAGACCACAGAGCAAGTCAAAAGGATTAGGGACAGAATCCTTACGGCCCAAAGCTGTCAAAAGAGTTATGCGGATAAGAGCAGAAAGCCCCTAGAGTTCCAAGAAGGAGAACATGTATTCCTAAAAATCACTCCTACGACCGGCATAGGTAGAGCCATGAAGGTCAAAAAGTTAAGCCCCCGTTTCCTTGGCCCTTTTCAAATTTTAAAACGTATCGGGTCAGTTGCTTACCAAATAGCCTTACCTCCAAATTTGTCAAACCTTCATGATGTTTTCCATGTGTCTCAATTGAGAAAATACCATTCCGACCCTAGTCATCTACTTGAGCCTGAAAGTGTACAGTTAAGGGAGGACCTAACTTTCAATCTACCGCCATCTCGGATCGTGGATCGTGGGGCAAAACAGCTGAGGAATAAGATGGTACCCTTGGTCAAGGTGGCTTGGGGTAGAGGAAATGTGGAAGAGTATACATGGGAGCTGGAGGCCGAAATGAAGAGCGAGTATCCGAATTTATTTACAGGTAACGAATTTTGAGGGCAAAATTCTTTTTAAAGGTGAAGAGAAATGTAACATCCTCAACTTTATGTCGTGCTAAATTATCTTAGTAACCCTGAGTAATTAGGCACTTAATGAGAAATTTTGAGATTAGGGCTTAATTAAGGGGCTGACTCGGATGAGAAGGGTCAAGAGAATGCTTAATCGAGGTCAGATAATCTCTAATTAAGCAAGTCAGAGCCCTTATAGCTTACTTAATCACTAATCACCCTTAATTAGCCTAATCGGGTTTAATTAAGGTTAATTAAGCTTAATCACTAAATTAATTTTTGTTAATCATGCTCTTGTGTGTTAATCACTAATCCTTGCTTAATCACCTTAATTAAGTTGTATGAGCACTTAATCACA
Source organism: Pterocarpus santalinus (assembly GCA_031439595.1). Taxonomy (NCBI): domain Eukaryota; kingdom Viridiplantae; phylum Streptophyta; class Magnoliopsida; order Fabales; family Fabaceae; genus Pterocarpus; species Pterocarpus santalinus. Next base: position 39,639,616 of record CM062532.1, on the reverse strand, counting down.
TGATTAAATTCAAATTTAGTCAACTAGACAATAAAGTAAAGAGTGATGTCATAAAAGCATAAAGCATTAGACAAGAGTGCTTTATTTAAGAGTTTGACCATGTTTTGTCTCCCCATCATCCACTTTGTCCCCTTAATCACTAATTAACACAAAATTAAGCAAAATATCTCACTCTCCCTCCCTTAATGAAGACGCCACTTTCTTGCACACACACATACATTCACTTCATTTTCAACTTTTCATTCTCTCTCTAAAGTTCTCAAACTCTCCATCTCTCTACATTCCTTCTTCTTCTTCTTCATCTTCTTCATCATTCTCCACCTCCATAACCAAACCTTCCTCACCAAGCCCTTCAAAGATCACATCTTTTGGTCTTTGGAGACAAGATCAAAACACTACAAGACTCATTTTCAAGAGAACTCAAGAGTTCTCTCTTTGCTCATTCAAAACCGCCACCTTCATCATCAAGAGGAGCCATCATCTTCTTCTTCCATTTCTCTTGTTTTTGCGCCATCTTCAAGAAAGGTAGTGATCTCCATCTTTTTCATTATGTTTACTCAAGAAAGTTTGGAGCTTGGTTCTTTCATGACCAAGATTTCTAAGTGAAAGCTTGAGAAGATCCTTCATGCTCTTCAAGAGCCAAAGTTTTCATTTTTAGTAAAATATGTTCTTGATGTTCTTCATGTGTTCTTAAGTTTCCTCTTTTGGAAAAATATGTTCTTGATGTTTTTCATGTGTTCTTAAGTTTCCTCTTTTGGAAACATATGTTCTTATTGTTCTCTTGCATAAAGTTGTTCCTTTCCCTTTATGATGAGTGAATGATTAGAAAAGCTTCACCTTTCTATGTTTCCATGATTTGATAAGACTATGAACCTTCTAAAAGCATTAGACTTTAAAAAGTTTGCTTCTTGATTCCTTCAAAGTGGTGCAACTTTTAAGCTTCCAAAAAGTTTTATTTTGTTTTGTTTTGAAGACAAGAATACATGTGAAAGTCTAAACTTTTTGAGTTAGAAAAATGATATCTTGTCACTTTAGGCTTTAGAAATCAAACCTTAAAGAAAAGACCTTTCACAAAGTTTCAAACTTTATTCTAGAATAAAATCTTTAAGTTATAAAAATGTTGTTTTATAACATTTCATTCATAAAGATTAGACTTTGACCAAAATAATGCAAAAAGGTCTTAACTTTTATAAAGAATAAGACTTTTTATTCAAAAAGCTAGTAACTTGTATCATTATTTCATAAAGATCCAATCTTAAGATAAGAGCTTAATGTCAAAGGCACTTACTTTCATAAAGAATAAGACTTTATGACTACTTTATAAAGAATGACAACTTTAATAATGTTTAAGGCAAAACCTTGGTATGTTATTAGTAAAAGTTTAAAACTTTGTAACTTGAATAAGTTAAAAGTCACCCTTGGTGATTAGTGAACATTGGTGTTGTTGGGTTCATGATGTGGTTATACGTTGTCATGACTCAAGGATTAGAGGGATCTCGAACTCCTTAGGAACAGAAGTATGATTAGGGCCTCTGAGCATACCATGAACCTAGGAATCACTAAGTGCACTATCTCAAGGAAAGGAAACAATCACATAATTTAATTAATTTGAACAAGTGTTTCATAAGACATGTACTTAAGTAAAGAATACTTTCATCCAAGGACCAAGTAACTAAAAGACTACAAACACATATCCTAACTATGTGATTCTATCATGGGTAACCATGGGAAATCATATGATGATTCATAATGTTCATCACAAAGAACAACACAACTATAAACCCCTTTAGGGTATGAATGTGTGATGCCACTCGGCATGATGAATGATGAGTTTGATTGAGCTTTGTCTCATGATTGAATGATGAAGTGATGATATGATATAGATATGATGACCTTTTGGTTAAATGTTGATAATTGGCATTTTGGGGAAGCTCCGGTTTAGCCGTTATGCTGCCGGATTTCCGTCAAAATTATGGACTTAGTCATATCATTGCATGCATCTAGTCAAGGAAATGTTATGCATGTAAAGTATAAAGATAAGAAAAGAATCAATGGGACGTGACCCTTCAATCACTTCGGTAAGGGAAGTGAGAGATGGCGATCCACAAGGAACCTCTATGAGGGAGGCAAGGGTGTTTTGGAGGACCATCCAACTTAGAGGTAACCAATATCGGCTTAGTCTGATTTAGTTAGTACTGCGTGACGACGGTCACGGAATGAGCTCATGTCCAAAAGCAGTCTATTTCAAAGGAAAGTAAAGAATGTTAAGCACGCGCTAAAAATGAAAGTAAAGTCTAAGTATGACCATGGTTACGTCTATGATGATGCATGTCTTTGCATGTAAGTATATTGCCCATTTGCATTATGAATGTTTATTCTATGTTTCAGTATGTATGTTAGTCATGATGATGTGGTTATGATCTTAGGTTTAAAAGCAACCCTTTTCGAGGTCTAAGTTTTCAAAACCATTAAAAAAATTGAACTTATATCTGTCCACTGTTTTTATAATTAAACCCGAAGCGGCTGGGATGATGACGGTGACACTATGTTTGTCTAGTCGCGATCCTACTGAGAAATTTAGTATTTCTCATTCCTACGTTTCCGTGTCGTCTTCAGAGGATGTCGACATCGGGCATGGTGGTGATCTACATTGAGTTCCCGGTGTGGCGTTGGCGCTTTGACCCGGTCTTTGAACGCCTGCGTCGCCGGCGAGCGCAAAGAATGAGGTCTACATCTTCCACGACTGCCAGTTTTAGACTCCCGTGATGAGCCCATTTTTCCGACCACATCAGTCATTTGCCGAGGTTACTATGGATGACATCCGCCCCTACTTTCAGCCACCGAGATACCCCACTGATGATGATGAGACTGACTCGGAAACCCGTTTGACTCTGACTGTTTCACTAGATTCTGATCCCTCGGAGCCGTCAGCTTCCATGTAGAGACCGATCCGTCTGAGCCCCTCTATCCTACTCATTCTGGGGGATCTCACCGTTCGGGGTCGTCGCAGCCTTCGATGATTCGTCTATCTTCTGATTCTTCTGCTTCATCTGCCGCCCACTTCACTCCGGTTCGTGGCGTGGGTTCATTAAATGCCGGTCTTTGTGCCCCGTGGGCGAGGATGTGCTCGAGGAGGGGGACGTGGTGGCACTTTTCCCGGTGGATATGGGAACGGTTTCCTCCCGCCAGATGCTTGATGTGACGATTGCATGCAGAGCCGAGCACGAGGATAGCCCCTTTTGGTTGTAGTTATAGAGTTATCATTCTGTTATGTGGCATGCTTGGGTAGTAGGATTTTCTGATGTATTTCCTTTTATTATGTATTGGCAGGCTTTTTGTGTAGCGCCGACGATAGATGTCGGACCCATTATTATCTCATGTATGACTCTGGTATGACTATTATTGTATTATCATGGATGGCCATAGAATGAATGTTACATTTATCTAAAAATTGTGATTACTCTTATGTTTTCTATGCTTGTTAAATGCGATGCATGTATAGGATAGTGGTGTTACTTTATATGTTCACGATGCGCTCATGGCTCTCGGTTTCAAAAATGGTTCACTTGTTTTGTAAAAAAAAAAAAAAAATTCCCCTATTTTCGGTACAAAGTAATTTCCAAAAGGTAATGTTAGTTCTGCGAGCAAAAGTAACAACTAGTAATTCCACAATATGACTTAAGCGTAGAATGGAACTACTACGGTGTTACAACATTCACCTGCCCATATGGGACATTTGCGTATAGGAGAATGCCATTTGGGTTGTGCAATGCCCCAGCCACCTTCCAGAGATGCTTGGCGGCTATTTTCACGATATGGTGGAGAGGTTTATAGAGGTTTTTATGGATGATTTTTCAGTTTTTGATTCTTCTTTTGATGATTGTTTGTATCATTTATCTTTGGTTTTGAAACGATGTAAGGAAACTAACCTTGTTTTGAATTAGGAGAAGTGTCATTTTATGATGCAGGAAGGCATAGTTCTTGGACATCGGATCTCAACTAAAGGAATTGAAGCGAATAGAGCGAAAATTGAAGTCATTGAGAAGTTACCTCCCCCAACCAATATGAAGGGAGTTAGAAGTTTCTTAGGCCATGCTGGATTCTATAGGAGATTTATTAGGGATTTCTCTAAAATTGCTAAGCCTTTGAATAATTTGTTAGTTAGGGATATTTCTTTTAATTTTGATAATGAATGCTTGCTTGCCTTTGAACTTTTGAAAAACAAATTAGTTTTAGCTCCCATTTTTGTTGCACCTAATTGGGATTTGCCATTTGAGCTCATATGTGATGCTAGTGATTATGCCATAGGTGCTATTTTAGGACAAAGGAAGAATAAGTTGTTGCATGTTATTTATTATGCCAGTAGAACTTTGAATGATGCACAACTTAATTATGCTACCACTGAACAAGAACTTTTGGCTATTGTTTTGCTTTTGACAAATTCCATTCTTATTTGATAGGTGCTAAGGTGATTGTCTACACGGACCATGCAGCCCTAAAGTTCTTGTTGGATAAGAAGGATGCCAAGCCTAGGCTCCTTGGATGGATTCTACTACTTCAAGAATTTGATTTGGAGATCAGAGATAAAAAGGAAGTAGAGAACCTGGTAGCTGACCACTTGTCTAGACTGACCTCCCCCTTTCTGCATGAGGAGGAAGAGATTAGAGAAACATTCCCTGATGAGCAGCTATGGGTAGCATAAGTAGCACCATGGTTTGCAGACTATGCCAATTACCTAGTGAAAAGAATTCTACTTGGGGGCCTTTCACACCCTCCCAGAAGAGGAAATTCTTTTCTGACCTCAAATACTATTTCTAGGAGGAGCTATTTCTTTATAAACATTGCTCAGATGAGATTATCAGGAGATGTGTCCTTCAAGAAGAAGTGGCTAGCATTCTTCACCATTGTCACACATCACCAGTTGGGGGGTCACTTCGGAGCCACTCGAACAGCTGCTAAGGTCCTCCACTGTGGGTTCTATTGGGCCCCTATTTTCAGAAACACCAATGATTATGTGAGAAGGTGCAATGAATGCCAAAGGACTGGGAATATTTCTAGGAAGCATGAGATGCCATTGAATAACATCTTGGTGGTTGAGCTGTTTGATGTTTAGGGTATTGACTTCATGGGCCCCTTTCCCACTTCCTTTGGCAACAAATATGTGTTGGTAGTAGTTGACTATGTGTCTAAATGGGTGGAGGCCATGGCATCTCCTACTAATGATGCCCGGGTCATCACAAAGTTTCTAAAGAAGAATATTTTCTCAAGATTTGGCACCCCAAGAGCAATAATTAGTGATGGAGGCATACACTTCTGTAACCGTCAATTTGAAGCCCTTCTTGCTAAATATGGTGTGAATCACAAGGTTACCACTCCCCACCACCCTCAGACAAGTGGCAAAGTGGAGGTGTCCAATAGTTGAAGAGAATCCTTGAGAAGACTATTAATTCCTCAAGGAAGGATTGGTCAATTAAGTTGGATGATACTCTTTGGGCTTATAGGACAGCTTTCAAGACTCCCATCGGGATGTCTCCATATAGATTAGTCTTTGGGAAGGCTTGTCGCTTGCCAGTTGAGTTGGAGCATAAGGCATATTGGCCAACAAAACTGCTCAATTTTGATCTCAAGGAGGCAAGTGAGAAAAGAATGCTACAACTTAATGAGTTGGATGAGTTTAGACAGGAAGCTTATGAAAATGCCAAGCTCTATAAGGAGAAAACTAAGAAGTGGCATGATAGGAATATACTGAGAAGAGACTTCCACATAGGTCAGAAAGTCCTACTATTCAATTCTAAATTGAAGCTATTTCCTGGGAAGCTAAGATCAAGGTGGTCAGGACCTTTTGAGATCACTAAAGTATCCCTTTTTGGAGCCATTGAGGTCACACATCCTACAAAAGGCACGTTTAAAGTCAATGGCCAAAGGTTAAAGTCATATGTTGATGGAAGCTATGATAAACTCAAGGCTTAAGCTCTTCTCTCTGATCCATGTTGATAAATAAAGTCATGTCCAACTTAGGGACATTAAATCAAAGTGCTTGTTGGGAGACAACCCAACTTTTCCTAACTTTTCTTTGATTTCTTTTAATTTTTTCTTATTTAGGATCATTTTAGTTTTTTTTATTATTATTGTTATTTTTTATTTAGGTATAAATTTATCTAGAATTAATTTAATTTATTCAAGTGTGTTTTTTTTTAGGTTCATGGAGCAATTAGAAAGTTCATAAGTGGAAGAAGTGAAGAAATTGGGCGTGCAGCAGAGAAAATGCAGAAGTTACAGCAGCAATAGCGTGCTATAGCACGCTGCATTGCGCTATAGCACGATGTCAAAGGGAGTATGCATTTTGAAAATTTTTCTTGCGCTATAGCGCAGTACCTTGTGCTATAGCGCAAGCCTGTGTCTACAGAAAGTGAAGAGAACATGTGGTTGCGCTACAGCGCAAGCCCATTTTAATGATGCACCAAAGGATATTTTGGTTGCGCTATAGCGTGCTACCTTATGCTATAGTGCAAGCCCAATTTCATGACAGATTTATATAGCTGCAGCACAAACTCAAACACATACACGCGTAGTTCTCTTTTCTCCTCACTCCCTCACACACCCAAACATAAACACTCACTCTCCCACTCAATTCCTTCCATCCAAATTCATTCCTTACCTCAAAACTGCCCTTCACCCCTTACATTTTCACTTATTTCTCCATCATAATCACTGTTTTTCCTCCAGTTAAGCCCTAACTCGCAGAATTGGGAATTCTTGGGTAGGAGGCAAAACTCTCATCAATCTTTTTGAAGGAGTTGCTTCACTTGAGTTGTTAAGAGTTGTTGAGAGTCATCCATACCTGGTTTGCATCTTCTTCTCTCAATTTTGATTTTTGATGTTGCATGTGATACCTACATTGCCATGTTTAGTTCTCACCTTGAATCTATCATAAATAACATGTGCTCTATTATGGTAGAATGAATTGATGCAGCTTCATTTGATTAAACACAGTACTTGAGTCAGTTGTGAGCATCATTGCTATATTATGTTATTAGCTTGAGTTATTGAATGTTTGGCTCTAAATTGAGAATATGAGATGAGTCATTTGGGTGTTTATGCATATTTGATTTAAGACAATTGGGTTTTAAAATAGGATTGGAAGATTTACTTGACATGGTCTATGTTTGAATGTGCTTAGGGTCCATATCCTCATTGATCCTTGCATATGTTCTATTATGTTAGATGGAATTGTAGTGCTTGGATTTGGAGTTATTTCCTTTTATGGATTGATTCTGACTATGCCAGTAAGTAAGAGGGGTCATTATCTTGGAACATTCTGTTATGATTTATCGATTACTAACTGGTTGCCTTTGGATTTTTACTTGTTTTAATTGTGATTTCAAGACCATGGCATCCAGAAAGAGAACCAAGGCTACCGGAGCCTCCTTTTCTTCCCAACCCTCTCATACCGAGGAAAACTTTGACAGACATTGATTCATCAGGGCGAACTGTCAGCATCGGTACGATTCCTCCTTCCACAAACGGGAGTAGGTGATATAGATGGGCGTTCAGCTGAGTTCGAGTACATTCCGAGCACATATGGAAGAGATAGAGAGGAGAGGCTGACACAGCTTGTTAGATGAGCCACCATTGGGTCGTCTCAATTTAGTGAGAGAATTTTATGCCAACTTGATGGTGGTTAACCAACCTGAAGGCCATGTCTAGGTGAGAGGCCAGTAGGTAGACATCCGTCCCTCCAGTATCAATTCCTTCATGCACACTCCTAATATCCAGCAGGATGATTTCTGTACATTGAGAAGGCAGAATATAGGTTGGGATGAGATTCTTTAGACCATAGCCCTGCCGAATGGCGAGTGGGCTTATTATGATACTCCATCTATCGACCTGAAGCATTTGCTAAATAAGTACCTCAACCTAGCAGCCAGAGTGTAGGCTCAGATTATGTTCTCTCGCCTCATGCCTAGCAGGCACACCCATTCTATCACTAGGGAGAAGTTCCTATTACTATATTGCCTCATCACTCAGAGGAAGGTGAACTTAGGGTAGTTGATCAAGGATCAGATGATGACTATACCGAGCAGCAATTATTCCTTGCCTTACCCATCCCTGATCACTGCATTAGCCTTACAGGCGGGTGTTGTTGTAGATCCCGCAGAGTGCATGACGGATAGAGGTCCAAAGATTTCTGATGAGAACCTCTCTATGACACTGAACAGAGCGACTCGAAGGACTAGGAAGACCCGACAGGCTGAGAGACAGGGAGATGCATCATCACCATCACCACTATCGCCACAAGTCAGAGACACTGACGCGTCCTAGCCACCATGGCTTCAGCTTCAAGCCCAGATTGATGAGCTGTGCCTAGACATGAGGAGCACACGGACCACTCTCCAGAATAGAGCGAGCAGGTAGTATTCCTCTATTTATAGAGGCATCCAAGGCTTGGAGGCACTTTTGAGGCAGCAGCTGTCATCAGAGATCCCCCAGCAGCTACTACCTCTACCTCCCACAAATCCAGAGCTTGATCGTCTCACTGATGAGGAGGCCTTTGCGCAGGAGGAGTCAGAGGATGAAGAAGAAGACGCAGTTGAGGAAGACTAGATTTGGGGAGTTCATTTTCTTTCTTTTCCCTTTTTCATTTTATTTTAGTGCATTGGGGACTATGCATAATTTTTAAGTTTGGGTTGGGAAAGTCCATGAATGTACTTTTGCTTTTTGCTCCTTTTTATTTTCCTTTAGTTATTGTTAGTTTTCTAGTCTTCTAGTTGTCTTGTCTCTATTTCAAAAAATAAAAACAAAAACCCAAAAGATTTTTCATTTTTAGTCTTTTTTTTCTTAGTGTCTCTTGTCAGTCAAATGGATGTAATATCTATGACTATGATATGAAAGATTGCTCTATCTGTTAACTCTTGAGTAACTTTGAATCCTAATTTGAGTCTTGAATATCTTCTTGTGCTTTTATTATTAAATTGAGAAGGATCATTTTCTTGCACTTTGATAAGAGTTAGCAACTTAGGATAGGTGATCTTTATGCCTTTTTATGCTTTATTTAGATTCAGACATACATCATTATTCATGTGAATCTCTTTTGAAATATATGTGATTGAATCTTAGCCTTAGAAGTGACTTAGGCCATGTTTGGTAGCCATAATTGAGCCTCATCGCCCACCCTTGCTCATTGATCCTTAGTCACCCTATTTGAGCCTTAAAGCCTATTATTGGATTGAACTACATTATGAGCCTAATGCCCTTCCTTGCTTTTCCTTTTTGATCCCATGGTTTACCCTCAAGCCTTAACTTCTAAACTCATTTGAATAGGGTAATACCTCCACTACACCAACCTCATGCTTTCTAAAGTCAAAAGTGGAGTGGGTGAATATTTGAAAAAAAAAATAAAGAAAAAGAAAAGGGAAGGAGGAATGAAGAAAAAAAAAAGAGAAAAGTTGGCAATACAAGGAAAATATAATGCCAAGGTTCAACAAGAAAAGCATGATGGTTGCCAAGCAACTAAGTTGGGGGTACCCCAAGGAGAATAAATTAGGGGTGAAGGTTCCTCAAGTTGAGGGGATTAATTGAGCTTAAATGACTATTCCATCATATCGCTTACCTTAGCCTATCGTCACAAGCTAAGAGAAGTCCTTTTGATCTTTGGCTAAGTGACAATCATATAGAAACAGAGAGAGACGATTGTGGATAGTGTGATGTTTTTGTCTTTTCTTAAACATGGCATAAGCATATGGTGAGTCAATTCTTTGTTGCTTTTCTCTTGTACACACATTTGATCCATTCTTTTGACAATTTGGAGGCATAATTAGATGGTCTTAGTAATCAAATTTGGATTCCTAGTGACTTTTAAGTTAAGCTATGGAGCAGTGATGAGGAAGTTCATAGGTAATAATGTCTAGTCTAACTGTTTTGTTTAGTGAATCCCTTTGTTTAAGTCTTTTTTTTTTTTCTCTATTGTTAGTCCTTGTTTTGAGTCTTGCTTGGGGACAAGCAAGTTCTTAAGTTGGGGGTTGTGATAACTCCATTTGGCGAGTCATATTTTTAGTTAGTTTTTGTTGAATTTGAGTTATGGTTATTTAATTTAGCTCTTGTTTTTGTTGCATTTTAGTATATAGTTTGGGTTAATTCATAATTCTAGCCTTTTATTATTTTATGTTATTTGTTTGGATACTTATTTTGGTTTTATTTGATTTATTTTAGATGCAAGTGGGCCCAAAAGAAGTTGGAAGAAGCCAAGCCATGAATTCAGACTCAACACCTTGCGCTATAGCGCAAGCCAGTGCGCTACAGTGCACTGCTGCACAAGGAAGAAAATGCCACATTCATGTTGCACTATAGCGCAACCAAGCACGCTATAGTGCACTGCCGTGTTCGCAGACTCTGTCAACAATTTTTGCTGCGCTATAGCGCAACCTAGCACACTATAACGCACCATCGTATTTCGCAAATGAGCCAAGAATTGAGGCTTGCGCTATAGAATTGAAGCTTGCGCTATAGCGCAAGCCTGTTTGCAACAGATTATCAGTTCGAGCTAAAAATTAAAAGTGGGGATCTATGCACTATAAAAAGGAGGTCACATAGATCACAAAGGCATCCCCAGACACTTGACACACTTTCCAAGGCAGAAAACTTTCTCAAAGAGATTGAAGGTGAAGATTCATAGATTTCGATGCTTAATCATCAACACGGAGAGATCTAAAATTTTCTAAATTCCTTGTTTCTAGCCAGAAATCTCCATGGCTTTTTGTTTTTTTGTTTCCTCGTCTTTATACTCTATTATTGGTTTCTTTTCTTTAGACATGAACTAAATTTCTCTTGCTAGGGCATTAATGGACCCTTTTGTATAACAAATTTCTTCATGGATTAATGTTAATCTTGTTTCTATTTCAATTGCTTAGTGTTTTTGTTTGTGCTTAATGCTTTTGGGTGATTGGCCACCATTCAATCGATTCATTGGTTTGTAATAACTAGAGATAGAGTTTGTAAACAAAGCTTCTTAACATAAACATCGTGAGTTGAGCGAAAACTAGAAATAGACAAACGCGGTTCATGCAATCAACATAGGAACCCATAGAACTTCAACCTTTTCCCGGATTAGTTTGTGCTAAGAGATTAGGCAATCAATTTAGGATAAAAGAATATTGCTTGACCCTGAGAGAGGCTAGAAATAAATTAAGGGGAACCGACCATGAGTCAATTAGGATAGAACGGATTAACAGAAATTCATAAGCAAGGCGTCTACAATAGGTGAAATTAATTAGCCCTAGCGTTCATTCCATTGCATTTAGTCAACAGTTCTTGCATCCGTCCTGGTTACTATTTTTCGTATTTATGAACTTCTTCTTTTTATTTTAATTTGCTCATCAGTAATTCCATTCTGTCTAAATAGTTATTCCCTTAGACTATTTCGGTATTTGATCTATCCTCGTGGGAACGATACTTTACTTATCACTTTATTACTTGTACGATCCAGTATACTTGCTGGAGATGCATCATAAGTTTAAAAGGAACTCGCTTCGGGAACTTATGTTTTCAAACCCTTAAAATTGAACCTAAGGCATGTCCACCATTTCATAATTAAACCCAAAGTGGTTAGGATAATGACGATGACATGTTACCTGTCTAGTCAAGATCCTACTAAGAAATCTTGTATTTCTCACTCCCATGTTTCTGTGTTGTCCTCAATGATGCCGTACGACACAGTGGTCATCTTCATTGAGTTCCCGATTTTACATTGTCACTTTAACTCAATGCTGAATGTATCCATGATGGTAGCTTGACCAGCTATGAGGGTCTATATGTTTCACAGCCTCCAATTCTGCGCACCAATCATGAGCTCATTTTTTCACCCCCACGAGCCATTTGATGATGTCACCTTGGACGACATTCGTCCACCTTATCATCCGCTAAGGTATCTTACCAATGGAGAGTCCGATTCTGACACTCGCTTGACACCAACATATTTCGTGGAGTCTGATCCTTTGGAATTGACATACCTGATGTATTCTATGGAGCCAGATTGCTCAAAGCCATCCTACCTTTTGGTGATTCGTTTGTCTTTGGATTCTTCTACTTTTTCTACTGCTGTCCAAGCACCACCCCTGGTTGTAATGCCTGAAAGTGAATTTTATCGTTAATAACTGAGTTGTTCGATTTTTATCGAATAAGTGGATTTAATTGGAATTCGATTAAGTTTTTAATTAAAGCCAATTAAGTGTGATTTAGAAGTGATTAGGCTTGATGAGATCAGATTAAGAACACAGGAAATTTCACAGAATTTTTCTAAAACCGGTTTACCAATTTAAGAGAAATCGGCAAGATTTCAGCAATTTAAACTGTCGAAACCAGATCAATAGAAATTATACTGTGAGAACCCTAGGATGGATGGCCAAGATTTAGCCAACTTACCCATGCAAGTGGCGCCATCTCAACCCTCCATATGGGCTGCCAAACCAAGTTAAATAACCTACTCAAATCCACCAATCATATGTAACTTGCTTTAGAAGTTTTTAAATTTTTCCTTTTCTGCCCTTGCAAGTTTCGATCCCTATATGCTGACCCCTCTCCATTCTTTTCTCCATCGTCTCATCTCATGTCAACTCATATCATCCTCCTCTCCCACAAACCTTCAAGACACAACAAGATTTCTTCAACTCCAACCACAAATCTAACAAGAATTACACATAGAAAAGGTAGGAATCCAATTTCTCTTCTTGTCTTATCGATTTAGGCTGTATGGGGATCTTGTTTTCCTCATGATATTCATGTGATTTGGAGTGATGATATGGTTTATGATTAGATTTGCATGTGTGTTGTGATTAGAGTTGGAATTTGTATGAAAGAACCTGAAGAAAAGAGAAAACTTAAGAAGCTGTTAGGGTTTTTCCTCGGTGGTCCGTACGATGGAGTGTATGGCTCCGCCTACAGCTATTTAAGTTTCATGAATCTAATTTTATATGAAACTAGACATTCAGGGCCATTGGATCAGTATAGAGTAGTTATGAATTTTTGAAGTTTGACCTAGAAATCAGGACTTTCATCCAGGCAGTGTGAGTTGAGAAGGGTGTAACTCACCCTACACAACTCCAAATTGAGTGAATCCAACATTGTTTGAAAGCTAACATATGAGGGAACATCCCATAAAAATTCTAGAGTCAGATTCATTGCCAACTGTCCCCAATGCATCAATGAATTCATCTTAAGTTCAACCCGGGCTAGAGCAGAGCAGTCCAGTAGGGTCAAGTTTCAAGGCTTATATCTTGAATCATACTTATTCAAATGATATGCAACTTATTTCATTTGAAAGCTTACTCTGTTAGCTTTACATTGATATAAATTTTGCATGATTTCACCCAAATTTCTATTTTTGGTGAATTTTCTCTTATAAGAGTGTAATTCTGGCTAGAAATAGGATAGTCTGGAATAAAACACAAATAACTTGAGTTAATATTGGAACTCAGAACTCAGCAAATAGAGAGCTAAATCGGGTATACTTAAAGTTGAACTCGGAACTTAGCAAACAGAGAGCTAGGTCGAGTATACTTAAGGTTGAACTTGGAACTTAGCGAATAGGAAACTAGATCGGGTATAGTTAATGTCAGAACTTAGAATTTAGGAAACACAATCATAAAAGTCTTGAAGAACCAATTGTAGAATAAGGTCGGAGATCGGAAGCACAAGCCCATAAAATTCTTATACATGTAATTCCAAAACTTGACCCAAAATCAATCTTGGAGGTCAAATATAACCCCGAAAGTCAGAACTTATATAAGTTAGAAACTCAGACCCCATTCAATGTTAGAAGTCGAACTCGGGAATATCAAAAGGAATTAAAAGTTTGCAAGATAGATTAAGACTTAAGATTTTAAAACTTGCCTCTATTGATATTGTTATACTCTTAGTATGAATATGATATTCTATATTGGATTTGCTGTTTGATTAAAATTTCTTGGTTGTCTGGCATTATTTATGGGAAAGCGGACATGATCCGTTATGCTGCCAAAATTTCAGCAAAGATTGCAATTAATATGAATTTACAAGTTTTGCATGCATTGGCCAAAGCATGAGACAAGTAATACTACCCTTATAAGAATGAGGAAGGATTTCCATACGACTTGGGCTAGCCCCTAACAAAGTTAAGGGGAATAGATCAGGGGGGATGTCGGGGAAAGTAAACCTGGCGACCTTGTATAGGAACGAGCTCAATCCTGAAAAGCAGACTATTACCCAGGAATCTTATGGCTAATATACTCCTAGGGGACCAAGTATGGAAAAATATGAGTTAAGGTCAAGTGCATTATTTCTTATGCATATCCATAATTTCTGTTATCATGCATTGAGTTAAAAGTACCATTGAATATTTAAACTCCTAGGTATGGTTGCTTATTTCTCTATTTAATTTCCTTTACTTCCTTAAGTAAAACTAAGCTGTGTTTCGGGCTATGATTTCTATAATTAATTGAGTAGAACATCCTGTTGATGTAACATTTTCTTTTTAGTAATGAAAATCTGAAACACCTGAGAATGACAGCGATGACAGGAATGCATAGATTTAGGATTTCCTACTGAGAAATCTTTATTTCTCACCCTACTCTATATTTCCGCGTCATTCTCAGATCATGGAGAATGCGGCAACCGGAGCTCTATTCATCGAGTTCCCTGAGCTTCATATCCATGTGGACCCGTTTCTGGACTGTATATATGTATCTAGTAGATGTTAGATCTATTTTTATTTCTTCTTTCGTAGAGATTTTGCTGTACCCCTTACTCATCCACTCTTCGACCCTGTCGCACCTTACACTGCTATTCCGCTATACATGGCGCATCCCTTTCCACCTCCACACGTAGTGGCAGCAACAGCAGCTCCCATTGCTTCGCCAGCCTCACCACCGCAGCAGATACCCTCAGTCTTGATGTCTGAGAAGGATTCATCTGAGGCATAGAGTTCATCTTCCTCGTCCTCTGCTCCGAGCGTGGACTACACTCTTGCGGATGCCAACATGGCAAACGGATTCCTTTCCTTGGAATCCATCTAGTTAGAGTACCCGCCGTAGTAGCAGTAGGTGTATAGGATGACTCTTTTTTGGCAATCTGGGTCATGGGCAGATGAGTAGGAGTCAGGAGTTATACATGAAATGTGTAGTGAGGACCAGATAGGGTACTGTTCATATAGACAGACTGACTTATTTGTGTGTTAGCGGCCTCATTTTACTACCCCATACCGTTTATTGTATCATAGTCAAACTTGAAAAATAGATGTTTATATATATATATATATATATATATATATATATATATATATATGTGATGCAGTTTTCAGTAGTACTATCTATTTCGCAATTTTATTTATGTTACTTTACTTCCAGTACAACGATTATCTGGTATTTATTTCATCGTCAAACAGAAATTGTGAAAAGCAATGGGTAAGAAAAATGAAGCAAGGAATGGAATTTAATCAGCTAGTCACACATAATAACTTATCAGGTAATATATTATGACTTAAGCATAGTATTTTATCTGGTAAGGTGTTATACCGGTCCATGAGCGTGGGTTCATTCGTAGCCACGCCATATCCTGCGGACGTGACCGCGCCCAATGGAGGAGGACGTGGAGACGATCCACCCAGTGGCTTCGGAATGGATACCTTCCATTCGACAGATGAATCGGATAATACATACCAAGCTGATTGTCAGGATAGCCCTTTTGTTGATAGTTTAGAGTTATCATTTCTTTTATGACATGTATGAGTGGTCAAGATTTATGCTGTATTTCCTTTTGTGATGTATTTCCTTCCATGTATCTTGTTAGGATTATTTTGTAGGGTTGATAGTAGATATTAGACCCATGGCTGTTTATGTAGGATATATTATGCTACTTATGGCTTTATCTAACTGTGATGATTGTAGAATGAATATATGATTAGAATGTTTATCTATGAGGGTTGTTTCTTATCATGCCTTTATCTATTTTATCACACTACATGTCTGAAGTAACAACATATAATTATCAAATTCACGATGTGCTTATGGCTTTTGTTTCCCAAAATGGTTTATTTCCTTATTGTATAAAAAAAAAAATTAGCCCCTAATCTCCATATAAAGCAATTTATAAATAGTAAGTTAGTTCCGTGAGTAAAAACAACAACTAGTAAACTTTCATAATACAACTTAAGCGTAGTATGATGTTATTACTCAATCTTCTGATTAAAGACACGATAGACAAAAATTTCCAACTGAGCCACATCATCTCATGTTTTCCGTTCCAAATAAGCAATCCACCTAAACACTTGATAATTAATTTGGTAGCAAAATGAAACACAAGCTCAATACTTGGGATCAAGGATTAAAAGCAAAGATAAACGCCAAGTTGTCAGGTTGATAATAATAATCACCAGCTATAGCCTCTTTTGTTTTGTTTCCTTTCATTGTTTTAAACACGTAGTAAACTATAAAGACTCCTCTAAATTCCAAAATCCCATAAGTTGAGCCAATGTATCCCTCATAATTCACCCGATCAAAATAAACACCTAAAGCTTCTTAATAGCCAACCCGAAACCATCCTAAATCAAACCAGACTCCACAAATAAGTAACAATAAAAACTAAAATCAGTCATTTATCAGCAGTAGACAGAAGAAAAGTTATATGGAATAGAGGAAGAATAGACACACAAACACAAGAAATAAAAGAAAAAATTGAAATGAAAATCATAAAAAGAAGTGAATAAATGAATAATACCGAAATAGGATCAACGTTCAGGCATACACCACTCTTAGAGCACCGAGAAAAGGCCAAGTATCCTATCCACAGAATAACAAAATAAATTTTGGACATAAGAATTAGGTGTAACAAGAATTTAGTGTTAACTCTATAGATACTGACTCAATAGTGAAAAACATTTCCAAAATGATTTCCTATCAAAATATAAAGTTAAATAAGTAATCATGAGAAACACATTTGATCATATTTGACAAGTCTTGATTATGATTGATAATCCAGTACATCAGAAGGAGCCAACTGATATGATTTTGTTTCTTAATTTTTAAGCTTGCGTTCAACCATGTGTTAGAACCTCAGGAGGAGCATTTCATCAATAAGAAAGCTAGTAATAATTGGGATGAAAATTTATTCTGATTTAGATTCCATATGTGTATATAGAGGATATTCTATAGATAAACTAATTTTTTTAAAAAAAAAAAAACTATACACGAGATTGAAGAAGGATAAGATGAAACTGAGACATTTGTCAAGTCACCTAAATAATCGTAAATCATTTCCTTGATTAAGTCTTATGTCATCATGTACTTGTAGTGAAACAATAACACCAATAGGGTGTCAATTGTCAGCATTCTGGCTTGTTGAATAAATTCACAGGAAAGATGATGCAAAAGGCCTCAACAATTCAATTTGACAATTGGATACAAATTAATGGAAAGCCCACAAGAACCCAATGCAAAGAAAACTGCGAAGATTATGAACTTTTGGCCTAATCCTGCTTTTGTATTGAGCATGTAATTATTATTCCTACATGTAGGGTAAAAAAAAGGGGATTCTAAATAAGGTATCAATCTCAAACCACAACCGGCACAATAAGATTGGAGAGAGCATAACAACACCCCAAAGTGTAAAATATCTTATAGACATGCAAATTATTACTAGAGTACAACCAAAAGGCCAAAATTAAAAATAATTAAAAATAATAAATCAAAAGCCTGAGCACCTAACAAATTCCATAAGAGTTAGCGCAGAATTATGCTCTCAGAGGATGAAACATAGAAAAACAGAACTTGGGAGGGAAAAAAAAAAAAAAAAAGCAGAGATGACAGAGATGAGAAGATTGGTTTCTCGAATAGAGAAGAGTCGCAAAAAGAATGTTTCTTGTTGCATTCCTTCAATAACACAACATACCTCAAAAAATTGTAAATTTGAATATGAGCAAAAAAAAAAAAAAAAAAAAAAAAAACCAAGACCAAACCCAAACGATAAAAATCATAGCAAAATCAATATCATTGAGAAATGGCTTGGATATGCTTTGTGTTGTTTAATATTGTTGTTATTCATGTTGGAAATAGGGAAAACCCAAAAAAAAATTTTTTGACATTGATCTTAAGGGCTAGTTGTGAGAGCAGAGCGCTCCAACAGAAAAGAAGGAGGCAATGCCAGTGCGACAGAGAAGAAGAGAGGCAGGCATGCAAACAGTGTGAAGAGGCAAAATGCTTTGGTGGTGGGAAAGGCAGTAACAAATTAGGGCATGCAATTAGGTTAATGGTAGTAGGAAAAGAGAAATATTTGCATGGTCCGGGAGCACCATGTGACTGTGCTCCTAGCCAATTATATAAATACATTTTACATGGAATTATATGTTAGTGGTAGATCCCATGTAGGCAAAAAGGGAGACCTCAGTTAACTCATAATGATAACAATTACTTGGGGTTAGTTGAATAGGTGAGAAAGTTCTCACCAAAAAAAAAAGAAAAGAAAAAAAGGAATAGGTGAGAAAGTTCAATTTTTTTTTTATTTGAGTAGTACGGGAAAATTTGTATTTTATCAAATTTTGAAACTAAAAGAAAATCATAATTAGAATTCACACCAAAATTTTAAGCAATGTGTAAAAAATTGTGTCCTTTAAAGTTTATATAAGGCAACATTTTACCAACGATGTTTAGGATGTGTTGCCTAATAAAACAATTAAAGATAACATTTATAAACTATTGCTTAATAATAGGCAATGTTTTTTAAGCATTGTCTAAAATAATGTTGCTTAAACTTATAAATAAAGAGAATGCTGATAAAGTGTTGCGTAAAGCTCAATAGGCAGCATTTTTTAATCCTTGTCTAAAAAAGTGTTGCCAAAACCTAAAAATGTTGTAGTGAGATTACTTGGAGAGCAAGCAATTATATGGGAGGCACTATATATCTAGGACAAATCAGAATTAATTGACTAATTTGATTCTAATTGGAGTGCAACAAATTAGGAGCTAATCTAAAATTGGATTTAGTTTAGATTTAGTTGATTAAATCAAATCTGATTCATATCCTTATAAGATTAAAACTTTTAGGAATAAATCTACTTTATTTAGATTTAGATCTTTTAATTTTAGTTTCAAATCAAATCTTTTAGAACGGATCAAGTCTTTTAATTTTGAATCTTTTAAGATATCAGCCATTATTATTTTGATCTAATTTTCTACTATTTGTAAGGCCAATGGCTGAAACTCGATGATTACTTTTTGAATGAATTTTATTTTGTTAGTTTCTCTAAAAACTCATGAAATATGCAAGTGAGATTTGAGTGATTTGCTTTTTTTTTTTTTTGCATCAAGAAATTGAAGGGTTCAATGACAAGGTGATTCTTAGTGGTAGACTTTCAATTTTGTTTATCATCCCGTTAATCGAAGTTGCCAAGAACAGGTTCTCTTAGAGATGTAGTAGGGAAAGTTTCTTCCTTTGATCTAGGTTGCTAAGTGCAGGTTCTCTTAGAGCTCTAGTAGAAAAACTCCTATTCTTAAAGTCTTAAATTTTTGTTGTGTTAAGTCTTACATTCCTGGATATTAAAATTTCATCAATTACAGAGCACATTATGGGACCATTTGCATTCCTAAAGAAATGGCATTGCTATTGCATAGGTTCTTATTGGAGATTTCAACGAAGTTTTTCTTCCTTCTAGGTGGTTAGTGATGATTTTTTGTTGTCCCAAGCAATAGAATTTTCTAAAATGTTGGCAAATTGCAACTTGCTTGATGTAGGCCTTGTTGGGAATTGACTCACTTGGGTGAGGGGTTCTGAAGGTGGATGCAGAATTTGTAAAAAGCTTGATAAAGGAGTGACCGATTATCATTTACAAACTCTTTATCTTGAGGCTTGTGTTGAGGTTCTGCACTGCATTCATTTGAATCATAATCTTCTTGTGCTCAAGTATGCACCGCATTATCTGGCAGTGGTGAAAAACCTTTTTACTTCCAAACTGTTTGGAATTCTCATCCAGATTATAATTCTTTAGTGGAAAGAACTTGGAATGAGGTTTTTGATGTGAATGGCAGTTTGGCAACTGTCAAGCGAGAATACATTATTTTTAATAAATAGGTATTCGACAATGTTTTCTGCAAAATGGGACATCTGGAAACTAGAATCAGAAGGATTCAAGATCAAATTAATTCCTTTCCAGCCTCTGATGTTATTAGATTTCGGCAATAAATCCAGCAAGAATATTTATTTGTGTCAAAATAGGAAGAGCTTTTATGGTATCAGAAATATAGAAAGCAGTACGTGAAGCATGGGGATCAGAATACTCGCTTTTTTCATGCTCAACAAGTGATTAGACAGAAGAAGAACAAAATACAGGATTATTTATCAATGATTGTTGGTACATTGATGATGACTTACTTAAGCAGGAAGCCAACTCCTTTCTCATGTCTCTTTTTTGTAGGTTGGTGACATGTCAGCCATGTTCTCTTTTTCTTCCTAATATTCCCAAGTTGAGTAATTCTGCTTGTTCTTCTCTTACAGTGAAAGTTTCGAAGAAAGAGGTGTGTGCAACACTTTTGGTTATAGAATCTTATAAAGCCCCTGGTCCAAATGGTTTTTCGGATATCTTTTTCAAGTCCCAATAGGAGACAGTTAGTGACAAAGTTTAGCATCTAATTAGGGATGCTTTTTTTACTAGTTGTATTGACTCTAATATAATCGAAATGCTTATGGTATTGATTCCTAAAATGGATCCTCCTTCTAGATTAAAGTAGTTGCGGCCTATAAGCCCTTGTAATGTGATTTTGAAAATACTAACAAAGGTCTTAGTTATGAGATTGCGGCCTTTTCTGCCTAGTATTATTAGCCCCGAGAGTAGTTTTATTTCTGGAAGAGGTGCCAGGGATAGTGCTCTTATTGGTCAGAGATTATTCAATATATGCATAAGCAGAAAGGGAAAAGCAGATCACTTCTTTTTGAAATTAATCTTAAGAAGGCCTATGGTCAGGTGAATTGGAAGTTCTTAGAAGCAACATTATAGGATTTGGTTTACCAACAGTGACTGTTAAGCTTATTTTGCAATGTGTCTTATCCTTAGCTCTTTCCTTATTATGGAATGGTTGCAAATTAGAAAGCTTCTCTCCTAATAAAGGTTTGTGCCAAGGTTGTAACATCCCCAGTGTTACTACGTCTATAATCTAACATTAATATTGATTAGAAAATAAAATAAAATAAAGTAATAATAATAATAACATTTTAAAATTTATGTCATTGACATTAAGATAATAATGTGTTTACAATATAATTCCTAAGAAAAAATTAATTTCACTAATAAAACCCCTTGGAACTATTATAATTGATCTGGTAAGATTTAATGTACACATAATTAGTACATTGTACTAGGAAAAAGGTAGAAAGAGTGGTCTAAGAGAAGGCCATATCATCACCTTTAATCACCACCACTCCCCTAAAGGAAATGGTGACATAACACTCACTATTACCACTTATCTTTTACCCACCTAGCCATTCCCACCACTACATCTTCAATCAACCTTCATCATCATCAACCATATACTCACTTTCCCTTTCCTTTACAAAGAGGGTTGTGCCTCCTCCCTTTCCTCACACTCATCCATTTCTTTTCTTTCTTATTTCACTCTTCCTCACAATTCCTCACTTACCTAAGTTCCTATATCAAGAGTCTAGTGGAGATCACCTTGGAGTCTTTGTAGCCACAGTAACAGGAAGGAAAGGAAAAAGCTAGGCTTGTCGTCTTGGTGGTCTTGTAGTGTCACGACCCTCCATGGCCGTGATCGGCGCATAAGAAATTTTCATTCCCTAGCAAGCCTAACAAAAAAAGAAAACTATGTAAAAACTGATGGAGTTTCCCCTAAAACTAGGACATTTCCAATATCCAAAACCTGCAAAAAAAATTATCCAAACAATCCAACACAGCTTAAACAAAATTATATATATATATATATATATATATATATATATATATATATTTGTAGATAGTTAGATAGATGTATGCATATATAGTTTGTAAACGTTTACATATACTAGGCTATAAAGGAGCTAATTAGTCCACATGAAATTCAACAAAATATACACCTTTGCTTTACAAATTCAAAATGAAAAGCAACAGCTTAATACTAGCCAATTGATAACCCAACAATTAGACCCTGCTTGTATTTCAAGGAGCACTATAGCAAAATATACCATTGTTGACTATACATAGACATTCCAAAAAAAGAATCTTAGGCCCTTGAAGTGGGCTCACCAAAACAAGATGAGTAGAACTCTACTAAGCAGGTGGGGCAAGAGCTGCCTCTACAGTTGAGCCTGAAAAAGATATGGAAACCATGGAGTAAGTTATAAAAACTCAGTGAGCAATACTATGTTCATAGTTAGTGTGAGACAAGTCTCTAGATTCAACATGCTCAAAATACATAGATATAGTAAATCATAATATGACTAAGGGGAGGGTTCTTGCTTAGAATCCATATCAAATCCTCTCTACATCTGGGCATTACATATCACTGTTCCCAGTGTGGTTTTCTTATAAATCACCTTTGGGCGTTACGTATAGTCATCCCCAAGGTGTTCTTATTTGTTCCGATCATGTCAGCCAAACATGCCAAGCTAGCAACCACCCTACTAGCTAGGCTTTCAAGGTGCACCAGGGCTAATGCTAACTACCATTAGGAAGCAATTTCTGATACAGTTTGTAACATCCACCGGAATTTTCTTATCGTTTTTTTGCCTAATTATTCGATTTTTATTGAATAATTGAAATTAATTAAAATTCGACTAAATATTTATTTAGGATCAATTAATTAGCAGTTAATTGAGTCTAAATATGTGGGAATTAGGTTAGAAGTATAGAAGATTTCATAGAAATTTTCTTAAACCAATTTATCGATTTAAAGGAAATCGATAAGATTATGGTATTTTAAACTGTCGGAACTGAATCAATAGGATTTTACACTCAATAACCCTACACTAAGTGGCTGAGAACTCAGCCATTTAATCCATAAAAGTGGCACAAGAAAGGCCATAAAATGATGAAGGTTGGCTAAAATGTGGCCACAAAGTCTTCTCCAATCAAAACCCATATTTCCAACTACTTTATTGGGGCCAATATGACATATTCCTTCCCTTTTCCCTTCTGCTGACTTGCGCCTCCCTCTCCCCTTATTTTAGCCTTCTTCTTCTCTTCTCCTCTCAACCTACTCCATCAAACCTTCAAGCTTTATCAAGGTTCTATTAATCCAAACTCAAATTCAGCAAGATCACACCTAAAGGAGGTAGGATTCAATTTTTGTCCTTAATTTTTCTGAATTATGGCTGCATGAAATGTCACTCTTCTTTAGTTATTTGATGGTTTATGGTTGGATTAACATGAAATCTTGAGTTAGAATTAAAGTTAAAAGGAGAAAACCAGAAGAAGTAGAGAATTAGGATGCTGTCTAAGTGAGAAACCCTACGACAGTCCATACAGCAGAGTGTACGGCTCTGCCTACAACCATTTAAAATTGATGAAACTATTTTTAAATGAAAGTAGACATTTAGGGCTTTCCATGTATATCATATAAGATTATTGGATTAGTATTGAGAGAGATATGAATTTTGGAATTTTGACCTAGGTTTTTGAGTTTGATTTTGGGCAGACTAAGTTATTCAGGGCAAAACTTGCCCTATACGACGTGGAATTGAATAAAACCAACTTTTTTAGAATGCTTACACATATGATAACATCCAATAAAAATTTTAGAGTTAGATATGATCCTGTTTGTTCCCAGCGGTTCGAAGAAATTGCCCTATGTCCAAGCCAAGTCAAAACAAGACAGTTCAGAAAGATCAAGTGTTGGGGCTTATATCTCAAGTTATACTTATTTAAATGATTTGAACTTCTTTCATTTGAAAGCTTGCTCTGTTAGCTTTACATTGATATAAAATTTGCATGATTTTACCTAGATTTCTATTTTTGGTAAATTTTCTCTTATACGAGTGCAATTTTGGCTAGATATAGAGTAGTCTGGAATAAAACACAAACAACTTGAGTGAATATCAGAATTCGGAACTCAAAACTTGGTAAACAATGACCTAGGTCGGATATACTTAATGTTGCATTTGGCACTTAGTGAATAGAAAACTAGATCGGGTATAGTTAATGTTGGAAATTGAAATTTCACAGCACATAAAACAATCTCGGAAGTCGAGAATTAGGACGCTTTAACACTTTTATACCAGTAATTCCTAAGCTCGGTATCTTAGTAAGCATATAATCTTGGAACTCGATCCAGAATCAATCTTGGAGATCAAACATAACCCCGGATTTTGGGAACTTATATAATCTCAAAACTCGGAACCAATGTAATCTTGGAAATCGTTCCTAAGCTCAAACTCGGGAACATCTATAAAAGTTAAAAGCTTGCAAGGTAGATTAAGACTTTAGATTTTAAAGCTTGCACCAACTATCTAAGCTTTGCTCATAAGACTTTGTTATGCGTGATAACTAATGGAGATATGATGTCTTATATTGAGTTTGCTGTATGATTAAAATTTCCTAGTTGTCTGGCACTATTAATGGAAAGCGGACTCGATCTGTTATGCTCCCGAATTTCTGGCAGAAATTGCAAGATTAATGGATTGATAGTTTTTACTAGTTAAGTTCATTATTTATGAATTTAAAATTACGAGTAAGTATATGTGGTGACTATGATAATTATGCATGCAAATATGATTAAAGTATAATGTGAGTAATGTACAAGAATGTAGAGCATTCACCTGCATGATCAAAGGTGAATAGCTATACAATTATGAATGATATGATCATGAATTATTCTTATGAGAGCATACATATTTGCATATGAATTAAAGAAGAATATATGAGATCCTTTCACTTAGAGGCAGTTATTTGGGTCCCTCCAAATGAAGGCAGTTAAAAGATAAAGATGTGGGTCCCTTCACTCAGAGACAGTTGCACATTGGGTCCCTCCCTGTGAAGGCAGCTAAAACTTTTGGATCCCTTCAAGTTGGAGGCAGATGGCCAATTGAATCCTTCCAACCTAGAGGCACGTGGGTCCCCTTGCGGGTCAGTACTGTATGACGGCAGTCACGAGTTGAGCTCACTCCTAGATCAGACTACCCAAGGGTAGTAAAGACTAAAGATTAAAACATATGCAAGCACCCTAGAGATGGCGATACGTAACGCCTAGGTGTGCCAAGAAAAGAAAGCAAAGAAAGTTAAAGGAAAGCACCGATGCATTTGCATGAATCCAAATATGAGTATTTGCATAATTACATCCCATATTTTATTGATGCTAAGACCATTTTATCTATTTATGTGGTGATTATTATTCTAAATATCAAATATTGCCAATGTGACTCAAGTGCGTGAAATAAAAAGAACTCTGATTTGGACCATATGTTTTCAATCTATAAAATGGAACAATTCGTATAATATGTTCATTTTTTTATAATAAACCGAAGCAGCTGGCGATAATAACGATGATATGGTATGAAATTTCTTAATGAATCCTACTGAGAATTTAAAATTCTCACTCCTATTTTCGTGTTATCTCCAGATAGCCCGAAAGGTTTTAAAGACGGCTGAAGTTGCTGTGAAATAAGGTCCGCTCAGGTAACAATAACAACTCGTGAGTGTGGTGCTATGACTTAAGCATAATACCATATTTCGGGAGGATGTTGCACAATTTCCTCTCCCTTTTCCAAAGAAAACTTTCTAGTTCATCACTTTATACATATAAAAATTTTCAACAGGAATTTCCATTGATAGCATATGAACTCAATAACATAGTTATGTAGCCTTATCTCATACTCAACATGCATAATATCAAGTCTGAATTTACTAAGTGACTAATGAAATAAGAGCTTCAAGTGTAATTATATAAGTAAATACTTCCGAAATCTTAGAGATAAATCAGTTTATCAATTATTCCAAAAACTGGCAATATGAATATACATATATACATATAACCATGCATAATTTTTACTTCAAAGTTAACTACAAACATAATATTCACTCACAATCAAGACTCTCAATTAGGAACTCATTTGGGTGAAGCCTCTTGGTTAGCTGATAACTCCCAGGTAGAATCCAAAGCTACAAAATGCACCAATCTATCACAATTAAACTTCTAGAAACTAAACATAACCTCAATCTACCCAAAAACCTCAAAATCCCTAATTGAAAACCTAACTATACATCTCAATGATCCCAAATCTAATTCCATAGGCTGAACAAACAATACATAGCTAGAGAGGGATAGAAAGTACCAGGAATTCACTTCAAAACCTTGGAAGGAGGATTTGAGCAAGAGAGAATTGATGGGTCACTTCTACTCTTCACTTTTTCTTACTACTAGAGGAGAGAGGAGAGAGAGAAGCTTAAGGGAGAAGATGATGGTGGGGATGATGTAGAGGAAGAGAGGTAATTTGTGGAGGATTCTTAGGGATGAGATTGATAAGCTATGGATTTGAGAGATAGGGAAAAGAACATAAAGAGAGAGACATAGAGGATAGAGAAATTATGGAAGAAGAATGAAAAATGGGTCAAAAATCCCCAACTTATCGTGCAGCGGATGATCGAGCGGCCACTTCATGGCATCTGAGTGCCCAGCTGCCTGAAACCTCCAAATTCTTTTATGATATCTAGCGCTCGAGCTGGAAATTCCTGGCGCTCGAGTGCCCAAGGACCTGAAACATCCAACTTTTATCTTGCAGCGGGCGCTCGAGCGCCCACTTTCTAGCTCCTGAGCGCTCAACCATCTAAAACTCATCCAAATAGCAAAGTTGGTGCTCAGCTGGCGCTCGAGTGCTAGTACCTTTTTTTTTAAAAAAGGTTTCACACATATTTCTAAGAATATTTATAATCCAATAACTTCTAAATACACAAAATTCTAATATAAAAGATTATACAAAATCCTAAGGCATGACATGTAGCAACAAAGAAGCAAGGCAGATAGAATCTTTGAGCTAAGATAAGAGGTAGGAGTTCAAGCCTTGTTATGTCTTCTTGTACATATGAACATGAATATGGAATGCTTAGGTGTTGCTACTACTATTGTCCCTTAAGAATGATATTTTAGCTTGTATTTTGATGTTGCAAAGCTTGTTGAATTTGGTTCTTGATGAATATTTTGATGAATATTTGGTTTAGTGATTAAAAGAATGTGACTCTATAGTTTAGCATATTTGGGCAATCTAGACAATCTGAAATCCAAGGCACATAACTTGAGCTAAAAAATTCTAATTGAGTTGGAACCAATTTTAAATAAAAGTTAACTCATGAAATTAAGCATATAAAAATTAGGTTCATAGGAGTTAAGGAGAGAAAGATTTGAATTTTAGAAGTCAATTGTATCCTATAGAAAGCAAAACAAAGTGATCTGTCTTCCAATAGGCATAACCCAAGCCATATAAATTATTTTTGGGTGGGCTAACTCTATTAGAAAGCTACTTCCTAGTAATTTTGTGAATTTATGTTAAGCTCAAATAGAACAGTCATAGGGCGAAACTTATAACTTAAGTTTGGCTTATTATTTTTCGAGTGGGGTTTGTTTTGCTTAAAAGAGGGTTCATAGAGGTATCACCCTATAAAATATGAGGTCAAAATAATAAAAGATAAATTTGTATTAAATTTATGACATCTACTACCCTGTTTAGGCTTAATTTTAAGTAGATTGAATTTCACACTACATAATGGATGTTAAGAAGCTTAGTTTTAGGTGGGGCCAACTTTAAACGAAAGGAGACATATAAACCTTACTTTTCACCAAGTCTCATAAGAAATGAACATGGATTTCATAATTAATAGTTAATGATAAAAATGTAATGAATTTGGCCATAGGAAAACCTAAAGAAAGACTTTATGAAAGTTAAGAGAATATTTGATGGCTCTTGATTCTTGAGTTGTATTTAAATTATTATTTATGATTATGTTGACCATATGATTTCAATTGGGCTATTGATTGAACAATTGATAAATTCTAATTTTGAAAGTTACTTTGTGTTTTGAGTTGTTTTGATGATTCAAGCCTTAATACATGAAAATCAACACCAAAACAGCAGTGGTATGGCTATGCTTACATAAGTATTGCAATGGTGAATTGGTTATACATGTTTCCAAGGCTAGATGATGATATTAAACATCTTACAATGATGACATCTTTTTATTATCAATTGTTTGAACTTGTCCTTGAGTTTCTTTAATAATAAAGCCTAAAGCCATAAGGAACCGTACCAAAAACCCACATGTATGGCTATGTCTATAGAAGGTCTTGATGGTGTTTGGTTCTTTGTGAATTTAAAGGCTAGAAAATGGATGTGACAATCTTCTTTGCTAGTGATAATGATTTTGTAACTCAAACCTTTAAAATATTAGATTCTTTGAGCTCAAGAGCATATGAGAGTTCATCCTCCTAAACACCACATTTATGGCTATGCCTACAATGTTCTTATGGAGAGTTTATGTCTCTCATATATTTGAGAGCTTGAGGATGAAGCTTAATATCTAAATATGTCGTCTTTAATCTATATAAGCTTGGTTTTTAAATGGTTTCAATTTATGACACTAAATATGTCGATTTTGCTAAATGTACGCATGTTGCCTTGTCTTATTCTTTTATTTCCAGCATACTTTTAGCATGATTAGAATGTGATAAATGTTATTTTGAAGCCTTAGAACCTATATCTTGAGAATATGTAATTGTCCACTAATTTCTTTTTGAGTTAGCATCAAAATTTCATGATTAAGTTTGATTTTAGAAGCTACCCTATTTTGAACAGCAGCCAAATCATTTCTATGTTATCTTTTAAATGGATTTAAATTGTTGATTTGATGCCTCAAATGGTGCATTTTAATGTGATTAAGTTCTATTATGTAACATCCCTGCTTTCTTAAATAAAGAATAATAGAAATTTTGAATTATTTCCTTCAGGCAGTGTGAGAATTTCATAGGCAGTGCTATATCCTGACAATCCTTACACTTAAAACTATAGGATAGCGCAACACTACCATATGTTAAAAATTAAAAAATTACAAAGATACCCCTATGAACTTTTGGTTGCCTAGGACTTTTAAAAAATTTAACTTTGACCCTACAAGCATATTTCCATAAAGAACCTAGATCTTTTTAGAAAATGACATCTATGTTCTTTCATCTGTAAAGTTAGCAAAATAGGGCTTTAAGCTTACCAGAATCACGTGATGAAACCGTAGAAGTTTAAGTCTCGACCGTTTGAGTTGCGGGAGTAGTCAAGTGTGAAATGACATAGGGCGCCCCTAGACTTGCTCAAATTTACGAAAATACCATTAGTTACGAAAACCAAATAGAAAATGCTAAAGGATTTAAGAAAAAAGTGAAAATATAACAGTTCAAAGAAATGGTGCGATTGATTTGCGCTACTAATCAATTTATTAGAAAAATAAGAGTAATTAGGGATGAATTATAAATACTAGAGCTAAAAGAAATTTACATTGTTATGTAAAATACTATGAAAAATTATTTAGTATAACGTCCGAAAATATTCTATCGTTTTTTTTTTAGCAAGTTGTTCGGTTTTATCAACTACTTGAGATTAATTAGCATTCGATTAAATATTTACTTAGAGCCAATTAAGTATCATTTCGAGAAATTAG
This sequence comes from Pterocarpus santalinus, assembly GCA_031439595.1. Classification (NCBI taxonomy): domain Eukaryota; kingdom Viridiplantae; phylum Streptophyta; class Magnoliopsida; order Fabales; family Fabaceae; genus Pterocarpus; species Pterocarpus santalinus. The sequence goes on along the minus strand of CM062532.1, from coordinate 39,609,978 downwards.
ATATGAGGGAATTAGATTGAAAGCATAGGAAACTTCATAGGATTTTTCCAAAACCGATTTAAAGGAAATTGGCTGGATTTCGGTAAATTAAACTATTGGAGTTGTACCAATAGAAATTATACTGTGAAGAACCCCTGAATCAAGTGGCCAAGACTCAGCCACTTTCTCCCCTAAATGTGGCGCCACTTGTTTGATGAAAGAGAGAAGAAACTTGGAGCAACCCTTACCACTCAAGTACCATCCAATCATCTCCATTCCTTTTTCGACAAACACATAAATTCCATCCTTCTCCCATGAATATTTTTGGCCTCCCCACAAATAGATGCAGACCAGCCTTATTTTCCCACTTTTCTTCATCTTCTTCCACTTCCTCTCATCCCCAAACTCAAGCTCCAACCATCAACTTCACTCCAAGATCAAGTTCCACCAAGATTTTACACCACTAAGGTAGGAATTTCAACTTTCTCCTTCTTTTCTTTGATTTGGGGCCGCCTAGGGTCCCTTGTTCATCCATGATTCTGATGTTGTGAGGGGTGGGGATGATGAATTAAGATTGGTTTAAGGTGTATATGTGAGTTTGAATTGAAGATTGGAAGGATTGATTTAAGGAAAACATGAATTCAAAAAGAATTCAAGAAGCTATTAGGGCTTTTCCCTTAATGGGTCCATACGGCGGAGTGTATGGCTCTGCATACAGCCATTTAAATTCAATGAAACTATTTTTATGTGAAACTAGACACTTGGCGCTTTCCAACCATATAAAATATAAGGCATTGGATTAGTATAGAATTAGTTATGAATTTTTGAAGTTTAATTTGAAATTCTGGGTTTTCTTCTGGGCAGTACAAGTTTTGAGGGGTTTAACTCACCCTAAAAAACTCTAAATTGAGTGCAACCAATTGGCTTTGAAATCTAACATATAGAGAAGCATCCCATAAAAATTTCAGAGTTTGATTTGATTCCAATTATTCCTAGTAATTCGATGAAATTGCCTTGAGTCCAAACTAGACTAGAATAGGGTAGTCTAGAAAGGTCAATTTACAAGGCTTATAACTCAAGCTATACTTATGTAAATGAGATGCAACTTATTTCAAATAAAAGCTTGTCCTGTTAGATTTAATTTGGTATAAGTTTCGTATGATTTCACCTAGTATCCTATTTTTAGTGAATTTTTACTTCTAAGAGTGTAACTCTAGCTAGTTGTAGGGCAGACAGAAGTAAACTTTGAATAACTTAAGCTACATAAATCAAAATGAAATGGGACCAAAAGGGTTGGAAACTAGACACATAGCATTATAACATATTAAACTTAGGCCAACTGAATTGAATAGAAATTATGGTGAATTTTACAAAATCAGGTAGAATTGAGTAGAATCAGCAGAAAACCTAAGTTATGTATTTATGTTGACATATTATATGATTGATACTATTGTTGTAAAACTTGATGCTCTATGTTGGTTTTGTTGCTTAATTGATCCTTCTGGTAGTCTGGCACTATTCATGGGGAAGCGGACTCGATTCGTTATGCTGTCGAATTTTCGACAGGAGTTTATGAAGACTTATATTATGAATAATTGTGCTAAGATTATAAGGATACATGTGTTCATATGAATGCCATGCCTATGAAAATCATGCATGCAAATAGGATTGAGAAATGATATGAGATATATACATGAATGCATAGAGCATTCACATGCATAATCATATCCATGAGATAGTAAAAGATTATAAGGACTTGCAAGAGGGACGTACCAAGCTACCATATGAGGTATGGCATAGACCCAGCTAGCATGGACTAGAGCAGTATTGTCTAAGACTTGGGCTAGACTTCGACTAGATTTAAGGAGAATAGACCGGTGTGAGGTTCGGGGAAAGTAAACCCATCACTCAGCAAGCTATTACCCAGGGGTGAGAAAGGCCATTCACCTCCGAGGGACCAAGTACAGAAGAATAAGATCAAGTTGTAAGTTAAAGAAAGAGATGAATTAAGTCAAGTACAAGCATCTTCATGTGCATCTCTAATTCTCTCATTATGTCATAATGTTGTTATGATTCTTATTGAAGTATGTTACACTATTCTTATTTCTATGTCTATCACATAATATGCTAAGTGGTTGTTAAAATATAACCCACTTCGAGAAAGATATTTTTAATTTAAAATTGAACCACTGCTTACGTATATGTGCTCACATTTTCATAAGAAACTGAAGTAGCTGGAATATTTATGATGGCACTGTGTGAGTAATAGTTCGAGTTTATCTACTGAGAACCTTAGGTTCTCACTGCTTGCTTGTATGTTTTTCTTTTCCATAAACATTCTAGTGCCAAGGCTAAGATCTAATAATGAGGCAAAAATCCTGGGGAATTCATCGTGCAAGACTCAGGCATAAGTCGGCCCGAGAAACTATAGAGACCGACTAAAGTCAGTGAGGGCGACAGCTGCAATGCAGAAGTAGTTTCTATGTATAATGTTAGCTACAAAACTTTTTTTTAAAGTGTAATTATTTTATTCAATCTGTATCATAAATGACGAAATTTATGAACCATTATTTAGTAATATAGTATGCAGTTAAAGGGTCATATATTATACTTTTTGTATTTTAAAGATCTCCTAGTATAGTAATAACCTCTTAATATAACTCATGACTCAAGCATGGCTTACATGATAGAGGTTGTTATAATGTACAAGCTTGTGAAGTTTTGAACTAAAATAGCCAAGATATGGCCTCTTGTACCGTTTGACCAAATACTTTTTATGAAGCATGTATTTGTTTTCTTAAGTTATCATATTCATGTGTTTTCAAACTTTTAAGCATGCTTGAATTAGCTATGTTTGTGCGATAAATTCTTCTAGGACCCTTAAGACTTAATAATCCATTAAAAGACACTTAAAACTTGATAATTGAGCCATGACATATCCGCATGGAGTTATGGACCATGTTTGGATTATATTAAGCATTTGAGGCTTATTTGGACTTATTTGAGACCTTTTGAGGCCTTACCCTATGCTTTGGAGCACTTATTCCATGGATTTGGACTCTTGGACTTGATAAAAATTTTAATCACATTGATAAACACCTAATATCAAGATTAATGTTAAGGTCTCATTAGAAATTTCGTATAAACTAGCTAATTCCTTGCTTAAAGTGATTTTCTATAGTTTTGATGTAATTTGATGATTTTCTTAAGTTAACCCTTAAATTTGTTTTAAAACCTTTTATCCAACTTGGGTTTGCATCCTTGCCTGATATGAGAATTTTTTACCCATCACATGTATATGGTTCAAATATGAGTATGAATACATGAATTTGAATTATGTGTCATTTGCATGCAAATTTATGATTTTGAGTATCGAAAAAGGATGCTTTTATGCCTAAGTGCCTTGATATTATTCATGACATGAAGATTTGTGAGTTTAAGCCACATTTGCTTTAATTTGATTGAGATATGGATTCATTTGAGATCTACACACTTGAATATGTATCTGTTATGAATCGTGAAGGGTTATATGTGCACCATTAAGTGAAAAATGAGATTATGTGGTTTTGGCCATATTATGTGCACTTGATGATAGATATATGATGAGAGTTCTTTGAAATAAATATGTGCATAATATGTTTGATGATAAATTGATGGCAATACTATGTGTAAATGCTTCATATATGCAACATTTTGCCTTGTGGCTGTACTGTGGAAAATGGAGTTGTGAAGTTAATATATCGGCCTCACCATGTAGTGGACAATTGGTATATTCACTAGGTGACATATCGGCCTTATCTTGTAGTAGATAAGTGGTATGTTCACCGTCTGGCATGGTCCATTGTAGTGTATCAGCCCCATCACGCAATAGACAAGTGGTGTATATGCCGATGTAACTAGGGGATGCCCTAGCAATAAGAGCTTTCACTAATTTGAATTTACTATGGAAGACCTTGCAGACTTCAACCATAAAAAATGATTAGGAAGTACTAGAAAGGAATTTGATAGTATACTTGCCATTATTTATGAGTTATATTGATGATTATGATATTTGTGTTGCTGCTTTCCTATTTATGCTCATTACTATTCACTGCCATCTTGCTTGACACTATGAAATGATTGGGAATGATAATTTATCTTGTCATAACTCTTATTTACTATTTGTGGTTTTCTATCCCGTATTATGCTACTAAATATTCTAACAATATTATGTGTGATTTATTATGTTACTTTGCATATTACTACACTCCTGCTTTATTCGTAGGACTTTTTGGATAAAGTGAGAGTCCCTTAGGAACACTACCCTACTAGGAGATTTCTCTCACCCTATTTTTCTTAGTGTTTCCAGATAGCACGGATTGCCAGAATGGTGAAGATAGAAATAGCATGAGACCTTACTCTTATGAAGAAGTTGATAATGAGTTGTATTCTATAAAGCACTAGTTTCATGAGAAATTATGGGCATCTATCCTTTAACTTGTAACTAAGGTGTCTCCCTTTGTAATTTGGGAATGTATCCGAACAATACATGTATTAGTGGTCAGTTGCTTAAAGCTTAGGTTACTTGTAGTATGTAATATAAAGCAATTAGTTATGCTTAGAGTTAATAAATGAACTTAATTTATAACAGATTCATAGATTTAACTAAGGAAAAGAAATGAGTTTAGTAGCTTCCGCAAATGGGTAAATAAACAAATTAAAAAAAATCTCAGAAAATTAAGTAAGAAAGAGTTAGCAATATTCTACTAGGTAATTATTATCAAAAATAATAAATTGTAGGATAATAGTTAGCTAGAAAGGTGTTACATTTATGGCTTTTAAGTGTAACACCCTAATAGTTCCACACTATACTTAAGTCATATATTGGAATTACTAGTTGTTACTTTTGCTCGCAGAACGAACATTACCATTTGAAAATACTATTATATGAAAATACGGGGTAAATTTTTTTTTGATCAATAACAAATAACATGTTTTGAAAACTAAGAGCCATGAGCACATCGTGAATGCATAATATAAACATCGCTATCTCATACATACCGTGCGAATAAAATAAATAGAAACGGCAACAATAATAATAACTTAGATAAACATAACATTCATTCTACGACGATTCATATTTAACATAATAATAGTGTTACCAGCAGTCATACATAAAGATAAGGCGGATTCTGTGATGCACCTCACAAAGTGAGGTGCATCACACACCTTATGGAATAAATGGTCAAATCTGAGGATGCACAAATACACCCTCACATCTGACCATTAATCTCATAAGGTGTATTTGTGCACCCTCGGATTTGACCATTTATTCCATAAGGTATGTGATGTACCTCACTTTGTGAGGTGCATCACAGAATCTGCCTAAAGATAATGATGGGTCTGATACCTACTGTCAGCCTTACACAAGAAATCTACCAGATACATGATAAAAGAAATACATTAGAAATCCCTATTGTAACATCCCGATTTCCGAGTTCGGCTTCGCCCTCAGGATTGATCCATCCCGATTTCCGACTTCATCCGTGAAACCCAGATAAGATATTATTCCCGAGTTCCAAGTTAATGTGGCTGAATTCTCGACTTCATGTCCGGTACGACTTCCGAATTCGTCTGGATCATTTTCCATGACTTCCGAGTTTAACCCTCAAGTCCGAACACATAAACGTAATTCCATGAGATCCGACTTCATGTCTCAAGGGAAATGTACACGACTTCCGATTTAAGCTTCAATTTTGATTATGGCCGGTTTCCGACTTAGAGGTATATTGCGCATAATTTCTGATATCCGACTTCAAGTGGCATAATTTACTACTTCACGACTTCCGACTTCATGTCTTAAAGGTATTTATACACGGTTTCTGGGTTTAAGTACTTGGGTTTGGAAATGTGACTCGCGTTCCCGAGTTCCGTCCTTATAGTCGAACTCAATGGATATGATTTCAAATCTTTGGGTTGATTTCAGTCATACACTAGATCCGACCTCCGATTTGATATCCAGCATTGACATTCCCAAGTTCAAATAGGGAGTTCCGAGATTATAGGATTACCAGTTGCATGTCTTCCGACCTCCGACCTAATATAACAAGGTTCAAAATAGTGTACGTGGCTTCCGAGTTTGAATTGGGAGTTCCGAAATTATGTGATTGTAAGTGTTCGACTTCCGGAATCCGACATTGATACAAGATTTCCCCAAGTCACAAATAAGCTGGTACGAGTTCCGACGTTAGGCTTCAGCTCCAAGCTCAAGTAAAAGCGACACGAGTTCCGACCTCAAGTATAATAAGGATGAGTTCCGACTTGAAATAGAGTAAATGCGAGTTCCGGTTTCAAACAGTATGGCGGCAAGTTACACTGAAAGGGAGACGTAGCTAAATTCTGTCCACAAGAAAATTCAGCCAATCAAAGCCCTCCAAGTTAACTACCACCTCAAGCTTATAAACTCATCTCTTTCTCTCCTTCAGCCCCATTTTTCTACGCCACTTTCTCCTTTGTTCAGCTCTCTTTTCTCTTCTCCAACTCCATTACTCCTTCAAGCTTAGTAAGGTTCTAACACTCCAAGTTTCAGCACCTAGCTCAAATCATACTCCAAAGAGGTAGGATTCTACTTTTATTCTTGAATTATTTGCCCTATGGCTGTATGAACTTGTATTCTTCTTCATGTATTCAATGAGTTAATAGATGTATTATGATGGATCATGATTGAGTTAACATGAAATATTGAGTTGGGATTAAGATTAGAAGAAGAAAACTAAGAGAAATGAATGGATGAGGGTGCTGTCTTGGTGGAGATTCCACGGCAGTTCGTACGGCAGAGCGTACGACACCCCCTACAATCGGTCAAATCCGATGAAACTATTTTTAGATGAAAGTAGACCTTCAGGGATTTCCATAGATATATCATATAAGGTTATTGGATTAGTATTGAGGGAGATACAAATTTTTGAAGTTTGATCTAGGGTTTAGAATGTTCATCCGGGCAGGGTGACATGAGGAGGGTATAACTCACCCTATACAACTCCAAATTGAGTGAAACCAGTTTTGTTAGAAAGCTTACACACATAGGAACACCCCAATATAAGATTCCGAGTTTGTTATGGTCCCAATTGTTCCCAGTGATTCGAGGAAGTTGTCCTATGTCCAAACCAGGCCAAAACAGAGTAGTTCAGGAAGGTCGACTTTCAGGACTTATATCTTGAGATGTACTTAAGCAAATGGAGTGAAACTTGTGGCAAATGAAAGGTTGTCCTGTTAACTTTAATATGAGATCAATTTCGCATGATTTGAGCTTAGTTTCTATTTTTAGTGAATTTATACTTCCAGGAGTGTAACTCGGGCTAGTGACTGAATGAGTTGAGGTAAGATTTGAATATCTTGATTTATATAAATCAGAATGGCATGGGACCAAAGAGGTTAGAAAGTAGACATATAGAGCTATGATATATCCAAATTTCAGATTTAAATGAGTTGAATAGAGATAAAGGTGGATTATACAAGATTCGGGCAGAATCGAATAGAATTGGCAGAATGGCCAAGATGATAATTTTACAAGTGTTAGTGGAACACATAGAGTTTGAGTTGAGGATTGCCAGCTTGACATCGACATATATGTGTTAAGTTGATTATGTTGCTATGACTATTTTGTCCGTGAAAACTGGCACTATTCATGGGGGAACAGACCTGATCCGTTATACTGTCGGATTTATGGTAGGAGTCTAAGAAGTTATGAAGGTTTAGATGTGGGGATGAATTGAAATATAAATGGGTATATAGAAACCCTATATTCAAGAATGACATAATTATGTTATGAGGCATGTGAGGGTAAATGATGTAGCATATGTATAACTATGCTTGAATATGTTTGAGAATGAAAGAATGTGAAAATAAAGAATGTGAATCCCTTCACTTGGAGGCAGTTATTTGAAATCCCTCCCTGTGAAGGCAACTAAGACAATGAGATCCCTCTACCTTGGAGGCACGTGGTCAAATGAGATCCCTCTATGTTGAAGGCACGTGGTCAGATAAGATCCCTCAATTTTGAGGCACGTGACCAGAAGAGATCCCTTCAACTAGAGGCACGTGACCAGAAGAGATCCCTTCAACTAGAGGCACGTGACCAGAATGAGATCCCTCCAAGACTAGAGGCACGTGAATCCCCTTGCGGGTAAGTCGGTGTGACGACGGTCACCGGTGATGCTGACGAGCTCACTCCAAGGCCAGGCTACCCAAGGGCAGTAAATGCACCCTAGGGACGACGATACGGCTAGGTGTGCCAAGTAAAAGACTAAGGATTAAAGATTTCATGACAAAAAGGAAGATGAAAAAAAGAAAAGCAAGTTTCATGTATGGGCATGAATTTAAGTATGAGTAATTTTATGTGTAGATGTTATATTCCCAGCATATTGATGTTATCTGTGTTTTAATATGCGACAGTTATTATTCATGGTGTTATAATTGTATGGATTTTATGGGTTCTCCCAAATGCTAAGAGTATGATTAAAATGAACTTTGCTTCGGATAAGACATTTTTCAAAATGTAAAATTAAACAGTTTGTGCAGCATGTTCATCTTTTTCAAAATAAACCGAAGCAAACTGGAGACGACCATGATGACACTATGTATGAAGATTAGAGAATCCTACTGAGAATTTTATAATTCTCACTCCTATTTCCATGTTGTCTCCAGATGATTTTGGAAGTTTCCAAAGACGGCTAAAGTTGCTGTCAAACAAGGTCCACTCAGTAACGATAATTGACTCAGGTATAGTACTATGACTTAAGCATAGTACTGTGCTTAGGAGGGTGTTACACCTATGACCCAAGCATGCTATACAATAGAATGATAACCCTATAACTACAACAAAAAAGGGCTATCCTCGTGCTCGGCTCCACATGCAATCACCCCATCCCTCATCAAATGGGAGGAAACTACTCCCGAAACCACCGGGAACAACATCACCACATCTTCCTCCTCGAGCACACCCACGCCCACGAGACACAGCACGAGTATGAATGAACTCGTGACGGTGAGCCGGGGTGGAGTGTGACGGGGAGTTACTAAAGAGGAAGATGAATCAGATATCAGGCGTATCACTGACGAGTAAGAGGGCTCAAATGGGTTAGTATCCACATGATAGCTCGAATGGGAAGGCTCTGAAGGATCGAAATCCAATGAAGTGACAAGAGTCAAGCAGATATTCGAGTCGGTCTCATTGTCAATGGGGTATCTTGGCAGCTGAAAGTAAGGATGGATGTCATCCAGGGTAACCTCGCCAAATGGGCTGAAGTGGTCGAAAAAACAGGCTCATCACTGGAAAGCGAACAGTCGTGGAAGATATAGACCCTCATCGTTGCGCTCACAGACATCACCGAGGTATTCAGCACCAGGTCAAAATGCCAATGCTATACTTGAAACTCAATGAAGATCACCACCGTGCCCGACATCGACATCCTCTGAAATGCTAATGCTATACTTGAAACTCAATGAAGATCACCACCGTGCCCGACATCGACATCCTCTGAAGACGACATGGAAACGTAGGAATGAAAAATACTAGATTTTTCAGTAGGATCGCGACTAACAAACACTGTGTCATCGTCATTATCCTAGCCACTTCGGGTTTAATTATAAAAACAGTGGACATGTGTCGGTTCAATTTTAATGATTTTGAAAACTTAAGCCCCGAAGCAGTTTGTTTTAAACTTAACATCATAACTATAACATCTTAATTAAACATACATACAAAGCATTGAATAAACATTCACAATGCATACATATAATATAAATACATGCAATGACATGCAATGACATGCAACCTCATAGATTTAATCATGGTTATACTTTGACTTTGCTTTCATTTTTAGCACGTGCTTAACATTCTTTACTTTCCTTTGAAATAGACTGCTTTTTGACATGAGCTCATTTCATGACCGTCGTCACATAGTACTAAAACAAATCAGCCTAAGCTGATATTGGTTACCCCTAAGTTGGAGGGTCCTCCATGTTACCTTTGTCTCTTCTAAAGAGGTTCCTTGAGTCTTTGTGGATCACCATCTCTCACTTCCCTTATAGAAGTGATTGAAGGGTCATATGCCATAATTTCTTTTCTTATCATTATACTTTACATGCATAATACTTCTTTGACTAGACATATGCAATGATATGACTAAGTCCATAATTTTGACGAAAATCCGGCAGCATAACGACTAGACTAGAGCTTCCCCAAAATGCCAATCACAAACTTTCAACTAATAGTCCATCATATCCATATCATATCATCACACTAATCATATAATCATGAGACAAGGCTAAATCAAACTTGTCATTTATCATGCCAAATGGCATCATACATTTATCCCCTAGAGGGGTTCATAGTTATGTTATTCTTTATGAAGAATCTTATGAATTATCATATGATTTCCCGTGGTTACCCATGGGAGAATCAATATAGTTAAAATATATGTATGTGGCCTTTTATTTACTTGGTTCTCATGTGAAATTATTCTTTACTTGAGTGCATGTCTTATGAAACACTTGTTCAAATTAATTTAGGTGATTATTTCCTTTCCTTGAGATAGTGTACTTAGTGATTCCTAAGTTCATAGTATCCTCACAGGCCCTAATCATACTTCTGTTCCAAGGAGTTCGAAATCCTCCTAATCCTTAGGTCATGACAATGCATAACCACACTCATGAACCCAACAACACCATGTTCACTAATCACCAAGGGTGATTTCTAGCTTGTCCAAGTTGCAAAGTTTCAAGCTTTTATCACTATCATGACAAGATCTTACCTTAAGTATTATAAAAGTTATCATTCTTTATAAAGTAGTCATAACGTTTGATTCTTTATGAAAGTAAATGCCTCTAAAATTATACTCTTGACTTAAAGATTAAATTTTTATGAAATAAGGATACGAGATACTAACTTTTGAGCTAAAAAGTCTTGTTCTCTATAAAAGTTGACACTTTTATTTATTCTAAGACCATCAAAGTCTCAACTTTATGATTTAAAATTGTCTTAGAGTCAAAAAGGTTCCTACTTTATGAACTAGGGATATAAAACATTAATTTTGAAGTTAGAAAGTCTTGATCTTTATTAAAGTTGGCACTTTTAAGCATTGTTTTGACTCAAGATCTAAATTTCATGAATTAAAGGTTGCAAAACAACACTTTTATGACTTAAAGATTTCATTCTTGACCAAAGTTTGAAACTTTATAAAAGGTCTTGTCTTCAAGGTTTGATTTCTAAGACATAAAGTGACAAGATATCATTTTTATAACTTAAAAAGGCTTCATATTCCAAAAAGTTTAGACTTTTACATGTAGTCTTGTCTTCAAGACAAAACAAAATAAGACTTTATGAAGACACCAAAACTTGCGCCACTTTTTATGCATCAAGAAGCAAACTTTTTGAGCTTTAAACTCTTGGAATGTTCATAGTCTTATCAAATCATGAAAAACATGTAAAGATGAAACTTTTCTAATCATAAAGTCATCATAAGAAAAAGAAAAAACTTTAAACAAAATACCACCAAGAACATCATTCTTTTTCAAGCAACAAGAAATATCAAGATCTCATGCATCAAGAAAGAAAAATAGAAACTTTAAAGCACTTAAAGAAAGAAACTTTTCAAGAACTCAAGAACACTTATGAACAAGAACATGAACATATTTTACCAAAAATAGAAACTTTTGCTCATGAAGAGCATGAGAGATTTTCTCAAGTTTTCACTTGAAGATCTTAGTCATGAGAAGAACCAAGCTTTAAGCTTTCTTGAGTAAACAAAATAAAAGAGTGAAGATCACTACCTAAGCTTTGAAAATGGCATGTTCTTGAAGGAGAAATGAAGAAGATGATGGCTCCTCCTTGATATTGATGGTGGCGATTTTGGATGAACCAAGAAGGAACTCTTGAGTTCTCTTGAAAATGAAGCTTGTAATATTTGAATCTCTTCTTCAAAGACCAAAAGATGTGGTCTTTGAATGGCTAAGTGAAGAAAGTTTGGTTATGGAGGTGGACAATGGAAGAAGAAGATGAAGAAGAAGAAGAAGAAGAAAGTTTTAGAGAGAAGTGAGAGGATATGAGAGTTAGAGAGAGAATAAGAAGACACAAAATGAAAATGTGAGTGTGTGTTGTGTGTGTTATGTTGTGGCGTCAACTACACAAAGGGAGGGAGGGAGATATTTTCTTAATTTTATGTTACTTAAGGTTTAAGGAGATAAATTGGATGATGGGGGAACAAATCAAGTACTTACTCTTACATAAAGAACTCTTGTCTAATGCTTTATGCTTTACTGACATCACTCTTTACTTTATTGTCTAGTTGACTAAATTCGATATCTAGTTGACTAAATTCGATTTTAATCATGTGATTAAGTGCTTTTGCAACTTAATTAACATGATTAAGTAAGGATTAGTGATTAAAACACAAGAACATGATTAACAAAAATTAATCTTGTGATTAAGCTTAATTATCCTTAATTAAACTCAATTAAGCTAATTAAAGGTGATTAGTACTTAATTAAGCTATTAAGGCTCCGACTTGCTTAATTAGAGATTGTCTAATCTCAATTAAGCATTCTTTTAGCTTTTCTAATCAAAGTTATCTCATAAACACTTTGTTAATCCCTTAATTAAGCCTTAATCTCATAATTTCTCATTAAGTGCATAATTACTCAAGGTTACTAAGGTAATTTAGCACGATAAGAATTTGAGGATGTTACACTAAAGAGTGTGTCCGCTGTCAAGAGGGATAAATTTTTGGGAATTTGCTCTATTCAACCAATAATAAACATGGGCAAGTATTTGGGCTTTCCAATGATTAATGGAAAAATGTCTAAACATGAGTTTGAGTACATCATTAAGAATTTATAAAGACACCTAGCTGGGTGGAAAGCCATTATTATTAAAAAAACCAGGGAGCTAGCGTTGGCTAAATTTGTGTTATCCTTTATCCAGACATACCCAATGCAAATTTATGGGCTTCATAGGTATGTTTGTGATACCACTAATTCTAATATCAAGAAGTTCTTGTGCCATTTTTCTTCAACTAATGACAAGGGTTGGAGTTTAGTGAATTAGGAAATGGTTGCTAAGCTGAAGAAATTAGGTGATCTTAGCATTAGGAGGGCTTGTCTTACTAATATAGCTTTTCTAGGTAAGTTAGTTTGGCCAATTCTTTCAGAGCTTAAAAAAATGTGGATATAGATTTTGAAAAGCAAATATTTAAGTGATCACTATTTTATCAGCACAACATTGAAGCTAACTAATTCGATCATTTGTAAATTGATCATCAAAGCTACCGTAGTATATCTTATTGCATTCAGAACTAAGGTGGGAAGTGGGAATGTTTCCTTTTGGTTTGATACATGGTTGGATAAGGATCCTTTTTGTGAATTGGTTTTGTACATTAATATCTGGTAGGCGTAAGTATCTACCTTGGAATTCCTTCTATTTATTTATTTAGCTACAATTGCATATAAATTTCAACTGATAAATATATAATAGATTTGGTTCATCATGTTAACATTTAGCCTTGGCTTGCTTGAAATCAATTATTAGGAGTATGGATATTGTTTTCTCAGCTGTCTTTACATTCAATGATGATCTACAATTGATATTTTATTGGATAATTATGCCAAAGGTTTTATTGAAAGTAAAGAGTATTGATATCATTGCTTGGCACAAATATACTTAGAAGTATTCTAACTATACCTGTATCATTTTGATGTCAAGTTGATTATGATGTAGATAAGGGGTGATCTCTAGCTTCTTCATTTACTCATTTTAAGAAAGTGTTAGATACTAAACCTAACATTTTGAATTGGAAACAAAAATCCACTTGTATGCAAAGGGTTACTAATTATATCTGCCATTTTGATCTCCCATAATTTGAGCTCATGTGAATCTACAAAGGTGGATAACTGATTTTTTGACTTACAGTTATGAGGGATGTATTTCAAATAACAATACTGGTGTGCTATAGAATCTATTATAATATAAGTGTTTCAAAATGTTGTATTAGTGTTGTAAGTGCATTTGCTTGAAAAGAATCACCATGTAATTTGCTTGAAACTTGGAAGGGAAGAAAAATATTGTCCCCTTCCGATTTTGTAATGCCCTGTGTAAAGCCCCCGATTTTCGAGTTTTGAACTCCGAGTTTAGAAGGGGAGACAGTCTAAATGATTTTAGCATGCTTTCCCAGAGAAAGTGAATGCTAAATGTTCATTTTTCTCTATTGTGACTGAGTTCCAAGTTTCGAGATAGAAGGATTAGGATCGAGGGCTTAAGGTCAAGATTGTGAATAGGAGACGCAATTGTATAGGTGGGGATGGCAAAGGGTTAAGGTGACGTTTGGGGACCCAGTTCCAGGGACCAGGTTCCATGGTCGATCACCCCTTCTCCGTTCATTTAGAACACTGATCGTGAATCACCATGAGCCCCAGGATATTCAATTCCAAAGCCTAAGTTTCGGGGGACAAGTTCCAAGGTTACAGTGATAGGGACCAGATTCCAGGTTGAGGCATAGGAGTATGGTTTCTCGAGTGCTAATAAGTTAGATTGGTCTACACTTAAAATAGTCTATTTGGGGTTCCAAGTTAGAGTCATCTACACTTAATGTGATGTATTTAAGGTTCTGGGATTGCGACAGCCCCGAGTAGCATTAACGATCTTATAGCATAAGCGCTACGCCATAGCAGTGTAGAGCACTTCAAATACTAGAGACAGATATAAAAACTTTATTTTTCATTTCCTTTTCTTTCTCTTGGTTCAAAACTCTCTCCTCTCTCTCTAGAAATTTCTCTACTTGATGTCTTCTTCCTTACACTTCCCAATCTTCTCCTTCCTCATTGCCTGCCACCGTCTAGCCACCTTTGCGATGCCACCACCGCGCATGATGGTAGTTATGGTGGTTCTTCCTCCAACGGTGTGATTTGGGGCAGTTTGGGAATGGGACCTCCGTTCTGGGACTAACCTAATCTATTTTCCTTCATTTTTATACTCCCAAAGGTATTCATATGGCCCAAATCTCTCCCTATTTTGTGAATCTAGCTAAATCTCACCATGGGTGTTAGGTTTGAGTGGTTTGATGTTAGAATCTAAGGTTACATTGGTGGTTTTTAAGGTGTGGGAGTAATTTGTGTTAATCCTTAGTATTAGTGACTAATATTTTATTAAATTACTGTGTTTGTGGTGCTAGATATTCTCGAGAAAAGCTCTCTTAGCTCTGTGGCTTTGAAGAATGGAAATCCTCTCACTTGGCTTGTGCATTGTGAGTGATAATATATCTATAGCTTGTTTCTATATTTTTTATTTTTGTTGCCTGAATGGCTGCCTAATATACGTTTTTGGTAATTGTTAAATATGGAATTTGTTATCTCGTCGATATTCATTTAAATCATGAACGCCGGTTATGTTAGATATGATAACTCTGATTAATTGAGTGGGACAAGTAACCTTGTATGTTGTTTGACGCTTTAAATGTTTTGTTTGAAAGGATATGAATTTGCATTGTGAAGTTTTTCATGTAACATCCCAAATTTTGTCTAAGCTAATTATCTCAGTGTTCCTGGCTAATTAGAGGAGTTAGCGATTAACTGAGGACTACTCGGTTAACTTCTATGTGTAAAAACTTAGTAAATTGAGTTAAGTCAATAATTGAATCATAATGCACTAAACGTTTGAATTAAAGCCTAATTATTCGAATCTCATTAATTCGTAACTTAGAAAATATAATTAAGCTAATATAATCTCATTAATTAAGTACATGACAATTATTTTATCTTAATCAATTGAGATAAATAAATTCTTACACCCTAAATACATAATTCATGAGAACAATTCTTTTAGAGGAAAAATATCTTAAAAATGTAACTAACCGAAATTGAGTAAAGAGAAATTAAACTAATCAAATTAATTAACAACTTAGATAATTTTAATAGCTTTGAAAACAAAAAAAAATTTCCTCCTAATTGTTGCATAAAATTTCGGCCAAGACAAGAGCAAGATCAAGCCTATTTTGGCATCATTCTCTAGTCAAGCCTAACCTAAGGAAGAGCTAGTCTTCATTAGAGTCTTGTCATAAGAGTAGGCAGACCTTGCCTTTACCCACTTGAGAAAACACAAAATGGTCCATACCATGCACCAAGACTCAAAGAAAATATAACCAACCGTTTTACCCCAAGGTTCTTAGCTTTCTTGCTTGTAAAAGAAGCAAAACTCACCCATTCCCTTTTGCTTGTTGGAGAAACAAAGCAACCAGACCCCTCTAGCCAAAAATGGCATCCCCCTTGCCTCATTTGGCACCAATTGCAAGCTCTAATCCTCTCACTTCAAAGCAAAAAGCTCTTACCCCTCTCCACCACTCTTCATTCTTCCTAATCTTCTTTTTGTCCTTCTTACTTTTCCACTATCCTCAACCTTATCTTCTATTACCACGCTCACAAACTCATCAAGGACCACTCTCTTTGATTCTTGAAGAAGCAACAAACACTCACTTAGCCCCATTAGCAAGCTCAAGAAGAAGGAGGCCATCTCCAACACCTTTCTTTCCCTTCAAGCTTTCAAGAAAATCGTTGTGATAATGACTCTAACCCTTCCTTCTTATGTTTTCAAGCTCTAGAAGTGCTAAGCTCTCCATAGCTAGGTGGTTCTAGAACTTGCTCTAAAGGCCTCATGACCATACTCTTATTATAAGAAGTTTACTTGTGATTATTGCTCTTCTCTTGAAAAATGACTTTGGCTGTGCATTTATCTTATGTTGAACCCAAATTTTTAGAACTCAAAGTATTGATTTATCATCAAGATCTCAAAGTATAAAAGTGGTTTGGAAAAGAAAATTGGCCACTTGAGGAAAAGACTTAATGTTTTTACAAGAAAACTAATGAAAACAAAAACTGTTGAAGCTCGAAATTCTGGCAGTCTGGATTACATGACCAATAACTCATTCAATACAAGTCCAAATCAATGAAACCAATTTTTAATGAAAATAAACTCATAGAGCTTTTTATAAATACAAAATACTCGAAATTTGGCCTTAAAACGAGGGAGATATGAATTTTCAAAGTGGGATTTCCCCAGATGTGTTTCTGTTCAGGCAGTCTATACAAAAAGTTTAATAACTTGAGCTATACATAACATTTTTGAGAGAGACCAAGTTCTTTAGAAAGCTAAAACATAGAGGAACACTGCCATAAAACATTTTTGGCAGGTTTTCCTATGAGGAGCTCCCAGTAAAGTTCACAAATCTCTATTGTGGAATAAGTCTAAGAGACTAAACAGTTAGAATAAAATGTGTATATCTCAAGTTATAAAATGAATTTTTGAGTAGGATTTGTTTAGTTTAAAGAGAAGTATAATCATACCAAAATTCAAATCAAAAGAGTAAAATATGAAATTATGGCAAATTTTTGAAGTTTCTGCCCCACTATAAAAGTAAAACTAGTTATAGTTAAGTTTAAACGTTAATGAGAAACAAGTTTGAAGACATGAAGATCCTCAAATTAAGATATTGGAAAACTTCATAATTAAACTTAAAAGTTTCAAAAAGGATAATAAATGAAATTGACCTTATGCTTACTAAAAGATTGTCACAAAAGGCAATTCGATTAAAAGCTTGCACCAAATTTACTAAATTAAGCTCATAAGACTTTGTGTGTTATGCATGCCTCCATATGCCAACATGATGATATAATAATGATAATGTTGTGATGATAATGATGCTTAATGATATGTGATATTGGATTCTCTGTTTGGCAAAATTTTGGAAAGCTCCGGTTTAGCTGTTATGATGCCAAAATTCAACAAAATCTACGAACTTAGAATAATTTTTGTATCATAAGCTTTAATAAGAAGAGATTAAACTAAGGTTGTGATCCTTCAAAAGGGATGGTGACCCGTATTTAATTCCCTTTCCACCCACGACTCACATGAGGCATGGCATAGACTCAACTAGTGTGAGTATAAGGGATAAGGCTTACATGAGGCGTGATTTTGACCCAGCTAGTGTAAGTACCGAAAATTTATGGCGGCGACGGCCACGATATGAGCTTATTACTACCTATGTTTAGTGGGTGAAAAAGACTTAAGATAAAGTCAAATTAAGAAAAGAAAAGGGACTTCGGTCCAAAACCCTTGAAGGGAAGGTGTTAAGAGAAGCCTATAACATATCCATGCATATTATATGAAATTATACTCGTTCCTATGCATGTTATGATATAACTCACATAATTAGAGTGTACGTTAAAATTGAATCCGCTTTAGATATTTACATCTCAAAAATCCAATAATTGGACCTTATGAATGCTCACTATTTTCATTAATAAAACCAAAGCGTCTGGGATGATGATGATAACACTTCCGTGTTGGGTTCGAGTCCTACTGAGAAATATCATTTCTCACCTTAGTTATTTTCCATATCGTCACCAGATTTCGATGGTGCATTCGGTGGAGTGGAGCATGGATCCCCCATACTGTAAGCGGACATATGATGAAGGATGCCAGACTATGCTATTTTGGGACTTGTAGTGACTGTTGCTCTGCATCTTCACTTACCCCTTTTTATGACAAACCTTTTCATTTTAGTTTGTATTTTAGTATTTGGGCCATGGCATGACCATGAGCCTTCTTCCATGTATTCGTTAACATTATGAACCTATATGGGTGAAATGATTAGCTATGTATTGCGATATATTTGTGATTACTAATTATTTATCTTTCTCATGTTTTATGATATTGTGGTATGATTTGTCATGGCATGTTCTCTTTATATCTACATTCTCGCTCAAGGCTTAACTTTCCAAAATGCTGCAAAGCAACAATGTATTTCAAAAAAATTTATCATATTTTCCATGAACTTATTCTATAAACGAAGTTTTGACCTCCGCAAGCATAAGTATCAACTAATAAAACGCCATAATGCAACCTAAGCATAGTATGCGTTTATTAGGGTGTTATATTGCGCACTTGGGTTATGATGTGATTAGGAACTATGTATTTTGAAATTTGATATTTGATAACATAGCTACTTTAAGGAATTGGAAAGTTGAGACTTGATCTTATAGATATTACAAAAATTTGATGTAAATGAAGTTATAGTAGATTCTAATATTCAAGAGGTTTGAGATGTATCTAGGGATTTTGATGGATTGGATTTTTGGAATAAGAAACTTAAGAACTCTATTTGATTTTGAATAAATGGTTTTTTCTCGTTTTATGGGAGGGATTTGTAACAAAACTGTACGCTAACTACAGTGGACATTAGCCCTTGGTGCACCTTGGTAGAATCCCAGCTAGCAAGGGGGATGCTAGCAAGGTGTGTTTGGCTGACATGTCCGAAATGACTTATGGATACACTGGGGTCAGGTTGTCGAGACCATCCAGATGTAGAAATTCACACTAAGGACAAGTTGTCTAGGCCGCCCCATCAGGGAACTAATTTTGGAATAGAAACCTCCTCTAAGATTTATAATTAACATATTTTCACTATATATGATTTGATAAAAGTATTTTCAGGTGTTCTTTATTTATGGCTATTTGAACTCAAAACATGAGTATTTTTACTTGAGACGTAACTTATGAAATGACAATTATGTAGTGGAATTGTTGGTTGGATTATGTTTCAAGTTTTACAATTATGATTCCTTAAAATTATGTTTTCTTAATAGATTTATATTTTATGAAAAACTGGTGTTTAAACTTGTTCCACTCCTGTTATAAATATATTATCTTTCATTGAGTCTGTTGACTTACTCCTGACCTTCCACATTTCAAATACAGGTTTAAACAAAGGTCAGATCTGCCTTCTCCATAATAGAGATGGATTTCTTTCAAAGAATCTTTTCATCCAAGAGTTCATTGGTTGCATTGACCTTGATAAGTTCATAGTTGCATCTAACGGTCCATGGTACCACAAGCAAGCTCCGCCCTAGCTTACCTTATGTTTGCATAGGTGATTTTGTAACTTTTGTAGAAGATTTATAAATTGATAAGTGTAACTTATTTGAATGTACATTTTCTATCTAGTGATTAAATCTATGTTGTGTGGAGAATTTGTGTATGAGGCTTGCTAGGGGACGTGTCCCCTATGTGCCGATCACGACTTGGATTGAGTCATGACAAATTCATAGCTTTTAATCATATCTAAGCTGTTAAATACAGGGTTTCTTGCCTATATATTCTCAACTAGAGAAGGGAATCTTGTCTAACCTTGATGTGAGCCCTTGACTGCCCATTTGTAAGCTTGCTTCAACTTGACAAATAGGATGATTAGCCCAAGGTTTAGCTGGAAGAAATTATGTGGGAATAATTTGCGTAGTGACGAGCGATAATATGACCAACTCATGGAATTTGAATTTTAGGTAGGAAAAAGTATTAAGAGAAATAAAAGCTTGTAAGATGAAAACAATAACAACTAAGCCTTGCCTTGCTATATGGGGTCGGCTATATGGATTAGATGACACCATAGTGTCCTATCATAATTCATGCCATGAAAACTTGTAAGATAGAACATATTAAGAAATTTTGCTCCCAAAACACAAAACATAATATAATGAAAACAACTTTGTGTGTTGCTATCTTTTTCATTAATGGTATTTTGGACTAACTAGCTTAATTATTATCATTTTTGTTAGAAGTTCATAGAAACCCTATTACCCTATGTACTTATGTGTGTGAGCAATTTATTAATCTTTTTGTTGATCATAAGAAGTTTCATGACCTTTGTTGTCATCCCCAAAGTGAAATGGTTCAAATGGAGGGATGGATGGATTGGATGCAAAATTAGCATTGGATAAATTTACTTTATCACTTAGTAGTTCTAGCCATTTTCCTTTTTACCAGTTATGGTGGGAAATTGAGAGAGGTGTGTAATATCTACCAAAATTTTCTTATCGTTTTTCGCCTAATTGTTCGATTTTTATCGAGTAATTGAGATTAATTAAAATTTGACTAAATAATTATTTAGGATCAATTGATTAGCAATTAATTGAGTTTAGATATGAGGAAATTAGGTTAGAAGTATAGAAGATTTCATAAAAATTTTCTTGAAACTGATTTACCAATTTAAAGGAAATTGGCAAGATTACGGTATTTTAAATTATCGTAATCAAACCAATGAGATTTTAACTCATTAACCCTACTTTAAGTGGCTAAGAACTCAGCGACTTAACCCATGAAAGTGACACCACTTTGGCCACAAAAATGAGGAAGGTTGGCTGAATTTCAGCCTCTTGTGTTTCAACCAATCGAAGCCTTTGAAGCCAACTACCTTTCTTCTCCTTTAATCAGATTTTCCTCCCTTTTTCATTCTTTTCGATCTACGTCCCCTTCCTCTCTTGTTCAGTTCTCTTCTTATCTTCTCCACTCACCCAACTCCCTCAAAGTATCTAGCTCAACCAAGTTTTATTCATCCAAGCTCCAAAATCAAGCCAAATCACATAACAAGAGGTAGAGGTTCAAATCTTCTCTTGCTATTCTGATTATGGGTGGCTATTGGTGACTCTATTTTCTCAATTCTTGATATGATAATTGAATGAATATGATGTTATTTGTCTAGTTTGTTGGCTGTTGTTGATGTTAAATTCGGTTAGGAAGTAGGAAAAGGTGAAAGAATGAAGATGTAAGAAGCTAGAAACCTAGAATCCCTCAGCAGTCCGTACGGCGGAGTGTATGGCTCTACCTACCGCCCTTTAAATTCGATGAAACCATTTTTTTATGAAACTAGACATTTAGGGCTATCCATACATATATCATATAAGGTCATTTGATTAGTACTGAGAGAGATACGAATTTTTGAATTTCAATCTAGGTTTTTGAGTTTGAATCTGTGCAGATTAGGTTGTTCAAGGTAAATCTTGCCCTATACTAAAACTAACTTTGTTAGGAAGCTTACACATAGACGAATATCTCATAAAAATTTCAGAGTTAGATAAGGTCCCGTTTGTTCCCAGTGATTCAAGAAATTTGCCCTATGTCCAAATTGGGCCAAAATAGGGCAGTTCTGAAAGGTCAAAATTTGGGTGTTATAACTTGAGCCCTACTAATTCAAATGAAATGGAACCTTTGCAAATGAAATTTTGTTCTATTAGCTTTAGTATGATACCAATTTTGTATGATTTAAATCAGTTTTCGATTTTTAGTGAATTTTTTATTTTAAGTGTGCAGTTCTGGCTAGATTTAGGGTAAGCTGAGATAAAACTTAAATAACTTGAGCTATATTTATCAAAATTAGATGGGACCAGAAAGGTTAAAAAATAGACATATAACACTTCAACATATCCAAAATTCAGGTCCAAATGAGTTAAAATGAATTTAAGGCTTAATTTCTAAAAATGGGCAAAGTTGAGGAATATGAGCAAGATTTCCAAAATTAAAGAATTTGGCACCTTAATGCATATATGAGTTTAATTAATGTCTAAGTGTTGCAATTCCATGTTGGTGCTTGAAAGATTAATACATTATATTTGATCTCTTACTGTGACTAACTGTCTGTGGAAACTGGCACTATTCATGGGAAAATAGATCTGATTTGTTATGCTGCCGAATTTTCGGTAGAATTGTAAGGAAGTTATGAGCCTTTATATGTTATGAATATGTATGTGGAAATCATGTATACAAGGATATATGAAAGTAAGCGATGAAGCATATATATGAGAATGAAAGGATACGAATATATTAAGTGTGGATCCCTTCACCTAGAGGCAATTATGAGATCCCTCCTTGTGAAGGTGGTTAAATGAGATAAGATTGGATCCCTTCACCTGGAGACAGTTGCACTTTGAATCCCTCCCCGTGAAAGCAGTTAAAAGATATAATGAAGGCCACATATTCCTAAGGAATGTGACATGGCGATTACGCTCTAATGGGGTATAACATGGTGATCATACTCTGGAATGTGGCATGATGATCCCACACCCTAAGGAATGTGGCATGGCGATGACATTCCGATGGAGTATGACATGGCGTGATGGAAACTTTGAATTAATTACCTTAGGCAGTGTGAGAATTTCTCAAGCAGCACTATGCCATGACAATCCTCACATTTGGAATTATAAGGTAGTGTAACACTGCCGTTGAAAATATGGCACTGCCATATGTTAAAAATTAAGAAATGACAAAAGTGCCCCTATCAACTTTTGTTAATTTCACTCTTGCCCAAAAGTTTTACAAATTGTACTTTAACCCCAAGTGGATACTTCCACAATAATCCTAGAACTTTTCATAAAATGACATTTACATCCTCACATCGGTAGAATTAGCAGAATGGGATTTTAAGCGGAGCAGAATTACGTGGCGAAACCATAGAAGTTTAAATCTCTACCGATTGGGCCATGGAGGCAGTCTAGTGTGAAATGACGTGGGGTGCCCCTGGATTTGCTCAAAATTATGAAAATACCATTAGTTACAGAAAATAAGAAACCGAGAGGCTCCGGATTTACGAAAATGTCTAATTTACTCCGTTAATTCGCTTATTTGGTTTCAATAGTTATGTAAGGGAAATTAGAGGTTAATTAAATATTTATCAAGAGTTAATTAGATATTAGTTAGAGAGATTAAGCTTAAGATAAATTAAATTGAATATGCAAATATCTTAAACTATTAAGTAACGTTTGACTGGTTTGGAGGAAATCGATAAATATTCGGTGTTCTAAACTACCAGAGCCGAATCAGTAGAATTCGACACTGATAACCTTAGGTTGAATGGCTGAAATTCAGCCACCCTTACCACATATGAGTGGCGCCAAGTGTTGCTCAAGATAGTGGAGAAACTTGGCCTCACCTCCACCGAATTTTTATCATTTTCGCTTAATTGTTCAGTTTTATCAACTACTTAAGATTAATTAGCATTCGACTAAATTTTTACGTAGAGCCAATTAAGTATCATTTAGAGAAATTAGATATGAGAGAAGTAGATTGAAAGTATAGGAAACTTCATAGGATTTTTCGAAAACCGATTTACCGATTTAAAGGCAATCGGTAAGATTTTGGTACTTTAAACTGTCTGAACCAAACAAATAAAAATTATACTGTGAGAACCCTAGGATGAATGGCCAAGATTCAGCCAACACACCCTACAAGTGGTGTAACACCCTCCCGAGTACGATATTATGCTTAAGTCATAATACCTCACCTAGGAGTTGTTACTGTTACTTAATCGGACCTTGTCTGGCAGCAACCTTCGGCCACCTTCAATCTTACTAGTCAACTCCACCTCGAAGGACCTTCTTCGAAACTATTGAATTATCTAGAGATAACACGGAAATAAACATAGGAGTGAGAATTATAAATTCTCAGTAGGATTTATTAAACTAACATAAATTGCATCATCATTGTCATCTCCAGTTTACTTCGGTTTATTACGAAAAAGGTGAACATGCTATATAAACTGCTAAATTTTATAGTTCAAAAATATAATGTCCGAAGCAAAGTTCATTTTAATCACACACTTGGCAATTTGGGAGAGCCCATATGAAACAAATTTCATGAATTATATTAAGAATAGTAGCTGAAACATAATAAAATACAATAGCATCAATATACTGGGGATATAACATCTTCACATGCCATATTCCAAAGTATGATCGCCATGTCTTACCCCATCAGAGCGTGATCGCCATGTCACGTTCCTTAGGAATATGGGACCTTCATTCGGTACTTACATTAACTGGGTCATGCCATGCCTCATGTAAGTCTTAGCCCCTATACTCACACTAGCTGGGTCGATGCCATGCCTCATGTGAGCAGGGTGCTTGCATATGCTTTAATCTTTAGTCTTGAGTCTTTAGTCTTTAGCCTTTACTGCCCTTGGGTAGCCTGGCTTTGGAGTGAGCTCGTCAGCTCGACTCGTGACGGTCGTCACACCGACTCACCCACAAGGGGATTCACGTGCCTCTAGTCCTGGAGGGATCTCATTTTGGTCACGTGCCTCTAATTGAGGGATCTTTTCTGACCACGTGCCTCCAAGGTAGAGGGTAGCTGCCTTCACAAAGAGGGATTCAAAGTGCAACTACCTTCAAGTGAAGGGATTCATATCTTATCTTATTTAACTGTCTTCACAAGGAGGGTTCTCATAACTACCTCTAGGTGAAGGGACCCACATTTAATATATTCATACGCTTTCATTCTCATACATAATCATGCATAGTCATGCTGAGTGCATTCATACTTATGGTTCATCATTTACTTTCACATATTCTTGCATACATGATTTCCACATACATATTCATAACATATAGATGCTTATAACCTTCTTACAATTCTGCCGAAAATTCGGCAGCATAACGGATCAGATCCGCTTCCCCATGAATAGTGCTAGTCTACCAGTAAAACCAATCAGGCAAAAGTTCAACATAGAGCAGCAAACATATCAAAATAATGTCAATCATATAGGGATTGAACCCTCATATATCATACTAATATCAATCACGTAGGGATTAGACCCTTATATTCAATTTTGCTCATTATATCAATTCTGCCCAGTTTTTAGAAATGAAGCCCTAAATTCATTTTAACTCATTTAGACCTGATTTTTGGATATGTTAAAGTATTATGTGCCTATTTTCTAATCTCTTTAGCTCCATCTAATTTTGATATCTATAGCTCAAGATATTTAGGTTTTATCCCCGCCTGCCCAATGGCTAGCCAGAATCAGACACCTAAAAGTAAAAATCCACTAAAAATCGAAAACTGACTCAAATTATACTAAATTGGACCATACTAAATCTAACAGGGTAAGGTTTCATTTACAAAAAGTTTCATTCCATTTGACTTAGTAGGGCTCGAGTTATAAGCCTCGAATTCTGACCTTCCTAAACCGCCCTGTTCTAGCCCAGATTGGACATAGGGTAAAATTTTTGGATCACTGGGAGCAACTGGGACCTTATCTAATTCTGAAATTTTTATGGGACATTCTGCTATGTGTAAGCTTTCTAAAAAATTTGGTTTCATTCATTTTCAAGTAGTATAGGGTGATTTCTACTCTGAACAACCCAATCTGCCTAGATTTATGGTCAAAACCCTATGTCGAAATTCGAAAATTCATAACTCTTCCAATACTAATCCAAAAACCTTGTATATATATTTATGGAAATCCCTAGATGTCTAGTTTCATATAAAAATGGTTTCATCAAATTTAATCGACTGTAGGAGAAGCCGTACACTCCGCTGTACGGACTGCCGAGGGATTCTAGGTTTCCAGCTTCTCACATCTTCATCCTTTCCCATTTTCTTACTTCCTAAACGAATTTAACACCAACAACAGCCAACAAACCAGCCAAATAACCTCATAATCATTCAATTATCTCATCAAGAATTGAGTAAATAGAGTCACCAACAGCTACCCATAATCAGAAAATCAAGACAAGAATTGGAATCCTACCTTTGTTGTATGTGATTTTGCTTGATTTTGGGGCTTAGATGAGCAAGACTTGATTAGGTTTGATGGTTTGATGGAGTTGGGTGAGTGAGGAAGAGGAGAAGAGAGCTAAAAGGAGGGGAGAAGTGGCGCAGAAAATGGCTGAATGAAGAGAAGGAGGTGTGTTTATAAAGGCATGGAGATAGTTAGGATGAAGGGTGGTGATTGGTTGGAACTCACATGGCTGAAATTCAGCCAACCTTCCTCTCTTTTTGTGGTTGTGTTTGCGCCATTTTGAGAGATTAAGTGGCTGAGTTCTCAGCCACTTAAAGTAGGGTTGATGAGTTGAAATTTTATTGGTTCGGTTCCGACAGTTTAAAATACCATAATCTTACCGATTTAATTTAAATCGGTAAAACGGTTTTGAAGAAATTTGTGAAGTTTTTTATGTTTCTATTCTAATTATCTTTAGTCTAACATCTAATTAACTCTTGATCAACCCTTAATTAATTTCTAATCAAGCTTAAAGATTCAATAAAATCAAATAAATTGATTAACAGTGTAAATTAAACGTTTTGCAAGTTGAAGGCCTTTCTGGTTTTTGTTGTTAATGACTAATGGCATTTTGTAATTATGGATAAGTCTAGGGATATCCCATATCATTTCACATATGGATACCTCCGTGACTCAATCAGCTGAGGTTTAGGTTTCTACGTTTTCGCTACGCGATTCTGCTTCATTTAAAACCTTATTTTACTAATCCTGTTGATATAGGGACCTAAATGTCATTTTCTAAAATATTCAGGGGCAAGGCTATAAATAATATATAAGGACCTAAAGGTTATTTTTTAAAAAGTTCAGGGGTAAGATTGTGAATAATAAAAATTTATTTTTTATTATTTCTTATTACGTTATATGGGGATGTTACAAGTGGCGCCACAATCAGCCATCAAGAAGGCAGCCAAATCAGATTGGAGAAGGAAAACACTTCCACCAATCACATGCAATCTTGCTCCAAAAGTCTTCAATTATTTCCTTGCAACTCCCTTGATTATTTTCGGATTTATAACCTGCTGAACTCTCATTATTTCTCTCCTATCTCAACTCATCTTCACTCCATCTTTATCTACTCTTCAAGCTTCATCAAGATTCCTTCAATCCAAGGCACTAATTTAGCACAACAACACCTAGAAGAGGTAGGAATTCCAACTTCTTTCTTGCTTTCTTTGAATTGGCCTGATTGAGACTCCACTTTCTTCCCAATTTCTTGCAAGATTCTGATGTTATCTTGAGTGATGATGATGAATTAAGGTTGGTTTAGGGTGTATATGTAAGTTTGAATTGAAGATTGGATGGATTGATTAGAGAAAAACATGAATCCAAGAAGAATTCAAGAAGCTGTTAGGGTTTTTCCCTCGACGGTCCGTACGGCGGAGTTTGAGTGAAACTAATGCTGTTTGAAAGCTAACATGTAAAGAAACATCCCATAAAAATTTCAGCATCAGATTCATTTCCATTTGTTCCCAGCACATCAATGAAGTTGACTTAAGTTCAAACCGGGCAGGAGCAGGGTAGTCTAGTAAGGTCAAGTTTCGGGGCTTATATCTCAAAATATACTCATGCAAATGAGATGAAACTTATTTCATTAGAAATATTGTCCTGTTAGCTTTAATTTGATATAAATTTAGTATGATTTCACCTAGTTTTCTATTTTTAGTGAATTTTTACTTCTAAGAGTGCAATTCTGGTTAGTTGTAGGGCAGACAAAAGTAAACTTTGAATAACTTGAGCTACATCAATCAAAATGAGATGGGACCAAAAGGGTTGGAAACTAGACACATAGATCTATAACATATTCAAAATTTAGGTCCAACTAAATTGAATAGAAATTATGGTGAATTTTACAAAAATCGGGCAAAATTGAGTAGAATGAGCAGAAAACTTTAGTTATGTATTTATGTTGCCATGTTATATGATTGATATTATTGTTAGAAAACTTGATACCCTGTGTCGGTTTTGCTGCTTGATTGATCCTTCTGGTAGTCTGGCACTATTCATGGGGAAGCGGACTCGATCCGTTATGCTGTCGAAATTCCGGCAGAAATATGTGAATTATATGAATGTTATACATTTATATGTTATGCTCATGAGATTCATATATGCAAGAATGATTTAAGTATGATATGAAGTATATGAATGATTGCATGTAGCATATGCATGTATAATCATGTCCGAAGAAGAATAAGAATTATGAGAACTTGCAAGAAAGACGTACCAAGCTACCACGTGAGGCATGACATAGACCTAGCTAGCGTGGGCTAGAGCGGTACTGTCTAAGACTTGAGCCAGCCCTCGACCAGATTTAAGGGGAATAGACCGGTGTGAGGGTTGGGGAAAGTAAACCCGTCACTCATGTATAGGTACGAGCTCGGACCTAAAAAGCAGGCTATATTACCCAGCGGTGAGAGAGGCCATTCACCTCCAAGGGACCAAGTACAGATTCGCAAGGTTAAGTTGCAAGTTAAAGAAGAGATAAATTAAGTCAAGTGCACTTGCATACATTTAAGTATACGCATTTATATGTGCATCTTCAATTATCTAGTTAAGTCATAATGCTATTATGATCCTTATTGAAGCATATTATACTATCCGTATTTCTATGTCTGTCATATGATATGGCAAGTGGTTGTTAAAATATAACCCGCTTCGAGAAAGGTGTTTTCAACTTAAAATTGAACCACTATTTATTTATATGTGTTCATATTTTTATAATAAACCGAAGCGGCTGGGATATTTATGATGGCACTGTATGAGTAATAATTTGAGTTTACCTACTGAGAACTTTAGGTTCTCACTGCCTACTTGTATGTTTCTCTTATCTGTAAATATTCCAGCACACAAGTTGGAAATCAAGTGCGAGGCAGAGTATAGGGCCATTCATTGAGCAAGAATCGGGCATAAGCTAGACCAAGAGACTATTGAAGCTAGCTAACGATTAGTCGGATGTAAACCCTGTGTACTATGTCAATTACAGTTTTTTTTTAAAGTGTAGTTATTTTATTATCTATGTATCAAAGATTATTAGTCAGCAATAAAATGAGTAGTTCAAGGGCCATGTATTATATTCTCCATATTTTAAAGATTTTTCTTAGCACAGTGACAACCTTTTAATATAACTCCATGACTCGAGCATGGCGTATATGATAGAGGTTGTTACATTAATTGGTATCAAAGCAGTTCATCTTGTGTAGGCCTGTGGATGGACTGATTATGCTTCTAATGCATACTCTAAGAATCTAGATAAACCATGCTTTAGGTCCTCGCATGAAGAGGACATAGAAATATTATGCATGGTAGCCTTGCGGTGAGTGTTGTGGACTACCTGTTGCACTTGACTGAAGATTGAGCCTGATCACCTCAATATAGGGTTTTGTGTAAGCAGAGACCTATGACATCCTGCAGGCTTATTAGGAATCTTCCAAACATAAATATTAGGGATGAGACTCCTAGGAAGTAACAATGGCAATAGGAGGTAGACGACTGAGCAAGTCAAAGGGTGTAGAGAATTGGGACTCCACTCAAGGAAAATCGTGTTGGACGGTTTGGCATTGACCTAGTAAATTTGGTCATAGCTAAGAAGGATCATCTCCTAAGTGCTACTGGGCAACTGAACATTTAAGTCATCAAAGGAAGGATCTCAGTTAGTAATGAGTGGAGCAAGAATCTTTTTCACTCTGACGAAGCTTACTCTAAGCTTCATTTGCAACCACTTGATCCAGGCTATTTTTTTTATTGAATCTAGGAATTTTCTTGCCTAGTGTAGTAGACCTAATTCTTGACAAGAGTAAGTCATCTCGAGCGGTGTTGATGGTACCCTTATTTTCTTCGTAAGTAAGATTCCCTCGAAAGTACTTCACCGGCAAATTCAGTCAATAGTTTTTAATCTGGATTATGGTAATGCCATATCAGAAATACCCGATCCTTCATTACAAAGTTTGAAGCGTGGACAGATGAGGCAAGGTTTTAGAAAACAGAATTAAGGTTAGGAGCCTTAGTTAGGTATAAGGGAAAGCCTTTTCAAGACTCTATTTAGAGGTTAAAATGGTTTTCTTTTTCGAGCGCTTGTAAAACTGAGGAGCATTAAGGAGGATCTCAGCCTTAAGGGAAAACATTAACAAATTTTGAAGAAATTCATCTAATTATACATTATATCAGAGTAGAGGCGCAGTTATGCACGGTACAAAAATGAAGTAAAGCTATCCAGACTATCTCCTTTAGCTTGAATCTAGGGGATCTTTCTACCTGGTTTTGTAACTTTAATATTCGATAGGAGTAATTTGGATTGTGATAATACTACATTATAAAGACCTGATCCTTCATTAAGAAACTTGTAGGGTGGACGAATGAAGCAGGGGATCAGTGAAAGAAGCTAAGGGCAGAAGCTTCAGTTAGGTACACAGGAAACCTTTTTAAGTCCCCATCCAGAGGAATAGAGTGATGTCTCCCTCAAGGGTACAGGGAGCTAACCTTGTAGCGATTGCAAATTGGAAAAGTACTAAGTGGAATCTTGGCTTTGAAAGGGAAATAGTTGAGCAAACTATAAAGAGACTCATCTAACTGTACATTGAATCAAGATAGAGATATGGCTATACACGGTATGAGAAGCAGATGAAATTATAAGTGTAACAAGAAAGAGAGACCATGTATCTCCTACTAACCTGAAGTAGAAACACTTTCAGATTAGAGGTGGCATACGAATCAAGTGTAATTTTTCCTACCTTTCAGGAATAAGGGGAATGTTAGAAAATTTAGTCATGCTCAAATTCTATCAACCTCAGCCACCACAAGAACTAGATGACGGAATCATCTTCAACATGTTATTAGTAGCGGAATGAGTCTATTCAAAGAAGAAAGGCAAAATCGAACAATTGCCCTTAGATACCATTATATATGCTACAGGAGGAGTAACTCGATAAAGAATGTATTCGGATTCAGGCGAGAGTAATAAAAATTTAAAGTATGCAACTAATCCCGATAGACCGAGGGAACAACGACAAGGTAGGTTCTGACGAATGAAAACAGACAAGTTTCTATAGTAACAATAGAATGCAGCAGGAACGAGGTAGGAATAGAGGAAGTTTGGATTTATGGCTGGCCCACTAAAGAGAGAAAAGCTACCTAGTATGAGAAGTACGGTGCAGACAAGATTGTGTACAAAATACCAAGTAGTGTTGCCTTGGCACCGGCCATAAGTGTAGCAGACCTAATGCACCTTAAACAAGACCGAATGATGCACCAATATAAGATCAAACAGAATTTGGAAACGTGCCCCATGAGGGGCGAAGTTACGATATCGGAATTAGAGGCAGTCAGAAGAGTCTGTATAACTTGGGCTAGATTAAATGCGATAATCACCAACACACTAGGTTCCATTAGAGTTCCGTAGTCAAGCGTGCTCGGACGAGAGTAATATTATGATGGGTGACCTTCTGGAAAATCCTCATATTGTAACTTCAACAGGGAAGCAAGACCGTCATTCCCATCTCTCACAGCAAATGGATTACATCCTAAGAGCAAGATATTATGAAGAATAGCTAAAAGGTTTAGCAGCTAAGGTACCCACAAAAAAGTGAGAGGTGGACATCAACGCAACAGTCAAGGAATCTCCATGCTAAATAATTGAAGAAAATAGAAAAATGGCAGGAACTTCTGTTGTCCCACAATCCTTTCCTTACGTGAAGCTGATCATATTTTGAGGGAGCAAGTATCGCAACAATCACTGAGAAGTTCAACAAGAATGACACATGATCCGATTAGCAAATAATGAGAAATGGAGTAAAGTCCACAAGTGTAGGAGAGATTTCGAAGCAAGGACTATAGTTATATTTAGAAGGAAGCTTTAGCATTACACCTAAAACTTAACAGAAGGGGATTCATCACTGACCAAAGAGGATCAAGTAGGCGAGAGTTTGGATATGGCCTGGTCAGTTTCTCGAAAAACTTCGGCGAAGCCATTATGACAATTATATGTTGAAGTTGATCGTTGCTGTAGCTGATAGTTTTCATAATGGCAAGAACTTCTTTAGTTGGTATTTGGGACCCAAGGCACAAGCATTAGCAAGTTTACCGGAAAACATAGTGCACAAGTAGTTAGACACATGACATGGAGGATGAGGAATTTACTCGATGAATTTGATGATGGATCAGAACGTCAACAAAACAAAGTATATTTTGGTACCCATATAATCCACGACAACTCTCTACTTAGATATTAGAAAGTCATCTTGTAAGACAATATGGTAAGGAAAAACTTTGCAGTTTCAATGAAAGGATTTGACTTTTAACCTTGGTTTTCACATTAAACTACTTGTATCTCAACAACCAGGAATCAAGGAGGATATCAGACTAATAGGAAGAGTCACGAGTCATAAAACTTAATCCGTATAGTGGGAGTGACCTGAAATTTTTCTACAGGCATTAGGCATGAGGCAAATTTTACCAAGAAGAATGAGTTTTAAGATAAGGCTCCTAATTATAATTTTAAGAGAAGGCCTAAGCCTATGTTTCTAAAGAACCATATCGGAGGCGAATTTATTATTGAACTAAGGGTAACTGAGCGAATAAGAATCTTGGAAAAGAATATACAGACCTCCTTTACATAGGCATTATAGTCACCACATATTGATGTCAATTACTATGATAACTGCTAAACTTTACAATTGCAAATTTTCATGAGTTAAATATCTGGGGTCTCATGTACAAGTGGCAGAAGATTTAGTGTAACACCCTACTAATTTTATGTTATGCTTAAGTCATAGTATGAAACTAGTCAGATCGTGTTACCGTGTTGATACTCTATTTACTTTCCTTGTTTTGTTCTTCTTTAAATCGTCATCATCATATAAACATTTTTCTCCTTCTTCTTTTTTTTTTTTTTTGACGAAACGGCGCGCTGCTATACTAAAAGCGAAACGAATCGAACAAAATATCACTAAGATAAGTATAGTACAATAGCGTTACTGCATACATGCAAACATATATATATCAGAAGCCACTGCTTCAATTTTTGTACAAAGTTTTAAAGTAGAATACATACGGGGGCTGGTGTATCAAAAAGACCATAATGCCATCATCCGCCAAAATACCCTATGGTCCTCAAAGGACGTTTCGTAACCTACTGCTAACCCTACAGCCAAGTCCATGACCCAAAGCTACATGCTGTTCAAAAGAGGGTCATACCATACAACATCTCCTACTGCCAAGCTACTCTGTCAGGTAGCCGTTAGCCATGCCAGGCTCAGCCGGTATATAGTCTGCGCTGGGTCCCGAGGAGGAGGAGGGTGACGAGCCGGTGGCCTCGGAGGGATCACTCTCTAAACTCATCGGGATGTCGGGGGCTGCCTGCGGTGGTGACTCAAAGGTGGTCGTGGTGCTGCGGGTGCAGGAGGTGCAGGATGTGGGTGCGCCATGTGTAGAGGGATGGCAATATAAGGGGTAGCAGGGTCGAAGATGGGATGGTGTAAAGGAACATCAAAGTTCCTGTTGCTGAAGAGGTAAAATCGAAAGTTGCACGAACCAGCTATGTACAAAGAGTCCAACTCTGGATCATGGTGGAGCTGTAACGCAAGAATCTCAATAAAAAGGGTAGTTGTGGAGTCCATCGCCAGTGTCTGAGAATGATGCGGGAGACACAAAACGGGGTGAGAATTTCAAGAAAATTCTCAGTAGGGTTCGGTTATACTGGTACTGACGTCACATACATTCTCAGTTGCCTCGGGTTTTATTTAATTATAAAATATGTGTTCAAACTGAAAAGTCCATTTTCATGAGTTTAAGAAAATGTCTGGTCCGAGGCAAGGTTCAGTTTTACTTTAATTGACATAAGAAACAAAATAGATTACTAATACGGATACATAGAATGATAATCGAAATAAATAAATGCATAGCAGTGAGCAATTATAACATACAATTGTAAACATCTTGATGTAACTATTTCATGCATTCATGCATTCATGTAATCATGTAGACTCGTTCTTGAACTTTCCTTCATAAACTTTTTCATTACTTTCTATCATTTTCCATCTCTTGGTCCCCTGGGAGTTCTTGGCCATTTTAGACTCCTGGGTAATAGTCTGCTTATCAGGATCGAGCTCGTTCCTATACAGGAATGCCGGGTTTACTTTTCCTGACCTTCCCACCGATCTATTCCCCTTAACTTCTTATCCGGGGCTGGCCCAAGTAGTATGGAACTTGCATAATAATACAATTCTTTCATAACTTTCATGGCTTTCTTAAGAATGCATATGCAGTAACATGTAATTCATAACTTGTACATGGGTTCTACCGAAATTTTGGCAGCATAACGAAACGTGTCCGCTTCCCCATGAATAGTGCCAGCCAATCAATACATCAATTTATCACAAGGAACACAACTTCACATTTATATTCCAACATAGAACTCAAATCCATATCAAATTCATTAAGGTAGGAATCCTGCCTCAGTATATTCAACCAACCCGGTTTTTGTAATTCAAGCCATAATTTCATTTTAACTCATTTGGACCTCAAATTTGAGTATGTTAAAGTGTCATGTGCCTATTTTCTAACCTCTTTAGTCCCATCCAATTTTGGTATCTACAACTCAAGATATCTAGATTTTATCTCGGCCCGCCCATTGGCTAGCCAGAATTAGGCAACGAAAAGTAAAAATCCACTAAAAATCGAAAACTGACTCAATTCATACGAAATTGGTCTCATGTTGAAGCTAACAGAACAAAGTTTCATTTAGAAAAATTCCCACTCAATTTGGCTTAGAGGGGCTCGAGTTACAAGCCCCGAATTCGGATCTTTCTACACTGCCCTGTTCTAGCCCGGTGTGGACATAGGGCGAATTGCGTGGAGAACTGGGAGCAACTGGGACCTTATTAAATTCTGAAATTTTTATGAGATATTCTCCTATGTGTAAGCTTTCTAACAAAGTTCGTTTCACTCATTTTCATGTAGTATAGGTCGAGTTCTACCCTAAATAACCTAATCTGCCCAGAGCCAGAGTCAAAACCCTAGGTTGAAATTCAAAAATTCATATCTCCCTCAATTCTGATCCAAAATCCTTATATGATATGTCTATGGAAAGCCCTAGATGTCTAGTTTCACATAAAAATGGTCTCGTTAATTTTAAACGGCGGGAAGTGAAGCCGTACACTCCGCCGTACAGACTGCCGAGGGTTTTGGATTTTTCAGCCTCTCAACTTTTTCATATCTTTATCTTTTATCTCTTTCAATTCAAGTCTTAACCTCATAGACAACCCATAGTTCAGCTATAATTCATCATAATTAGTTAATCAACACATCAAAGTAAAATTTAGACCACCATCAATACTTCAAGAACCTAAAAGTCAAGTAAGAATTTAGAACCCCTTCCTCTTATTGTGAATGATTTTGGTTTGAGTTTGTAGCTGCAACTTGGTAAAAGTCCAAGGTATGAAGGAGTTGGGTGAGAGATGAAAAAAAAAGAGAAAGTTGGAGTGAAGTGTGCAACGTGAGAAAAAAATCTGAAGAAGAGAAGGAGAGTTATATAAGTATGAGTAGTAGTTAACTTGGAAGGTTTTGATTGGCCTCTAAACATAGGGCTAAGTTTCAGCCAACCTTGCCCTCTTCTTATGACCAAACTACTCTCCATGTTGTCTTATTTGTGCGATAGATTTGCTCTCCACGTTGCCTAGAGTGGGACTAGTTTCCAGTATATTCTGGAAACGAAATCGGAACTCGTAGACATCCTGCATGTGAAGTCGGAACTCGGAAAACATCCAGTTTAGTCGAAACTTAAAAGTAGAGCCTGGTGTGAAGCCAAGCACTTAAAGTCGGAAATCAGGAAATTAGGCAAAACGAATCAATCATAAACATAATTCCGGAGGGCGGAATTCACAACATTAATCCGTGTACCAGGAAATCGAGAATTATAGAATCTTGATCTCGGAACTCGAAAAGATACAGAAATGAGAGCTACTGATATTGAACTCGAGATCGGATCTCGTACATTTGTGAATCATAATGTCGGAATTCGGAATATAGCCAGTTCATTTGAGCCGTAGAGACAAAGTCGAAAATCGAAAATTTTGATCTTTGATAGCTAAGGTCGGAAGTCGTAAATTGTGCTGAAGTCGAAGACGAACTCGTAAGTTGGAGGCATCAGTCACTTCATTTCAGCTCCTGAAATCGGAAATCGGAATTCATACTGATGAGGTCAAAATTCATACACGCTCACACAAGGTCGGAAATCGTAAATCCTTGTCTGTCCAGCCTTGAAGATGAGTTCGGAGGTTGGGAATACTATGGGCTCGGAAGTCGGAAGTCGTGGATGTTACATTTAGCAGCTACCACCAAGCAGGACTAGTGGGGTATAGAGCAAGGGAGATGAGTAAGAGTCTCCAATAAATTGAACAATGATTCAGAGCGTCATAGGGACAGGGCAAGTTTAGACACCAGCATAACCCTTATGGATCCTTTGTACATATTAAGACATTACCTCATAACTATCGGCAAGCAATCTCAAGATAAGATGCAAACTCAAAAAGAGGAATATCTCTATAAGTTAAAAGGAATTTGTCCTTGACCCTTCTTAATCCTAGAATTTTGAGGACAAAATTCTTTTAAGGTGGGTAGAATGTAACATCCCCACTTTAGTAAACTGAACGTAATGGAAACTTTGAATTAATTACCTTAGGCAGTGTGAGAATTTCTCAGGCAGCACTATGCCATGACGATTTTCACACTTGGAATTATAAGGTAGTGTAACACTGCCGTTGAAAATATGGCACTGCCATATGTTAAAAATTAAGAAATGACAAAAGTGCCCTTATCAACTTTTGTTAATTTCACTCTTGCCCAGAAGTTTTACAAATTGTACTTTAACCCCAAGTGGATATTTTCACAATAACCCTAGAACTTTTCATAAAATGACATTTACGTCCCCCATCGGTAGAATTAGCAGAATAGGATTTTAAGTGGAGCAGAATTACGTGGCGAAACCGTAGAAGTTTAAATCTCTGCCGATTGGGCCATGGAGGCAGTTTGGTGTGAAATGATGTGAGGTGTCCCTGGACTTGCTCAAAATTATGAAAATGCCATCAGTTACAGAAAATAGGAAACCGAAAGGCTCCGAATTTACAAAAAAGTCTAATTTACTCCGTTAATTCGCTTATTTGGTTTCAATAGTTATGTAAGGGAAATTAGAGGTTAATTAAATATTTATCAAGAGTTAATTAGATATTAGTTAGAGAGAGTAGGCTTAAGATAAATTAAATTGAACATGCAGATATCTTAAACTATTAAGTAACGTTTGACCGGTTTGAAGGAAATCGATAAATATTTGGTGTTCTAAACTGCCAGAGCCGAGTCAGTAGAATCCTACACTCATAACCTTAGGTTGAATGGCTGAAATTCAGCCGCCCTTACCACATATGAGTGGCGCCAAGTGTTGCTCAAGATAGAGGAGAAACTTGGCCTCACCTCCACCGAATTTTTATCGTTTTCGCTTAGTTGTTCGATTTTATCAACTACTTAAGATTAATTAGCATTCGACTAAATTTTTACTTACGCCAATTAAGTATCATTTAGGGAAATTAGATATGAGAGAAGTAGATTGAAAGTATAGGAAACTTCATAGGATTTTTCCAAAACCGATTTACCAATTTAAAGGCAATCAGTAAGATTTCGGTACTTTGAACTGTCGGAACCGAACCAATAAAAATTATACTGTGAGAGCCCTCGGATGGATGGCCAAGATTTACCCAACACACCCTACAAGTGGCACCACAATCAGCCTTCAAGAAGGCAGCCAAATCAGATTGGAGAAGGAAAACACATCCACCAATCACATGCAATCTTGCTCCAAAAGTCTTCAATTATTTCCTTCCAACTCCCTTGATTATTTTCGGATTTATAACCTGCTGAACTCTCATTGTTTCTCTCCTATCTCAACTCATCTTCACTCCATCTCCATCTACTCTTCAAGCTTCATCAAGATCCCTTCAATCCAAGGCACCAATCTAGCACAACAACACCTAGAAGAGGTAGGAATTCCAACTTCTTTCTTATTTTCTTTGAATTGGGCTGATTAGGACTCCACTTTCTTCCCAATTTCTTGCAAGATTCTGATGTTATCTTGAGTGATGATGATGAATTAAGTTTGGTTTAGGGTGTATATGTAAGTTTGAATTGAAGATTGGATGGATTGATTAGAGAAAAACATGAATCCAAGAAGAATTCAAGAAGTTGTTAGGGTTTTTCCCTCAATGGTCCGTACGGCGGAGTGTACGGCTCTACCTACAACCAATTAAATTTGATGAAACTATTTTTATATGAAACTAGAAATTCAAGGCTTTCCATACATATAAAATATAAGGCCATTGGATTACTATAGAATTAGTTATGAATTTTTGAAGTTTGACCTAGAAATCTGGATTCTCATCTGGGCAGTATGAGTTGACAAGGGTATAACTCACCCCACACAACTCCAAATTGAGTGAAACTAACACTGTTTGAAAGCTAACATGTAAAGAAACATCCCATAAAAATTTCAGTATCAAATTCATTTCCATTTGTTCCCAGCACATCAATGAAGTTGACTTAAGTTCAAATCAAGCAGGAGTACGGTAGTCCAGTAAGGTCAAGTTTCGGGGCTTATATCTCAAAATATACTCATGCAAATGAGATGAAACTTATTTCATTAGAAATATTTTTCTGTTAGCTTTAATTTGATATAAATTTTGTATGATTTCACCTAGTTTTCTATTTTTAGTGAATTTTTACTTCTAAGAGTGCAATTCTGGTTAGTTGTAGGGCAGACAGAAGTAAACTTTGAATAACTTGAGCTACATAAATCAAAATGAGATGGGATGAAAAGGGTTGGAAACTAGACACATAGATCTATAACATATTCAAAATTTAGGTCCAACTGAATTGAATAGAAATTATGGTGAATTTTACAAAAATCGAGCAGAATTGAGTAGAATGAGCAGAAAACTTTAGTTATGTATTTATGTTGCCATGTTATATGATTGATATTATTGTTAGAAAACTTGATACCCTGTGTCGGTTTTGCTGCTTGATTGATCCTTCTGGTAGTCTGGCACTATTCATGGGGAAGCGGACTTGATCCGTTATGCTACCGAAATTCTGGCAGAAATATGTGAATTATATGAATGTTATACATTTATATGTTATGCTCATGAGATTCATATATGCAAGAATGATTTAAGTATGATATGAAGTATATGAATGATTGCATGTAGCATATGCATGTATAATCATGTCCGAAGAAGAATAAGAATTATGAAAACTTGCAAGAAAGGCGTACCAAGCTGCCACGTGAGGCATGGCATAGAATCAGCTAGCATGGGCTAGAGCAGTACTGTCTAAGACTTGGACTAGCCCTCGACCATATTTAAGGGGAATAGACTGATATGAGCGTCGGGGAAAGTAAACCCGTCACTTATGTATAGGTACGAGCTCGGACCTGAAAAGCAGGCTATTACCCAGGGGTGAGAGAGGCCATTCACCTCCGGGGGACCAAGTACAGATTCGCAAGGTTAAGTTGCAAGTTAAAGAAGAGATAAATTAACTCAAGTGCACTTGCATACATTTAAGTATACGCATTTATATGTGCATCTTCAATTATCTAGTTAAGTCATAATGCTATTATGATCCTTATTGAAGCATATTATATTATCCGTATTTCTATGTCTGTCATATGATATGGCAAGTGGCTGTTAAAATATAATCCGCTTCGAGAAAGGTGTTTTCAACTTAAAATTGAACCACTATTTATTTAATATGTGTTCATATTTTTATAATAAACCGAAGCGGCTGGGATGTTTATGATGGCACTGTATGAGTAATAATTTGAGTTTACCTACTGAGAACCTTAGGTTCTCACTGCCTACTTGTATGTTTCTCTTATCTGTAAATATTCCAGCACACAAGTTGGAAATCAAGTGCGAGGCAGAATGCAGGGCTATTCATTCAGCAAGAATCGGGCATAAGCCAGACCAAGAGCCTATTAAAGCTAGCTAATGACTAGTCGGATGTAAACGCTGTATACTATGTCAATTACAGTTTTTTTTTAAGTGTAGTTATTTTATTATCTATGTATCAAAGATTATTAGTCAGCAATAAAATGAGTAGTTCAAGGGCCATGTATTATATTCTCCATATTTTAAAGATTTTTCTTAGCATAGTGACAACCTTTTAATATAACTCCATGACTCGAGCATGGCTTATATGATAGAGGTTGTTACACATACTCTGGGACGTGGCAGGATGAATATATTCCTAAGGAGTGTGACATGGTGATCACTCCCCAATGGAGTATGACAGGGCGATCGTACTCTAGAATATGTGTGACAAGTAAAGAAAGTAAACTAGGGGTGTAATCCTTCAAAAGGGAAGGTGACCCAAAGTATGCTCCCCTCACCCACATGAGACATGGCATGACCCAGCTAGTGTGAGTATTGGGGATAGGGCTTACATAAGGCATGGCATGAC
This sequence comes from Pterocarpus santalinus, assembly GCA_031439595.1. NCBI lineage: Eukaryota > Viridiplantae > Streptophyta > Magnoliopsida > Fabales > Fabaceae > Pterocarpus > Pterocarpus santalinus. Next base: position 39,569,101 of record CM062532.1, on the reverse strand, counting down.
CCAGCTAGTGTAAGTACCGAGAAGTTATGGTGGCGACAAGTTAAGAGAAGCTTATAGCACAGCGATGCATGTTTTATATAATCGTAATTGTACCTATGCTCATTATAATATAAATGATCAGAGGATATGTGAAATTTGAATCCACATCGGATAATCATGTTTTCGAAAACCTAAGAAACTGAATCTAATGAATGCTCATCATTATTATATACCATGTTTTATTGATGCTGAACCTGTTCTATCTATTTATACAATGATGTTTATTCTAGATATGAGATATTGTCAATGTGACCCAAGTGCGTGGATAAAATGAACTCTGTTTCAGACAATATGTTTTCAAACCATAAAATTAAACAATTGGTATAATATGTTCACTTTTTTTCATAATAAGCCGAAGCAGCTGGAGATAATAATGATGACACAACATATGGTAGTTAAATGAAACCTGCTTAGAATTTAAAAAATTCTCACTCTTTTTCCGTGTTATCTCCAGATAGTTCAAAGGTTTCCGAATAAGGCCCTCTGAGGCGAAGGTGGCCGAAGGTTACTGCCATACAAGGTCCAATTGAGTGAAAGTAACTGCTCCTAAGTGAGATATTATGACTTAAGCATAATACTGTACTTTGGAGTATGTTACAAAATGGTACCAGAGCAGTTCGATCCTCCTTGGACCTAAGGATTTGGACTGACTATGTTTCCAATGCACTCTGGAATCTTTAGAAAATGTCATGTGACAAACCTTATCTGCTCAGATAAGATATAGGGAATTAGATATGCATGACTGCTTGACTGTGAATGTTATTAGTTGCTGTCACACTTAACTTACTGTTGATCCTGATCAACTCAATGTTTTGTTGTGTGAGATTAGGAACTAATGGCTTCCAGGGGGCATGGTGGACCACAAACTGCACCCACTTCAGAAGACCCTGCTAATTTCATGGACACTCTACGAGAAATGACATATGCCATACGTGGACAAGCTATTGCAGCACACCAAATGATGGACCAACTAGGAAGATAACCTGGGGCCGGTTACGGTGGAAACCCGAATAACTCAGGTTTGGATCTAGAATACCTCAAGTTCGCAGAATTCTGAAAGGCGAACCCGCCCAAGTTTAGAGGAGTTTTTCATCCTAATAAGGCTGACTAGTGGGTTAAGACCATGGAGAAGGTCTTTTCCATTCTGGACTGCACTAACCACCAGAAAGTGGCCTTCGCCACTTATATGCTCGAAGCAGATGCAAAATTTTGGTGGGATAATGTGAAATGGCTATTAGAAGAGTCCCAGATAGAGATCACCTGGACTATGTTCAAGGATGCTTTTTACCAAAAATACTTCCCTCCATCAGTTCGGAATGCCAAGGAATCGGGATTTATGCAACTCTGCCAAGGAAGCAGTAGCATGTCAGAGTATATTGCTAAGTTTCAGGAACTATGCAAATTTTCCATAACCTATCAGCGGAATCCAGATGAGGTGTGGAAGTGCGTCAAATTTGAAGGCAGATTAAGGGAAGATATCCTTGCAGCAATAGGTCTTATGGAGATCAGGGATTTTCCTACCTTGGTAAACAAGTGCAGACTTATGGAAGGCTATAACAAGAAATTAGAGATTTCCTAGTCTGATATTTATGGAAAGAGGCCTGCATTTGAAAACCAGGAACTCGAAGATGCCTCACCACTAAAGAAGCAATTTCACCTTAGTGAATACGAGGGCAAGCAGCTACAAGAATCGGTGGTCAAACAACGATGTCCGAAGTGTGGGAAGAATCATGGAAATAAGCCTTGCTTGGTTAAATAGTATGTGTGTTTTAGATGTGGCAAGCCAGGATATATGATCCGAGAATGCCCTAAAAACTAACCAACACCTCCTAAACTGCAACCTACAGGAAGAGTTTTCACTATAAATATGGAGGAGACGACACCCCGAAGGAGCCATGGTGAGAATTAGGGATAGACCAGAATAAGGAATTGGCTAATTTAGTTCTAGTCGACCTTATTTTGCTAAGTGATTTTACATCTACCGTGTGCTTATATGTGAACCCTTATTTAAAGTATTATAATTATAACAAGTTAGTTTATTAATCAAATTTTGAGGACAAATTTTTTTTTACGAGGGTGATAATGTAACATCCACCAAAATTTTCTTATCGTCTTTCGCCTAATTGTTCAATTTTTATCTAGTAATTGAAATTAATTAAAATTTGACTAAATAATTATTTAAGATCAATTGATTAGTAATTAATTAAGTTTAGATATGAGAGAATTAGGTTAGAAGTATAGAAGATTTCTTCAAAATTTTCTTGAAACTGATTTATAGATTTAAAGGAAATCGGCAAGATTACGGTATTTTAAATTGTCGGAATCGAACTAATGAGATTTTAACTCATCAACCCTACTTTAAGTGGCTGAGAACTCAGCCACTTAACCCATGAAAGTGGCACCACTTTGGCCACAAAAATGAGGAAGGTTGGCTGAATTTCAGCCTCTTGTGTTTCAACTAATCGAAGCCTTTGAAGCCAACTACCCTTCTTCTCCTTTAATCAGATTTTCCTCCCCTTTTCATTCATTTTGATCTATGCCCCCTTCCTCTCTTGTTCAATTCTCTTCTTCTCTTTTCCACTCACCCAACTCCCTCAAAATATCTAGATCAACCAATTTTATTCATCCAAGCTCCAAAATCAAGCCAAATCACATAACAAGAGGTAGAGGTTCAAATCTTGTCTTGCTATTCTGATTATGGGCGGCTGTTGGGGACTCTATTTTCTTAACTCTTGATGTGATAATTGAATGAATATGATGTTATTTGTCTAGTTTGTTGGCTGCTGTTAATGTTAAATTCGGTTAGGAAGTAGGAAAAGTTGAAAGAATGAAGATGTAAGAAGCTGAAAACCTAGAATCCCTCGGCAGTCCGTACGGCAGAGTGTACAGATCTGCCTACTACAATTTAAATTTGATGAAACTATTTTTTTATGAAACTAGACATCTAGGGTTTTCCATACATATATCATATAAGGCCATTTGATTAGTATTGAGAGAGATATGAATTTTTGAATTTCGACCTAGGTTTCTGAGTTTGAATCTGGGCAGATTAGGTTTTTCAGGGTAAATATCGCCTTACTTGGAATTGAATGAAACCAACTTTGTTCGGAAGCATATACATAGGAGAATATCCCATAAAAATTTCAGAGGTAGGTAAGGTCCCGTTTGTTCTAGTGATTCAAGAAATTTGCCCTATGTCCAAACCAGGCCAAAACAAGGCAATTCAGGAAGGTCAAATTTCGGGGCTTATAACTTGAGCTCTACTAATTCAAATGAAATGGAACTTTTTGCAAATGAAAGTTTGTCCTATTAGCTTTAATATGAGACCAATTTTGTATGATTTGAATCAGTTTTCGATTTTTAGTGAATTTTTACTTTTATGTGTGTAGTTTTGGCTAGCTTCAAGGCAGACCAGGATAAAACTTAAATAACTTGAACTATATTTGTCAAAATTAGATGGGACCAGAGAGGTTAGAAAATAGACATATAACACTCCAACATATCGAAAGTTCAGGTCTAAATGAGTTAAAATGAATTTAAAGCTTAATTTCTAAAAACGGGCAAAGTTGAGTGTAACACCCTACTAATTTTATGTTATGCTTAAGTCATAGCATGAAACTAGTCGGGTTATTGTTCTGCGTGTTGATACTTTACTTTACCTTTCTTGTCTTTGTTCTCATGCTTTCGTCTCTATTGGCGAGGCAGCGTCTTTGTTATATTACAAACAAAATAAGCGAAATATCAACAAAATGAGGCAGATAGACTATCATCAAATAAGTATGGTACAATAAAAGGTCCTTGCGTGCATGTAAACATATGTATATATATATCGAGGAAGGCTGTTTTTAGTTTATGTGCAAAGGTTCAAAGTAAAACACATACATGGGCTAGTGTATCAAAAGACCATCTTTGCTCAGCCCTACATCTACTATGGTTCTCATAGGACATTTCATAATCTCTTTGCTAATTCTCTGAGTCAAACCCATGACCCAAAGCTACATCTTTGTCCAAAAGAGTCATCTTTGTACAACATCCTAGCTAAACTTCTCGTCAGGTGGCCAGATTGAACCATGCCAGGAGCTCAGGAGTATAGTCTAGGTCAGGAGGAAGAGGCGGCGACTGTGGCCTCAGAGGGTCACTCTCGGAACTCGAGAGGGACGTCTGGGTGCTGCTGTGGTGGTGACTCGGGAGGCGGGGTCGTGAATCTTTGAGTGCGGGAGAGGCGAGGATGAGTGCGCCATATGTAGAGGATGGCAATATAAGGGGGTGGCGAGGTCGAATAGGGGATGGTGCAAAGGAACATCAAAAAGTTCCCGTGGCTAAATAAGTACAAGCGAAAGTTACACAGGCAGCTATGCAGAGAGTCCAGCTTGGTCATGGTGGAACTGAAGTGCGGGGATCTCAATAAAGAAGGGTGTTGTGGAGTCCATCGCAGATGCGAGAATGATCACGAATACACAAGGCAGGTGAGAAATTTGGGGAAAAATTCTCGGTAGGGTTAGGATTACCTTTGGGTGACATCACATACATTCTAGATTACCTCGGGTTTTACTTAATTATTAAAATCGTGTTCAAACTAAAGTCCATTTTCATGAGTTTAAAACATGTAATTAAGTAAGGTTCAATTTTACTTTAATTGGCATAAAGCGAAATAAGTACTAATACTAGTGCAGGAGAGGATAAATGGAATAAATCAATGAATAGCGATGGCGGTTGTGAACAATTGTAAACATCCTGATGCAACTATTCCATGGATTTATGCATTCATGTAATCATGTAAACTCCATTCTTGAACTTTCTTTCATAAACTCTTTCATTACTTTCTATCATTTTCCATCTCTCTTGGTCCACAGGAGTTCTTGGCCATTTTAGACTCCTGGGTAATAGTCCTTATCGGGATCGAGCTCGTTCCTATCTGAAAATGGGTTACTTTACAGGCCTTTCCACCGATCTATTCCCATTAACTTTCTATCAAAGAATGGCCCAGTAGTATGGAACTTGCATAATGACATGCTTTCACGACTTTCATGACTTTCTTAAGAATGTATATACATTCATGTAAATTCATAACTTGTTCATGGGTTCTACGAAACCGGCAGCATAACGGAGCGTGTCAGCTTCCCATGAATAGTGCCAGCCAATCAATACATCAATATATCACAAGAAGCACAAATTCACATATATACTCCAACATGAAACTCCAATTCATATCAAATTCATTAAGACAATTCTGCCTCGCATATACAACCAACCCGGTTCTTGTAATTCATGCCACAATTTCATTTTAGCTCATTTGGACCTCAAATTTGAGTATGTTACAGGGTTGTGTGTCTATTTTCTAACCTCTTTGGTCCCATCTAATTTCGGTATCTATAACTCAAGATATCTAAACTTTATCTCATTTGCCCATTAGCTTAGCCAGAATCAACAACAAAAGTAGAAATTTACCAAAAATCGAAAACTCACTCAAATCAGACGAAGAAGTGGTCTCGTATTAAAGCTAATAGGATAAACTTTCTACATATACAAAAAGTCCCATTTCATTTGCCTTAGTAGGGCTCGAGGTTACAAGCCCCGAAACTTAGCCTTCCTGAACCTTTGTCTGTGTTGGCCTGGTTTGGACATAGGGTAACTTCTTCAAATCACTTTGGGAATAACTGAGTGGATAACAAACTCGGGATTTCTCTGGATGTTGTTCTCCTATGTGTAGCTTTCCAACAAAGTTGGTTTCACTCAGTTTCATGTAGTATAGGTCAGTTCTACCCTAAATAACCAATCTGCCCAGGCAGTTAAAACCCTAGGTCGAGATTCAGAAATTCATATCTTCCTCAATTCTGATCCAAAACCCTTATATGATATGTCTATGGAAAGCCCTAGATGTCTAGTTTCATTTAAAAATAGGTTCATCGAATTTGACCGATCGTGAAGGCGGCGCCGACGCTCCGCCATATGGTCTGCGTGGACTCTCCACAGACAGCACCTCCACCATTTAATCCTCTTAGTTTTCTTCTTCTAATTCTACTTCTAACTCAAAATCTTCTATTAATCCAAGCATAATTATTCAATTCACACATCAATTAAGGTGAAACTAATTCAGTCCAAAAGCCAAGTGCATGGATTTGATGCAAGAAATTTAAAACCCCTACCTTTGATTTAAGTGTTTTGGTCTTGAGCTCTTGAAATTTGGATAAACAAAGTGGAACTTTGCTTAAGTCTTGGATGTGTGAGCAAGAGAAAGAAGAGGCTGATGGAGAAGAGGAAAGCAGCGTGAATAATGGTGCGATTCAAGGAGGATAGTGTGTTATATAGGCATGAGTGGGAGTTAGCTTGGAAGATTGTGATTGGTTGCCCTCTTTGTGTGGTAGAATCCTCTCCACGTCAGCAAGTGGTAGGAGTTTCTAGCATATTCGGAAACAAAATCGGAACCGTACTCTACATAAAGTCGTACCTCGTGAACTTCTGTATATGAAGTCGGAACTCGAGAAAACATCAGTCTAATTGAAGCGTAAAAGTAGAGCCTGGTGAGAAGCCAAGCACTTAAGGTGGAACTAAGTAAATCATGTAGGCTTTCTATCCGGAACTTCGAAAGATATAGAAGTGAGAGCTTCTAATATTGAACTCAAGATCGGATCGTGCAGTTGTGAATCATAATGCCGAATTGAATACTTTCAGTTCCGAGCCTTAGAGACGAAGTCGAAATCGAACATTTTACTCTTTGATCGATAAGATGAAGATCGTAAGAATCTTTGAAGTCGAACGAACTTCGTAAGTTGGAAGCATCAGTCACTCTCATTTCATCTCGCGAAGTGGAAGTCGAATTCATGCGGAAAGGTCAAAATTTATCCACGCTTACAAGGTGAATCGTCAGACTCCATCCATTAAATCGGAGCGTAAATTTGCATGCCTTAGGTAAATCCCGGAAGAAGTCCACTTGCAAGCCTTGAAAGCGAAGTCGGAAGTCGAAGCTGATGTGTTGAGGTCGGAGGCCAAGTGTAAGGAAACTCGGAAATCGGAAATGTCATCAATAATGGGGATCGGAAGTCGGAATTCGCGGATGTTACATTGAGGAATATGAGCAGGATTTCCCAAATTAAAGGATTTGGCACCTTAATGCATATATGAGCTCAGTTAAAGTCTAAGTATTGCAATTCCATGTTGGTGCTTAAAAGATTAATATATTATATTTGATCTCTTACTGTGATTGACTGTCTGTAGAGACTAGCACTATTCATGAGAAAACAGATTTGATTCGTTATGCGGCTGAATTTTCGGTAGAATTGTAAGGAAGTTATGAGCCTTTATATGTTATAAATATGTATGTGGAAATTATGTATACAAGGATATATGAAAGTAAGCGATGAAGTATATGTATGAGAATGAAAGGATACGAACATATTAAGTGTGGATCCCTTCACCTAGAGGCAGTTATGAGATCCCTTCTTGTGAAGGCGGTTAAATGAGATAAGATTCGATCCCTTCACCTGGAGGCAGTTGCACTTTGAATCCCTCCCCGTGAAGGCAGTTAAAAGATATAATAAAGGCCCTATATTCCTAAAGAACATGATATGGCGATTATGCTCTAATAGGGTATGACATGGCGATCATACTTTGGAATGTGACATAATGATCCCACACCCTAAGGAATGTGGCATGGCGATGACATTCCAATGGAGTATGGCATGGCGACCATGCTCTGGGACGTAGCAAGATGAATATATTCCTAAGGAGTGTGACATGGTGATCACACCCCAATGGAGTATAACGTGGCGATCGCACTCTAGAATATGTGTGACAAGTAAAGAAAGTAAACTAGGAGTGTAATCTTTCAAAAGGGAAGGTAACCCAAAGTGTGCTCCTCTCACCCACATGAGATATGGCATGACCTAGCTAGTGTGAGTATCGGGAATAGGGTTTACATGAGGCATAACATGACTCAGCTAGTGTAAGTACCGAGAAGTTATGGTGGCGGCAAGTTAAGAGAAGCTTATAGCACAGCGATGCATATTTTATGTATTTGTAATTGTACCTATGCTCATTATAATATAAATGATCAGGGAATATGTGAAATTTGAATCCGCATCGGATAATCATGTTTTCAAAAACCTAAGTAACTGAATCTTATGAATGCTCACTATTATTATATACCATATTTTATTGATGCTGAACCTGTTCTATCTATTTATACAGTGATGTTTATTCTAGATATGAGATATTGTCAATGTGACCCAAGCACGAGAATAAAATGAATTCTGTTTCGGACAATATGTTTTCAAATCATAAAATTAAACAGTTTGTACAACATGTTCACCTTTTTCATAACAAGCCGAAGCAACTAGAGATAATAACGATGACACAACATATGGTAGTTAAATGGAACCTACTTAGAATTTAAAAAATTCTCACTCTTTTTCCGTGTTATCTCCAAATAGTTTAGAGGTTTTCGAAACAGACCCTTTGAGGCGAAAGTGGCCAAAAGTTGCTGCCAGATAAGGTCCAATTGAGTGACAGTAACTACTCTTAGGTGAGGTATTATGGTTTAAGCATAGTACTATACTTGGGAGGATATTACAAGGTGTAAACTATAGAATTCAAGCTAGATAGATGAAATGATATTCGTGATATGAAAGTATTGCTTGAGCTTAAGATTTTACCACACAGTTTTAAGATGTTTAATATTGTACTTTAGGACTAAATGTTGGGTTGTAAAAAGTCAACAAAAGAATAAAGTCAATGTTGTAGAAATAAAAATATTGCATTGAATGAGTGGATACGTTAGACAAGGTCAGATTAGAATTTAATGTATTAGATAGAAAGTTGACTAGCATTTATTGTGGAAAAAATAGTAGAATCCGATCTTAGGTAGTTTAATCATGTAAGGAGAAAACTTGTCGAATGTAACATCTTCCTTAGTTTGAAATATATTTACAAATTTTTATGTGAACATTCTTATTAATTTTATTTTTTTGTAATTAATTATATTTTAAATTTGAATATTGCCCTAGAAATTTTAGAAAAGATTAGGGATAATTCGAACTAATATTTTGACATCATATAATCAACTTAGATTATTTGAGATAGTTAAATTTAAAATTTTGATGAATTTTTTTTTATAACATTAGGAAAATAGCAAGAACTTAAGAACACAACAGGTTACTCATTAATGAGTAAATATGGCAAAAAAAAAAGGGAATTTTGTTTTTGTAAAGTTTACAATAATTCCTTAAAATCATAATAAATTATTTTAGAAGTGAAATTTAATAAATTTATAATTTTTTAAAATAAAAGAGATAAATAAAAAGATAGGTAAATTGTATTCTTTAAATAAGGTTTCATGGATGAAACCTTAAATAGTTTTTCTGCTAGTCATATAATTTAATTACATATTTATTTCATTTGATAATAAATTTTGAGTAGATGCGAGATTAGCTGACTATAGACCATTGTGACTCAAAATAATTTAGAGTTACACAAATAGAAAAAACAACAATAAATAAAAAAAATAAAGATAAGAGCATAGGGTTGTTGGTTATGTGGCAAAGATACTTTAAAATAGTCATCGTATCCGAATTTGATATATATCATATTGAATATTTTACAGATATTTTTAGATACTTTTAATTATATTTTAGAAAAATTTAATTTAAATGCATTGATAGTATAAAATAATTTTATATCATTAGTTAACAAAAATAGTAGAAAGTAATAACTTATATAAATAACTACCATTATAATGAGAGACCTACCATAATTTCTTACTTTTCAATATTTCTATTGATTAATAGTATAAAATTACTTTATACTGTTAATATATACAAATTAAATTCTTTTAAAATTTTTTATTTTATTTTTTTAATATTTTTATATCTATATAAATATAAATCCTAAAATAATTAATAAAATAAATATATTTTAATATATTTTATAAAAATTTATGTTAATATTTAAATTATTATTTTTTATTTTAATTTAAAATTTATATTTTTATATTAATTTTTTGCTATCAAATCATTTGCATATTCTACATTAACATTTTGGATCTGCACAGGTCTTTGCGATGCCATTGCAAATGTAGGTGAACGTTCGGCCAGTGACAATGCAATAGATGCTGGATCGGGAGCAGATCCTTCGGAGCTTAAAGCTAAGTCTTGTAAAACAATGAATAGCTCCATAATACGAATCTCCGGAAATTGAGCACGATAATCAAACATCACTCCGATATCTTCATCACAGCTGATCTCAAGACTGTTATATCGAATCAGATATTTTCCAACTGCTATAGGTAACCTGTACACCATTTGTGTTATATGCTTGTTCTTTTGTTGGCGCAACTCTCTGCAATATTTTGCTCTGCAGCTTCAGTAAAGTAATAGAAGGATGAATATTCAGACAAATTGAATTTGAACTGCAAAATATTACTCCCTCATTTGTATTTATGATTTCACCATTATGATGAATAAGAATATAAAATTTTCTCCATCTATCACTCAAATTTTGGGAGAAGACATATTCTTCTTGCTGGAAAAATAATATTAGATGGGTTGAAAATGACATTGGACGGCGGAAGTTGAGTATATGTGGTGGGGGAATTTCTACAAAAATCGTGTGAGTCTCACACGATTTACATAGATCAACCAGAAATCGTAGGAGGGTGCCACTATTTCTGTGGGATCCAATTGAATAAAAATCGTGTCACCCTGGCACGATTTTAGTTCAATTGGATCCCACAGAAATCGTGGCACCCTCCCACGATTTCTGATTGATAGTTTTGGAGGCCATAAGTCGTGTAAGACTACCACGATTTTTGTTTAATTATAAATCTTTTTAGCCTCATACGATTTACATATAAACTCAAATCAAGATATTTTAAAAAAAAATAAAATGAAAGAGGACATTTTCATATTTAATTATTTTTTTTTGATTTATTTATGTGAAAAAGCCTCATGTTTCATTGCTTGTTCGTCATTCCATTCCGTTAAAAAATACAAAACAGGGTGCGGAAGACACTGTCTACCTCGAGCTCTTTCCCTCGCCCTTCAGTTTTCTTTCTTAAATTCCTAGCCCCTAATTCTTTGACGTTCACAATCAGCCGTCTATGATTGCTCGCAAGATGTGACCTGCGAGAGCCAGCAGCTCACGTCAGTGACAAATTGGTAGCTCACAGAGACAAGAGCGGCGCAAGCGCGACGGAGCTGCGGTGGGTTGGGTGGGTATTCAGGGTCTCTCCCCGGTGGCGGAGGCTGCTGTTCTTAGGTTGGTTCGTGAATAAGGGGAATCTCGAGGTAGGGGTTCTCTTCCTCATCTTAAGTCTCTGCAACTCCTAGGCTTCTTTTACTTTTATTTTGTTTGAGAAAGCTTTAGTTTCGCTGCTGGTTGCTTCTGGCATATGGGGTAAAAGTGTTCTATTATCACTTGAAAGTATGGGGTTTTATTTGGGGTTATTGGGTTAACTATTGCCTAGATCAAGAAACAAGCTTACCTTGCTCTGATATGTTTTTGGTTGTATCTATTTGGTGGGTGAAGGGTTGAATATGTGTGTATGTGCTGCGGCCAAGTGGATGTGCAGAGGGTGGAATCTAAAAAGGGTAAAAAAGAAAAGAAAAAAAAAAAAGAAGAAGAAAGAGATTAGTGCAGGTGTGGGTGTGATTGCGGCAAGGGGAAAAAAATGTAAGGGCGCAAAGGTGTTTCATTTGGAACAATTTCGGTGTAAACGTGTGGATGTGTGTGTCCATAAATAAAGATAAAAGGAGATGGTTTTTGAAAACGTAGCTTCTGTTAAATAATATTGACCAAAGTAATGAATTAATAGTAACTTTAGCCTTGTAATGATGGAGAATAAAATCTAAACAAAATAGCTTCCATATGCGTGCACGCCTTAAAAAAGAGTTTAAGAAACAGAGGTAGTAAGGCTTCACTCTTAAATAAAGTAATATAGTAAATAAAATGTACAATGAGAACATTCAATGAGTAGGGTGTTACATAAAGCCCGAGAAAGAAGAATATATCAGATGAAGGGTAGCTCAATAGATTTGAGGTAGAGAGAGATCAAGAAAGGCTATAGACTCACTAAACCATTAAAACAGGTTTAGATTTATAGCTTGTTTGTTGACATGGTTTGTGATAGGACTCAATGATGTTGTTTGATTCATATAGTTGACTCGGACTAATGGAAGAAAACTTAGTTATTGCTTTTGTAATCTTGCTTTGGCACTATTATTATCTATATAATATGTTGGTTGTATCATATAAGAATTTGACTAATGTTCTTTAAAATGCAATTCAGTTTTCTGTTCCTCACTTCCTCCTTTCCCTTTCTGGTCCTACAAAGCAAGCTGGTCACAGATTCTGTTTTTTGTGATCTGGATGATAACAAATTTCTTAATAACCTGGGGACCCTTCTCTTTTTTATTTTTAATTTCTTTTTAAACTCAATCATAGTAGTCAATCGCACGCTATAGCGGCGCTATTGCGCCGCCACGTCGTGTTGCCGAGGGTGGCCGCGACAAGGACGGCGGTCGTATCGCGTTTTGTAGGTGCGGCTATCGTGGCCGGTTTTCACTGCAACCGTAAAGAACCCTATGTTGCCCTCAATATTCTACTGTTCTTCATCCTGCTTCCTCTCGTTCGAGATCTCCAACCCATCTTTTCTTCTTGCTCTCGCTGCTCCAACTTTGGGTGACCAGTGTCCGGCGGCAAGCCTCCAGTGGCTGCGACTAGTTCCGGCAACTTGGACTTGGCGGCCATACTCCTCCCTTTCTTCTCTATTTCCTTTCTTCATCACTCCTTCGTTATCTTTATAGTTTATTTTTATCCTCTTTGGTTTTTTTTTTTTGGCCCTTTTCTTTTTCTGATTTTTACTCCTTTTTTTTTTTTTCCCAACGGCCCGTTGCCACTCATCTTTTCAATGTCTCTTCCATTTGTTTGGGTATTTTTTTTAATTCACTATTATGAACTATGATTGCTTATAATTATAAAATTTATTTATTTATTTATTTAATTTAAAATTTTAACCATGGCAGCATCATCATCTCAATCGCGGTAAGCTTCAAATGTTTTACCAATTTGTTGTTTATGCATTAGATTTGGTGTTGTCTTTTACTCTTTTATATTTTGCTGCCTTAATGCTATTTGACAGTGCTGTGTTTTTTTGTTTTGCTGCCCTTAGGACTTGATGTTTAGGACTTGATGTGTATGCATTGAATTAATGGTGATTGCATGTTTTTTAGACAATGGAATGGATGATAACTTTTCATCATTGATGTGAATGAGTTTAATTATAGATGCTTTTTTATTTTTGTACATTTATATGTGTTACATAAGTTGTACAATAATCATATATTTTTTATCAAATAGCAGTCGGAGCATATTCGCTATCCGCTATAGCGCCGCTGCCGCTATCCGCGATTGACTACTATGGTTAGTAGTCAATCGCGGATTGCCGACCATAGATAGCGAATAATGCTATTTGATAAAAAATATATGATTATTGTACAACTTATGTAACACATATAAATAGTAGTCAATCGCGGATAGCGGCGCGTAGCGGCCGACCCCAAAAACGCTATAGCGGGATAGCGAATAGCGTTCCGGCTGCTATTTGATAAAAAATATATGATTATTGTACAACTTATGTAACACATATAAATGTTCAAAAATAAAAAAGCATCTATAATTAAACTCATTCACATCAATGATGAAAAATTATAATCCATTCCATTGTCTAAAAACATGCAATCACCATTAATTCAATGCATAAACATTAAGTCCTAAAGGCAGCAAAACAAAAAAACACAACACTATCAAATAGCATGAGGGCAACAAAATATAAAAGAGTAAAAGACAATACCAAATCTAATGCATAAACAACAAATTGGTAAAACATTTGAAGCTTATTGTGATTGAGATGATAATGCTGCCATGGTTAAAATTTTAAATTAAATAAGCAAATAAATTTTATAACTATATAAGCAATCATAGTTCATAATAGTGAATAAAAAAATACCCAAACAAACGGAAGAGACATTGAAAAGATGAGTGGCAGCGGGCCGTTGGAAAAAAAAAAAAAAGAAGAGTAAAAATCAGAAAAAGAGAAGGGCCAAAAAAAAAACCAAAGAGGATAAAAATAAACTACAAAGATGACGGAGGAGAGATGAAGAAAGGAAACAAAGAAGAGAGGGAGGAGTATGGCTGCCGAGTCCAAGTTGCAAGAATTGGTCGCCGGAACTGGAGGCTTGCCGTTGGACACTGGTCGCCGAAAGTTGGAGCAGCGAGAGTAAGAAGAAAGGATGGGTCGGAGATCTCGAAAGGAAGGAGGTAGGATGAAGAACAGTAGAATATTGAGGGCAATGGGGTTCTTCACGGCAGCAACAAAAAGCGGCCGCGAAACCGCGATTTAAGCCGCCAACTGGCGCGATTCGCGGCCGCGATAGCCGCACCTGCAAAACGCGACGCGACCGCCGTCCTTGTCGCGGCCACCCTCCGCAACGCGACGCGACAGCGCGATAGCGCTGCTATAGCGCGCGATTGACTACTGTGGTATGAACTCAATAAACATGAAATGTGCACTGAGGATTGTTCTCTCTCTCTCTCTTTTCTTTTTATTTTTTATTTTTTTCCTCTTTAAACTTGTCGGACATACTTTTGTTGGATTCATTATGCATGTACTAATTTGGAACTACTAAATTTTTGTATATTTTGACCATGACTATTTGAAAATGTTTATCTTAATGACACCAAATGGCAGACTTTTATGGATTTTGTGGTAGTGGATTTGGACAAGGGAAATGAAGCAGAACTTAGCTGTCTAGAAGAGAGCACAAGTATATTTGATGGAGTGGAAGTTCAAGAGCCATATGTGGGCATGGAATTTGATTCTGAAGAAGCTGCCAGGAAATTTTATGTTGAATATGCCAGACGGGTAGGATTTGTTGTACGCATTATGCAACGTCGACGTTCAGGAATTGATGGCAGGACTCTTGCTCGCCGACTTGGATGTAACAAACAAGGATTCTCACCAAATAACAAGGGAACATTTGGGCCGGACAAAAAGCCAAGACCTAGTGCACGAGAAGGTTGCAAGGCAACAATTTTGGTGAAGTTAGAAAAATCTGGAAAATGGATTGTCACAAGATTTATAAAGGATCACAACCATCCTCTAATTGCTACAGCTAATGGGTTCAGCACAGCAGTGAGTTTTCTGCTCATTTAGATTATTCTGCATTGTTCGTTATAGCTTTCTATTTGTTTAAGTGAATCTACATTTTTCGTTGGGTATATATTTGTTGTGCATAATGTGAAAGTGATTAAAGGTGTGCTTTTTTTTTTTCCCCTTAATATTTTATTTTATTTTTTAAATGAGTCTGCTTTGTAAGGGAGTCTGTGAATATGTGCATACTGCATGCTAGGCCTGTGGGTTTAACCATTGATAATTCTAATTGCTGGATATTGTCATTTAAGTAGGTTTTGTTAATATCTGCCCTAACCTGAGGCATTGCATACACTTTTGCTTACTTGTATGATCGTGATCTTTTAGATTTTGGATAACTAAAGTAAATGTTGTTTTGTGTTAAAGTAATGAATAACAGTGATTGAGTGATATTTATTCTGGTTTCATTTATTAGAAATGCTGCTTATTTTATAGTTACATAAAAGGTGTGGAATTTTTGTGAAATTGTATTGATAGTCAAATTTAGGGAATGTTATCATGGTAGTAGCCACCTCCTCCAAAGATTAATGAAGCTATGCAACTTGAAAAGGATATTATGTTTTGGTATATATATATATATGTAAAGATTTCTAAATTATCATCTAATCATGTATTGACATGTATTAGAAGTGTTTTGACTCTTATAATAACTACCTTAAGAAGCACACGTGATAATATATGATCGGTTGATAATGAAAAAAACTTTATGCTAACTAATATATATATGTGGCATGTTTATTTTTTGAGTCTTGTTTCCAGGTTTACAACTTATTTTTTTTGTTCTCATTTGGGCATATATGACATGAGTAGGATGACTTTGCCTGTAAGTTGATTCTAAGTAAGATAAGTGGTTATTCCTTGTTCAGTTGGAAGTAGCACAAGTTTAGACAATTTTAGAATGATCTTGTTCCTTTTTCTTTGGGGTTGACAGATCATTTTTTCTACTTTCAGTCAGTGTTCATTTTTTTCTTAGTATTACATACGGAAAGAGGCAGAGATGTTTCTGTTTCAGGTTAAGAGATCATACAATAATAAAATGTAAATAGTCAAATAAGAAAGTTCATGATGCCAAACTGTAATTTTACTTCAAATCTTCATATATAAAACACTAAGGGTCAATATTTGGAAAGTAATGGATTGTAACAGAGCTACAAGTGGCCTTTGCTGCTCTATTGCATTAAATTAGCCAAGTACATAAAGATACAAATACCTCTGTAATTTGTGCAGAAGAAGAAACCTAAGCCTGTAAACTAATTCTTGGTGTCTCTAGAATTAATTATTGTGAAGAGGCACCATTGTGACTTTCACAAATTTTTTACTTTTTGTTTATTTTTCGATACTAGATGATTTAGTCAAAGTTAGGGGGCCAAAAGAGGAAATAAATGGGAATTTAGAAATGCAGAGAGAAACTTTGAAAGCACATGACTTTCATTTAAGTAAAAGTAAGACCGAATATACAAAATATAAGTTTAGCAACAAAAGTACTAATTTTAGCTTAAAAGTAAAAATTGGAGATCATACCATACCACAAGTGACATGGCTTAAGTATGTTGGGTCTATCTTACAAAATGATGGGAAAATTGAGAAGTTAGGTGAATGAAATAGAGGATTTCATCAGGATAGAAAATACCACTAAAGGGCAGCGTAGTGAACGAGGCTCCTATTTGGTGGGATATAGGGAGGGTAAATGTATGCAACCTTATTTCTGCTAGCAAAGAGGTTGTTTCTAGTGTTTGAACCCATGACCTACAAGCAAGGTAGCTAAGATCAAGATCTCATATAGGATTGGAAGGGGGATATAAAATCGTAAAACGTAGAATCGTAACACGGATCGTAAGATCCTACCAGAATACATAATGACATTTATATAAATGTATATGTCATATAACATAATATAAATAAGCAAATAGGTCACAATCAACATAATTAAACTTAAATCAAATATGCATAAGTTCTTGACACAACAACTCATAATGCAAAAGACATAATAACTAACAAAGTTCTTGACATTATATAAACTAAAACATTAATGAAAACAACTAAACTGTTAGAATGACATCTAAAGCAAATCATTAAGGCCATGATCATCATATTTCTTATCTTCTATATAGTCTCCACCATCTTCATTGCCATCTCTTCAAAGAAGCTCATCGAAATCATCATCATCAGGAGGAGGAATCTCCAAATAATATGAAGGGCCCCTAACTCTACCACCACTTTCTCCAGAGACCAAGTTAAGATCATCAAGAATATCTAACTCCTCTAGACTTTCCAACACATCTTCGTTTTTCACAATCCGTTCTTCATCAGAGTCCAAGTCCTCAAGGTTATACTTAGCAGGGTTTCTTGATTTCTTCTTCTTTGCCAATCTTGAATCGGTTATCACAAAGACATCATTCATTGTTTTTTGTTTGAAAAGATTTCTCCTCTCTGTGTGGACCTAAACAAATGCAAAAGCAATCAACTTGTGCCAATTGGCAACTAATTCTATTATTCTAAAAGTGAAATGCAAATCTTATTAGTTGCAAGTTGAAAATTTACCGTCTTAAATGCACTCCAATTACGTTCACATCCTTATGAACTACACATCAAGCTCAGCATGTGAATGGCAAACCTTTGAAGATTTGGATGCTTATCCCCATAAGAATCCCACTACTATGTTGGAGTTTTGGTATCAAGTGCAGTCTTGGCTACTTGCCTACCAAAAAATTTAGATTGACTCTTGAAATCTTCAAGTTGAGCATCAATCTTAGTTATTTTGTCCTTGTCTCCCACAATTCTCTCCAAACAATCATATAGTCCTCTTTTAACTTCATAGTCAATCTTAAATTCAGGCCTATAATGTAATTGAGGATTCAGGTAGTAGTCTGCAGCATGCAAAGGCCGATGGAGTAGGTTGTCCCATCTCTAATCAATGATCTCCCACAAAGGCATGTAACTAAAGAATAGAAAAATTGAATTAGGCAATTAGCCACTAAACAAACACCAATATATTCTAATTTAAATTAAACTTGACTATGTATGAATGATAAATATTAAACAATTTACCTCTTTTGGACACCTTGAAAGGCATTTTGTATTTTCTCGTTAGCATGATCCATTTATTCATAAATATACCCTATAGCTGATTTTTCATTTGAATCCACTAAATGAAGCACATGGAGAAGAGGATAAGCACCCTCAAGTATAGGACAATGTCTTTCCAAAACAATCTATCCAAAACTACATTCTCAATAATCTTCCCATTCCTTGTCTTTCCAAATTTGCTTGATTTCCACTCATCAGAAGTGAACATTCTTATCAATGCTCCCTTCTTCTCATTGAGGCAACCCAAAGTGAGGTAGGATGTGGCAAAACGAGTCATTCTTGGTCTCACCAAATCTTTTCCTTTGGTGTTGTGTTGCAATAAGGAAATGGGAGAAGTCCTTGAATAGATGTAAGTAGTGATTCTTCTTCCCTTGGAAATTGTCTCTCTATGAAGCTCCAACTTCTCAAAATCCTCTAGCATTAAATCAATGCAATGAGGTGCACAAGGTGTCCAATAAAGCCTCTTCTTGTTTGCCATCAACATCTTGCACAACATTTTCTTCACCAACCTCCTTATCAACATCATCTATCATCTTAAATATCTTATTAGTTTGTTTTGCAGATATGAGAGGCATCGATAGACTTCAAGAAAATAGTCCCCTTAGGGCTATTCACTAGGAAATTCAATATAGTTCTTCTCTTATCTATCCAATCATTTGTCATAATGGTGCATCCTGTTTTCTTCCAATAAGCTCTATGTTCCTCTAATGTTTGCATGATTGAATCTACCTTCTTCAAATATTTGACTCTTAATTTAGTGTAAGATGGTGACTTGAATCCTAATCTATGCCGGGCAACATTCTGAAAGGGTATGGCGTTGTTGTAGAAAAATGAAGCAGTTTCTTCAGATGCTTCCTCTCTCAAATTCTTCTTAAACATAGTGGTGATTATGGCTTGAGTGCTAACACACCTCTTCTTGAAGAGGTTTCCAAGTGTCTCTGCTTCTTTTCCTTTTCTTTTCTCACCAAGTAGAGAATCATCACTAACATTGTTGGTTGCTCCTTCTCTTACTTCGTCCACATCTTTTGTTTTCTTGATCAAATTTTGCTGCAAACCAACAATATTCCACATCTCTTTTTTATCTCATCATTAATGGCTCTACAAGCTCCAACCTCCTTTTGTGTTCGAGCCAAATGATGCTTTAATCTGTAAAGCCCCCCTATTATCTCCTTCTTGCAATATTTACATTTCATTTTTCTAGTATTTCCATCAATAGAAATTCCATGATTCCAGGCTACATCACTTTTGTTTCTAGGAGCATTTTTAGAAAGCTTTTTTACTTGAACCACACCTACCAGCACCTCCAGTTTTAGAATTAGAAGTAGAAGCAGCACCAGTATTATTACCCCCCTCACCAGCAGCACTTGAGGACATTTTTTACCCTCAAATGTTACCTAATCAAATGATCAACAGCAACAACCATCAAGAACAGAGAAATAAGGAAAAGAAAAATAAATAGAAGGCAACAATCTACTGCATGAAAAAAGGAGATGAAAACTAGAAAAAGAAATAGGAACAGCACCTTTACCGGAGAGTAATGGTGGTGGTTGGCTGGCGGAATGAACACAGAGAGAAGAGAGCTCCATAAGTATGAGAGAGATCGAGAGAGGGAAGAAGCAAAGAGGGACAAAGAACTTCAAAAAAGACACCAGAACAGAGAG
Organism: Pterocarpus santalinus; assembly: GCA_031439595.1. Taxonomy (NCBI): domain Eukaryota; kingdom Viridiplantae; phylum Streptophyta; class Magnoliopsida; order Fabales; family Fabaceae; genus Pterocarpus; species Pterocarpus santalinus. The sequence goes on along the minus strand of CM062532.1, from coordinate 39,549,112 downwards.
CTTCGTGAGAGAGAGAGAGATGGAGAGGCCGAGAGTGAGAGAGAGGGAGAGGGGGAGTGTGAATTACGAACAGAGGGTCTCACTCTAGGGTTTCATTGTGGGTTAAGTCGCGATTTGGGCCAGGTTGTCATGCCGAAATGGGTTGGACCCAACCTCAAGTGGGATGCGCACAGCTTGATGGAATCGCACGATTCCACCAATTTCATAAGCTTTCCCGGCAATCCCATGGCAAGCTCACAGAGGCGACACGACGAGTGAAATCGAGATTGGAAAATAGGGGCAACCACGTAGAATCGTACGATTCTACGATATAAATCGCGATCCTAGCTACCTTGTGTACAAATCACAAGGTAACAATCTTATCGTTGCGCCAAGGCTTATCATCGCAGAATACCTCTCAAGACTAAGGGGAATTCTTATTGTATGATTATAAGACCTGAGATGTTGTGTAGAATTGAATTTTAGGCAGTATAAAACTAACAAGAGAATAAGCCCAATGTAGTAGAGATGAAAATGTTGTGTTAGATGAGTGGATGCATTAAACAGGGCAAGATTAGGAATAAGTGAATTAAAGAGAAAGTGAGGGTAGCGTCTATTGTTGTAAAGATAAAATCTTACCTTAGGTGATTTGTCATATGTGGATAAGACATATAGAACTCCCAATAAGAAGGGTAACAAAAGATTAAATAGCTAGCTCAATAGTTAGAGGCGAAGAGGGATTAAGAAAAACTATAGGTGAAACCATTAAGGATTTAGATTCAAATAGTGTGACTACAAATGTGGTTGTTGATAGGACTTTACAGTGTTGTTGATACATGCAACTGACCCTATTTAGTCAAAAAGGCTTATTTGGTGTTGTTGCTGTTGTTTTTGGATATTATTTTCTTTAGTCTCCATTTTCATTTCTGCTAGATCTCTGCATCTCTACTGTTTCAAAAGATAGTTTTCCCTCTACTTGCAGGGTGATAAAGATAAGAAAATTGCCGAACTTACTATGGAGTTAGAGCGTCAAGATCAACTGTGTGCTGCATATCGAGAAAAACTACTCAGCTTCATAAACAATATTGAGGAGCAAACAGAGGAACTGTCCACAAACATTCAACGCATCATAGAAAATATAAGGGGAGCGGAGTCAGAAATGCAAAAATGTTCCGAGAACACAAAGCCTTGGTGTTTGACCCACGTGTATAAATGAGTGAATATAGTAAATAATTTGACTACCTATATTACACACTAGAATCAGTTCTTTGTTCTTCCCTTTTCCTTCTGCAGGACAGGGAAAGGAAATATGCAGTACAAAAAAAGTAGCAGGCACCTGTTGGGTTGTACCAGGAAGGACTATTGCAGTGATTGAAACCGTACCATTGATTGAAACCATACAGCATCAGCTTATTCAGAAGGAATGGAGTAACAGCAACCAATTTATCACTGGATCTTTCAAGCTCGTCATAAACTCCAACTTTAGTGCAGTAACTGTATATTTTTGTAGGTGACATCCTCTTGGCTTCCAGGTGTCTTACCAATCTGAAGTTCAGTCGAACTTCTTTTTGGGTCTTGGGGCTTTCAGTTTTTAACTTAAACGTGTTGTAGTGCAGAGGTTAACTGTAACATGTATAATATCGTTAATGCAGGAATGCAGAAAAACTAATTCATACAAGTAAACAAGAATCATGTGATGAATATCCTAGCAACCAACGTCGTCGACCTAAATTCCCATCTATTCATTAATGAACCTATCAGATAATTCACTTGATCACTAAAGGAAGGAAAAGGAAAAGTATAAGGCAATATAGAAGAAGAGTTCTGCAGAAGAAGAAAAAAAGAGTCTGGGAGGAAAGAATTTCAGACCGCATTCGACATGCTCATTGTCTCTTCTATTTGATAACATTGGTTTGCGTCCAAAGTGTCGCCGGGGTCTATTGGGCTCATTATATTGCGTTCGTATTGAAATTGACCTTGTCCTCAAGGTCAGAATTGATAAAATGCTCTGTCATATACTTGCATTCAGCCCGAGGACAGGTGATGGTGTCCAGACTGTCAAATGGGATTTGGTAATAAATTGTTTATAATTTCTCAAACCAATTTGAGAGTAAAAAAAGTAATTTGTATATACTTATCATTAGCATACTTTGATACCTTTTTTCTATCTTTTTTCCTCTTCTTGTGTTTTTTTTACTTTCATAATATTTTTTCAACTTTGTGAAGGGGTGTTTAATTGGATATATTTAAAGGTAGGTACAAATAACCTCTATTTGAGAGTAGAACACTCCGCAGGTTTTCTATTCCTTGCACCAAGCCAATATAAGAAAATTGTTTCTGACCAGATCAAGAAAAGTCAAAGCAGTCATTATATCAGCAGCACAATAGTAGCTTGGTTTGCAAAACTATCAATAAGTACAAGAAAAACAGCGCAACAAACTCATCCAATAAGCAAAATCACGTAACTTGCAATATCAAGGGTATAAATACTATCATTACAACCTCCAGCTTTGTCGCTAAATGGATCATACATATCAGTGGAAAATTCCTTGGCTCCATATACAACATCCCAAATGCAGGAACAACTATACCATATATGGTAACAAGGTTAATGCTAATTGTTTAGGTTATTTTCAACTACAAGGTTTGTGTGTTGGGCATGTCAGCCTTTGAAATCGGCTAGTCAAAGCTCTGGATTCCAAGAGGCAAACAGTTATTCCAAAAAGGAAAATCTATTCCTTGGATATGGGTTCTCAAGTTACTCAAAAAAAGCACTTGGTTAAGATCAAATTGAGTGCAAAAGTCCAAAACCAAGACTAGAAAAAAGATCTGATGCAATTGGCAGAACTTTTTGTTAAATTTCCAATCAATTACAATGAAGATTTCTCTCAAGCTCCCATGGTCAATTCATGTGGAAAGCTTAATGAAAGAAATTGGTATAAGTGAAAGGCTAAAAAACTAAAAGATTGAATCTAAGTTGCATGAAACAAAAATAAAAAGGGTAAAAATACAAGTAAAATGAAGTAAAGTACAAAAGTTTTAAGTCTGGATGTGTGTTGCGGATTCCTTACAATGGCTGGGTCTTGCTCTATTTATAAGCAAGACCTTTTCCATAACTGCTCTTTGATAATCGCCACGACTACCTTGGCTTGCTCTTCTGGGTCATGTTGTGGAGAGCCGACACATGTTTACATAATCCCTATTTGCATCCCAAGCATTGGACTTAGAAACCTTTATCTGAGAGTCTTCTTAGGCTCTTTCAGATTCATCATCTTGTATTGCAGATTTGTTTCTTGTCCTAGCCAAGTAGTCGCTTGAACTTGTATACGGCTTGATTAGTGCTTATGCTATGTCTCGGCTACAATCTTCTTTGGCCATGCCAGCTTATGGCTCGGCTAGTGCTAGGGGTAGAGTTCAAACCCTTCTCAACATATTGCCCCCTGCATTAGGCTAGTCGATTTTGCCACTAAAGCAAGTTTAATGCAATGACTCAATTTCACTACTTGCCTATCCAAATAACCATTAGCTATTTACCCACTATAGTAATGGCTAGTTGGCTATTTTCATGGTCAATATAAAATTCTGGCCAGTAGACATTCTCTTTTCTACTTTCACCTTCCTTAAGCTTTATCATTTACTACTTTGCCTCAAGCTAGCCTTTTTCCATACTGACCAAGTCTTCTACCTCCTCTGACTATGCAAACCCTAACACCTCATGAACCATAGTGCACGAGTCTTCTTCTACCTCATCTTCTTTGTCATCCTCCATTGAACTCTTTCTGGAGCAAGAGATGGCTTCTTCTTCTAAAGCCTCACACCCCTTTACCCTTAGGGTTTTGGATGAAGAGAATTGAAGGTTCATTCTCAGCCCTACCTTTCATTCTCTAGACCATGGGTTAGTCAAGGCCAACTTTTTCATTTCCCCACTTGGGTATGAATTGCCATTGGCCGCCCTTTGGTTCCATGCCCACAAATGTCTTTCAGAACTCACTGCGTAACCTAGTTCTTCAAATCTTATATTCAAAGGCTTGATAAGGCGGTTGCTAAGAAGGAGAGGAATGGAAGAAGATAGGGATCTACGACACGATCCTTCTCTCTAAGAAGGAGATCCCTCCAAATTTTGGGCTGCTGTACGACTTCCTCAGTTTTTGAAATACGTCCACAAACACCTTTTGCTTGATGAGTCCCACGTTACTCGACATGGCGGCCAATGAAGTGTCATACCTCCATGACATCCTTGGCATTGACTTAGGTTTGCAAGTCAATAAGAACAAAGCACAAGGCATTTCTCTTGTTCTGTATTTGCCGATTTTTCATCTGCACTAGTTTGATAGTCGTGGTTGTAGAGTTTACTCCTTATGTATTGACCATTCTTAGCCGGAGCTACCTCAACATTGGCACACTCTTCCTTTCTTTGTTGTACAAAGGTATGTTTACCATTTTGTACCGAATGAAGGAAGGAGAATCAATGAAGATGGTGTTCGACCCATTCTTGCAACTCTGGACCCAATAATATTTCCTAGAGTTTCTCGATGAACCCATCCTCACACGTATAATTCAATTAGTTGTGTATGGTCATTATTACACATGGTTCCCCTTCTTATCCTTCTCGATATATGAAGTGGCCAACACCCTCATGAGTTAGGATAGTCACTCAGTTATAATAACCATATTAGAACCAAGGATGTAGGCCAACTTGGATTTGGTAAAGGCTCTCTCGGCCACTGATTCAGAGCTATTTGAGGTCACTCTCTAATGGAGCAATGCACTCACAGCGTGTGATTTTTTCTAAATGGGGTGAAGCCAAGATCCAAGTATAATCATACTTCCTCTAAGCTATATAACCCCTACTACATGGCTTGGTAGTTTAGCTTGGTGCAAGGGATTCCTCTCCCTTACAAGTTACTCGCCAAATGCGACGAATAAGCCAACATGTATGTTGACGAGTTGGCCGACTAGGAGTTAAGGAACAACAAGAGGATGAACAGCTTCTATTTTGAGAAGTTCAGAATAGCTCCTTTGGCTACATCAGAATTTGTTTCATGGTGGGAGGCAATGTTCAAGAAACTACTGAGCTAGCCTCCAACTATTCTCCTGCCCAAGCTCAAGCGAATAGGTGCTTCCGCATTGGTTCTCCATTCATTACCACCTATCGGCAAAGAGGCAATTAACACTTCTGCTCATGCTACGATAGCTTCTGCTAAAGAAGCTTCAACTTTAAAGAGTAAGTACTCTTCTCATTTTCCACTTCCTTGTATCTTTTGTCACTAGACACTAGCCTATCACTCTTTGTTCCCTATCATTGAAGCTCCTAAGAAATCCAAAGGCACAGGGACTAGCAAGCCTACAATTTAGGAAAGCAGTGGCCATAACCCATGAAGGAGTCCTCGACAACCAATTTCTCCCCAGCCCATTAATGTGGCTTCTCCAGAGGTTGCCATTCCTTCAGTCAAGACTCTTCCAACACTAGAATTAGCTAGTACTGTAAGTCATATGAATTGGTCTTTGTTAAATTTCATAGACATGTGACTATCTTTCTTCTAACTTGAATTTTTTTCCTTTTTGTCAAAAGAAATGAAAATCGAAGGCAACCATCCCTCCTCCTTAGCTGACTAAGACCAAGAAGGCTAAAACCCAAGTCTCCACAATGGAGAGTAATGATCCACCAATCTGAGGGTAAAGAAGAAGAAACATGGCCAGGAACTTCTGGAACTCAGCCAATTCTAGAGTGTAGGAAGATGTAGCACTAGAAGGGGGTTGAATCATGCTAGTAAAACTTTTTTGTTCCTAAAAACTTTAAACACGATTTTCTCAAGTCTTTGGACTTAGAATACAAAAGCGTTTAAGTTTGATATTAAAAGGAGTTGTTTTCACAACATTTTTGCAAAGCAGTAAGTAAATGAACACATACAGTAAAATAAACTAGCTAAGAAAAGCAGTAAGAGTGAGACAGGTAGAGAGTCACACAAGGAAATTTATACTGGTTCGGCCAAACCGTGGTACGTCCGATCCTCAACACTTTGTTAAAATTTTTATAATCTAAGTACTCTTCATCCAAGTTTCTCCAAGCTTTTACAACCAAGTAGTTCTTCCTAATCTTTCCAAACTAACCAAATGAGTAGTGTTTATAAAGCCTCTCCAAGCTAACAGTGAGTACTATTTTGTCCTATACTCTCCAAGCTCACAAAGACTATTATTGGGTCAGGTTACAATACAAATATTGAATGGTTTGTGTTTGGATAACTCACACTAAATCACTCCAAAGTGTATAATCACTTAAGTACAGTGTGCAATGACTTCTCAATACTGTCAATGAGAGGATATTAGCTAATACACAGTATATGAGAATATTTTTCTTTTCAAGAAGTTACAACAAGTAACTTTCCGGATATTCAAAAGGCTGAAAAAGATGAAGCCTTGAAAGATATTCAAATGTACAGAGTGCTCAACTAACTTCTTTCTTCTTCACTATCTTCCAAGTTTAAATAGGCTTGAAAATCTAGCCGTTGATACTTCAAACTTTAAGCCTACAGCTTTTTGAACTACTGGTCTAAGACTCGAAAGAGAAGAGGTTGCTTTCTTTCTCAGTAAGTGGAAATATCATCATAGAGGAAAAAAAATTAGCCATTAATGGTTTACCAAGCTTTTAGACTTGTTAGCACTTCTTTTGGATCTTGTCTTATCAAGTTTGACTTTTAAGAACGATCCATGAATCACACAAAAGAAGTTTTGAGGGTGAGGTTCGTCATGTGAATTAACTTTGTTGAGGTCATCCTTTTGGACGTAGCCTTTGAAACAGTTCATCCTTCTAAGTGCGTGTGACCTTTCTAATAGCTTGATTTCCTGGCGACATAATTGCATCCTTGTGATCTTCTTGAAACACTTCTTGAGAGATAGATCATAGACTTTTTGACAAAAGAGTTCTTTCCTTATGGTATATATATCCATGAGATACGTATGAGAACCTTTAACTTGTATGATTCTATTTTCATTCTAGCATGTATGCATGATCTAGTGTAAATGTACATAAACACTTGAACAAATCGTTAGTCCATGCAAAATTTTTTATTAAGAATTGATTTGTTGTTCAACAAAACTCTTAGCTCAATAAAGCTTAACCACTTAGTGGCTTCTGAAAGGCATTGGAGCTTACAATCTCCCCCTTTTTGATGGTGGAAAACCAATACTTAATAAAATCTTTTGTTTTATAAAAGAATTGAAAGCACATAAGCATATGATTTCTGTTAGTTTAAACTTTCTGATAAGACATTATGCTTTTTGAAGTTGATCAACAATCAACAATTTGTTAGCCAGAACTTGAAGAGAATATAGTTAATTAGAGCAAATGTTAAGAGGAAAAAGAATTAGCCATTGAAAGCATTCTGAACATAATGATATATTAGAACAAGTTGAGCAAAGCCAACAATTCGCAGTAAGGTTTAAAAGATTTATGACAGATTAAAGCAAGGAGGTGATCTACAAATAGATTTTATCATATAAAATTATAACAATCAGAGCAAGATAAATGTGAAATCAAATCAAGTATAGTCAAAGCTATTTGAAGAAATTAACAGAGATTGTTACAACACATAAATTACATAAACATAATTGAGATAATTATTAGATCAAATTATCCAAAAATGAATATTAGAGCATATAAATAAAAAAAAAAATCAAAGCAAAGACATCAAGGCGACACTTATAATGGAAATATTCAGTGAGAAATATCAGAGCAGAAAGTAAAGATGTTTCAAGTAGCAGATTATTCTAAGTATCAGAGTATACAAGTAATAGAGCATAAGATTGATATCAGAGTAGAGAGAAGTTAATATCACAACATTAATATGAAAATCAAGAAAAAAGATAATATGATATAAGAGCAGATAAATATATAAATCAAACTAAAATACCAGATAAAGTAAACTATAAATGTAACCAAAGAAATTAAAAAAGTTCTTAGAAAGTAAACTTAAGTGAAACTATTTTGTAATGTAAAAATAGAAAAAAATGTGAATGTATGAATGATATGTAGCCGATGTAGCAGCTTCAGCTCCCCCTTAAATGAACTCCCTCTCATACAAGCTTTTCTCATTCTTCTCTACCTTTTAACATTGTCAAAAGATTAGTAGGGATCATGGAAGACCATCACTGGTTGCCTTTGCACTTTTCTTTATGAAGAGCCTTGAGAATTTGTAGCAGTAGATTTTCCATTCTCCTTTCAAGTGCCTGCTGATTAGCCTGTAGTTCATGTTGATTTGCCATAATTGACTATTGGTTTGCTAAGATCAGATCTATTTAGACTTCAACAACATTTGGAAGGACATCTGCAGTAGATGGTTCTTTAGAAGGTAGCTTCTCAGTATGTCCAACTGAAGACTTTGCATACTCAAATCCAGCTTGAGTTGTTGTTCTATCAAATTTGGGGTTTGAAATCAACAATAGCAAAGTCTTAGCAGTGGATGGTGTGGCTGGATGTCTTGGGATGTAGTGGTAGAAGCTGGATTGGGCATTGGAATGGAGATAGGTGTAGCCTCAGGATTAGGAATAGCATCACTTGTCACTCGAGCTAGAGCTTATTCTATTTCAGTCCCATGTGGTGCAATAGTTACTGTTGTAGTCTCATTAAACTTAATCATTGTTCTGTCTTGAGTAGCAGGCACTAATGGTAGGTTCAGAGGTTGAGTAGCAACTTGTCCTTCTTGTTCAAATTATTGCACCAAGGGCACAACTACCCTTCTCATCTTTGATGGTGGATTGGCTTCTTTAATCACCACAAATTGATGTTCTACCTCCTGAGAGATAGAAGAGCTTCTAGGTTCTAAAGCTCCAACTCCAATAGCCAAGTTTCTCTATTTCTACAGCCATGCTTCCTCTCTTAGCTTATTTTCTTCAGCTTCCCTATGAGCTTTTCTCAGGGGAGAGGGAGTGGAATCTCTAGAAGGAGCAGCAGGGACTTTCTTTAGTTTCTTCTTCTCCTTTCCTTTTTAAAAACTCTTCTTGTGCTGGTTGGTCTTGAGAAATGGATTCCCTTATTATTATTCCCCTTTTGAGCTAGTCTGGTAGCTCTTGTTGTAGGTGGGACAACAGGTTTAGCCAAGTTGATGGGTTATGCACTGATTGCAGAGACCTCATCTTTAGCCCTTGCTGAAGAAGAGGATCGTAATCCTCCTTTTACTGATCCTTCTCTCCTCAAGGATTAGTGATAAGCTTCTTTCTCGTCTCTTTTTCTTCTTCTCTTCACTAGAGGGCTTGGGTTTTTCCTTCTATGAATGATGTAACATCCCCATTTTCATCTAAGTTAATTAGCTCGGTGTTCCCAACTAATTAGAGGGGTTAGCGATTAATTGAGAATTAATCGATTAATCTCGAGAGCAAGGGCTTAGTAAATTAAAGACAAGTCAACAATTGAAATATAATGCATTAAAGGTTAAAATTAAGAACCTAATTGCCCAATCCTTATTAACCCATGATTTAGATAATAAAAATCAAGGTGACCTAACCTTATTAACTAAATGCATGTCAAAACACCACATCCTAATCATTCAAAAATTAATCCTCACACCCTCTTTACATAATTAATGAGGAAAAACCCTTTTCAATAAAAATGTGTTAAGGTATAATTGAATCAATCAAATTAATTAATATTTAGATAATTGTAACAATTATAAAGATGTAGAAATTTCCCTTAAATTATTGTTTGAAAGTTTGGTCAAGGCAAGAGTCATATCCAACCATCCATTTGCCTTCTCATCATACACCCCTAGATCAAGAGTCTATGCTAGTAGTATTCCTTAAGTCAAGACAAGAAATGTACTCTCCTCCATCAAGATGGTGACACTTGGAGTGATCATAGCCATCCAAGCCAAATCCTTAGAGAGCTAATGCTTTTAACCACTTGAAAAAAAACACTACATGGTCTTTACCCAAGTGCCAAGACTCAAAGGAAACACAACTCTCTCTTTTGCCCTAAGGTTTTTCCACTCTCTTGCTTGTTGTAAGAAGCAAAGTCACCTCACTCCCTCCTTCATTTTGTGCGCCACCTTCAGCCCCCTCTCTCTTCTCATTCCATTTTTCATTTTCTCTCTCAAGACACAAAGCTCTCTCCTCTCTTCAAGACCCATTCCTACTCTCTTGTTCTTCCAAGATTCATTGTTCTTCTTCTAACCTTCTTACTACTTCCTACCTCATCTCCATCACCACACTCACAATCCCTTCAAGGACTACCATTTTTGGTACTTGGAGAAACAAAGCCACTCATACACAAGCCCCATTTTCAAGCTTTCAAGAAGGAAGGCTCTCTTCAACTTTCTCCTCATCCCAAATCCTTCAAGAAAGCTCTTTTTGGTAGTGACTCTTACCCTTCTTCTCCATGTATTTTTCAAGCTCTAGAACCCCTAAGCTCTTCATAGCTAGGTGGTTTTAAAGCGTGCTTCAAGGTCTCATGACCATATCTTACTCTATGAGTTTTCTTGCCTTGATGAAAATGTTGTTTTGAAATGAAATTTTGTGGTATGATGGTTTTTATGTGTCTTGCTTTATTTTGTTTTAAAATACTGATTTGGTAACTAAAACATTGAATATGATGGTGAGATAAAACATGAAAATGGTGATTTGAAGTGATATAACAATTTCTCCATAAGCTTGAAGTGAAAAACATAAAATCTAGTTAAGCTGGATTTCTGGCAGTTTGTGATGCGTATAGTATAACTCACTCCACAAACCTCAAAATCTAATTAAACTAATTTTCTGTGAAAGTAGACTCAGATAGATTTCCAAACATATAAAATATGTGAGATTTGGCCTTAAAATGAGAGAGATATGAATTTTCAAAGTTTCCTGTTCCCGGATGGGTTTCTGTTCAGGCAGTAGGTGATAAAACGTGCATAACTCAAGTTTTACAGAACATTTTTGAGTGGGACCAAGTTTTTTAGAAATCTAAGACATAGAGGAACATCCCCCATAAAACAGTTTTGGCAGATTCCTTGTGAGGAGTTCACCGTAATGTTTAAAAGTCACTAACCCGAGATGAACTTTCAAGTCTGAACAATCAGAATAAAATGTTCATAACTCAAGCTACAAAATGAATTTTTGAGTGGGGTTTCTTTTGTTTAAAAATAGACTCAGAGAAGCATAATCATACCAAAATTAGAAATAAAAGAGTAAAAGATGAAATTATGGTGAATTTTTGAAGTTACTGCCCCACTATAAAAGTAAAACTAGTTATGGTAAAAGTTAAAGGTTAATGGGGAATAAGCTTTCAGACATTAATACCTTTACATTGAGTATTAGAAAACCTTCATAATTCAACTTAAAAAGAAACAAAAAGGATATTAGACAAAATTGGCCCTACGACTAATAAAAGAGGATACACAAGAGGCAACCTCAATTAAAAGCTTGCACCAAATTTACTAAGCTCAGCTCGTAAAACTTTGCTTGAGAATATACCTGTATTTATGTGCAAGCATGATGTTATAATGATGATCATGATGATGATGATATGATAATGATGATATGATATGGTGCTTAATGATATGTGATATTGGTTTCTCTGTTTAGCAAAATTTTGGGAAGCTTCGGTCTAGCCGTTATGCTGCCGAAATTTTGTAAAAATTGTGGACTTAGAAATATTTTGCATCATAAGCTTTAATAAGAAGAGATTTAATAAAGTGAGTGGTCTTTCAAAAGGGAAGATGACCTAATTTAAGCTCCTCTCACCCACGACTCACAAGAGGCATGGCATGACCCAGCTAGTGTGAGTATAGAGGATAGGGCTTACATGAGGCATGACATGACCCAGCTATTGTAAGTACCGAAATTCTATGGTGGCAACGGCCACGATATGAGCTCATTACCATTTATGTTTAGTGGGTGAAAAGAAAAAGAAAAAGACCTAAGATAGAGGTTAAGTGAAGAAGAGGAAAGGACCTCGGTCCGACCCAAGTAAAGAATGAAACTCATAAGATGGGCATGCATGATACAAATTGTCATACAAGTTCTTATGCATACCATGATGTTAGCATATGAGAAATACGTACTTAAAATGGAACCCACTTCAAACATTGCTATTTTCGAAAACCTAAGAATTGAACCTATTGAATGCTCACTGTTTTCATTTATAAAACCGAAGTGGCTGGGACGATGACGATGACATTTATGTGTCAGGTTCGAGTCCTACTGAGAAATCTTATTTCTCACTCTAATTGTTTTTCCGTCTTGTCACCAGATACTTATGGCGCACCCCGTGGAGTGGAGCATGGACCCTCCCCACCATGAGTGGGCCTACAATGGAGATACTCATGCTATTGTGGCCACGACCATCACAGTAGTTTGCACATATTTTTACCTGGGTCGAATTTTTGAGGAAGAGGAGCCAGAAGTCCCGCCAGGCCCTGTAGACATTTCGTCGGCTCACCTTGGACTGCCGCTGGGTCCTTGGGATTTCCCGCCTGAGCCGTTGCCAAAAATTGAGATGAAGCCGATGTCACCAGGTCTACCTGCAACCAAGCTCGTGCCACCGCCGGAGATCCCCGTGATTGAGGTGAGTTTGACGGCCACTCCTAGGGCCGCAGCCGCTTCGCCTCCGCTCCCCGAGTATCACCCTGCCGCGTCTGAGGAGGATCCCTCCGAGGAACGTTCTTCGGTGGCCAGCTATACTCCTGGTTGTCACATCCGTCGCGTTGAGGTGATCAACAGGCACCCTCGTATCATCCGTACTCCTCATGTTCCCCGAGGCCGAGGAGCGAGGGGGACCAGGCACTCGAGAACCTGAGTCCATCCGATTGAAGGGCGCAGAAGGAGGCAGAGAAGCCAGCACATGTCTACCCGGGCCTATTCCATTACTGCTCCTTATCCTTTATATTTCATTTTGTAACGAACTTTGTCAGATTTGTTTACGTTTGATATTTTGGAGCCATGGTATGACTATGAGTTTCCTTTCTATGTACTATTGGATATTATGAGACTATTTATATCTATATGGTTGTTTTAGTGATGTGAATGCATGGTATTTTAATTTATCCCTTGTCCCTTTAACGTACGACTGAAATCTTTTTGATAAGCTCGTTTATTGTTATTTTCTCGCACAAGGCTTTACTTTCCAAAGTGACGACGTATTTCAAAAAAAAAAAATTACTGTATTTTTCGCGTAATTTAATTTCAAGCAAAGTTTAGTTTTCCACGAGCATAAGTAACAACTAATGAAACGTCGTAATATGACTTAAGCGTAGTATGGATTTATTAGGGTGTTACAAATGAGCCTTTTGGACAAAAGAATCTCTCTTCTTCTTGTCCTTCTCTTTCTCCTTTTTTGGAGCTTGAGGCATCAGACCCAAATCTAAGATGGTCTTCATTGTTGTTGTTAGTTGTTTGTTGTCTGCCCTATATCCATTCAATGGCAATTGGGCTCTAATGAAAGCCCTTGTAAAGAACATGCCATAAGGGAAAATGGCATGCCTTCTTTTCTCAGCATTTATAGCAACTAATATAAAATCTAGAATTAATGTCACCAAGTTGATTCTCTGGTTGGTCATAAAGCAAAACATTACTAGTTGGTCTACCTCAGTCATAACATCTATGTTACCATTCCGGGGCAGCACAGTGTGTTGGACCACTGAAGAGATTGCCTTAATAGGAGTAAGCATATGAGAAGTGTGAATGTCTCTTATATGCAAGCTTCTCTTCCTTGTAAGGACTTTAACAACCTTTTCATTTGTAGCATTGAGCTCTTCCCACCATATCTCTCTAGCCCAGTATAGAATGCCATCATTTAGAGTGTTAGTGATCTAGGCAATGTTTGAGGGTAGGACTTGCAACTCAAAGCTTCCTACAATGCTTCGGAGGGGGTGTTGTCTTCATCAAATGGGACAAGGGTGCTGTAAAATGCAGGAACTAGCCCCGTGTAAATATCCACTGAGATTCTCAAGAAGTTGTTTCATCCTTGGAACTCAAAGACATCAAAGACCTCAAGGAGGGTAGTAAAGTTTTCTAGATAGAAACTCCTCCCCCTGGCTATGGGTATTCTGAAAATGTTGTTTTGGAAGTTTGCTTGCATCTCATCATCTTCGAAGATATAAGGAATGCTTTGGTCACCTTTTCCTACTATTGTAGTAAAAATGTTGAAGTTTGAAAGAAAGTAAGGAATGTGTTCGAGTAGGAAGTGAAAATAGTGAGTAGAAAGTTTGAAAGTTTGAAGCTTGGGAGCGAAGATGAACAGTGTTTGGGGGTTTCTATAACTTTGGGGGTGAAAGAGTTTCGGAGTGTGTGAAATGACTTGGTGGATAAAGAAAATAATTAGGGTTAAGAAAATATTAACAGTTACAAGGCTGAAACAGTGACATTTTTGTGTGTGAAAGGCTTTTGTTATTCCCGCTTCATTAAGTTGTGGTAACATGCCATAATGGGAAGTTACAAACTTGTCCCATGTTCTAAAGCTGCCTCGACTCTTCACATTCAAATTTCTAATCAGAAGCTTGAGCACCTTTTCTAATGAAAATTTTCTTTCTGGAGTCAAAAATTTGAAGTACCTTTCTGATTAACCCTTTCGAAGTAATATTCTGGACCCATATTTCTGAATTCATTCTACATACCCTTCTGAACTAATCCTTCTGAATGACTCCTAGGAAATCTTTTCTGAACAAATTTTTTTATTCCTTTTTAAAGACTATTTTAAATTGATCTCCCTGAACAAATTTTGAATACTATTCTTGAGAAGTCTTCTTCAGAGAGGAAACATTTGTATGGAGCAATCTGCACTTTAAGCTATTGCTTAAAGGGAATAAGATCCATGTGACATGAATGCATTCTCAGAAACTAATCATATTCAGAAGGTTCTTTATGTAACAAAAACGATCTTCAACTGGAGGTTTTGTAAATATATCAGCTATTTGATCTTCTCTATTGATAAAACATAGCTCAATATCTTCTTTCTGAACAGGTTCTCTTATGAAATGATGCTTAATGTCTATATGCTTAGATCTAGAATATTGAATAGGATTCTTGGTAAGATTAACAACACTTGTATTATCACACAGGATAGGGATTTTAATATACCTCAACTTGAAATTCACCAATTAATGCTTAATCCATAGAATTTGAGCACAGTAATTTGCTGGAGATACATACTCAACTGCATGAGTTGAAAGAGCAATAATGTTTTGCTTCTTGCTTGACCAAGTTATCAAGGATTTTTCAAGAAAATAACAACATCCACTTGTACTTTTTCTTTCAACTTTGTCAGTAGCAATGTCAGCATCACAATAACCTATCACATTACACATAGCACTTTTCTCGCACTAAAGACCAAGATTAGTAGTACCAACTAAATATCTCAGAACTCTCTTGACAACATTTAAGTGTAATTGCTTTGGGTTTGATTGAAATCTAGCACAAATACCCATACTTAACTATATGCCAGGTCTACTAGTTGTAAGATAGAGCAATAATCAATCATACCTCTATAAAGTTTGTCAAAAACTTTATTTCCTTCTTCGTTAGCTTCGAGAACTTAAGAAGGATGCATGAGAATACTAATAGCTTTATCCATGTCAAATCTCTTGAGCAAATCCTTGGCATATTTTTCTTGATGAATAAGGATCCTATCTTTTTATTGCTTTATTTCTAAGCCCAGAAAGTGTAACACCCTACCAATTTAATGTTATGCTTAAGTCATGGCATGAAATTTAGTAGTTGCGTTACCATGTTAGTACTCTGTTTATTATTTATTTATTATATTATATGCTCTTTTCCTCTCTTTTTTTTTGTGATGAAATACACCTTGGGGGTACAGAGGATATATATATATCGGAAGCTAACACTTTAGTTTATGTACAGGTTCAAAAGAGGATACATATGTGGGGCCAATATACACCAAAAAGATAGAAGGCCTGTGTCAGTAAAAAGCAATCCTACAAGGTCCTCAAAGGACATTTCAAACTAGCTGGTCTAAGAAACTACGTACACTTGGCTAAGTCTATGGCCCAATGTTGCACACCACCAAAAGAGGGCATACTGTACAATGTAGCCTGCAGTTGGAGCCTACTCTGTTATATAGCCGTTGTGTAGCATCCACTACGAGTTCCGACCTCTGACTTCGGGTTTCAAATATTGTATATATAATTTCTGACTTCCGACTTAATCATGGTTTCTGACCTCCGAGTTTATAGTTTAACCAGAATGGTCACAAGTATCAACCTCCGGGTCGAATGTAATGAGTTCTGACTTCATAGTTGATCTCAACTAGAATGGACACGAGTTTAGATCTCTGAGTCGCTCCCCAAGTTTGACCAAAAATTTACACGAGTTCTGAGTTCTGATCTCCTACCTTACTCCCATGCTTCAAATAAAACAAATACTATTTCCGATTTCCAGATTTATTTCCAAGTTTCAAGTAGGATGGGTACAAATTCTGACATCCGACTTCAGCTCCAAGCTCAAATAAAATGGACGCGAGTTCCGACCTTAAGCAGAATGAAGACGAGTTCCGATTTCAGATAGAGTGGAGGCGAGTTCCACTTTTAGGCGACGTGGAGAATGATTTAGCCACAAAAGAGGGAGACATGGCTAAACTTCACTCACAAAATTTCAACCAATCAAAACTCATAAAGCCAACTACCTTTTCAATGCTTAAATCAGATTTTTCTTTCTTATTATGCCACTTTCTCCTCTGATTTCACTCTCCCTTTCTCTCTTTCTCTCAGCTAACTCTATCAAACCTTGAAGCCTTACAAGGTTCCATCAATTCAAACTCCAAGACTTAGCAAAATCCCACTCAAAGAGGTAGGATTCAATTTTTGTCCTTAATTTCTCTAAACTGTGGCTGTATGAAATTTCACTCTTCTTCATGTATTTGATGATTTATTGGATGTATATGATGGATTATGATTGGATTAATATGAAATTTTGAGTTGGAATTAAAGTTTGAAGAAGAAAACTAGGAGAAGTGGAGGATTGGAATGCTGTCTAAGTGAGAAGCCCTACGATAGTCCGTACGACGGAGTATACAGCTCCACCTACAACCGGTTAAATCCAATGGAACTATTTTTATGTGAAACTAGACATTCAGGGATTTCCATATATATATATATATATATATAAGGCCATTGGAATTCTATTAGGAAAGATATGAATTTTGGAAGTTTGACCTAGATTTTAGAGGTTGATAATGGGCAGATTGGGTTGTTCTAGGCATAACTTGCTTTATACAACTCCAAATTGAGTGAAACTAATTTTGATAGAAAGCTTACACATAGAAGAACATTCTATAAAAAGATTCCAAGTTTGATATGATTCCATTTTCTCCCAGTGGTTCGAAGAATTTGCCCTGTGTCCAAATTGGGCTAGAATAGGGTAGTTCAAGAAGATCAGATTTTGGGGCTTATAACTCAAGCTTTGCTAAAGCAAATGAAACGAAACTTATTGAAAATGAAAGCTTGTCCTATTAGTTTTAATATGATACTAATTTCATATGATTTAAACTTGTATTCGATTTTTAGTGGATTTTTACTTGTAAGTGTGTAATTCTAGCTAGCTTCAGGGCAGGGCAGAATAAAACTTAAATAACTTGAGCTATATTTATCAAAATTAGATGGGACTAAAAAGATTAGTAAATAGACACATAACACTTCAACATATCCAAAATTCAGGTCTAGATGAGTTAAAATGAATCTAAGGCTTAATTTCTAAAAACGGGCAGAGTTGAAGAATATGAGCAGGATTTCCAGAATTGAAGGATTTGGTACCTTAATGCTTATATGAGTTCAATTAAAGTCTAGGTGTTGCAAATTCCATGTTGGTGCTTGAAAGATTGATGCATTATATTTGATCTCTAGCTGTGATTGACTGTCTGCTAAGACTGGCACTATTCATGGGGAAACGGATCTGATCCGTTATGCTGTTGAATTTTTGGTAGAATTGTAAGGAAGTTATGAGCCTTTATATGTTATGAATATATATATATATAGAAATCATGTATGCAAGGATATATGAAAATAAATGATAAAATATATGTATGAGTGCATTCAACATATCTATTCTTGATTATTTATGAAAATGAAAGGATATCAATATATTAAATGTGGATCCCTTCACTTGGAGGCAGTTATGAAATTCCTCCTTGTGAAGGCAGTTAAAAGATATAATGAAGGCCCCATATTCCTAAGAAAAGTGATATGATGATCACGCTTTGATAGGCTATGACATGGCAATCGTACTCTAGGATATGGCATGATGAGTACCTCCTAAGGAACGTGACATGGCGATCACGCTCTGATAGGGTATGACATCGCGATCATACTTTAGAGTGTGGCATATAAAGATTCTATGATGAAAGGTATGATGATGAGTCCATATTCCGAAAGACGTGACATGGCGATCATGCTTTGATAAGGCATGACATGGCGATCGTACTCTAGAATGTGGCATAATGATTCCCCACCCTAAAGGATGTGACATGGCGATCACACCTGATGGAGTATGACATGGCGATCATACTCTGAGACGTGGCAAGGGGAATATATCTCTAAGGAGTATGACATGGTGATCACACCCGATGGAGTATGACATGGCAATCGTACTCTGGAATGTATGGCAAGTAAAGGCATGGCATATGTTATGTTTCTAGTATATTGGTATTATTACATTTTAATGCGTTGCAATTATTATTCATAGTATGATTCATGACTTAATTGTGTATTGGCTCTCTCAAATGACAAGTGTATGAATAAAAATTAACTCTGCATCGGACCATATGTTTTCAAATTATAAAACGGAACTATCCGTACAACATGTTCATACTTTTTTTTTTTAAACCGAAGTAGCTAGAGATAATAATGATGACACGGCATGAAAGTTCTTAGTGAATCCTACTGAGAATTTAAAATTCTCACTCTTATTTTCGTGTTCACATTTAACAAGTTCAAGAAAATACTTGGTTCGAGGTAAGGTTCAATTTTACTTGAGACAGTAAAAGAAATAGAATAAACTACTAAATAGCAATACACAGAATAATGACTAGAATAAATAAATAGATAACAGCAAGTAAACATAATAATCATTCTATAAACAACTTACAATGACTATGCAATGCAATCATGCAAATACTCATTCTTAAACTTAGTATCATAAGTTTTTCCATTACTTGGTCCCCTGGGAGTTCTTGGCCATTTAACTCTTGGGTAATAGTCTGCTTTTCAAGATCAAGCTCGTTCCTATATAGGAATGTCAGGTTTCCTTTCATCGACTTTCCTATTGATCTATTCCCCTTAACTTTAATCCGGGCTGGCCCGAGTATTATGAAACTTTTATCATAACATAATCTTTATGAATTTCTTGCAAAATGCACAAGTATCTAATGTATCTCATAACTCATGCATAGGCTTTGTCAAAATTTCAGCAGCATGACGGAATGTGTCTGCTTCCCCATGAATAGTGCCAGTACTTAGATAACCAATTTTATAGAAAAATCATAACATTTCATTCACAATTTAACATCAATTTCATAGCAACATTAGTTGTATTTAAAGTATAGTTACTGTCTTAGGACCTTCACTCAACCTGATTTTCGTAAAATAAGCCATAATTTCTATTTAACTCATTTAGACCTAAATTTTGGATATGCTGGAGTGTTGTGTGTCTATTTTCTAACCTCTTTGGTCCCATCTAATGTTTATAAACGTAGCTCAAGTTATTTAAGTTCTATCCCGGCATGCCCTATGGCTAGCCAGAATTACATACTTAAAAGTAAAAATCCATTAAAAGTCGAAAACCAGTTAAAATTGTACAAAACTTGCATCATATTAAAGCTAATTGGACAAGATTTTCAACAAGTCCCATTTCATTTTCTTGAGTAGAGCTTGAGTTATAAGATTCAAAATTTGACCTTTGTGAACTGCCCTATTTCTGCTCGGTTTGGATTTAGGGCAATTTCCTTGAATCATTAGGAGAAAATGGGACTGTATCGGTAACGTCCGAAATTTTTTTTCGTTAACAACTGAGTTGTTCGGTTTTATCAAATAAGTGAGTTTAATCAGAATTTGATTAAACATTTACTTAAAGCCCATTTAAGTATGATTTAAAAGGATTATGCTTGATGGAATTAGATTAGGAGCATAGAAAACCCCACAAAAAATTTTCAAACCAGTTTACCGATTTAAGAGAAATCGGTAAGATTTCGGTATTTTAAACTGTCGGAACCGGACCAATAGAAATTTTTCTATGAGTGCCCTAGAATCAATGGCTAGGATTTAGCCAAACCACTCCCTCATGTGGCGTCTTGAACAGCCATTGAGGGAGGGAAGCTAAACAAAATTTTATCATGGAGTTAAATCCACCAATCAAAGAGAAGTGCTTCCAAAAAAAAATCTCCCCCTTTTCATTCCTTTTCTTCTTATCATTTTTGGCCATTCCTTTTGCTGAAGCTCCATTCATTTCTCTTCTGCTCACTCTCATCTCCACTCCATTTCCATCTCTTCTTGAAGTCTCATCACAAGTTGCTTCCATCAAAGACACTAAATCAACACAAATTTAACTAGACAAGGTAGGAAATCCCACTTCTCTTCTTACTTTCTCTGATTTGGGGCTGCATGGTGATCATGTATAACCTGACATATTGATAATATGTAGAGTAATGATGATGGTTTATGACTAATTTTGCATGTATGTTGTGGTTAAAAATCGAAATTGATAGCAAATATCTTGAAGAAAGGAGACAAACCTAGAAGCTGTTAGGGTTTTCCTCGGCGGTCCATAAGGCGGAGTGTACAGCTCTGCTTAATGCCATTTAATTTTGATAAAAAATTTTTATATGAAACTACACATCTAGGGCTTTCCATGCATATAAAATATAATGGCATTAGATTAGTATAGAATTAGTTATGAATTTTTGAAGTTTAACCTAGAAATCTGGATCCTTATCTGGGCAGTATGAGTTGAGAAGGGTATAACTCACCCTACATAACTCCAAATTGAGTAACCTAGGGTTGTTTGAAAGCTAACATGTAAGGTAATATCCCATAAAAATTTCAGAACCAGATTTATTGCCATTTGTTCCCAGTGCACCAAGGAAATAGACTTAAGTATAAACTGGGCTAAATCAGGGTAGTCCACTAGGGTCAAGTTTTGGGACACATAATTCAAAATATACTTATGCAAATGACATGAAACTTAATTCATTTGAAATATTGTTCTATTAGCTTTAATTTGATATAAATTTCATATGATTCGCCTAGATTTCTAATTTTAGTGAATTTTTACTTATAGGAACCCAATTCTGGCTAAAAATAGGGTAGTCTGAGATAAAATATTTATATCTTCAATTATACAAATTAAAATGAGGTGGGACTAAAACTGTTAGAAACTAGACACATGAGGCTATGACATATCAAAAAATTAGATTTAAATGAGTTGAATTGAGCTAACGGTGGGATATGCCAAACTCGGGCAAAATAGGGGAGGATAAACCGAAAACCCTATTGATGCTTAAATTGAAATTGTTGAATGATGCTATGAGCTAGTCCATATTGAATTGCAAGTTTGTACAATTGTACTGGTTTCTGGTATTATTTGCAGGGAAGTGAGCTCGATCCGTTATGCTACCGAAATTTTGGTAAGAAGTTCATATGTTATGTAAATTATAGTAGCATGAATACATGATATTTGAAGGAATCAAGTTAGATGTGCATTCAAGTCATGATATTATAAAGGATTCCATATCACTTAGGCCAGACTCGGAACAAATTAAGGGGAATAGATCAGTGGGAAGGTCAGGGGAGGCAAACCTGGAATCTTGTATAGGAACGAGCTCAGTCCTGAAAAGCAGACTATTACCCAGGAGTATATGGCCAATGACTCCCAGGGGACCAAGGATGGAAATAAGTTCTAATAGGCGAAAGCCTTCAAGGATAAGATGCATTTTCTAATTGCACATTCATATGCACAGTGTAATACTCCTTAATTGATTGTTCTAGATACCTGCCTATTATTCTTAATATACTATTGTTCCATTATAATTACTGTTTAATCGCATTAGTGTACCTGTTAACTAAAATTGAGTTTGTTTTGGTATATGTTTTATAAATAAGTATTTAAGTTAAATATTACTATTGTGTCGTACTATTTGAAACTTCTGAAAGACTGAAACAACTGGGAATGATAGCGATGGCAGATACGTAGAAACTAGGAATTCCTACTGAGAAATCTTTATTTCTCACCCTGCTGTATGTTTCCACGTCATTCTCAGACCATGGAGAATGCCACAACCGGAGTGCTGTTCATTGAGTTCCCCGAGCTCCATATTCTCCTCGACCTATTCCTGGACTCTGTATATATATCCGGCAAGTGTCAGTTCCGTTTTTATTTCTTTTTCCTGAGAGATTTTGCCATACCGCTTATGCACCCACTCTTTGACCCTGCTGTCTCTTATATTGCCATTCCCCTTCACATGGCCCATCCATTTCCACTTCCATCAGCAGCAGCACTAGCAGCGGCAGTAGCTCCAGCTCCTATGGCCCCTCCTGCCTTGCCACCATAGCAGATGCTCTCAGCCTCGATGTCAGAGGAGGATTCGTCTGAGGCAGCGAGTTCCTCTTCCTCATCTCCCTCATCCTCTGCTCCGAGTGTGGGCCACCCTCCTGTAGACACTAGCATGGCGAATGGGTTTCTTTCTTCAGATTCCGTTTAGATAGTGGGTTTGCCATAGCGGTAGTAGATGTACAGAATAACCCTCTTTTGGCAGTTTGGGTCACGGGCAGATGGGTAGAAGTTAGGAGGTGTACATGAAATATCCCATGGAGACCATCTGGGGTACTGTTCATACAGACTGGTCGTTTTGTTTTGTGTTAGCAGCCTCATTTTTTTACCCTGTATCGTTTTGACAAACTTTGAAAATAGATGTCTATGTATATATATATGATGCATTTTGCAGTAGTTCTGTCTTTATTGCATTTTTATTTATGTTACATTATTTACAGCATACCAATTAACTAATATTTATTCCGCCGTCAAACAGAAAATTTTGTTACGCGAATAATCATCTTTATGTGGGTAACTAATAATGATACAGGAAACAGAATTTAATCAGCAATACACGTAATCACCTATCAGATAATTTATTATGACTTAAGCATAGTACTTTGTCTGGTAAGGTGTTACATTTTTGGTATCAGAGTAGTTCGTCCTAATATAGGCCTGAGGATTGGACTGACTATGCTTCGCATATGCTCTGTATTCCCCGGATATTATTATGCTTTGGGTCTTGTCCTTATGGATAGGATGTACGTGAGGGAGTTTGCCTAACTATATGCTATTGTTTACTAGCACACCAAATTTAGTATTGAGCCTGATCAACTCAATTACTCTTGTTTTGTGTATTCAGAACTTAATGGCTTCTGGAAGGTGAGGTAGATCGTGAACTTTCTCAGCCCAGGAGGAATTCATGGAGTTCCTGGATGCAATGCGAGAGATGGCGCACGCTATGCGTGAACAGGCAGCTGCGGCGACTCAAATGATGAGCCAGCTAGGAAGGCAGTCAGAGGTAGATCGTGGAAGGAATCATAATGGCCCTGGAATGGATCTGGAATACCTCAAATTTGTTGAGTTCCGGAAGGCCAACCCACCCAGCTTCAGGGGAACCTTTAACCCAGATAAGGCAGATAAATGGGTTAAAGCTATGGAAATGATTTTCTCCGTGTTAGATTGCACAGGCCGTCAGAAGGTGACTTTTGCGACCTATATGTTAGAAGCCGATGCAGAATTCTGGTGGAATGGTGTACGGTATTAGAAGAATCCCAATCAGATATTACTTGGGACGTATTCAGAGATGCGTTCTACCAAAAGTATTTCCCTGTGTCAGTACGCAATGCCAAGGAGTTGGAGTTCATGCACCTTCGTCAAAGGAATAGTAGTGTGTCGGAATACATTGCTAAATTTGAGGAGTTGTGCAAATTTTCCACCATTTATCAACGAAACCCCGATGAAGCATGGAAATGTATGAAATTTGAATGTGGACTAAGAGAGGACATCCTTGCCACCATAGGGCCAATGGAGATCAGAGACTTCCCTACTTTGGTGAACAAGTGCCGCCTAGTAGTGGACTGTAACAAGAAGTTAGTTGCTGTCAGGTCAACCGGTAATAACTTTAAGAAGGGGTTAGCTTTGCAAGGATCGAGGTTCAAGCTTAACTTACAGCAGCAGAGAAAGTTTCAGCGGATGAGCAACAAAGACAAGCAACTTCAAAGGCCTTTTGGGAACTAGACTTGCAACTAATGCGGTAGAAACCATGGCGAACGCCCCTGCTTGGCAGGTCAAAATGTCTACTTTGGATGTGGCAGACCAGGCCATAGAATCTATGAATGCCCTGCCAGGAACCCTCAACTGACTCCCAAGCCACAATGCCAAGGGAGAGTTTTCACTATGGATGCACAGGAGGTCAACAAGTCCGAAGATTTGATCCAAGATACATGTGAAGTGAATGATAAGACCTTAACCATTTTATACGATTCATGTGCATCTCACTTTTTCATCTCTCATGATTGCATGACAGCCCTGCAGCTACCTATTTCTGAATTACCCTATGACTTGCTAGTTTCTACTCCTATAAATAAGCCCGTTAGGACCAACCATATTTGTATGAATGTCCCTTGTCAAATAGGAGGTCAAACCTTTTCGACTAATTTAATTTGTCTTCCCTTGTCCGGACTTGACATTATTTTGGGCATGGACTGGCTCTCTACCAACCAAGCCCTGTTAAGTTGCTATGATAAATCCATTATACTTCCCCCTATTTCATCTTCTGAATCAGTAATTCCTATAAGTCTTTATTTAAGTTCCTTAACAGTGCACCCCTGTGGGAATGGAAGTCAAGGGTATATTTTCTTATCAACCAGTATAGCAGAGGTTGATCAGGAGTTAAACAGTATTCCAGTTGTTAGGGAATATCTTGATGTGTTTCCAGAAGATATCCCTAAGTTCCCTCCAGAGAGAGAAATTGAGTTCACCATTAAATTAGTGCTAGGAGTAGGACCAATATCTTTAGCGCCATATTGCATGTCACCCTTGGAACTGATCGAACTTAAGGGGCAGATTGAAGAACTCCTGGAAAAGAAATTTATTAGGCCAAGTGCGTCACCATGGGGAGCCCCAGTCTTGTTAGTTAAGAAAAAAGATGGAGGCATGCGACTATGTGTAGATTATAGGTGTAACACCTCTATCATATAAGCCATGCTCGAGTCATGGAGTTATATGAAAAGGTCGTCACGATGCTAAGTAAACTTTAAAATGTGAAAAATAGAATACATGGCCCTTGTACTGCTTCCTTCATTTCTGACTAATAATCTATGATACATGGATAATAAAATAATTACCCTCTAAAAAGAAATTTGTGATTAAGATAACTCGCTTCGACAGTCTTTTGATTTGGCTAGTGCCCAATTCTTGCTCAATGAGTGACCTTGTACTCGGCCTCGTGTTTGACCTCCACTTGGGTACTGGAATGTTTACGGAAAGAAAAGCATACAAGCAGGCAGTGAGAACCTAAGGTTCTCGTGAGTAAATTTAAACAAATCTCATAATAGTCATAAACATTCCAGTAACGCTTGGTTTATTATGAAAATGTGAGCCCAGGATACATAAACGGTGGTTCAATTTTAAATGGAAAGCATCTTTCTCGAAGCGGGTTATGTTTTAACAATGGCGTGCCATATTATATATGACAAACATAGAAATACCAGTAGTGCAATATGCTTCAACAAGAATATTAATGATCTTATCATTTAATGGGATAGCGAGGATGCACATGGAAATGCTTGTGCTTATCTGTATGCAAAGTGCACTTGACTCAATCTGTATCTTTCTTTTTCACCGCCACTTGGTCTTACTTCTACGTGCTTGGTCCCTCGGAGGTGAATGGCCTTTCTCACCCTGGGTAATAGCACCTTTTTTGAGTTCGAGCTCGCATCTATACATGAGTGTGGTTTACTTTCCCCGACCCTCACACGGTCTATTCATAAATCTGGTGAGGCTGGCCCAAGTCTTGAAAGACGATCTTCTACACCACGCTAGCTGGGTCTATGCCATGCCTCCCTGCGTGTAACTACGTCCTTCTTGAAAGTTCTAAATCATCTTTCCTTTCCATATCTTGTCATGTGGAAATGCTTTGTGCATATATGAATATGCCTCATATCTTATTTTGCATATCATATTCTAATTATGCTCGCATGCATGACATACATGAACATAACATGTGAATGTAATATATTCAAAGTATAATCTCTCATAACTCATATAATACTTAAATTCATACTTGCAAATCTAAACCTTATGAGCATAACATTCATAGATTTCTGTAGTAAATTTACGATAACGGATAAATATCTGTTTCCCCATGAATAGTGCCAGCTCTTGGGCAGTTCAACCATAGTAACATAAATCAATTTAACACATATATATATCAGTATTAAGCTGGTCATCCTCAACTCAAACTTTGTATGTCCATTTGACTCTTGTGAAGTTATCATTTTGGCCATCCTCGCCAATCCTATTCAGTTCTGCCGTCTTGAATCTTGTATAATCCACCTTTATCTCTATTCAATTCATTTAGATCTGAAATTTGGATATGTCATGACTCTATATGTCTACTTTCTAACCTCTTTGGTCCCATGTCATTCTGATTTATATAAATCAAGATATTCAACTTTTACTTCAGCCTGTTCAGTCGCTAGTCCGAATTACACTCCTGGGAATATAAATTCACTAAAAATCGAAACTAAGCTCAAATCTTGCAGAAATTGGTCTCATATCAAATCTATCAGGATAACCTTTCATTTGCCACCAGTTTCCTCCATTTGTAAGTATACCTCGAGTTATAGGTCCTGAAAGTCTACCTTCCTGAACTACTCCGTTTTGGCCTAGATTGGACATAGGACAACTTCCTCGAATCACTGGGAACCATTGGGACCATAACAAACTCGGAATCTTATATTGGGTGTTCCCTGTGTGTAAGCTTTCTAACAAAATTGGTTTCACTCAATTTGGAGTTGTATAGGTGAGTTATACTCCTCCTCATGTCACCCTGCCCGGATGAACATTCTAAACCCTAGGTCAAACTTCAAAATTCGTTATCTCCCTCAATACTAATCCAATAACCTTATATGATATAGCTATGGAAAGCCCTGAATGTCTACTTTCATCTAAAAATTGTTTCATTGGATTTGACCGATTGTAGGCGGCGCCGTACGCTCCGCCATACGGACTGCCGTGGAATCTCCACCAAGACAGCACCCTCATCCATCCATTTCTCTTTGTTTTCTTCTTCTAATTCTAATTCTAACTCAAAATCCTCTATGAATTTAATCACAATCCATCATAATACATCCAATAATTCATCACATACGCATAAGAAGAATTCAATCTCATGCAATCATAGAGCAAGGAATTTAAGAGTAGAAGTAGAATCCTACCTCTTTGAGTATGATCTTGCTGAATTTGAATTTGAGTGAAGGAAGCCTTGACAAAGCTTGGAGGTTTGAGAGAGTAGATTGAGAGGAAAGAAGCTGAAGTGAGGAACGTAAGAATGATGAGCTGAAGAGGCAGGAGGAGGATACATATATATGAACAAAGCTTGAAGTGGTAGTTAGAATAAGTGGCTTTGATTGGATGAAATTTTAGAGCAAGGTTCGGCCCATGCCTCTCCCTTTTTTAATGTTAAAATTGCTCTCCACGTCGTCCCAAAACTGGGATACGCTCTGTTCTATCCGAAGTCGGAGCTCGTCTCTATTACACCTTAAGTCGGAACTCGTGTTATCAGTTGAGACTGGAGCTGAAGTCGTATGTCGTAACTTGTCCCATCCCATCGTGACTTGAGGAAATCTTGTATCGAGTCGGAGGTCGGAAGCCATGCGGTGGCAATCCTATAATCTCGGAACTCCACTATTTGAACTCGGGAATGCTTTGGATGTAAAATCGGATACCGTAACTCGTGTGGAGGAAATTGGCTCAAGGGTCCGAACTCGTATCCACGGTGGAGTTTAACATTAAGGTGGAACTCGGAATTGAATCACATTTCCAAACCCAAATACTTAAACTTCGGAAGTAAGTGACTTATACACCTGCATGCGGTTGGTGACATGGGCGGGTATATTTTCCTTGAGACATGAAGTCGGATCTCGTGGAAATAGTTCATGTGTTCGGATGAGAGGAGCCAAGTCGAGATCGTGAAATAGCGAAAATAGTTTTAAATCGGAGGTCGGAAATTATACCCAATATACTTGAACTTGACCGGAGGTGGAACTTGGAGTCCCTCGAAATTAGAATATGAAGTGAAATCGGAATAATCAAAATTGAAGATGAAATCGGAAATCGGGAAGGACATGAAGTCAAGACTAACTCGGAACTCGGAAATAGTCATCCTATTGAAATCCAAAAATGAAGTCGGAAATTGGAATTGGTCAATCCTGATGGCGAAGCCGAAACTCGGAAATCGGGACGTTACAATAGGCAGTTGAATAAGGCAACAATCAAGAACAAGTATCCATTACCAAGGATTGATGATCTTATGGAACAACTACAAGGGGCTACTATATTTTCTAAGATTGATCTATGGTCTGGATATCACCAGATTCAAGTTCGAGAAGAAGATATTCTGAAGATAGCGTTTTGGACTCGTTATGGACATTATGAATATACTGTGATGTCCTTTGGATTGATGAATGCACCGCCAATATTCATGGATTACATGAATCGAATATTCAGGCCATATCTTGATAAATTTGTGGTGGTGTTCATTGATGACATACTTGTCTACTCGAAGACAGAACAGGAGCATGCGGAATACTTGCGAGTAGTTTTCCAAATTTTAAGGGAGAAGAAACTTTACGCCAAACTATCCAAATGTGAATTTTGGATGAAAGAAGCAAAATTTCTTGGCCATGTGGTATCCCATGGGGGAATTTCAATGGATCCCAGTAAGGTAGAAGCAGTATTAAACTGGGAATGACCAACGATAGTTACGGAAGTCAGAAGCCTCTTAGGGTTGGCAGGATACTGTAGGAGATTTGTTAAGAACTTATCTCAAATAGCCCTACCCTTAACAAAGTTAACCAGGAAGAACGCCCCATTCAAATGGACACCCGAGTGCGAACAGAGTTTCCAAGGATTAAAAGAAAGGTTGACAACAGCCCCAAACTTATTTTACCGGATCCTCATGGACCATTCGAAGTGTACTGTGATGCTTCTAAGAAAGGATTAGGGTGTGTGTTAATGCAGAATAGGAACGTCGTGGTGTATGCTTCCAGGCAATTAAAAACTCATGAAAGAAACTATCCAAGACATGACCTCGAGCTAACAGCAATAGTGTTTACCTTGAAGATGTGGAGACACTATCTTTACGGAATGAAGTTTGAAGTATTTTATGATCACAAAAGCTTGGAATACCTTTTTGATCAGAAGGAATTGAACATGAGGCAGCGAAGGTGGATGGAGTTTCTTAAAGATTATGAGTTTGACTTGAAGTATCATCCAGGCAAGGCAAACGTGGTAGCAGATGCCCTAAGTAGAAAATCCTTGACAGTGGCATGGATGATGATTAAAGAAGCGGAACTTATAGAAAGTTTCCAAACCCTCAACTTGGAAATCTCTGTAACCCTTGATGCCATTCAATTACACCAACTTAAGATAACTAGTACTTTTAAAGACCAAATCCAGCAAGCACAACAAGGAAATGATGACTTCCAGCATACAGTGCGACTGGTACAATCTGGCAAGCTAACAGGATTTTCTCAGGATGCAGAAGGAATATGGCGATATCATGGGAGGATATGTGTACCTGAGGAGGACAACTTTAGGAAGAAGGTCTTGGAGGAAGCCATAAGAGTGAGTTTACTACACATCCTAGCATTAACAAAATGTATCAAGATCTCAAGAAGATGTTTTGGTGGCCAAGCCTTAAAATAGATGTGGCCAATTTTGTGAATAAATGTCTAACTTGCCAAAAGGTAAAAATAGAGCATCAGAAGTCGGCAGGGATATTACAACCCTTAGAGATTCCGGAATGGAAATGGGAGAGCATTTCTATGAATTTCGTGATGGGCTTACCAAGAGCCCCCTCAGGATATGATGCTATATGGGTCATAGTGGATAGACTAACCAAGTTTGCTCACTTTTTACCCATTCGAGCGAATTCTCTTCTAGAGAAGTTGGCTCAACTGTATATTCAAGAAGTGGTACGGTTACATGGTGTCCCTTCAACAATCATTTCTGATCGAGATCCAAGGTTCACCTCATGGTTTTGGGGAGCGCTCCAAAAGGCGTTTGGTACTAGGCTATGTCTAAGTACTGCATATCATCTGCAATTGGATGATCAAATAGAATGAACGATTCAGACTTTGGAAAATATGTTACGAGCATACATTCTGGAACAACAGGGGAATTGTGATCGATACTTACCGTTAGCCGAGTTTGCCCACAACAACAGTTACCATGCTAGTATCGGCATGGCTCCATATGAGGCTTTATGTGGACGAAAGTGTCAATCTCCCCTATGTTGGTATGAACCAGGAGAACAGAGTCTGTTGGGCCCAGAACTAGTCAAACAAACTACAGAGCAAATCAAAAGAATTTGTAGCAAAATACTTGCAGCTCAAAGTCGTCAAAAGAGCTATGCGGATGTCAGGAGAAAACCCTTGGAGTTTCAAGAAGGAGACCACGTGTTTCTCAAAATCACACCCACCACTGGAGTAGGCAGAGCCATTAAAGTCAAAAAGCTAAATCCTCGCTTTATAAGTCTCCTTCAAATTTTAAAGTGAATTAGGCCAGTTGCATATCGAGTTGCCTTACCTCCACATCTATCAAATCTTCATGATGTTTTCCACGTTTCTCAACTCAGAAAATACCAGCCCGATCCTGCTCACTTTTTGGAACCGGAATCAATCCAGTTAAGGGATGACTTAACTTTTCATGTACCCCCAGCACGGATAGTGGATAAGAGCATCAAACACCTTCGGAGCAAAGCTGTACAACTGGTGAAGGTGGCATGGGGACATGAAGAGTTAGCGGATTGTACATAGGAGTTAGAATCTGATATGAGGAGGGAACATCCCGAATTATTCTCAGGTACTAAATTTTGAGGACAAAATTTTTTTTAGGAGGGTAGAAATGTAACGTTCGAAAAATTTTATCGTTAACAACTAAGTTGTTTGGCTTTATCGAATAAGTGAGTTTAATCAAAATTTGATTAAACATTTACTTAAAGCCCATTTAAGTATGATTTAAAAGGATTAAGCTTGATGGAATTAGATTAGGAGCATAGAAAACCCCACAGAAAATTTTCAAACTAGTTTACCGATTTAAGAGAAATCGGTAAGATTTCGGTATTTTAAACTGTCAGAATCGGACCAATAGAAATTTTTCTATGAGTGCCCTAGAATTAATGGCTAGGATGTAGCCAAACCACTCCCTCGTGTGGCGCCTTGATCAGCCATTGAGGGAGGGAAGCTAAACAAAATTTTATGATGGAGTATCCACTAATCAAAGAGAAGTGCTTCCAAAAAAAAATCTCCACATTTTCTTTCCTTTTCTTCTTATCATTTTCGGCCACCCCCTTTGCTGAAGCTCCCTTCATTTCTCTTCTCCTTACTCTCATCTCCACTCTATTTCCATCTCTTCTTCAAGTCTCATCACAAGTTGCTTCCATCAAAGACACTGAATCAACACAAATTCAACTAGACAAGGTAGGAAATCCTATTTCTCTTCTTACTTTTTCTGATGTGGGGGCTACATGGTGATCATGTATAACCTGAGATATTGATGATATGCAGAGTGATGATGATGGTTTATGACTAATTTTGCATGTATGTTGTGATTAAAAATCAGAATTGATAGCAAATAGCTTGAAGAAGGGAGACAAACCTAGAAGCTGTTAGGGTTTTCCTATGGTCCTGCATTTACTGAGTGTACGACTCCGCCTACTGCCGTTTAATTTTGATGAAACCATTTTTATATGAAACTAGACATCTAGAGCTTTCCATATATAAAATATAAGGCCATTGGATTAGTATAGAATTAGTTATGAATTCTTAAAGTTTAACCTAGAAATCTGGATCCTTATCCGCGTAGTATGAGTTGAAAAGGGTATAACTCACCCTATACAACTCCAAATTGAGTGAACCTAAAGTTGTTTGAAAGATAACATGTAAAGGAATATCCCATAAAAATTCAGAACTAGATTCGTTGCCATTTGTTCCCAGTGCACCAAGGAAGTTGACTTAAGTCTAAACTAGGCTGAATCAGGGTAGTCCAGTAGGGTCAAGTTTCGGGACACATAACTCAAAATATACTTATGCAAATGTCATGAAAATTAATTCATTTGAAAGCTTGTTCTATTACCTTTAATTTATATAAATTTCGTATGATTTCACCTAGATTTCTAATTTTAGTGAATTTTTACTTATAAGAACCCAATTTTGGCTAAAAATAGGGCAATCTAAGGTAACATATTTATATCTTGAGTTATACAAATCAAAATGAGGTAGGACCAAAAGGGTTAGAACTAGACACATGAGGCTATGACATATCCAAAAATTAGATTTAAATGAGTTGAATTGGGCTATGGGCGGGGTATGCCAAACTCGGGTAGAACAGAGGAGGATAAACCAAAAGCCCTATTGATGCTTGAATTGAAATTGTTGAATGATGCTCTCTCTATATATATATATATATTTGCTGGTCCATATTGAATTGCAAGTTTGTACAATTGTATTGGTTGTCTGGCACTATTCACAGGGAAGCGGGCTTGATCCGTTATGCTGTCGAAATTTCGGTAAGAAGTTCATATGTTGTGTAAATTACAATAGCATATATATATATTTGAAAGAATCAAGTTAGATGTGCATTCAAGTCATGATATTATAAAGGATTCTATATCACTTGGGCCAGCCTCGGAACAAATTAAGGGGAATAGATTAGTGGGAAGGTCGGGGAAAGTAAACCCGGTAATCCTGTATAGGAATGAGCTCGGTCCTGAAAAGTGGACTATTACCCACGAGTATATGGCCAATGACTCCCAGGGGACCAAGGATGGAAATAAGTTCTAATAGGCGAAAGCCTTCAAGGATAAGATGCATTTTCTAATTGCACATTCATATGTACAGTGTAATACTCCTTAATTGATTGTTCTAGATACCTATTTATTATTCTTAATATGCTATTGTTCCATTATAATTATTGTTTAATTGCATTAGTGTATCTGTTAACTAAAATTGAGTTTGTTTCGGTGTATATTTTATAAATAAGTATTTAAGTTAAATATTACTATTGTGTCGTACTATTTGAAACTTCTGAAAGACCAAAACAACTGGGAATGATAGAGATGACAGATATGTAGAAACTAGGAATTCCTATTGAGAAATCTTTATTTCTCACCCTGCTGTATGTTTCCGCGTCATTCTCAGACCATGGAGAATGCCGTAACCGGAGTGCTGTTCATTGAGTTCCCCGAGCTCCATATTCACCTTGACCCGTTCCTAGACTCTGTATATATATATCCGGCAAGTGTCAATTCCGTCTTTATTTCTTTTTCCAGAGAGATTTTACCGTATCGCTTATGCACCCACTCTTTGACCCCGCTGTCTCTTATATTGCCATTCCCCTTCACATGGCCCATCCATTTCCACCTCCACCAGCTGCGGCAGTAGCTCCAGCTACTATGGCCCCTCCTGCCTCGCCACCACAGCAGATGCTCTCCGCCTTGATGTCAAAGGAGGATCCACCTGAGGCAGCGAGTTCCTCTTCCTTATCTTCTACTCCGAGCGTGGGCTACCCTCCTGCAGACGCCAGCATGGCGAATGGGTTTCTTTCTTTAGATTCCATTTAGATAGTGGGTTTACCATAGCAGTAGTAGATGTACAAAATGGCCCTCTTTTGACAGTCTGGGTCATGGGCAGATGGGTAGAAGTTAGGAGGTGTACATGAAATGTCCCATGGGGACCATCTAGGGTATTGTTCATATAGACTGGCCATCTTGTTTTGTGTTAGCAGTCTCATTTTTTTTTACCCTATATCGTTTTGACAAACTTTGAAAATAGATGTCTATGTATATATATTTATGATATATTTTGCAGTAGTTCTGTCTTTATTGCATTTTTATTTATGTTACGTTATTTATAGCATACCAATTAACTAATATTTATTTCGCCATCAAGTAGAAAATTTTGTTACGCAAATAATCATCTTTATGTGGGTAACTAGTAATGATACAGGAAATAGAATTTAATCAGCATTACACATAATCACTTATCGGATAATTTATTATGACTTAAGCATAGTACTTTATCTGGTAAGGTGTTATAGTATCTAATGCTGAAATTTTTATGAGATGTTCCCCTATATGTAAGATTTTTAAAAAAGTTAGTTTTATTCAATTCCAAGTTCTATAGTGCAAGTTATGGCCTAAACAACTCGTTTGCCTAGAATCAAACTCAAAAACCTAGGTCAAACTTTCAAAATTCATATCTCCCTCAATACTAATCCAATGACCTTATAATTTATATGGTTGGAAATTCCTAGATGTCTAGTTTCATGTAAAAATAGTTTCATTAACTTTAAATGGTTGTAGGTAGAGTCTTACACTCTGCCGTATGGATGGCGGTAGGATGTTTGATCACCTAGCTCCTCACTTCTTTCTATTCTCATCCTTTTTGAGTTCCTCTTCAATTTAAACACAACAATTATCATCAAACTAGCCAATAATCATCATATACATCCAAATATCACATCAAGAAGTGATAAAAATGAAAACCCCAAACAACTTCCATAACCAAGAAGACAAGAAAAGAGGTTGAATCTCTACCTCCTTTGAATGTAATCTTGCTAGATTTTGAGTTTAGATGGATGGAATCTTATCAAAGCTTAAAGGTTGGTGAAGTTGGTTGAAAGGAGGAGAGAAGAAGGAGGCTGGAAGGGGAAAGGAGAGGGTGCAATATGCTTGTGAAGAAGGAGAAAAAAAATCTGACCCAAAACAATTAATAAGTAGTTGGTCACTTGTGTTATCATTGGTTGAAATTTTGTGGCCACATTTCAGCCATATCTCCCCCACTTTGTGGCTTTTGTTGTGTCCCCAAGGGATGATTAAGTGGCTGAGTAGCCAGCCATGGAATAATAGAATTTGGGTGTGTAATTCTATTGATTCCGTTCTGACAGCTTAAAGTACTGAAATCTTACTGATTTCCTTTAAATCGATAAATCGGTTTAGGAAGATTTCCATGAAATCTTCTATGCTTCTAATCTAGTTCCCTCACATCTAATCTCTCTAACTGCTAATTAATTAACCTTAAATAAATATTTAGTCGGATTTTAATTAATCTCAATTATTCAATAAGAATCGAACGACTAGGCAAAAAATGATAAAATTTGGTGGATGTTACAGAAAGTATTTAAGCTCTCCCATCATGCTCATCTCAAATTCTCCCTGCATAAGCTCAAAGAAACTCCTTCATAGTTTTTGATTTATAGCACCAAAAATGATTCATCAACATAAATTTGGACAATAAGAAAATCATTTTTCTCATGCATGATAAACAAGGTTGTATTAACTTTTCCTCTTTTAAAACCATTTTTAAGTAGAAAAAAGCTAAGTCTTTCATACCAAGCTCTTGGAACTTGTTTTAGCCCATATAGAGCATTTGACAGCTTAAAAACTTAATGAGGAGAGTTTCATTTTCAAAACCAAGAGGTTGTTTAACATAAACTTCTTTAGAAATGAAACCATTTAAAAATGTAGATTTGACATCCATTTGATACAAAACAAAACCTTTGTATGTAGTAAAGGCAAGTAGCATTCTAATGGCTTCCAATCCTATAGCAGGAGCAAATATCTCATCATAATTGATTCCTTGTTATTGACTATATCCTTGAGCCACTACTCTTGCTTTGTTTCTTATCACCTTTCCACTTTCATCAAGCTTGTTTTTGAATACTCATCTTGTGCCTATGATAGAGTGTCCTTTAGGTAGTGGAACCAGAGTCTATACTTTGCTCTTTTCAAACTAATTCAATTTTTCTTGCATTGCATCTATCCACCTTTGTAGCTTCAATAACATATTTAGGTTGAATTTATGAGATTAAAGCCATGTTGGATTCTGATATGATGGAAGATCATATTTTGATTCCTTGAGAAGGTTCACCAATGATTTGATTTTGTGAAATAGCTCTCAAATCTGATGCACTTGTGTATCTATTCTTGATAGGTGACTCCGCTGAATCTTCTAGGATATCATTAGAAACATGGTGAGGGTAGGGAGGTTCACAATAATCATTGTTATCTGTTGGGGCTATGTGAAGGTATTTCTGATTTCGAGGATCATTATTCAAACACAAATTCTCTATATCTTCTTCTAAGTCTTGAACATATGGTCAATATCCTTCTTCTTTTATTTAAAGGATATGTGAATGGTTTCTTTCACAGCTTGAGTCTTCTTATTGTATACCCTGTAAGCTTTAGATGTAACATCCACATGATTTTTTTTATCATTTTCCGCCTAATTGTTCGATTTTTATCGAATAATTGAGGTTAATTAAAATTCGACTAAGTATTTATTTAGGATTAATTAATTAGCAATTAATTGAGTTTAGATATAAGGGAATTAGGTTAGAAGCATAGAAGATTTCATAGAAATTTTCTTAAACCGATTTACCGATTTGAAGGAGATCGGCAAGATTACGGTATTTTAAACTGTCGGAGCCAAATCAATAGAATTATATATGCAAAACCCTATGACTTAAAGGCTGAATACTTAGCCACTTAAGCAACCCTTGGTGGCACCACAAAAGCCACAAAGTGGGGGAGATATGGCTGAAATGTGGCCACGAAGTTCCATCCAATCAAAACTCACATTCCCAACTACCTCATTAAGCCTTAGTAACATATTCCTTCCTTTTTCCCTTCAGCTGACTTGTGCCTCCCTTTCTTCTTGTTCTAGCCGTCTTCTTCTCTTCTCCTTTCAACCCACTCCATCAAACCTTCAAGCTTTGATAAGGTTTTATCAATCCAAACTCAAATTTAGCAAGATCACACCTAAAGGAGGTAGAGATTCAACTTTGTTCTTGTCTTCTTGGGTATGGGTGGCTGATTTGGGGCTTTTGTTTTCTCACTTCTTGATGTGGTGTTTGGATGTATATAAGGATTATTGGCTGGTTTGATGGCTATTTTCGTGTTTAAAATTGATTAAGAAGTAAAAAGGAGTGAGAGTAAGATGCAGGGAGGGGCTGGAAGATTAAAACCCTTTGGTAGTCTGTATGGTGGAGTGTACGGCTCCACCTATAGCCATTTAAATTTGATGACACTATTTTTATGTGAAACTAGACATCTAGGGATTTCCAACCATATAAATTATAAGGCTATTGGATTAGTATTGAGAGAGATATGAATTTTGGAAGTTTAACCTAGGTTTTTGAATTTCATTTTGGGTAGACTAGGTTGTTTAGGGCAAAACTTGCCCAATACAACTTGGAATTGAATGAAACTAACTTTTTTAGAAAGCATATAGGAGAATATCCTATAAAAATTTTAGGGTTAGACACGATCCTATTTGCTCCCAGTGGTTTGAGGAAGTTGCCCTATGTCCAAACTGGGCCAAAACAGGGTAGTTTAGAAAGGTCAAATTTCGGGGCTTACAACTCAAGCTCTACTAAAGAAAATGGAATGGAACTTGTTGAAAATGAAAGCTTGTCCTGTTAGCTTTAATATGATACCAATTTTGTATGATTTGAACTGGTTTTCTATTTTTAGTGGATTTTTACTTTTAAGTGTATAATTCTGGCAAGCTACAGGGTAAGTTAAGATAAAATTTAAATAACTTGAGCTACATTTATCAAAATTAGATGGGATCAAAGAGGTTAGAAAATAGACACATAACACTCTAACATATTCAAACTTTAGGTCTAGATGAGTTAAATAGAAATTGTGGCCTGATTTACAAAATTCGGGTTGAATGAAAGTGTTGAAATAGCAACCATGTTTTAAATGCAACAATTGTGCCCATGAGTTTGATGTTTGAATTGTGAATGAAGTGTTATGATTTCTTTGAAAAATTGTTTGCTTGAGCACTGGCACTATTCATGGAGAAATGGAGACATTTCGTTATGCCGCCACAATTTCATTAAAACCTATGCATGAGTTATAAGATACATGTGCATTTTTCAAGAAATTCATAAAGGTTATGTTATGATAAAAGTTCCATGATACTTGGGCCAGCCTCGGATTAAAGTTAAGGGGAATAGATCGGTGGGAAGGTCGGGGAAAGTAAACCCGGCATTCCTATATAGGAACGAGCTCGATCCTGAAAGGCAGACTATTACCTAGGAGTTAAATGGCTAAGAACTCCCAGGCGGCCAAGTAATGGAAAAGATTATGATGCTGAGTTTAAGAATGAGTCCTTGCATGGTCGCATTACATGGTCATTACAAGTTGTTTACAGTTTGACTGTTATGGGGTGGACCAAAGTAATAAGATTCTAACAAAGTTGAGTGAGAATGTTAAGAGGCACAAAGCCTAAGATCTATTAAAGTTGCATCAAGCATTTGCATATTCTCTCATTTTAGCTTTATTATTTATTTATGTATTGTTATTGCCTTATCATTTTATATCTTAGAATATGCTAAGAGTTATGTTTAAAATGAACCCACTTCGACTAATCACGTTTTTTGAACTTAATTAAATGGACTGTTGTAAGCACGCATTTCTATAATTAACCTGAAGTGGCTAGGACGATAATGAAGACTTGATGGTTGTCACATTAGAATCCTACTGAGAAATTTCGGCTTCTTACCCCTACTTTCCATGCCATCTCTAGATGAGAATGGCATCCTTAGTGATGTCACTACCAATTAGATGGTATTATGATGGAGTATGTGACGCCATAGTGGTCATGACCACCACTACGACATATACGCTACTACACGTGGGTCGTTCAACAATTTAGTTGAAGTAACTCTCATTCCTACACCTGTAGATCTCCCAGAGTTTCTATAGTCTCCCCCTGCCAAACTAGGACACAAGTTCATCCTAGAACCCAAGCCTTTACTAGATTACATATCCCTCCCAGAGTTACGGCCTAGGTCTCTGAACTTTCCACCCCCAAAGCCCATAGTTCCCGAGATATCAGTACTAGTCATGGAGATTAGTTTGTTAGACTCTCCTATTCCAACAGTGGAGCTTTGCCAAGCATAAAGTTCATATGAGTCAAAACCCTTCAGAAGGAACGTCTATAGCAGCCAGTCTAGTTTCCCGGCACAATCTTATACCTAGATGCGGTTCTGGTCCATGTTGGATTCGCGCTTCGATCATTCCTCGAGGACGTGATCACAAGGGGCGCAAACATTAAGCTTTTGCCTTGCAAAGTTTAGTTGTTTACTTTGATTTTTTTGTAGATGCAAGGGATGATACGTGGATACTTATCCCAGTTTTTGGTGTATTTTCCATTTTTATTTGAGATGTTAAGTTTAGTGTTGGATAATTGATGCTAGGTTTATATTAAATATTATTTATTTATCCTATTGCAATATGTCTTATTATTATTAATCACCTTCATTGTCTCTACACAATCATTTACGCCTTTCTTATGTAATACTTCGTTTACGCATATTATTATTCCACGGTGAGGCTCAAGTTTTCAAATGTATTTTAGAAAAAAAAGAATTTCATCTATTATTTTCCAATAAAGTAATTTCAAAGAAAAAGATTAAAGTTTCCGCAAAGTTAAAAAATAACAACTAATAGAGTCCAAATACGACTTAAGTGTAAGTTGGAACTACTAGGATGTTATATTTTAATATTAGAGCAGTTCATCCTATTAGAGCTTGAGGATAGACTGACTATACTTCTAAGCATAATTCCTTTGTTGACAGTTATGTCATGCCATAAAACTTATCTATA
The DNA here is from genome assembly GCA_031439595.1 of Pterocarpus santalinus. Lineage (NCBI taxonomy): Eukaryota > Viridiplantae > Streptophyta > Magnoliopsida > Fabales > Fabaceae > Pterocarpus > Pterocarpus santalinus. The sequence continues at coordinate 39,509,223 of CM062532.1, read as the reverse complement.
TGATAGGGTATAGAAAAGAGAAATGCATGACCATTTAGTGGTGTATGTAGTTGGCTGCTGACACACTTAGTGTTATGTTGAGTGATATGACTCTAGCAAGTACACCAAGTCGTATAAGTAATAAAGTGAAAAGTAAAGTATTATTCCCATGAGGATAGATCAAATATTGGATAATTTAAGGACGACTATTTGGACATAATGAATTCATGAATATAGAAATAGTAATGGAGGCTGATGCTAATGGGATAAACAAATGCAATGGGATGAACGCTAGGCTAATTAATTTCACCTATTGTAAACACATTTACTTTGAATTATTGTTAATCAGTTCCTATCCTAATATGCTCACGGTAGGTTCCTTTAATTTATTCCTAGCCTCTCTCGAGGTCAAGTAATACTTTTTATCCTAAATTGATTATCTAAATTCTTAGCATAAACTACTCTAGGTAAAGGTTGAAGCTCTATGGGTTCTTATGTTGATTGCATGAACTGCATTTGTCTATCTGTAGTTTTTGCTCAGCCCACAATGTTTATGTTTAGAGGCTTTACTCATAAAACCTCTCTTGAGTTTGTAAATCCTCGAATCAATTAATTGGTGATCAAGCAATTAAAGGCATTAAGCACAAATAAAAAAACTAAGCAATTGAGATAGAAACCAGATTAACTTTAATTCATAAGTAAAATTGTCATACTAAAAGGGTCCATTAATGCCCTAGCAAAAGAAAATTAGTTCATAACTAAAAAAAAAAAAAAAAAAAAAAAACTGAGGAAGACGAGGATGAAGAGACAAAACAACAAAAAGCCATAAAGAATGTAAGATAGAGACAAGAGATTTGGAAGAATGTAGATTTCTCTGTGATAAGTTTGAGATCTGGAATTCTCGAATCTTCACCTTTAATCTCTCTAGAAGAAGTCTTTTGCCTTGGGAAGTGTGTAAGGGTATGTAAGGATCTGTTTCTGATATGACATATTGCTTTTTATAGTGTGTGGGTCCCACTTTTTAATATTCAGTCCAAGCTTATCAATTGCTGCAAACAAGGTCGCGTTATTGCGCAACTAAAATTTTTGGCCCAAAATGATACTGCACTCTAGTACAAAGGTTGTGCTATAGTGTAACACCCAAACCTTATGTCACTTGCAACAACGAAGATGCACTATAGCGCGCAAGGTTGCGCTATAGCGCGCTTGTCTAACAGTGCTAACCTTTTTTACACATTTCCAAGCTCTGTAGCAATCAAGATAGTTGGAATTCGCCTTGAAGGTAGAATAGCAATTGTAGATCTTTGAGCATGCTTTCCAAAGAAACAAGAACCACCTCAATTGGAGTTTTGTAACTCAAGATATGGGTGAAATACCAATGAAAGGTCAGATTTGACAACATTGGAGGCAAAATGAAGCTTCAATCTTGTTTCGCCTTTTTCTCCTAGAAGACTTGAGAACTAGAAAAAGCATCCAACATCAAAGTTTGAGATCTTCTTCTGTTCTTTCCAAAGAATGTTGAATCATAATAATCCGACTTCTGGAGAGCTAAATTTCCAATATCCAATACTAAAAGGTCTTGACTTCATGCAAGATAAACTTTGTCGTGGCTCCAAATTCTAACTTGAGTGCTTGTACCTATTGACAATTAGATTAAAACATAAATAAGTATCTAAAATATAAGAAAATAATAGAAAATAAAAGTACCACCTAATAGAAACTATTTAATGAAAATAAAACAAAATATTAACTAAACTAAACAACTACATCCTAAATTAAATAAAAATTAACTAAAATTATAACATACTAAAGGGAGTTATCATTGAGCCTGATCAACTCAATGGTTATTGTTTGGTGTGTAGTAACCGAATGGCAAGCCATAGACGGACTAGGAATGAAACTACAACAAACAAGGATGTGACGAGTTCCATTATAGCTATAGCAAGTGTAGCACCCTACTAGTAACTATTATCATACCGCTTTAATTTCCTTCACTTAAATTGGATAATAATTAGCCAGTAAGGTATTACTAAACTTACCAGTTTAATTTTAGCATGGGTAAATTTTTTTGTCGCCATTTGTTATCATTAATCTTACTTATTGATTAATCATTTTGTGCGGTGGTGATAATGCTATCACATACTAGTCAGAGTTACTACTATATACTAGTTTGAGAAATTCACTTATAGGGTAACCTACTATTTACAGAAAACATACATCATAACTACTGCATCATGGAGTACATAATGTAGTCATAATACAGGACGCAAAAATATCGAAAGGGGAGGGGATGCCTATACTACTAGCCATCTTCATCCAACCTATATACAGCCCACCAATGCTCAAAATAAATATGTTGGATGAAGATGCCAAAAGAGCATCCTAAGCTATATTGTAGCATCCTAAAACAAGTCATTTATTATAGTAATAGTAAGGACATGAACCACAACATACAATATAACTCGATTATTCAGTATATCAGGCTCGTAAACAACGTCTATCTTAATATTGAGGATGGTCGATGCCATCTCGAAACATCAAAGAAAAATGGGTGAGAGAAGTCTCCTAGTAGGGTGGTGTTCCCAAGGGAATCCCGCTTCATCCCAAAAATGCTAAGAATAAAGGCAGGAGTGCAACAATATGTAAGCCATGCAAACAAACACTATCAGAACATTTAGCAGCAAAATGATAGATATCCATGCACAATGTAACATCCCCATATAACGTTATACAAAATAATGAAAATGTCTTTGGGCAAACTTTTATTATCTACAACCTTGCCCCTGGGCTTTTTAAAAAATGACCTTTAGGTCCTTATATTTTATTTATAGCCTTGCCCCTGAACATTTTAGAAAATGATATTTAGGTCCTTATATCAACAGGATTAGTAAAATAAGGTTTTAAACGAAGCAGAATCACGTAACGAAAACGTAGAAACCTAAACCTCGGCCGATTGAGCCACAGAGGTATTCATATGTGAAATGAAATGGGATGCCCCTAGACTTATCCATAATTATGAAAATGCCATTAGCCATTAACAACAAAAACCAGAAAGGCCCTCAACTTGCAAAACGTTTAATTTACACTGTTAATCAATTTATTCGATTTTATTGAATCCTTAAGATTAATTAGAAATTAATTAAGGGTTGATTAAGAGTTAATTAGATGTTAGAGTAGAGAGATTAGAATTAGAAATAATTAGAATAGAAACATATAAAACTTACAAATTTCTTCAAAATCGTTTTACCGATTTGAAGGAAATCGGTAAGATTACGATATTTTAAATAGTTAGAACCAAACCAATAGAATTTCAACTCATTAACCCTACTTTAAGTGGCTGAGAACTCAGCCACTTAACCCCCAAATGTGGCACCAATTTGGCCACAATTCATGGGGAGGCTTGGCTGAATTTCAGCCATACAAACTCCACCAATCAAATGCCAAAGAAAGCCACCTATATATACTCCTTCAATCAGATTTTTTCTACCCTTTCTTCACCCATCAGACTGTGCCTCTTCTCCTCTCCTTTCAGCCCTCTTCTTCTCTTCTTCACTCACACAACTCCAGCCAACCATCAAGCCTAATCAAGTCTCGCTTATCCAAGCCTAAAAAATAAAGCAAAATCACTTATAACAAAGGTAGAGGTTTAATTCTTGCATCAATTCTATGGTCTTGGCTAGCTGAGGTTGGATTATTTTCACAATCTTTGATGTGTTAAATAAATGATTATGATGATATGTGACTGGTTTTGGGCTGTTTGTTTGGTTAAAACCGAATTGGAAGCAAGAAAGAATGAAAATAGGAAGAGCTGAGGGGCTGGAGAACCAAAAAACCTCGGTAGTCCGTACGGTGGAGTGTATGGATCCATTTACAGCTGATTAAATCTGATGAAACCATTTTTATATGAAACTATACATCTAGGGCTTTCCATACATATATCATATAAGGCTTTTGGATTAGTATTGAGAGAGATATGAATTTTTGAATTTCGACCTAGGATTTTGACTCTAGTTCTGGGCAGACTGGGTTGTTCAGGGTAGAACTCGCCCTATACTACTTGAAAATGAGTGAAAATAACTTTATTTGAAAGCTTACACATAGAAGAATGTCCCATAAAAATTTCAAAATTAGATAAGTTCCCGTTTACTCCCAGTGATCCAAGAAAGTTTCCCTATGTCCAAATCTAGCCAGAACAGGGCAGTTCAAGAGGGCCAGACTTTGGGGCCTATAACTCGAGCCCTACTAGGTCAAATGGAACGGAACTTTTTGCAAATGAAATATTGTCCTGTTAGCTTTAATATAAGAGCAATTTCGTATGATTTGGATCAGTTTTCTATTTTTAGCACTTTTAAGTGTGTGATTCTAGCCAGCCACAGGGCAGGCCGAGATAAAACTTAAATAACTTGAGTTATACAAATCAAAATTAGATAGGACCAAAGAGGTTAGAAAATTGGCACATAATACTTTAACATATTCAAAATTGAGGTCCAAATGAGTTAAAATGAATTTAAGGCTCAATTTCTAAAAATCGGGCAGAATCAAAGAGAAGTGGCAGAAAACTAATTCAAGACCAAGGTTATGAAACTTTATTTGATTGTTGGAGCATCTATACCTTGCATTGATTTTTTTCTATATGAGTGACTGTATGGTGGGCTGGCACTATTCATAGGGAAGCAGACATGTTCCATTATGCTGCCGAAATTCTGGCAGAAATATGTGCATTATACGAATGTGATAAACATTTATGTGTTATGTTCATAAGAGTCATATATGTAAGAATGATTTAAGTATGACATAAAGTATATTAATAAAATTATGATAGTTTCTATTATGAATATTCATGATATGAATATGAAATTCTATACGCAAGGATATATGAAAGTAAATGATGAAGCATATGTAAGCATCCCACTCACATGAGGCATAGCGTCGACCCAGCTAGTGTGAGTATAGGGGATAGGGCTTACATGAGGCATGGCATGACCCAGCTAGTGTAAGTACCGAAAAGGATATGATGAAGGTCTCATATTCCTAAGGATCGTGACATGGCAATCACGGTCTGATGGGGTATGACATGGTAATCATACTCTGGAATGTGGCATGATATTCCACACCCTAAGGAATGTGACATGGCGATCACATCCCCATAGACTATGACATGGCAATCATACTCTGGGACGTGGCAGGATGGACCTATCCCTAAGGAGTGTGACATGGCGATCACACCCCGATGGAGTATGACATGGCGATCGTACTCTGGGATATGTGTAACAAGTAAAGAAAGATTAAGGATAATATGTGTATTCTGCATAAAATCCGAATATAAGTAAAGGTGTGTATAGATTTTATGTTTTCAGTATATCGGTGTTATTATAAGTTAACCTATTCCAGTTATTATTCATAGCATAATTCATGAATTGATCTTGTATTGGCTTGCCTAAATTACAAGTGTATGAATAAAATGAACTTTGCTTCGGAAAGTATGTTTTCGAACTGTGAAATTAAACAGCTTGTATAACATGTTCACCTATTTCATAATAAACCGAAACAACTAGAGATGACAACGATGACATTATGTATGATAGTGACAGAACCCTATTGAGAATTCATAATTCTCACTCTTATATTTGTTTCCCTGTTATCTCTAGATAGCTTAGAAGTTGCGAAGAAAGCCCTTCGAGGTGGAGTCGACTAGTAAGATTGAAGGTGGCCGAAGGTTTCTACTAGACAAGGTCCGATTAAGTAACGGTAACAACTCCTAGAGGAGGTATTATGACTTAAGCATAGTACCGTACTTGGGAGGGTGTTACACTAATGGTATCAGAGCAGTTCGATCCTCCCCAAACCTGAGGATTCGGACTAACTACGTTTCCAGTGCACTCTAGAATCTTTAGAAAATGTCATGCGACAAATTTTATCTGCTTAGATAAGATATAGGGAACTAGATATGCGTAACCGCCTAACTGTGAATGTTATTAGTTGCTGTCACACTTAACTTACTGTTGAGCCTGATTAACTCAATATTTTGTTGTGTGTGATTAGGAACTAATGGCTTCCAAGGGGCATGGTGGGCTGTAAACTGCACCCACTTCAGAAGACCCTGCTAATCTCATGGACACTCTACGAGAAATGGCAGCTGCCATGCGCGAACAAGCTGCTGTAGCACGTCAAATGATGGACCAACTGAGAAGACAACCTAGGGCCGGTCATGGTGGAAACCTGAATAACTCAGGACTAGACCTGGAATACCTCAAATTCGCAGAATTCTGAAAGGCGAATCCGCCCAATTTTAGAGGAGTTTTTCATCCTGATAAGGCTGACGAGTGGATTAAGACTATGGAGAAGGTCTTTTCCGTTCTGGACTGCACTGACCATCAGAAAGTGGCCTTTGCCACTTATATGCTCGAAGCAGACGCAGAATTTTAGTGGGATAGTGTGAAACGACTATTAGAAGAGTCCCAGACAGAGATCACCTGGACTGTGTTCAAGGACGCTTTCTACCAAAAATACTTCCCTCCATCGGATTGGAACGCTAAGGAGTTGGAATTCATGCAACTCTGCCAAGGAAACAACAGCATATCAAAGTATATCACTAAGTTTGAGGAACTATGCAAGTTTTCCACAATCTATCAACGAAATCCAGATGAGGCGTGGAAGTGCGTCAAATTTGAAGGCGGATTGAGGGAAGATATCCTTGCAGCAATATTTCCTATGGAGATTAGGGATTTTTCTACCTTGGTAAACAAGTGCAAACTTGTGGAAGACTATAACAAGAAATTGGAGATTTCCCAGTCTGATATTTATGGAAAGAAGCCTGCACCTGAAAATCAAGAACTCGAACATGTCTCACCACCAAAGAAGCAATTTCACCTTAGTGAATATGAGGGCAAGCAGTTGCAAGAATTGGTGGTCAAACAACGATGTCCGAAGTATAGGAAGAATCATGGAAATAAGCCTTGCCTGGTTAAGCAGTATGTGTGTTTTAGATGTGGCAAGCCAAGACATATGATCCGAGAATGCCCTGAAAACCAACCACCGCCTTCTAAATCGCAACATTCGGGAAGAGTTTTCACAATAAATACAGAGAAGGCAACACCCCGAAGGAGCCATGGCGAGCATTAGGGATAAACCAGAATAAGGAATTGGCTAATTTAGTTTTGGTTGACCTTATTTTGCTAAGTGGTTTTACATCTATTGTGTGCTTATATGTGAAATCTTATTTAAACAGTTATAATTGTAACAAGTTAGTTTATTAATCGAATTTTGATGACAAAATTCTTGTTAAGGGGGGTAGTATGTAACATCCCCATATAACGTTATAGGAAATAATAAAAATGTCTTTGGGCAAACTTTTATTATTTACAACCTTGCCCCTGAGCTTTTTAAAAAATGATCTTTAGGTCCTTATATTTTATTTACAGCCTTGCCCCTGAACATTTTAGAAAATAACATTTAGGTCCCTATATCAACAGGATTAGTAAAATAAAGTTTTAAGCGAAGCAGAATCACGTAGCGAAAACGTAGAAACCTAAACCTCGACCGATTGAGCCACGGGGATATCCATATGTGAAATGACATGGGATGCCCCTAGACTTATCCATAATTACGAAAATGCCATTAGCCATTAACAACAAAAACCAGAAAGGCCCTTAACTTGCAAAACGTTTAATTTACACTGTTAATCGATTTATTCGATTTTATTGAATCCTTAAGATTAATTAGAAATTAATCAAGGGTTGATTAAGAGTTAATTAGATGATAGATTAGAGAGATTAGAATTAGAAATAATTAGAATAGAAATATATAAAACTTCACAAATTTCTTAAAAACCGTTTTACCAATTTGAAGGAAATCGGTACGATTACGGTATTTTAAACTGTCGAAACCGAATCAATAGAATTTCAATGCATTAACCCTACTTTAAGTGGTTGAGAACTCAGCCACTTAACCCCCAAATGTGGCGCCACTTTGGCCATAATTCATGGGGAGGCTTGGCTGAATTTCAGCCATACAAGCTCCACCAATCAAATGCCAAAGCTACCTATATATACTCCTTCAATCAGATTTTTTCTATCCTTTCTTCACCGATCAGTGTAACATCCCCAATTTTTGTCTAAGCTAATTAGCTCAGTGATCCCGGCTAATTAGAGAGGTTAACGGTTAACTGAGGACTAATCGGCTAATCTCGATGAGCCAAAGCTTAGTAAATTGAGTCAAGTTAATAATTAATCATAACATACTAAATATTTTAGTTAAAACTAATTATTCGAACCTCATTAAGTCATAACTTAGAAATCTAATTAAGCTAATCCAATCTTATTAATTAAGTACAAGACAATTATTCTACCTTAATCGATTGAGATAGATTAATCCTTACAGCCTAATTACATAATTCATAAGAGCAATTCTTTTAGAGAAAAACATTTTAAAAGTGTAATTAGCTGAAATCGTTTAGAGAGCAATTTAACTAATCAAATTGAATTAACAACTTAGGCAATTCTAATAGTTTTGAAGATTTAAAAATTCTCCTAATTGATGCACCAAATTTCGGCCAAGGACAAGAGCAAAATCCAACCATCCATTTGCCTTCTCATCATGCACCATTAGATCAAGAGTCTAGGTTAGTAGTATTCCTTGAGTCAAGCCAAGAAATGTACCCTCCTCCATCAAGATTGTGACACTTGGAGCGAATCCCAAGAGTGGTCATGCTGTTAACCACTTGAGAAAACACAAAATGGTCTTTACCCAAGTGCCAAGACTCAAAGAAAACACAACTCACCCTTTTATCCCAAAGTCCCTAGCTTTCTTGCTTGAAAAAGAAGTTAAACTCACCTACTCTCTCTTGCATGTTGGAGAAGCAAAGCAATCAGCCCCCTCTCCCCCATTTCTTGCACCAAGTAGCCTCCTTCCTCACTCTCTCATTTGTGATTTTCATTCTTTCCCAAAGACACTGTAACATCCACCATTTTTCGCCTAATTATTCGGTTTTATCGAATAATTGAGAATAATTAAAATTCGAATAAGCAATTATTTAGACTCAATTGATTGGCAATTACTTGAGTCTAAATAAGAGAGAATTAAGTTAGAGTATAGAAGATTTTATAAAATTTTTATTGAAAACCGATTTACCGATTTAAAGGAAATCGGTAACATTACGGTATTTTACACTGTCAGAACCGGGCCAATAGAATTTCAAGCCTCAAACCCTATTTTGAGTGGCTGATGGCTCAGCCACTTACCAGCCAAAAAGTGGCGCCACAAGGCCACTAAGTCATGGAGAAGCTTGGCTGAATTTCAGCCAAGCCTTTTGGACCAATCAAAATGCAAGAAGGAAGCCACCTATACACCATCAAGTGGTCAGATTTTCTGCTGCCTTTATCACCAAATCAGACCCTCATTCATGCCACTTTTTTGCCTCCTTTCAGCTCTCTTTCTCTCTTCTTTACACTCACAACTTCAGCCAACAACAAGCCACTTCAAGCCTTGCTCATCCAAACCTTCAAATTCTAGCAAAAACACTTGGATCAAAGGTAGGAGTTTATAAATTGCATCAGATTTGTGATATTTGGCTGCCTGAGCTTGGATAATTTTTATGATTCTTGATGTGTTAAATGGAGGATTATGATGATATGTGATTGGCTTTGGGTTGTTGGTTTGATTAAAATCGAATTTGAAGCAAGAAAGAGTAGAAATACGGCGGAGTGTACGGCTCCGCCTACAGCCGATTAAATTGGCTGGAACTATTTTTATATGAAACTAGACATCTAGGGATTTCCATAGATATATCATATAAGGCTTTTGGATTAGAACTGAGGGAGTTATGAATTTTTGAATTTCGACCTAGGGTTTTGACTTTGGCTCTGGGCAGATTAGGTTTTTTAGGGTAGAACTCGACCTATACTACTTGAAAATGAGTGAAACTAACTTTGTTAGAAAGCTTACATATAGGAGAATATCCCATAAAAATTTCAGAATTTAATAAGGTCCCAGTTGCTCCCAGTTCTCCACGCAATTCGCCCTATGTCCACATCGGGCTAGAACAGGGCAGTGTAGGGAGGTCCGAATTCGGGGCTTGTAACTCGAGCCCTACTAAGCCAAATTGAGTGGAACATTTTCTAAATGAAACTTTGTTCGGTTAGCTTTAATATGAGACTAATTTTGTATGATTTGAGTCAGTTTTCAATTTTTAGTGAATTTTTACTTTTTGTTGCCTGATTCTGGCTAGCCAATGGGCAGGCCGAGAGAAAATTTAGATATCTTGGGTTGTAGATACCAAAATTAGATGGGACCAAAGAGGTTAGAAAATAGACATATAACACTTTAACATACTCAAATGTGAGTCCAAATGAGTTAAAATGAAATTATGGCTTGCATTATAAAAGCCGGGTTAGTTGAACATGCTGAGGCAAGAATTATGCCTTAATGAATTTGATATTGATATGAGTTTAATGTTGGAATATAAATGTGATGTTGGGATCTTTGTGATAAATTGATGTATTGATTGGCTGGCACTATTCATGGAAAAGCGGACGCGTTCCGGTATGCTGCCGAAATTTCGGTTGAACCCATGTACAAGTTATGAATTACATGTTAATGCATATGCATTCTTAAGAAAGCTATGAAAGCTATGAAAAGGATTATGTTATTATGCAAGTTCCATACTACTTGGGCCAGCCCCGGATAAGAAGTTAAGGGGAATAGATCGGTGGGAAGATCGGGGAAAGTAACCCGGCATTCCTGTATAGGAACCAGTTCGATCCTGATAAGCAGACTATTACCCAGGAGTCTAAATGGCCAAGAACTCCCAGGGGACCAAGAGATGGAAAATGATAGAAAGTAATGAAAAAGTTTATGAAGGAAAGCTCAAGAACGAGTCCACATGATTATATGAATGCATGAATACATGGAATAGTTACATCAAGATGCTTACAGTTGATCACATGACTGCATGATTATATGAAGCAATTATGTCAAGATGTTTACAATTGTCTGTTATATTTGCTCACTGCTGTTCATTTATTTATTTCGTTTATCATTCTATGTATCAGTATTAGTAATCTATTTTGTTTCTTATGTCAACTAAAGTAAAACTGAACCTTGCTTCGGACCAGACTTTTCCTTAAACTCATTAAAACGGATAGTCTACTTTGTACACATATTTTTATCATTAAATTAAAACCGAGGTAACTGAGAATGAATGTGACGTCAGGAGAACGTTATACATAGACCCTACTGAGAATTTCTTGAAATTCTCACCCCGTGTTGTATTTCCGCACCATTCTCAGATGCAAGTGAAGGGCTCAACAGCCGCTCTTTACACTGAGATCCCAGTCTTGCAGCTTCGCCATGACTCCGAGTTGGGCTCGTTGGACACAGTCGGCTCCTGCTAGTCTGTGTAACATCCCCATTTTACCTAAGCTAATTAGCTCGGTGTTCCCGACTAATTAGAGGGATTAGCGATTAATTGAGAACTAATCGATTAATCCCGAGAGCAAGAGCTTAGTAAATTAAGTCTAGCCAACAATTAAATCATAATGTCCTAAGCATTTTAATAAAACCTTAATCGTCTAATCCTTAATTACACGAAGATGCCAAAACAAGAGTAAGACAACCTAACCTTACTAATTAAGTTTATAATGATTAAGACAACTCTTGAAAAAAATTAAACCCCAAATTAAGCATATGCTTAACCGTAATGCAAGACATCATAAAAGGTATAATTGACAAGAGTTAACTCATGGGTAATTAAGCCAATTAAGTTAAACTACATTTAAATAATTCTAATAACATTTAGAGATAAAAGTTCTTCCATGCTTATGCCCTAAAAAGACATACCAAGGAGGAGCAACATCTCACCCTTCATTCAATCTCTTTAATCCTACACCATTAGATCAAAAGCCAAGACTAGGATCCTTGTCATCCACCATTAGATCTTGACACTTGGATGAGTCTTAGACAAGCAACCAAATCCTAAGAAGGGTACTCCCCTTTAACCCCTAGAGAAAAGCATAAATTGGACATTAGGATGCCTCCAAGACTCAAGAGAAACACAACTCACCCTTTTGCCCCAAGGTCCCTAGCCCTTTTGCTTGAAAAAGAAGTAAGACACACCTACTCTCTCTTGCTTCTTGAAGAAGCAAGGGCAATCAGCCTCCCCCTTTGGTACGCCTCCTCCCTCTCTCTTTTCTCTCTTCATTTTCATTTCACTCACTCTCCTCTCTCCTCAATTCAAAAGTTCTCCTCCTTCTCTCTAAACTCTCCAACTTCTCTCTAGAATCCTCCCACTTCTCTCATCCTTTCCTCTCCTCATCCCACTCACAAACTCTTCAAGAGCCACCATTTCTTGCTCTTGGAGAATCAAAGACACTCACATATCAAGCCTCTTCCAAGATCCAAGGGGAGGAGCACCACCCCCACCACCATCTTTTCCTTCAAAGAAAGCTTCTTGGTAGTAACTCTAAACCCTTTTCTCTCTCTTGTTTTTCAAGCTTTAGAACTCCTATGCCCTCCATAGCTAGGTGGTTTTAAGGATTGATTTGGGCATCATAGCCATTCTTGTCATAAAATGAGATGTTGTTGCTTGTATGGTGGTTTGTTGAAAACATGTTTTCGGTTTGGTGTGATGCATGGCTGAATCCATTATTTTTGAACTCCAACATGATAGTTCTTCACTAATCTTTCATGGTATATGAGTGTTTTATAACTTGAGAATGGTTTCTTGAAAGAGAGGTTGAGTGTTTTGGAGAAAACATGAGAAAAAGCAAAACGTGAAATCTGGATTTTCTGGCAGTCTGTAAAGCGAATGGTATAACTTTTTCCAGAAATATATGAAAATAGACTCAGAGAGCTTTCCATACATATAAAATATATAAGATTCGGAGTTAAATTGAGTGAGATATGATTTTTCAAAGTGGACTGTTCTCGGAGCGGTTTCTGTCTGGGCAGTCTACACTAAAATGTGTATAACTCGAGCTACAAAAATGATTTTTGAGTGAGACCAAGTTTAAATGAAAGCTAAGACATAGAGGAACAAACCCACAAAACAGTTTTCTCAGATTCCTTCTGAGCAATTATAATGAGAGGTCACAATCCACTGTACCGGGAGTGAACTTAGAAACTGAACAAGTCAGAATAAAGTATGCATAACTGGGGTTAGAAAATGAATTTTTGAGTGGGACTTATTTGGTTAAAAACTAGACTCAGAACCCTAAAAGCATATAAAATTTCGCATTAAAATGATAAAATACCAATTTATGGTGAATTTTTAAAGTTACTGCTTAGGGTAAAAGTAAAACTGTCAAAACTTAACCTTAAGTAAGACTATGCATAAATGACTTAAAAAGGTAAAAGAGCTTAGCGCTCAAAGTCATGAAACTTCATAATATACTTAATGAAGACTAGATGGAATAAAATACCAAGCTTGTCTAATCCTTAACAAAAGAAGCAAATAAAACGAAAAACCTAATGTAAATGTAGTTAGTGTACTAGGTTAAGCTCATAAGATTTTAATCAAACCATAATGCAAAACCTAAACTATAAATCCTCCAAATTAAAATATGAAAATCAGATAAGTCAAGTTGTAATAATTGAGAAGAGGAAATCAATAAATAAAGCCAATGTAAAAGCTTGCATCTAATTTACTAAGCTAAGCTCATAAGACTTTGCTTGAGAATATGCCTATGTTTAGGTTGCAAGCATGATGTGATGATGATGTGATTATGATGCCATGATATGATGATATGATGTGATGATATGATGATGATGATATGATATGATGATATGATATGACTGTGATACTCAGATACCGTCTGGCAAAATTTTGGGAAGTCATGGTCTAGCCGCTATGTCGCCGTAAATTTTGTAGAAATTATGGACTTAGAAATATTTTGCATCGTGAACTTAATAAGAAAAGATTTGATAAAGTGTGATCCTTCAAAAGGAAGGTGACCTAAGTTAAGTTTCCCTCACCCACGACTCACATGAGGCATGGCATGACCCAGCTAGTGTGAGTACAGGATGTGGCTTACATGAGGCATGGCATGACCCGGCGTAGACCTGAATTTTACAGGTCACACGCCACTGATGAGCTCATTACCACTTATGTTTAGTGGGTGAAAAGAGAAGGACTAAGATGAGTCGAGTTAAGAAAAGAAAAGGACTTAAGATAAGAAAGAAAAGAAAAGTGGACTTTGGTCCACCCTCTGCGGAAGGAGGCATAGCCGTAAGCGGAAAGTTACAAGTCAAGTAAACCAGATAAGAGAGATAAAGAAAGAGACTTCGGTCAAGAAAACTACTAACTCATGAAATGTCTGCTTTCATATGTTTACCTATTTTACTTCAATGCTTCTAATAAGAACGTATGCTTAAAAGTGAATCCACTGATAATTATGTTTTCAAAATCCTAGTAACTGACCTTGTATGTTCACACCTATTTCTTAAGAAAACCGAAGGGCGGACGATGACGATGACACCTTCCTGCTGGTTTGAGTCCCATCGAGAAATCCTATTTCACTGAAGCATTTTTCCGCATCGCCACCAGATTTTTGTGTTGGCACACCCGATGGAGTGGAGCTTGGAGCCACCGCATTCTGACGGACGCATTTACGGGAATGCCAAACGAAGCTATTTTTGGGACTCATAGCCACCGGCCACTCTACATCTTCGCATATTCTTTTGAGAGGAGCTTTGTCATTGAAGTCCTGTAGTAGTACCTAGTACTTAGGTCAAGTGGCACCATCATGAGCTTTCTTCGATGTAATGTTTATATATATATATATTATGAACTCATATGGATGTAATGATCAGTTAATTAATGCAATGTATTTGTGAATTTCTATTTATTTACCTTTCTCTTGTCTCATGATATTTGGGTATTTATTTTATGCGACACGCTCTTTCTCTATCTACCTTCTCGCTCAAGGCTTTACTTTCCAAAGCGATGACGTATTTCAAAAAAAAAGAAAATCTTACCGTATTTTTCGTAATTTAATTTTTTAAGAGTTTAATTTTCCACGAGCATAAGTAACAACTAATAAAATGCCGTAATACGACTTAAGCGTAGTATGGGTTTATTAGGGTGTTACAGTCTGTCTCTATTTTTTTTTTAGTAATCGGAATTTTACTGTTCCTTTATTTCGTCTGCTTTTAACATATATATGTATAGATATATAGACTAAAGGGTTGGCTTCCAATCGACATATGTACGTATACAGTTGATAATATATCAATTATTCGTACCTTTTCTGTTATGTTATATTAGACTTCATTATGTCTTATAACGCTAATCACGTCTATTATATAACAGCGCGCCGTTACAACTGTAGGAGACACTAAACACGAAAATTAAGTAGAGTATTAACACGGTAACACACACTAACTAATTTCATGCTATGACTTAAGTATAACATAAAATTAGTAGGGTGTTACAGACACCAAGTAACCACTCCTTTTCCTCTCAACCTCTCCTTGTTCTTCCTACTTTCCTTCTTGTTCTTCTTACTCTTCCACCACCACCACCCTCATTTCCTATCACCACCCTCAGAAACCCTTCAAGGACCACCCTTTTTGGTTCTTGAGGAAGCACAAATAAACACTCATTTAGCCCCATTATCAAGCTCAAGGAGGAGGAGGCCATCTCCAACCAGTTTCATCCTTCAAGCTTTCAAGAGAAACTCATTTGGTAGTGACTCTAACCCCTCCTTCTTCTATGTTTTTCAAGCTCTAGAACTCCTAAGCTCTCCATAGCTAGGTGGTTTTAGGACTTGCTCTAAAGGCCTCATAGCCATGCTTTCATTATATGAGGTTGTTTGTGATTTTGCTCTTCTTTTGGAAAATGACTTTGGTTGTGCATTTTGTTTTATGTTGAACCCAACTTTTTAGAACTCAAAATATTGATTTTTACCAAGATCTCAAAGTTTAAAGATGGTTTGGATATGTAAAATGGTCACTTGAAGAAAAGACTTAATGTTTTTACAAGAAAACTCCTTGAAACCAAAACCATGGAAACTAGAAAATTCTGGCAGTCTGTATGGCGCGACCAATAACTCTTTCAATATAGCTCCAAATGGAACAAAACTAATTTTATATGAAAATAGACTCATATAGCTTTTCATACATATAAAATACATGAAATTTAGCCTTAAAAAGAGAGAGATATGAATTTTCAAATTGTATTGTTCCTGGATGTGTTTCTGTTTGGGCAGTATGTAATAAAATCTTAATAACTCAAGTTATACAGAACATTTTTGAGTGGGACCAAGTTTGTTAGAAATCTGAGACATAGAGGAACATCCCCATAAAACAGTTTTGGCAAATTCCTTGTGAGGAGCTCGAAGTAAGGTTTAAAATTCACTATACTGAGAATAAACTTAAAAGCTGAGCAGTCAGAATAAAATGTACATATCTCAAATTACAAAATGAATTTTTGAGTGGGGTTTATTTTGTTTAAAAATAGACTCAGAGAAGTATAATCATACCAAAATTAGAAGCAAAAGAGTAAAAGATGAAATTATGGCAAATTTTTGAAATTACTACCCCACTATAAAAGTAAAACTGGTTATGGTTAAGTTTTAAAGATTAAGAAGAAATAAGCTTTAAGATATTAAATCCCTTACATTAAGTATTGGAAAACCTTCATAATTCAACATAAAAAGTTTCAAAGAGTATAATAGATAAGATTGGCCCTAGGCCTAAGTATAAGAGGCAACCTCAATTAAAAGCTTGCACCAAATTTACTAAGCTAAACTCATAAGACTTTGAGTGATATGCATGCCTCTATGTGTCAATATGATGACTATGATATGATGATGATGATATGATGTGATGATGATCATGATGATGATGGTATGGTAATGATAATGATGAGATGACATGATGATTATGATAATGATATGATGATGATAAGGATGATAATGATATGATGACGATATGAAAATGAATGAAGATGATATGAATATAATATATTGATGATATGATGCTTAATGGTATACATTAAAGAAATCACATTTGGGGATGGCGATACGTAACGCCCAGATGTGAAAAGAATTAATAAATATGAACAACCTGGGGACGGCGATACGTAATGCCCAGAGGTGATTGATAAAGGAACCACATTTGGGGACGACGATATGTAACGCCTAAATATGGAAAAAGAATTAAAATAATTTTGTATCATCAGCCTTAATAAGAAGATAAAGTAAAGTAAGGGTATGATCCTTTAAAAGGGAAGATGACCTAATTTAAGCTCCCCTCACCCACAACTCACATGAGGCATGACATGACCCAGCTAGTGTGAGTATAGGGGATAGGACTTACATGAGGCATGGCATGACCCAGCTAGTGTAAGTACCGAAATTCTATGGTGGTGACGGCCACGGTATGAGCTCATTACCACTTATGTTTAGTGGGTGAAAAGAAAAGGACTTAAGACAAGTCAAGTTAAGAGAAGAAAGGAACTTCAGTTCGACCCAAGTAAAGAATGCAACTCTCAACATGTTCATGAATGTTACAAATTGTCATATAAGCTTTTATGTATACCATGATGTTGTCATTGTAATGAGAATATATACCTTAAAATTGAATCCATTTCGGATAGCTATGTCTTCGAAAATCTAAGAATTGGACCTTATGCATGCTCATTGTTTTCATTGTAACATCCCGATTTCCGAGTTCGGCTTCGCCCTCAGGATTGATCCATCCCGATTTCCGACTTCATCCGTGAAACACAGATAAGATATTATTCCCGAGTTCCAAGTTAGTCTTGCTGAATTCTCGATTTCATGTCCGGTACTACTTCCGAATTCGTCTGGATCATTTTCCACGACTTTCGAGTTTAACCCTCAAGTCCGAACACATAAACGTAATTCCATGAGATCCGACTTCATGTCTCAAGGGAAATGTACACGACTTCCGATTTAAGCTTCAATTTTGATTATGGCCGGTTTCCGACTTAGAGGTATATTGCGCATAATTTCCGATATCCAACTTCAAGTGGCATAATTTACTACTTCACGACTTCCGACCTCATGTCTTAAAGGTATTTATACACGGTTTTCGGGTTTAAGTACTTGGGTTTGGAAATGTGACTCGCGTTCCCGAGTTCCGTCCTTATAGTCGAACTCAATGGATATGATTTCAAATCTTTGGGTTGATTTCAGTCATACACTAGATCCAGCCTCCAATTTGATATCCAGCATTGACATTCCCAAGTTCAAATAGGGAGTTCCGAGATTATAGGATTGCCAGTTGCATGGCTTCCGACCTCCGACCTAAGATAACAAGGTTCAAAATAGTGTACGTGGTTTCCGAGTTTGAATTGGGAGTTCCGAAATTATGTGATTGTAAGCGTTAGACTTCCGGAATCCGACATTGATACAAGATTTCCCCAAGTTACAAACAAGCTGGTACGAGTTCCGACGTTAGGCTTCAGCTCCAAGCTCAAGTAAAAGCGACACGAGTTCCGACCTCAAGTATAATAAGGATGAGTTCCGACTTGAAATAGAGTAAATGCGAGTTCCGGTTTCAAACAGTATGGCGGCAAGTTACACTGAAGGGGAGACGTAGCTAAATTCTGTCCACAAGAAAATTCAGCCAATCAAAGCCCTCCAAGTTAACTACCACCTCAAGCTTATAAACTCATCTCTTTCTCTCCTTCAGCCCCATTTTCTATGCCACTTTCTCCTTTGTTCAGCTCTCTTTTCTCTTCTCCAACTCCATTACTCCTTCAAGCTTAGTAAGGTTCTAACACTCCAAGTTTCAGCACCTAGCTCAAATCATACTCCAAAGAGGTAGGATTCTACTTTTATTCTTGAATTAATTGCCCTATGGCTGTATGAACTTCTATTCTTCTTCATGTATTCAATGAGTTAATGGAGTTATTATGATGGATTATGACTAAATTCATAGTAGATCTTGATTTAGAATTATGATTAGAAGGAGGAAATTAGGAGAAATGGATGGGTTGGGATGTTGCCTGAGTGAGAATTCCACGGCAGTCCGTACGACAGAGTGTACGGCTCCGCCTACAATCAGTCAAATCCGATAAAACTATTTTTAGATGAAAGTATACATTCAGGGCTTTCCATATATATATCATATAAGGTTATTGGATTAGTATTGAGGGAGATACGAATTTTTGTATTTTGACCTAGGGTTTAGAATGTTCATCCGGGCAGGGTGACATGAGGAGGGTATAACTCACCCTATACAACTCCAAATCGAATGAAACTAAGTTTGTTAGAAAGATTACATACAGAGGAACACCCCAATATAAGATTCAGAGTTTGTTATGGTCCCAATTGTTCCCAGTGATTCGAGGAAGTTGTCCTATGTCCAAACCAGGCCAAAATAGAGTAGTTCAGGAAGGTCGACTTTCAGGACTTATATCTCGAGATGTACTTAAGCAAATGGAGTGAAACTTGTGGCAAATGAAATTTTGTCCTATTAGCTTTAATATGAGACCGATTTTGCATGATTTAAGCTTAGTTTCTATTTTTAGTGAATTTATACTTCCAGGAGTGTAACTCGGACTAGTGACTGAATGAGTTGAGGTAAGATTTGAATATCTTGATTTATATAAATCAGAATGACATGGGACCAAAGAGGTTAGAAAGTGGACATATAGAGCTATGACATATCCAAATTTCAGATTTAAATGAGTTGAACAGAGATAAAGGTGGATTATACAAGATTCGGGCAGAACCGAATAGAATTGGCAAAATGGCTAAGATGTAATTTTACAAGTGTTAGTGGAACACATAGAGTTTGAGTTGAGGATTGCCAGCTTGACATTGACATATATGTGTTAAGTTGATTATGTTGCTATAACTGTTTTGTCCATGAAAGCTGGCACTATTCATGGGGAAACGGACCTGATCCGTTATCTTTGCCGGATTCTGGCAGGAGTCTAAGAAGTTATGAAGGTTTAGATGTGGGGATGAATTGAAATATAAATGGGTATATAGAAACCCTATATTCAAGAATGACATAATTATGTTATGAGGCATGTGAGGGTAAATGATGTAGCATATGTATAACTATGCTTGAATATGTTTGAGAATGAAAGAATGTGAAAATATTGAATGTGAATCCCTTCATTTGGAGGCAGTTGCACTTGAATCCCTCCCTATGAAGGCAGCTAAGACAATGAGATCCCTCTACCTTGGAGGCACGTGGTCAGATGAGATCCCTCAATTTTGAGGCACGTGACCAGAAGAGATCCCTTCAACTAGAGGCACGTGACTAGAATGAGATCCCTCCAAGACTAGAGGCACGTGAATCCCCTTGTGGGTGAGTCGGTGTGACGACAGTCACGGGTGATACTGACGAGTTCACTCCAAGGCCAGGCTATCCAAGGCCAGGCTATCCAAGGGCAGTAAATGCACCCTAGGGACGATGATACGGCTAGGTGTGCCAAGTAAAAGACTAAAGACTAAAGATTTTATGACGAAAAGGAAGATGAAGAAAGAAAAGCAAGTTTCATGTATAGGCATGAATTTAAGTACGAGTAATTTTATGTGCAGATGTTATATTCCCAGCATATTGTTGTTATCTGTGTTCTAATATGCGACAGTTATTATTCATGGTGTTATAATTAAATGCATTTTATGGGTTCTCCCAAATGCTAAGTGTATGATTAAAATGAACTTTGCTTCGGATAAGACACTTTTCGAAATGTAAAATTAAACAGTTGGTGCAGCATGTTCACCTTTCTCAAAATAAACCGAAGCAAACTGGAGACGACCATGATGACCCTATGTATGAAAATTAGAGAATCCTATTGAGAATTTTATAATTCTCACTACTATTTCCATGTTGTCTCCAGATGATTGTAAAAGTTTCCGAAGACGGCTGAAGTTGCTGTCAGATGAGGTCCGCTCAGGTAACAGTAACAGCTCCAAGGTACGGTACTATGAATTAAGCATAGTACTGTGCTTGGGAGGGTGTTACATTCATTATAAAATCGAAGTGGCTTGGATGATGACGATGACACCTCCGTGTCGGGTTTGAGTCCTACTGAGAAATTTTATTTCTCACCCTAGTTATTCCTCTGTATCGTCACCAGATTTTGATGGCACATTCAATGGAATGGAGCCTGGAGCCACCGCACTATGAGCAGACGTAGGATGAGGGATGCTAGACAATGCTGATTTGGACTTGAAGTTGCCGTAGCTCTGCATCTTCATATATTTCTTTTTCTGATGAACGATGTCAATTTAAGTTTGTGTTTAGTATTTGGGTCATGGCACGTCCATGAGCCTCCCTTGATGAAATGTTTATATATATATATATATATATGTATGTATATATTATGAACTCATATGGATGTAATGATTAGTTATGTAATGCAATGTATTTGTGAATTATGATATATTTACCTTTCTCATGTTTTATGATATTGGGAGTATGTATTTTATGCGACACGCTCTTTCTCTATCTACCTTCTCGCTCAAGGCTTTACTTTCCAAAGTGATTACATATTTGAAAAAAAAAAAAATCTTACCATATTTTCCGCGTAATTTAATTTCAAGTGAAGTTTAGTTTTCCATGAGCATAAGTAACAACTAATAAAACGCCGTAATACGACTTTAGCGTAGTATGGGTTTATTAGGGTGTTACAATCAGACTGTGCCTCTTCTCCTCTCTTTTCAGCCCTCTTCTTCATTCACACAACTCCAACCAACCATCAAGCCTAATCAAGTCTCGCTCATCCAAGCCTCAAAAACAAGCAAAATCACTTATAACAAAGGTAGAGGTTTAAGTCTTGCATCAATTCTATGGTCTTGGCTGGCTAAGGTTGGATTATTTTCACAATCTTTGATGTTTTTTGAATGATTATGATGATATGTGACTGGTTTTGGGCTGTTCGTTTGGTTAAAATCGAATTGGACGCAAGAAAGAATGAAAATAGGAAGACCGAATTGGACGCAAGAAAGAATGAAAATAGGAAGAGCTGAAGGGCTGAAGAACCAAAAAATCTCGACAGTCCATACGGCGGAGTGTACGGCTTCACCTACAGCCGATTAAATCTGATGAAACCATTTTTATATGAAACCAGACATCTAGGGCTTATATATATCATATAAGGCTTTTGGATTAGTATTGAGAGAGATATGAATTTTTGAATTTCAACCTAGGGTTTTGACTCTAGTTTTGGGCAGACTGGGTTGTTCAGGGTAGAACTCGCCCTATACTACTTGAAAATGAGTGAAACTAACTTTGTTAGAAAGCTTACACATAGAGAATGTCCCATAAAAATTTCAGAATTAGATAAGGTCCCGTTTGCTCCCAGTGACCTAAGAAAGTTGCCCTATGTCCAAACTGGGCCAGAACAGGGCAATTCAAGAGGGCCAGACTTCAGGGCCTATAACTCGAGCCCTACTAGGTCAAATGGAATGGAACTTTTTGCAAATGAAAGATTGTCCTGTTAGCTTTAATATAAGACCAATTTTGTATGATTTGGATTAGTTTTCTATTTTTAGTGAATTTTTACTTTTAAGTGTGTGATTACAGCCACCACGCAAGCGAGTCGAGATAAAACGTAAATAACTTGAGTTATACAAATCAAAATTAGATAGGACCAAAGAGGTTATAAAGTGGACACATAACACTTTAACATATCCAAAATTGAGGTCCAAATGAGTTAAAATAAATTTAAGGCTTAATTTCTAAAAATCGAGCAGAATCAAAGAGAAGTGGTAGAAAACTAATTCAAGACCAAGGTTATGAAACTTTATTTGATTATTGGAGTATCTATACCTTGCATTGATTTTTTTCTGTATGAATGACTGTATGGTGGGCTGGCACTATTCACGGGGAAGTGGACACATTCCGTTATACTGCTGAAATTCCGGCAGAAATAGGTGCATTATACGAATGTGATAAACATTTATGTGTTATGTTCATAAGAGTCATATATGTAAAAATGATTTAAGTATGACATAAAGTATATTAATGAAATTATGATAGTTTCTATTATGAATATTCATGATGTGAATATCAAATTCTATACGCAAGGATATATGAAAGTAAATGATGAAGCATATGCAAGCATCCCACTCACATGAGGCATGGCATCGACCCAGCTAGTGCGAGTATAGGGGATAGGGCTTACATGAGGCATGGCAGCACCTAGTTAGTGTAAGTATCAAAAAGGATATGATGAAGGTCCCATATTCCTAAGGATCGTGACATGGCGATCACGGTCTGATGGGGTATGACATGGCAATCATACTCTGAAATGTGGCATGATGATTCCACACCCTAAGGAATGTGACATAGTGATCACATCCCGATGGAATATGACGTGGCGATCATACTTTGGGACGTGGCAGGATGGACCTATCTCTAAGGAGTGTGACATGATGATCACACCTCCATGGAGTATGACATGCCGATTGTACTCTGTGATATGTGTAACAAGTAAAGAAAGATTAAGGATAATATGTGTATTCTACATAAAATCCGAATATAAGTAAAGGTGTGTATAGATTTTATATTTTTAGTATATCGGGGTTATTATAAGTTAACCTGTTCCAGTTATTATTCATAGCATAATTCATGAATTGATCTTATATTGGCTTGCCTAAATTACAAGTATATGAATAAAATAAACTTTGCTTCGGAAAGTATGTTTTCGAACTGTGAAATTAAACAGCTTGTGTAACATGCCCACCTTTTTCATAATAAACCGAAGCAACTGGAGATGACAACGATGACATTATGTATGATAGTGACAGAACTCTACTGAGAATTCATAATTCTCCCTCCTATATTTGTTTTTGTGTTATCTCCAGATAGCTTAGAAGTTCCGAAGAAAGCCCTTCGAGGTGGAGTCGACTAGTAAGATTGAAGGTGGTCGAAGGTTGCTACCAGATAAGGTCCGATTAAGTAACAGTAACAACTCCTAGAGGAGGTATTATGACTTAAGCATAGTATTGTACTTGGGAGGGTGTTACACACAACAATTAAAAATATAAATTATTATTCCCAGCTACTATTAGTGTCAAACAAGATAGAAGTGTGTCATAATACTAAAAATAGTAAAGCAGTAATATAATCAAGCAATATATAAATTTAATAATCACAAGTATACTATTGATCCTTTTACTGCTTCCTTTTCTGGTGACTGAAGTCTGCAAGCCTGTATTAATAACACAGATCTACGAGAGCTCTCTTTGCTAGGGCATCCCCTATTCAGATTAGTGAATTACCAAGTCCTTATTCGTTAACTTGGCGGGGCCCTAGCAATGATAATGCAACTAGCTTAAAACATGGTAACAGAAATTATGGATATGCAGAAATGATAATGCACTTGACTTTAACTCATATTTTTTCCATACCTGGTTCCCTGGGAGTATATTGGCCGTAAGACTTCTGGGTAATAGTCTGCTTTTTAGGATCGAGCTCGTTCCTATATAGGGTTGCCGGGTTTACTTTCCCCGACTTCCCCACTGATCTATTCCCCTTAACTTTGTTCAGGGGCTGGCCCAAGTCACATGGAAATCCTTCCTTGTTCTTATAAAGGTAGCATTACTTGTCTCATGCTTTGACCAATGCATGCATAACTTGTAAGTTCATATTAATTGCAATCTTCACTGAAATTTCGGCAGCGTAACGGATTATGTCCGCTTCCTCATAAATAGTGCCAGACAACTAGGAGATTTTAATTAAACAACGAATCCAATATAAAACATTATATTCATACCAAGAGTATAACAATATCAATAGAGGCAAGTTTTAAAATCTTAAGTCTTAATCTATCTTGCAAGCTTTTAATTCTTATTGATATTCTCGAGTTCGACTTCCAAGATTAAATGGGGTGAAACACCCTACCAATTTAATGTTATGCTTAAGTCATAGCATGAAATTAAGTAGATTGTGTTACCATGTTGATATTCTGGTTACTATTTATTTATCATATCACGTCTCTCTCTTTCTCTCTCTCTTTTTTTGTAAAACAAGTGGGACAGCGTGTTGTATGTAATGAATGTAATCAACATTGTAGAGCGTAGCAAGGTTTAATAAAACACACAAAAAAGATAAGAATAAGTGATATATTATCAACTGTATATATACATACATATATGTATGTATATATAGGATAGAAGCCAATGCTTCAGTTTATGTACAAGTGTAAAATAGGATATATAAGTAGGGCCGGTGTACCAAAAAGAAGACTCGTGTTAGTCAAAATGATCCTATGGAGTCCTCAGAGGACATTTCAAAACAACTGGTATACATGCAGCTAAACCTATGACCCAACATTGCACATTGCCAAAAGAGGGCCATGCTGTACAATCGAACTCTTGATCGGGACCTACTTGGTCAGGTAGCCATTGGTCACACCAAGCCCGGCTGGGGAGTAGTCTATACTAGGTCCCAAGGAAGAGGATGATGAGTTGGTAGCCTTTGAAGGATCGCTCTCGAAATTGAGCGGGATGTCTGGTACTATCTGCAGAGGTGACTCGGGTGGAGGATTGGCAGGTGTGGCAGGTGCTACGGGCACTGGAGGTGCTAGAGGAGGGTGTGCCATATGCAACGGGAACGTAAAATATGGAGCGACAGGGTCAAATACAGGAGCCAGCTATGTATAGCAAATCCACTATAGGATCATGATGAAGCTGCAGGTTGGGAATCTTAATAAAAAGAGTGACGGTCGAGTCCATCACCAACGTCTGAGAATGATGCAGAAATGCAAAGCGAGGTGAGAATTTAAGGAAATTCTTAGTCGGATTCATGTATGGTATTTAATTGACGTCAAATTCATTCTCAGTTGCCTTGGTTTTTATTTGATTATGAAAACATGCGATCAAATTGAACTATCCATATTTAATAAGTTC
Organism: Pterocarpus santalinus; assembly: GCA_031439595.1. Taxonomy (NCBI): domain Eukaryota; kingdom Viridiplantae; phylum Streptophyta; class Magnoliopsida; order Fabales; family Fabaceae; genus Pterocarpus; species Pterocarpus santalinus. Next base: position 39,483,406 of record CM062532.1, on the reverse strand, counting down.
AAGAAAGCATCTGGTCCGAGGCGAGATTCTAGTTTACTTAAGACAGTATAAGAAATAGAATAATAAGCAAAATAAGTAAACATACCGCAATAAGTAAACATAACAGTCAGACTGTTAATAATTTGCAATGATTATTCAATGCAACTATGCAAAATTCATTCTTGAACTTATCTTCAAAAACTTTTCCATCACTTGGTCCCCTAGGAGTTCTTGGCCATTTAGACTCTTAGGTAATACTCTGCTTTTCAGGATCAAACTCGTTCCTATAAAGGAATGTTGGGTTTACTTCCCCCAATCTTCCCATTGATCTATTCCCCTTAACTTTAATCCGGGGCTAGCCCAAGTATTATGGAACTTTCATCATAACATAACCTTTATGAACCTCTTGCAAATGCGCATGAACTTGAATGTAGAGTATAACTCATGCATAAGTTTACCAAAATTTTGGTAGCATAATGGAATATGTTTGCTTCCCCATGAATAGTGCCAATACTCAAACAATCAATTGCAGGGAACTCATAACATTTCATTTATAATTCAATCATCACTCTCATTGGAATAAATGTTGCATTTAAAATATAATTGTTGTCTCAGCTTATTCATTCAACCCGGTTTCTATAAGTCAAGCCAAAATTTCTATTTAACTTATCTGGACCTCAATTTTGAATGTGGTAGAGTGTTATGTGTCTATTTTCTAACCTCTTTGGTCCTATGTAATTTTGATAAGTATAGCTCAAGTTATTTAAGTTTTATCTCGGCCTACCCTGAGACTGGCCAGAACTACACACCTAAAAGTAAAAATCTACTAAAAATCGAAAATCAACTCAAATCATACGAAATTGGTATCATATATTGCAACAAGTTCCATTTCATTTGCTTTAGTAGAGCTCCAGTTAAGCCCCGAAATTTGACCTTCCTGAACTGCCCTATTTTGGCCTGGTTTGGACATAAGGCAACTTCTTTGAACCACTAGGAGCAAACGAGACCATATCTAACTTGAAAATTTTTATAGGACATTCTTCTATGTGTAAGCTTTCTAAAAAAGTTAGTTTCATTCAATTCCATGTTGTATAGAGCAAGTTTTTCCCTAAACAACCCAGTCTGCCCAGAATCAAACTTAAAAACCTAGGTCAAACTTCCAAAATTCATATCTCTCTCAATTCTGATACAATGGCCTTATATGATATATGTATGGAAAGCCCTTCATGTCTAGTTTCAAATAAAAATGGTTTCATCAAATTTGAATGGCTGTAGGTGGAGTCGTACACTCCGCTATATGGACTGTGGAGGGAATTTAGTCTCCCAGCCCCTCACTCTTCCTATTCTCACTCTTTCCTACTTCTTAATCAAATTTAAACACAAAAACAGTCAAAGATCATATAATCATTTACTAATCACATCAAGAAGTGAGAAAATAAACCTAAAATTAGCCACCCACAATCAAAACAACAAGAACAAAATTAAACCTTTACCTCTTTATATGTGATCTTGCTAAGTTTTGGAGTTTAGTTAAGAGGAGAAGAGAAGAAGAAGTGGAGAAGAGAAAAAGAAGTCTGAAGTAAGAGAGAGTGATGCAGATCAGCAGGGAAAAATCTGATTTAAGCATTGACGGGGTAGTTAGCTTTGTGAGTTTTGATTGGCTGAAATTTTGTGGGTAAAGTTCAGCCATGTTTCCCTCTTTGGTGGCTGAAAATTGTTCTCAATTTTGCCTAAAAATTGGAACTCGTTTTCATTCTCCCTAAAGTCAGAACTCGGAACTTAGGAAATACATAAAAGTTTTGGAAGACTAATTGTGGCTTAAAGTCGGAGATTGGAATTACAAGCACAAACACCTTAAAATCGGAAGTCAAGGACAGAAATATGAAACTCAAAATACTTAAACCCGAAAGTCGAGGATCTTCATCATAAACTTGGAAGTTATTATCAGAATGTAAAACCTCATACCCACATTTCAAAAGTTGAGAACTAGCCCATAAAACTCTTATACATGTAATTCCAAAACTTAGTCCAAAATCAATCTCAGAGATCGATTCATAACCCCGGAAGTCAGGAATCAAAACATTCACCTTAAGAACCAGGAAGTCAGAACTTATATAATCCCGAAACTCAATTCAATCTTAGAAGTCAGTCCTAAGCTCAAACTCGGGAACATCAATAGAAATGAAAAGCTCTTGGAGACAAATTTGGAGATCGGAACTCCTATCTTACTTGAAAATCAATTCGGAGGTTAGAATTCGTGTTGGATGTTACATTACTACCCTCCTAACAAAAATTTTGTCCTCAAAATTTAGTATCTGAGAATAGTTCAAGATACACTTTCTTCATATCTGATTCTAGTTCCCAAGTGTAATCTTTCATGCTACCTTTACTAACTGCACAGTTTTGTTTCGAAGTTGCTTGCTGCTTCTGTCTATGATTCGTGTTGGCTATACGTGCAAAGTCAGGTCCTCTTTTAGCTATATTGACTCGGGTCCTAGAAAGTGTGTGGGGTCAGGTTGATATCTAAGTTAAGAAACGTGGAAAACATCATGAAGGTTTGATAGATGTGGAGGTAAAGCGATTTGGTATGCAATTGATCCGATTCGTTTCAAGATTTGGAAGGGACCGATAAAGCGAGGACTTAGCTTCTCGACCTTAATCACTTTACCTATTCCTATTGTAGACATAATCTTCAGAAATACATGGTTTCCTTCTTAAAATTCCAGAGGTTTCTTCCTGGTATCCACGTAACTCTTCTGACGGCTTTGGGCGGCAAGCATCTTATTTCAAATCTTCTTGATTTGCTCAGTGGTCTGATCAACTAAATCAGGCCCCAATAGAGTTGTTTCTCCTATTTTATACCAACACAGTGGGGATTGGCACTTTCGTCCATACAACGCTTCGTAAGGAGCCATGCCAATGCTAGCGTGATAGCTATTGTTGTATGCAAATTCAGCTAGTGGTAAGTATCGATCCCAATTCCCACGTTGCTCCATTATATAGGCTCGTAGCATATCTTCTAAGGTTTGAATTGTTCTTTCTGTTTGCCCATCCGTTTGCAGGTGGTATGCAATGCTTAGGCACAACTTAGTACCAAATGCTTTTTGTAAAGCTCCCCAGAATCGTGAAGTGAATCTTGGATCTTAATCAGACATAATGGTTGACGGGGTCTCGTGCAGTCTTATAATTTCTTGGATATACAATTGCACTAACTTTTCCAATGGATAATTTGCTCAAATAGGTAGAAAGTGAGCAGATTTGGCTAATCTATCCATGGTAATCCATATGGCATCATATCTTGCTGGCATTCTTGGTAATCCCATTACAAAATCCATGGAGATACACTCCCACTTCCACTCAGGAATTTCCAAAGGTTGTAGTATCTCGAACGATTTTTGATGTTCCACTTTCACCTTCTGACAGGTCAAGCACTTGCTCACGAAGCTCGCCACGTCTGACTTCATGCCTGGCCACCAAAACATTTTCTTGAGGTCTTGATACATTTTGGTAATGTTGGGATGTATGGTAAATTCACCTTTATGTGCTTCCTCCAAGATTCTTCTTTAGAGATTATTTCTCTTGGGTATACACACCCTATCATGGTGTCGCCATATGCCTTCTTTATCCTAAGCAAAACCTGTTAATGTCTCTGATTGCACAAGATTGATGGTATGCTGAAAACTAGCATCCTGCTATTGTGCCTGCCGAATCTGCTTCTTAAAGCTACTGGTTACCATAACTTGGTGTAGTTGAATGGTCTTAGGAGTCATAAGGATTCCCAAATTGAGATTTTGGAAGCTTTCAATAAGCTCTATCTCTTTTACCATCATCCAAGCTACAGTCAACGATTTTTTTCTTAAAGCATCTGCCACAATATTTGCCTTGCCTGGGTGGTATTTCAATTCAAATTCATAGTCCTTAAGAAGTTCCATCCACCTCTACTGCCTCATATTTAATTCCTTCTGATCAAAGAGGTGCTTCAAACTTTTATGATCAGAAAAGACCTCGAACCTCACACTATAAAGGTGATGTCTGCATATCTTTAAGGCAAATACTACTGCTGCTAATTCAAGATCGTGTATAGGATAATTGCTTTCATGTGGCTTTAATTGTCTAGAGGCATATGCGACCACATTTCTAGCTTGCATTAACACGTGTCTTAATCCTTGGTTGGAAGCATCACAATAGACCTCAAATGGTCCATGAAGGTTTGGCAAGGCTAACACTGATGTCGTGGTTAACCTTCGTTTCAAGTCTTGAAAACTCTGCTCGCATTCCAGCGTCCATTTAAATGGGACATTCTTCCGGGTTAGCTTGGTCAAAGGCAAAGCTATTCGAGAGAAATCCTTGACAAATCGCCTATAATATCCTGCTAAACCCAGAAAACTCCTAACCTCAGTGACTGTGGTCAGCTTTTTCTAATTTAGTACTGCTTCTACTTTGCTAGGGTCTACAGAGATTCCTCCATGGGATACCGTATGGCCGAGAAATTTTATTTCTTTCATCCATAATTCACATTTGGATAATTTAGCATAGAGTTTCTTCTCTCTTAAAATTTGCAAAACCAGCTGCAAGTGTTCCATGTGCTCCTGCTCCGTCTTCGAATAGACAAGTATGTTGTTGATGAAAACCATTATAAACTTGTCTAGAGATGGGCGGAATATCCGATTCACATAATCCATGAATACTACTGGTGCATTTGTCAGTCCAAATGACATCACGATATACTCGTAGTGTCCATAACGAGTTCGAAAGGCTGTCTTAGGGATATCTTGTTCCCAGACTCAAATTTGATGATATTCGGAATGCAAATCGATCTTGGAAAATACCGTTGCACCTTGTAGTTAGTCCATGGGGTCATTGATCCTTGGCAGTGGATATTTATTCTCAATTGTGACTTTATTCAGCTGCCTATAGTCCATGCATAAGCGCATGCTACTATCTTTCTTTTTAGCCAACAAGACTAGAGCTCCCCATGGCGATGCACTTGGCCGTATGAATCCTTTTTCCAAAAGTTCTTCAATCTGTTTCTTTAGTTCTGTCAGCTCCAAAGTTGAAATATGATATGGAGCTATAGATATTGGTCCCGCACCTGGAATCAGCTTAATGGCGAACTCAATTTCTCTCTCAGGAGGGAATTCAGGAATATCTTCTAGGAAAACATCGAGATATTCCTTAACAACTGGGATCTCTTCCAGTTTTTATTCAACCTCCGTCACATTATTGAAAGATGTGTTGAGGCTTGGGATTCAAAAGATGAGATAGAGGAGAATACCACCGTCTTATCGGAATAATTGAGCATGACTCGGTTGGCGGAAAGCCAATCCATGCCCAAAATTATGTCAAGTCCTGACAGAGGGAGACAAATCAAATTAGCTGTAAAGGTCCTACCCTCAATTTGAAAAGGAATATTGAGGCAAATTTGACTAGTCTTAACAGGTGCATTGGTAGGAGTAGAAAACAGTAGATCATAAGGCAATTTAGAAATTGATAATCGCAACACAGCCACACAGTCATGAGAAATAAACGAGTGAGAGGCACCCGAATCATAAAGTACAGTTAGAGTGTCACCATCAATTTCATAGGTACCTTGGATTAGTCCTTTGGACTTGTTAGCTTCTTCTGTATTCATCGTAAAGACCCGTCCTTGACGTTGAAGTCTAGACGGTTGTGGTGGATTCCTGGTGGGATTCCTAGTTGGACATTCATAAATTTTGTGGCCTGGCTTGCCACACCCATAGTAGATGTTTTGGCCCACCAAACACGGCTGATCACCATGGTTCTTACCGCATTTTGTGCAAGTCAAATTCCAGAAAGGCTTCTGGGGCTGCTTGCCTTTATTGCCCATTGGTTGAAATCTTCTCTGTTGTTGAAAGTTGGGCTTGAACCTTGGGCCTTGTGGTGCCAACCCTTTCCTAAGGTTGCCACCAGATGCCTTGGCAACAGCCAATTTTAAGTTGTAATCTTCTACAAGTCGGCATTTATTTACTAACGTGGGGAGATCTCTGATCTCCATTGGCCCTATTGCGATAAGAATATCCTCTCATAACCCTCCTTCAAATTTGACACACTTCCAAGCTTCATCAGGATTCTTCTGGTAAATTGTGGAAAATTTACATAGTTCTTCAAACTTGGCAATATATTCAGAAACCGTTCTATTCCCTTGACGAAGCTGCATAAATTCTAGTTCTTTGGCATTTTGAACAGAGGCAAGAAAGTACTTTTGATAGAAAACCTCTCTAAACACCATCCAGGTGACTGCTGTATGAGATTCCTCGAATAATCTTTGTACGCCATTACACCAAAACTCTACATCTGCTTCGAGCATGTAGGTGTTAAAGTTCACCTTCTGATGATCCGAACAATCCAGGACAGAAAAGATCTTCTCCATAGCCTTGATCAATTCATCAGCCTTATCTGGGTCATATGCTCCTCGAAAGCTAGGCGGGTTTGCCTTCCTAAACTCAGCAAATTTAAGACAGTCCAAGTCAGCTCTGAAGCCATGTGGATTCCCTCCACCGCCTGCCTTGGGTCACCTGCCTAATTGATCCATCATCTGGTGAGCTACCACGGCTTGCTCTCGCATCACATAAGCCATTTCTTGTATGGTGTCCATGAAGTTAGCTGGGTCCTCTTGAGCTGGTTCTGTGCGTAGTCTACCTCGCCTTCTTGAAGCCATTAAATTATGAGAACACAAAACGAAAGTTATTGAGTTAATCAGGCTTAATACTAAGTCTAATGTGCTAGTAAATAATAGCTCACACGGTCAGGCATTTCATACACATGCACATCTATATCTTAAGTTCTAGACAAAATTTTGTGCATGCTATCATCTAAAAATATAGAATATGTGCAAAGCATAGTTAGTCCAATCCTCAGGCTTTAGCTAGGACGAACTGCTCTAATACCAAAAATGTAACACCTTACTAATTTAATGTTATGTTTAAGTCATAGCATGAAATTAAGTAGATTATTTTACCATGTTGATACTTTGCTTACTATTTATTTATCATATCACGTCTCTCTCTCTCTTTTTTTTTTAAACAGGCGGGACGGTGTGCTATATGTAATGAATGTAATCAACATTGCAGAGCGTAGCAAGGTTTAATAAAACACACAGAAAAGATAAGAATAAGTGATATATTATCAATTGTATACGTAGATATATATATATAGGATAGAAGCCAATGCTTCAATTTATGTACAAGTGTAAAATAGGATAGATAAGTAGGGCTGGTGTACCAAAAAGAAGACCCGTGTCAGAAAAAATGATCCTATGGAGTCCTCAGAGGACATTTCAAAACAATCGGTATACATGTGGCTAAACCTAGGACCTAACATTGGACATTCCCAAAAGAGGGCCATGCTGTACAATCGAACTCTCGGCTGGGACCTACTCGGTTAGGCAGCTGTTGGCCACACTAGGCCCGGCTGGGGAGTAGTCCATACTAGGTCCCGAGGAGGAGGATGATGAGTCGGTAGGCTCCGAAGGATTGCTCTCGGAACTGAGCGGGATATCTGGCACTATCTGTGGAGGTGACTCGGGTGGAGGATTGGCAAGTGCGGCAAGTGCTGCGGGCGTTGAAGGTGCTGGAGGAGGGTGTGCCATATGCAACGAAAACACAAAATATGGAGTGGTAGGGTCAAAAACAGGGTAGAATAGGGGAATAGCAAAATTCCTATTGCTAAAAAGGTAGAGATGAAAATTGCAGGAGCCGGCTATGTACAGCGAATCCACTACAGGATCATGATGGAGCTGCAGGTCGAAACTCGTGTTGGATGTTACATGGGGTCCGAGTTCTGATCTTATATGAGTTCTAACTTTCGGGTATGTTTGACCTCCGAGATTGATTCTGGGTTGATCTCGATCTTCGACCATAGTCTACGTTTGGTCTTCAAGACTTTTATGAGAGAGTTTCCTAAACTCCGAGTTTTGACATTACCTATGCCCGATCCAGTTTACTATCCACTAAGTTCCGAGTTCAACATTGAGTATACCCGATCTAGCTCTATGTTTGCTATGTTTCGAGTTCACCCTTAAGTATACCCGTTCCGAGTTCAACCTTAAGTATACCCGATCTAGCTCTATTCCTAGCTAGAATTATACTCTTATAAGAGAAAATTCACCAAAAATAGAAATCTAGGTTAAATCATGCGAAATTTATAAAGCTAATAGTGCAAGCTTTCAAATGAAACAAGTTGCATATCATTTGAACAAGTATAATTCAAGATATAAGCCCTGAAACTTGACTTTACTAGACTACCTTGTTCTAGCCTAGGTTGAACTTAAGATGAATTCATTGATGTACTGGGGATAGTTGGCAACAAATCTGATTCTGAAATTTTATGGGATATTCCCTCATATGTTAGCTTTCAAACAATGTTGGATTTAATCAATTTGGAGTTGTGTAGGGTGAGTTACACCCTTCTCAACCCATACTGCCCAGATGAAAGTCCTGATTTCTAGGTTAAACTTCAAAAATTCATAACTGCCTCTATACTGATCCAATGACCTTATATTATATATTTATGGAAAGCCCTGAATGTCTAGTTTCATATTAAAATAGATCATGAGATTTAAACGGTTGTAGGCAGAGCCGTACACTCCGTTGTATAGACTGCCGAGGAAAATCCTAGCAGCTTCTTGAGTTTTCTCTTTTCTTCAAGTTATTTCATACCAATTCCAATTCTAATCACAACACACATGCAAATTTAACCATAAACCATCATCGTCACTCCAAATCACATGAATATCATGAGGATAACAAGATCCCCACACAGCCCAATTCAATAAAAACAAGAAGAGAGGTTGGATTCTTACCTTTTCTATGTGTGATTCTTGTTAGATTTGTGATTAGAGTTGAAGAAATCTTGTTGTGACTTTAAAGTTTGTGGGAGAGGTGGATGATATGAGTTGAGATAAGATGAGACAATGGAGAAAAGAATGGAGAGGGGTCAGCACACATAAAGGGCCGAATTAGTGAGGGCAGAAAAGGAAAGGAAGAAAAACTTCTAAAGCAAGTTGAAGTTGATTGGTGGATTTCATCTTGCCTTTAATACTAGTTTGGCTTCCCATTCTCTATGGCTGATCAAGGCACCACATATGGGTTAATTTGGCTAAATCCTAGCCATTTATCCTAGGGCACTCATCATATAAGTTTTATTGATCCGGTTCCAACAGTTTAAAGTACCGAAATCTTACCGATTTCTCTTAAATCGGCAAACCAATTTTTTAGAAGAATTCTGTGAGTTGTTCTGTGTTCCTAATCTAATTCTATCATGCCTAATTCATTCTAATTGGCTTTAAGTAAAATGTTTAATCGAATTTTGATTAAACCTACTTATTCGATAAAAATCGAGCAACTCGGTCATTAACGATAAAATTTTCTTTCGGACATTACATTACTACCCTCCTAAAAAAAAATTTTCTCCTCAAAATTTAGCATTTGAGAATAACTCAAGATATTCCCTCCTCTTATCGAATTCTAATTCCCATGTAAAGTCCATAGGGTCTTCATGTCCCCAAGCCACCTTCACTAATTTTACGGCTTTGTTCCGAAGGTGCTTGATGCTCCTATCCACTATCCGTGCTGGGGGTACATAAAAAGTTAAGTCATCCCTTAATTGGACTGATTCAAGTTCCAAGAGATGAGTAAGGTCAGGTTGGTATTTTTTGAGTCGAGAAACATGGAAAACATCATGAAGATTTGACAGATGTGGAGGTAAAGTGACTCGATACGCTATTGGTCCAATTTGTTTCAAAATTTGAAAAGGACCTATAAAGCAAGAGCTTAGCTTTCTAACTTTAATGGCTCTACCTACTCCGGCTGTGAGTGTGATATTTAGAAACACATGGTCTCCTTCTTGGAACTCCAATGGCTTTATCCTAACATCCGCGTAGCTCCTCTAACAACTTTGAACTGCAAGTATCTTGCTATGGATCCTTTTGATTTGCTCTATAGTTTGTCTGACTAATTCCAGTCCCAACAGACTCTGTTCTCTTGATTCATACCAACATAGAGGAAATTGACACTTCCGTCCATATAAAGCCTCATACGGAGCCATGTCGATGCTAGCATGGTAACTGTTGTTGTACACAAACTCGGCCAATGGTAAGTATTGATCCTAGCTTCCACGCTGTTCTAGAATGTAGCTCATAGCATATCTTCTAAAGTCTGAATAGTTTGCTCGGTCTGGCCATCTGTTTGTGAATGGTACGCAGTACTTAAACATAACCTAGTATCGAATGCCTTCTGGAGTGCTCCCTAAAATTGTGAGGTAAATCTTGGATCTCGATATGAAACGATTGTTGAAGGAATACCACGTAGCCAACCACTTCTTGAATATACAATTGAGCCAACTTCTAGGATAATTCGCTCGAATGGGTAAAAAGTGAGCGAACTTGGTTAGCTTATCCACTATGATCCATATAGCATTATATCCTGAGGGTGTCCTTGGTAAGCCTATCACGAAATCCATGGAAATACTCTCCCATTTCCACTCTGGAATCTCTAAGGGTTGTAGAGTTCCGGTTAGTCTCTGATATTCTATTTTTACCTTCTGGCAGTTTAAACATTTGTTCATAAAATTTGCCACATCTGTCTTAAGGCTTGGCCACCAAAACATCCTCTCAAGATCTTGGTACATTTTGTAAACTCACTCTTATGGGCTTCCTCCAATATCTTCTTCCTGAGATTATCCTTCTCAGGTACGCATATTCTTCCCTGATATCGCCATATTACTTCTGCATCCTGAGTACATCCTGTTAGCTTGCCACTTATTGCACTGTATGCTGGAACTCATCATTTCTTCATTGTGCTTGCTGGATTTGATCTTTGAAATCACTGGTTATCTTAAGTTGGTTTAACTGAATGCCATTGGGGTTCATAGAGATTCCCAAGTTGAGGTCTCGAAAACTCTCTATGAGTTCTGTCTCCTTGATTATCATCCATGGCACAGTTAAGGATTTCCTACTCAGGGCATTTGCTACCTCGTTTGCTTTACCAGGGTGGTACTTTAGTTCAAATTCGTAATCTTTAAGAAACTCCATCTACCTTCGCTGTCTCATGTTTAATTCCTTCTGATCAAAAAGATATTTCAAGCTTTTGTGATCAGAAAATACTTCAAACTTCACTTCGTAAAGGTGGTGTCTCCATACCTTCAAAGCAAATACCACCACTGCTAACTCTAAGTCATGCGTTGGATAATTTCTTTCGTGAGTTTTCATTTGTCTAGAAGCATATGCGACAATGTTCTTGTTCTACATTAATACGCACCCTAATCCATTCATAGAAGCATCACAGTAGACTTCGAATGGTCCATGAGGATTCGGCAGAGTAAGTACTGGGGCCATCGTCAACTTTTCTTTTAATTCTTGGAAACTCTGCTTGCATTCGGGTGTCCATTCAAACGGGGCATTCTTCTTGGCTATCTTCGTTAATGGTAGGGCTATTTGAGAGAAATTCTTAACAAATCTCCTGTAATATCCTGCCAAACCTAAGAAACTTCTGATTTTCGTAACTGTCGTTGGCCGTTCCCAGCTTAATACCGCTTCCACCTTACTAGGATCCACAGAAATTCCTCCATTGGGATACCACATGGCTAAGAAATTTTACTTCTTTAATCCAAAATTCACATTTGGATAGCTTGGCATAAAGTTTCTTCTCTCTTAGAACTTGCAGAACCAGTCACAAATGTTCTATGTGCTCTTGTTCCGTCTTCGAGTAAATAAGTATGTCATCAAAGACTACCACCACAAATTTGTCAAGATATGGCCGGAATATCAGATTCATGTAATCCATAAATATTGCCAGTGTGTTCGTCAACTCGAAAGACATCATAGTGTATTCATAATGTCCATAACGAGTTCGAAATGCCGTCTTCGGAACATCTTCTTCTCGAACCCGAATCTGGTGATATCCAGACCACAGATCAATCTTGGAAAATACAGTAGCCCCTTGTAGTTGGTCCATGAGATCATCAATCCTTGGTAATGGGTACTTATTTTTTATTGCTGCCTTGATCAGCTGCCTGTAATCCACACATAGTCGCATGCCTCCATCTTTCTTTTTAACTAACAAAACTGGAGCTCCCCATGGTGATGCATTTGGCCTAATAAATTTCTTTTCCAGGAGTTCTTCAATCTACTTCTTGAGTTTGTCAACTCCAAAGGTGACATTCGGTATGGTGTTATAGATATTGGTCCTGCTCCCGGTACTAATTCAATGGCGAACTCAATTTCCCTTTCAGGAGGAAAGTCAGGAATATCTTCAGGGAACACATCAGGATATTCCCTAACAACTGGAATATTATCTAACTTCTGATCAACCTTTGCTATGCTGGTTGATAAGAGAATATACCCTTGACTTTTATCCCCACAGTGGTATACTACTAAGGAGTTTAAATAAAGGCTTGCAGGGATTACTGATTTAGAATATGAAACAGAGGGAAGCACAATAGATTTATCAAACCAATTTAATAGGGCTTGGTTGGCAGAGAGCCAATCCGTACCCAAAATGATGTCGAGGCCGGACAAGGGAAGACAAATTAAATTAGCTAAAAAATTTTGACCTCCTATTTGACAGAGGACATTTATACAAATATGATTGGTCTTAACAGGCTCACTTATAGGAGTAGAAACTAGCATGTGATAGGGTAATTTAGAAATAGGTAACTGCAAGGCTGACATGCAATTATGAGAGATGAAAGGGTGAGATGCACCTGAATCATATAAAATAGTCAAGGTCTTACCATTCACTTCACACTGTCTTGAATCAAATCTTCTGACTTTTTGACCTCTTATGCATCCATAGTGAAAACTCTTCGTTGGCGTTGTGGCTTAGGAATCGGCTAAGGGTTTCTAGCAAGACATTCATAGATTTTGTGGCCTAGTTTGCTACATCCAAAACAAACATTTTGACCTGCTAAGCAAGGGCAGTTGCCATGATTCCTGCCACACTAGCTGCAAGTCTAGTTCCCAAAAAGCCTCTGAGGTTGCTTGCCTCTGTTGCCCACCGACTGAAACTTTCTCTGCTGCTGCAAGTTGGGCTTGAACCTTGGGCCTTGCCAAGCTAACCCCTTCTTAAAGTTACTGCCAGTTGACCTAGCAACAACCAACTTTTTACTACAATCCTCTACTAGGCCGCACTTGTTCACCAAAGTAGGGAAATCTCTTATCTCCATTGGTCCTATGGTGGTAAGGATGTCCTCTCTCAACCTACCTTCGAACTTCATGCATTTCCACAGTTCATCGAGGTTCCATTGATAAATGATGGAAAATTTGCACAACTCCTCAAATTTAGCAATGTATTCTGATACACTACTATTCCCTTGACAGAGGTGCATGAACTCCAACTCCTTAGCATTTCGGATAGAGGCAGGGAAGTACTTATGATAAAATGCGTCTTTGAATACATCCCAAGTAATATCTATTTGGGATCCCTCTAATAATCGGTGTGCACCATTCTACTAGAACTCTGCATCTGCTTCCAGCATATAGTTGGCAAAGGTCACCTTCTAACGATCTAGGTAATCTAATATGGAGAAGACCTTCTCCATAGCTTTAATCATCCACCTTATCTGGGTTAAAGGCTCCCCTGAAGCTAGGTGGGTTAGCCTTCCTGAACTCAGCAAATTTGACGTATTTCAGGTCCACCCTTGGGCCATTATGATTCCCTCCGAGACTTACCTCTGGCTACCTTCCTAGTTGGTCCATCATTTGAGTTGCCATAGCTGCCTATTCATGCATAGCATGCACCATTTCTCGCATTGTGTCCAAGCACTCATGTCCTACCTTGCCTTCCAGAAGCTATCAAGTTCTAAACACACAAAACAAGAGTAATTGAGTTGATTAGACTCAATACTAAGTTCAGTGTGCTAGTAAATAATAGCATACGGTTAGGCAATCTTCTCACATGCATCCTATCCATATGGACAAGATTCAATGCATGATAATATCTAAAGAATACAGAGCATATGCGAAGCATAGTAAGTCCAATCCTCAGGCTTATATTTGGACGAACTGCTATGATACCAAAGATGTAACACTTACCAGACAAAATACCATGCTTAAGTCATAATATATTACCTGATAAGTTATTACGTGTGACTAACTGATTAAATTCCATTCTCTGCTTCACTATTCTTACCCAATGCTTTTTTTTGCAATTTCTGTTTGACGATGAAATAAATACTAGATAATCATTGTACCGGAAGTAAGGTAATATAAGTAAAAATACGAAATAGACAAAACCACTAAAAACTACATCATATATATATATATATATATATACATCTGTTTTCAAGTTTGACTGTGATACGATAAATGGTATAGGGTAATAAAAATGAGGCCCCTAATACAAAAATAAATCGGCCTATCTATATGAACAATATCCTATTTGGTCCCCACGGGATATTTCATGTACAAATCCTGACTCCTACCCACCTGCCCATGACCCAGACTGCCAAAAAAGGGTTATCCTGTACACCTACTGCTGGTACGGCGGGTACTCTAACTAGATGGATTTCAAAGAAAGGAATCCGCTCGCCATGCCATCATCCATAGGATGTAGTCCACGCTTGGAGCAGAGGATGAGGAAGATAAACTCTCTGCCTCAGACGAATCCTCCTCAGACATCGAGACCGAGGGCAACTGCTGTAGTGGTAAGATTGGCGAAGCCATGGCTGGTGCTGCTGCTGGTGCTGCCGCTGCAGGTGGAGGTGGAAGGGATGGGCCACATGAAGAGGGATGGCAATATAAGGAACAGCAGGATCGAAAAGCGGGTGCAAAAGTAGTACAGCAAAATCTCTCTGGAAGAAGAAATAAAAGCGAAATTGACATCTACTGGATATGTACATAGAGTCTATGAATGGATCGAGATGGATGTGAAGCTTAGGAAACTCAATAAACAGGACGCCGGTTGCCGCGTTCCCCATGCTCTGAGAATGACGTGGAAATGCATAGTAGGGTGAAAAATAAAGATTTCTCAGTAGGAATCCTAAGTATATATATCTATCATCGCCACCATTCTCAGGTATTTTGGATTTTGGTTAATGAAAAGAAAATGTTACAACAACAAGATGTTTTACTCATTTAATTATAGAAATCATAGCTCGAAACACAACTTGGTTTTACTTGAGGAGATAAAGGAAAATTAAATAGAGAAATAAGCAGCAAGACACATATTTTGACATAATTAAGTGGCAGCTGTAAAGTAAACAAAAGTACATATATAGCAGATAATAATGCAATTAACTCAAAACATGGTAACAGAAACTGTGGATATGCAGAAATGATAATGCACTTGACTTTAACTCATATTTTTTCCATACTTGGTCCCCTGGTAGTATATTGGCCATAAGACTCTTGGGTAATAGTCCACTTTTCAAGATCGAGCTTGTTCCTATACAGGGTTGCCGGGTTTACTTTCCCTAACTTTCCCACTGATCTATTCCCCTTAACTTTGTTCAGGGGCTGGCCCAAGTCACATGAAAATCCTTCCTCATTCTTATAAGGGTAGCATTACTTGTCTCATGCTTTGACCAATGCATGCATAACTTGTAAATTCATATTAATTGCAATCTTTGCAAAAATTTCGACAGCATAATGGATCGTTTTTGCTTCCCCATGAATAATGCCAAACAACTAGGAGATATTAATTAAACAGCAAATCCAATATAGAACATTATATTCATACTAAGAGTATAACAATATCAATAGAGGCATGTTTTAAAATCTTAGGTCTTAATCTATCTTGCAAGCTTTTAATTCCTATTGATATTCCCAGTTCGACTTCCAAGATTAAATGGGGCCCGAGTTCCGATCTTATATAAGTTCTGACTTCCGGGTATGTTCGACCTCCGAGATTGATTCTGGGTTGATCCCGATCTTTGACCTTAGTCTATGTTTGGTCTTCCAAGACTTTTATGAGGGTGTTTCCTAAATTCCGAGTTCTGACATTAACTATACCCGATCTAGTTTACTATTCACTAAGTTTCGAGTTCAACATTGAGTATACCCGATCTGGCTCTATGTTTGCTATGTTCCGAGTTCACCCTTAAGTATACCAAATCTAGCTCTATGTTTGCTAAGTTCCGAGTTCACCCTTAAGTATACCTGAACTAGCTCTTTGTTTGCTATGTTTTGAGTTCACCCTTAAGTATACCCGATCTAGCTCTATGTTTGCTAAGTTCCGAGTTCACCCTTAAGTATACCTGAACTAGCTCTTTGTTTGCTATGTTTTGAGTTCACCCTTAAGTATACCCGATCTAGCTCTATGTTTGCTAAGTTCCGAATTCACCCTTAAGTATACCGATTTTGAATTCAATTTGAAGTATGCCCGATCTAGCTCTATTTCTAGCCAAAATTGCACTCTTATAAGAGAAAATTCACCAAAAATAGAAATTTGGGTGAAATCATGCAAAATTTATATTAATGTAAGGCTGACAGTGCAAGATTTCAAATGAAATAAGTTGAATATCATTTGACAAGTATAATTCAAGATATAAGCCCTGAAACTTGACCCTATTAGACTACCTTCGTCCAGCCAAGGTTGAACTTAAGATGAATTGATTGATGTACTGGAGATAGTTGGCAATGAATCTGATTCTGAAATTTTTATGGGATGTTCCCTTATATGTTACCTTTCAAACAACGTTGGATCCAATCAATTTGGAGTTGTGTAGGGTGAGTTACACCCTTCTCAACCCATACTACCCGAATGAAAGTCTTGATTTCAAGGTCAAATTTCAAAAATTCATAACTACCTCTATACTGATCCAATGACCTTGTATTATATATGTATAGAAGGCCCTGAATGTCTAGTTTCATATAAAAATAGATTCATAAAATTTCAATGGTTGTAGGCAAAGCCGTACACTCTGTCGTACGGATCACCGAGGAAAATCCTAGCAGCTTCTTGAGTTTTCTCTTTTCTTCAATTTCTTTCATACCAATTCCAATTCTAATCACAACACACATGCAAATTTAATCATAAAACATCATCATCACTCCAAATCACATGAATATCATGAGGATAACAAGATCCCCACGCAACCTAATTCAATAAAAACAAGAAGAGAGGTTGGATTCCTATCTTTTCTATGTGTGATTCTTGTTAGATTTGTGGTTGGAGTTGAAGTAATCTTGTTGTGGCTTGAAGGTTTGTGGGAGAGGAGGATGATATGAGTTAAGATAAGATGAGATGATGGAGAAAAGAATGGAGAGGGGTCAGCACACATAAAGGGCCGAATTAGTGAGGGTAGAAAAGGAAAGGAAGAAAAACTTCTAAAGCAAGTTGAAGTTGATTGGTAGATTTCATCTTGCCTTTAATTTTGGTTTGGCTTCCCACTCTCTATGGCTGATCAAGGCACAATATGTGGGTTAATTTGGGTAAATCCTAGCCATTCATCCTAGGGCACTCATCATATAAGTTTTATTGATCCGATTCCGATAGTTTAAAGTACCGAAATCTTACCGATTTCTCTTAAATTGGCAAATCAATTTTTTAGAAGAATTTTGTGAGTTGTCCTATGTTCCTAATCTAATTCTATCAAGCCTAATTCATTCTAATTGGCTTTAAGTAAAATGCTTAATCGAATTTCGATTAAACCCACTTATTCGATAAAAATCGAACTTGGTCATTAACGATAAAATTTTCTTTCGGACGTTACAATAGTGATCACTAAGTCCTAATCCACTAACAAGGTGGGGCCCAAGGTGTCACTTAGTGAAATGCATGGCTTGTCCACTATATAGTGGGGCCCATATACTCACTTATTCATTGAGTCATATGTAATACCCAGACATAAGTGCACATATGTAATTTCCATTCAAATGGTGTATAGTTTCATTTCTATCACAGAGTGCACATAACACAAATTATTTTGAGTATATTTCAATGCACACATAAAACTTATAATTGCACCAAAAGCACATAATATCTTAGCACATATGCATGATATTGTGCATACTTAATTGATGGTTCATGTTCAAGTAAAGGTACTCCATGCATAGGTATGACCTAAAGAGGTCTCAAATAAGTATCATATAAGTCTCAGTCTCATAGAAATTCAAATGAGTCCATATAAACTACAATAGCATAAGTCGGTTATGAACTCTAGGCAAAGGTAATGGTTCATTTTATTAAGTTTTAATAGCTTTTAGTGTCTTATTAGTCCCAAAAAGAAACTATCACATAACTACCCTAATTCAACCATGCTCAAAGGTTTGAAAACACTTCAATGTAACAAACTAATTAAAATAACTTACTAATAGAAAAGTAATTCATGGCCAAAATATACATGAGCCCAAAAATAAAGCATTTTGATTCAAAACTTCTCATGCTTTTCAACAAAGCTTAATTAAGTGAAATTACATGATTTGAGGCATCAAATAAAATTTATAAAACATTAAATCAAGAGAAATAGAAATGATAAATATGCTGTCCAAAATAGGGCAGAAAACAAAATCTAACTTTTACTTAGAAAACCAACTCAAAACACAAGAAACTTATCATACAATTACTTAACATGATCACATAGATTCTCTAACATCAATACAACATTTAAGGGCATAAAAACATTTTCAAAAAATATGCTAGAAGTGCACAGCCAATGGGTGCAGAATTTTGAACTCAAACATTTTCAAGTGCATCAAGTTATTTAGGTAGGAAAATAGCTTGTAATCTTACATACACCAACTCAAAACTTACTCCAATGAAAACTTATTAGTCAAGACATAAAATCAAACATTTAGATGCTTTAGATACATGATATAAATTAACTTAAACTGTTGCCCAAAACAGGGCAGCCTATGTAACCCTTGAAACACAAACTTTCATGCACCAAAGTCATGTAAAATTAGCACATAAGCACATATAATTAAACTATAGGTTATGTGACACCAATATAACAATTTTTCTCACTTAAATCATTCAAGAAACATGTCGGAACATTAGGCAAAGACAGGACAGCCCAAGTTTTACATGTATAGCATGCATAACCCTTACACAAGATCACCAAAATCATGTATTTTCATGTTCTTATGCTTCACAAAAAAGGGATACATATCTATATGGATCCAACACTTAAATTCCATTAAAATACAACTTGTAACATCTCAAGAACATAACTTATAGTGGCTGCCCTGTACATGACCAAGATTGAGTTTTGTAACAAGTTATGGTTATTTAACTTCTAAACTTCAAAACCAAACACATAAGGCTTCTACACATAAATATACAATATCTAAGGCATCAAACCAACACTTCAATATCATAAAATAGATGAGAAAAAAATGAGAATATATTCTGCCCAAAAGAGGAATGCAACATCTTTAGATGAAAATCACAAGTTGCATGCTCTAAATTGCAACTATATGAGAACACATCTTCTATAAAACAAGTGAATCATCAAAGGA
Source organism: Pterocarpus santalinus (assembly GCA_031439595.1). NCBI lineage: Eukaryota > Viridiplantae > Streptophyta > Magnoliopsida > Fabales > Fabaceae > Pterocarpus > Pterocarpus santalinus. The sequence continues at coordinate 39,464,010 of CM062532.1, read as the reverse complement.
ACATAGAAACTCCTCGAAAATTAATCAAACAAACCAAATACCCTCAACCCTAAACATGGTCATACGTTTCATAGATGTGCACAAGAAGATTTCATTCAAAAACTTGCAAAATAACAAGTTCTAATGCATGAAAACACAAGTAAACATCATTAGAAATACAAATCCTTTCAAAAATTCATCATAAACCCAATCAATCATAGCTATTAGAAGTTCAAAATAACATCATATATTCTGAAAATAAACACCCAAAGCTTCAAATAACATCAAAAGTTAGCAAGAAACTCATGCATGAACCTAAAAGAATGAAAGAAAAACCTTACTTGAGTTAGCTCTTGAAAACTCCAACTGCACCAAGGGTTGGGCAGCAACTAACCACATGGTTCTTGCTTCTTTTTGAGTGCTTGAATGTGCGTTACAATGATGAGGATGTTAGAAAACATAAGAGATAAACGCAGCGGAATGATTAAAAAAAATTTTAATCACATGAACACATTCATATAGGATCAAATAACACTCATGAAATCATATCTCATGAGTTTGGTATCACCTCGTATTATTTAAACAACGTAAACACTTGAAAATATTAAAGGATCGTATGAGACATTTACCTCTTGAAGCGATGTCCCGTAGAAATTTGATGTTCGTCTCACGAACACACAATCGCACAATCGCACGACCTCTAGCTCGTCCACACGAACACGATCCGCCAAGGAACTCCTCTTCTCAATCCAAGATCCTTTCTTTGTTGCCCTCTTAAAGAACAAGAATCTCAAATGACTTATGGAGTGGGTGGTGGTGTCAGAGAGTTTTTCAACAAAAGAGAGAATTTTATACGCTCAAAGGTTTCTGTCTCCTTGTTCTGACCCTCAACCTTCTTTCTCTATTTATCGTAATCAATAGTGGCCTTTCCTTTCTTTTCTCTAGGGTTACAATATTTCAAAATATGGGTTGACATTTATGTCATAATCAATTCCTAATTGATTCCCATAATAAACAAATAAACCATTTTAAACTAGAATTATTTCTCAAATAATTCTTAGTTTCAATAGGCCAATTAATATATATAAGTCATCTCATGTCTTATATTAACCCAAAATTAGAAAAGACCAAAAACCCCTCGACATGAGTTTCTAAAATGTGGACCTTCCATTTTATAGAAACTTTCCTTATGAGGATCCACCTTCACCCTGGACTTGACTTCGGGATGTGCTAGCAACCCTGCAATCAAATTGTAAGTCTAATCCAATAATTAAAATTCTAATTAACTATTTTAATTAGAATTAATTCATTCTCGGCGAGTACATGTTTTATTGTGTGTGACTAACTAGGTCCATCTCTAATTGGTAATGAGATTATAAAATCAACCTTTTGATTTTATCGGAAACTTATTTCCGTACCTAAAGTAAAATTCCCAAAATACCCTCGGTTCTCATAAGTCATGGGTAACACCTAGCATAGCATGCCATGACCACCCAATTAGGGATGAATATATATTAATTAAAATATTCTGATGAACCAACAATCATATTTTCCATGCACTCGAATCCTTTCATTACAGCGTCCCGATCCAGCCAGGGTCATGGATAATGTCAAACCCTATAGCTTAGACCATATGGACTTTCTAGGTTTCTATTCTTTGATCAATAGGACATGAGATAGAAACTCTTTTCATTTAAGTCCAAGTACCTTGGCCAAGGATTTCATGATCAAGAATAACCTTATATCCATAGGACCTATCCTTGTTTACTCAAGGTAATGAATTCCTTCTTGACTGTTCACCTATCTCCATACATAACTAACTATAGCCACAAACTGCCTAACGATAATACATAACATAAGTACATAAGCAGTAGCAAACTATAGTTACCTATGTACAAGATAACCATGCCATCTTAGGTCAAAGGATTATATGCACTAATATGATCTAGATAATATTTCATTGACATTAGTAAAATACCATGTAAACATTATCTATACGTCACGTTCGACCCACTTATCACATAAGTGTCCACATATCTGTTTTGACATCTAATGTTATATAGCATGAGACTCATTATTCCATCTTCATTAGTACGTTCTACTAATCATGGAAACAGATAGAGGTGACAATCTTTCGGAATAATAATGCCCAGTTAATATCCTATGATAGTGAACTATTTTAAAGATCTTGTACTAGACTACTCCGTCACTCATATTCTCAACTCTTGAGAATGAAGTATCTAACAAGTATCTAATGGACTTATTCTAATAAACATACACAAATTATGAATAAAAGAATAATAAACTGCCATTAATAAGAATTGTTTATACATATATCAGCTCTAGGGCATACAACTAACAGAGGATTGATGGTGTACGAGGCTAGTTAGAAAGGGTGAAGATTTGGTGGTGTTTTGATGGTGTTTTTGTGAAGAACTTGAGAGAAAATAGAAGAGGAAGGGGAAGAGGAAGGCTTGGGGTTGAGGTGAAGGGTTCTAAAGTGTATGTAAGTCTAATGGGGTGGGTCTTTTTATAGAAAAATGGTGGTTTTAGTCAGTCTTAATCATTTAATTAGTTATTGACTTAATTAGGTAGTTTTGTTAGTTAATTAAGATATCAATGGTTAATTATTCTAACCAACGCAACAAACTTATTTAGACATGATATAATATTCATATTATATGGTGATTAAGGTTTAAGAAAAGATTAAAATAGTTTAACCCTTAATTAGTGCATAATTAGTGTTTTTGCTAAAAACTAATTTTTGCAATTCAAGCTTTAATTAATAAAATACTTAGCAACTAATTAAATTTACATAATCTACCATTAAATCTATGTTTAATTATGTTTTAGATGATGCTTAGAATTTTTTTCAGAATTTTTCTATAATTTTTACTATTTTTAGCGAATTTTAGCCTTAAATATGCCTATTTTGGGTTGATTAGCCTAATTAATTACCTAATAATTAAATGAAAAAATCTCTGCTGATCCATGTGAAGTGCTCCACCTGTGTATCAGATTTTGGGTGACAAAATCTGTTATAACACGGTTAAGTAAAAAAGTAAGGTAAATTAGTAAAAGTAATTTAATGAATTGTTGACTATTTGATGTCTTGGTTAGAATTTTGCTAATCCTTGTTCACTTTTTGTTTGAAACTAATTCTAGGGGATGGAAGACTGTTGGGGGCGTCCTAGGATTGAAGGTTAGGCTTAGTTGATTTTTTATTCAATTCGTTTAATTTATTTTATGATTTATGACTTATTTTAGGCCTTTTTTGATGTAATTAGGTATAATTAAGCCCAAAATAAATTCAGGAACTATTTGGCCTAAGGTTGCAGCTGCCAAGGCCCTATTTGAGGCCCACTCACGTGGTCCTTCAAGCCAACGCTCGGAACTTCAGTGATTCTTTGCCATATTGCAAGTTAAAGTGGCCTTATAGGGTTTTTCGGGGCCCATTTTGCAGCCCGATAAGGTTATTTTTGTGTAATTATGTAAATATTGCTCAAATTTATTAAAATTTGGTATTTATCTTTAAAATTATGTTAAAAATATATTTGTAATTTTTTTGAGAATTTTTCAGGGCCTTCCAAGTAGTTTTTGGCCTTCTGTAAGTCCTTTAGTATTTTCTATTTGTTTTCTGTAACTAATGTCATTTTTTGTCTTTTCCTAATTTTTAGTATACAGCAGTGCAATAATTTCAACGAAAGTTTCATACTACCCTATAGTTTTAGGTGTGACGATCATCATGGCAGAGCGTTGCCCGAGAAATTCTCACACTGCCTAAGTGAAATAATTCAAAATTCCTATTATGCTATATTAAAGAAAACGCGAATGTTACCGTAAGAGCAGTCAGGAAGCAAGCTGCTCCCACCACTCTCATGGCCCAACAAATGGCAAGTGGGAATGTTAACAAAAATGGCAATGGGTATTAAGATAAGTACACATGATTTTCGAAGTTCCACAAGGTGAACCTGCCTAGCTTCCGAGGCACCTATGACCCAGATGTTGTTGATAAGTGGATCAAGGAGATGGAGAAGATATTCTCTATTCTGATCTGCATGGAGGAATAGAAGGTTTCCTTTGCTACATTCTTGTTGAAAAGCGGATGTAGAGTTTTAGGCACTAGGAATTTGTTGGAGATGTAACATCCCCATTTTACCTAAGTTAATTAGCTCGGTGTTCCCGGCTAATTAGAGAGATTAGCGATTAATTGAGAACTAATCGGCTAATCTCAAGAGCAAGAGCAAGGGCTTAGTAAATCAAAGGCAAGTCAACAATTGAAGCTTAATGCATTAAACGTTACAATTAAAAGCCTAAATGTCCAATCCTTATTAATTCAAGACTTAGAACATAAAATCAAGGTGATCAAACCTAATTAACCAAAAGCATATAAGTCTCAAAACTCAATCACATTAACCCTCACATCTTCTTATATAATTAAAGAGGAAAATCCTTCTTAATTAAAATGTGCTAATGAGTAATTTAAACCAATTGAATTAATCAACATTTAGATAAGTATAACAATTATAAAGATGTAGAAACTTCCCTTTAATTATTGTTTAAAAGTTTGGTCAAAGTAAGAGCCACATCTAACTATTCAATTGCCTTCTCATCATACACCACTAGATTAAGAGTCCATATTAGTAGATCCCTTAAGTCATGACAAGAGTTGTGCTCTCCTTCATCAAGATTGTGACACTTGGAGTGATCACAATCATCCAATGCCAATCCAAAGGTAGCTCATGCTTTTAACCAAGTGACAAAAACACCACAAAGCCTTTTACCCAAGTACCAAGACTCAAAGGAAACACAACACCCCCTTTTGCCCTATGGCTTTTCCCACTCCCTAGCTTGTGTAAGAAGCAAAAATCACATCACCTTTCCTCCCTCTTTTGCGCCACCTTCAGCCCTCCCTCTCTCCTCCATTCATTTTTCATTTCCTCTCTCAAGAATAGACACAAAGCTCTCTCCTCTCTCCAAGACCCATTCCTCTTCTCTTGTTCTTCCAATCTTCCTCATTCTTCTTCCAATCTCCCTACTACTTCTCACCTCATTTCCATCACCACCATCACCATCCCTTCAAGGACTACCATTTTTGGTCCTTGGAGAAACAAAACTACTCATACACAAGCCTCAATATCAAGCTCAAGGAGAAGGAGGCCATCTCCAACCATCTCCATCCTTCAAGCCTTCAAGAAAAACTCATTTGGTAGTGACTCTAACCCTTCCTCTCCATATATTTTTCAAGAACTAGAACCCCTAAGCTCTTGATAGCTAGGTGGTTTTAGGACTTGCTTCAAGGTCTCATGACCATTCCTTGTTCTATGAGTTTTCTTGTCTTGTGGAAAAGTGTTGTTTGAAAGAAAATCTTGTGGCATGATGGTTTTATGTGTCTTGCTTTATTTTGCTTCAGAATACTGATTTGGTAACTAAAACATTGATTATAATGTTGAGATAAAACATGAAAATGGTGTTTTGAAGTGATATAACAATTTCCCCATAAGCTTGAAATGAAAAACTTAAAAACTAGTAAATCTGGAATTCTGGCAGCCTGTAAAGCGTGCGGTATGTTTATTGCTACAAAACTCAAAATGCAATGAAACTAATTTTCTTGAAAGTAGACTCAAAGAGCTTTTCATGCATATAAAATATGCGAGATTTAGTTTTAAAATGAGAGAGATATGAATTTTTAAAGTCTGCTATTCCTGGATGGGTTTCTGTCCGGGCAGTAGGTAATAAAATGTGTATAACTCAAGCTATACATAACATTTTTGAGTGGGACCAAGTTTTTTGGAAAGCTAAGACATAGAGGAACATCCCCATAAAACAGTTTTGTCAGATTATTTGTGAGGAGTTCACAGTAAATGTTAAAAGTCACTGACCCGAGATGAACTTGCAAGTCTGACCAGTCAGAATAAAATGTGTATAACTCAAGCTACAAAATGAATTTTTAAGTGGGGCTTGTTTTGTTTAAAAAATAGACTCAGAGAAGTACATCCATACCAAAATTCAAAATAAAAGAGTAAAATATGAAATTATGGTGAATTTTTAAAGTTACTGCCCCACTGTAAAAGTAAATCTGGTTAGGGTAAAAGTAAAAGGTTAATGAAGAATAAGCTTTAAGACATTAATATCCTTATACTAAGTATTAGAAAACCTTCATAACTCAACTTAAAAGATATCAAAAGGACATTAGGCAACATTGGCCCTACAACAATTAAAAGAGGACATCCAAGAGGAAACCTAAATTAAAAGCTTGCACCAAATTTGCTAAGCTAAGCTCATAAAACTTTGCTTGAGAATATGCCTATGTTTATGTTGCAAGCATGATGTTATGATGATGATGTGATTATGATGCCATGATAATGATGATATGATGATGATGATATGATATGATGATATGATATGATGCTGTGATACTGGTTTCCTGTTTGGCAAAATTTTGGGAAGCTTCGGTCTAGCCGTTATGCTGCCGAAATTTTGTAGAAATTGTGGACTTAGAAATATTTTGCATCATAAGTTTAATAAGAAAAGATTCAATAAAGTGTGATCCTTCAAAAGGGAAGGTGACCTAATTTTAAGTTCCCCTCACCCACGACTCACATGAGGCATGGCATGACCCAGCTAGTGTAAGTACCGAAATTCTATGGTGGCGACGGCCACGGTATGAGCTCATTACCACTTATGTTTAGTGGGTGGAAAGAAAGGACTTAAGATAAGTCAAGTTAAGGAAAGAAAAGGACTTCGGTCCAACCCAAGTAAAGAGTATAACTCTCAACATGTTTATGTATGTTATGAATAGTCATATAAGCTTTCATGTATGCCATGATGTTGTTAATACAACGAGGATAAGTACTAAAAATGGAATCCACTTCGGATAGTAATGTTTTCGAAAATCAAATAATTGAACCTATTGAATGCCCACAGTTTTCCTTCAAAAACCGAAGTGGCTGGGACGATGACGATGACACCTGTGTGTCAGGGTCGAGTCCTACTGAGAAATCTTATTTCTCATCCTTGTTGTTTTTCCGTCTCGTCACCAGATACTCATGGAGCATCACGTGGCATGGAGCATGGAGCCTCCCCGCCATGAGTGGGCATATGATGAGGGCGCCCACGCTATTGTGGCCACGACCACCACAATAGTCCGCACATACTTCTACCCGGGTCGAGTTTTTGAGCAGGAGGAGCCAGAGATCCCGCCAGCCCCTGTGGACGTATCATCGGCACACCTTGGACAGCCGTTGGGTCCTTGGGATTTCCCGCCCGAGCCATTGCCCGAGATCGAGATGGAGCCTATGTCTCCAGGTCTACCCGTAGCCGAGCCCGTGCCGCTGCCAGGAGTCCCTGTGATCGAAGTGAGTTCGACCGCTACTCCTAGAGCCGCAGCCGCCGCTCCCCGAGTACCATCCTGCCACGTCCGAGGAGGATCCCTCTGAGGAACGTTCTTCGGTCGCCAGCTATACTCCTGGTCATCGCATTCGTTGCGTGGAGGTGATCAGTTAGCACCTTCGCATCATCCGTACTCCTCACGTTCCCCGAGGCCGAGCAGCGTGGGGGACTAGGCATTCGAGGACCTGAGTCCGTTCGATGGAAGGGCATGGAAGGGGCAGAGAAGCTAGTATATGTCTACGTGGGCTTATCCCAATGTTGCTCCTTATCTGTTGTATTTCATTTTGCATTGGACCTTATCAGACTTGTACTTTTGATATTTTGGGGCCATGGCATGACCATGAGTTCCCTTTTATGTATTGGTTGGATATTATGCGGATAATTATATTATGTAGTTGATGTTGTAATTTGAATGCATGATATTATGATTTATCTCTTGTTCCTTCCTTTTATACCGAAATCTTTGCGATACGCTCATTTACCACTATCTTCTCGCGCAAGGCTTTACATTCCAAAAGCGACAACACATTTCAAAAAAAAAATTTTACTGTATTTTCCACATAATTTAATTTCAAGTGAAGTTTAGTTTTCCACGAGCATAAGTAACAACTAATAAAACGCCGTAATACGACTTAAGCGTAATATGGATTTATTAGGGTGTTATAGGAGAACAATGGGACACTTGTCAATTGGGAAAGTTTTCAAGATAGTTTTCTATTAGAAGTACTTTCCTACTTTTGTTAGAAACTCCAAGGAACTAGAATTCATGTAGTTGAGGCAAGAAGGGAAAAGCATCACTAAGTACACAGCAAAGTTCAAGGAACTATGCAAGGTCTCCACCATTTTCTAGTGGAATCCCAATAAGCAATGGAAATGCATGAAGTATGAAGGTGGGTTGAGGGTGGAGATTTTGGCATTCATGGTTCCTTTGGAGATCAAAAACTATGTGGCTGTGGTAAACAAGTGACACGTAGTAGAGGATTGCACCTAGAGATTAGCATCAGAGAAGTCTAAAGCGTACAAGAGAAAGTAGGTGTCGCGAAGGGCACAACCCTAGCAGCCACCACAGAAGAAGCCCTTCAATGGTGGAGGTCCAAAGGGAAGTAGCCCCAGAAGTCCACTACGAATCCCCAATGATCCACGACTAACCCTCAAAGTCCATAGAGGGCCAAGTTTGCAACAAGTGTAGGAAGCTTTACAAGGGAATCTGCTTAGCAGGACAAAACATCTACTTTCAGTGTGGTAAGCCCGAACATTTTGTGAAGGACTACCTTGTTGCCTTTCAGCCCCTTGCCTCTAAGCTAAGACACCAAGGATGGATCTTTGCCCTTAGCGGTGAAATGGCCAACAAGTTCGAAGATCTTATCGAAGGTGAGTGTGAAGTAGATGGTACAATCTTAGCTGTTTTATATGAATCTGGCACCACACATTCCCTTATTTTGCATGACTATGTTCATAGATTAGGATTACCTATTTCTAAATTACCATATGACTTAGAAGTAGCTATACCAGCTGAAAAACAAGTTAGGACTTGCCAAGCCTGTTTGTAGTGTCATATCAAGATTATTGATAGAGATAGTACAATAGACTTGATATGTCATCCCTTATTTGGCGTAGATATCATCCTAAGTATGAATTGGCTTTCAGCTAATAGTATCATTTTAAACTATTCCAAAAAAACTGCCATGTTCCCCCCTTTGTCTTCTAAAGCTGAGAAACCTGTGAACCTATATCTGTGTTCCTTAGAGTCGAAAAGTGGTAAGAGTGAGAATTAGGGATACATTTTGCTGATGGTAAGCGAGGTGAATCTGGAGTAAGCTCCTAGCAAGATTCGAGTTATAAAGAATACCCCAACATTTTTCCCAAAGACATACACGAATTCCTTCTAAAAAGGGAAGTCACATTTTCTATAGATTTGGTTCCAGGAATAAGACCTATATCTATAACTCCTTACCGAATGTTCCCGTTAGAGCTAGCTGAGCTAAAGAAGCAGTTAGAGGAATTGATGGAGAAGAAGTTCATGCGACCTAGTGTATCATCATGGGGATCCCTAGTACTATTTGAAAAGAAGATGGACGAGAGTATGCGATTGTGCGTGGATTACTGTCAATTGAACAAGGTAACCGTTAAGAATAAGTATCCCCTTATAAGGATAGATGACCTGATGGACCAATTGTTAGGTGCAGTTGTGTTCTTTAAGATTAATGTTAGATCCAAATATCATCATATTAGGGTTAAAGAAGAAGATATACCTAAGACAGTGTTTAGGATAAGACATGGGCATTATGAGTTTATAGTTATGTCTTTTGGCTTGACCAATGCCCCAGTGGTATATATGGATTACATGAATAGGATTTTTAGACCCTTTTTGGACAAGTTTGTGGTAGTGTTTATTGATGATATTTTATTTATTCAAGGTTGTAGGAAGAACATGAGGAACATCTGAGATTAGTACTAGAGGTGCTTAGGGAAAAGAAGTTGTATGCTAAGTTATCTAAGTGTGAATTCTAGATTAAAGAGGTAAAATTCATAAGACATGTGGTGCCTGGAAGGGGAATTGCTGTAGGCCCAATTAAGATTAAAATGTAATCGAGATAAGAATCTCTTTAGGTCGAGCAGGGTATTATAGGAGATTTATTAAAGGGTTTTCTCAGTTGGCCTTGCCCCTAACCAAGTTGATTAGGAAAAACACCCCTTTTGTTTGGACACCCAATTATGAAAAGAGCTTCTTAGATTTGAAACATAAGCTAACCTTAACCCCAATATTGATTTTGGCTGAGCCTAAAGGAGCGTTTAAGGTTTACTGTGATACCTTAGGAAGAGGTTTTGGGTATGTTTTGATGCAAAACTAGAATATAGTAACTTACGCCTTTAGGCAATTGAAGACCTATAAGGTAAGCTACCCCACCCATAATCTTGAGTTGGCCATTATAGTGTTTGCATTGAAGGTATGGAGACATTACTTGTATGGTATGCGGTTTGAGGTATTTTCAGACCATAAGAGCTTGAGGTATTTGTTTGACCAAAAGGAGTTGAACATGAGGCAGAGAAGGTTGATGGAATTCTTAAAGGATTGTTTATGATTTTGGTTTGCACTACTACCCTCGAAAGGCCAATGTGGTAACTTATGCTTTAAGTTGGAAATCCCTACATGCATCATGGATGATGGTGAAAGAAGCGAAGTTGGTGCAAAGCTTTAGGATTTTGAATTCAAGTTTTACCCTTACCCCAAATAGCATGAGATTGAGTCATGTGGTGGTGACAATTGATTTTAAAAAATAGATTGCCTTAGCTCAAAGTACATAACTGAAGTTTCTAGAAACCATTACCCTCATCGAGGAAGGAAAGTTAAAAGAGTTTGTCAAGGGGTTGGATAGATTATGGAGATGCTTGGGTAAAGTTTGTGTGTTGGCAAGTGATGATCTTTGGAAGAAAATTTTGGAAGAGGCACATAGAAACAACTTTACCATTTACTCAAGCATATCAAAGATGCATCAAGACTTGAAGAGGATGTTTTGGTGGTCTAGTATGAAGAAAGACATCGCAGAGATGGTGAATAGGAGTTTGGTGTGTCAAAAGGTCAAGATTGAACATCAAAAGCCTTCAGGCATGCTGCAACGCTTGGAGATTCCAAAATGGAAATAGGAAGGTATCTTGATGGATTTCATGATTGGACTACAAAGGCTTAGGCAAGATGTGACACCATATGGGTAGTCATAGACAAATTAACAAAATTTGCCCACTTCTTGCCCATTAAAACGGACTATCCCCTCGAGACGTTAGCTCAATTATACATCCAAGAAATAGTAAGGCTGCATGGAGTACCTTCAACCATAGTGCGAGACAGGGATCCAAGGTTTACATCTAGGTTTTGGGGAACTTTACAAAATGCATTTGGGACAAAGCTTTGTTTAACTATAGCCTATCACCCCCAAACAGATGGATAAACAAAGAGGACCATTCAAACCCTTGAGGACGTGTTAAGCGCTTATATTTTGGGTAAGCCAGGTAGTTAGGTAAGGTATTTACCTCTAATAGAGTTCGTATACAACAACAATTACCATGCTAGCATTGGGACGGCGCCTTATGAAGCCCTCTACGACCGAAAATTGTCAATCCTTTTTATGCTGGTATGAAATGATGGAACAAAACCTATTAGGACTTGATTTCATAAGATAGACAATGGAGGATGTCAAGAGGATAAAGGAACATATTCTTATAGCTTAGAGCAGGCAGAAAAGCTATTTTGATCAACAAAGGAATCCTCTCAAATTCCAGGAAGGAGATTATGTATTTCTAAAAATCACTCCTACCATTGGTATAAGTAAAGCAATGAGAGTCAGAAAGTTGAGTCCTAAGTACCTTGGTCATTTTTAAATTCTCAAACGAATAAGGACATCAACTATCAAATAGCCTTGCCTCCAAATCTGTCAAACCTTAACAATGTCTTTCATGTGTCACAACTCAGGAAATACCAATCTGACCCTCGTCATGTGTTAAAACCAAAAGGTATATAGTTGAGAGAAGACATGAGTTTCAATCTTCCGATTGTGAAGATCATGGACAAAGGTACTAAGCAACTTAGGAATAAGTCCGTGCCTTTGGTGAAAGTGGCATGGGTTAGTGGGAAATCAGAGGAGTTCATATAGGAACTCAAAGAAGATATGAGGAAAAACTATCCAAAATTATTTAGAGGTAACAAATTTTGAAGGCAAAATTTTTTGTTAGAAAGGGAGAATATAACATCTCCAATTTCTCTGCACTAATTATCTCATTATTAATGAGTAATTAGTAAATTAATCAAAGATTAATTCACTAATTAAATGAGCAAAAGCTTGGTAATTAAGAAAAGTCAATTGAATTGTCAACATAATTAAGGAGGATAAAAAGGTAATTTTATGTAATTATAGTCAAAGTCACCCAATTCCTATAATTCCGAAACTGGAACTCATAACTAACTCTCGATGAAGTCGGAACTTGGAACTCCGTCGAAATTTAAAGGCTTAAATCTTGGAACAAACTTGAACTCGGATCCCGCACTCATCAGAACAAAAATTTAAAGTAACTAGTTTGAGATTTAAAGGCTTAAATCTCAAAACGAACTTGAACTCGAATCCCACCCCCAAAGGAATTGAAATTTAAAGTGACCATTTTAAGTTAAAGATATGATGCCTTAAATCTAGGAACTAACTCAGCTACAAATACATAGCCTCGCTCTCTCCATTTGCTTTCTATTGTCTCACCTTCACTCTCAAACACTCCAAAAAGCACAAAACTCCTCCTTTCTTCTTGCTAGCTGCGACCTAATTAGTGGCTCCAAGAAGAACCCTTCAACTTTCCAGTCTCCAATTTCCAGCTTTGAATCTCTAATCTTCAGTTTCTAGCGTCCAATCTCCAGTTTCCAATTTTTAGTCTCTCGTCCTAGTTTCCAGTTTTCAACAGCCTTCAAGCATCAAGTTTCTTTATTAAATCATCTCTTCTAAGGTAGGAATTCTAATCCTCTCTTGATTGTTCTTATGTGTTCATGCCTTTAGGAAACCTTTAATTGGTTCAAACACTTTCTCTTGATGTCCTAAGATAACTAATCAATTCAAACCTTTCTTGTGATATTTCTAAAAGATTTAATCAGTAAAAGCTTCTAAGAACATGAACATACCACCCATTAGAAAAGAAGAATACTTTTAACTCATAAAACTAATATTAAGCAATTACTTAGGATTTAACCTCTTTAAACTTGGAAGAAAATATAACCTAGAAACCTAGTTACAATCGAAACTCGGAACCTAGTGAACAATAAACTAGGTCAGGTATAGTCAATGTCAGAACTTGAAACCTAGCAAATAGAGAACTAGATTGGTATAGTTAGAACTCAGAACTTAGCAAATAGAAAACTAGATCAAGTATAGTTAAGGTTGGAACTCAAAACTAAGCAAACAGAAAATTAGATTGGTAAAATAATAATAATAATAATAATAATAATGATGATGGAACTCGGAATCGAGGAAACATTCATAAATGTCTTGAAAGACTAGTTTTAGATAAATGTCGAAAGTCGGAATCATAAGAGCACATTAAACACTTAAACCTAGAAGTCAGAATCCAAAATATAAAACCTAATCCCGGAAGCTGGGACTCATTGCACTTAAAGCACTTAAACTTGGAAGTTGAAACTAGAACATAAAAACATATACCCCAATCCCAAAAGTCAAGAACTAGGACGTTTTAAAACTCGTATACATGTAATTCTGCAACTAGGTTCTCAATAAACATATAACTTTGGAACTCGGTCGTGAATCAATCTCGGACATCGATTCTAAACTTAATCCCGAAAGTCATGAACCAAAATAAAAACCCTATTTACATAACCTCGAAAGTCAAGAAACAGAACTAACATAATCTCATAAATCGGTCCCGATTCAATTTCGGAAATCGATCTCATGTTTAACCTGGAACTCAGGAATAGTTAATGGAAGTTAAAACCTGGCAAGACAGATCAAGATTTAAGATTATAAACTTGCACCTAACTACCTCAGCTTTACTCATAAAACTTTGTTGTATGATTAATTACAACTAATTACCCATGTATAAATGAAAATATGAAATGTTCTATGTTGTCATGTATGTGCCTTTGAGCTATATGCCAATTGAAATTATAATGGTTAATATTATGTATGAGTGATTATGGAATTTGTGTATGTAATTTGAACTATGTTGTTGATAATTATACTCGTCAAATTCACGGCACATTTGCATTGTAAAAGAAAAATTTAGTATGTACATTATGCATTAACTAATCAAGAAAATTCAACTTTCGATGCAGGATTAGAGTCAAGTTTGGGATTATGTTGATTCTAGTCTTTTGGTTATAGTTTCATTTAAGTTCAGTAGGGTTTATTGTAAACTACTAAGTATGTCCTGGTACCTTTATTTGGTCCACATTCATTACATAACAGCTCCACATTCTTTGTGAAACACCCTCCCAAATACAGTACTGTGCTTAAGTCATAGCACCACACTCAAGAGTTGTTACTATTACTTGTATAGACCTTGTCTAATAGCAACCTTTGGCCGCCCCCAATAATTCCTGAACTATCTGAAGATAATACGAAAATATAGTGAGAATTATAAATTCTCAGTAGGATTCAATTAACTATCACATACCGTGTCATCAATATTATCTCCAGCTACTTCAGTTTATTAAGAAAAGGTGAACATGTTATGTAAACTGTTCGGTTTTATAGTTCTAAAATATATCATCCGAAGCAGAGTTCAATTTATTCAAGCACTTTGAATCACATTGCAATTATATGATCAACTCATATTTCATAATTGGCATGGCAGTCATAGCACTCACAAATATAGTAAAGTTGATCACAAACATAGGACCATGTGTCTATATTTCATATCGTTGTGCTGACAAAGAAGTTGATTTTGTGACAAAACTCTGTTACGACTCATGTGATGTGGTTTGTTTCCCTTGTTATGTTGCATTTGATTTCTTAATATCTAGAGTAACACTTAGCATGAGATGTTGAAAATAAAAGGGTGGCTGTCTTCCCAGCTATTCAAAGAATAATTTCCAGCTCATTTTTGCAGCAGTAATTGATGCTCTAATACATGAATCCCATGTTTGGTTTTGTAAATTTAGCTACAGATTTGCCACAGAGGAGTACAAAATATGACATGGGACAATGTGTCTATATTTCATATGGTTGTGCTGACAAAGAAGCTGATTTTGTGACAAAACTTTATTACGACTCATGTGATGTCGTGTGTTTCCCTTGCTATGTTGCATTTGCTTCCTACTCAGTTAACATTATGGCACATACCACGAATGTCCCTCTGTCTATAGAATAGCTTACTAAAATGCGTAAATTATTGAACAAAAACCAAGGACATGTTAAAAGAAACCAGAGACATAGAAATTGAGGAGAAAAAATAATACAAACACATAGACGTGCACATAATAAATAAATAAAAAGTAAATAAAATGGATGATAGGATTTAATATTGACATACCTGTAGGAATATCGAAGCAACCAACAAGAAGGGGAAGGAATAGGTGTGGAGAAACAGTTTGTTAAGTGCGGTTGAAGATCCAGTGAGTGATGGAGGGGTGGCGAAAGCAGAATGACAGTGCTAGCTGGTGGTAGAAGGGGGGCTGACAATGCTTGCTGTCACCGGTGGTGCAGGTAGAAGAGGAAGATGATTGCTGGCGCGGGGTGTGAGGGGATGGGCGTTTTTTCGTTCAAAATAAGGGTTAGGTGGTAGTAGACGGCATTGTTACATGTGGACAGCATCATGGAGGGGTGCTCGCCGGCATCACGGTGGTGGGCGCGGCCACGAACTTGTTGGGATTCAATTGAAGGGAGGAAAGTCTCCCTTTACATCTTAGGTTTCATGAAAGGGACAGATAACAGATTATAGACCTGATTGGAATAAGGATTGGGAAGAATAAAGATTGGGCAGATTAGTAACCAAGCAAAACTTATATGGGGAAATATATAAAATTAAAAATATTGACAACTAAGTGCTTAAGTGGGTTAAATTGAACAAATGGCAATGAAGGGTGTGAAACCCCCTAATTTGTGCAGGGTTTCATAGAATCCACCTAGATATAGACCTTTACAATTTGAGTTCTACCCATTGAAATTACATTGCTTTCTGATTACAAGTGTGGTCCAAGACAAGTAGGCTCAACTAAATGTGATATATTATGAGCAATGAGGCATATTATTGGGATCAAATCCAGGATCAAATGCTTCTTAAGGAAGCAGGGTACCACTAAGCTGCCATGCCATTCTATATATTGTGCATACTACACGAATACACAAAAATAAATATTTTTTTTGATGGGACACAAAAATAAATAAAATTAAACTTTACCAAATCAATACAATATATTTACTTGAATTTTAGTGACAAGAAAAGCTTAAGAAACGAAATTACTGGCAGCATGAATTATTTAGGTAGTTGTTAAGGTGTCAGATGATATTATGAAACATGACTCTAATGAAGCATATTATCGAGATAGGTGCTGGTAATTAAGGATAATTGCCTACCATCAATGAGAGTCATTTTCACCTTTCTATCACTTTCTCTCTCACACATGCACGCAATCGCACACACTTATAAGAAGAAATTTTGTGTGATCCTGGATCGTTATATAGGATTATGTTCTTTTCAGTCAAATAATGCCATGTAGCAATATGACCCACTATTTGTAGTTAAATTTTAAATCTATAACTTTCAATAAACTAACTATAATTACTATTTGTTATTATTATGTCTCTCTCTATCTATGTATACTTATTGCTTCACTTAGAAGATACATTTTGCACAAAAATGATATCTTTATTATTTATTTTGCACATGTTTTGATTAAATTTCACTATTTTGTTTTACATAGTACATAAAAATCGATATTATTTTTCTTTCCTATATAAAATGTTAAAAAGAGAAAATTCTACTTTTAATTATAATAAAATTACATTAATTCAAAATAAAAATAAAAAATAAAATGATCCTAAAATAAATTATAGTTTTAAATAAATTTCTTTCGTAATATAAAAAATTCAAATCTTAAAATTATGATTCAAACCAAAATAAAGCAAATAATTATAAAATATTCATGTAGGGTGGTTTTTGCATGTGTTGACACCATAAATTGTGGCCTGACAAGTGATCCAAGAATTGGGCCTTGTTAGGAATTGAAATGGGTTAAAGGAAGTGATTGGACTCATGATAAAGGCTCAGCAACTAATAAGTTACGTTGGGCTTGTGAAAATAATATATTAGCCAAATACGGGTCAAGGAGAATGAGCAAGCCAATGGTTGAACGGAAAAGTAGTTGGAGACTAAGACAATGATGGAGCAACAGTCACAACTATTAAGGACATGGGTGCATGGAGGATCGGTTGAAGGTCACTATGTGCATGCAATTAGAAAGTGGTAGAAATTGAGGAAGATTATAAAAGGCTCATCCACTCGAGATGAAAAAAAAGAACAACAGAATCAACACACATCATGCCATTTTAATTAGCAGTTTTATTTCTCTTTGTTATTTATCCCTTTTAGCTTTATGCTATTTCTTTATTTTCATTAATGATTTTCAATCCATGTATGAACTCATTGGTTGATTAATGCAAATCCAATTTCCATTCTAATTTTCATTGATTGATTCTGCTCAAAGACTTACGGTAACATCCCCATTTTCACCTAAGTTAATTAGCTCGGTGTTCCCGGCTAATTAGAGGGGTTAGCGATTAATTGAGAATTAATCAATTAATCTCGAGAGCAAGAGCTTAGTAAATTAAAGGCAACTCAACAATTGAAATATAATGCATTAAAGGTTAAAATTAAGAACCTAATTGCCCAATCATTATTAACCCATGATTTAGAACATAAGAATCAAGGTGACCTAACCTTATTAACTAAGAGCATGACAAGCATCACATCCTAATCACATGAAAAATTAACCCTCACACCCTCTTTACATAACTAATGAGGAAAAATCCTTTTCGATAAAAATGTGTTAAGGTATAATTGAACCAATCAAATTAATTAACATTTAGATAATTGCAACAATTATAAAGATGTAGAAACTTCCCTTTAATTATTGTTTGAAAGTTTGGTCAAGGCAAGAATCATATCCAACCATCCATTTGCCTTCTCATCATACACCCCTAGATCAAGAGTCCATACTAGCAGTGTTCCTTAAGTCAAGACAAGAAATGTATTCTCCTCCATCAAGATGGTGACACTTGGAGTGATCATAGCCATCCAAGCCAAATCCGAAGGGAGCTAATGCCTTTAACCACTTGAGAAAATACTACATGGTCTTTACCCAAATTGCCAAGACTCAAAGGAAACACAACACTCTCTTTTGCCCCAAGGTTTTTCTCACTCTCTAGCTTGTGTAAGAAGCAAAAATCACATCACCCTCCCCCCTCATTATGTGCCACCTTTAGCCCCTCTCTCTCCCCCTCATTTCATTTTCCATTCCTCTCACTAAAACACAAAAAGCTCTCTCCTCTCTCCAAGTCTCATGCACTCTTCTTCTTCCAAGCTTCATTGTTTTTCTTCTAACCTTCTTACTACTTCCTACCTCCTCTCCATCACCACACTCACAATCCCTTCAAGGACTACCATTTTTGGTCCTTGGAGAAACAAAGCTACTCATACACAAGCCCCAATGTCAAGCTCAAGGAGAAGGAGGCCATCTCCAACCATCTTCATCCTTCAAGCCTTCAAGAGAAACTTTTTGGTAGTGACTCTTACCCTTTTTCTCCATGTATTTTTCAAGCTCTAGAAACCTTATGCTCTTCATAGCTAGATGGTTTTAAAGCTTGCTTCAAGGTCTCATGACCATATCTTACTCTATGAGTTTTCTTGCCTTGATGAAAATGTTGTTTTGAAATGAAATTTTGTGGTATGATGATTTTTATGTGTCTTGCTTTATTTTGTTTCAAAATACTGATTTGGTAACTAAAACATGAAAATGGTGATTTGAAGTGATATAACAATTTCTCCATAAGCTTGAAGTGAAAAATATAAGCTAGTTAAGCTGGATTTCTGGTAGTCTGTAATACGTACAGTATAACTCATTCTACAAAACTCAAAATGCAATGAAACCAATTTTCTGTGAAAGTAGACTCAAAGAGCTTTTCATACATATAACATATGCGAGATTTGGTCTTAAAACGAGAGAGATATGAATTTTCAAAATTTGCTATTCCTGGATGGGTTTCTGTCGGGGCAGTAGGTAATAAAATGCACATAACTCAAGTTATACAGAACATTTTTGAATGGGACCAAGTTTGTTCGAAAGCTAAGACATAGAGGAATATTCACATAAAACAGTTTAGGCAGATTCCTTGTGAGGAGTTCACAGTAATGTTTAAAAGTCACTGACTCGAGATGAACTTTCAAGTCTGAACAGTCAGAATAAAATGTGCATAACTCCAGCTATAAAATGAATTTTTGAGTGGGGTTTCTTTTGTTTAAAAATAGACTCAGAGAAGTACCAAAATTCAAAATAAAAGAGTAAAAGATGAAATTATGGTGAATGTTTGAAGTTACTACCTCACCGTAAAAGTAAAACTAGTTAGGGTAAAAGTGAAAGGTTAATGAGGAATAAGCTTTAAGACATTAATACCCTTACAATAAGTATTAGATAACCCTCAAAATTCAACTTAAAAAGCATCAAAAAGGATATTAGACAAAATTGGCCCTACAATTAATAAAAGAGGATACACAAGAGGCACTCTCAATTGAAAGCTTGCATCCAGTTTACTAAGCTAAGCTCATAAAACTTTGCTTGAGAATATGCCTATGTTTATGTGCAAGCATGATGTTATGATGATGATGTGATGATAATGATGATATGATATGATGCTTAATGATACTGTGATATTGGTTTCTCTGTTTGGCAAAATTTTGGGAAGCTTTGGTCTAGCCGTTATGCTGCCGAAATTCTGTGAAAAATGTGGACTTAGAAATATTTTGCATCATAAGCTTTAATGAGAAGAGATTCAATAAAGTGTGTGATCTTTCAAAAGGGAAGGTGACCTAATTTAAGTTCCTCTCACCCACGACTCACATGAGGCATGACATGACCCAGCTAGTGTGAGTATAGGGGATATAGCTTACATGAGGCATGCCATGACCCAGCTAGTATAAGTACCGAAATGTTATGGTGGCGACGGCCATGGTATAAGCTCATTACCACTTATGTTTAGTGGGTGAAAAGAAAAGGACGTAAGATAAGTCAAGTTAAGAAAAGAAAGGGACCTCGGTCCGACCCAACTAAAGAATGAAACTCATAAGATGTGCATGCATGATACAAATTGTCATACAAGTTCTTATGTATTTCATGATGTTAGCATATGAGAAATACGTACTTAAAATGGAAACCACTTCGGACATTGATATTTTCAAAAACCTAAGAATTGAACCTATTGAATGCTCACTATTTTCATTTATAAAACTGAAGTGGCTGGGATGATGACGATGACACTTATGTGTCAGGGTCGAGTCCTACTGAGAAATCTCATTTCTCACCCTAGTTATTTTTCCGTCTCGTCACCAGATATCTATGGCGCACCCCGTGGAGTGGAGCATGGACCCTCCCCACCATGAGTGGGCCGACGATGGGGATACTCACGTTATTGTGGCCACGACCACCACAGTAGTCCGCACGTATTTCTACTTAGGTCGAATTTTTGAGTAATAGGAGCCAGAAGTCACACCAGCCCCTATAGACATTTCATCGGCTCAACTTAGACCACCGCTGGGTCCTTGGGATTTCCTGCCTAAGCCATTGCCAGAAACCGAGATGGAGCCAATGTCTCCGAGTCTACCTGCAGCCGAGCCTGTGCCACCGCCAGAGGTCCCTGCGATCGATGTGAGTTCGATGGCCACTCCTAGGGTCACAGCCGCTTTGCCACTGCTCCTCGAGTATCACCCTACCGCGTCTGAGGAGGATCCCTTTGAGGAATGTTCTTCGCTCGCCAGCTATACTCCTGGCCATTACATCCGTCGCGTTGAGGTGATCAGCAGACACCCTCGTATCATTCGTACTCCTCATGTTCCCCGAGGCGGAGGAGCGAGGGGGACCAGGCACTCGAGAACCTGAGTCTATCCGATTGAAGGGCATGGAAGGGGCAGAGAAGCCAGCATATGTCTACGTGGGCCTATTCCATTATTGCTCCTTATCTTTTGTATTTCATTTTGTATCGGACCTTGTCAGACTTGTGTACCTTTGATATTTTGGGGTCATGGCATGACCATGAGTTCCCTTTTTATGTATTTGTTAGATATTATGAGACTAATTATAATTATATGGTTGTTGTGGTAATTTAAATGTATGGTATTATGATTTATCCCTTGTTCCTTCAATTTATACTGAAATCTTTGTGATACACTCGTTTATTGCTATCTTCTCGCGTGAGGCTCTACTTTCCAAAAGTGACGACGTATTTCAAAAAAAAACATTTTACCGTATTTTTCGCGTAATTTAATTTCAAGTGAAGTTTAGCTTTCCACGAGCATAAGTAACAACTAATAAAACGCCGTAATACAACTTAAGCGTAGTATGGATTTATTAGGGTATTACATTATGGTATCAGAGCAGTTCATCCTGTTAAAGCCTGAGGGTGGACTGACTATGCTTCCAAGCATAACTCTACGTGCGCTATGTTAAGTCATGCTATGGATCCTGTCTGTATGATGGGATGTAGGACTTAGAATGCATGACCGTCATGTAAGATTGCCTTTAGTTACTGTCATGCTTATGCTTGATATTGGGCTTGATCAACTCAATATTTTTGTTTTGGTGTGTTCAGGAACTAATGGCAACTCGCAGACGTACCGCCAATGAGCCCAGCGACAGCACGAACATCGCTGATTTCATGAAGACCTTTCAACAAATGGCGAACGCCATGCAAGCTCAAGCCACGGCAGCTGAACACATGATGGATCAGCTAAACCGAAGGTTTGAAGAGTCCGTCAGCGGAAGTGGAACAAGTGCTGAATATCAGAAGTTCTCGGAGTTTCACAAGGCCAACCCGCCCAGTTTCAAAGGGGCTTTCAACCCTGACGAAGTTGATGAATGGATTAAGGAGATCGAGAAGATCTACTCTGTGCTGACTTGCTCGGAGACCTAAAAGGTAGCCTTTGCTACTTATATGCTGAAGGCGGGTGCCGAATTCTGGTGGAAGGGAGCGAAGAGCTTGATGGAGAGTGACCAAAGAGAAATCACTTGGGACGTCTTCAAGACAGCTTTCTATGAGAAGTACTTCCCGATGTCTGTGAGGAATGCAAAGGAGATGGAGTTCTTGAGGCTCTATTAGGGAGGTATGAGCGTTGCTGATTACACAGCAAAGGTTGAGGAGCTGTGTAAGTTCTCCACACTTTATCAGCGAAACCCCGATGAGCACTGGAAGTGCATGAAATACGAAGGAGGTTTGAGGGCCGACATCCTAGCATCCGTGGCCCTGTTGGAAATTTGGAACTATGCGGCCCTTGTCAATAAGAGTCGCATAGTGGAGGAATGCAACCGTAAGCTGGCAATCCAGAGGTCGGAGGCCCATAAGAGAAGGCAGGCATCTCAAGGGCAACACCCGAAGCAGCCTCTGCAAAAGAAGCCCTACCATGGCGAAGGTTCCAAAGGCAAGCAACCACAAAGGTCCTCCGCCAATCCTCCAAGACCCGCCGGCCAGCCTCTGAAGCCTGCAACAAATTCTGTCTGCCCTAAATGTGGGAAGCAACAGAAAAGGGTTTGCTATGCCAGACAAAACGTTTGCTTCAAGTGTGGACAGCTCGGGCATTTTGCCAAGAACTGCACCAAGGACACACCTGCACCTAAACCGCAACGCTAAGGGAGGGTTTTCACCATGAATGCCGAGGAGACCACGGAGTCTGATGATCTCATTCGAGGTACATGCAAAGTGAATGGTAACATCTTAACTGTACTGTATGACTCTGGCGCTACGCATTCTTTTATTTCCCATGATTGCGTAAGTAGATTGGGGCTATCTGTTTCTGAAATGCCTTATATGTTGCTTGTTTCTACTCCTACTAGGAAACTAGTTAGAACTTGTTTGTGTTGTTTAAAATGTCAAATTCCTATTGATGGTAGAACCTATGAGTCTGATTTAATCTACCTTTCTTTATCTGGTATAGATCTAATCTTAGGCATGGATTGGCTCTCAGCCAACCATGTTATGTTAGATTGTGCTACCAAGACAATTGTATTCCCTTCTTTACCTTCTAAACCTGTTAGTTTAAGCTTGAAACCTGTTGTGTTATACTGTTGTAAGACTGAGAATCAAGAATACGTTCTCCTATCGACTAGTGAGGCTGAACTAGAGCAAGCTCTTGATGAGATTCCTGTGGTGAATAAGTACCCTGAAGTCTTCCCTAATGATATCCCTGAGCTTCCCCCTGAGAGAGAGCCGTTTTCCATAGAATTGGTGCCAGGAATTGGACCAATATCTATTGCACCCTACTGAATGTCCCCTTTGGAGTTGGAGGAGCTGAAGACCCAATTGGAGGAGTTGCTGGAAAAGAAGTTTGTGAGATCAAGTGCCTCAACTTGGGGAGCCCCGATGTTGTTTGTCAAGAAGAAGGATGGAAGCATGAGGCTGTGCATGGATTATCGGTAGTTGAACAAGGTTACAATGAAAAACAAGTACCCCTTACCAAGGATAGATGACCTGATGGATCAACTCAGAGGAGCAGTGGTGTTTTCAAAGATAGATCAAAGGTCGGGATACCATCAAATTAGAGTGAAGGAGGAAGATATTCCCAAGATGGCCTTTAGGACTAGATATAGGCATTATGAGTTTAGAGTAATGTCGTTTGGATTGACCAATGCCTCGGCTGTGTTTATGGATTATATGAACAGGATCTTTAGGCCATATTTGGATAAGTTTGTGGTGGTCTTTATAGATGACATCCTCATCTATTCAAAGATGAAGGAAGAACACGAAGAGCATCTTAGGATTGTGTTGGAAATCTTGAGGGATAAGAAGCTTTATGCGAAGTTGTCGAAGTGTCAGTTTTGGCTAGAAGAAGTGAAGTTCTTGGGTCACGTCGTGACTAAGGGAGGGATATCCATAGATCCAAGCAAAGTGGAAGCTGTAATGAACTGGGAGAGACCTACGACGGTGACGGAGATTTGAAGTTTTCTCGGCCTAGTCGGATATTATCGGAGGTTTATAAAGGGATTTTCTCAGATATCCCTACCTTTGACTAAGCTTACTAGGAAGAATGCTACTTTTGTGTGGACTGAAGAGTGTGAGAAAAGTTTTCAAGAGTTGAAGGCGAAGTTGACTTCCACACCTGTACTAGTCCTGCCTAACCCTAAGGGAGCCTTTGAGGTTTACTGTGATGCCTCTGGAAGAGGTTTAGGTTGTGTTCTGTTGCAAGATCGTAGTGTGGTAGCATACGCCTCTAGGCAACTGAAACCTCATGAAGTTAATTGCCCAACCCATGACTTGGAATTAGCGGCCGTGGTGTTTGCCTTGAAGATGTGGAGGCACCATTTATATGGAGTTAGGTTTGAGGTATTTTCGGATCACAAGAGTCTGAAATACTTGTTTGATCAGAAGGAGTTTAACATGAGGCAGAGGAGGTGGATGGAACTCTTGAAGGACTATGATTTCGGGTTGAACTACCACCCTAGTAAGGCTAATGTGGTGGCAGATGCATTAAGCCGCAAGTCATTGTATGTGTCATGGATGATGGTCAAGGAAGCAGAGTTGATTGAGAGCTTTAGAGACTTGAACCTCGGAGTTACCCTGACCCCTCGTAGCATAAGGTTGAATCTGATCAAGGTGACGAGCGAGTTCAAAAGGCAAATTATGCTGGCTCAGGAAGAAGATGAAGAGTTCTTGAGGATAGTAGCCCAGGTGAAGGAGGGAAAGCTGAAAGAATTTACTCAAGGCATTGATGGCGTGTTGAGGTATCAAGGGAGGATATGTGTACCTGCTAAGGATGACTTGAGGAGGATGATTGTAGAAGATGCTCACAAAGGTCATTTCACCATGCATCCTGGCATGACGAAGATGTACCAAGACCTCAAGAGGATGTTTTGGTGGCCAGGCATGAAACGAGACGTAGCAGAGGTGGTGGGAAGGTGCTTAGTTTGTCAAAAGGTGAAAATTGAGCACCAAAAACCCTCAGGCATGCTGCAGCCATTGGAGATCCCTGAATGGAAATGGGATGGAATCTCTATGGATTTCGTGATGGGTTTACCCCGAACACAAGCGGGATTTGATGCCATATGGGTTGTTGTGTATAGGTTGACAAAGTCTACCCACTTCTTACCCATAAGAGCGAATTATCCTTTGGATAAGCTAGCCCAGCTATACATCCAAGAGATTGTAAGGCTGCATGGAGTACCTGCAACCATTGTGTCTGATAGAGACCCAAGGTTTACCTCTAGGTTCTGGGGAGCCTTGCAAAAGGCATTTGGGACGAAACTTTGTTTAAGTACAGCCTACCACCCCCAGACTGATGGACAATCAGAAAGAACCATGCAAACCCTAGAGGATATGTTGAGGGCATGTGTAATGGATCGACCCAGAAGTTGGGACAAACACCTACCCCTCATCGAGTTCGCCTACAACAATAGTTTTCATGCTAGCATTGGGATGGCGCCTTATGAAGCCCTGTATGCCAGAAAGTGCCAATCTCCGCTTTGTTGGTATGAACCGAGTGAGCAAAGCCTCTTAGGGCCTAATCAGGTTAGACAAACCACCGGACAAATTAAGAGGATCAGGGAAAGGATTCTCACAGCACAAAGTCGTCAGAAGAGCTATGCGGATAAGAGGAGAAAGCCAATCGAGTTCCAAGAGGGAGAACACGTATTCTTGAAAATCACTCCTACAACAGGCATTGGTAGAGCCCTTAGAGTCAAAAAGTTGAGCCCTTGTTTTCTTGGCCCCTTTGAAATCTTGAAACGAGTAGGAACAGTTGCCTACCAAATAGCATTACCACCCCATTTATCAAACCTTCACAATGTTTTCTATGTCTCCCAACTGAGAAAGTACAACTCCAACCCCAATCATCTTCTTGAGCCAGAAAGTGTACAGTTAAGGGAAGACCTAACCTTCGACCTACCGCCTATGAGAATCATAGATACGAAGGTCAAGCAGCTGAGGAACAAGTCTGTGCCCTTAGTGAAAGTGGCCTGGGGAAGAGGAAACTTGGAAGAGCACGCGTGGGAACTCGAGGCAGAGATGCAAAGAGATTTTCCCTACCTGTTTTCAGGTAACGAATTTTGAGGGCAAAATTCTTTTCAAGGAGGGGAGAAATGTAACATCCTCATTTTCACCTAAGTTAATTAGCTCGGTGTTCCCGGCTAATTAGAGGGGTTAGCGATTAATTGAGAATTAATCGATTAATCTCGAGAGCAAGAGCTTAGTAAATTAAAGGCAAGTCAACAATTGAAATATAATGCATTAAAGGTTAAAATTAAGAACCTAATTGCCCAATCCTTATTAACCCATGATTTAGAACATAAGAATCA